>OY728156.1:1624448640-1626848640 GCA_963277665.1 Viscum album | reverse complement strand
ACTACATTACCCCTAATCTATTCCCAGATCAGGATTCTAGAGAATGACATTTGGAGGAGGAATTATGCCCATTTATTTTATATACAGACACTTTATTTATGTTTTTTGTGTATTTTGATGTGATTAAGAAGGATAAAGTGGTAAATAGGATGTATGATCAGTCGGGATAATCTTTGGAGGGGAGTCATAAGAGATCCTTGAGTGGTAGGTATATTTCTCGAGCATCTATAATTTTAGGGTACTTGAGGTTTTGAAGGGTTGTGAATCATATTTAGTGATTTCTTGCTCCATAATCCCCTAGATATAGAAGTTATCTAGAATCCAATAGGATCCCTATCCCTATATGATTTTTTTATGGAGGTCATGTTCAATAGAAATATCAGTGTCTTCCTATTTTCGATGATTATCATGGTGTAGGTGGAAAACATATGTTCCATCCTTAGTAGCAATTACCTCAAAGTAATTATCAGCAACAAGTGAAACATGCTTTCCCACAGAGGCAGTTGAGTTGTTAGAGGGAAACCCCATGACGTCCTCCACTCTCATGGACATAGGGGTGATCATGGATATGGAAGTGGTAATTAGAATTAGGGTAGGATAGTTATATGTTAACATTAATATGTTATACAGGTTCCTGATCTTGATAGTTATGATATTTTTCAAGGTACCATCTATTTTTCATTAACTATGTACTACACTTTATTTGATTATAGATAATCATACTTCTCTATTACACCCACCTTGGCATGCAACATGGGACTCAATGTGGAGAGTCTTATAGTTCCTTTGGTGCTCAAAATGATAGTTAGAGGATAGTCAAGTCTTCTTGATATGTGTTGAGGTGTGAGTTGATGTTGGGCATCAGCAGTCAGTTGGGGATTTCTATTTTCTACAAATATAGTCATACAATTTCATTCTTGGCATCGACTGGTTATATTCCATGCATGTTTCTATTAATTATTTCTAGAATAAATTCATGTTTGGTGAATAGGAGGTCCAAAAATAAGTTTTCATAGGTGAGAAGGATTATTTGATGGTTCATAGGTGTTTGGAGTTGTTACTATATTAGCTAGTAGTGTTCTTTTTGGATTCCATGGGGGTGTAGGTGGTGGAGTTTCCTGTAGTCATTGAGGAGTTTTTATACATTTTTTATTGAATAATTTTTTTTGATACCCCCTCAATGTTATATCAAGTTTGGGATATATATATATATATATATATATACCTTAGTGCCTCTCTGATATCGATGGCTCCTTACAAAATTTAATCTTTTGAGCTGTAATATTTGAGGATTCAGATTAATGATCTAATGAAAAAGGGTTTCATCAAGACCAATGTATCATCATGGGGTACTCTAATGTTATTCTCCATGAATAAATATGATGGTCTTAGTTTCTATATAGTCTACCAATAGTTTAATCAGGTGATAGTAAATGACCATTATCCCCTCTTGAGGATAGGTAATTTATTTTGTCAATTTAAAGGAGTCTGCTAGTTTTCAAAGATTGATCTATGGCCTTGATATCATTGGATGAGATTGAATGATGAGGATATCTTAAAGGATGTAATATGGTTTTAGTATGAGAACATAAATTTTCTAGTTATTGTATTAAATTTCATGAACTTCTCAACTATTTTCATGGGATTCATAAACTCTATATTTCATGAGTTCTAGGATCAGTTCATGGTAGTGTTCATTGGCCACATACTCATGTAATCAAAGTTAGAAGAGGAGAATGTTGAACATCTTAGGGATATTTTGAAAATCCTTCATCACTATCATCTTTATGAAAAAATTTCCAAGTACAAGTTATGGATGTGGGAGGTGCATTTTCATGGTAATGCAGTGTCTCGGTAGGGAGTATAGGTTGTTCTATAAAATATTGAGGCAGATGTTTCTTAGATAGAATACAAGAATGTTTTAGAGGTGTTTTTTGTTTCCTTGGTCTCACAGGAAACTATCAAAGGTTTGTGTCCAAATTCTCTCAGATTTTATCCCCATTGATAGACTTTTTTTGGGAGGACTAGTATTTTATATGGATAAATCATTTTCATGCAATGTTTTTCTATTTTAAGGAGAAATTTATTAGAGCTCTCTTCCTGTGATTTCTAGAGGAGAGAGTGATGTTTGAGATTTTCTATGACAATTACTATATTAGATTGGTTTAAATATTAATGTAATATAAGGAAACAGTCTTATATGGGTCTAGATAATTTTATCCCCATGAGCATAATTATGCCACCAATGATATCAAGTTGTCAGAAATAGTTTTTTCTCTAAAGTTGTGGTGGTATTACATTATCCGTAAGTACTTTATGGTCTTCATGAATCATAAGAGAATGTGGTATATTATCACTTAACAATATCTGAGTATGTTTCAATGGAGGTGGGTGGAATTTTTATAGGATTATGACTTAGTGATCTCCTATAAAATGGGAAAATAGATTGTGGTTATTGATGTGATGAGTATGAAATCATGGGTAGATGTTTTTTGAGAACTTGGGGATGCTTGGATAGTGATGAGGGTGCTTGAGGTGGTTCATCTTGATGTGAAAAAAGTTGGTGGTAGGGGTTTTATATACTAAATGAATGTTTATTCATCCTTGATAGAGTATTTGGAGTATTCTTAGTGGGGATACTTAGATTTATAGGTGTTGCAAGATTTTCTCTTTCATGGTGATACTCTTGAAGGATGGTCAGAAGATGATCAATATTAGATGTTGTTTCAAGGTAGTATTTTCATTATATTGGAAATATGAGGGGAGGTTATCTATGATTTCCATAGTTTTTATTTGGTAGTACATCCTATTTTATCCAATATGCATCATTTCCTGAGGAAATGTATTTGGTAGAATTGGGATGGAGTGATTAGTTAAAGAGTTCATATCACTATGCTTGGTCTTCCAGTATCTGATGGAAGATTATCATGCACCTATTAGTTTTTTTCATCCATTTGATATCCCCAAGTGGAAGTGGGAATAAATACAAATGAATTTCCTCACTTATTTATCAAAAGCCTAAGGAGGATGTGATTTTATTTGGGTAATCATGGATTTATTAAAAAAGTTGGATCCTTTCCTGGTGATCAAGGAGTTAGGTGTTGTGGATGGTCTAGTGAGGAAGTTTGTAGATGAGGTAGTGAGGCTTTATAGGGTACCAAGGTCTATCATTTCTGATTAGAATCCTTGTTTTACCTTGAAATTTTGGGGTGGACTTTAGTATGATTTCTTATCCTAGTTTCACCTTAAAAATACTTTACATCCTCATATATATGGGTATATAGAGTGGACCACTCAGATGTTTAAGGATATTTTGTGGTCCTACATTCTGGATTTTTGGTGGATTGTGGATAAAAAACATACCTTTAGTGGAGTCTTCTTATAATAAAATTTATCACTCATCCATTATCATGGCCTCATTTGATGCATTGCATAGGTGACCTTATAGATCTTTGTTGTGCTGTACTAAGGTTAAGGAATTGGTGGTCATAAGACTATATGCAGTGAAAATCATGACTAGGATAGTTTAGATGATTCAAGAGTTGATGAAGATGGAACAGGACTATTGGAACTCTTATGCTAATCAGAATATGATACCTTTGGAGTTAAAAGGTTGGATATTATGTTTTCTTGAGGATTTTCCCTAAATGTGTTCAATAGAGTTTTGGTCGAGTGTTTAAGCTATATCATTGGTTTATTGTCCCTTTTAAAGTGTCAGGGAGCCTTAGTAATCTAGAATATCGATTGTCACTTCCCTCGTAGCTATAATAGATCCATGATATTTTTCATGATTTGTAACTTGATGATTCTAATTTCATAAATTACGGGGATTTGGATGTCAAGTATTACACAAAATTTGAGGAGCATGCAATCGAAATTTAGGATCTTTTGGAGAAGGTGTTACACAAGAAAGTTATTAATTTGATTTTCATTCTATTGAGTCATAGTGGATTGGAAGAATGTATGTGGGAATGTGGGTCACTAATTCACATTCAATATTCTGATTTTTTTTGAACCATTATTTAATTTCATGATTAGGATGTTTTATTTTTTGTTTAATTGATTGATACGAATGTTTTATTATAAGTTCTGGTTTCTTTTATGTTGTGTTGTACATTAGTGATGGTGTTAGACTATTTGAGAGGTATCTCCCAAGGGAGTGTTTGGGTTAGCAGTCATTGGTTTCTCTCTAGGTTTTTTTTATTCTCAGTGATGAGAATAATTTGAAAGGTATTTAATGTATTGTATCATACCTTTATGGATTGTTACTTTTCATGTTTTATGATTTAGAGATGATGAGAGTATATTGGAAGGAGTGAGGTGATATCAGGGTTGATATTTCAGTTGGGGAGAGAGTTAATAATGTTGAAAGTTTCTTATAGTAGAGGTGTTGAACGATGGTTGATGTAACATTCAATGGAGGATATTTCATGGACCTAAATATTAGGTTGCATGATTTTATTTTCACACTAGAATCTTGGTCGCAATATGATGGAAGACTATTACAATGAAAAGGGTTTGATAGTGGTTTTTTTGAAATCATGGAACATTATAATGTTTTAATGGCACTTACAGAGTTCCGTATAAATCTTATAAAATTTATATGACACTTATAATTTTCCATTTGTTTAATTACTGGCTCTAGTGAGAGGGTTGGTTCATGGAACAAGAGTGCCTTGGGGGTTTTTTGATATTTTATACAAATGGAATTCAAAGTATGACTATCAGCATCGCAACATGAATTCTTGAGGTTGGATTTCTAGGGTTCTACCTGATTTATGTCATTGTGTGGTAACCTATATCATGGTGTGAGGACCTAGAGTCTGATTTTGGTAGTTTTTTTTAGTTTTTCCATTTCATGGTAATCGGGTAACAACACATACCTTTCTTGATCATATCAAATTAAAAGTGTTAACTGATTTTAAGAGGTTGTGGATATGGGAGATATAAATAATGATTCTCAAAGATCGATTAGAGATAGTCCCTCCACTATGTGATAATGGATTGTCACTCTGTGACATAAAGTTTTTCTAACCTGATATAAATTTGGAGGGACCTTCAAATTCATTTAGTTTCTCTCAATTTATCTCAAAACTCATGTGACTAAAGGTGTTTTCATGGATTTCTTTAAGTGCCTTTTAGTTTTTTCTGACCCTTATATTTAATATATCAACTGTTGGTGATCCAAAGTGAGTTTTCCTTCTAATCTTCTTAGGTTTTTCCCTTTTCTTGATCCCAAAAAGGATATGATGGTGGTGATGGTTTAGTTTGGGTAATGTTGGTTCATGGACTAGTGGGGGATTGTTGTGTTATAGGTTGTTAAGTATTCTCACTTGTGTGATTTTCTATCATAGTTATTCATTCCTCCCTCGATCTTGTGTAGTGGTTGAAAAGCATCAATTGAGGTAGGTAATTAAAGAACTCTAAATTTTATCTGTAAATTGGGTGAGTCACATAATTTTTTTCTCTGTGTGAATGTTTAGAATTATCTTAATAAAGAAAAAAAATTGAACTAATGTAGTAGAGGGAAATGGGGTGAATCACAAGTGGTTATAAATTTCCATGTTTTTCTTATGTGGATAAATACTACCTTTATTGTTGATGAAAATATTTTTCAATTGAGATATTTATATGTGTTTTTATTTTTATTTAATTGATGAAATCACATTTCAATAAAGGATAACGATATAAATATGGAAATGAACAAGTTCTATAGAATCTAGGAATGGATGTGATGATTCTTGTGAAATAGAAAATGATATTATGTAAAAGAATATTCTAAAAATATAAGTGTTTAGTTTTTTAAAAATCAATTTGGGTTTTGTTTGTTTCTAAATTTCATTGAAATTGTGATTTGAGTTTTCATCCTTTTTTGGTAATTTTTTGTGGCTGATTTGGTTTGTTAGTGTGGATTGTGAAGCAGGTGTTATAGCTATTATTCCATGATCATCAAGAGGAGGTAAGGTTGTTGTTTTTTTGTGTAGTGGTTATGTGTATAGTTTCTATGGTTGGAATAAGATGTGTAATGGGGTGTTCATTTGTTATATGGCTAAAAATTATGGGTATATATTGTATTTTATCAGTGGTATATAATATATGTATGGTAATGGTGATCTCGGTAATGGGTTTCTTCTGGGAATAAATAAGTTTCAACTATTAATAAAATATAAATGCTTGAATAGAATGTGTAATGGTTGGAATTAATGTGGGTAATAGATAAATAATTGAAATGACCTGACCCATAAAGGCCCTCCTAGTTTTTGGAAGGCTGAGACGCAACTACCAAAATCCCACATTAATAGGCTAGGGGCTAGCTAAAAACATCAAAAAGGCATAACTAATATGGTAGGCCTTTTCCTAAGGTACCTATTCACACACACCCAACCATCTCCAAGCAGAAGTACAAAGGAATAATAATAAAATTTAGTAACATCTAGGGTAAAAACCATGCATGTAATAACCTCTAGGGAATAAAAATTGTGTGGTAGTACAAACCAAAAAGTAAAATGACAAAATACGTTCCCAACTAGAAAATATTCCATAAATTAACAATAACTGGAAAAGAAATGCTGAGATATCCTAGCTCCAAATATCCAAGCCCCAACCACCATACAAGGTAAAATGAACCTGGGTATCCCTATGATCCTATGAAATCACTATGGACCTATCTATTGTATTCATAGGACATGACATGTGTGGGAAAATCCCATTTAGGAGTGAGTATATGAAAACCCAGTAGGATGCCTTGAAATTTGGAGGGGATCAATAGGAGACATTATAGAAGTCGTTAGCTCAACCCAAAGTAAGGGGGGAATAAAACCCAACAACAACTAATATATGTGCTCATAAAAGAAACCCAGACATGAGAGAATGGGGATCTCCATCTTATAACCAATCCCAAGAAAATGGTTCTTCATTTCGTTCTAAAAGGTTTTATCAATGATTCCTAGGATCTCACATGTCTATCCAAATAATTCATGAGGAAGGTCAAAACTTCTCCACTACTCCACTTCCCAATGGAAATAATCTTCAAATAGTGGACTCATTGTAACATCCCAAGTAAATGAAGAATAAGACATATTTCATAGTTATTAATATTTTTTAATTAAATATTAATTTTACTTTAAAAGGGTTTCTATGTTCGATAGCATACCCGATACGCAACAACGGGTTTCTTTGGAATCTTACGTTGCACACTAGTAATATAATATTATTATTTTAAATGGTAGTTAACTCCTATCCATTGTAGTGGCAGGAATGAACGAAACTAACTACAATATGATTATACATGTTTGTTAGATGTATTTACTTTTATCCAATAAAAGTTAGAGGCTTAAAATGTGAATGAATCTAATTTTAATCATAATTTACATTAAAAGGCTGATTTACCACCTTTTAATGGCAAAACCTTTTTAAATATAGTTTGGTTACTTTAATACAATATAATTGACCAAATAAAATCATTCTTTATATTTGGGACATCAAATTTTACTTTGGGTATTTTTTTGGTATTATTCTGATAAAGTTCATTTTTTAATGAATAGTAAAAAATATTGCATTTTAATTCAAACGTGCCTTTTAATCTAATTTATTTATATGGTTATATTATATTTTTATTTGGTTTTAAAGTGAAATTAAAATATATTTTTACCGTTTAATCCAATGTTTATAATTGGAATTAATTTCACTTTGAAATTGGACATAAACAAGTATCAATCTTTTGATAGTTATTGTTTCTTAAAAACACGCTATTTGTTTTAACAATAGGAATTAATTATTAAATTAATTAATTTCACTTCTATGTTTTGAGTTTGAAAAATGTACATCAATTTTGAATTCGGAATATCAAACAATTCTTAGGCTGAATTTTGGGTATTTTTCTAAAAAACTTCAATTTTTGATGAATAGTGACACCACTTAGTGGTAGTTAACAAACTGAATTTTTTCATTTAAATGAAATTTTACCACTTCTGTGAATTGAATTTCAAAAATCCTACATACATGTTAGTTATCAAGAAGTAAAATTTGGTTCATTAAGATGAAATTGATTTTTGGTGAATAGTAACTTTTGACTTATTTACCGCGGTTAAAGGTAAATAAGGTAATTCAAGGTAAAAAGAATATTATAATCATTAAAAATTACCTTAACACTTGTCCAAACCATATTGGTTGAGTTCTTAACGACCATGGGCATCTTTGGGTCGATTTTGAGACCCCATTGATCTACTTGGGAGTGAAAAGGACAATTTATATTACTTAATTTAATATAATGACAAAATTGACATTAACAAAACTATTTTAGTAATTATTTTTTATATGGTGTTATATAAGTACTAATTTAGACTATAAATATTATTTGGAAATATAAAAAGATTTACTATATCATGGTATTTTTTTATAATTTTTAGACAACAAATAAATTAAATTATTTATGACATAATAATGATCCAGTATTTACCTCATTAATAAATCATTTAAATAAATAAGATTATAATGATTAAACTATTATCCCAAACATGTCCAATTCTGATTGGATGATTTTATTTCAACCATGAATCATCTTATATTCGACTATAATGATATTTGGACCATTAGAAACCGAATATCATTATATAATAAAATAATAGTTTCACACATTCCTAAAGATCCCCTCCTCCCCCTTATAAAAGGAGACCACTTCTAAACAATTCCTCACACCTCTCATGCCATTTGGCTCATCCAAACTCTACCCAATTAATCTCTCAACATCCCTCTCCTCCTTTTATAAGCCTTAACTTAGGCACAAGTCACTTCAAGTAGTCATTTGGTTCAATCCAAAGGGAGTTATCCAAATTAAAGGTAACGATTTCTCTTAAACTGTTTTCTTTTATTTTACTTCTCCAACCCCTAAAATATTTTTATTTCCTTTCTTTTGTAACAACACCAGTATCCTTATTATACTAGTATATTTTTATGAGAATTATTCTAACTACACTTACACTCACCTCCATCTAATGGATGAAGAATATAATGTTTCTGTGGATGGAAAACTAAGGCCTCACGAAATAATGATTGTTCAATTACATATTACCACCTCTCATGGTGGACATTATGATGGAACTGTATTTATATATGATATATAATATGTTTATTTTTTCCTTATGCTTCTGTACTTCCCTTTTTATAGCATGCCTTTATGTTTTCCATAGTGGGTAAATACTATAATCTCATTTGAGGAAGTGCGGACTACCGCCCCCTCAAAGTGATTTGATTCATTAATGCCTAATGTGGGATGTATAAAAGATATATTTAATGATATTATATATGATATTATACTAGAATTATAGTATACTTATGTATCATTATGTTTTAATGCCATTAAAATAATAAATATAAATGAAAGTATCATTCATGCGTACGTACGGCTTACCGTCTCCATGAACGGTGCATTTCATTTATTACCTACAAATGTTATGTACTATTATAAATACATGTATATAATGGATATATATGATACATATGATATCTGCATCATGATTATAATTCTGGAGATAATAGATATTTGACTACATTTACAACATGTAATTATAACAAGTCCATTTTTGACTCAAATACCAAATATCGACAAAACAAATGTTATCAACTTAAATGATTGCATAATGTTTATAACATGGTAATAAGTGATATAAAAGGAATAATAAACTTGAAAAACTTTCATAAGAAATTAGAAATTAACTTTAGTTTATTATTCAGGAGATTAAAGAATGATCGAGTCAAGTCGGACACGAGGTAAGGGACTTCATCTCAATCTCCTTTCATTGAGGAATATTTTGTTTTAATACACGACTTTCTTGTATACGCTGTATAAACAGCCTTGAATTTTCAAAGGAAATATTTTTCTACGAATCGTTTTACTAAACTAAAAACAGGAATGTTTCTTTTAACGTAAGCGGTGACAACGACCATTCCGCCGCCGTAGGTATTATTTGATCTCTGGCTTCCTCAACAAGCAGTAATGTTTTTTTAAAAGAAAATAAATACCATATACTCTTTTACGTATTTTTGGTATTGAAAATAGATTTGAAAATGGATTTTCTATGTCAATATATTTAAATGATATATTGTGATTGAAATGTGGAAATGTTTTCTTTACTTTAAATTTGTTTCAGGTATTATGATTTTATAATGGTACTTGGAAATTTGACTGGTGGTTATGTGATAAAACAAATGACGGGTGGTTCCGTGAATACCAGGACGGGTGGTTACGTTATAACCTCCAATGCATTGGGTATAGAAGTTGGTCGTATGGCTATTCCATTTAGTGACATGTGTGGAAGTCGACTGTATGGTTATTCCATTTTAGTATGTTTATGTCCCAAGTTACCTTTATATGTTATGTGTTCTTTATATGGGTTTTATGGTAATATTTTGGTTACCAAAGGGTAAGTAATGATATTTTATTAACTGAAGATTATTTACTACTTCATAAAGGTGAAAAGTATTACATATGTTAAAGTATTCATGGTTTACTTGTTGTTTTAAAAAAACTAACTATTTTATTTCTTTGTGTATCCCTTATTGAGCTTTTTATGCTCATCCCAATTTTTGAAATGTTTTTCACAGGACATAAAGTGTAATAGGGTCAAGGATGGGATCAAGGAAAAGTCATGCCATCTAAAACATGGAACTAGACATGAATCTTTTTTTTCAAGAGTTCCTATTTTGTAAAAAAAATGGAAACTGAGTAGAAGTGTCTACTTTGTAAAATTTTGAAATGTAATAGTTATGGCCTAAATCTCTAAAACTCTAAACCCGAAAAGATCCTCAACGTGAATTATTCATTTAATTCAATATTATCTAAGGTTTAAGGCTGGGTCCTTATAGTTGGTATCAAAGGTCAGTTTAGACAACTTTAGGAGTTAGGGTATTGTTAAATTAATATCTATAGAGTAATTTATGTTAATATTGAAATCATATAGCATTTACAAATTACCATGTTGCTTCGCCTAAGATATTTCTCTGTTAAGAATGGTTTTTCGTAGAGGAAACAGAGCATATTTTCTAGGAAGGCATACAGAGTATAATGACCTTCCGAATCAGTAACCAGAGATGGTCAGAATCAGAATTGAGTTGTACACTATAGTGATGGCTCAGTTGAATCAAGTGATAAATGGTGGTTGTGTTTATTTATGATATTTTGGATTATTCTAAAAGTAAATAGGATCGTGAAAGTCATTTAAGTGTAGTATTTCTAAAGAAACTATTTGGGAAATTCAGCAAGTGTGAGTTTTGGTTACAACAATATCATTCCTTGGTCACATTGTTTCAAAAAAATGGCATAACTGTTGATCCTGCTAAAACAAAAGTTGTCGAAGAATGGCCAAGACCAACAAATATAACCGAGATTCATAGTTTTCTGGATTTGGCAGGTTATTACCAGAGGTTTGTTGATAATTTTTCATGGTTATCTATTCCAATGACTAAGTTAACTCGAAAAGGTGTTAACCTCGTCTGGACAAAAGAATGTGATGATTGTTTTCAGGAATTGAAAAGAAGATTGGTGAATGATCCAGTTTTGGCACTGCCTTCCAGAAATGGTGAGTTTGTTATCTACAGTGATGCTTTGTTGAAAGGACTTGGTTGTGTCCTAATGAAAAATTATTAGGTAATTGCTTATTCTTCACGTCAGTTGAAACCTCATGAGTTAAATTACCCTACACATGATTTGGAATTAGCTGATGTAGTTTTTTGCTTTAAAATTTTGGAGGCATAATTTGTATGGAGTAAAATGTGAAATATATACTGATCACAAAAGTTTTAAGTATATATTCACTCAAAAATAATTGAACATGAGACAGAGGAGATGGCTAGAATTAATCAAGGATTATGATTGCACGATCCATTACCATCCGAAAAAATCAAATAAAGTGGCCGATTATTTGAGTCAGAAAATTAATGTCTCATTAGCCATGCTACGTTTGGAACAAGATCCTTTGGTTTTTGATTTGATAAAATTTGGCATAGAAATTGTTGGTGCAGAAAATTCTTCTGTTTTGTTTCATGTGTCTGTAAAATCATCTCTATCAGACATAATTAAGAAAGGACAGAAAGAAGACAGTGAGTTGCAGAAAAATGTAGAGTTGGTTTAGAAGGGTAAGTTTCCTGAATTTAACATTGATAATGATTGTGTTTTGATATTTTGGAAAAGATTATGTGTAACTTGTGATTCACAGTTGAAGAATGAGTTGTTATGTGAAGCTCATAGTTCTCCATTTTCAGTTCATCCTGGTAGTACTAAGATGTACATGGATCTTCGAGAGTATTACTGGTGGGATGGAATGAAAAGAGATATTGCTGATTTTACTATGAAGTGTTTGACTTGTCATCAGGTTAAAGCAGAGAGAAAGGTACTGAAAGGAATGCTTCAGCCTTTATCAGTGCCAGAATGGAAATGGGAAAATATATCCATGGACTTAATTGTGGTAATACCAAAGACATCTTGAGGTAATAATGAAATCTGGGTTATAGTTGATCGATTGACTAAATCTTCTCATTTCATTCCTATTCGAGACACTTTTTCTCTACATAAACTTGCTTGGTTTTATGTTAAAGAGATAGTCAGGTTGCATGGAGTTCCCCTCTCTATTTTATCTGATCATGATCCCATGTTTACTTCTAACTTTTGGAAAGGCCTTCAGAAGTTGTTGGGTACTGAATTAAATTTTAGTACATCTTTTCACCCTCAATCAGATGGGAAATCAGAACGAACAATTCATACATTGGAGGATATGTTACGTGCTTTCTCGATGGATTATTAGGGAATTTGGGACCAATATATTTCTTTGGTTAAATTTTCTTATAATAATAGTTTTCATTCCAGTATACAGATGGATCCATTTGAGGCATTATATGTAAAGCGTTGTTGAACTCCAGATTTTTGGGATGAAGTAGGTGAAAGGAAGCTGATGGGACCAGAATTGGTAGAAGAGATGGTATAGAAAGTTCAGTTGATTCAGAAGCACATGAGAATAGCTCAGAGTAGACAGAAAAGTTATGCAGATAACCAGAGGATGGATCTTTCTTTTGAGGTAGGTGATCATGTTTTTATCAAAGTTTCTCCATGGAAAAGTGTGATGTGTTTTGGTATGGAGGGAAATTTGAGTCCGAGGTTCATTGGACCTTATGAAATTCTGGATAAAGTCGGATCAGTTGCGTATAGAGTGTATTTACCTCCAAGTTTATCCCAAGTACACAATTTATTTCTTGTTTCAATGTTGACAAATTATATGCCAGATCCATCTCATGTTTTGAGCCCAAAGGTAGTTCAGTTAGAAGAGAACATCTCTTATGAAGAACAACCAGTTCAGATTCTTGACCTTAGAGAGCATGTGTTTTGTAATAATGTAATTCATCAGGTAAAGGTTTTTTGGAAAAACCATAAGGTTTAAGAGGCAACGTGGTAATCTGAAAATGCTATGAGGGATAAATACCCCCATTTATTTTGATAAGTGAATAAAAATTGCGAGGGCGTAATTTCCAAAAGGGGGGAAGGATGTAATATCCCAAGTAAATGAAGAATAAGACATATTTCATATTTATTAATATTTGTGAATTAAATATTAATTTTACTTTAAAAGGGTTGTTATGTTCGATAGCGTACCCGATACGCAACAACGGGTTTCTTTGGAATCTTACGCTGCACACTAGTAATATAATATTATTATTTTAAATGGTAGTTAACTCCTAGAAATTGTAGTGGTGGGAATGAACGAAACTAACTACAATATGATTATACATGTTTTTTAGATGTATTTACTTTTATCCAATAAAATTTAGAGGCTTAAAATGTGAATGAATCTAATTTTAAGCATAATTTACATTAAAAGGCTGATTTACCGCCTTTTAATGGAGAACCCTTTTTAAATATAGTTTTGGTCACTTAAATACATTATAATTGACCAAATAAAATCCTTCTTTATATTGGGGACATCAAATTTTACTTTGGGTATTATTTTGTATTGTTCTGATAAAGTTCATTTTTTTAATGAATAGTTAAAAATATTGCATTTTAATTCAAAAGTGCCTTTTAATCTAATTTATTTATATGGTTAGATTATCTTTTTAGTTGGTTTTAAAGTTAAATTAAAATATATTTTTACCATTTAATCCATTTTTTTTCATTGGAATCAATTTCACTTTGAAATTGGACATAAACAAGTATCAATCTTTTGATAGTTATTGTTTCTTAAAAACACGCTATTTGTTTCAACAACAGGAATTAATTTTTAAATTAATTAATGCCAATTCTATGTTTTGAATTTGGAAAAATGGACATCAATTTTGAATTCAGAATATCAAATAATTTTTTGGCTGAATTTTTGGTATTTTTCTGAAAAAACTTCAATTTTTGATGAATAGTGACACCACTTAGTGGTAGTTAAAAAACTGTCTTTTTTCATTTAAATGAAATTTTACCACTTCTGTGAATTGAATTTTAAAAATCTGACATAAATGGTTGTTATCAAGAAGTAAAATGTGGTTCATTAAGATGAAAATAATTTTTGGTGAATAGTAACTTTTGACTTTTATTTACCGAAGTTAAAGGTAAATAAGGTAATTCAAGGTAAAAAGAATATTATAATAATTTAAAATTACCTTAACACTTGTACAAACCTTATTGGTTGATTCATTAACTACCATGGAAATCTTTGGGTCGATTTTGGGACCCCATTGATCTACTTGATAGTGAAAATTATAATTTAGATTGGTTAATTTAATGTAAAGACAAAATTGACATTAACAAAACTATTTTAGTAATTAATTTTTATATGGTTTCATATAAGTCATATTTTCGACTATAAATATTATTTGGAAATATAAAAATATTTCATATATCATGGTATTTTTTTCAAAAATTTTAGACAACAAATAAATTAAATTATTAATGACATAATAATGATGCAGTATTTACCTCATTAATAAATCATTTAAAAAAATAAGATTATAATGATTAAAATATTATTCAAAACATGTCCAATTATGATTGGATGATTTTATTTCTACCATGACTCATCTTATCTTCTAATATAATTATTTTTGGACCATTATAAACTGAATATCATTATATAATAAAATAATAGTTTCACACTTTCCTAAAGAGCCTCTCCTCCCCCTTATAAAAGGATACCTCTTCTAACCAATTCCTCACACCTATCTAGCCATTTGGATCATCCAACCTCTACCCAATTAATCTCTAAACATCCCTATCCTCCTCTTAGAAGCATTAACTTAGGCATAAGGCACTTCAATAAGTCCTTTGGTTCAAACCAAAGGGAGTTACCCAAATTAAAGGTAACGGTTTCTCTTAAATTGTTTTCTTTTATTTTACTTATCCAACCCCTAAAATCTTTTTATTTACTTTCTTTTGTAACAACACCAGTATCATAAATATTCTAGGATGTTGTTATGAGAATGATTTTAACTACACTTACACACACCTCCAACTAATGGATGAAGAACATAATGTTTTTGTGGATGGAAAACTAAGGCCTCACGAAACGATGATTGTTCAATTACATCTTACCGCCTCTCATGGTGGCCATTATGATGGAACTGTATTTATATATGATATATATTATGTTTATTATTTCCTTATGCTTCTGTACTTCCCTTTTTATAGCATGCCTTTATGGTTTCCATAGTGGGTAAATACGATAATCTCATTTGAGGAAGTGCGGACTACCGCCCCCTCCAAGTGATTTGATTCGTTAATGCCTTATGTGGGATGTATAAAGGATAGAGTTAATGATATTATATATGATATTATACTGGAATTATAATATTCCTATGTATCATTATGTTTTAATTTCATTAAAATAAGAAATTTAAATGAAAGTAGCGTTCATGCGTACGTACGGCTTACCGTCTCCATGAACGGTGCATTTCATTTCTTACCTCCAAATGTTATGTACTATTATAAATACATGTATATACTGGACATATATGATATATATGATATCTACATCATGATTATCATTCTGTAGATAATGTATATTTTACTACATTTACAACATGTAGTTATAAGAAGTCCATTTTTGACTCAAGTACCAAATATCGACAAAACAAACATTATTAACTTAAATTATTTCATAATGTTTATAACATGGTAATAAGTGATATAAAAGTAATAATAAAGTTGAAAAAGGTTCTTAAGAAAGTCTAAATTAACTTTAGTTTATTATTCATGAGATTAAAGAATGATCGAGTCAAGTCAGACACAAGGTAAGGGACTTCATCTCAATCTCCTTTCATTGAGGAATATTTTGTTTTAATACATGACTTTATTGTATACGCTGTATAAACACCCTTGAATTTTCAAATGGAATCTTTTTCTATGAAGCGTTTTACTAAATGACAAAAATTAATGTTTCTTTTAATGTAAGCAGTGACAACGACCTTTCCGCCGCCACAAGTATTATTTGATCTCTGGCTTCCTCAACAAGCGGTAATGATTTTTTTAAAGAAAATAAATACCATATAC
The DNA here is from genome assembly GCA_963277665.1 of Viscum album. Lineage (NCBI taxonomy): Eukaryota > Viridiplantae > Streptophyta > Magnoliopsida > Santalales > Viscaceae > Viscum > Viscum album. The sequence continues at coordinate 1,626,832,121 of OY728156.1, read as the reverse complement.
TCTTTTACGTATTTTTGGTATTGAAAATGGTTTTGAAAATGGATTTTCTATGTCAATATATTTAACTGATATATTTTGATTGAAATGTGGAAATATTTTCGTTCCTTTATATTTGTTTCATGTCTTATGATTTTATAATGGTACTTGGACATTTGATGGGTGGTTATGTGATAAACCAAATGATGGGTGGTGTCATGAATACCAGGATGGGATGTTACATTATAACCACCAATGCAATGGGTATGGAAGTTGGCCGTATGGCTATTCCATTTAGTGATATGTGTGGAAGTCGACCGTATGGTTATTCCATTTATGTATGTTTATGTCCCAAGTTACCTTTATATGTTATGTGTTCTTTATATGGGTTTTATGGTAATATTTTGGTTACAAAAGGGTAACTAATGATCTTTTATTAAGTGAAGAGTATTTACTACTTCATAAATGTGAAAATTATTACTTATGTTAAAGTATTCATGGTTTACTTGTTGTTTTAAAAAAACTAACTGTTTTATTTCTTTGTGTATCCATTACTGAGCTTTTTATGCTCATCCCAAGTTTGGAAATGTTTTTCACAGTACATAAAGTGGAATAGGGTCAAGGATGGGATCAAGTAAAAGTCATGCCATCTAAAACATGGAACTAGACATGACTCTTTTTTTTCAAGAGTTCATGTTTTGTAAAAAAAATGGAAACTGGGTAGAAGTGTCTACTTTTTAATATTTTGAAATGTGATAGTTATGGCCTAACTCTATAAAAATCTAAACATGAAAAGATCCTCAACTTGAATTATTCATTTAATTCAATGTTATGTAAGTTTTAAGGTCGGGTCCTTATACTCATTCCCTAATAAGATAGGATGGTGCAGATAAATCGGTAGAGTACCCATTACCTGATATGAGGGGACAGTACCACTCAATAGGTATAGGTCCCATTTCCTAATACAATAGGAGGGTACCACTCAATAGGTAGGGGACCCATACCTTTATATAAAAGGAGGGTGACACTTAGTAGGTAGAGGACCCATGCCCTGATATTACAAGAGGGTTCCACTCAGTAGGTATAGGTCTTACTCTCGGATATGATAATAGGTTTCTACTCAATAGGTAGAGGACCCATTCCCCAATACAATAACAGGGTTCTACTCAAACCAGTATGAGGAGTATGGAGGATTTATAACCTTAACCTCTCTCTGATGATCTTTTTTGATCACTGTCATCATTGAGTACCACCTAAACAAGTATCATTCTCATAACATCTCACATCATATCTCAAAATACATTACAAATGAAACCATTAGTTTCTACATGAAAAAAATATTATAGGATACTTGTGGTAAAAATATGAGTCAAAATAAAGTAGAAAGAAGAGTTAGAATATTCGCAAGAGGTAAACATAATATAAGGGGTCCACACTATGTGTTTCCCCACTACTATTCTTGGTTATTTTCTCTAAATCACACACCTCACTATTAATGTAGTACTACACTATGTGTAAGGGTACTATATGTCATGTCTCCACCACCCAGGGCCAAGTACATGTGATCCTGGTCATGCCTGTGTACACTGGACATGTTTCAGTACACAGTGTGTGCCTAACTATTACAATGTATTTTTACTCCTAAAGTACATGTCAAGCCCCCATCACCAGGTCACATGGCATGTGGGGGTCCCACATTTCATGTGATATTTAACTAAACCATAAACCCTAGCCATTATGGCTAGGGGATAAAACAGAATTTTTTATTCTATAATACTCACCATGTAGTTGAGTTTTTCACAGAAACTCATGGAATCCTCATGTAGTTTCTTGATATGGAATTACCACTATGGTTCCTACTATTTTACCACCTATAATCATTAGAAAAATCCTCTGGCTATCGATTTATACCCTTTAGTGGCCTGAAATAAAATCCCAATCCTTTGCTCAAAGGTACCTTCACCTCATATTTTTCCTAGTGTCATTGTCGATCAGTATCGGGTCCTATATCCATGGAAAACATCACCCAAATCCCATAATGAATCGTGATCCATCCTCAAATCACCATCATGTTCATTGTTTGCACAACTTACATGAATCTAGGGGTTTGTTCATGCTTGAGAACACCCCGACAAATTAGAAATGCAACCCCATATACCAATAGAAAAGAATGAAAATTATGATGGGTGAAACCCTATAAAAAGTTATAACCATCATTGGAAAATTATTCTCGGTCAATTATTTCAAGTAGTAATCTATGGAGATAAACATGGAATTAGGTGAAGATAAATCAAATAACCAATTTTATTTGAGAAACGGGATCATGTGAAGAGAATGCAATCACAAAAAAAAAAGATAACCAGATCAAATTTAGGCTTAAAAAACTAATCAAAAGGGAAGAAACCATAATTTATGATTCCAACCTTGATATTGGATCCTTCATTGGTGAAAAATTCATTCACTAGTGGTGGATAAGATCTATTGAATTCTCTTTCTATCAATACACCTTCATCCGGTCATCAGACATTGTCTAATTTTTATCCACCAATAAAGAATGGTGGAACCTTCTCTCAATGATCCTAGGGTTATGCGGATAATCTCAGTGATTCTGTATATCAATATACATATAAATTAAATTACTTTTTTAGGAATTACATTAATTAATTATATAATTTAAATAATTAATTCACATAATGTACCCACCAACGGATTCTTTATCCAAACATCTGACACTGACCAACATTAGATCGCACTTAGGATGAATCTCATGCTCTGGGTTCATCTTTTCTCTCATAGCTTTAATCCAAGGCTCCCTTAAAAAGATATTAAATTATTTCAAAAACAATTGAGTGTGAATGATATGAAATATATAAAATATTTTCATAAAATTAATTTCAAGATCACCGGGCCTTGGAATCACGTTATGTCTTAGAAACAGGCTCCAAAAATATTTCTTAATATATTTTAAAGTCATATAAGGAAAAAATATAGTCTCTATAATACTACCTATTCAATATATTCATCCCTAAAAAGAAAAAACTATGCCAAAAGGTGGGAATACTGACCACACATATGGCTCTCCCGCTCCCAGTATCTCTCATGCATGCTCTCATGTTTCCATAGTATACAAACCAAGGAAATTGCCTATCCATGCAAGATCATCTCATTTTGATCCTCAATCTCCACCAGGTACTCTGTGAACATGGATCCATCCTTGATTTTTAGCTCGTTCTAATAAATAACATGTGTAAGATCATGTATGTATCTCCTTAGTCCTGACTCATGGAAGGCACCATGCATCTGCTTCAATGATGGGGGTAATATGAGGTGATAACCAACATTTCCAACCCTCTACAAAAATCTTGAATGTCTTAATGAACCTCAAGGATAGCTTTCCTCCCCATATGAATCTCTACAATCCTTTTCATGGGGAGACTCTATGGAAAATGTGATCCCCTTCTCAAACTTCATGGGCCTATGATGTTGATTTGTATAATATTTCTTCTTATTTTAGGTTATTCTCATATGCTCATGGATCACATGAACCTTCTTTTTCATCACCTGAACCATCTATATCCAAATAAGAGATGTCTAACCAATATTAATCTAGCATAAGGGTGACCTATATGGTATCCCCTATAAGTCCTTGAAATGTTTCATGATGAGAGTAGAGTGATAACTATTTTTATAAGAAAACTATACTAAATTTAAGTGATCCTCCAAACTTTATATGAAGTCTAACATGTAAGCCTTCACCATATTCCCCATAACTTGGATAGTTTGTCAGTATTCCCATCCATATAGGGGTGAAAAGTTGTACTCATACTGAACTGGGTCTTGAATTCATCCTACAGGACTCTCCATAACCATGACATGAACCACATTTCATGGTTAGAGACAGTCATTGATGGAAGCCCATATAGGCGTACGATCTCTTGCATGTAAAATTTCCCCAAACTATCAACCAAAACTTGCTCCTAAATAACAAATAAGTTCACCAACTTGGTAAATTGGTCAACTAACACCCATATGGAATCATAGAATCTCACTATCCTCATAAACCCTATCATAAAGTCCATAGATATTCCATATCATTCCCACTTTAGGATCTCAAACAGATGCAACAAAATTACTGGAACTTGGTCCTCATCCTTCACCTATTGACATGTGAGACATTGAGAGATGAACTCGACCATGATCCACCTCACTCTATCACACCAAAACTATTAATAAAGTTACTTATACATATTTCCTACATAGACGTGTATATCTAAAGGACAATTGTGGATCTCCCTCATCACCTCCTCTCACATCGCTAACAGAACCACCATCTATAACGGGAAAAGGATGACATGATTCCATCCATCATAGAATCCATACATTGAATCCCCTATGGATATATGGTCATGTAGGACCTCATATTTTATGTCTCCTAGATAATCCTCCCTCACATGTTGAAGAATCAGAGAAGTCAACACCATCAAATGAATATAAGTTTCAACCTCCTCCTCTTCCAGTGCCAGCTACACGGAAGCTAACTACTCATATGCCTCCTCCACCAAGGGAGAACGAGACGTCCTACTAAGGGAATTTTCCACCACGTTGACCTGGAGTATAAACTATCTCAAATTCATAGTCTTATAGGAACTCCAACCAGCCCCTGTGTCTCGGGTTTTGGTCTCTCTTCATGAAGAGATACCTGAGACTCTGATGGTCTAAGTAAACAACAAAACACTCTCCCATAATATAGTACCTCCACATCATTATAGTGAAGAATAACACTACCAAATCTAGTTTTAAGTCACATATATCTACTTGTAGAGTCTCAACTACCTCAACCCATATGTGATGACTTCCTGAATCTACATCAATACACAGCTGAGACTAGCTATAGAGGAATTTCAATACGTGATGTGCTCCATGACCTCCTCAAGTATTCTCAAAATATGATAACTCATTAGCATCATTCTCAACTCCTCAAAGGATCTCTTAAACTTATCAATCTGGGTAAATAGATACCCATTATGCATTAGGGTGATCAAATGGGCTAAAATTCTAGATAAGTCAACCATGAACAAATTGTAGTGCCCTACTAAGACAAGAAAACTCTGCACCTCTGACACACTCTTGGGTGGATCCCAATCAAGAATTGAACCAATAGTCACTAGGTCTATAGCTAATCCATGATCAGAGATAAAATTTCCTAGAAATTGAACCTCATTGATCTAGAACTAGCACTTCAATAGGTTACCATAAAACTGGTTCTCCTGAAGCTTGTCTAGGACCATTCACGAGTTCTTTTCATTCTCCTCCTCTTATGTAGATTAGATGAGTATATCATCATTGAAGAAAACAAAATATTGGCCAAAGTATGGCTGGAAAATTCTATTCATCAAATCCATAAAAATAGTAGGTGAATTCATCGCACTAAAATGCATCATCACGAACTCAAGGTGTCCATAGCGACATTGAAATTCCAGATTTAGAATATCAGCCTCATGAAATCTCAAATGGTGGTAGCCAGACCATAAATCAATCTTCAAGAACAATTTCATGCCTCGCAATTGATCAAATAGTTCTTCAATCCTTTGAAATGGGAACTTTTTCATTATCACGACCTGATTTAGGAAACTATAATAAAAATAAACCCATAATCTATTTCATACCTTTTTCTCAAACAACATCAGAGCTATCCTGGGGGAGACATGGGTTTTGATAAAACCCTTCTCTTTAATGTCCTCCAACTACACCCTTAGCTCCATAATATTGGTAGGGTCCATCTGGTATGATCTAGAAGATATATAATTGGACCCAAGGTTTAGGTTGAGGAAAACTCCATCTCCAACCTCATAGGAAGACTCAGAACATCCTCATGGATTATTTCTATATAATCCTCCCTGAATGAAGGAATCTAAATAAATTAAGAGATTATTACACCAAGGGATAAAATTTACAAATGATGGGTGATGGGTTTCAACTCCCTGGTCAAAGACCCACTCACTCTTCCATGAGATATCTCTCACCCACAAAGAAGAATCTCAGCCCATCAGTTAAAAGACATCTAAATCATCTATAGTGGAAGTTAATCTGAACTCGGTCCATGGAAAATCAGTTCATACCCAAAATGATGTCATATGTATTAATCATGATGACAAAGAGGCCCCACAAGAAACTCTCTCCACCAAGATATATCTCAAACTATCGGTAGATAACCAATATTGAAGAAGTGTTCCCAGAAGGTACCCTAAGATAAAGCTTCTAGGATAAAGTCTCAACTGGGAGGCTTAGCTCTCGCACCAAGAGTAAGGAAATGAAGTAATGAATCACACTTGTGTCTACTAGTACTGAATTAGGAGTAGAATAAACATATAACATTCCTCTAATAATCTCATGAGATTCCGGGTCATAACCCTCTATAGCCTATAGTTACCCACAGTCCCAACATCCAACTCTCTGAGCCTGATGTGGGCCTCCTCGTGGTGGTGGTGGTGGAAGTAGCTCATAACATCATCCACCACTACAAGATCCTAATCTAGGAGCCCCACCTTCACCTTTTCTAGCCCCACCTCCCTAGGGGTTTCCCTATCCATGCCTTAGAGAACCATGATCACAGCGCTTTCTCTGCCATGGAGGTTCATCCGATGTCTGTCTTCCCTCCTCAAAATTTTGAGTTGAGCAATGGTGTTCCATGTGACCTCAACCATCATATTCATAGAATCCCACCTAACTGAGCTACCCGAGTCCCCCATATGGTCCCTAAGTTGCATGACCATGTTCTTGAGTCTAGCCATGAGAAGATATCATATGCAAAGATCCTGTCATTTGGTGACTGATAGCTATTGCAAATGAATCAACCCTATAACATCCACTACCATCTCTAGCTACATAGAATCCCTTAGATAAGAATATCTCCATCACCAGCACCCACTATAACACTCCATGATATGTTGGAATTCATAGGGGCACCACACTAGAATATATGTCTCTGATGAGACCCTGATTGAAATTTCATGCCCAGAAGTAACCATCCTGAATCATGTCGAGGTTGTAATGTGTAAGGTCATTGAACCTTGAACTATACTCAAAAACTATCATCCCTCTATTCTACAACTCCAAAATCTCATGAATCCAAACTAATAAAAATAATTAGAAGTAGTAATTCTCATGAAAAAATAGCTAGAAGTCAAACCATGAGAGTATTGACTCGTCATGTGTCTGCATGACTAGACTCCACCATCACCCAATTGCTCCAGGGAAAATATCACCTAATAGTGAAACCATATGATAATTTGAGGTATGTAAATACATAAAAACTCTGATCACTTACTAACACCAATCCTCCTCTTCCTAGGGATCTTGATCATTGAGGAACCTAAGTGGCCTTTGGTGCTGGAACTCATGGAGTGTGCTAAGTCTGCCTGCATCCCCATTCTACATTAATGGTATAATTTGATACTCAATGGGTGGGGATTAAACTACCTATCATCATGGGGGAAATATATCATGATATGACCCCTGAAATGAAGTCTCATCACTCATCATATCTTCTTTATGATCCTAAAGTGGTAACCCGGATAGCTTTCCTCATGGAGGCATCCAAAAAATTAAATCAACATGTATCACGGTTGGATGATCATATATAAATGGGGATATTAATCAAGAAGTACTGACAAATAACTCAATCATATATGATGAATGTATCACTATTTTCTAAAACTAATTCCTCAGTATACCAAGTCTATGTGAAGGTAATCGAATTCATAGTGAATGGATACGTCGGTCGCCTCACCAACACTAGGTTCCCTATCCTAAAAGTAACACTCAAGGAACTTTTTCACCATTACCCTAAGTTCCCAACTAAACCACATAATGGTAAAAACTCAAAAAACCATCCCAAGTTCAAACCACCTCTAATACCAATATATCAAAGCCTAGCCCACTAGGGCCTACCTAACTGGAGGAAAGTCAAGCTTCAACTTCCCCAAGCCCACCCCCATGGGCCAGGGGCTGGAGACAAGTGATGGAAAGACATAACTAATATGGGAGGACTTTTCATAATTAACCTATACACATGCACTCATCCATATTCATGAATAATTGAAGAGGAATAATAATAAAATATAATAACATCTAGAGTAAAAACCATGCATGTAATAACCTCTAGGGAATACAAAGAGTTTGATAATACAAGATGAAACTTAAAGGGTAAAAATACATGACCAACTAGAAAAAATGTCTTAACATGAAAATAACTATAAAAGAAAAATTGAGATATCCTAACTCCAAATATCCAAGCCACAACCACCATACGTAGTCAAATAAACTCGAGTATACCTATGATACTCTAAAATCACGGTCGTCTTATATGTCGTCTATATATGGTACGACATGTCTGTGAAAATCTGATATAGGTGTGATTATATACATACCTAGCAGGATTCCTTAAAAACTAGAGAGGAGAAAAGGAAGACATGATAGATTTAGTCAGCTCTACCCAAAGCAAGGGGTAATAAAGACCAACAATAACTAATATATATTCTCATTAAAGAAATATATAATAGATAGAAAGGGGATATTCATCTAATAGCCTAGCCTAAAACAATAAGTCTATCTATAGTTCAATAAATTTCCATCAAAGATGCCTAGCATCTCACGTATCTATCTGAAGAAGTTGTGAGGAGGTTCTGTACCTCACCAAGGCTCCACGGGCCAGTGAAAACAATATACAAGTAGAGGAAAAATTACCTATTACAACTAGAGGGTTCCACTCAATAGTTATAATACCCATGCCTTGGTATGATAGGAAGATACCTCTCAATAAGTATAGTTCACATTACCTGATATGATAGGAGGGTACCACTCCGTAGGTAGAGGACCCATGTCCCGATACAACAGGAGGGTGATACTCAGTAGGTATAGGACCCATACCCTGATATGATAGGAGGGTTTCACTCAGAAGGTAGTGGATCCATGCCCTAGTATGACATGAGGGTTCCACACAATAGGTAGAGGACTCGTTTCATAATACAACAATGGGGTGCCACTCAAACAAGTATAAGGAGTATTGGGGATTTCCAACCTCATCCTCTCTCTAATGATACTTCACAATCCCTATCATCATAGAGAACTACCTAAATAATAATAATAATGCTCAGAAAATCTCGCATAATATCTCAAAATCCACTATGAATTCCACCATCAGGTTTTACATGGAAAAATACTTCAGATAAGATACTTGCAGGCCAAAACCTGAGTCAAAATGAAGGAGATACGAGAGATAGAATATTCATAAGATATACATATCATGTAAGGAGTTGACACAGAATGTGGTACCACTCCTGTACATGGTCGTGTCCTCACCAACACATGGATCAATGTTCATTTAATACTACATGGTATGTAAGGGTACTACACGGTGTGTCTTGGCCACCCAGGGTCATCCCATTTGACCCTAGTCATTCCTGTGTACACTTCCATGTCAAAGTAAACAACATGTTCCCAATCATACCCTTGTCAGTGTACTCTTAGAGTACACACTGAGCAGCCTGAACTGATTCACAAGGCGTGTGGGGGTCTCACACAGTATTTGATATTTAACTCACCTAGAAACACTAGTCATTGCATCTAGGGGAGTACATGGTGTAAATTCTTCTGGACCACGTGCTATGTAATTAGTTTTTTCATAGAAACTCATTGAATCCTCACATAGTTTCTAAATACAGCCTTACCGGCTTGATTACCAATGTTTCTACACCCACAATTATTGGAAAACTCCTCAAACTATTGATTTTCTCTCTGGTGGCCATAAATTGGATCTCGATCCTCCACTCAAAATCTTTACCTTGTTTACTTATCGTTGTTTCTATTAATTAGTCCTAGGTCCAAGATCCCTGGGAAACACTACAACAAAAATTGACTCTAGAGATGGGTTTTTAGCAGCGGTTCTGGGAACTACCGCGAAACCTTTTTTAAAAATGGTTTCGCGACGGTTTATTATAAACCGTCGTGAAACCTTTTTTTTACAACGTCGACGCTTCTCCCCCACCCCATCCCCCCTTCTCACCCCGCGACCCCGCTTCCACCATGACCCAGCCCCCCCCCCCCCCCCCCCCCCCCGTGACCCCGGCGACCCCGCGACCCCGACGACACCGCTTCCCCCAGCGACCCCGCTTCCCCCGGCCCCCCACAACCCCGACGACCTATACGAACCCTAAGGTTTGAAATAAGTTTTTTTTAATCTTTTTTAAACTCAATTTCATTGCCAACCCAGGTTGGGTTCTTGAATAATCGAGTCATGATAGAGGTATTAGAGTTAATTAATAATGTTATTTTGGTTGTTTTATTAAAACTAGGGTAGTGGTGTTAGAGGTATTAGAGTTTAGCCTTGAAGGCTAGATAATCTAGTATATGTTATGATAGTTGACTCATTCCTATGTAAGGACACTAATTATATATTTTCTAACATGAGTATTTATATCATTAGTTATAGAATACTATTGGATCAGTGAAAGCATTATAGAGTGATCAGGATTTGATTTATGTGCTTGTTTTCATGTGATAAATAAACTACCACGGGATGGATAGTCTTGGAATTCCAATGATATATTCTAAATGATTTTATTTATTCTATATTGAACCTATTTATATTTTCTTCTTCTTTTATATTTGGTATTTTATCTTGTAGGAAACTTCTATGTGAATTTATGACCTGTACATGACTAGGTTTACACCTATATAAGTGCCACTCTAGATTTATCATGAAGATGATGAGAAATTTTTCTAGGTAAATGAGCATGAGGGACCTCTACTTATTTCCAAGTTAGGAATTTATCTCTATGTAGATTAAATTTACAAGACTTAGATGATAATTTAAGATTATTTTTTTACACACCATCATAATAAATTCATGTATTCTAAAACATTTCCTTATATTAGTGTAGGTTTGTTAAATCACACTACCTACTTTCCTATCAATCTATATTCATCAATTTTACTAAATGGATATTTATTTTCTTACTCATTATAGGATAAAGATTTTAAGTGATTCCTTAATGATAAATAAATGTGATATTGAAAAGGTGTTTCAATATTATATTGGAATGTTGTGACTTTTCGGGGATCACATGGAGTTGTTTTGAGTTTTGAATATGGTTGTGACTTTTTTTGGGAAATTTTATTGTGAGATAGTTCAACTAGGTTTATTTTGTATTTAAATTTTATTTCTATTTTCTTTCTCTATATTTTATCCAAACTAGATGATTTTTCATTAATATGTATAGTCTTGGATGAAAGTAATCACTTTTATTGAATATGTATATTTGTATTTTTCATTATTTTTTGAAATGGATAACCTGTTTATTTATAAGGCCTACTTGACTATAATGAATTATGACACTTAGGTATGGAGTTCCTTATACTTTTGATACTCGATCATGGAGTCCATCAAACATGTGTTACTCAAGCATAACATCCCTTTACTTTTCATAAATTTCTTTTGTGTGTTGAAGTTACTGGTATTGAATTCATTCTATCTTATTGTAGTGGTTTGGATGAATATAATTCTTCCAAGTTCCTGAATATAATGTTTAGAGAGAATTCTTTCTAGGATCTATTTCCACCTATGTGATTATGATTATCTTATTATATTATCCTGAATGATAGTACCAACACCCCACATTTCATCTCCAAACTCCCATCATGATTCTACTATGAAACTCCAAACACCAAGACTATACACATCAACTATTCTTCAAATACCCTAGTTTGATCCCCAAACCACATTAGTCGCATCTTAAACGCCATTTCTGATGTGTTATCCACCTTACCACATCAGTTTTTATGCAACAACACTAGTAAGTCCTTCTCTAGATGAATTATACCAAAGGCACTCAATCCCACCCACCAATGAACTATCATATCCTAACCATGATGCCTTAAAACTCAAGGAATAAATAAAATGTTCAATGCCCACATGGAAGTCTGAATCTGACTCTTAGTTCAACTCTATGGTCAGATCCACGATCATCCCATTTAACCATAATTCTCCACTCATGAGCACTAACACATATATGATCCAAATCACCCTCAAGTCACACCACCACTCTTTTCTATGTGAATACACCAAAGAGAGGTCTAGGAATTAAATCCACACAAGGTTTGTAGAACCTCAAAACCAAATATCCCAAGTTATTTCATCATGCATTTCCATGAACACCGCCACTTATCATGCCTCAAGACTACCATCCCTCACATGGTTCTTGTCACTCCAAATTAACAATGTGTTTAGTTTTGTAAGCATCATAAGGTTTTCCCTAAATATTATTTATAATAGATTTATTCGATATTAGAGTTTTATATGAAGAATCTATAGAGAAATTAGGTTGGGGTATTCTAAATTAATAATTTTCTTTGGTTTTCATGGTAATGTAGCTACCACGTTGTTAGCACATTGTTTATCTTTACCAAAGAAACGTCCCCTATCCCAAACACTATAGGGTTCATATCTAACTCAGGGGCTCATCTTTATTATATTATGTTTCTGTAATCTTATATTATCATATATATGAATATCTTTCTATATTTAGTAGTAACTATGTGTTTTAATTTTTTTTTATTGTGTAGGAACATTGGGATATACATGGATAAAAGTTGGATCACATTACTGAGGAACACACCTTAGTATGTTAAGGGTTTGAATGAGTTTTTAGATTTTGAAATTTCTAATCAATCTGTTGAAGGGAGAATAAAATTTCCATGTTCTAAATGTAAATTTAGAACATAGTTGAAGAGAGATGAAGTTTATAAACATTTAATATTGAAGCAATTCCCTGGTCAATATTTGTGTTAGATTTGGCATGGAGAATCGAGCATTACAGAAAGATTGAGCACTGATGTTAATCCACAGAATGAGGTCCCAAGTTCATCAACAATGGAAAGTAAAATTAAAAACCTCATAAATGATTCATTCAGCACTGCAAGACACCACTATCAGTATCAAAACATATTAGAACAACCAGAAGAGGGTGATACAAATTGCAACATGACAAGTGATGTTTTTGAGACTGTAACACAGGCAGATCAAGATTTTAACATATCATTGGATCCTCCTCTTGATTCTATGGAGCCAAATGTAAGAGAAAAATTCACTAAGGAAAATGTGTTTCATGATTTAGTTGACGATGGAAATCAAGATTTGTATAGTGGGTGTTTGAAATATTCAAAGCTTTCATTTCTGCTTAAGTTGTACCATATCAAATGTCTATGTGGAATTAAAAATAAGGCTATGTCCATGATATTGGAATTGATTCGTGATGCATTTTCTGAAGAAAAAATCCCAGAATCTTTTTATGATATGAAAAAAATTGTTAACAAGCTTGGTCTGAATTATACAAAAATACACATGTGTCCCAATGATTTTATACTTTATTGGGGAGAGGATTCAAGTAGATAGAATTGCAAGAAATGTTATTCTTCTAGATGGGAGGCAAATGGTGATGTTGGAAGTCTGAATGAACATAATTTCATGGCAAAGAAGAAAAGGAAAACACCTACAAAGGTTTTTCATTACTTTCCTTTGAAGCCTCGATTGCAAAGATTATTCATGTCATCGAAAACCACTGAATACATGAAGTGGCATTCTGTAGATAATAAAAATGATGGGTTAATGAGACATCCATGAGATTCTCAATCGGGGAAGACATTTGATTCATTACATCTAGATTTCTCATCTGATCCTAGGAATGTTCAATTTATATTGGTTGCCGATGGATTCAACCCATTTGGGACTTTGAGTACCAGTTATAGCATTTGGTCAGTTGTTTTGATCCCTTATAATCTGCCATTGTGGATGTGTATGAAAAAAACATATTTTATCCTTTTGATGATTATTACTGGAAAAAAATGCCTGAAAATGATATTGATATATACTTGCAGCCATTGATGGACGAATTGCAGGAGTTATGGAGCAACGGTGTTGAGACATTTGATGCTTCTTCTAAAACAATGTTCAAAATGCATGCTGCTTTAATGTGGACCATTAGTGACTTCCCTGGGCTTAGGAATTTATCTGGTTGGAACACTTACATGGGTTTGGATTGTCCTATTTTTAATTTTGATTTTGAGCCCAAATGACTACCTCACAGTAGAAAATGGTGCTACTTGTGTCATCGAAGATTTCTCGATGCATCTCATAGATTTTGGCTGAACAGATCAAAATTTAATGGTTCCATTGATCGTAGACCACCTACAAAGTTGTTAACTGGTTCTGAAATATTGAAATAGATTGAAAATGTTGAAACAGAATTTGGGAAGGTTCATAATTTGAATGATAGTGGAAAACAGGTCTGAAGCGCATCGTCAAGTGAAATTAGAACGCAACAATGGAAGAAAAAAAGTATATTCTTAAAAATTTTGTATTGGGAATTTAATTTGTTGCGGAATAATCTTGATGTGATGCATATTGAGAATAATGTATGTGACAATTTTATTTTCACATTGCTTAATGAGCATGGAAAGTTGAAGGATCATCTCAATGCTCGCAAAGACTTACAAGAAATAAACATAAAATGCGATCTCTGGCTAGATGAGAATGAAAAGTATCCTCCGGAAATTTTTGCAATGAAAAATAGGGATAAAGAAACATTACTTATAATTTTAAAGAATATTAAGGTATCTGATGGGTATTAAAGTAACATCTCGAGGTATGTTGACTTGAAGAATCGTAAGTTACATGGATTGAAAAGTCTCAATTCACATATTTTGTTACAACAGTTACTACCATTGGCATTGTGTACATTATTACCTAAAAAAATTAATGCTGTTGTACTCCAATTCTGTACATTTTTTAGACAACTATGTGAGAAATATCTACATTCATTTCATTTTGACAACTTCCAAGAGAGGTTTTTATTGACCCTTGTGAAATAAATATGATCTTTCCTCCGTTATTTTTTACTGTAATGATGCATTTAACTGTGCATTTGGTTGAGGAAGCTAAATTAGGAGGCCCCGTTCATTATCGATGGATGTATCAAATTGAGAGGTACTTTATTTATATGTTTTTCAGTTAGGTAAAAAAAATTTGGTACTTAATTAAATGCATAATTATGTTTATTTTATTTCACTGATATCTTGGGCATTTGAAATCATACGTGAGAAATAAAGCTCAACTAGAAGGCTCTATTGCTAAAGGTTATTTGGCTGAGGAGTGTCTTGCCTTTTTTTCTTGATACTTGGATGAAATTTAGACAATATTTAATCGAGTTGGGCGTGTTGACGACACATCGACTCATTCTCAAATACATCATAAATCCAAAATATTTCCTGTTATTGGACGATCAGTTGGGAGGACCTCAAATGTGACACTGACAGAATTGTAATTATTACAGGCACATAGATATGTGCTGCTGAATAGTGAAATTGTAGATCCATTTATTGAAGAGTTGAGGATACAAGAAAAGAGATGAATGAGAGTTCTAACACCAAATGAGAAAGATATAATGAAATCTATTAATAAAGATATTGTAGAATGGTTTTCACGACGTGTTAGTTCATAAATATTTCAATAAATACGAATTTTAGTTTGACACATACATTTCGTAAATCTAATAAAGTATATTTCTTTTTTAGATCATGAATACTGATACTGGAGCAAAGGTGTCAGAAGATTTGAATTTTCCTGCTAGAAGTCCTCTAAAACAAGTTAGAAAGTTTGACGCTTATAATGTGAATGACTTTAGATTTCATACAGTCGATCGAGAAGTGGGTTTGAAAACACAGAATATTGGTATATTTACATTTTCTGAAGTGGAACACAATGGAAAGCTACATAATATTATTTAATTAAACTATAACAGACATTTTTCTATTGTTTTATTCAAATACAAATGGGTCGATATAATCATAGGTGTTAAAAGAGATTCCTTGAAATTTACTTTTGAGAACTTCTCTCGCTTGATGGATGTTGGTGATCGTGAATTGCGTGATCCATATATCATAGCATCGCAAGAAAAAAATGGTATATTATGTGAATGATTTTGTCAATGAAGTGTGGAGTGTAGTTTCTCACGTAATAAAAAGAGATTTGTATGATATGGGTGATGAAGTGGAAAATTTGACCTCTGAAATTGAATTTAATCAATAATAGGAAGAAGAATTATTTGTCCATCATGATATTGAAAATATTAGTCTATAAAGGATGAATGAAGTGGATGAATCAATGGAGTAGGAAACCAACATGATTGAAGGGGAAAATAATTGTATGTACAATTATTTATTTATTCAGCAACCACTTGTTTCATTTCTGCAGTCATTCATTATCATTGTTATATATATTTTGTTTGTTAGTACCGGGCATCTATTATCATTTTTAATTTTTTTTCTACATAATTTTTTTGAAATATATATTCTGAACTTAATTTTATCAGAATAAATGATAATAATTCCAAGGAGGAAGCGGTACACTATTTCATCTAGTTCTGCGACATATGACAATCCATCTGGCTCCCTCCCCACGACATCTGAGGCACCATCTGCCTACACCCCTGAACCATCTCTCACACCATCTGTGGATGTCCCATTAGAGGTTGAGTCATTGACTCCCCCTTCAGGATCCTCAGTAGTAGGGCAGCGACACGCCCCTTTCAGTTCATCATGGGCATACTAGAGTTTCACTGTCATAGGTACAAATTTTAATTAAATAATTTTATTGCATTTTGTTTATACTAATTTTTTTCTCATTGAAGATGAAAAAATGCAACTATGGAGAAAAACATAAAAATTTCAGATGTTTGTAATATAGCTAGTGAGAATATAGTCGTTCCATTTGATTCTTATACGGTCCCTACAAATGACGTCACAGGGTTACTTGGCCAGATTCAAGGCCAGCTGGAAGAAGAGCCCATTTTCCTTCCTATTTCTTATGATGATTGGAGACATATGCCTCCAAGATGGAAAAATGAAGTTTTTTATTCTCAAATAATGGTAAATTTAATACAATATGGTTTAATTCAATGTCATGTAACTAATATGTTCAAAATTAATTTCTATATACAGATGTTCTTCCACTTTACAGTTGCTGATGTGATAGCACAGAAGTGGACGTTGAAAAATCTAGGTAAGAAATGGAAAGATTTAAAATGGATATTGTGGTGTGATGTCAACAATAATTTATTGACCGTGCATCAAATGTATGAGAAGCTACCCAGTGGGGTACCGAAAGAACAGTGGAAATTGTTGTTGACAGACATCGTGATGAGAAGCGGATGGTATTGAAATATATATTATTATATTATCCTCATTTTACATTTATACATGTATATGAAGTGGACATGACATTGAATAAATTACTATTAAATTTTATTTTATTTATTTCAGGATCTCTCGTGATAGAATGCATCAAACCGGTCTAAGCAATTCATCCCTCACACTGTAGGCTCAAAAATATTTTCTAGAAGCCGAACGACATTGGTAATCTTTTAATTAGTTTAAATATTTATAAGACAATATTATATTTTTAATATATTGAATTGTTGATTTATCTTTTCTTAATGAAGTCATAGAGTTTAGGGCATGAAGCATCCCGAACTGAACTGTGGTTGGATGTTCACAAGAAATCAGATGGAAGTTTTGTTAATGAGCTGTTAAAAAAGTTGGGGTATGAAGTCAATTTTTTATTATAGTAAATTATTATCAGTTTTTACTGTGTCAATATATATTGATATTTTATTTATAGGTAAAAATTAAAGAACTATGGGATTCCAATTCTGCGTAGTCCTACTCAGTCTCCCAGGATGACCTGGTTGCTAAAGTCCTTGGAAAGGAGAATCCTGGTAGAGTGTGTGGGATGGGTTTGGGACCCATACCATCTACGGTTTTTAGCAGGCCACTGGGGATGGCAGCTGCATCTACTCATGGTTTAGTCAGCCCATACCCGGAGATGCTAATAAAGAGATTGCTTCTCTACGAAACACATTTCACCAGAAGGGGGATCAGATATCTAATTTGCAGAAAGAGTTGACTGAAATATGTCAGCAGATGAGAAGATATACCCCCGGTGGTAGTGAATCGACTGGTGATGTGCAGATAAATAAAAAAAAATCAAAAATAATTTATTTTTCTAACTTTAATTGGTTTTAAGTTTTAATATTAATATGCAACCGTATTTAATTTTCAATATAATTTTCTTACAGGTGACAGTAGAAAGTGGAGATGAAGGTGGAGAGGGTGATGATGCATCATCAGACCGTGAGTAGTTGTATTGTTGATGTGTTGAACAAATATGGGAACATTTGGTTTTTATATGTAACATTTGTGACACATAGTTTCCACCAAACATTTTCATGTCCTAAAATTTTCTTTATTTCTCATGTTTCATTTTATGCATTTTATTGATTTCTGATGTTTCTTTTTATGTCTTGATTTATCTAGTGTGGTATAAATCATTCCATTTAGGCATGTGTTTGAATTGGTAGTCGAGATTTTGGATGACTGGGAGTTAAACCCATTATTGATGTGTTGAAAAAATTGGGTCATTTCATAGTGATCAAGGGGATAGTGTTGTGGTAACTTTGGTGAGGCCCTTGTAATTTGTCTTACTGGGAGGCCCTTGTGAGTGGTAATTGACCTGCATGATAGGTTTTGTGTTTTTAATGTGTCTAGGTGTGACCTTTGGGTCATGATATTTTTGTGGGTATGAACTATGGACCCAGGATTACTGGTAGTTTTGTGTAGCTATATATTATGCTAATGATTTTTGTTGATGAGATTTGTAAGGGTGGTTATTTTTTGTTGTTGTGTTACCCTCTCTGAGAAATCTAAGTTGGGATGTGGAATGTTGTATGGGATGAGATCTCACCCTAAGTGAGAGCATGGTAGTATGAGATATGGTTTTAGATGAGGTTTGTTATATAATGTAAGAAATAACCTTTAGTGGAGGTTAGAGCTATGAGATGTAATACATTACTTGTTCTATGGCCTCATCCTAAGTGGCAAGGTAGAGGTATGAGATTTAGTTTCAGATATTGTATGGGACCTTACACTGATTGTGACAATATTAGTACAAGACTTGATGTGAGATCATGATTTTGTATGAGAATGTACACTAAGTGAGAGGGTAGAGGTTGAGACTCAGTTATGGGACCCTACACTAAGTTATAGGGTACCCGTTTGGGTTTGTATAGTGGGATGCCTTCTCTTTCAATATTAGACGATGAATTTGAGGTCTAGAATCTTTGTGTTTTAGTTAGCACACAATAACCAAAATTGACTGTTTTCATGCTATATATTGATGAATAATTTATATTATAATGCATGTATATAGTTTATAGGATGGTGATATGAGGTTCACTAGGTGATACCCAACTGTGTTTTACGCTTACTCCCTATATGGGAACACTGACACACATGTTGATCTAATGTTTCATTTTCAAGTTATATATATTATGGGGGATCAAGAAGGATCAGCTATATGTATGTTTGGAGAGTATTCCAATAATGGACCTATGTTTTATATTTGATTCTGTCATATATTTTTTTTTCAATTTATTCTATACTGATTTCCTAGGTTGATGTTTCTTGTTGTATGTTGGTATGTACAATATAGTTCATTCTTATATAGTATGTCAGTGTTTACTTATTTTTTTCAATTTATTCTATACTGATTTCCTAGGATTATGTTTCTTGTTGTCTATTGGTATGTACAATATTTTATTTCTAGTTTGATTAGTTTTTCAGGGTAGTGGTACAGTGGAAGAATTTTTTTTTGGTCATCATTTAGCGGCGGTTTAAACTGCTGTGAAATGTACATTGGCGATGGTTTAAACCACCTCAAAACATAAATTGTTTTACATTTCACGGCGGTTTTAACCACCGCTACATAGTCGCATCATAGCTACCTCATTCTGTGGCGGTTCTCATGACTTCAGCGGCGGTTTGATGGCCGCTGGATTTGAGTTTATCCGCGGCGGTTATAACCGCCGCGAATAAAGTGATATCAAGGGCTCGTGAAAAACCACCACTAAACTTAGTAAAACTGCCATGAAATGAGGCAGCTACGGTTCTTTCCTTAAACCTCCACGAAACGGAAATAACCTCCACTAATAGATTGGTGACGCTGTATTAGGTAGCGGTTTACAGAAACCACCGCCAAACCATGTAGGGGCGGTTTAAACTACCGCTACACGTAAAAATAACAGCCACTAAATGGCATTTCTCTTATAGTGAAACATCACCCACATCCTGAAACTGATCATAAACCATCTAAAAATCACCATCCCAATCATTTTTCGCATAACCATCATGAATTCAGGGGTTTGATCTCACTCAAACCTACCTCAAAAAAGTCAAATCATGACCTTATAGGAAAATTGAGAAGAAAATGAAGAAAATTTGGGGAAAATCACAATAAAAAGGAAATAAACCTCATTGACTAATTATTCACAACCATTAATTTCAAGAAGTGAATATAAGGTGAAAAACATGGCATAACAAGGATAAATCAAATAATCAATTTTATTTGACAAAGGGGATCATGCTAAGGGTGTGAAATCACTAATAAAGGATAAGAAGATCAAATTAATGCTTAAAATTTTAATCAATATGGAATAAACCATAATTGATGATTCCTACATCAATATTGGATTTTTCGTTGGTGAATAACATTTTCATCTGTGAGGGAGAAGATCTGTTGCGTTCGTTCTCTGTCAATACACCTCAATCCGGTTGTCGGTCATCATCTGATCTTGATCTACCAATGAAGAATGGTTGAACCTCCTCCCAATGATCTTAGGGTTATGTGATTAACCCAATTTATTCACCATTGTAGGATACTTATAGATGAAATTAGGTTTTTAGGCATTAAATTAATGAATTATTTAATTTAATTAATTATTTCACTTAACTTACCTGCCAACAGCTGCCTTATCTGAATTTGTGATGTTGAACAATGTTAGGTCATACCTAGAGTAAATACCATGATCCAAAATCAAACATGGTATAATATTTTTAATATGAGACTCAATTTAGGAGATATTCCATTATATCTGAAAAAATTATATGTTTGTTATAAAATATATTTAATATTTTTATAAAATTAATTATGTACACACCAAGAATTTGAATTTTTCTCTGTATCAATTCTTACCTATGAAAATATTTATTAATATATTTCAAAGTCTCATAAGTAAAAAGAAGATAATATACAATAATTTTATACCATTAAATACAAAATTTAATGGAATAATTAATATAATATGGTTGGTAAATGGTAAATCAAAAATGGTTGAATGATGTAATTAAAATTTGGGAATATGGGCATGGTTGCAGTTGTTTTGTGTGAGAAAGTGGGACTTGTTGTGATGTAGAGGTCTTTGTAGTATATAGTGGGTGTTTTTTTGGATTTGGTGATGTTTTTGGGATGATCTAGTGTTTTTTTTATTATTTATAGGTTAGTCTTGTGTGTTCTTTTATTGTACTTATATTTTCTTATGATTTTATATTCACCCCACCTGAGTTTCATAACCTTACCAGTACTCGAATGTTTTGGGTTATGGGTTTCTTCCATAAACATCTAGTTTAGTGGTGGAATGGATGTATAGCTACCCCCTCTTTCCCTCTCTCTCCTTTAAACATGATATGGCTATAATGTCCAGGTGTAGGAAGTTTGATTGGTGATGTGATGATGGGATGATTATGTTGTATATATAGTGCGGTTCATGTGTAGTAAGAGGAATTCATGAGGTTAATTTCCTTCATGTTCACAATACCTTTCTATGATGGAAATGTGATGTGTTGTTGAGATTTTGATACATGTTGTATAGATGTGGTTATGATTCTGGTTGGTTAGTTTCAGTGATAACAAAAACATCAGACCATATGTAGCTTTGGTATGTTAGGCTTGTGGTCTATCACACATCAGGTGTGGTGTGATTGGTATGATGACATGGATATGAAATTTATGGGAGCATTGATACATTTAATGTTAGTGCGTGAGAGTGAAAACCCAATGGGGAAGTGGTGCATTGTACCCCTTTTATTTATTATCCAATACTATTTCATTATACTTTTGTAAAATATTTGGTGAGTGATCCTTGGTGAGGTTGGGTTATAGTTGAGCTATTAGGTTATTGTTATCTATGTTGGTTGTTCACTGGATCATTAGTATTCTTTTTAAATATTTTCATGATTATTCTTCAGGAGGATCATACTAGGTATACATGTATTATCACCAATATATATATATATATATAATATTTTTCAATTTTCCATAGAGAGCTTAGTGATTGATTTAGTCTGTACTAGCTTGGATCTTAGATTTATGGTTGGAGTTTCTACCATAAAAATTTTATTTTGGTATTTATTTTGGGGACTTGCGTTTTTATGAAATTTTCATGTGCTATGGATATTGTGGGATATTGGTTTATTTATGATATAGTGTTGATTAGTGGTTTTATTATTATGTTATTGATATTTATGAGGACAATACCTCCCATATGAATGTTTTATACCTCTGATGTTAGTCATCAACCTGAGGTATACTATAGATGAACCTTGGGGGACACTCCCCCATTCATTATAATCTTAAGAAGATATCCTAGTGGGTGTAGGTTTTGATAGATACCTTGTGACGAAGGATTATATTGGATGCTTCTAAATAATCCCTATCAATATCCCATGAAGAGAATGGATAGAACAGGTCATCATAGGAAAAGGTATGAATTCTAAATTTATTTTATTCAAATAAAATAAAGGGATAGATCTTATGGGGAAAATTTTTGGATGATTTTCTCCATAGCATTGGGATAAGTGTTATTCCATCCGAAAATCTTCAGTTGTATTAGAGACACATCCATTATATTTAGATTGATTTTTGAATAGATGAAGAAATTGATACAATGTAATTTTCTAGAACCATGACATGTTTACTAAAAATGGTCGGGGTTCATGTTATATTTATAACCATGACATGTTTTAAGAAGAAGACATACATATTTTTATAACAGTTATAAAACCATTTAATGGTTTGATAAAAACATGTGTGGAAATGTTTCAGAAAATATATATAATTGTAGAAATTGTAATATTACATCACATTTTACTAGAAAAATAATCGGGTTAGTATTGAAATTTGACTTACATAAGAAAACCCTGGTATAGCCATGTGAATCTGTAATTTGGTTTCTGAAGTAGGTCTTTCAACTTTTTTTTTCAAAAATATTTCACCATAGAAAAAATAACATGGTACCTTTTGATAATATTTATCACCAAGGATCAACAATTTCATCGTTTTGGTGAAAATGTTTGTGGTTTTTATTTTTTATTTTTTAAAATTGTTAATATTCTTAAAAAACATCATTCTTGTGGGAACTCTAGGCCCACATCACCTCTTCTGTGTATTTTAAAATGTTCCAAAATTGTTTTCATGGAAATAATCAAGGTTTAAAGTGGATATACATGGTTAAATAATTTATAGTTTTCATGTTGGAACCAAGGTTATTGGTGTTTGATTTTATTATTATGTTATGTTTATTTTCAATCAATTTCTAAGTTTATTAAGAAGTTTGAAGTCTAAGGGATATGTTTTAGAATAATTAGAAGCCATGATGTTATTTAGAGGAAGTTAAAAACTTAAATTTGATGTAAATGGAGGAAATACATGAAATTATAGATGATTTATCACTAGTGAAAGTGAATATGTTCTAATAAATTGTACACTAGTTAGGTTGCGCACTAGTTAGGTGATTACGCACTAGTCGAGCTTCATGCTGGTCGGGCACCTAAAAAGTGGGGTTACATGAATGACACACATCAAAAGTAATAGTGTGAATGGTTGAGATAAGGTGTTGAATTTTCCTATAAATATAGGCAAATCTCATCAATATGGGCAAAAAATATCGGTAGAAGTATTAAAGGCTCTCTCTTCACATATGTCTCACTTGAACAGTGATAGGTAGTTTTGAGAAGAGAGTTTCATGGACATTAGTTTAGTGACCACACTTTAGTGAAGGTGGTTGTGTAAAGTGACTTAATAAATCTATTTTGACAAAACCATTCCTAAGATAATGTACTTGGTGAAATTTTATTAGTGAAACCATAGCAAAGGTACTCAGGAAAAGGTAGTATTTGAGAAAAGTTTTATTAGTGGTTGTTCTCGAGAGTGTAGAATAAAATGAAGCATCATAATATTGGATTCATGATACAAAACACCACACATATTATTGATTATACGGAAGAAATATTCATGTAGATATACTAAGAAGACATTTTTCTAAAGTAGTGTGTAACGGCTCAAAATTTGGAATAATATGTTGTTTCCTGAAAATGTATGTTTTACTATCTGATAATAAATAAAAATATACTAGCATAAATGAAATGTGACCATTGAGTTTTGAACATTATATGACTTTTGTTTAATATGATCGTTGGAAACAAAAATATTTTTTTAACGTTATAATTCATGTTTTTAAATAAAATGATAATGGATAATTTATGCAGAAATAAGAGTCAATGGACTCATACGGTAGACTCGTGCTGTAAAAAGACCATTTTTTAGGAGCATGAGAAGGAGGTAGCACCACTAGGCTTTTCTCTGAACCAATCCCAAGATGAGCTTCAACATGTTAGGCTTGAAAAAAATCGCCTACGGGAGAAGTTCAAGTTAGTGGAGATTTCTACTCGGGTAATGTTATCTAAGTCTCCCTAAGAGTCCATCACCATCACACACCTTTCCCTTAGGTTGTGTGCGGGTGTTTTAAGGGGTTATTTTTCAAGGCCATAGATACTTAAAATTCAATCTCATTGTTCAAATAAAATATTTATTTCATCATTTCCGTTTTAATAATAGTTTTGCTTAAAAATTGTGATGGAATTTGATAAATTGATTTTTCAGGTAAAAATTGTACTTTTATTTCTATATTAAAATATTTATTTATTAATAAGATTTATTATAATGAAATAGTGTTATAAAAAAACTTCATTTTAATTAAAAATGATAAAATAATTTAATTTTTTTCAAGTGTCGAAAATTTTAGTATGCATATCACTATGCATTTTTTGTCTGCTGTTATTTTTAATAATCAATTATTTTTAAAGTTAAAAATTAAATTTATTAAATGTATTTATTTATTAAGGTAAAATAAATTTGGTTTTTTAATTCAGAACATCAACATTAGGTTATGGTGAATTTATGAGAATTTTATAAAATACTTTAGTTTTCCATGAATAGTAAAAATAATGTTTGAGTTTTTCGGTAAGTTTAATGAAATCATAGATATGTCATAATGATGTAATGATTAATTCTAAATTATGTTAATCTCTTATTTGTTAATTTTACTCAATATGTTTCCCAAATTTCTAATACCATGGGCAAGCCCATGGTTTTTCAAATACCACTAATGAGGTGTCCTTTGAAATTAATAAAAAAAAGTCTCTCTATTTTACTATAAATACCCACTCATTATTTCATTTATAATAATTAAAAATTCAACCTCCATGAATTTATTCTAGTTATATATTCCAAGGAGTCCTTCCAATGTTACCTTAATCCCCCAAGGTCCCGATCTTTGAGTTTTAGATGTTACTCTTCAAGGTAAGGGAATTCCCAACTTCTATTTTCCATTCAAGTTCTCTTTTATGTGGTATGTCTTTAAAATTTCCATACCATGTTCTTATTTACATTTTATTATTTACCAATATTTTATTATTAGTATTTTATTAATGGGTGACCCATGTCCCCTCTCTTTTAAATGTTTTATAAAACCATGTCTCATACCCGTCATGCTGCAGAATTTTCCTCTCAAAATATCTCTCTTTTTCTCAAGAAATTATTTTATTTTCTTTGTATGTATACCCAACACTCATTTATTTCTATGGGTATTAATAAATAAATAAAAATTATTAATTTTATTCTGTAATTTACATACATAAAACCCTCATTCCCTTTTGTGGGTTATAAATGACATAATGATCATGTTTTGAAAAACTTTTTAAAAACGCGAAGATTTTGATATAAAACCCATTTATTTTATTCTATTTGGGTTATTTATGAAATTTTTTATTATTATCTATATGGATCACATGAAAATAAATTCATATTAAGGGTGTTCCCTGATAGTTCTCTAATTAATTGGGTAAATAAATTAATCTCTAGAGATGACAAGTTTTATGATACCTTGGTGAATAACCTTGGTAATTTTTATGACACCTTGGGGATGGAATTCGGAGATATGCTTATGAATGTCTAAATTAAATGTTCTATCTAAATTTTCAAGTTATTATATTTATAATATTCCTCTTTATCATGCTTTTATGAAGTTCTTCATGTTCTTACTGATATTTCTCAAGTTCACATGTAAACTATTTCACTTATTTTCCCTTACTCGACCTTATTCTCACCCTTTACTTTGATGGATGTCCCAAGGTTATGAGATGAAATAAATGTACTTAGGATGAACCTTTAATATTACATTCATGTTTAATATAAGGATGTTTTATGTTTTCATGTATTACGTACCTTATTTCCAAGACACTAAACTTCAAAAGATCATCTCTTTGTAAAATATCACGTAAAGTTATGTAATAAAAAGGAGGTACTCCATAGTTGGTATCAAAGGATGCTTTAGTTTATTTGAAAATTATGATATGAAATATTTAGGAATAAACCTATATTAAATTTTAAAATATAGGAATTCTTCCTGGTATTTTGGTAAAATATTAAGTAATTGGTTTTTGAACAAATAAATCATTGTCTATATATGAAAAAGTGGATGTGGCTCTGGCACAGATGTATCTAGGGGTAAAACCTGAAAACAATTCTTTCATCTAGACTCGAATGGGAATTGGTGCATGAAAATGGGCCTTGATTAACTCCTGGTTTGACACTCCAGGGGGATATGTTTGTTTAATCACATGGTTTTTTATGAACCATTATGAAATATTTATAGAAAATGTAATTATTTATCACGTGTTTAAGCATGATGTTTTAAGACATAAAAATCCTTTAGAATTATAATATTCTTAAATGAAACAATTTTATCACTAAGTTTTTCTTCTTTTATTAAATGTTGGAAAATAGGAGGAACTGTGCAAATGGTGAATGTAATGAACCATGCACTGGTGGTCCTCTAATAAAATCCATAATGGAATAATTCATGATAATGACGAATAAAATGACTCAAGTTATGGGAAATGACTTGAATAAAGATGAGATATTGATTTCACCAAGAAGGGAACAACTTTCTGTTGAGTCCTTTATGCATCAACACCCACCAATGTTCAGTGGATCTATTGACCCCTTGGTTGCAGAATAGTGGATAACCTCTATAGAAAAGATATTTTATGTACTTTGTAGTTCTGAATAAGATAAATTTACCTTGGTTGTTTACCGCTTAGAGGAAGAAGTTGATCAGTTATGGGCGCTGATTAAAAACATGAGGATAATAGGGGATATTGAATCTATTTAGTGGGAAGAGTTTATAGGGGTCTTCTTTAATAATTATTTCCCTCATTTTTTGAGAACAAAAATGGAGAAGGAATTTCTCAAGCTAGAGAAGAAGGAGAATGAATCTGTGGGAATATATGAGATTAAATTAAAAATAATTTCCCATTAAACTTCAATATTTGTCATTGATCATAATGGGAAGGTTGATAGTTTCTTTTGTTGACTAAGACCTCATTTGCGGAAGAATCTAGCCAACCGAGACTATGATAGCTATGAGAAGATCATGTGGAGTGCTTTGAAAGGCTAAATAGAGTTCGGTGAGATGTAGTGGTATCACAAATCCAATGAAAAGAACCGATAAATGTATCCAATCTTGTGGAGGAGATTTGATCAAGGAAGAGGAGAAAATAAAGTGCAACTTCTCACATTTAATAAATGTGGGAAGAAGAATTTGGGGAACTACCTTATCTGGAGTGATAAATGTTACAAGTGTGGAAAAGAAGGTCATATTTCTTGGAATTGTCGAAGTGAATTGAAGCCTAAACTTCCCAACACTAACAGAAAAGGTAAGATGTTGAAGGCCCTACTTGAAGCCCAATGCTTCAAGTGTGGGAAACTAGGGAACTTTTCTAATCACTGTCCAAATATGAGGGCAGTGGAGGGGAATCACCATCAGCCTCAACAAAGGCAAAGGGATAAAGGTCATGATTTTTCTATCATTATAGCTAAAGTTTAAGCTCTAAATAATGCGGTGGTAGGTACTCTTTTTGTTCTCTAAAATCTAGAAAGTACTTTGTTTGATTCTAGTTCTAGGAATTTTTTTATTCCAGCCATGTTTGAAAATAATATAGAATCAATTCCTAAACTACTAAAAGTAAAGTTATCAGTCAAGACTCCTAGAGGGATTATCCAGGCATCAACAATGTTTAGAAACTCTAGTATTTACTTTAGCGAGAATAATATTTTTTAAAATCTAATAGACCTTCCAATGTTGGGATTCTTCATTATACTAGGGATGTACTGACTCTAAAAGTATAATACTAAGTTCAAATGAAAATGAAAGGAAACCTTGATACTCTTGAATGGAAAACATAGAATTATCTTCCAAGGAGAGATATCTTGACCTGATCTTTGTCTAGAAGAACATCCTATAGCCGTCTTTATAGATTTTATTGGTGAAGAAGTGGAAGGAAATTAAAATATAAGGATAGAGAATGTACCCATCATTCAGGAATACATTGATGTATTACCCAAGGATTTACCTATACATCCCCCAAAATTAAAGGTACAGTCCTCCATTGAACCCATGCCTGGTTCCAAGCCGATTTCAAAAACCCCATATAGAATGGAAAATGTGGAATTGGAGGAATTAACTATGAAACTCTAATATATTTTTGAGAATGGGTTTATCCAGCCAAGTGTGTCTCCTTCGGAATCACCTATTCTCTTTGTGAAGAAGAAGGATGGATCATTGAGGTTATTCATTGATTATAGAGAACTGAATGGGATCATAATAAATAACAAGTACCCTCTTCCAAGAATTGATTATTTATTTTAAGATCTTCATGGGGATTAGTTCTTATCTAATATTAATCTTCTATCTGTTTATTATCAATTGAGGGTTAAGAAAGAATATATTCCAAATACCACATTCTGATCAAGGTATGGGCATTATGCGTTTTTTGTCATTCCCTTCAGATTAACTAATACACCTAATATTTTTATGGATTTGATGAATAGATTCTTTAAATAATACCTTGATAACCTTTTGGTAGTTTTTATTGAGGATATTATGATATATTCCTAAATTAGGGAGGAGAAGGAAGATCATATAAGGGCTATATTGCAAACTCTAAGGAAGGAGAGGTTATTTAGAAAGTTTAGCAAGTGTGAGTTTTGGTTACATCAAGTTGATTTCTTGGGGGACATTGTAACCGTTAAAGGAATATCAGTTAACCCTACAAAGAAAACGGTTATATAGGAGTGGCCTCATCCTAAAAAAATAATTGAGATTTGTAGTTTCCTTGGTTTAGCAGAATATTATAGGAGGTTTGTGAAAAAAAATCATGACTTTCCAATCCACTAACCAAGCTAACTCGAAAAGGGGTCAATTTCATCTTGAAAAAGGAGTGTGAGGAAAGTTTCCAAGAGCTAAAGAAGATATTGGTTACTAAACCCATGTAAAATCTTCCCTAAATCAGAGAAGGATTCTTTATTTTTAGTGATGCATCTCTAAAAGGGGTTGGATGAATCCTCATGAAAAATGAAAAAGCAATTGTTTATTCATCTCTACAGTTGAAGCCTCATGAGAAGAACTTTCCTACGCATGATATTGAGCTAGATGCGGTTGTTTTTTCTTTAAAGATAAGGAGGAACTATCTTTCATGGGAAAAGTGTGATATGTACAGAGACCATAAAAGTTTGAAGTATATTTTCACACACAAGGAATTGAACATGAGACAAAGGATATGTTTGGAACTTCTTAAAGACTATGATTGTTCAATTCATTATCATCCTGGAAGATAAAACCAATTTGTTGATGCATTAAGTAGGAAATACCATGTTGTTCTAGAAATTATGAGGATTCGAGGAGATCCCTTGATCAAATACCTATTAAAATGGGCATGGGAATTGTAAGGGAAGGGATATCATCAACTCTATCCCAAATTATTTCCCAACCATCATTACTTGAGAATATCAAGAATAATAAAAAATAACAACATTTTTTATAGAATAAGTTTGAGGCTTTGAAGGATGGGAAGTTTCCTCAGTTCAATATTGATCAAGAAGATGTACTGAAATTTAGTAGAAGACTATGTGTTCCACATATTTTGAAAATAAAGAAGGATCTGATGGATTAATCTCATATCTCTACATTATCTATATATCCTAGAATCATTGAAATGTATAGGGACATTCATGATCATTATCGGTAGGATAGTATGAAAAGGGAGATTGTTGATTACACTACAAGCTACCTGGTGTGTCAACAAGTGAAGGAAGAGTGAAAATTTACTAAATGGATATTAAAACCACTACTCATACCAGCATGGAAGTGGGAATATATGATTATGGACTTTTTCACTGGTCTCTTGAGAACTTCCAAAGGAAACAATGCGATATGGGTTATATTGGACTGTCACACCAAGACTTCTAATTTTATCTCTATTTGGGAAGATTTATCTCTCGATCAACATGAAAAGATTTATGTGAAGGAAGTGGTAAGGTTGTATGGAATTCCACTTTATATTATATCTTATCGTGATCCAAGGTTAACATCAAAATTCTGGAGAATTCTTGAACATGCTATGTGTATTGAATTGAATTTCAGTTTGGCTTATCACCCTTAAACTGATGTGAAATATGAAATGAGTATTCAAACAATCAAGGACATGCTGATAACATGCTCAATAGAATTTAAAGGTGGATGGGATCAACATATCCCATTAGTTAAGTTCTCTTACAACAATAGATTTCATTATAGCATTCACATGGAACCCTATTAAACTCTATATGGGAAGTGCTGTAGAACTCCTACTTGTTGGGATGAAACTGGTGAGAGAAGGCTTCTAGGGCCTGATCTTGTGCAAAAGATAAAAAAAAGTTCATTCCATCCAACAACACATTAAGGTTTCTTAGAGTTAGTAGAAGAGCTATGATGACAACCATTGAAGGGACTTGGAGTTTGATGTTGGTGACATGTTCTTCCTTTGAATTTCTTTATGGAAGATAGTCATGCTATTTGGAAAGAAAGGGAAGCTCATCCCCAGGTACATTGGAACCTATGAAATACTTGATCACATATGAGAAGTGGAATGTCGGCTTAAACTTCCTCAAAATATAGATCAAGTTCATGATGTATTCCATGTATCCCTCTTGAGGAAGTACATACATGACCCTCCACATGTATTGAATCCATATGTGGTATAATTTGAACATTAAATCTATTATGGGGAGTACCCAATGGAGATATTGTATTGTAGAGACAACGTTCTATACAACAGGACTACCCACCTAGTTAAAGTGTTGTGGAGGAACTAATAATATGAGGAATCCATGTGGGAACCATAGGAGACTATGAGACAGAAGTACCCACACCTTTTCTCTTCTGAGGGTATGACTTGAAATTTTGGGGAATAAATTTTTTAAGGGGGGAAGAATGTAACGACCCGAACTTTTGAATAATATGTTTTTTCCTAAAAATGAATGTTTTAATATGTGATAATAAATAAAAATATATAATTAAAAATTAAATGTGACCATTGGGTTTTGACCGTTATATGATAGTTGGTTAATATGACCGTTGGAAAAATTTATATTTTTTTTATGTTATAATTATTGTTTATAAATAAAATGATAGTGGATAATTAATGTAGAAGGAAGAGTCGATGACCTCATCCAGTATACTCAGGCCATAAAAAGCCCATTTTTTAGAGATTGGGAAGGATATAGCATCACTAGGCTTCACTCTAGACCAATCTCAATCTATGCTTCTACATGTTAAGATTGAACAAAATTTCCTACAGGAGAAGTTCAAGTTAGTGGAGATTACCACTCAGGCAATGTTATCCAAGCCGCCCAAAGATTCCATCACCATCGCACACCTTACCCTTATGTCATATGCGGTTATTTTAAGGGGTTATGTTTCAAGGCCCTAGTTACATAAAATTTAATCTCATTGTTTAGATAAAATTTTTATTTCATCATTTCTGTTTTAAGAATAGTTTTTCTTAAAAAAATTATGTAATTTGATAAATTGATTTTTTTGGAAAAAATTGTACTTTTATTTCTATATTAAAATAATTATTTAATAATAATTTTTAGTATAATTAAATATTTTTATAAAAATGCTCCTTTTTAATTGAAAATGGTTAAATAATTTTATATTTTTTCAAGTGTTATAAATTTTACTATGCATGTCACTATGCATTTTTGATCCGCTATTAATTTTAATAATTAATTATTTTTATAGTTAAAAATTAAATTTCTCATATGTAGAGATTTATTAAGGTAAAATAATTTTTATTTTTGAATTCATAACTTTGATATTAGGTTATGGTGAATTTATGAGAATTTTATAAAATACTTTATTTTTTGTGAATAGTAAAAATATTGTTTGAGTTTTTCAGTAAGTTTAATGACATCATAGATATTTCATAATGATGTAATTATTAATTAAAAATTATGTTCGACTCTTATTTGTTAAAATAACTCAATAGGTGTCCCAAATGGCCAATACTGTGGGTAATCCCATGCTTTTGCAAATACCACTAATGAGGTGTCCTTTGAAATTAATAAAAAACTATATCTTTTACTATAAATACTCACCCATTACTTAGTTTCTATTGATTACAAATTCATCCTCCAAAATTTTATTCTAGTTATACATCCCAATAAGTACTCCCAAGGTTCCCTTAATCCCCCAAGTTCCTGATCTTTTAGTTTTAGAAGTTACACTTTAAGGTAAGGGAATTCTCAACTTCTCTTTTCCTTTCAAGTCCTCTTTTATGTGGTATGTATTTAAAATTTCCATAACATGTTTATATTTACATTTTATTTTGTCCCTCTATTTCATTATGAGTCTTTTATGAATGGGTGACCCTTGTTCCCTCTCTTTTAAATGTTTTATAAAACCATGTTTCATACTCATTATGTTATAGAATTTTTATCTCAAAATCTCTCTCTTTTTCTCAAGAAATTATTTTATTTTCTTTATATGTATACCCAAACCTCTTTAATTTCCATGAGTATTTATCAATACATAAAAATGATTTATTTTATTCTATAATTTACATACATAAAACTCTAATTCTCATTTTTTGGATATAAATGACATAATGATCATGTTTTTAAGCACTTTTTAAAAACATCATTATTTTGATATAAACTGTATTTCTTTTATTCTATTTGGGTTATTTATGAAATGTTTCATTATCATCTATGTGGATCACATTAAAATAAATACATATTAATTGTGTTCCTTTATAGTTCTCTAATTCATTGGGTAAAGAAATTAATCTCTAGAGATGACAAGTTTTATGATACCTTGGTGAATAACCTTGGTAATATTTATGACACCTTGGGGATGGAACTTGGTGATATTCTTATGAATGTGTAAATTAAATTTTTTAGCCACATTTTCATGTTATTATTTAATTTCTTATTGTTATCATATTCCTCTGTCTTGGGTATTTATGAATTTCCTCATGTTCTTATTGATATTGCTCAAGTTCACATGTAAACTCTTTCACTTGTTTTCCCTTACTGGGATTTCTACTCACCCTTTCCTTTGATGTATGTCCCTAGGTTCCGAGATGCAATAATTTACTTAAGATGAACCTTATATAATTATTTCATTTGTAATATAATAATTTTTTACGTTTTCATATATTATGTACCTTATTTAGAAGACACTAAACTTTAAAAGATCCTCTGCTTATAAAATATCATGTAAAGTTATGTAATTAAAGGTGGGATCCCATATAGTGTATATAGGTGGATTCGATAAAAGTTATTTGAGGTAGGTAGTATGTTATTCCCTAAAATAACTTATAAAGGCAATGATACTAGCACATAGTGACCATGATCAAAAAAATTATCTACCAAACTCGTGAAGATTGGTGGATTTTCATACACCATCACACTATCATGTTTTTGTTCCTAGGACTAGCCCTTAGTAGTGAGACAAGTAAAAATTATTTTATCCTATTTTAAGATATTCATTTGTTATTCTGGTGTTTTTATAATTATTTTTGACATGTTTAATGAGATATTATCAATATGTGAACAAAATCCTATAAAACATGAGAAAACGTTCACATCCAAATTCACCCCTCCCCTCTTATGGTGTCACTAGTTACAACAAGTGGTATCATAGGTGAGGTTATAGGAACCGAATCTATCATATAATATGGAGAAAATAATTAATGATAAAATGGTGAATTTTTTCCATGAAAAAATTTAAAAATCTATAATAACAATATGATATCACATTGAAAGTCTATTTGGATGGATGTTTTCTCAGTTTCCTTTCATGGGATACACATTAGAGATATTATAGAACTATCCATGATTAAAGTAGATAGGAAACTACTCAATGATAATGTTAAATATAAAAATAATTTATTTAGATCTTTGTATAATCAGATCTATATAAAGGTGATGGGTTTCACCAGCACTAATTCCAAGTTGGATAAACTGGATAATATTTATGAATATAACAACAAGGTTAATCAAGTGAAGCTTTAGGTGCTTCAAAACAAGTTTAATGATTTAAAAATAATCCCTGGTGGAAATGTTGATGGGTTATTTAACTAAATTATATAATTTTTTAGATCTATCCAAGGACTTGATGATGATAAAAAATATATTTACATTATGAAGAGGGTCACATGAAGACTACTATCTATTTACATTCCAAAAGTATCATCAATAGAGATAAATATTATGGTGAAGAAGTAGGTGATAAATTATTATCTCTTGAAGTAAGGAAATTAAAGAGAGGAAAGGTTATATTCTAAGGAAATGTGAACTTTCCATGTTTCTAGTGTAAAATATTTGGGTCCATTTTAGCAAAGTTTCCAGTGATATTTGATGAAAAAGGAGGTAAAGAATAAATTATACTAAATCAAAAAAAGAGTTTCCCTTCCAAAATAAAAATAAAATCAAAAAAATATATAAAATTAAATTTTATAGGAATATTTTTGTGATAAAGAATAATTTTATGACAAATAATCTTTAGAGGAAGTAGAACCAGTGTTTTATTTAGATAAAAAAGGTGATATGATGAATATAGTTAAAAATAAGAGTCTAAAAAGGAGGAAGATAATCAACTTGAAGGTGTAGTTGATATCAAGGTATAATTTGAGGGGGATTCTTAATTAACTCGATGCTCAAAGAAATAAAAATTGAAACATAAGTGGTATTTTGAAAGAATCCTTAGAATACATAAATCATATTGAAGTGGAAATTGATAAACTATAAAAGGATTTATAACATAAATCATTAAGTCAATAGAGCTCAAAAGAATTAGAGAACTTTAAGATTAGAATTTAAGAACAATATAAGGTAATTTATGACCTTAATTATTGTGTAAAGGAGTGAAAAAATAAGGTATAATCTATTAAAGAAGATGATATTACATTGATAAATAAATTTAAATCAGAAATTAAACCAAGTGATCCAAATAAAAATTTTTAATTTAAAAATTTCTTAGATGGAGAATTATTTTAAAGGGCAAAGTAAAGCTCAGAAGGTGTTGAGAAACTTCTGAATAAATAAAGACCCTGGTTCATGGGTAAAAGTGAAATCAATTGCGATATTGAGACATCAAAAGTAGGAATATTGATGGACCAAAACAAATGAAATCAAAAGTTTAGTGATTTAGTTCTTAACATTAAGACACTATATGCATAAATAAAGATAACTCCAAACAAAGTAAAGTATAAGGTTGAAAATAGTTATCATCCTTTCAAGTTTTATCAACAACAAAGGAAATATTTGAAGTTTGGAGACATATATAGGAATAAATGTAAGAATATATTTCATTTTAAAAAATGTTAATTATGTGTTTATATTGTCCACACACTATAATAATGTAAAGAGGCTTTAAATTATCTGAATGTTGAATCACCTATAAGTCAAAAAAAATAATGAGACCATATCTATCATCTCATAGAATAAATTAATTATATATATCTTTCTCTTAGTGTTCTAATGTTGTACATTAAGTAGTTAACTTTAGGAAAAGAATAAATGGTGGTTAACACCATGGGAGTCAGAGATAAATGATTAAAAAACATTCTCACATGGTTTAATTTAAAAAAAATAATCCTCATTGGATGAAGGTGATGAGTATGATTATACCACCTAAACTAAAGAGAAATAGGAGATTCTATAATATACCTCAACTCAAATGTGTATCATGTGGAAGGAAAAAAACAAAATGAGATAAGGATAACTTGGACGATATTGCTCTCAAATCATTTAAGAACAATAGTACTTAGATCTTTGAGAGGGTTTGTTCATTTTAGTTGACTGTAAATATGATCTTATTGAAATATGTGAAAGGAATAGTGTAAGGAATCATACATTTTTGTAATAATGAAGATTTTAAAATCAAAGGAAGTGAAAATACCCAATTGGTAGGTAGTGATTTGAAAAAGATAGAAGTGATCTATGTGTATGGATTATGAAAAAATCTCGTGATTGTGAGTCTAATCTGTGAATCTTGGATTGCATTTACATTTAATTAGAAGGGATTATTAATCAAAGGAATTTTTTTTTAACTCTTTCAAGATGTGTTGGAGGAAAATTGGTAATTTTTACTCGGTTGATAACAAATAAAACACTTATCTTTTAATAGTAGAAGATGATAATAACATAAAAAATCGAATTCTATGACACACTCAAAAAGAAGCATAGAGAACTTATCCAAGATAAAAGCTATAGTGGATATTCCAAATATGAAGAGAGGGTGTGAGAATACATTTGAAGAATGTATGCTGGGAAATATGGTCTGAAATCCATACCAATAAAAGAAAAAGAGGGCATTAAATATAACTGATCTAGTACAAACTGGAATTTATGTCCAATAAAACAACACGACACACATATATAAAGGTACTTTATTATTTTTTATGATTATTACAGCAGAATGGAATGTTTTATGTTTATGTAGAGAAAAAATATAATCCATGAAGTGCATGAATAGGTATCGAAGGAATGTCAAAAATGAGACCAAACATGCAATAAATTTATTTTTATCCAATAATGGAACAGAATACACATATATTGAAATGAAAAACTACCTTGAGAAACATGAAATTGAGTATAAGGTGTCCTCAATAATAAATCCAAAATAGAATGAAGTTTTTGAATGAATTAATCATTTTGTGAATAATATAGCCATTACATTGCTTATTGAAAGTATAATCTCTTACCAATACTGGAAATATGTTGTACAAGTTGTGATGTATACCCAAAACTAGGGACACGTTATAAAATATGAAATGGAAGGAAATACTATAAAACATTTTTGGTTATTTGTAAGTAGATGTTATATCTAAAACAAATAAAAAAATCAGGTAAAGTATAGATAATAAGCATATAAAGGGGTGTTTTTAGGATACTTTACCAAGAGTAAGAAATAAAAATAATTCAATAAAAGGATGAATAAAATTATTTAGAGAAATTATCTAAAATTCATTAAAGGTAAATATGGAAATAATTCTAGAAGTTTAAATCTTGATGAATTATGTGAAGAAGATGAGTATGTTTTTACACATTCTGATTTTGTAAAAATTTATCTATATAACGAAGATTCTGAGGCTAAATCAGAAAAGGAAAATATTTCTATAAAAAGTAATCCTACATATCATATAATAAACATGATAGTATAATTTTATCAATACAATATAATTAGAGATATATTAGCTCCAACATAAACATTAAGGATGAGGAATTAAGATCATGTTGCTCTTTTATCAACAGTGGAACCAATGTCATATGAAAAAGTAGAAAAAGATGATTAATGGGTAAGATCAATGAATGAAGAATTTGATCAAATTTATAAAAAAAATAGGAACTTATAAAGAATCTTGAACATCCTAATTTGATCAGAAAAAATTGGATCATCTAGAAAAAAATTATGATCATAGTAATGTGATCCAAAATAACGAAATTATGTTTTGTAAAGAATATTTATATATTGAAGTTGTTGATGTAGAGGAAAAAATTTCAACAGTTTCTTAACTTTAGTTTACCAGTAACTTCTTAGAAATTAAAATTCAAAGAGGATTCAATATTTATTAGTTGGATGTAAAAAAAATAAATATTGAATGGAATAATTTGGGAGGATATTTATATTGAATAGTCTGTGGGTTTATCGAATGAAAATTATAAATACAGAATTTTCATATCAAGAAGGCCATGTACAGTTTGAAACAAAAACCATGATCATGTTATGCTTGTCTAAATTCATACTTGAAGAAGCTGGAATATAAAAGGGGCATTGTTGATAATAATTTCTCAGTGAATAAATATAAGGAAGAATTTATGGTGATCAATTATGTGGATGATATAATATTTAGTGGAAACCAAAAAATCTATGGAGTAATTTTCTAATATTACTAGTTTAGAATTTGAAATTCCCATGATTGGTGATTTTACATACATTCTGGGGCTACATGTGGTTTAAAAGGAGAGATACACATTCATATTTAAAGCTAAGTACACAAAATAGTTTTTAAAGAAGTTTAATACCCATGATTTCGAACCAATGTCAACTATGATTGCAGTTGGAACAAAACATGGAAATCACAAGGAAGGAAATTTTGTGGATCCTAACTTGTATAAGAGGATTATTAAAAGTTTTTTATATTTGATTGATATATGAATAGAAATTATTTTTTCAACATGTTGGGTTTCCCATTTCTGGAGTAATACAAAGAAGAATAATCTTATAGATGTTCAACAAATTATGAGGTACATTCAAGGTACTCTCAATTTTGGTTTACTCTTTGATGCTGGAAAGGATCAAGAATTATTGACTTTATATGATACATATTGGTTCAGTGATTTGTTACACCAAAATACCAAAAGTTATGGTGAATTATTTATTGGAAGTAAATTTGTAGGTTGGTTTATTAACAAGTTGTAAATAATTCCAATGATCATGGAAGAATCTAATTATATCTTTGTGATCAATCCCTACACTCAGCTTCTATGGATGAATAAATAGTTGGAAGATATTGGAGAATAAGTGATTCATCCAATTATAATATTTTGTGATACAAACAGTGTGATTAAGATCATGTAATATCTCATAAAAAACTCCCATAACAAAGATATTAAAACCTGATTTCACTTTATCAATGAAAAAGTGGAGTAAGTTGTGATTGTAATAGAGCATTTTGGAATTCATGAGGAAGTGTAAGACATCATGACTAAACCATTAGCCTCTCCATTATTTTGGTAACTTTAGTTGGACCTATATATACAACCAAAAACCTAAAATTTTGGAGGTTTGGATAACATCCCCTATCCCAATTTGTATCTAACTCTTTATATCGTGTGTTTCATGTGTGATAATTCCTTTATCTTTGGGTTTATTATCAAAATGGGTGAATTAACATCAAATTCAATGGAAAATAGTAGAGAATGACTATGCTTCCAAAGAAGTGGTTTGAGTGAAAAGTTATTCCAGTTCTGAGATTATCTCATCATGGGGGGGGTGAATGGTATGAAATTCTGGGAGAGATATGATCTACGCAGAATGTAGTTAGAAATGATGAATCTTGAATAGGATTGAAGATAGGGGAGTTATAGAATGAGAAATGACATGAGTCATATAATTCTCTCTTTAATTCTTGTTTTCTACATTGAGAAATGCTTATGTTGAATTAGAGTGATTGAAGAGATATTTTATTTTCATATGGAATAAGGAACATGTTTATGTGGAATTATATTTCACTTTGGATTTACCATAACCCAAAGGGGAAGAATGTTGGAACCAAGTTGATCTTAGTTGGATGTTGACATTCTGTTGCGTTTTTTTCAATCCATTTATAGGTTAGTTAAGGATTTTGAAGTATAAGGGAGATGTTTTATCAAAATTGGAATCCTAAAAGTTAGTTTGATGAAGATCAAAGTTGATTTTGGTGAAAATTAAGGATGTTTTTGTTAGGTAAGAAAACTTTTCAATGGTTAAAGTAACTTCGTGCTAGTCTATTTTACACTGGTCAGGTTTCATGTAGTTTAGTAAATTTCATGCTAGTGGGGCTTCATATTAGTCTGGCACTATAGTAGCGAGGTTGTGAAAATAATTCACCACAAAATTTAGAGCATGAAGGGATAAGAGATAGTGTAAGATTTTCCTATAAATATTGGATAATACAATTATTAGGGGTGAAAATTATTGAGATAAGGATTAAGGAATCTCTTTTCATGTAAGGCTCACTAGAGTGTAGATACTTGTGTAAACTGGACTTGAATGAAGACATCTAGGTGGAGTTAGCTACGCAAATGGGATTGTGAAAATTCCTCATGATAAAAAAACACCCAACACATTCTTGATAGTAATAAAGTGAACATCATGTTGATAAATTTAGAAGACATCCTTCTAAAGTAGTTCATAGAAGAGGAGTCGATCAAAGTGATCTAAGGGAGGCAGTGGACTATTACCTAAACTAAATTGTAAAGGTAGTGAGCCTGATATAAAGGGACCATGATAAGAAATTGTGTCCACCAAACTAGTAAAGATTAGTGGATATTGGTAGACTGATACACAGTTGTGTGTGTGATCCTTGTAATATCCCATAGTGGTGGACCAAGTAAAAATAGTTATCTCCTATTTTAATATATGAATTTAGGATTGTGGTTTTTGTGTGATTAACTATGACAGGTTTAATGAGTTCCTACCAACATGGGAATAAGATCCTATATAACATGAGAAAAAGTTAACACCCTGATTCACCCCTTTCCACTCAGGGTGTCATTGGTTACAATGGTTTATAAATTATGAAATAAGGATAAATATAAAAGGGTTTACATTAATTTATGGAATATTCATAAATAGTAATATGAAATTTTTATATTAAAGGATTTATTTGTAAATTTATTTAAATCAATCCAGAATGATTTTTACTGAATTTTATCAAGGTTTAAATAAAATTTAAAATGTGATCTTTATTTTATATGAAGTGTTTTCAAAAAATATGAAATGTTTATAAGATTAAAAAAGTTTTCATATATATTATATTTTTAAATATAAATGAGTTAATAATGAATGTCTTGTAAATTTCTAATAAAAAAGTGTTTTTATTAAAATATATCTGAAATGTTCATGTTTATTAATTTATTGATTTTCCATAAATCATATTAAATTATAAAGTGTTTAAAATTTAATTATTTACGAAATTTTCATAAAGGTTTATCTCATGTATAAATTTATGAATTGTTTATTTATTTAGTTTATTACTAATGTGTTTTTGAGGGATTAATATCATCCAAAATGTTGTAGAAAACAAATCCAAACCCTATAAAACTTAAGATCTATCTATATGTTTGGAATGAATAATAAAATGAAGAAAGAACAACATGCCTTATTATCTATTGATTTGGCTCGTTCACACATGTTTTATAATGATCACCAAGAAGTAGAAGAAATATTACTTCCTCCTAGGGTGTCTATAGGATACATGAATCTTCTGATACTAGAGAATGATCTCTCTCCATACCATGGTTTTTTTAAACCATGTTCAAAGGTAAGAGAGAACAAAAACTAAAAAGATTTATCTTGAGGAGTTATAATAAATGAAAAGAGTCTGATGAACTTAACCAATTACTTAGGGAAAAAACAAATTATACATGCATCACAGAACTAAACATTCAACCATATATTTATAAGACATTTTCTCAAAATATTAATTAATGTTTCAATTCCTTGAAACATTTAGTTTAATTCCTTTTCAATTTGTTTAATGATTAAATGAATGTGTTAGACATTAAAAATCCTAAAAATCATCATCATATGATTAATAACCAATGTATTATAGTCAAATTAGAAGAATACCATGAAGATGAGTGTTATTTCATAACACATGCAATGTCATGCACTTAAACATGACATAGTGACACTCATCACATCATGGTGAATCATAGCATCGACCATGACATGGTCTAAACTACCATATCATAGTGGTTCCTTTAGTCCAAATTTCTAATAATCTCTCACTTACACTAAATCCTTATAAACATAGCGTATTTTCACCATATTTCACATTATATCCCAAAACCTGTGAAATCATATGCAAAACACCATTTCGATATTTACAAAACATTTTTTTGGAAAATTTAACATACATTTTCATCATATGTTATATGATATAAAACAAATTAATAAAAATCCATCTATAAAATCTTCTTAATATCCTCTAAAACACTTTCATGGAAAAATTTGTGTCCATTTGCGATGGTCTATTTACGATGGAAATCCATCCCAAATATTGTGTCGCTAAAAACTATGGTGTAATTACTATTAATTTCAATGGGTCATTGCTATTAATTTGTGATGTGATATTATTTGTGATATAAATGGTGATATGTCATAAAAAAATAAGATATTCCTTATTCGTCACAAAAAAAAATTGTCCAAGTATTTTCAATAGATAAAGAAATCCATATCAAATGCTATTTGTGATGAAAAATTAAATCATTCAAAAATATTTTTTGCAACAAATTTCTCCACCCATCTTAAATAAATTCAAAAAAATAAATAATAAATTAAAATTCACTAAAAAATAAAAATATATATAAATTAAGATTTTATTAGTTTTTGAGTATCATTTTTATTATTTTATAATAATTTTTTTAATTTATGAACTATAAAAATTAATTATTAATTCATTATATCTTTTTTTATTTTAAATAGTGTATAGAGTGTTTTACTAAATGAGTATGATAAATAATTCAATATGTGACTAATTTATAAAAAAAATATTTATTTTTATTACTTAACTTGTTTTTGTTAATTTTTTATAAATTACTATTTATTAATTTTTTATCTTTAAAATATATTATTAACTTTATGGTACACTTTTATTCTTTATAAATATATAGATGGTTTTGTGATATTTTTTAAATTTTTACTAGTACATTTAATTCAGTTTTTTACTCAATTAATTTTTATAAATTTATTATAATATATAATTTTTAATGTATATTTATTTAGTTTAAAATAAAAATAATTGTAAGTAATTTTTAATCAAATTTAATATTTTATTAATTATTATTTTATATCAATTTATTTTTATTTTTTACTATTTTTTATTAATTTTATCTAATTTTTATTAATTAAAAATAATTTTCTTATTACATAACTTATTTTTTACTTTAATATAAATAAATATTTACTATAATTCTATAATAATATTTTTATATTTATATATATATAGTTAATTTTTAATAATGTATTCTAAATTTTATATATTTAAATAAATTTTAATAATTTATAAAAAAATATTAAAATTTATTAACTAAAATGGTAATTAGTGGCTATATTTTTTAGTTTTTTTTAATTAATCAGTTTTTACTAAATCATTTTGATTTTTAATAAATTATTTCTAATTTTATTTATTTTTTCTAATTTTAACTATTATTTTTCATTTTATTTAATAAATAATTATTTATTATTATCTCATAATTTTTAAATCATTATTATCATATATAACTAATTTAGAAAATCATTCTTTATAGTTATATTTTTTTAGATTCTTTATTAAACTAATTTTTATTAATTTATTCATATTTTATAGTTTTTAATTATAATTTTTATTTAATAAAAATATGCACTTTTTATGGATTCAATTAGAAAAAATTAATTTATAATAATATTTATATTAATTAAATAAAATATAATTTAATAATAATTACTAATAAATTTTTTTAATTTATATTAATGTATTATTATATTATATTAAAAACCCTAATAAAATGAACTACTAACAACATGCTAATTGAGTAAAAACAATTAATAAAGAAACAAACAAAGATAATTAGTTTTTAATCATTTATAACAATCTTACTATTCATAAACTATAATATTTATTTAATAATAAAAACTAATTATATATTTTAAATTACTAATGTCATATCAATTCTATAATATAAATCCCAATAAAATAAAGCTACTAAAAATGATATAATTAAATTAAAACATCTAAATAATGAATTTTTAAAATAAATGTGTAATGTAAACTTGAATATTAAAGAAGAAATGCAGAGTTTGTATCCTGAATAATGGATCTAGACTACAAGTTTGTTTTTCTAAGAGAGAAAAAGAGAATAAAAAGAGCATTGAGAGATAACGATGAGGGGGGACGGTTAGGCATGCGACATTTATAATTAAAATTTTGTGACATACATTTTTGAATGATTAGTC
The DNA here is from genome assembly GCA_963277665.1 of Viscum album. NCBI lineage: Eukaryota > Viridiplantae > Streptophyta > Magnoliopsida > Santalales > Viscaceae > Viscum > Viscum album. The sequence goes on along the minus strand of OY728156.1, from coordinate 1,626,787,773 downwards.
TATCATAAATAGTTTTATGCATCATTATGTGTGATATATTTTTTATTTCATCACAAATAAGTCTTACGAGTCACCACGCTTGCAAACCTGCCAAAACTATCCATGATGAATATAGAGTTTTTTCCAATAAGTCATCTAAAATATAGGTTTTTACATTGGAATTTATGTCTATCAAATAAGCTACCTTTTTCGATGGAAATGTGGTTCATTTCAAATGTTTTGTTGCAAAAAGTGGAACATTTTGTAGTATTTTTTGGTAGCTCTCAAAGTTTCTTAAACTTAATCTCCATTTGAAAAACCATAAGAATGACCCCACTAACCTTTATAGTGTTGAAAACAATTATGAATTCCAATATCCATAAATGTAAGCAAAGTGTGACCTCTAGTAAAGCATCAATGTTACTCAAACTACAAATGGATTTAGTGTGATCCTAGTTAAACACATGTATCTCCATACATGTGATAATCAGTTGTATCATATAAAAGTATATATAACTATATAATCCCTTTATCTAAGACATCTCGTGACTATGAGACATGGAGTATGTAAATTTCATATATCCAACTCATATGTTCTTGGTTGTCCAAGTATATACTTACTAGATAAATAGACACCTCGCATATAATTCACCCAAGAAAATGAGTACCTCACAAACCCCTCATCTAAATAGATGAGAACATCACATGCACCTTGTATGTGTATGGATATACACATTCTCAATCTAACTCAATCGAGGCCCTAGATGAAATACTCATTATATTAGAGGACAGATAATATCTTGGTCAAGCCTCATATAATTACATAATGGAAAATATACCCAACCACCCATGATTATCTCAGCCTTAAGGTTGGTGTAAAAAGGGTATCAAAGTATGATGGTTATTATGCTTCATATCTTTCCAATATTAGGTATGGGGAATAAATATGAAACATGCATTGATATCTTATCATATACATAATGTATGAAACTCCATGTGGTATACTTGGTGAGTCATACAACACAGAACACTCTTTTTGTGTATCATGGGTATATTTTAAAACTCTATAAAAAAATTTACACTCACCAGTCATAAAATTTTATCACAACTTATAATACTCCCTAACGAACATCAATTAGGGACAATTCAATGTCATACTTTGAGAGGTCAATTATCAATCCATATCTTGAAATATATGCATCCAGCATCAAAGAATAATAATGTGGAGACTGCCTTTTTTATAACATGACACATTTAATATTCTTAAACTCCATTTCAAATACTAACAATACCACACATAAGTTCCCATCTAGTCACATCTCATATGATAAACCATCAAGAGGATGTGTGTTTGATACACTTTTAAAATTTTATTAAACTCATTACATCTTTACATAATTCCTTCCACATCTCTATGTGACCATTTGATAAAATGATCCCACTAAACTCCTCTATTGAGTAACATCTATAAATATAATTTTTTTTTGAATAATGGTAATAAATCGGAATCATGTTCCTATTGTTCAACTATTTGAACATTGTACTCAAACTCATTTACTTCACAATATCAAATATTATGATGTTAATAAAAAATTCTCTTATAAAACTCTTTCTAAATTCATATTTTTCATCTTTATAAGATTTCTATTAAAAATTCTTTTTTGAGATTCGTTTTGATAAACAAATATAAATTTTATCATATATTTATACTATTATATCATAAACTCTTTTAGGATATACTGTTTTATTCAATTTTTTATAGTTTTTAAATGTAACTCTTTATATTTCACTTTACTAACATACCTTAAACACTTTTAGTATATTGAGTGACATTCAATTTAAATTTTTTTTGGAATAATATTCTATTTTTTGAACATTTACATTTCGATAAGTCTAAATATACTCCCACTAGTCTCTTTAAAACTATATACTCTCTATAATATCATGTTAAGATACACAAAATCATTTTTTTAGGAAATAATACTTATTTACTCTTATTATGAATATTTAAAAAATAAACTATTTCCAACCATGTCTAATATGGTTTTCTATGTGTTTGAAGCATTATCCTATAGATAATACATTATTCTTTAAAATATACCACTAAAGGTGGTTCAAAATTTTTCCCTCATATCTTAAAAAATATCTTGGATAAAACATTTTATCCTTCTCTTCTTTTTAATAATGTTATAGAATATGATGAATCGTAAACCATGTGTATCAAAAAAATCATCTCATGTATTCATTAAACAACCATTTTTTATAAATATATCTTATCATATAAGAGAAAACAAATGAGATTACAACTAAAAAAATTGTTCTAGATTTTTAAAAAATTTGAAGTAATTTATCACATTCAACTCTTCGATGTAGTTACCCTTCACTTCATCACTTGAATACATAATTTAAGTTGTATCCATAAACTCTTTATCAAATTTGAACTCCAATACATATCAAAATTATAAGTTTTATGTATAGTTGATATCATGTACACTTAAAAATATAAATATTTAGTTTTATATCTCATATACCTGATATGGAATCTTCATATAGTTTGGTGTGCCTCTTCAGGTATATACTCCTCCAATAACAAAGATCCCCAAAATGAAAGAAATTTCCCTCCTTTATGACTCCCCTATTATGTTTCAATGACTTTTTTAGCTACTAGAATATTGAATATTAGAATTTAAAACAAACCTTTTATTATTATATTTTTATCTTTTACCCTTTTTCACATTCAATACAACACTTAAGCTTGTACTAACCATGTCTTTCTTTGTTATACTCGACATATTAAATAGATCAAATAAAATTTTATTCAACTCATTCATATTTTAGTTTAAAAAATTATTGGAACCTTTCTAATACCAATTGTAGAATGAATTCCACAGCCAAATAAAGACTTAAAGGAGACCCCAACCTCTCCAAGTAATCAACATACCCAATTATATTGACAACATGATTAGATATTGAAGTTCTTTAATACATATTTCATCTAAAAATTCCTTTGAAGCCATGATTTTTATTGATATGTCCTTCTTAGGTTATCTATAATATTGAATGAATCCATACTCTCATGTTACTTTTACAATACAGGACTTGAGGATACCATCATGAGAGTGGAAAAATATGATGAATATTTTAAATTATTATCACAATAATCGATATTTTTCTATTTAAAGGCTTCTCTAATTGGATGTTCAGGAACGGGTTACTCTAAAACATTAAATTTTTCCTCTTGAATATGAATGATTATTAGGTTTCTATACTAGTCAAAAAATTTAATTCAATTAAGATTATATTTATCAAGTATTTATTTCAAATTCATGTTTCATAATCATCATTCCATTTACCTACAAAAACAAAAAATATCATATGAGTAACATGTTTTACATTCATTTGATAAGGGTTTTTATTAAATATGTTTCCATGGAAATGATGACTCATTTTTTAATTTTAAATCATATTAATTAGTGTCATAAGAACCATATTTCACTAATTGATGAGTCTAAATTATCATTCATCTCACCACTTAGTTATTTAAGTATGCTATTATTCTAATAGTATATGGTATAGCTCTTATATAGCTAAGCAGACAACACTTTTTCCTAATCCCTAACATGGATAAAATAAAATACATTCCTATGGTATTATATCTCATAAGGTTTCCTGGATAAGTGTAATGAAAATATCACATCAGGAGGTGGTTACCTAACTCTTAGGGTTAGTCATTTCCATCATGTCTTACACAAGATAATCCATGAGCACCCAAATTTAACCTGAAACTACCTGATTGAATGATATGGGTATTGACATTTGTTTACTTTGGAATGAGTCTAACATTTATAAATATGGAAAGGGTTTTAAATATATCACCATCTTATTCCATTAATTCCCTTTACACGTATGAATTATTCTAATGATTTAATTTTTAAATCTCTATTATTTCCACCAAAATCAATATTTTTAAACTATAATGATGTGTAACTCTTTACACAACTTATAGCTTGTGTTACTTACCCAAATTAAAAAGAAAACTATATTTATACATATTTTAATGTATCCTAAGAAAAAGGAATATTAAACCCTTTCATGTAAATGAATATAATCATATTAAATAAAAAACCCATAAGATTAAGTGTGGAGTAATTGGTAATGGACCCACACTTTTCTAGACATAGCCTAAAATTTAATATCAGTGAGTAGTCTAGATCAAAGTATTTGTACCCATGGTTCTTTTCTCAATAAATAATTTAACCCCCTCACAATTCTAACATCTAATATAATAAACTATAATTAACATCTTAATTCAATCTTGTAACACATGAACAATCCAAAGTCATGATAAAAAAAAACCAAATCAATTATCATACATAGCATATAACTTCTTAGACACATTATGATAATTTAAAGAAACAGTTTAATACGTTAAACTAAATCACAAATCCATTAATATTATAAATACTTATATTTATGGATAAATAAGTGAGTGATTAAATTAATTATAAATTCATTAATTTATACATGAGATAAACATTTTATGAAAATTTAATATAATAAACAATTATAAATAATCTGTAATTTAGGTATTATTTATAGACATTCCAAAACATAAATAAATATCAACATTCCATATTTATCATAATATAAAATATTGCACATTCTTAATTTACAAGGTATTTAATATGAATTCATTCATATTCCAAAACATGTTATATTTTATGAACAACTTTTATAATCATATAAAAATTTTCTATTTTTTATGTAAGCATTTGATATAAACTAATAATCATATATTTATCAAATAAGACCTCCTAATATTATAATTTTATATTCAAATTTAGAAACAATTCATAAATAAATATAGACACTTTTTAAATTTATTTTATTATCTAAAAACACTATAAATTATTCTCCATGTAAATATACTTTAAACCTAGAGCACATCAATAAAAAAATTAAAATAGTTTAAATCCTCCCCCCTAGATTTGGTATAAGATCTCTAGGACCATACCAAAAGATGGTTTTTTAGAATTTTAATAAAAACTATTTTACATTAAAATTATACACACCATATATTTCTACCATAACTATTTTTCATGGTGTTTTAGTTCAATGGTCACACCATAAATTATGAATGTTTTTAAATCTATTTCAAATTAAATCCATTTTGACTTAGACATGTTATTTTGGTTACACTATGGAATGGTAGACTTATCTATGTTGTGTTGGTGTTATAGAATCATATTCCATACTAACCATGGATGTTTTCCATTGAAGCCAGTCCATTTTAGGTTATTTATTATTAACATTCATTATAGCATTGTTTTTAGTTTCAATGCCCACAACCATGGTGTAGTAACCTATCGAATACATCTTTATGAAATCAATTATAATGATTTTTTATAGTTTTTCTATTAAATCGTTTTTATTTCACCATGTTTTGGTCCTATATCTTTTATACTACCATAATCATTTTTCATAACTTTATATTATGGTAATATAAATTCATGAATCAAATCTATTTCTTCAGATTAGGCTATATTTTTTTCCCCAAAAACTCATTTTATAGTTTTATTAATTCATTAAAACATCAATAAAACATTTATAGATTCAAATCTAATACTACAGAAGATATTCATATGTATGACTATCATCCAAAACATAGTGAAAAACAACTCTAAAAATCATAAACCCAAAAATCTCTCTATATATTTGGAATGAATAATAAAAAAATAAAGACCTATTTACCTTATTCTCTATTGATCTAGATTATTCAAACTATTTTGATAATGATCATTGTGAAGTAGTTAAAATACTCCTTCCTCCCAGGGTTCCCAAGGTCTTAACAAATCTTCTAATGATTGGGAAGTATCTCCATATTTAATATATTTTTATAGAACATCTTTAAAATGTTGGAGATAACACAATCTAAAAAACTTTGACATGAAGAGTTTTAATGTATAAAATGTGTCTCACAAACTCAAATAGTTTTCTGAGGATCAAACTGACTTATATATACATCACAGAACCAAACGAGAAACTATAAATTTAAGATATTCTTTCTCAAAAAATTAATCATCATTTCAACTCCTAGAAATGTATAGTGGAATTCCTCATTAATTATTTTAATGTTCAAATGAATGTGTTATAATACAAAACTCCTTAAATTCATCATCATATGATGAATGAACAATATGTGATAACTAGAGTGAAATAATCTCAATAATCCCATAATTATCTCATAATTTAAGCAACACCATGCATTGCGCCACGCCATAATGACACTCACCATGTCGTGTTGAATCCTAGCATCGACCATAGCATGGTTTAAACCAAAATATTGTGTTGGTTCCTTTAGTTTACATTTCCAACAATTACATATTTTATTATCCATGCATACAAAGTGTTGTATTATTAATGAATGAATATTTTAGTTTAAATTGTTAAACTAATTCTTATAAATGCCATAACATACATATAAGTAATTACATGTTAGGTACAATATAATATTTAGTAATTTTCTACCATGAATTTGATTTATTCATTGGTTATGAATTTGAAATCAATGTTTGATTATGATATATATATATATATTATGTTTTATATATGGATTTGGGACTTTGGGGACACTCTCACCTTTATTATATGCCTAGGAAGGATACCTAGTGGGGATGTTTCATGAAAAATACCTAAGGAGGAATGAGTCTATTGGTTGCTTCTAAGTGATCCCTATCAAGCTCCTGTAAAGAGCATGGATAGATCAGATTAACAGAAGAGAAAAGTATTAATTCTGAATTTGTTTTATTTGAATCAAATAAAGGGATGGATCTTGTGGAAAAAATACCTTGGATGAATTTTTTCATATCATTTTGATAAGTTTTATCCCCTTTACAACTATTTAGTGGTGTCATATTCACTTCCATTATTTTTAGATTGATTTTAAAATATATTAATATAATAGGAAAATACAATTTTACAGAACCATGACATGTTAAAAAGTGTTCATTATTCCTGATAATTTTATAACCATGACATGTTTTGAGAAGAAAACTGGTATAGTTTCATAATGGTTATAAAACCATTTCATGGTTTGATAAATCACAAGCATGTAAAAGTTTCAAGAATTATATATCATCATTAAAATGATAATATTACATCATAGATTACCATATAAATACTCCAACTATTTTTTTCAATTTGATTTACATAAGAAAAAAATGATATAACTAGGTGAATCCAAAATATAGTTTTTGAAGTATATCTATTAATGATTTTTTTCAAAATTTATTCACCATACAAAAAAGGGAATAGTACCCCTTGATAATATTTTTCACCTAGGATAAACCATGTCATGGTTTTGGTGAAAAATGTTTTTGATTTTTATATTTTTTTTAAAAAAATAAATACTGTTAAAAACCTTTAATGTTGTGGGACCTTCAAGCCTGCATCACCTCTAGGGTGTTCTTTAAACTATTTTAAAAACATATTGGTGAATATTATCAAGTTTTAAAGTGGATTTACATGTATAAATTAGTTATATTATTTCTGTTGGAACCAATGTGATCCAATTTAGAGATCGACATTATGTTGTTTTTATTGTCAATCCATTTCTCAGTTGATAAAGGGGTTTAAAATCTAAGGGAGATTTTTTACAGAAATAAAAATCCCAAAATTTAGTTAGAAGAAGTTCAAATTTAATTTTGGTGAAATGGGATTAAATTCATGATAGTGTAGTAGATTTTAAACTATTTAAAGTGACTCTATTCAATTCAATTATGCACTGGTTAAGTTGCATTATAATCGGGATATTGTGTGCTAGTCAAGTTTCACGCTAGTTTGGAGCCTGAGGAGTGGGAATACATGAATGATGCACCATAAAATTTGGAGTGTTAAGGGTTGATAGGAGTTATTATATTTACCTATAAATATCATCTAATCAAGTAATTATGGGTGAAAAATATTAGGATAAGTATTAAATCATCTCTTTTTGTATAACCCTCACTTGAGTTAGGATACTTGCATAAACTCGAATTGAGCGAAGATGTCTATGATATAGTAGTTTAGTGAAGAGAGTTCCATTAACATAACTTGAGTGAGCACACTTTAGAAAAGGATTTTGTTCAAATAAATGTAAAAAACACACTTGATCAAACCATACCTAAATGAAGGTACCATAACGAAATTTGTTTAGTGAACCATAAGCAAAGTTACCTAGAAAAAAGGTAGTATTTTAGTGATTTATTGTTGTTGGTTATTATTGAAAACATGGAATACATTAAAGAATCATACTCTAGCCTTTATGATGAAAAAACCCAATATATTTTTGATTATATGGAAGCAATATTCATATAGATAAACTAATAAGATGTTCATATGAAGAAATACATAGAGGAGGACTCAAAAGATGTGAACGAAGGGAGGTAGTGTGTTATTCCATAAACTAAATTGTAAAGGTAGTGAACCTAACATAGAGTGACCATTATTAAAAATTGTATCTAAAAAATAGTAAATATTAGTTATGTCTAGTACACTGACACAATATTATGTGTTTTCTCCTAGGAATATCTCTTAGTGGTGTGCTAAATAAAAATTGATGTATCCTTTTTTAAAATATAGATTTTTCAATGAGGTTTTTTTATGATTTATTACAACATTTATAATGAGTTATTACCAATATAAGAACAATATCCTATATAACACAAGAAAAAATTCACACTTGGATTCACCCCTACCCTCTCAGGGTGTCACTGGTCATAATAAGTGGTATCGGAGATGAGGTTACAACCATTGAATATATCATCTAAGATAGTGAACATAACGAATGTTAACTGAGTACCTCTATTCAATGAAATCAATTAATAAATCTTGAATAATAGGATGATATTTTATTTACGGTCTCTTGGGCTTTATTTTTTCTAAACTACAATTCATGGGATACACATTAGAGATGTTAAAAAACTGTCCATGAGTGAAGTTTATAGTAATCTTCTCGATGCTAATATTAAAACTCAAAATGATTTATTTTCATCTTTATATAATCAAATCTATATAAAGGTGATGAGTTTCACCAATACTAATCTCATCACTACAAAAAAACACTATTTAGAAAAAAAATTACATTAGCAATGTTTGTAAGCATTGCTAATTCATTTATCAACGTTTATGAAAATGTTCGCTAAATGTGGTGTCTCTAATTTAGCAATATTTATAAACATAACGAATTTATCGACATTTATAAATTTATTAATTTAACATTGTTTATAAATGTCCCTATTTAGTAACACCTCATTTATCAAAATTTCTATAAAAAGGATGGTAAGAAAACGTCGCCAATTTAGCGACGTTTATAAATGTCGTTTACTAGTGACACCTCATTTACCAATGTTTTTTAGAAATGTTGGTAAAAAACATTTATAAAATAGAGACTTTTGGAAATATTTATAAAAGTTTCTATTTAGTGACATCAAAATTACCAATGTTTCTTAGAAGTGTCGGTAAATGACATCTCTTTTTTTTGTAATTTTTTTGAAATTTTTTTATTTATTTATTTATTGGAAATTTTTTCTTTTTTTGTAAAATGTAAATGCTCGTAATTTTTTTAAAACAAATCACTTTCTAAACCTGGCACTCCCACACCCCTTTAGATCAACCCCCCCCCCCCCCCCATTACTCGTCTTGGTCAGGTCCCCCTACAGTACATGCCTCTATGCTCCCTCCCCTCATGTTCATGCCCTACCCCACCTTCTCTCCATTACCCCCATCCCGAACAGGTCGCCTGCAAACATGTCCCACTCCTCCCTTCTCTGATCCCCTATAATACACCTTCCAAAAGATTTTCCTGAAGACCACACACTAACCCACATGGCGTGCCTCGCACCGATGTTCACTTGAAATTAAGAAGATAATGAGTATCAAACCTGCACCTTTTCCAAGGTGAAACAATAACCGTGGGCTAACTCACCTGTTAAACATTTTATTATTCAATTGTGTTATGTTATATATATATATATATATATATATGGGTTTCTGTATTTAAAGAATTAATATATATATATATATATATATATATATTATATTTTATATTCTATGTTTATGTATATATATAGGTATGTTTATATATATATATATATATATATATATATTTGTGTGTGTGTGTTATATATATATTATATGTTTATATTAATAAATATATATATATGTTTATATATATATATATATATATATTTGTTAATATATGTGTGTGTGTGTTTATATGTGTGTGTGTGTGGATATGTATGTATAAATATATATAATTATAATTATATATATAATTAGCCACTTTTTAAAACACTAGTAAAAATGACATTAAAATAGTCATGTTTTCATAAAAACATAACTAAATTTAAAATATATGTTTGTATTATATATATATATATACATATATATCTGTGTGTGTGTTTATGTTTTATGTTAGATATATATGTTTATATTATATATATATGTATATACTTATATTTTATATTTATTTATATATTTATATTATATATATATATATCTATCTATCTGTTTATATATGTGTTTCTGTGTGTAATATATATGTATATGTATACATATATATAATTATAATTTTAAATATATAATTACGTTTTAAAACACTGGTAAAAATTTCACTAAAATGGCACACTTTCTTAAAAACCTAGCCAAATTTAAAATATATGTGTTTTTATATATAAATATATGTATATATATATATATATATATATTTGTGTGTCTTTATATATATATATATATATATATATATATATATATTTGTGTGTGTGTGTGCATGTGTTTATATGTGTGTGTGTGTGTGTGTGTTTATATATGTGTCAATATTTAAAAAATTATTATACTATATATATTTATAATTTTATATATTAATATACATATATTAATATATATATATATATATGTTTATAAGTTTATCTTTTATATTTTATGTTTTATGTTTTATGTTTATATATTTAAGTTTATATTATATTATTTGTATATATATGTTTATATTTTATATTATATATATACATTTTTATATTATATATATATATATATATTATTTTATATATAAATGTTTATATTTTATATTATATATATGTTTCTATTATATGTCTGTGTGTGTGTTTATATTTTATATATATTATATGTTTATATTTTATATATATCACATGTTTACATTAATATATATATATATGTTTATATATATATATATGTTTATATGTGTGTGCGTGTGCGCGGAAATATATATGTGTATGTATACATACATATATATATATATATAATTATAATTATATATATATATATAAACATAATTTGCAACGTTTTTTTTAAACAAGACTAAATTTAAAATCTCTGTTTTTTTATATATATATACATATGTGTGTGTGTGTGTGTGTGTGTGTGTTTATATATATGTATGTAGATCAACATATATATTTACACCGATGTAGGAAAATGATCTATATAAATATATATATATATATTTATTTATTTATTTAGTGACATTTTTTCACGAAAGGTTACTAAATTAGTGATGTTTTGTAGGAAGTGTCACTAATTTAGCGACGTCTTTCATGAATTGTCACTAAATTAGCAACACTTTCATGAAGTGTCACTAATTTAGTGATGTTTTTTAGGAAGCGCCGCTAATTTAGCAATGTTTTTAAAAAAGCATCACTAAATTAGCAACATTTTGTAGGAAGCGTTGCTAAATTAGAAAAATTTTTAGGAAGCGCTAAATTCATGATGTTTTTAGGAAGCGTTGCTAAATTAGCAATATATTTAGGAAGAATTACTAAATTAGTGACATTTTTTAGGGAGTGTAGCTAATTTAGTGGTGTTTTTCAGGAAGTATCGCTAAATTACCAACGTTTTCCAAGAAACATCACTAAATTAGCAACACTTTTCGAGAAGCATCACTAAATTAGAAATATTTTGAGGAAATGTCAATAATTTTGCAACGTTTTTCAGGAATAGTTTCTAAATTAGTGATATTTTCAATAAACATCACTAAATTTAAAAATTAGTGAAGTTTTTCAAAAACGTCTCTAAAGTAAAGTTTTTTATAGAGATGTGAGATAAACATCCTAATATATTTAAAGGTGACAATAAAGTGAAGGAATCTAAGATTTATATACTTCACAAAAAGTTTGATGATTTGAAAATGATCCTTGATGAAAATGTTGATGGGTTATTCAACTGAATTATAGAAGATTTCAGATCTATCTAGGGAATTAGTGAATATATCAATGATATTAAAAATGTGAAAAATATCATGCAAGGATTTCATCCTATTTATAATATGAAATTATTGGCCTTGAAAGATATGAACCTAGAAGAACTTTAAATAAATAATCGTTAAATTATATTGGTTTCATATGAAATGGAGGCCAATACAAAAGGAACATTATGTCTCTCAAATAATATGATTGATTTTAAAGCTATGGGAAAACATTATATCAGAAGATATAGAGATGATAATGAAGAATTCATTAATGAATTCTAATATCTTGTGAAAAGGAAACTCAAGAGATAAAATGGTAGATTTTAAGGAAGGATGCCCTTGTCATGTTTCTGGTGTGTAAAAGTTAGGCACATTATAGTAAGGTGTCCAAGGATATTTGATGATGAATTAGGTGAAGAAGAAATTGAGAAAAATCCATGATGGAGGTTCCCTTCCAAAATTCACTTAAAATCAGTAAATTCAACTGGAAAGAAGTTTTATAGGAATATTTTGGTGTGAAAAGAATAAGTTGATGATGAAAAATAGATAGAGGAGGTAGAACTAGAGTTTAAGTCAGACATAAGAGATTATGTGATGGATATATTTGAAAATGAAGAATCTTAAATGGACAAAGATAGTTAATATGAAGGTGCAGTTCTTCTCAAGGTGGAACTTGAGGGGGATCTTGAAGGGATATGTGATCTAATAAAAAAAATTAAAGATAATTAGTGTTTTGAAATAATCCTCAGAATACATAGATCAACATGAAGCTTAAATTGACTGAATATAAAATGAGTTAGAAGATTAATCAACAAGTCAAGGAAGTTTAGAATAAGTATATAACTTTAAGATAAAAAATGAAGAATAAGATAAGCTGATTGATTATCCAAATTATTGTGTAAAGAAGCAGACAAAGAATGTATAATCTCTTGAATAATAGATTTTCATTTTGAAAAATAAATTTGAATTGGAAATGAAATCAATAGATTCATAGAAGAAGTTTTTCTTTGGGAAGTTCTCAAATGAAAACTCATTATAAAGGGCCAAGTGAGGCTCAAAAGGTGTTAAAAAAATTTTGAATAAACAAAAATTAGGTTCATGCTTCAAAGTGGAATCAGTTTTAATTTTAAGAAATCAAAATAAAACAAATTAAGGAATATAAAAAAGGGAAGTATAAGGTCAGTGATTTCAAGGTTAATATTAATACACTAGAAACATGAAGAAATATAACTTTGAATGAAGTAAAGTAGAAGTATGGAAATAATCCTCAAACTTTAAAGGTTAATCAACAACTGTGGATCTATTTTAAGGATAGAGGCATATGTAGGATCAAAAGTAAGAATATATTTCTCTCTTATAAAATTTCAAATATGTGGCTATCTTACCCACATATTGTTATATTGTGAATTAGTAAGGATCTATCAGAATGGAAAAACACATGGAAGTAAACAAATAAGAACAAGACCATATCCTTCATCTTATAAAAGAAATTATTTATACAAATATTACTCTCAATGTTATATGTTTTGATATAAATTTTTTGACTATGGGAAAATAATAAATAGTGGTTACCACCATGAGAGAAAGAGATAAAAAAATTAAAAACATTATGACTTGGTTGAATTTAAAAATAGATACTCCTCATTGAAATAATATGATTAATATAATTATAAAACCTATTCATAAAAGGAAGGGAAGAGTCCATCATGTGCCTCAACTCAATTTTTCATCTCTTTGAAGGAAAAGAAGAAAAGATAAAAGGACAAACAGGCAAATATTGATCTAAAATATTCAAAGAAAAATAGAACTTGGATCCTTGTTAGTGGGTTTCCATCCCACTAGACTAGAAATAAAATATTTCTAAAATATTTGAGGGTAATATTATATTGAATGGTATATTTTAGAAACAATAGATCTTTGAAAATCAAAATAAGTGAAAATAATTAATTTGCATGAAATGATCTGAAGAATACATAAGTGCTCTATATTTATGGATTGTGACAAAACTATTGAGTGTGAGTCAACTCTGTGACTCATAGTGTGAGGTTACATTTAATTATAAGTGTTTTTTAATAAAATTAATGGTTAGTAACTCCATTAAGAAAGGTTATAGAATAAATGGTAATTTATACCAAGTAGATAGAAAAGAAAACACTTTTCTTTTAACTGTATAATAGGATAACAACGTGTGACATTTAAGGTTAATAAACATTCAACAAAAAATCATAGATATCTCATATAAGATAAATATATAGTGGATATTCAAAATATTAAGTGATAATATAAAAATACATGTGATACATGTACATTGGGAAATATGATCTAAAATTTGTATCAGAAAAAGAAGAAGAGGGAATCTAATATAATTGATCTGGTTTACACAGATGTTTTTGGTCCAATAAACCAACCTAACACATATATTGAGAAGTAATTTATTCTTTTTGTTAATGATTACCATAAAATGTAATGTTTTATGTTAATTCATAGAAAAATATAAGTCATGGACTATAATAAGAGTTATTGAAGGAGAGTTGAAAATGAGATTGGACAGAAAATCAATAACTTATGATTCAAAAATGGAACAAAATATGAATCCATTAAAATGGAAAACAACATTGAGAAACACGAAATTTAGTATAATTGGCATTCGATATTAAATAAACAACAAAATTACATTTCTGAATAAAGAAATCAGAAGGTGAATAATTTTTCCAAAACATTACTCGTTGAAAATTTCATCTCTCAACAATACTAAAAAGAGGTTGTATAAGTTGGGGTATATACCTAAAACCAAGTAGTGTTGTAATGGTTCATTCCTTCATGACCAATTACTTTTCAATTTTTATGTAGTTATAGGTGTTTAGAGGATACTATAGGTGGTTTGGTAGATTTGGAGCTGCAACAGAACTACAACAAAACTTTTATTCAATAAAACATGGATTTACAATATAATATAGAGGTTTATAGCTTGTGTGTCCATATGTTAATGGATTATGTTTGTTGGGGGGGTGGAGTGTGAAAAGTGTTCACACCATAAAATAGGGATTTATAGTGTAAGTTAAATTATCCTAAGTAACCGTGTTTTCTGGCAGGTGTTAAAGTTTCTAGTGGTTTACGACCAAAAATTTGGTTTTACAGCGTATGTTTTTCAAGCACAAAGAAATTATGGTGAAAACAATAATTTAAGCTACAAGATGGGTGAGTTTCACCCTATATAATATGTGAGGTCTTGGATAATTCCAATCATTTGTTCGTCACTCTCCCTTGATTTTTAGATGAACCCTATGTGATTTTGGGAGACCTTCTAGTCCATCTTCCATCACTTTGATCCTCAGGTTCTGGTGGTTGTGTTTTGGTGATCAACAATAAGTTATTCTCCCCGTATTCATTGTTTCCTTTCTTTCTTCTCTTTTATATCAACTTTGGTGCTTTGGTTTTGATTCTAGGATGATTTGGGTTGTTTTTTGATAACCCTTTGGTGTGGTAAAGGTTGATCCATGGTTTTCCTTACACGGTTGTAGTTTTTGGGTTGTTTCCTCTTCACCCCATGGTGCGTAGTGAGATCAGAAAGATTATTTGAGGTAGAAGATCCTCATTTCCTCCCTTTTAGGTGTTATGTGGGTGGATTTCATGATTTTTCATTCCATTGGGTGGATAATAATGGTTGTCATAATAAAGATCATTGTTTGGAATAACTGAAATTGATGCTTATAGAGAGAATATCACATGATTTACTGATTTGATCTATGTTGTTGATGATTTTGTGGATTCCTATTTCCAAAACTAAAAATAACAGGTTTTGGGAGCCTTGTTTTCATTATATATGATATGCCTTGTGACCCTTGTTGTGTTGTTGTCTAATCACACCCAGAATTAAAGGTTAATGACCATATATTTGGCTAATAAATTGGTTTCCCATGGAATTTGGTTTGTTTGATAATACCCATGATAAATAAATATGTAATTTGATGAAAGACCTTGAATAAATTCAGGAAGCTTTTGTGTGTTGATTGGTGTGATTTTGTGCTTGTTTTATTGCCTTATGTGGTTTGGGTTGTTTTTCAGTGATGGAGGTGACTGGATGAGATGTGTGATGTGTGGGGCTACAATGCGGTAGTTAGTTGGCATGGATTCAATGTGTGTAGTTGTGTGATGTAGAGTATATGAGCAGTGGTTATGGTGTGCAGAGGTTGTGATGTGTGGTTTTGTTGTGTGGTGGTTATGGTGTACAGTGGTGGTGATGTGTGGTGGTGATGTGTAGTGATGATGTGTGTGCTTTTTGTGCTTCAATTGGGTTGTGATATGTGGTTTATATGTGGATGTGTGGTTTCTATAGTGATATGGGTTGACTAATGTGGTGTGATGATGACAGTTGATGTGAGATGGGTCAGTTGTGGTGTTGCATAGATGTGTTAGTTGCATGTTTAGGAATGAAATAAATTATGATTCTGAATGAAATGAGTAAATGTATGGGTTGGTAATTAAATATAATGGGATAAAAGTTGATGTTCGGTAAGTGTCTTAGTAAATGAAAGTTAGAGGATATTTTATATATCTATAAATTGTTGATCTTGTAAATGAAAGTGGGAAATGTTGTACAGCTTGTGTGGTGGTTGTGTGGTGTGTTTCATATAGTGGTGGAAGTAGTTGTGACGGTTGATGTTCATTGTAGTGGTGGTTTGGAAGTGTTGTTGGTTTAGTTTTTGTGAACCCATAGTTTGGGTAATGTGTTCTATATATATACCATGTATGTTTATGTTATTTCTATACACTCTCCACCTGAGTTGGATAACCTTACCAAAACTCAGGGGTTCTGGGTTCCAGGTGTTTTCCTCAACATCCGATATAGTGGTTATATGGATGTCTGGATAACCCCTCTTACACACTCTTTCTTTAGTAGTGATGGCATAGGTATCTTCGAGCAAGATGTGTAGTGATGGACCAAGTGTTTTCGGGTGAGTTGTTATGTGGTGAGATGTGTTATGATGACCCAAGTGTTTTTAGGTGAGGTATGATGACACAAGATGTGATGTGATGATACCTAATTCTAGAATCAGATCCTAGAACTTATGAGGGTTGGGTAGAAAGTGATGAATCCATACCCACATTAGAGATGGTTGGAATGTGATGTGTTTTGTAAGTATGGTATGGGAGCATAATTTTTTCGATATTGGGGAATGAGATCATCAAGTTAGAAAGTGGCAGTGGTGTTCCTTTCTTTTTTTATGATGTCAAAGTTATATTATTATATTGGATGCATGATTTGGTGAGTGATCCATTGTGAGGATAGTTTTGGTTAGTTGACCTATTTAGGTGCTTATTTATTCTATTGTTTTTTCACTGGTGCATTAGAATTATCTTTTCATATGTACACTTGAGACCTTAGATATGATCCTACTGAGTATACTTGTATGCTCACCCTACATATATAAAACTATTTTCAGGATTATAGGAGGAATTTAGGGAGCAATATGTACATTTCTATCTTGGGTTGGAGTTTTTCTTGAGTCTTTGTTATAGTACTTGTCTTTCGTTACTTTATATTGGAGAATTTTATTGTATCAATTTACATTGTTCATGCATTGTGGGATGGTTTTGGGTTTTATTTTATATTATATGATATAAATTTTTTTGGTGAATTTTTATCCTATATCTTGATCTTGTTTTATTATAGAGGGTAATTCCTCCCATTGGTGAAATTTATATACCCTCAATGTTTGTCACCAACCTGGGACCTAATGAAGGTGGGACTTGAGGACATTATCTTTATTCCTTTATTGTGGTATCTTTGGAGGGAGGGGTCCTGATAGAGTGGTATTAGATGTTTGGTAGATATATGGTATGTGGTTGGGAGTTATTCACTATGAGTTTTACATGTTTTGGTATGGAAGTAGTGCAAGTTGGTCTTGGTACATGACATAGGCCAGAGAAACCAGCTATAAATGGGATTTTAGGGCCCTCGTGATCCATTTCGTGGAGTCTAACCTTATTGAAAAATAAATTGATTTGGAACTATTTGTAGGTTATATACCTATTATAGGTTTATTCATTTTTATTTATTGTGTTCATGTATGAATTTGGTTTTTGTAGGAAAATAAAATGAATTAAATAAATAATATTTGATAAAATTTCATGTTACCATGCTTAAGACATCTCCAATATTTTTAGAAGTGGATCATGTTTATCCTTTGTTAGTGGCTCAGTTAGTTAAGTTTTATCATATTGATATGGTTAATCATCGTAGTACTAATGTGATAGTGGAGGATGAGGCATAGATAAGGTCCTTGTGTTCATTTCAGCAGAAGAGTTTGGGAAAGTATGAGGGGTGTATCTTTAATCTAGAAATAGAGCACTAACTGGAGGATCACAAGATCAATTTTGGTATAATTAGACCATGGGATCACTTCTAGGTACCATTGGAATTTATTTAGTTGTGTGGAGTCAGGCGTTAGTGGTGGACAATATTTCATGGTGGTTGTAAGGAGGAATATGTATTATGGCCCAACTTTCTGAAGGAGTTCCATTCAGAATTTTTATCATCGATGATGAGAGAAACAAATAATAAGGAGTTTTTATCCCTTAATCAAGGGATCCTGAGAGTTAATAATTTTTGTATCTAGTTCAAGGAACTATTACACTTTGATCTAGATTCTTTTCTAAATGAGAAACCTCTATAATGACATCTGGAAGAGCCTTTATGCCGAGTGATTTTGTATGCGGTCACTCCATTTATGTTCCCTACATGTCTGGAGGTAAAGAAAATGGTGGAGGTTATTGATAGGATATCTAATCTAGGATTTGAACCCCAAGAAAGTGGTTAGTAGTTTGTCTCAAGGAGTAGATCTTCAGGTAGTGGATCACAAGTGTTCAAGTAGTCAGGGTTCAGATCAGTGCGGAACTGACCGTGATAAATCTATTTCCTTGATTCTAGGGAAGGTGGCTCCTGATCACTTGATGGGGGTTTTCTATTTTCATGATATTTTTATAAGGGGAAAGGTAACCACCAGGATCAATGTTCGACCACTCATGGAGGCCAATTTTAGTTGGGTGTTCAAGCACCTGTTTGGCAGTAGCAATAGTTGCCTCCGTGATAGTTTAAATGGTAGGGACCGCTAGTGTTTGTATATAAATCAAAAGTAAATGGTGTTATAATATGTAAGCCTCATTATTTTATTTTTACATATGTAAATAGTCTATATCATGATCATTGAGGTTTAAATCATATAGGTATTGGATCTAGGCATGGTTATATGCATGTGTTAGAGGCGACGGTGCCAACAGAGCCTAGAGTTGTTCGAGGTACGTTCAGTTAATCATATAAACTTGTGTGTTCTTTTTTTAATTTAGGATCCTAAAACTTCTTTGTTTCTTCTACTTTGGTCTATATGTTAATACTGGATGTGAATTGACTTCCAGTTACTTTGTTGTTATCTTTGTTGGTTTGAGGTCAGGCTTCTTTCTTTAATGTGTGCTGAGGATGTAGGATGGGGATAGGGAAGTAACAGTCAGTGGGAGACTTATTCTTATTATATATATATCCATAAAATGTTATATTTATCATGTATTGGATGTATTTTTGTTTTCATACATCAAATGATTCTAGAGGAGATTTTTTTTATTCTAATGTGGTGGGCCAGTGAGTGGCGTTCATTAGTGAGAGAGTTTATCAGATGGGTGGTAGCCAAGATGAGTCGCTTTTGTCTTAGATGGAAACTTTTCAATGAATCTTAGGTAGGGGATGTTCCTGGAGTTCTGAAAAATTTCCTAGATGTTTTTTTGGATGAGGTTATGGTCTTACCCCCTCAACATGACATCGAGTTTGGGATAGAGTTACAACTAGACATGTCTTTGATTTCGATGTATCCATATTGAATGGTTCCAATAGATTTTCATGACTTGTGGTTGTGGTTGGATAATAATATGAAGAGTGGTTTTATTTAACCTAGTGTTTCTCTTTGGGCTGTTTTGGTATTGTTTTCCAAGAGGGTGGATGGTGGCCTGAGTTTGTGTATAGAATACTGGATGTTGAATCATGTGACGGTCAAGAATTATTACTCTCTTATGAATATTGATGATATTTTTATCTAGTTGATAGGAGATATTTGTTTTTCATAGATCTATATATGAAAAAATATCCTTCAAGTGCAAATATTGGCAGTTTTAGTTTGTTGTTATTTCATTTGGTGTAACGAACATGCTAGTTATGTTCAGAGGGATAATGAATTCTATGTTCTCTGAGTGCCTGGACTAGTTCATCATCATGTTCATAAATGGTATCTTGATCTACTCAAAGTCATATGAGGAGCATTTCAAGCATCTCATGGTTGTTTTTTAGGTCCTTAGACATTAGCATCTCTATGGAAAGTTTTCCAAGTGTGAGTTCAAGATGTGAGATGTGTATTTCTTTGGACATGTTTTGTCTCAAGAGGGTGTTCTAGTAGACCCATCCAAGATTATGGATTTTTTTCTTAGGTGACACCCAATAATGTCTTGGTGGCCCATATTTTCTTGGTCTCATAGGATATTATTAGAGTTTTATACCCGATTTCTCTTAATTTAATGTCGTACTAACAGCATTAACCTGGAAGGTCCAAACATTTTTGTGGAATGTTTAGTGACAGGAGGTATCTAGTTACCTAAATTAGAAGTTGTTTAGTGCTCCAGTGCTTTAATTTCCTGAGGAGGGTGTGTTGTTTGAGTTATTTTGTGACACGTCCTTCCTGGGTATTGGATTTGTATTGATATAGAAGAGGGTGATGATCTCTTATAGTTCTAGGCAGTTACATTCCCACAAGAATAACTATACCACCCTTGATTTAGAGTTATTGGTAGTTTTTTTTGCACTGATGTAGTGGATAAATTACCTCATTGGTGAATTTTTATGGTTTTCATGGACCACAAGATCCTGAAATATCTTTTCTCTCAACATGATGTAAATATACACCAATATATGTGGATGGAGTTTCTTTAAGATTATGATTTTGAGATATCGTAAACCCCAATAAAAGGTAATTTCATTTCCAATTAATTGAGCTAGTAGTCCCAATGATTTGTTTCAGAAGTTTTTTTTATCTTTGGAAAGGGTTGGAGGAGCTTGCAGCAATGAATCTTAACATTAGAGAGCACAGTGGTTGTGGTTTTATTTATCGAATTACTACTGATTCATCCTTGATACGGAATGTGGAGGAGTCTTAGTGGGGAGACTCAGATGTGGAGGTGATGTTTAATGATATTTTCCATGGTGATTCCTCTAAGGGATGGTCAGAGGATAGTCATAAACAATTATTATTCCAGGGGAGGTTGTTCATTATTTAGGTGATATGTGCATGAGTTCTCCATGAGTTTCACAAATCACCTTTATTCATACATATTAGTGTAATAAATATGTATATCCAATTGAGGAGACAACTTTGGTGGTCAGGGATGAAATGGTCAGTGGAAGAGTTTATGTCAAGGTGTCAAGTTTTACAGCAGGTGAAAGATAATCACCATATTCATAGAGATTTTTTGTAGTCCTTATATGTTACTGAGTTGAAATAGGAAAACATATTTATATATTTCATCATTATACTACCCATATATGAGGAATGAAGTGATGTGGTTTGGGTGATAGTGGACTGAATGACAAATTCATCCCATTTTCTAGTGATCCATGAGCTGAGTGTCATGTATGTCTTGGAAAGGTGGTATGTGAAAGATGTGCTTAGGATTCATGGGGTACCAAGAAACATCATATCTTATTAGGGTCCTCATTATACCTCGTAATTTTGGATAGGATTACAACATGATTTTGGCTCCCATTTGTACCTTATCATTATTTCCCACCCATAAATAGATGATCATATGGAGTGGTATCACTCATCCATTATCATAGACCAATTTGAGGAGTTATAAGGGTGGCCTTTTTATTCTCTATTGCATTAGATATAGGTTTTGGAGTCATAATTTCTTAGTCTTGATGTGGTTTAGAGAATGATTGAGAAGAATAATTAGTTCAAGAGAGGTTGAGGGTGGCATAAGACCATTAGAAGGTCTATGTTAATTGTAGGAATAGGACCTTAGAGTTTGAGGTTGGAGACCATATGTTCTTGATATTCTACCCTTAACATGTGAAGTGAAGGTTTTTCAGAAGAGTAACATTTCTCCTGGGTTTTTTGGACTCTTTTAGGTGTTGGGGTGTATTGGGGAGGTGAAATATCGGTTCACATTTTCTCCATAGTTAGATAGGATTTATGACATATTTTATGTGTCTTGGATTTATCAATATCTTCATGATGACTCACTTATCATTGACTCGGTAGATTTGGATATCAAGGATGATATGAAATTCAGGGAATGACTATTAGTGATCCTATATTTATGATAGAAGGTGTTGTATGGATGAACCATTCCCATGGTTCATGTGATGTGAAGGCATGGTGGCCTAGAGGAGAGTACTTGGGAGTGAGATATGTAGATGTGTTCCAAATACCTAGAGTTATTTTGAGTTTTAGTTTTATTTGTTTGGTTTTTCTTAGATTATGTGGTGTTTGGATCTTTCTATTTTTTTAGATGTTCTTTTTCTTGATTTTTTTAATGACTGATAAATCTCCCAACATATGAAAAGGGGAAAATCTGATCGCAAATTGATACACATTATACTTTGACATGATTAAAACCATGTGGTAAAGTCATTTCTTCCCAAAGTGAATTATACCTTGACATGGATGATGGGATTCCAAGATTTGTATACTTAGGTAAGTGTTTGTGTTGGTTATGGAAGTTGTTGATTTAGTCTATGTGGAGGTTGATAAGGTTGTGTAGTGATGTGGTTATTTGAAAAAGGAGGTGTTTGTGGCTGGTATCATATGTGTGGTGTTGTTCCCAGTGAGAAGCAGTGATGTGGTTTCATGGGATGTTTTGTGTGTTTTTTGGTTTGGTGTGTTTGGCTAGTGGTAGCATTTGAGGTGTGGTGAGATCCTTGAGAGGTATCTCGCGGGGTGGTTTTTAGACCCCTTTCTTTTATTAGGGTTTTTTTATTATTGAGGGTTAGAATCATTTAAGAGGTATCTAATGTAATGGTTTTTACCTTCCGAGACCATCACTTTTTCATTTTGAGGTGGTTTGAAGTGTTTGGAGGAGGCTGGAGGAGTCTCAATGGAGTTGTAGTTATGGAATAACTACAAAAATCTTTTTATGCTATAAAAGATATATTTTATGGTGTAACATAGTTGTTTATGGCTTTTGTGGCCAACCTTTTATAGCTTATGTGTATCGAGGGGGAGATCATGAAAAGTGTTCACACTATAAAATAGGGATTTACGATATAAGTTAATTAATACTGAGGCTCAATGTTTTACCAAGGATTTTGAGTATTTGAGTGTTTTATATCATAAAAGTTGGTTTTATGACTTAAGTTTTTAGGGATCATGGAAATTACATCATAAAACTATAATTTATGTCATAATATGGGTGAGTTGCACCCTATATAAGACGTGGGGGATTTTCTGATTCCATACATTTTTCAATCACTCTTTATTGGTTTGTGGATGAACCCTGGGTGATTTTGTGAGACCTTATATCTTTCCTTCCCTCACTTTGATCCTCGGGTTTCGGTGTTGTTGTGTTGGTGATCAGTGGTAAGTTCTACTCCCCTTCTTCATTTTTTTCCTTTTATTCTTCCCTTGGAGATCTATTTTGACATTTTGGTTGCAGTTTGGGGGTGATTTGGGATATGTTTTGATAACCCTTTAGTTATCTATAGGTTAATTAATGGTTTCCCT
Source organism: Viscum album (assembly GCA_963277665.1). Lineage (NCBI taxonomy): Eukaryota > Viridiplantae > Streptophyta > Magnoliopsida > Santalales > Viscaceae > Viscum > Viscum album. The sequence continues at coordinate 1,626,763,794 of OY728156.1, read as the reverse complement.
TATGTGGTAGTAGTTTATAGGTGGTTTCTTCTTTTCCTCATGGTGCACAATAAGTTCAAAAAGCTTCATTGAGGTTGTAAATCCTAGTTATCTCCCTTTTATGTTCTATTTGTGGGGATTTCATTATTTTTCTTTCCATTAGGTGGATAGTAAGCATTGTCATAATAAAGACAATTATTTGGAATAACTAAAATTGATGGGTAAGGCAGATATATCATGCTTTACTACATTGATATATGTTTCTGATGATATTGTGAATGCTTGTTTCCAATACTGAAAATAATGGATATTAGGAGCCTTGTTTTAACTGTAAATGATATACCTTGAGACCCTTGATTTGTTTTTGTGTGATCCCACCCTCAATAAAAGGTTAATGAATGTATATTTTTCTAATAAATTAGTTTCCCATGGAATCTGTTTTGTGTGATAATACTCGTTCTAAATAAATATATGATGTGATAAAGTCCCCTGAATAAATTATATAATTCAATGTGTGTTGTTGTGGTGTGAGTTTTCACTTTATGTTTTTCCTATCATGGTTATTGTGTGGTGATGGTGGTAAATAGATGGGATGTTTGATGTGTGGGGAAATGATGTGATGGTTGGTTTAGATGATTGTGATGTAGATAGTTGTGTGATGTGGTGAAGATTCCTAGTGGTTGTGGTGTGTAGAGGTCGTTATGAGAGGTTGTGGTGCACAATGGTTTTGATGAGAAATGGTATGATGTGTACTAGTAATATGTGTCAATGATGTGGGTTTTTGTGTATGGAAGTTTTTTTTGTGATATGTGGTTGATATTTGGATGTCTGGTTATTTTGGTGATATGGGTTGGCTAGTGTGGCATGATGATAGTGGTTTATTTGAGATGGGCTAGTTGCAGTGTGGTGTGGTTAGGTTAGTATCTCGGTTAGAAATGGAATAAATTATGATGGTGAATAAAATGAATAAATATATGGGTTGTTAATTGATTATAATGGGATGAAAATTGATGTATGGTAGGTGTATTAGTAAATTAAATTTAATGGAAAAATTTATATCTAGATAGTGGTGAACTTGAAAATGAAAGTGGAAAATGTTTTGCATCTTGTGTGGTGCTTGTGTGGTGCTTGTGTGGTGTGTTGGATATAGTGGTTCCAATAGTTGTGGATGTTAATGTATAGTATAGTGGTGGTGTGTCAGTATATGTTGGTATGGTTTTTGTAAACCCATAGTCTGGGTAATGTGTGTTATCTATATACTATGTATGTTTATGTTATTTCTATATATACCCCACCCAAATTGGATAACCTTGACAATGCTCAGAGGTTATGGATTTCAGGTGTTTTTTCCAACATCCAGGGTGGTGGTGATATGAATTTATGAATAACCCCTCTTCCCTGATATTCCTTCAGAAATTATGGCCCATGTGTCTTTGGGAGAGATGTTTAGTGATGGACCATGTTTCTTTGATCGAGGTGTTATATGATCAAAAGTTTTGTGATGGTCTAAGTGTTTTTGAGACAGATATGATGAGATGTGATGTGATGATGCCTGATTCTAGAACCAGATACTAGACCTTGAGAGGGTGGGTTAGTTAGGAATTTGTATCAACCCACATCTTAAATTGATGGTATGTGATGTGATATGTAAATAAGGGATGGGAACATAGGACATTCGGTGTTGGGGTGTGAGAGCGGAAAATCAGTTGGGAAGTGGTAGTAGAGCACCTTTATTTGTTTTGATCTTGATATTATACTATTATAGTAGATGTTTGATTTGTTGAGTGAGCCATATGGAGGATGGGTTTGGTTATTTGAGTAGTTTAGATGCTTGTTGGTTTTGTTTTTTGTTCACTCGCACATTAGCTTGATCTTTTCACATGTGAAATTGATACCTTGGGTATAATACTACCAAGTATACTTGTATGCTCTCCATATGTATATAAAACTACTTTTTATGTTTCTAGGACTTTGGGGACCAAGATTAACCTTTCTAGCTTGGTTTTTAGCTGTTGTTGAGTCGTTTCTATAGGAATCATCTTTTGGTACTTTATATTGCAGACTTGTATTGTATTGGTTTACATTGTTCATGCATTATGGGGTGGTTTTGGGTTTTTTTATATTATATGCTCGATTTTTTTGGTGTTTTGTATCCTATCTGTTGATATTGTTTTATTATAAATGGTAATTCCTCCCATTTGTGATATTTTTATTCCCTTGGTACCTATTTCCAACTCAGGGCCTACTAGAGACGGGACTCAGGGGGTCATTATCTCTCTTCCTTCATTGCAGTATATTTGGTGGGAGGGGGTCATGATAGATGTTAATCGCCTAGTATGAGAGGATTATAAATATGATATTTTCAATGCTTTTCATATGTTTTTAAATGATTTAATTCCCATCCATTTGTTATTAAGACCTTATTTATATCATATTTGGTTTTGAAGGATATTTTTGGATTTAATTGTTAAAATGAAACAATTAAATACTTTTAAGTGTTTCTTTAATCATATATGGAATTATTTCATCAATATATATTTTTGTTTTTAAAATTATATAAATTATTCATAAATATCTTTTTCTAATATAAATAGGTGAATTTGGATAAGTTTAGGCTGGAAGATAATTTTTTATTCCAACTCATATGATGTCTCTCTTTGCTAAAAAAAATTTAATGATTCTATATTTGATTATGTTTAAATTTTACAAAGTTATATCTCATAATATATTTTATTCTAACTTTTATTATATTTTTCTTCACATATGATGATTTATTTTTTTGAAATTTTGATTTCTTATGATATTTTTTGAGGCTAGTAAGAAAGTTTTCAACCATATAGGATAATTTATTTTTCAAAATCAAGACCCATAAGATAATTACCATTTTCAAATAGATTTTCTCTATACCATATAAAAATTTATCTCTTATATGATATTTTCACCTCGTATGATATTTTACTTGGTGATTTTTTCAGAAACCTAGAAACCAAAACTTTGAGTTGCTACACCTTGGATGGTCCTAAGACCACATGAATTCATTTTAAGAGGGAGATAAATAGTTAATTCTCATGGTATTATTCTGTATAAAAACTCGAGCTAAATATATCTTTATTTTACATCATTCCAAAATAATTTCACAATCCAAAGAATGGAATGTTTTGTGTCTTTGAAGACCAGTAACATAGGTAGCTTATTTTAAACAACTTGTGAACATTTATATATAATAAAACCACACTATACCTTTTTATAAATATATTATAAGTTATGATCATCATCATTACCCATGTAATGGAAACATGATAAATTGTAGAACTCAAATACTCAGTAATGGAAACATTTAAATGAAGTATAAGAGTTGAATCATAAGCAGGTGAGACGATATGGATAAGGAGAGAAATATATGATAAAAATATTATAGGATAATAAGATCATGTTAAGATCATAAAATCATAATAAAAATCATATCATATCTTTAAATCATAAAATAATAATCTTTAATCATGGAAACATGAAAATCATTTGAAATATCTTGGAAAAATGGCACAAACATAGGCATATGAAAATAAAATCACTTAGTAGAGCAGGCATCACAACATAATTCCCATATAATTGTTGTCTTGGGTTAACAAACTATGAACCCTGTTTATACTTAATCTACAACTCATGTACCTTCTTAAGCTCATTAAATATTACACATTAATTAATTAATTGGATGGAGATATAGGAACCAATAAATTATCATACTTAAATATATGTGGCATGAGATACTGATATTTCATAATATTAAAATAAATCATGAAAAGAAAATGGTTTTTATAAAATTTCCAAACAGTGTCGCATAAAACAACCTCCAGAGTTGGTTTGGTTGATACCAAAAACTTAATCACCTAAAAGAATTTTTTTATATAGTAATTTGGAGTGTGATTAATAAAAAATAACACTATTGAAGAAATATCTTTGTATTTTATGTATTTAAATGGAAAAAATACATAAAAATGTCCTTTTATAAAATATTCTTTAACCCTTCATAAAGAGATGAAATTACGAGTCATTTTCAAAACACATTTTTTAAAGGGGGAAGTGAAAAAATTTGAAATTTTTTTCTTTAAAAATATTATATAAAACTGGATCCTTGAAACATACATAAATTTATCCAAGTAAATTTATTTTTTAGGATAAAAAAATTGATCATATAATGTAAAAACCTTTTGATATTTTGAAAGTACCTTTGTTAAAAATCCACATCATAAAAAGATTAATAGAATGTTATTTTGAAAAAATGTAATGGGAAATATGATATTAAAATGAGTTAGTATATAATATGGTTTCAAAATATTATAATATAACATTTTATGGTAGGTTAAACATGGATATGGAAGAGAAATCACCACTTAAGGAGGATGAGGATAATTCAAAACAATTTATAATTTTATGAAAAATCAATTCATCCATGGAAAGTAATTTGTATCAAAAATAATTTTCCCCAATGAGGTATAAGAAATAATATAAAATAAATTATGAAATGTAATAATGTAGAGAAATTAGAATAATTTAGTTCAATAATAATCCTTAAAACTCAAAGAAAGAAGTTTGAGTTACCAAAAATCTCACACAGGTAACATAGTTCATGAAGTAAGAAAATTTTGGAAAGGGGATCTTAAAGTAAAAATATAAATCCATATAATTCAAAATAATTAATTAATAGGGTATAATGTACCAAACTTATATGAAATAAGTTCAATAATTACAATAATAACTCAAAGTATATGTATTTAAATAACATTAACCCTTACAACTTGAGGATCATTTAAATAAAACCCTCATGAAAAAGAGACCTCAAAATTGAACTTCAATTAAAATCAATAAAATGTAATTCATGATATAATATCTAAAATAGGTAGTATATAAACCACATAAAATTAATTATGTACATAATACAAAACATGTCTCAAAGAGAGTAATTTGAGATGAAAACTATTTCCTTGGTCCTAATTCATTTTTCACTTGCACCAAACATCCAGAATAATTAAAATTAAATTTATTAAAAACATACCTAATAACATTATTAATATATATAACCATTTATAAACCTCATTTATAATCATTATATACATATATATATATATATAGTTAGTTATTAACTATTTTCAATATCACGTGTAAGTAATCTTGATCGTTTAGAACTAATTTTGTAAGAGGTGTCAATATTCATTCTTATCACTAAGTTCATAATTAAAAAATCATTAAAATTACTAGAAGTTATGAATTATAATGATTTATAAAGTTTCAAATTCCGTTCATGGTGTTTTATTCATTATCCTTGAAGATGGGATCGACATCAAGCACATTTCAGTGATTTCTTAACTAACGAGGGGTGATGGATTAATTTATGGGTTAAATATTTATATAAATATTAAAGGGGAAAATAAAATAAATATTTATATATTTATATAATATCATACCATAAATTAGTTTCTCATTTTCATCCATGATATAAATTCATGTCATTGTTCAAGTTAGTGGTTAATCTGACCTAAACATAAACATACTATGATTAATGTATGATTATGACATCGTTTAGTTTTAATACCATTATACCAGAATAATAATGATATTATTAAGTGTTAATTAGTGTGATATATCATAATTTTAGAGATTTAGTGTAAGATCCCGGTTTTTGGGAAGGTATGTTCTCGTTATGTTTCGGTCTAATCCTTTGTTTTGGGCCTCAAGGGATGTTTTATGAAAGTATGAGGGGCTTTGGAGGTGTTTCAGGGACTCGGGGCACGGAAGAAGGGAGAGCTGGGCAATACAAGCCAGGACGCACGGCCTGCGCACGACCAGGAAAACCGTGTGGCCTGCCCAGGTGAAGTCGTGCGACCCTTCCTCCTTAAACAGTGGCGTGTGCACGGTTTGTGCACGGTTTGCTAAACCGTGTGGCTAAACCGTGCGGCCACTTAAACTTGGAAAAATTTACAGTTTTTTCACTCCAGGATTTTAAACCCCACTCGGGATTTTCCTCTCCTCCTCCTCTCCCGACCCTAGCGATGAACTTGGCCGACTCAAGATTCCCAAGGGTGGTTCTCCTTCGATTATTGTCCGTTTAGAGCGTCGTTGGTTGCGGATTGAAGCTCCGGGTAAGGCTAATCCCATCATTGGTTCTCTTTTTGGTTTAGGGTTGATATCTTTTCTCCCTCTCGTTCTGAATCCCTAAAACCCTGTCTTTTGGGTGAGTTTTAGGTTGAAGCTCCAACGGTTGGTTGGATTGAAGTATAAGGACTCGATTGAGGGTGCGTTCAACCACGGTTACGAGGTAGGTGGTCTAAAAGTTATATCCCATAGTTATTTGAGTAATTTGTGCATGTTGGGTTATGTTATTGTTTTCCTTTGGTTATGTTTTGGATAACCTTGGCATGTTTGGAATTAATGGTTTTCAAAATGGAAAATGGGAACCCTCACGATCCCTATGGGATGTGTTGGGATTGACTTGACCTAATTGGGGCCATCCATGGGATGTGTTGGATTCTCTGAGCTTAGGGATTGTAATTGAACAAGTGGCCTAGTTGTAATTAAGGGTAGAGACTTTAATCAATATGTTGGAATGATTGGTTGAACTTGGAATAGAAGTTAGGTGATGCACCTAGACTTGTCAATAACCAAAGTTTTAATTTGAATGGGATGAATTGTTAAATAATGGAAATGGTGAATGGGTTAAATGGGTTAATGTTTAAAATGATTTAAGAGCATGACGGGATGGGTTATGGGTTTAGTGTCAAATGCTTAGTGAGTTAGGAATAACACATGGGAATTGGGTGAATGGTTAAATGATGTGAAAGGGGAATGTGTTAATGGGTTAAGGCATGATGTGGAATTCTTATGTGGGGTATTGTGAACAGTGTTTGCCATAGGGCAATGGTTTGGATGGTTGATGGTTTCTTATATATAAGCATGTGCACATGGCTTCATAGAGTGGGGTATGACATGAGGATCTATTTCCATTGGTCGAGTGAAGACTGAGGCTCTAAAATCCACCCTAAATGCATGGGTTAGGAAAGGGGATTGAGGGTCTATTCTCCTAATGGTTGCATCCACCCGGACTGAGGCTTCGAGGTGAGGATATGTTTGCTATGAGGGAGTTAGTCCTAGTGAGATAGGATAACTATGTGTTTACCCTCTTTCATGTGATTGTTGTCCTTAGACCCATGTAACATAATGTATGTGATTAACCTGTGGGAATGTGATGAAATGGTTAATTGTGGTAATTGGTGTGAAATGAATGGTAATGAAAGTGTCATTGGATATGGGATCTAAACTGGTTAATGTCACCTTAAATAATTACTTGTCATTTATCATTAATTTTCCATTTGCATGCACAGCTGTTTATACTGGATATTTTGTAGACACCATTGGTGGTGGCCTACTGAGTTGTACTCACACACTGCTCGGGCCGCCATTGGGTACCCGAGCAGACTTCATGTTTGCAGGTCAGGACAAGGGCAAGGGTCCTTACTAATTATCTGATTGTACATGGGTAGCACTTGGTGGAGGATCCAGACTTAGAGTTGGGACCATTTTTGGATTTTGGTCGTTGTCTTTATTTCTGGGATTTTGTTCACTCTTGCACTGTAGTATGACATGGCATATTTATTTTTGGAAATGGTTGTTATACATGTTCCTTATTTATTGGTTATTTTTTCTGATATTTTTTTATTCTGTTGTGGCTTACTCTGATAAAAAGTTGGTGTAGTCTCCCCACTTGACCCCATATACCCCCGCTGCTAGTCGGAAGCCTTTGGCGTACGGGAAGGTGCGCTTAAGGTCATGTAACCACCCAGATCGGAGCACCGGTTTAGTGGATTCTGGGTTGGGGACGTTACATTTAGAATAAGAATATAATTCATATAAATATATTACTTATAACTAAGATATTGTTTTCCTCTTAGTAGGCTCGTTTTGAATGGTTGAATTTACGATGATCGTTTATTTCTCATATAGTTAACGATTTATCCAATTTTTCATAATAAAACCTTAATGATTTCATAATAATCATATTTATACTTTAAACCCATTATTAAACCACACATTAAGGTCTATAATGAAAAGAAAAATGGAGATTGATCATTCCATGTAGACAGTAGTCCACACATACGCATGGATAATGATTTAATTTTCCATAGAATGGGAAAAAGGAGTAATATGGTTTATCATTTATTAATATTAAATATTTCATAAATATAATACTTATATATTAAATTACCTATTATTTCCATTATTTTAATGTGGTTAAGGAAAATTAAACACATTTCACCATGGAGGTGGTAGTACACACAACGCACAAATGGAGATTTCATTTTTCTTAATAGAAAATTGAAATGTGGTTAATGATTGTACCATAATTATAATAACATACTAGTATATTAATTATACTAATTTTATAATATTAATAATGTTTAATGGAATTTTAGGAAGAAGAACTGCACATAATGAAATTGAAATGAGAAAGGAGCGATTAGAAATTTATACCTCATTTATTGGATTATATCCTTCTCAAATGGAGTTAATCCTTTTAGGGATGGTATTTTTGAGAAAAAAATATATTAAAGGTGTATAAAAATAATTATGAGAGTTTTGGGTAGATTTTGGTATGAACTAAATGGGTTGTGGTGTGAGGGAGAAGTGAGGAGAGGAGTTCCCATTTTATAAGTTAAAAGGGATGAAATTTTTATAAATACCCAAAAACAATAATAATGGGAAGTCATTATCATGTAAATTGGTTGAAAAATTGATAAATAACAGAGTGGTGTGTAGTTAAAAAATCGTTTTTTATATTTTTTCAATTAGGCTGTCAATGTAATAAATGAAAAGATGTCAAGTGGTGGATGATGGATTGAGGATCTACCCAATGAATAGATGGAGAAGGGTTGTTGAACATAAACTATGGGTAAAGAATAATGAAGAGTTCGAAACACAAAATAACAATATGGATAGACTCCTATAATCCAAAACATCTAACAATTTTTTATCTAGTCTCCATGTCTATGACAAGTGCTGAAGGTGAATAAATATTCTCTTCAATAAGTTGAATAGAAGAGTTGTTAGATGCTGAACCTATGGATAGAGTGCATGTATAGCTATGAAGAACTCATATAAATCATGTTCAAATAATTTAGGAAAACTATATTAAAGATTATAAACTAACTGAGGATCTCCAAGTAATTTTGTTACTACAATTGGTGTTTACACACTCCAATATGAAGGTTGAAGTGAACACAGATGGCTCAAGATTGTTTGAAGAAGAACCATACCTGAGCTGTAGAGGTATTCAAGGAAATATTATAACATGATTATTTTATATGATAAAAAACTCATGGAATACATAAAATGATTTTGAAATTATTTTAATAATTACAACAATAATTTGAAGAAGTTCTGATATTAATTTATGGTGTTTATAAATGGATGAGAATGATTGGAATTGAAGTGGTGGAGGTTTGATTCAAAATAGAAATAAATCTAGAAAATGGATAATTCTATATTCCACGTACATGATTTCTAGTGTAGAAAAATTCAAAAATTGCCTAATCTATGTAGTCAAAGTCACCACATATTAAAATAGTTTCTTACATGAATATTCGCATATGTGAATGTAATGACATATACAAATTATGCACATACCCAAATCTATGTATCCAAAGTCATCTACGTATTTAATTTAGAAACTAAATATGTTAATGAATCTTCAAAAATCCAAATTACATGATTTATATGAATTCCACATGTAATGTATTTCTATGTCATATTCGAACTTCATGTAGCCAAAATTTTTGTGTATCCAAATTCAAATCTATGTACATGAATGAAGACGTATGTGGGTGAAATAAAATAAAAGCAACATGTATCCAAATTTTGATATGTGAATCACTCTATAAGGGAATTCCTTATGTCAGTGAATCTATATAAGTGAAATATAAATTTTCATGGATGAATTTCCCTTATGCACTGGGTGAAAATTGAAGACCTCCAAATTTTGAGAATCTGAAGAAGAAATGAGATGATGAAAGAATTTTTCATTCATGGTTTAAACATCACAAACACCATTAAATTTTGTGATCCAATTTTAGAAGAAATAGTATTTGATCTTCATCCATGGTAAAGGGAAGATCAAGGTGAGATTAAATGTGTAGAACGAATGTATATATTCTTGATGCTGAAAATGAATGAATCAGGTTTTCAAGAATAATAAAGATGATATTACATCAAAATTAAAAAATTTGTTCATAAAATCATACATTAGTTTAATATAAGGTTTTTTGAGTTTTCAGGAGTATTTTTTATTCAAGTATGGGAATTTTTCAAATACTTTATTAGTGATAAGAACTATTGTGTGTTACCAGTAGCGAAGATTGGTTCTATACTACATCTTTTTGTTGTGTATTTAATATAGCGATGGAAATTTGATGTATGTATTTCAATAGAGATATTTTTTGAAGAATAGGTTGATCCTTATATGAATTTTTATCTAAAAATTATATTCATTCCATCCAATAAAAATGAAAATTGTTAATTAAGGGTATTCTATGAATACCTTTTGAGTTGAAAAATCAATGTACAAGAATACATGGAAACCCCAAATGGGTATTCTATGATTTTTATTTTGAGATAAATATTTTTTCCCCTATAAATATAATAAATGAGTATTGAAAATTAAAAGTGAATTTAATGTATCTTCTCATGCATGTGAGAAGGAGTGAATCTCGATGAGGAAGAAATAGAAAAAGAATATGTAGCCATTATTATTGTATTGTTCTGAGCATTCAAGAATCATGAGAAGTAATATTGTGTGAGATCAAATATCCTCTATAAGAATAGTAGAATTATCCTCTACATGTTTAGTTAATAGTAATAATAATAGTATTCAACCATCATTCTGATATTATTTTGATAGTGTTAACGCTTTTGAGAAGAGTAAGATCTCATGACATTCTTTATTATAGAAGTTTTTTGAGGATCTAATGGGTTTTAATATATCAGGAGATCATGGATTGATATATCCAGGTGAATAGATTAAAATTTAATTTTAAGCTGCCTTGTGAGCAGTGAATTCATTTTTGGGTATTCTTGAAGACCTACTAGAATTTGAATAACTTGCTTGTGAGAAGAAGGATATCAATTTTATTGATGTGGATACATCCTGAGAATATCTATCGATATAATTATAAATAAAAAATTAAATGGATATATTTTATATACATAGTAAAACTCTGTGGAACCAATTTGACTCAGGGTATGCAAGTAAATCATTATGTGACTCATTGAATATCATGTGAATCTATTGAATAAGTCTAGTAGGAAGTTGATAATAGAAAACATTTGAGACACAATAAAGTGTCTGGTATGAATCTAGAAGATATAGGATTAGTGATATTATGATCTTGTTATGGTGTATGAAGAACCCTTCACTTTTAAATCAAATATATTGATTATAGTGGATAATACTTGACTGGGATGCATAACCAATCAAAGAAAGGAGTAAATATTTGTGCAGAACATTGTAAATCATTGTGTCCTTGTTCCTTTATTTAATAAATTATATGGGCAAGGATATGAAACAAAAGAAATAGCGGATTGAGACTAAATAAGTCTAATAGTTTGAATTTAAAGGGAATAATTCATAAAATATCTAAATGACCACTTATTCACCCCCCCCCCCCCCCCCTCAGTGGTCCATCAGTCCCTTTTGTATTTTAAGTGGTATTAGAGAATAGGTTCCATATAAAATATTTGGACCAATTTTGGATTTGATATGATATAATAATATCCTTATATCAAGAATTTTTCCTCTATATTCATCAAATTAGATATGGAAGTATCATCCAAGACACTAAATAATTGGGCGAAGAAAGAGGAAACGAAACTGAGGGATATTTTGAAGAAGAAATAGGAAATACCATTACCTATAGGTAATAATAATGATAAATATTTAAATATTATATATATTTATTTCTATTCCTTTTGTGATTCAAGTTCAAGTTGTGAAGTATGTGATCAAAATGGAGATATTATAATAGTTTAAGATTTTTACTCAAATATTGGAAAGAATCTGAAGAAGGTTGATATAGAGTCTATTATCTATATGATAAATTTTAGAAAGGACATGTTTTATAAAAAATAATATATATATAAAGATTCTAATTCAATGTAAAATTCATTTACTAAATAATTAGAAATATGAAACTCTCTCACAAATATTATAAAATCTAAGGAAGAATCATCCACACTTTGAGATGAAAGAGTTTATTTAATTATTTAATAATTTAAAAGAAAAATTTGTGAGAAATAGTTTCTTAATACTAATTAGTAATAAAGGATGAGATCATTGTAGGATGAGAAATACACCCTCAATATGAAGTTCCTTGAGTTGTAAGTCAACTTGAAAAATATAGAAGAGCTAAAAACTAGGTCTTCATAAAAATTTGAGATGAATCATACTAACACACAAAATATAGAAGTGATTATTTCACAAAATTAGGCCCATAATGGAGGCTTGAAGAGATTTATATCATGTGTATTGGAATCAAACTATTGAATATGGAAAAGGGTAACTCACAATGTAGATAAAGTGGATCTCACTAAATCTAGAATTTATGGAAGTTATAAACAAAAGAAAATATATAAAAAAATGTGGAGTGATAAATAGGTTTGGATAGACATAAATATGTAAAAGACAGAGGTGATAATGTCTAAGAAAAAAATTTCCCCAAAAATATCCCAAAATGATGGGGTTATAGCCCAAAATTAGCGAGTAAGAATATTTGGATAGACTATAGATGAAGTGAAAAGAACGATATTTTTTGTAAGTTGTTGGTGTTGTTGGATATTCAAGAATAGTGAATTGTAATGTTCATAAAATATGTAATTATATATTAATTATAGATGATCTATATCAAGGGGAAAATCTTAATAGAGAATACAACCTATTGATGGAGAGAATCAGACCTCACAGAAAGGGAAGAATCTATCTCTAAAAAATAGATTTAAAATCTTGTAATATTTCTATTAGATGTAAAAAAGTAGTGGTTATAACTATGTTAGATGTTGGTATAATCCTTCCAAGTACCATAGATTTATATGAGATCAAATACAATAGCCTCAGTTTGAGAATCGTGTGATTAAAGTAAGTGAATAGGCCTTGGGATAAAAATATATGAAGAAAAAAGATGAATCATCATCTCCCAAGAATAAATAAAAGATATATGAGAATGATTTCAAACCTACTAATAATAAAATATGCTTCTACTCTGGAAAGAGATTCCAAATCAAGCACCAGTGAAATATAGAAATTAATTTCAAATAAAATGGGAGTAAGTTTAATATAAGAAAATAATACATCAAATTAATAGATTGTAGGATTGGATTAGTGGTTGACACTCATAGTGAAGAAGTTAAGAAGCTTAATAAGAATAGAAAATTAAAAGGTGATAAAGTGGTGTGTGTAAAGTGCAAGAAGGCAGGTCACAATGTAGTTAGATGTATAAAATGAATTCCCCAATAAGAAAATTTGTTAAATAAAAAATGTAAAGAACCTATGGGGTGAAGTTAAATAAATGTTCCTAAAGAGAATAAGTTCACACCCATGAAGAAGGTGAAGATCATACTTCCCAAAGGTGAACATACCTAAAAATATAAGGGTATAAGAATGAAGATAGCTAGAACTAAATTTAGTGGGTTTTGAAATCTATCACAAACCTCTTGATTATGTTGAGTTGATTCTATGTAATCCACCCTCACCCCATATTTAGTTGATGGTATATCAATGATAGGTGAAGAAAGTGATTAAAGATGAATATTATTACTTTTAGGGGGATATATTACAATGAATAAAGATTCTAGAATTTATCTATGGGCTTGAATCTTGAATTATGGATAACCCCTTCAATATCTGAAGGAGGAGGTATGATTTCATTCTCCCACTTTTTTTTAACATGTACATATTATGTTTATCAAGGGTTGTTTATCTAAAATTTGGGTAATACCTAGAATTTAAAATATTTTTATGTATTTGTGAAAGTGAGTGAAGGTTCCTGAATTTTCTTGAAAATCTGTATATTGTGCCCAAAAAAGTAAGAAATAAAAATCTAGTGTCACCTATGAAAATATGGACATTGTTGTTATCTATAATTTTCACCCATATTTTCTATAAAGTTTTTTTCCATTTATAAATAGAGTTTATTTATTGATGGTATATTTATGATAGATATTTGATTCCATGTTTATAGTTAATGATGTTATACTAATCTAAAATTCTAATTGTCTCATTTTAATGGTGAGTTGTGACACGGGATGAATTCCTTCTATCATGGAATTGTTGGAGGAGTTGGCCACTAATAAAATGGATTCCATATTTTTTAACTCACAAGTTGTATTAAACTTTATAATCTTCCATTATTATTGGGAATCATAAACTTCTAGTGGTTTCTGAAAATGACACCCTTAGCTCAAAAAAAGAGGTTGGGAACTATAAGTAAAGAAGATATTGATAAAGTACTTCCAGTGGTCTATTAAATGGGAGAGGATTTTGAAGAAGTGTAGCCCCTTGTATTTTAAGTGATATCTAACAATAAAGGTTTATAAGATGTTTTTAAAGCCTTCCAAATAGAAATTATTGAAGGGGGGTTTGAAGAAGTACATTCCCATGATCTTCAGAAAGTGGTATTAGTTAACATCTCAACTCGTATTTCAAATGTTATCATATTTTAATTGGTATCATCTCTCTTGTGGTATTAACCATTTCTTGGGGATAAGGATTGAAAATTTAGTATGTCCTCCCACATACATATCTTGATAATTAGGGGGAGAAGAAAGTATACCTTATGTTTAAGGGGGAGAATAATTTCTATCCCTTTTTATTTATTCTCAATTAGAGAGAAATAAATTATTTGGAGGTGATTGTAATTGAAAACAATCACAAAGTGATAATTGACAACAAAAACAAAGTGTGATATTGAATTTCCCAAAGGTATTTGGTTGTATTTATTATCAATTAGGTTTTTTAGTGTGATAAATATAAAAATATGGAGTGGTGGGTGAAGGAATGAAGGTACACCCAATGAATTAATGTGAAATATATATTTCCCATAAACTATGGGTAAATAATAATGAAGAGTTGGTTTTCTAAAATACCTGGCTAGATTGGTTCCTAACAGCCTAAACATTTGATTTTTTTGAGATGGTCTTCAGGTATATGATAATTGTTAAAGGTGAAGAATCCTTTTCTTCAATGGTTTGAGTGGAAGAGTTGTTGGCTATTAAACCAATAGTTGGAGAGACTATATTGATATGGATAACTCATATAAACTAGGTTCAAAGCATTTATGAAATCTATCTAGAAGAGGATAACCTATATAAGGAGTACCAAGTAATTTGGTTGTTGCAATTGTTGTTTACACAATCCTAGATGAAGGTTTAAGAGAACAGATATGGATCAAGATTGATTGAAGAAGAGTCACACCTAATATGGAAAAGGTATTCAAGGATATATTCTACATTGAGTATTTTATATGTTTTAACACCTAGAAAAATCATTAGAAGGTGTTTGGAATTATTTTAAAAATTCTGAAAACCATTTGAAGAAGTTCTGATATGATATGAAGATGTTTATGAATGGTTGAGATCAGTTGGAGTCAATGTGTGGGAGGCCTAATATGAAAGGGGTAGAAATATAGAAAAATTTCTAAGTCCAAATTCCACATACATGAATTCTAGCTTAGGATAATTCCTATATAGCTGAATCCACATATATGAAGTCACCACATATGAAAATAATTTCTTACATGAAGATTCATATACACAAATGCAACAACATAACCAAATGACCGATGTATGAAAATCATCATATCCAAAATTAGTTGCATATTTAAATTTAGAAACTCTATACGTGAATGAAGATTCACATATCCAAATGAAGTAGTCCAGTTTAATTCCTCATGTAAGGGATTTTGTGGCATATCCAAACTTTATGTAGCCAAATTTTTTTGTGTATCTGAATTCAAACCCATATAATTGAATGAAGACTTACATAGGTGAAATGGAATAAGAGCACCTTGTATCCAAATTTTGATACATGAATAAATATATAAGTGAATTAATCATGTGGTAGAATTTGAGTAATAGAAATAAAAATTCATGTAGAAAAATTTCTCTTATATAGTGGATGAAAATTGAAGACCTCCATATTTTGAGAATCTGAAGAAAAAATTAATTTTGGATGTTGTAAGAACTATTCAGTTATGGTTTAAACATCACAAAAACCATTAAGGTTTGTGATCCAAGATTGAGAAGAAATAAGATTTGATATTTATCTATGGTAAATGGAATATTGAGGAAAGATTAAATTAGTAGAACCACAACATATTTTTTTGATACTGAAAATGAATTAATTGGGTTTTTAATAATAATGAAGATGATGCACCATGGAACCATGAGTTGTGTTTATAAAATCCTAAATCAATTTGATCCAAGGTTTTTTTGGGTGTTCATGAGTATCTAAGATTAAATTTTAGGAATTTTACCAAGACATTATTAGTGATAATAATGATTGTGTGGTTCCAGCAGTGAGGATGAGTTTCATGCTATATTTGTTTGATGTGTGTTTAATACAGTTGTGGAAATTTGATGAATATTTTAAGGAATAATCGGTTGAGTATACTGTATTTTTTATCTAAAAAATATATTAGTAATAGATATGAAAAATTATAAATAATTATATGAAGATGAATTCAGTCACGTTATATAGATTTTGTGAAGATATTTTAGGCTAAGTTTCTAAATGAGAATCATTTATTAAGGGTATTCGAGGAATACCTTTTGAGTTGAACAAAAAGTTCATGGGAATACATGGAAACTCAAATTGAGTATTCTATTATTGTGATTTTAGATTTTTGCTACTTTTTCACCTCAACATACCATTTATGGGCCTTGAAAATTAAATGAGAATTTAATAGGGTCATACATGCATATGTGAAGGTGTGAATCTTGATAGAGAATAAATAAAAAAAAGATACAGTTTTTATTACTACATGTGTAGAGTATTCAATAACCATGAGTAGTACTATTGTATGAGATAAAATAGCCTCTCAAAGAAGAGAAGAAACATCTAATTCATGTTATATAAAATATTAACAAGAGGATGATCTGACTATAACTCTAATATTAGTTTGACATTGCTGAAGTGTTGAGAAAAATAAGATCCTACAAAATTATTTATTACACGTGTTTTATATGGAGCCTATGGGTTTTATTATCTCAGGAGATCATTGAGTGAGATATCCAGGTGAACAGATTCAGAATTTCTATCAATATATACTGTGAGAAGTGACTGAGTTTTTGAGTATTATTGAAGACCTTTTGGAATTTGAATAAGTTTCTTATGAGACGAATGTGATAAATTCTATTGATGCAAAGACATCCTGAGTAGATCCACTGATCTAATTCCAATTAATAACTTTAAAGGGAACACTTACATATACATTGTTAGAATCTTTGGAACCTTTGTGACTTAGGTTATGCAAGGAAATCATTGTGTGACTTGGTGAATATAGTGTGAAGCTAATAAATAAGTGCAGTGGGAAGATGATAAGAGAAGTCATGTGAGATGTAAGAAAGTGGCTAGTGTAACATTAGACAAGAGAAGAACAGTTATATTTTGATCTAGTTATGGTGTGTGAAACACCCTCCACTTTTAATTAAAATATGTTTATTATAGTGTATAATCCTTGATTAGGGTGCATAACCAACCATGGAAAAGAATATGTATTTGTACCAATCCTTTTAAATCCTTATACTCATTTTTCGTTATTTACTAAATTATATGGGTGATGTTATGAGTCACATGAAGGAGTGTATTGAGACTAAATAACTTTAGTAGGTTGATTTTAAATGGAATAATTCATAAAAGTTCTAAGTGACTACTAATTCACCCATACCCTCTCAGTGGTACATTGGTCCCCTATTCATTTCATGGTGAATAGATAAGGTAAAGAAAGGACTCAACCATTCATTATCACACATGTTTTCAACTATTTACCATTAGTTATTTTCACTTTTACCATATTATTTTTTACCATGGTAACAATTTTTCGCCTAAGGTAACTTATATTTTATGCCTAAAAATAAAATGGATTTTATATAGATGATAAAAATGTATCCAAGAAGGGACCGGATGTTGAGGACCTTGATATAGGAGTAAATTTCATTTTCAAGTCTTTCCATTCATTGATCTTGAACTGACTTATGTATCAAAAGGTATGGTCATTTGAATTCATACTATTGAAAACGGTCAGGAAGGGAGATTCTAAAACAAAGTACATAATTTAATGAAACTTTTTCTAGTGATGGTAACCTATGGTTCACAGAGGTATAGTTTAAAAAAGTCTTATTTGTGTAGGTTCAGTTCATTGAGGTCCCTCTCACGAAAGTTGGGTTCGTATATGTCCCCATCCATGTGAAGGTTGGATGGTAACCTCCTCACAGCATAAGTATTGTTTTGAAAATATCCCTTCATGAACACAAATATTTTTAATGGTAACCTTTGTGCAGTATAACTTGGAATCATAGAGCCCCATCCATTAGTGAAGCTAATGTAGCTTTGTGAAGGCCTCCATCCTTCATGAAACAAACACCCCCTCTCCTGCATCTGTAGGGCCTATAAATACCCCTATATCCAATTTTCATAAGAACATTGCCTGTTAACTTTCAAATAATGATCTGAGTTTGTGATACTCCTAAATTCCATGAATGAAATAGGGGATGGAACTTCAAATATATACTTCCTTTGTGAAGCTTCCTCCCATGGGTTTCTGAGAACCTCAACCTAAAGTGGATATGCCTTTCATAAAGTTCCATGGACTTTGAAAAGAAGAAATATCCATGTTTCTCTTGTTGATTCGCAAGACACCTATCATTTGTAAACCAAACCCAATGGGAACCATGAATTTATCCGAAGGAAGGGGCACCCTATTTCATGAAGCATACTTTTTCACAAGACCCATGACCTCCATGAATCCCCAACCTTCATGAGACCCCTGATCTCTATGAACATCCAACATTCATGAAACCCCTACATTTATGCATGTCGATCCGTATCATAAGGGTTTCACCCCTGCACCCCCCCCCCCCCACCCTCTACCTTAACTACTATCACTAATGTAACGCCACAATATTTTATGAAAAATATTCATTTAATTTAATTAATGTCTTGTGTTGTATGCTACACCAAGATTACCTTGCGCTATACGCAACACCGTATTAGCTTCCAGTATACGCAACCCTATTCTTGGATCGTGTTACACACAGTTTTGATAATAGTTATTCTATGCAACATTGAGTTTATATATATATATTAAATGTATAAATGAAATATGGTTGGATTCTGTTATACGAAACAACGAAGGATTCTTTCACAACACGCAACCCTGACTTGGCTTGCATTACACGCAATCGCGACCTTCCTCGATAGCATGTGTTGTATGCAATACCGGGTTTTACTAAACAACGTTATATTATTATAATATTATTATGAACTAGCTGTTATGAATAGTATTAACTAAATTTGAATTTTATAACATTATTATTCATCTTACACATTTTCTAGAACATGTTATAAGAACAAAATATGTTTTTCGGGTAAAATAAGTATTTTTCAAAAAATGCATTTTTGCCGCATTTTTATGGCGCACCCACTTTAAATATAGTTTTTGACATGTTTTTAAGTTCCATTTGACAAAGTAAAATTATTCTTTGGAATCAAGAAATAAAAATTTACTTTGGATAAATTTTCCATTTTATTTTGATGACTTTCATATTTTAATGAATAGTAAAAACACGCTATATTTTAATTAAAAACAACTTTTTTCATCGTAATATCTTATGTGGTTAAATTATAATATTGAATGGTTTTAAAGTATAAATAGAATATATTTTTACCATTTAATATAATGTATGTCATTAGCATTGATTTTACCTTGAATTCGTAGGTTAAATCAATTCAATCTTTTGAAATGTTTTAAAGAAAAACCTATTTTCTTTCGACAATGGGATTAATTTTAATTTAATTTCTGCAAATTTTGTATATTGAATTTGGAAAAATGGATTCCATATTTGGAATAAGTGGATCCAAATTACGTTAATAAGCTACTTTTTATTTTTGGTAATTATGAATAGCAACTACGGTAAATTTTATTTACCATAGTTAAAGGTAAATCGGGTAAATAAAAGTAAATATAATATTTTAAAATTACCCTAACAAATGTCAAAATCCTATTGGATGACTAAAAGTTGACCCATATCACCTAAGGGTCGGATTAGATTCATTTAATTAAATTTTTTCAATGAAAATAATTTAATTATTATTAAAACCAAAGAATGTGACAACATGTCACTTTCTTAAATCTTATAAGTATAATAATTTTAATCTAGTGATATATTTCATGAAACTTTGAACATGAATCGTATAAAGAAATATAATACAATTATCTACATCATAGAAATTTATTTATAATTTTTAAGGATTAAATAATTATCATTTATTATGACACAAAGATGATGTAGTAATTGTCTTATTAATGAAATATTGACATAATTGATGTTATAAATGCCCAAATAAATGTAATTTGAGACTTTTTCTGACTTACACTAATTTTATAGGTTAATATGACATGTTATTGTTGATTTAAGTAACTTGGTTAGAACTTATCATTTTGTTATGAATTTCATAAAAATCATGTACCAAATAGTGTCAAAATTGACATAAATTAGTTTTTAAAACAAATATTATATTATTAATTGTTATTTTATTCTTAAAAATCTAAGGTTCGGACAAATTACTTATATAAGATTATATATATTAATAATAAACAACTTGGGGTTCGTTTGGCTTGATATAGTAAGTTTATTAACCATATAGTGTAAGAAAATAAAAAGACACAGTAAAAGTTAAATTATTTAACTTAGAGTTAAATCTAATTGATAAGGTTAAAATAATATCCTAAACTTGTCTAAATCCTATTGTATGAGATTATTTAGACCCATACCCACTTTAGCTTCGAAATAAGACCCTTTGGAACCATTATAAACCGAATTTGACCTTAATATAAAATAATATTTTGAGATTTTCCTAAGGTGCCCCTCTCCTCCCTTATAAAAGGGCATCTCCTCCCTCTCTTCCTCACACCACTTTGAGCCTTCAAACTCGTCCAACCCCTGACATTTTCTCCTCTAAACTTCCCTAGAGACATCCTAGAGGTCCTGGTCTTCTTCAAAGACCAATTTTAGTGCCCTAAAAGAAGGTCTCAAAGAATCACTTCAAAGAAGAGGTAATGTCTGTTACCGATTCTTTCATCTTTATTTCTTCTTCCACTTCTTCTTCTTTAGTTGTTTCATTATGAAGTAATAACATCAGTATCACTAATATACTGATATGTTATTATAAGTATGAAACAACCCCATTTCACCTTCTATCCATCCTATAGAAAACAAAATCACCGCGCGTGCGTACGTACGGAATACCGTCTCCACGTCATGGTGTAATTTGTTTTTCCACCAACACCTTACATGGATGGGTATAATGGTGTAAAGAATAACTATACATAGTTATTATAACATCATACTGATTTTGATATATTATACCATCCACTCCAATTCTATTCAATAATTATGGGAACGATATCATCGCTCGTGCGTACGTACGGACTACCGTCTCCACGACGCGATGAGATTCATTCTCCATGATAACCATACATGAATGATCATAAAGTATATATAATGAATAATAATGAAATATATGACATAATAATGATACTGGATTTATGTATATATATTTATTTCATCTACTTAATTCCACTCAATTCAATAAAGAAACAAAAACAGTGTTCATGCGTACGTACGGCCTACCGTCTCCATGAACGGTGTATTTCTTTCCATTTATCGATCCATTATATATATGTATATTTCGAATATATATTATATATAAATAATTTTTGACATTCTGGATTTAAGTAATCATGATCTAAGTAATCATATGAATAATTACAAGTTAAAACACGAACGACAAATGAGACAATTTTACCCAAAACGCTACTTTAACATGAATTTACAAAAGAACGGGTAATATAAAGTCATAAGTGAACCATATATGATATAATAACAATTAATATGATTCTGTAATAAGTCAATGACATTATTTAAATCATTATACAGGAGGTTCGGACACTTACGAAGCGAATCGGACCTAAGGTAAGGAAAAATCTCGCAATCTCAATTTTTATCCGAGATTGTTTATACTTCGGAATTTACTGGGGTGTATTTTATCATCCACATCCATGTTTCCTGAATATGTAATATTATTTCCATCCACCTACAATTTTTTAAATCCAATTTTACCCTTCGGTGAGTTTTTAGTAAAGGATATGAATGGAATCTTTTGTTGTTTTTCGTACGAGGTACTTTTTTACTTTTCCGACAAAAGTACGAGAAGAATGTTTTTTTTAACTTATACAGCATGAATGGATTTTTAAAACATTATTTCCAAGAAGCTTCCTTTACAAGTTTTCAAGTTTATTTTTAATCAACTTCTTTTAGTTTAAAGTTGTATGACATGTTAAGAAAGGAAAAATATTTTTGAAGAAGAAAGGATATTTTCCTCAAGAATGGAGTTCAACTGTTTTATCAAAATTATTTTCCATCTAAGATAATAAAGGGTTCTGTTTTTATCCCTATTATTACATTGATTTGATTATGTTGTGATGGAATTATTTTTACTAATTCCTTTATCTTATATGAATTGTTTTATGATGTCATGATGTTTAAGATTCCCATTTGTATTACATGGGTTATGCAATGATGTATGATTTATGATTTTGTGGCACACATAAGAATGGTATCATTATGATATGGGTGGGACCTATATCTCCCTCCAATGCATTGGGTAAAGATTTTATATCTCATGAGATAGACATGGCTGGAACGGTAGGTTATACTGGTTCAGTGAAACAGGACTGAAACGAGGGTGACTCGGTTCAGAAATGGACTTTTTCCACTAAGATAGTCTTGGCAATGAGTCTTGAATAATATGATATTATTCTCTATGATTATGTGTGTATGCCACAAAGTTTCATGTTTTAAGTTATGATTATTGGGATTTCATTTCAATACTATGATTTATCCCATGTTATGAAATTATGCTCTCTTTTGCAGGTTAAGATTTCCAAAATGTTATGTTATTATGAATATGATGTGATTGATATTTCTTTTGTTTACCTTTACTGAGCATTTGAGCTCACCCTTTCATGTTTTCTTTTCCCCAGAATATAAAGAAAGGTTTTAGGTAAAAAAAAGATATTTATGGGATATTTTGAAGATGTTTCACCACGATTAGAATATTATATTCTGAGTTTCCAAAGACACTAAACTATTATGGTCCTTGTGTGTGTGTTTTTGTTATGTATTAAGTATTCCACTAAAGTAATGTAATATCCATGTATGACAGGGTTCGGGTCTCTACAGTTGGTATCAGAGGAATGGTTTAGTCAACCTTTGGAAACTAGGATGTGAGAATGTTAGTGAGATCCCTAGATATGTTTCTAAGGTATGTCTAGGGATGTCCCTAAGGATAAGTATACATATAGGATATGGTACTAGAACTATGGTAACGATCTTAGAATTTAACCTAAGATGTTAGATATTAAGGGTACTCCCACTTTACTAGGTTGTTTTCCCTAGCATTATTTTTGCCTCTCACACTATTCTTTTTGGGGTTTAGACGATGGCTGGAACCCGAAGGAACCGTGTTGATCACTGTAATGGACAATGCAATGATTTTCCTCCTGAACAAACAAGTGTTATGGTAGATGGAGTGAAAAATCTTATTGATATACTTACACAAGCTATGAATCATTCTGGACTTCCAAATGAGCAGATAATGAAACAATATTCTATTGAGTCCTTCATGAGGCAACATCCACCTTCTTTTAGTGGGTCTTCCGATCCACTTGTTGCTGAATAATGGATCAGTACCACTGAAAAGATATTTTCAGTTCTTCAATGTTCTGAACATGATAAAGTCATCTTAGCAGTATATCGTTTGGAAGGTGAAGCTGATCAATGGTGGAATCTTATCAAGAATACGAGGCCAAGAGATGAAATTGAGTCCATGGAATGGGACGAGTTCAAGAACTTGTTTTTCAGTAAGTACTTCCCTCATATTCTTCGAATAATATGGAAAAGGAGTTTCTTGAGCTGAAGTAGAAGGATGATGAATCTGTTGGTATATACGAAGTGAATTTTACAAGACTTGCAAGGTATGCATCTGGAATTATCATCCAACCTGAAAGTAAAGTTGATCGATTTTTCCATGGCTTAAAACCAAGTCTTCGAAAGGCATTAGCTATAAGATACTTTAGTAGCTATGAAGAAATTGTGTGATGTGCTATCAAGGTAGAAATGGAAGTTGGTGTTACTTATCCATCTCATAGTTTTGACAAGAAACGAAAGATGGAGTTCAAGGAGAAATCTCAGAATAATGGTGAAAAGAAGATGAATGTTTCCTTATGCTCAAAGTGTAGAAAGAAGCATGGTGGAGATTGTCTTAAAGGGACAAGTAAATGTTTCAAATGTGGAAGGGAAGTTCATCGGGCATTTGAATGCCGCAATGATGGGAAGAAGATGTCTAATGATGCAAACAAAGGAAGGGATACACAGAATGAACCTACTACACTTCAATGCTTCAAGTGCAAGGAAATGGGGCATTATGCTAATAAATGCCCTAATCCAAGGGTTAGTGATGATCAACATGAGCAACCACTTAAGGCAAAGGACAAAGGGAATTCACATGCGATCACTATTGGCGATGTTGAATATGACAACGATGTGGTGGAATGATTAAGTGTTTATGTAATGGGATTCCAAAATAATGTTGTATCATGGAGTATTGGAATATTTATGTATTGGTCTAATTTGGTATTCAAAGTGATTGAGATATTTTTGGAAAAAATATGATATGCGCATAATGAAGGGAAAACGAGAAAATGAAATATTTGATAGTATTCATGAGCTCATGATTGATATAAGGACTAAGTGATATCATGGTTTGAGTATATAGAATTTTGAGGATTTTGGTATGTGGAAAGAGTTAACTTTTAACAGAACTCATGTTTTCAATAAGGTTCAATGGGTATTCAAGAGAGTACATGATTAAGGCCTTTGAATGTTTGGAATGTGACCAACAAGATATATCTTATGATATATGGGGATCAACGATGGTATTAAATCTCTGAGAGTGGACTGAAGTATTATGGATAAGCCTAAAGATTGGAATGGATTATGTTGGACATAAGTTAGTATTGTTTGTTTTTCGATATTATTGATGGGATGTTATAGTAATATAGTTTTCGAAAAAGGACAACCTGTAGGATGGGCGACAGCCCATCGCATCGGACAAGGCTGTGGGAATCGAACCCACAACCGAAGTGCGACTGGCCTTTATCGCCTTCCACTGGCCTACAGGAAGCCCCTGGTTAGTATAAACTAGTTTTATTTTATTAAGCGGTATGATATATGAAGTATAAGTCTATTTTAGGAACCATATATGATTAATCTCACTATAGATTGACTTATGTATATTTAAAAACTGTTGCTAACCTTTTGTTTGAGAAAGATGAAATGACCCGTCATTCTATCACATGATCTGCAAACACTTCACGAATAACAAACTCAACTTCATTTCTTTAAGAGATGAAGTGGAAATTGTTCAATTCACGAACAACAGTAAGATTGTACCAAAATCATGTAAGTATTTCTTTTAATTCATCAACTTTAGCGAAATGATCTTGAAAACCAAAAATGTTGTCCTAGTTCCCTTATATCCGATGAATCAGATGGTACCTTAGATCATCACAAATCTATAGCTTTGTGATTGTTGGATTTTTCATAACCATGTTCTCTACCACTCTCCATCAGAACCTAATGGTTAGATTTTTCTTCCATATCCATATTTTCACCTATGTTCTCCTAAGTGGATAACCAATGACGAGTTAATTTGGGTAACCGTTACACTTCATACTTTAGTTTTTAAATCCATGTTTTGGTATTCCTTTTTACGATGTGGGTTTCTATTAAACAAACTTTTGTGTAGTAACCCATTTATAACCCCGATGAATTTCGAGGGCGAAATTCATTTTAATGGGGGTAGAATGTAATGCCCCAATATTTTATGAAAAATATTCATTTAGTTTCATTAATGTATTGTGTTTTATGCTACACCAAGATTACTTTGCGCTATACGCAATACCGTATTAGCTTGCAGTATACGCAACCCTATTCTTGGATCGTGTTACACACAATTTTGATAATAGTTATTCTACGCAACATTGAGTTTATATATATATATATATTAAATGTATAAATGAAATATGGTTGGATTCTTTTATACTAAACAACTAAGGATTCTTTCACAACACGCAACCCTGACTTGGCTTGCATTACACGCAATCGCGACCTTCCTCGATAGCGTGTGTTGTATGTAATACCGGGTTTTACTAAACAACGTTATATTATTATAATATTATTATGAACTAGCCGTTATGAATAGTATTAACTAAATTTTTAATTTTATAACATTATTATTCATCTTACACATTTTCTAGAACATGTTATAAGAACAAAATAAGTTTTTCGGGTAAAATAAGTATTTTTCAAAAAAATGCATTTTTGCCGCATTTTTATGGAGCACCCACTTTAAATATAGTTTTTGACATGTTTATAAGTTCCATTTGACAAATTAAAATTATTCTTTGGAATAAAGAAATAAAAATTTACTTTGGATAAATTTTTCATTTTATTCTGATGACTTTCATATTTTAATGAATAGTAAAAACACGCATATTTTAATTAAAAACAACTTTTTTCATCGTAATATCTTATATGGTTAAATTATAATATTGAATGGTTTTAAAATAAAATAGAATATATTTTTACCATTTAATATAATGTATGTCATTAGAATTGATTTTACATTGAATTCGTAGGTTAAATCAATTCAATCTTTTGCAATGTTTTAAAGAAAAACCTATTTTCTTTCGACAACGGGATTAATTTTAATTTAATTTCTGAAAATTTTGTATATTGAATTTGGAAAAATGGATTCCATATTTGGAATCAGTGGATCCAAATTATGTTAATAAGCTACTTTTTATTTTTGGTAATTATGAATAGTAACTATGGTAAATTTTATTTACCATAGTTAAAGGTAAATCGGGTAATTAAGGGTAAATATAATATTTTAAAATTACCCTAACAAATTTCAAAATCCTATTGGATGACTAAAAGTTGACCCATATCACCTAAGGGTCGGATTAGATTAATTTAATTAAATTTTTTCAATGAAAATAATTTAATTATTATTAAAACCAAAGAATGTGACAACATGTCACTTTCTTAAATCTTATAAGTATAATAATTTTAATCTAGTGATAAACTTCATGAAACATCGAAAATGAATAGTATAAAGAAATATAATACAATTATCTACATCATAGGAATTTATTTGGAATTTTTATGGATTAAATAATTATCATTTATTATGACACAGAGATGATGTAGTAATTGTCTTATTAATGAAATATTGACATAATTGATGTTATAAATGCCCAAATAAATGTAATTTGAGACTTTTTATGACTTAAACTAATTTTATAGGTTAATATTACATGTTATTGTTGATTTAAGTAACTTGGTTCGAACGTATCATTCTGTTATGAATTTCATAAAAATCATGTACCAAATAGTGTCAAAATTGACATAAATTAGTTTTTTAAAAAAATATTATATTATTAATTGTTATTTTATTCCTAAAAATATAAGGTTCGGCCAAATGACTTATCTAAGATTATCTATATTAATAATAAACAACTTGGGGTTCGTTTGGCTTGATATAGTAAGTTTATTAACCATATAGTGTAAGAAAACAAAAAGACACGGTAAAATTTAAATTATTTAACTTAGAGTTAAATCTAATTGATAAGGTTAAAATAATAACCTAAACTTGTCTAAATCCTATTGTATGAGAGTATTTCGACTCATCCCCACTTTATATTAGAAATAAGACCCTTTGGAACCATTATAAACCGAATTTTACCTTAATATAAAATAATATTTTGAGATTTTCCTAAGGTGCCCCTCTCCTCCCTTATAAAAGGGAACCTCCTCCCTCTCTTCCTCACACCACTTTGAGCCTTCAAGCTCGGCCAACCCCTGCCATTTTCTCCTCTCCACTTCCCTACAGACATCCTAGAGGTCCTGGTATTCTTCAAAAACCAATTTTAGTGCCCTAAAAGAAGGTCTAAACGAATCACTTCAAAGAAGAGGTAATGTCCGTTACCGATTCTTTCATCTTTATTTCTTCTTCCACTTCTTCTTATTTAGTTGTTTCATTATGAAGTAATAACATAAGTATCACTAATATACTGATATGTTATTATAAGTATTAAACAACCCCATTTCACCTTCTATCCATCCTACGGAAAACAAAATCACCGCGCGTGCGTACGTACAGAATACCGTCTCCACGCCGTGGTGTAATTTGTTTTTCCACCAACACCTTACATGGATGGGTATAATTGTGTAAATAATAACTATACATAGTTATTATAACATCATACTGATTCTGATATATTATACCATCCACCCAAATTCTATTCAATAATTATGGGAATGATATCATCGCTCGTGCGTACGTACGGACTACCGTCTCCACGACGCGATGAGATTCATTCTCCATGATAACCATACATGAATGATCATAAAGTATATATAATGAATAATAATGAAATATATGACATAATAATGATACTGGATTTATGTATATATATATTTATTTCATCTACTTAATTCCACTCGATTCAATAAAGAAACAAAAACAGCGTTCATGCGTACGTACGGCCTACCGTCTCCATGAACGGTGTATTTATTTCCATTTATCGATCCATTATATATATGTATATTCCAAATATATATTATATATAAATCATGTTTTAAATTCTGGATTTAATTAATCATGATCTAAGTAATCATATGAATAATTACAAGTTAAAACACGAACGACAAATGAGACGATTTTACCCAAAACGCTACTTTAACATGAATTTACAAAAGAACGGGTAATATAAAATCATAAGTGAACCATATATGATATAATAACAATGAATATGATTCTGTAATAAGTCAATGACATTATTTAAATCATTATACAGGAGGTTCGGACACTTACGAAGCGAATCGGACCTAAGGTAAGGAGAAATCTCGCAATCTCAATTTTTATCCGAGATTGTTTATACTTCAGAATTTACTGGGGTGTATTTTATCATCCACATCCATGTTTCCTCAATATGTAATATTTTTTCCATCCACCTACAATAGTTTAAATCCAATTTTACCCTTTGGTGAGTTTTTAGTAAAGGATATGAATGGAATCTTTTGTAGTTTTTCGTACGAGGTACTTTTTGACTTTTCCGACAAAAGTATGAGAAGAATGTTTTTTTTAACTTATACGGAATGAATGGATTTTTAAAACATTATTTACAAGAAGCTTCCTTTGCAAGTTTTCAAGTTTATTTTTAATCAACTTCTTTTAGTTTAAATTTTTATGACATGTTAAGAAAGGAAAAATGTTTTTGAAGAAGAAAGGATATTTTCCTCAAGAATGGAGTTCAAGTGTTTTATCAAAATTATTTTCCATCTAAGATAATAAAGGGTTCTGTTTTTATCCCTATTATTACATTGATTTGATTATGTTGTGATGGAATTATTTTTACGAATTCCTTTATCTTATATGAATTGTTTTATGATGTCATGATGTTTAAGATTCCCATTTGTATTACATGGGTTATGCAATGATGTATGATTTCTGATTTTGTGGAACACATAAGAATGGTATCATTATGAGATGGGTGGGACCTATATCTCCCTCCAATGCATTGGGTAAAGATTTTATATCTCATGAGATAGACATGGCTGGAATGGTAGGTTATACCGGTTCAGTAAAACAGGACTGAAACGAGGGTGACTCGGTTCAGAAATGGACTTTGTCCACTAAGATAGTCTTGGAAATGAGTCTTGACTAATAAGATATGATTC
The DNA here is from genome assembly GCA_963277665.1 of Viscum album. NCBI lineage: Eukaryota > Viridiplantae > Streptophyta > Magnoliopsida > Santalales > Viscaceae > Viscum > Viscum album. Next base: position 1,626,733,635 of record OY728156.1, on the reverse strand, counting down.
TATATGATTATGTGTGTATGCCACAAAGTTTCATGTTTTAAGTTATGATTATTTGGATTTCATTTCAATACTATGATTTATCCCATGTTATGAAATTATGCTCTCTTTTGCAGGTTAAGATTTCAAAAATGTTATGTTATTATGAATATGATGTGATTGATATTTCTTTTGTTTACCCTTACTGAGCATTTGAGCTCACCCTTTCATGTTTTATTTTCCCCAGGATATAAAGAAAGGTTTTAGGTAAAAAAAAGGAAGATATTTATGGGAGATGTTGAAGATATTTCACCACGATTTGAAGATTATATTTCGAGTTTCCAAAGACACTAAACTATTACGGTCCTTGTGTGTGTGTGTTTTTGTTATGTATTAAGTATTCCGCTAAAGTAATGTAATATCCATGTACGATAGGCTTCGGGTCTCTACAACTAACCCCCATGAAAAATGGAGATTTTCACCATGGATTTTTGGGGCCAGGTTGAGGAAAAAAATTGTGTCCTATATAACCCCAACATCAACCTAAAAAAATACCATGAGTTGAGATACTTTTATAAAATCCCTGAAATACATTGAGTTGAACTACTCCTCTTGGTCCCTTTTCCATTACAAAAGTTGAGATTCTCCTCTTCCTAAAACCTTATCACGGGACTCATATGCCAGGTTAAACTAGAGAGGGTCTCCCTTGTGTAATTCTTACACCATCCATTGTTAGGCATCTTCCTCATAGTATTCTTCACTACATGATGTTAAAGAGTTGTATACCCTATATGTTAAATCATAGGATTCCTCTTGTGATAAACATGAGATGCCTTATGCATCATGCATAAGATTCCTAGAAGTCCTTTCTACATGACATTAAAATTTAGTATACCCTATATGTCAAAGAATATGATACCTCTAGTGAAAACATGAGATTACTTATGCATCAAGAAAAAGATTCCTCAGGTAATAATCATGATATGAACACTAAATAGTTACCATGGGACTCTATATCAGGTGTAATCCCCAATCACATCCCTCAACCCATCAGCAAGTTGAGATTCCATCATGACCCAACATGAGGAAGATGAATGTACAACACTAGATTGCAGGCCCTATATGTATCCATATTGCTCCCAATAAGCCCCCATGGGCCTCCATCACAGGTTCAATCCCCAATCATATCCCTTGGCCCATCATCATGTCAAGATACCCTCATGACCCTATATGAAGAAGATGAACAAGAATCCCTATAGTGAAAGTCCTAAATGTATCTCTATCATTCTCAAGTAGCTCCACGAGACTTCATCTTAGGTGTAAGACCAAATCATATTCCTCAACCCACCAGTGGGTCGAGATTCTCTCTTAACCAGATTTGAGGAAGAAATGAAGGGTAGATCAATGCATAAGCCCTGCACACCACGTCCTTTCACATGGTGTTAAACTATAAAATTACCCTATTATAAGGACATGGGATTCCTTCTTGACTAGACATAAGGAATAAAGGATGGGTATATAAACACATAATCCCCAACCACCATATCCATTCACATGAAATTAAACTAAAACTTATCCCTAAGCCATGAACATGGGATTCCCTCATGACCTAACATGAGAAAGTCAGAATGGGAAGAATCCATGTGTAATCCATAACCACATCATTGTTGCTCCTAGAAGCACCTAGAAAGATCCCACACATAAGCCCCAATCACCACCTGCATAGATATCCTCTTGTAGTGGGTATATTCCAAGAATAATCCCCAACCACATTCCACTGCTCCTAGAAGCACCTAGGAAGCTTCAACATGTAAGACCCAATCACATCATCATTGCTCCTAGGAGAACCCCAAGCTGATTCCATGAATACTCCCCATACCATCTCTTACAGATTGATCATCTTGTAGTGGGAAGATCTCACGTGTAAGCCCCAATCACATCATCGCTGCTCCTAGAAGAACCCTAGGTTTCTTTCAAGTGTAATACCCACACCATCTCTCCATGAGTGATCCTCTTACATAAAAAAAATTCCATACATAATCCCCATGCTATCCCTTTTTTACACTCCTTTCACAATACCATCATCCTTACTACAAGACATTAAATTGAATGGATTGGTCCTATCACATGACCTTAAATTGCGGCATCAAACTATGTGGGTTTTGATCCTTGTATTTAATGTAGGGTATGTAGGATTCCTCCCTAAGGTTTAATCATAGAAACCACCAAATCATGGTGTCAAATATTCCCTTTTAGGGACACACCCCATCGATCTTTCTCAATAAGATGTTCTGATCTATCTCTATAAGATGTTAAACTTGTTCTATGATCCATCTCAATAGAACATTCCAATCCATTATCTTGGTTTGAAATATTCCCTCCTAAGGACACACCCTATAGATCCATCTCAATATTATTTTTTAATCCATCTCTACAAGAAATTAAACTCGTGACTCATTCCATCTAAATAGTACATTCTGATCCATCTCCATAAGATGTTAAGATCATGCCTCGATCTATCTCAATAGGATGTTCTGGTCTATCTACATAAGACGTTAATCCTATGACCCAATTTTTCATAATTAAATATTCTTATCTATCTCCACAAGACATTAAACTTGTGACTCAGTATATCTTAATATGATATTCTAATCCATCTCCAAAAGTTGTTAAAATCATGCCCTGATCCACCCAAATAAGGAATTCTGATCCGTCTCTGCAATATGATAAACCCACACCCTGATCCAAAATCCCTACCCCGTGAAATAAACATGTAATTCCTAAGGTAAAAAATAATTGGAAAACTTACTCCCATGGAATCAATTACCTCGTTATTGGAATAATATTCCTTAGGTTCTATGCCTAAGATGCCTCACCAGTGGGATTCAATCCAAAATAAGAAGACATTATAGGTGTCCAACACACCCACATATAGACATGCCCAAAAATACTCAATATTACCATATAATCCAACCAAATGTTTCTATATTTTTGAGACAGAAGTAGTGTAATTAACCATTTTCTACCTCGAGATGGCACCAGGAACAAGTTTAACGAACATGACTCAAATCTATGAGGGAGGCCCAAACTAGGAAATGAGCTCCAAGGAGTAATCCATGGAAAGAGGATCTTATATCCCATCATCCATTTTCGATCAAGGATCCAACATCACTAACCATAGTGGTAGAGACCAATCACCTTTGGAAAGTGGGAATGTGTGGAAAAAATATGTGTCACTATGACAATGTGCACCCCGACCACGAAAGCATAAAAACACCTTATTACATATTATAGACCTACTAGTTCCAAATTTTTAAAATATTTACTAATATCAAGTTTATAGAAGTGACAAAATCAATTTTAATATAATAAATTTATAATTAATTTAAAACAATTTTAGAGAAAATATTACTTAAGTTCTAAAATGCCATATATAGGTTTGTAAAGTAAAATAAATATTTTTAAACTTACAATTTTACTTCTAAAATAAATATTTGGTCAATAAAAGGTTTTAAAAATTTATAATTCATACTTATATAGTAATAATTTCATAAAATTCATGTTATTCATAAAAACAACAATTTTCACTATTTACATAAAAATCAATCTTTTTAGAAAAAACCTATAAAATAATATTTAGATTATATTATTATGATTAATCAAAAAATTATGATTATTTTATCAAATTAAATTTCTAAAATTTGAGGACTAAATATTAAAATAAAATCATAAAATATAGTAGAAAATGGTTATAAGACCCCAGATTTTATTTTAGGTTTGGATCTTTATTTTGGGTTGTTTTTGAGAAAAAAGAATGATTTGAAAATTTTCTAAGTACGTGATGTGTACTCTTGAGTACACACCTTGTATTTGGTTGTTGTGTGTAGTCGTGTACTGGCTATGTAACAAAACAGATGTCTCAAAAGACCATCTTAACAAATAAGTAAGACCGAATCAAAGCTTTTGATTTGGCTTGGCAGGCTCATCATAATCATTTAACTATTAAAAAGAAACCCTCGGAGAAATTTCTCACAGTATGAACCCTCTGGTTCAACATATCATCAATTCAATAAATAATCACCCTATGGGGAATCTCAAACAATATAACCCCTTTGGTCCCACATAGAACTAATCATTTACAAACAACCACCTGGGAAACTCTCACGGTTAATACCCCCTTGGTCTACATAGCAACAATAAATTATAAAGACCCCCTTGAAGCTCTCACAGTCAATGCTCTATGGTCCAATATTCATTTAATAATGACCCTCTCAGTATATTTCACAGTCTAACCCCTTTAGTCTATAACCACCTAGCAGCTCTCATAGTCAATACCTCTGGGTCAACATAACTATAATTTATAAATAAAAGACCCTGCCTTGGGAAGCTCACACAATCAATTACCATTGTCCAAACTTCCACAATGCGAATCACATGCATTTAATATAAACAGTAACCCCATCATAACCACACGAGGCATGAAAAAAAACTATCCTAATAGGTATTCTAGACCAAACAGTCATAATCGATCAAATAAGGGAAACACATCCATTATCAAGGTATAAAAACTTATGTACAAGAAATAACCCTTTCTCAATTAAACAAACCACATTAGGTATTAAAAAGGGTTAAATTCCAAAACATGCAATACCCTAAACATGGGTATTAGACACTTTAGAATATATAATCCAACAATCAAAGAAAGGCACAAACCACCTACCTTCATGTTGTACGATTAACACTCCTGAATGTCAAACCTTGAATCATCCTAGAACGATGTAGATCTACGAAAAGGGTAAAAATTATCAACCCTCTATAACTCATGGGAGAGGAGAAATTAGGAAGAGAGAATATAGGGAAAGAGATAACTCACCGGTGGGAATCCAATGCACCCGGTGGTGTCTCAAAAAGAGCTTAGATGAAGGAATGAGAAGAGCTAGAAGTTCTTTGGCTATTCGTCATTCTCCTGTATGAAACACGGGGAGAAGAAGTGATTTATAGAGATGATACGTGACCCCGATACAACTTATCAATTAAAAAGAAAAGTACATGGCGTGTTTATTTAATATACAGGCCATGTACTAGCCTCAACTGGCCCCCAATTTAGGTGGTTCTTCAGGTCACCTTTACAACCATGTACTTGGCCGTTACATGACCAATACATGACTACATGCGGCTACCAAGTACACGGTGTGTAATTAGAAAATTTTCAAATATTACTTTTCCTCAAAAACAACTTGAAATAAAGATCCATACCTGAAATAAAGATCTGGGTTCTTACAAACATCCCCCCTTAAATAAATTCTTCCCCAAATTTCCCTTCTAAGGGTGGTGAAGAAGAAACTTCAAACAACTCTGGCCATTGTGATCGTACGTCAACCTCCCTCTCCCAAGTCACATTCTTTACCTGGAAGACCACTTAATGTGGGGGTCAATTGAGGCTAGTACATTTCATGTACATTAAATGAACCTTCCATGTACTTGTATTTTTAATTGATAAGTCGGAGAGGGGTCACGTCTCATCTCCAGAAATCACGTCTTCTCCATTTTTTTATAAAGGAGAGTGAAGAATAGCCTAAGAAATTTGATCCCCTACTATTCCTCCATACAAGCTCTGATGGAGATGTTGTCGGGTGTGTTGGATTCCCACTAGTGAGATCTCTCTTTCCTTAAAGCCTCTCTTACTAGTTTTTCCTCTCTAATAAGTTATCAAGGGTTGATTTTTTTACCCTTTTTGTAGATCTACGTCGTTCTTGGATGATTCAAGGGTCGATGTTCAAGAGTGTTCATCATACAACATCAAGGTAGGTGGTTTGTGCATTTCTTTGATTGTCCTTGGATTATATATGCTAAAGTGTCGAATACCCATGTTTAGGGTATTCTATGTTTTTCAATTTAACCATGTTTAATACCTGATATGGTATGTCTAATTGAGAAAGGGTTATTTCTTTTTCATAAGTTTTTATACCTTGACAATGGGTATGTTTCCCTTGTTTGATCGATTATGACCGTTTGGTCTAGAATTCCTATTAGGCTAGTTTTTTTTTCATGACTCATGTTGTTAGGATGGAGTTATTTTTTATATGAAATGCATGTTATTCGCATTATGGAAGTTTGACCAAGGGTAATTGACTACGAGAGATTCTCAAGGTAGGGTATTTTATTTATGAATTATAGTTATGTTTACCCAGAGGTATTGACTATGAGAGCTGTCGAGTGGTCATAGACTAGAGGGGTTAGACAATGAGATCTACCCAGAGTGTCATTATTAAATGAATGTTGGACCATTGGGAATTAACTGTGAGAGCTTCCAGGGGTTCATTGTAATTTATTGTTGCTATGTAGACCAAGGGGGTATTGACTTTGAGAGCTAACCAGGTTTTCATTTGTAAATTATTACTACTATGTGGGACCAAAGGGATTAGACTATGTGAGATTTCTCAGAGGGTAGTTATTTATAGAATTGATGATATGTTGAATCAAAGGGGTTAGACTGTGAGAAATTTCCTAGTGGGTTTCTTTTTAATAGTTAAATGATTATGAAGAGCCTTTTAAGTCAAAGCACAAGATTGGACTCGATCTTACTTTTTTTTAGATGGTCTTTTGAGACACCTATTTTTCTATTACATAGGGGGTACAGAGCTTAGTCTAGATCCTAAGGTTACATTATTCAATGGTTTGATTAATTAATAAATGGGAATTAATGTAATTGAAAACTGTATGATTGTTTAATTTTGAGTACTTCCTAGTTTATTTCTTCATTTCTACATATTTCCTGCTATATATATTGAATAACTATTAGGCATAGAGTTTTTGGTGGTTGCCTACGGGGATTCATCTCAAACCCTATTTGGGTCATGATTTTGGGCCCAAATAGATTATATGGTTGAATGTATAGATAAGGGAAAGCACCCTTCATCATCAGGTACTTTATTGTTGTTGGAGCTGGAGAGCATGAGACCAAGCTGAGGCTTTAGATGATGTTGTGGTTTACTTATTTTTCTATACTTTAGTTTAGTATTTTATTTCTAGTATTGTGACTTGTTTGGATGATTTACTAGACACATGTGACATGCATCATTAATATATGATCCCATTTTAATATTATTATCAGTCTTCTGTTGTCTACTTCTATTGTATGGTATTACGGCTTCCACTATTGTTTACTATTTTTTCAATTGTGTTACTCTTCAAATGAGGGAATTTTTCCCCACTATCACACCCAAGGACCTCACTGCTTGTTAGCATCCTTTGGCATTCGGGGAAATACGCTTGAGGTCATGTGACCAACTGGGTACAGGGCACCTTTGGGCGGCACCCGAAACCGGGACATTACAAAGTGGTATCAAAGGATGTTATTTTTAGCTTTGTCTTACTGTTTGGATCTTATAGATAGGTAAAGGAAGGAATGGTTATTTGGTAATAAGTTGTGCCTGGGAGTAGCTAACCTGTGTACAGGGAAAATCCAAGTTACCTCGAATATTCCAATTTTTTCTGGTTTTACAATTATTGCAATTGATTTGATTTCACCATTAGGTGATTCACTTGTTTTGTGTTGTTATCATTGATATTATTGAGGTTCTATATCTGTTTCAACCCGATGAGATGAGGGTATTCCATCTCATGCATCATATAGGCACTTTCTAGAGATCGCATGTCATGCATTCTTTTCATGCCATTAGGATGAGTTAATTAACACATGCTATTGTGATATATGTTATGCCGGATATGAATTCTGTTGTGATATATGTCATGGTATAATACCTTCTATTTATATAGAGTATTGGAATATGTAAAGTTTCATTTGGATGGATGCAAAACTTTGGTCCCTAAGGTGTTATGGGACCTCTTAGATTGGAATTTGGTGGATCATGTTTAAAATTTAATTGAATTTTTTCAGGTTATAATATGAATAAGGATGAAAAACTTTGATTCACATGAGTATAAGCTCTCACTGGTTGTAATTTTTCATTCCTTGAACAAAATGTTATGTTTTTAAGGGTTCTGGAGAATTTTCATAGGCTTATTGTCTGGAAACCCAAACAACATGATGTGTGGGGTTATGAACACATGATATGTGTTGTTCTGTTCTGGAAGAAATAACTTTTATTAAGTACATGTCGTATACCTTATGTACATGTCGTGTAGTCTTTGACAGTGTGACTGGATATGTGAGAAGAGACACGGGGTTGGCAAATCTATTTGTAGAACACACCATGTACGTTGATTACACATGATGTTGTAGAGAACCATGTATCTGGCCCTGAGATGAATGACACGGGTGGAAGAAACTGAGGTTGTACACACCATGTCCCATTTATGCACGTCGTGTAGAGTCGAACATGTATCTGACCGTGTGACTAACTACATCGGTGGTTAGAACTTAAGCATCATATGCCATGTCTAGGGTGAATACACGGTGTAGTGTTACCCAAGAGAGAACTGTGTAGTTATAGCTATGTAGAAGTACTTGGGTAGGAGGTAAAATTCAAGTACACGCCATGTCACAAGAGGAACATGTCGTGTGTGGGGGTGTTACACGGCCAGGTTTGGTAGAGGTACACACCCATGTAAGGCTTAAAAGGAACATGTTGTGTGATAGTTATACACATCGTGTAGCCATGTTTTGTAAAACTTAAATGTTTTACTTATCCTGTTCTATTATTGAACTTCTAAGTTGAAGTCATTAATAATCTTATATTGAGGTTTATGATTGACCTTGCAGATTCATGCCACTGAAACATCCTCTGGTTGTACTCTAGGTATAGGGCGATGACCAGATACTGGAAAGGGTATATCAGAGATGACTAGAAGATCCTCAGGTCATGCCTGTTTTGGAGCTTGCTATTATACCAGATGAAGGTGATGATGCACAGTTTTTTGAAGGCCTTATGGGGATGTTACAGACTTTTTAGGGAGTACCGCATCCTGCCCCATCTATGGAAGAGTTGAAGTTAGTGTTCCAGTAGTAGCATCCTTCCACTTTTTCATAGTATGGAAGACCACAGGCTGAAAATTCATGGTTGGAGGCCATGCTCTCTATCTTAGATCATCTAGAGATGCCTCTAGAGAGGAGGGTGAAGCTCGTGATGTACATGCTATGTAATTACTACAAGATAGGGTGGGATGTTTTCTCACATGTGGGATGTCATCGGGATAAGTCTTGGGAAGATTTTTAGAGGACCTTATTTGACAACTTATACCCCGAGATGTTGAGGGGAAATTGAGTCTGATATTTCATGCATTTGGAGAAGGGTGCTCTTTCAGTGATGTACTACTCTTCTCATTTTATAGAGATTTATCTCTTCGCACCTATTCTGGGAGGTGACGAGTTAGCGTTGGCTAGGCGGTTTGAGGATGGTCTCTGGTATGATATCTGATCATAAGTGAATGTTTTAAAGATGACTCCAGTGATGGATATAGTGAACCAGGTACTGATTACTGAGCACAATCTGGGATATTTGGGAGCTATGAGCTAAGTCGGTTCAGCATCCATGGCTGGTACTCCTTTGGTAGATAGCAGGAAGCGTCGCAGGGATCCTTCACGCAATGTTTCTTTAGGTATCCAGGTGGTATGTTACCAGTGCAGGAAGAGTAGGCATACAAGACCACATTGCCCTAATAACCTAGTCGAGTGTCGATCTTGTATTAATATGGGCCATCTTCAGTGTTTTTACCAGGTTTTATCACTAAAAGTGAGTGATATGGGTTTTGTTATGACTCCACGTTTAGGAGAAGGACCACAAGTTTCTCATCAGCCATGGAACTGGAGTTTTTCAGTAAATTTAGGATGAGGATGTGGTCGTGGTCGTGGTAGCCAGATGGCAGGTCTTCAGTGACAGAAGGGTGGATCAACTCAGGGTAGTCAGGTAGGGTCGTAGGGCCACAATACAGGTCAGACTTTTATAGTGGAGCAGACCTAGTAAGAGCAGGATCCTGAACCCTCTATGGTTAGAGGTATGATTCTAGTTGCCTCAATTTTAGATTCTTCTCTTTTTGATATAAGGGCTTCCTATATTTTTATATATTTTTCCTTTGTGGAGATCCTTGGGCTCTGTATATTTACATCTAAGGATGTTATGACACTATACACTCTATTGTGGATTAGGACAGCTAGTGTACGTTAGTGCATGGAGTCCCCTCTTGAGGTTTGTGGGTGTCACTTCTTGTGGGACCTTTATGTCTTAGAGATTATAGGATTCAATTTCATTCTCATAATAGGATGGTTAGTCTCCTTTCAGTCCTTTGGGGACTGTTATCACCGTAGGGTGAGTTTCACGTCACCAGAGGGTGGGTATTTTCTACACAATGGAAATTGGGATGTCTAGGTGAGTAGAGATGGACCCAAGCATCTTGTTTTGGGAGGAATTACATCTCAGATTGCTATATTATATCTGGATGACTAGGGGAATTCACAGATGGACTTTCCTCATGTGGTGGATCATTTTAGAGATGTCTATCTAGAGAACTTTTCAGGTTTACCTCCTGAATGAGGGGAAGATTTCTCTTTTGATCTTATTCCAAAAGCAGAAATGGTGTCTATTCCTCCTTATAGTATGGCTACACTAGAGTTGCATGACCTCAAGAAGCAGTTAGAGGAGTTACAAGCAAAGTGTTTCATCTGAACTAGTACTTCTCCTTAGGGTTCGCCAATCCATTTTGTGAAGAATGCAGACGGTACCCTCAGACTTTGTGTGGATTATCAGAATCTAAACCAGATAATGGTCAATAACTGATATCCCTTGTCGAGGATTTATGATCTATTTAATCAGCTTCTAGGATCCTAAGTGTTCTCAAACATTTACTTGTGATCCAATTATCATCATTTACATGTTAGAACATCAGATATACCTCTTACAGCCTTTCATAGTAGGTATAGTCTATACTTGTATTTAGTTATACTGTTTGGTCTCATGAACAAGCTGAAAGTTTTCATGGCACTGATGACCCGAGTGTTCCATCTTTACTTGGATTCTTTTTTGGTAGTCTTCGTGGATGATATCATGGTGTACTCTCATACTCGACACGACCAGGCCATCCATCTTGAGATTGTTTTGACTACACTGAGAGAGCATCAGTTATTTTCTAAGCTCTCAAAATTCCACTTTTGGATGGACCAGATTCACTTCTTAGGTCATGTTATTTTAGAAATAATAGTATCAGTATACCTAGAGAAAGTGAAAGCAGTAGTTTCCTGGGAGTAGCTGAAGGATGTCTTTGAGGTACGGAGTTTTTTGGGGCTGGCTGGTTACTACATGCGCTTTATACAGAACTTTTCACACTTAGAAGCGCAACTTATAGGCCTAACTAAAAAGGGTATAAATTATTTGTGAATAAATTCTTGTGATTTATCCTTTTAGGATCTGAAAGGGAGATTGACTTCAACACCGATACGGATTTTTCCAAAGTTGAGCAAGAGTTACACTGTTTACTATGATGCATCAGGTATCAGGCAGAGAGAATTGATTATACAAGGGGAAGGAGTTGTTGCATACGAGTCTCGATAGTTGAGGACACATGAGAGGAATTACTCAGTGCATGATCTCGAGTTGGATATAGTTTTACATGAATTATGTTGTTTAAGACATTATCTTTTGGGAGAGAATTTGGTTGTATACACTGACTAGAAAAGACTCAAGTATATATTTACTCAGCGTGATCTGAATTTGAGACAGCAAAGGTGGGTTGAGTACCTTGATTATTTTGACTTTGAGCTTTCCTACACACCTGGGTAAGTCATCTCAGTGGCTGATGTGTTGAGTAGGAGGACTTAGATACAGGCATGTCATGAGGCTAGCAGTGAGTGGAATCTTATGTCTCTATTCTCTAAGATGCATTTGGAGGTGCACAATAGATAGGGGAAGATGTTTCTTTCTTATATAGTTGTTACATCTACTCTTATGGATCGAGTGAAAATGATGTAGCTTTCATATTATGAAGGCCTAGTCCTATGGGAGAGTGTGTTAAGAGAGAACCCTACTCCTAGGTGGACTGTAGATGAGTATGAGGTCTTCAATTTTCATGGACGTGTATGGGTTTCAGCAAACATATGCGAGGATATATTGTAGTATTTTCATTCCTCAGTTTTGGAAGTTCATCCTGGTGTCACCAAGATGTATAGAGATCTAAACCATCAATATTGGTGGCTAGGTATGAAGAGAGATATTGCTGGTTTTGCTATGAGATGTTCCACCAGTCATCAGGTGAAGGCAGAGCATCAACAACCAGTAGGTCTATTACATCAGTTACTCATTCCCGAGTGGAAGTGGAATGATGTTGCGATAGATTTCATGATGGGTTTAGTGAGGTTGCCTCAAGGGAATGATGTGGTTTGGGTTGTTGTTGATAGACTCACGAAGGTTTGACATTTCTTGCCGATCTAGGAAACCTTCAGTGTTGATGAGCTTGGAAAGTTGTACATTTGATATATTGTACATTTTCATGGGGTTCCGCACTCTATAATTTTAGATAGGGATGCTCATTTTACTTCTTGTGTCTGGCAGGGACTACATAGGGATTTGGGTATACAGGTTCTTTTGAGTACAACTCACCATCCCTAAACTGATGTCCAGTCTAAGCGCACGATACAGTTTTTGGAGGACATTCTACGAGCATGCGTCTTAGATTTTGAGGTCTCTTGGTATAAACACATACCCCTAGTGGAGTTTTCCTATAATAATATCTTTCAGGTGATGATTTAGATGACACCTTATGAGTCTTTGTATGGTAGGCTATGCCAATCACCCCTATGTTGGCTGGAGGTAATAGAGGCAGCTATACTAGGACCTCGTCTTGTCCATGAGACCACTGAGCAAGTGGAGTTGATTCGAAAGAACATGGTTACTGCACAATCTTTCTAGAAATCTTATACTAATCAATGGAGATGACCGATGGAGTTTGAGGTTGGAGATCAGGTTTTCTTTCGAGTCACACCAAGGTTGGGACATAGAAGGACTAAGAGATAGGGTAATTTTTCACCAAGATACATCGGGCTGTTTGAAGTTTTGGAGAGAGTCAGGACAGTTTCCTGTCATTTTTAGTTACCTCAGAGGTACCAACCTATGCGTGATGTCTTTCATGTTTCTAAGATATGAAATTACTTTTCAAACTTGTCTCAAGTTTTTCAACCCTAGGAGGTTGAGTTGGAGGTGGATGCATCCTTTGAGGAGCACCCAATATGGATTGTAGATCACAGTATGAAGGTTCTCTATATCCTATGTGTTCTTATGATATGATTGATATGGTAGCATAAGAGAGTATAGAATGTGAATTGGGAGAGGGAGGTCGATGTATGATCACAATGGCCAGAGTTGTTTGAAGTTTCTTCTTCACCTCCCTTAGAAGGGAAATTTGGGGATGAATTTCTATAAGGGGGATGTTTTTAAGAACCCAGATCTTTATTTCAGTTATGGATCCTTATTTCAGGTTGTTTTTGAGGAAAAAATAATATTTGAAAATTTTTTAAGTACACACCGTGTACTCGGTAGCCACATGTAGTCGTGTATTGGTCATGTAACGGCCAAGTACATAGTCGTAAAGGTGACCTGGAAAACCACCTAAATTGGGGGCTAGTTGAGGCTAGTACATGGCCTGTATATTAAATAAACATGCCATGTACTTTTCTTTTTAATTTATAAGTTGGATCGGGGTCGCGTCTCATCTCTATAAATCACTTCTTCTCCCTGTGTTTCATACATGAGAGTGACGAACGGCCGAAGAACTTCTAGCTCTTCTTATTCCTTCATCTAAGCTCTAATTGACACACCACCGGGTGCATTGGATTCCCACCGGTGAGTTATCTCTTTCCCTATAGTCTCTCTTCCTAATTTCTCCTCTCTCATGAGTTATAGAGGGTTGATAATTTTTACCCTTTTCATAGATCTACATCGTTATAGGATGATTCAAGGTTCTACATTCAAGAGTGTTCATCGTACAACATGAAGGTAGGTGGTTTGTGCCTTTCTTTGATTGTCGGATTATATATTATAAAGTGTTGAATACCCATGTTTAGGGTATTGAGTGTTTTGTAATTTAACCCTTTTTAATACCTAATGTGGTTTGTTTAATTGAGAAATGGTTATTTCTTGTACATAAGGTTTTATACCTTGACAATGGGTGTGTTTCGCTTGTTTGATCGATTATAACTGTTTGGTCTAGAATGCCTATTAGGATAGTTTTGTTTTCCATGCCTCGTGTTGTTAGGATGGGGTTACTGTTTAAATGAATTGCATGTGATTCACATTGTGGAAGTTTGACCAAGGGGAATTGATTATGAGAGCTTCCCAAGGTAGGGTCATTTATTTGTAAATTATAGTTATGTTGACCCAGAGGTATTGACTATGAGAGCTGCTGGGTGGTCATAGACCAAAGGGGTTAGACCATGAGAGCTACTGAGAGGGTCATTATTAAATGAATATTGGACCATAGAGCATTGACTGTGAGAGCTTCCAGGGGGTTATTATAATTTATTTTTTCTATTTATACCAAGGGGGTATTAACCGTGAGAGTTTCCCAAGTGGTTGTTTGTAAATGATTAGTGATATGTGGGAACAAAGGGGTTAGACTGTGTGAGATTTCCCATAGGGTGATTATCTATTAAATTGATGATATATTGAACCACAGGGGTCATACTATGAGAACATTCTCAGAGGGTTTCTTTTTAATAGTTAAATGATTATGATGAGCCTGCCAAGCCAAATCACAATCTTGGACTCGGTCTTACTTATTTGTTAAGATGGTCTTTTGAGACATCTGTTTTGATATTACACAGGGGGTATAGAGCTTAGGCTAGATATTGAGGTTACATTATTCAACATTTTGAGTAATTAATAAATGTAAATGAAAGTAATTGAAAACTATAGTATTATTTACTTTTGAGTACTTCCTAGTTTATTTCATCATTTCTGCATATTGTCTGCTATATATATTCACTAACTATTATGAACAAATATTTTTGTGGTTGCCTATGGATATTCATCTCACACCCTATTTAGGTCATGATTTTGGTCCCAAATAGATTATATGGTTGTAGGTATAGATAAGGTCAAGATACCTTTATCATCATGTACTTGATTTTTGTTGGAGATGGAGAACATGGGACCAAGCTGAGGCTTGCGATGCTGTTGGAGTTTACTGATTTTTATATACTTTGATTTAGTATTGTATTTCCATAATTTTGACTTGTTTGGATTATTTACTAGACACATATTACATGCATCATTTATATATGCTCCAGTTGTTATATTACTATCAGTCTTCCGTTGTTTACTTCTTTTTTATGGTATTACTACTTCCACTACTGTTTACTATTTTTATCCACTGTGTTGCTCCACCAATGAGGGAAAAGTTTCCCCACTATCACACCCAAGGTCCTAGATGCTAGTTGGTATCCACTATAATTTATGTAAATTCACTTGAGGCATGTGACCAGCCGGGTACGGGGTACCTTTGGATGGAACCTGGAACTGGGACGTTACAATTTTCATATATGAAAATAGATTTTTAAAATATTAGTTATTATTTATTATTATTTACTATCAATTACTAATTAATTTATTGGTAATATATTAATCATATTTTCAATATATTCATTATTATTTAATAATAATATATTTATTTTCTTTAAATAAAACATTGATTTTAGAAAAAAAATAAAAATAAAATGATTTTTCTTAGTTGTTTTGGTTATACTAATTGAATTTCATTCTTATTAAAAGTAGAATTTATTTTATTTATAAAAATATTTCTTAATGTGGTTACTCCAATTCATACCTTCGAATTCAATTACTAGGTTTTAAAATTTATATTTAATAGTTATAGTTTTTATGTAAATGTATCATGGTTTTCATTTAAGTTCAATTTTTATTTTTGAAGAAATCTATCAAACATATTGTTTATTTAAGAAATATCTATAGTTAAATCTTAATTCATTACTTTCTAACCCTCTTAAATAAAATTTTTCCTCTCAATTTAAATTATTACTCACTGGTGAAAGTTAGTGAGTGTATTCTTAACATATTCAGCATTCGAGATATAACCTCTAATAAGACATATACCTTACTCTCTTAAGCTATATGAAGTTACTTATCTTTCCTCAAATTAAATTAACCATTCATAAAATAATGTAACCCAATATTTATATACCATAGTCATATATTCTCCATACCATACCTTTCCTAAAACCATTTGAATATCCAAGACATTAAACCATAGTGTAATCAAGTATTCCTTCAAAAATTAACTTTTATATTCAACCACTAGTTCATAAAGTCACACACTAGTATATATATATCATAATATCAAAAATTATATGAAATTCACACCAAAAAATATCATGGATCACTTTTTCATTAAATCAATTATCAATTCCATGGCTATCAATACTATTTAACTCTCTTTTCTCAGAATAAATCAACCATTTATTAACTCAAAATCATTAATATATCAAACCTAATAGTTATACATACCTCAATCATGTGTTCCACAATAGTTATCCTTGAAAATATAACCATTTAATAAAAAAAATCAAGGTTATTGATACCATTTAATATATGTTTCCTATCCTTTAAAGAAAAAATATTAAAGGACAATCCTTTTATGTTTCACACAATTCTCATAATTTTTAGAATATACTAGAATATCATTAATAAATATCACCTATTAATGAAAATAGATAAGATTATCATTACTTAAAACCTATTAAGATATAATCATCACTACCTTAGGTAAGACTAGGAAACTCACCTTTTCTATCATAACAATCATATACTGAGATTCTCAACTAATAAAGTATGCCCCCTTATTCATTTATAAGACATAGTGGTTTCTTGATACATACCATTATCAGGTTTATTTTCATGATCCTTTTTCAACCAAATACTAAAATCAAAAAAAATTCTAATACCCAAAATATCAATATACAAACATCAATATGAAGTTTTCATCCACTATGACACCTTTATATTTAACATATAATATGTTTGGTTTAGCCTATGTATCTCCTTGCTCAATACTTAGATTCCCATTGTCATTTTACTCTCAAGTTTTATAACCTAGATATTTATAATCATACTCAAATCATTTATAATGATTCATTAATGATAATGTGAATTAACCATAGCATATCCCCTGGGAGTGTAAAACTAGGTGTATAGTTAGGCCTATTTTTTGTTCACTATATGATGATTGATTTAATACCCAAATTGAAAAGGGTACATCTTTTCCAGAGACTTTATCCACTTTCTATATCTAGATAGGGATGTTATTTCTTGAAAAACCACACAATTTTTACTTTACCAAAATTTTAGGACGTTATCTTATACTGAGAATTATCCTTAGGATTTAACTAATTCTCTCTAATCATAATCTAAAAATATAACTAAATCAATCCTAAAAAATAAATAAACTCTCCTATTATAACAAAAATATCAACCCAATATAAACATATCTTTATTTTAAATCATTCCCAAATAATCACATAATCCCAAGAACATAAGGTTTAGTGTCTCTGAGGACTATTTACATAGGTAACTTATTTTATTCAACTTGTGAACATTTCTCCATAATCACACTATATTATACCATATTTTAAATTCATATTAAGCTAATATCATCATCAATAATTATGGAATATAAATATAAGAATGGGTTTAGATTAAACACTTTATAAGGGGATCATTTCAATGAATCATAAGAGTTAGATCATAAGCATGTGAGAGAACATTTATAAGAAGAGAAATATATTATAAAAAGATCATAGGTGAATAAGACCATGGTAAGTTCGTGTAGGGGGAATAATAATCATATAATGTATTTGAAGCATATAATAATAATATTGAATCATGAAAACATGAAAATCATCTGGACTATCCAAGAAAAATTTCACAAACATAACAATATGAAAATAAAATCACTCAATGGAGTATGAATTACAACCTAAAAATCATATCACAGAGGGATTAGGTTAACAACCTATGTACACTATTTATGCATGGGATATAACTTTTGTACCACTTTTGTATTAGGAAACAACTTGTGTACCTTTTTAGTCTTGGGCTACAACCCATGTACTTCGTTAGGCTTCGGTTACAATCCTTGTGACACTTTAGGCTTAGGATATAACCTATGAACCTTCTTGAGATAATTATATATTAAACATTAACCTATTATTTGGAGGGAGATATAGGACCCCACCCATAATATTTCTTAAATAATCATTCCATAAGATATAAATAATTCATTTTATCAAAATAACTTATGAAAATAAAATGGGTTTCACAAAAATTAGAAATAATTCCACATAAAACAACTTCAAGAGTTGGATTTTTTTATACCAAAAACTCAATCACACAAAGTAATTACTTTATAAATGAATTTATAAGGTGATTCATTAAACATAACCCCATTAAGGAAATATATTTGTAAAAGGACCCAATAAGATCTATGTGATCACAGAGAGGGTGAGGGGATGAATTAGTGATCTCTTCTTTTTATGTTTTCTTATTTTTTAAACTACATTTTTCTTATATTAAATATTTTTAAATTTTTTGTAAACAATCATAAAATCACAATCCATAGGAAAAAAATAATTTAAAATGTTCACTTCTCATTAAGAGTATATCATCTTTATCATGGCTTGGAAATAATCCAATACCATATAATCCAATAGTAAAATCCTTTTATGTTGTTATAGAAAGTAGGGAATATCCTTACAATTGCATTAAACTATTATCAAAACTAAATTTCATGTGATTTTACAAAAAAAATGAGATGTAACAAATATTTTATAACAAATTTTAGAAACCTTCACCAATAGGTTCAGTTTTTTTTCACTATGCTACTTATACATCTTCACTTTTTCTCTTCTGTAAAAAACTTCTTCACTTTCTTTCCCAACAATAGGTAAGAAATTCCACTTTGTAATTATATATATAACACCATACATTCACTTTATTTCCAATTTCTTTGTCTGATTATCCATCCAAAAATGTTCATTTGGTGACTTCTGAGAATAAATACAATTTTCTAACTCTTTTTTCAAACAATTACACCTGATATTAATGTTTATCTGGTGATTTCTGTCTATTTCCCATAATTAAAAATTCTTTGTTTTATATCAACTTCTTCATCTATAACCAAGAGATTCCTTGGTTGTAAACTTTCTACTCAAATTTTGGATTTCAGAAGTTCATCTGGTGTCTCTCTCAGAAACAAATTCTATAATAATTTAGATTTTTTACTTGTGAATAGTACTCCCCTTCATACTATACTTGTATCCTATTTATATATTTCTGAGAGGGAGAAAAGTCTATATATCCAAATTGATTTACAACTCACTGAAAACTCCAAATTAAAATATCTTGATCAGTACAATTCACTCAGATTCTTCTCAAGGAATATACAATATTCTTGAAGATTTCTGAAAATTAAAACATCCACAACCTTCAATAGGATTACTTATATTTTATAAAACATCACAGATCTTCCAATCATGATATTTGTAACTTTTAATATCAACTTTTTATCATCATAAATAATATATTCACAAATTTCATAAATAACTTTAAACTAGTAAAAAATTATACCATTATAAGTTTTTCTGATAAAACATTTGAATAAATATTCCATCTAGAGAATATTAGTTCATTTATTCATTTACGAACTTTATAGAAACTTCCTGAAATACTTTCTCAGCCTCTTTCTCCATCTGATGAAATACATCAGAACTCTCTTTTCATTGATTTAATTTTTACAACCTTTATAAATTGATATTTATACCAAAAATTCCATATGATCATCTTTTATAAAAATCATTCTCAAAAATTTGAAAATATATGTCCACCGGACATTGTAAAGAAACTTTTTCTAATGAACATTGACATAAGACAATTTTTTATTGGAATTCATCTGATTTGGACTTCATCTAATTCATTTCTAAGCATGTTTACTTTTTACATTGAAAACTTTCCTATGTTCACAAAACATTACAATTATCCATCAAAAACTTCATAAAATGAACAAATAATATTTTCCTTTATGAATTATGCTAGTAACCCCTTCACAATGCATTAAAAATTTATAAACAAAAACTCATCTTAGCCAAAAACTTTGTCCAGTGAACTTCCAAATAACTTCATAGAAGGAACTTTGTACAGCTAAAAAAATTTCCCCTTTCTACTAAATACTTGGATCATATAACATTCATAACTCGTGATTTTAAAAACTTTCATAAAATAAAATAATCACCAAATTTAATTTTTACTTAAAACAGTGTTCATTAACTTTGTAAGAAAAGAGATAAACATTCGACACTTTTCTTATTCCAAGTAATCTTTTTCTGTAATAGCCCATAAAATAGACTTTTTCTAGAATATTTTTTCCAATATTCCTTGTTTATTCTCAAATTATTGGAAACAATAACTAACTTGGATAATTTATGTTTGAATAAAAAAATAAAAAACTCTCTTAACAACTTAGAGTGTCATCAAAATACCTCCAAGATTCCTAGTCTCAAAAATCTCACCCTTTGGATTTTTTTATCAACCAAAGAATATAAATAATTGGAACTTTTTAACTCATTAAATGGATTATATATCCAAAAACTATAATCCTACATGAGTAAACTAGGTTTATGAAACAAGAATCATTGAAAAAAATATCATGGTGTCCTTAAGCAGTGACTTAATTAAATTTTCCCTTAAAATTCTTCTTCCACTTGAAAATTTTAGCACAAAAACATAGTTTCCCTACAAGATAAAATTTATTACATCCACTTTAAACAAACTATTAAAATAGTTCACACATTCTAAAATCATAGATTACCCCTTTTAAAAACTCCCACAAAATACATGATCTTCCTTAAACGGTTAATCCAATACCAATGGATAGATTTATGTTACTAAAAATTTTCTACCCCTTGAAAACACTATCCAAGTATAGGATAGAGAGGGGATAGATATCACATACCATAACCTTTTTAGAGCGAGGTTTAACACCCATTCCCAACCTCATCTTATGAAATATTTTCTTTAGCAGTGGTTTTGAAAAGATATCACCAACTTGATTTGTTATAGGAAAAAACTCCAACTTTAGTTTATTCTTCTCTACATGCACTTTGATGAAGTGATATTTTATATTAATGTGTGTGGAATGAGAATGTTTCACTATATTTTTAGTGATATTTATGGTTTTTTATTATCAAAACCCAATAGTATTGTAAAATTCATATCAAAAAACCAATATTCTAATAGTGTCTTCATCCACGTAAGTTGTGTTTCAAATTGAGTGGCAGAAACATACTCATATTTTATTGTACTGAGAGTTACTAAATTTTTCTCTTTGTAAGATAGCTAACACATATTTCCCCCAAGAGAAACACTCCATAGTATATGGATTTTCTATCATATACACTTTCTGCCCAATATGCATCTATATAAACAAACAAATCAATCTTTCATGCACTCACATATTTCCACACAAAATCATGTGTGCTTTTGATATATATGAGAATTTATTTTCTAGTCATGAGATGAGATTAATAAGGTGTAATTTTGTATCTAGAACAAATTATAAAAACAAAAAATATATATTTCCTTGAAGTCATTAAATATAATGAAATTACAATAAAATTTCTAAACTCTGTAGGATCTACCTCCTTTCCTCCCCCATCTTTCAACAACTTTTTTACCACTAAAATTGGAGAGGAAAATGGATTTGAGTATTCCATTATAAAATTCCTCAGAATTTCCTTAGCATACTTATCTTGATATTGAAAAATATATTTCTTATTTTTTGATATTTTTAAGACAATAAAGTATTACATTTCTCCCAACATGGTTATCTCAAAAAGCTTATTCATCTCCTTAGTAAACTTTTCACAAGTTTCTTTATCGTTCCTTGTGAATATGATGTCATTAACATAAATAATCATAATAAGGGAGACCTCTTGATCTAATTTTTTTAGAGGTTACTATAAAATATTCCTTTCTTGAAGTTTAACTTCCATAAGATGGTATCCAATTGTTAATACCAAACTCTCGAATCTTGCTTCATCTTTTATAATGCATTTTTTCAATTTACCCACATAACTTGTAACAACCCAAAATTTTATCAATAAAATTTCTCCCTTCTTGTAGTAATGTCATATAGTATAATAAAATAAAATAATATTAGGAAACACAATGTCACATCATTCTTAAATGAACTACTAAATTCTATGTGTCTTTTAAATATAATTTTCCCACTTTTGTGATTTGAATTTTGAAAATTTGACATACATGGTTGCAATTAGTAAACTATTCAGAGTCCGATAAGACAAACTTAATATTTTTTGAATAGTAAAACACCCTTATGAATAGTAATTTTACCCTTATAAATAGTAATATGACCCTTGTGAATAGTAAATTGGCCATGTGAAAAGGAACCTTACCAATGATGGTATAAAAAAATTATTCATCCTATAAGTGACAATATGATATAATTATATTATAGTGTTGGTATTTTTTTATGTCATGAATATTTAATGAATAATTTAAAATTTAAAAAAATATATTTTCATAAAATGTATTCAAAAACTAGTATTTTGAATTCTTGTGATTATATGGTAGTTTTATGAGACCCTAATTAATTTTTCAAAGTGTAAGAAAAATTGTTTTTTTAAATTTATGATTTTAATTAAAAATTAAATTACTCATATTTAGAAAATTATTTTCATAAAATGGATTTTATTTTTTAATTATACATGTTGAAAAATAGTTATGATGAATTTTTTAAATTTTTCTGAAATACTTTAAATTTTTGGTGAATAGTGAAATTTGATAATTTACAAAATATGCTAAATAAATGAATTTCTGTATCATGCTTGAGTCATGGATGATGTAAATGGTCATTGTTTTGAACTCATATGACCTCTTTACTTTATTTATTCATGGAATCATCACTATTTTTTATCTTGATGGAAATTAATAAACTAGTGAATTAGATATTGAGAAAACACCCATCCCCTCCACTATAAATACCACCCCTCGCAACCTCATTTCCTAACACGTATCAAGCCTTGTGTCTACTCAAAATTCAGATTAAATATCTTCCCAATATCATACCCCACTTCCATTATCCATTGGTCTCATAAAAATACAAAAACCTCACCACTAAAGAGGCTCTCAAAGAAGATATATTCAAAAGGTAATTTCTCTCTCTTTTCTTTCAATTTCCTTTCAAATTTCATTTCCTTTCTTCTCTTATCCTCAACTTATATTATCCAAATTTCATTATAACTCTAGTATGATTGATATAATGTTATTATATCATGTTAATGGAGTATTATTCATTATAATCATCTCTCTCTCTCTCTCTTTTTTTATAAAAATTAAATCATCACCTGTGATGTGTTAATTTACCAACATTGTGGGTGATGCACTTCCATTTTCCCTAAAATCATTCAAATATATCAATAAAACCATTATATGGATGAAAATATATTTTAATATGTATTTTTTAACCCCTTTTAGTTTTTGTAAATATGTTTTATACATAATACTAAATGATAAAACAAAACATGTTCGTTGTAATCCAAAAACCGCCCAAATTAACCCAAAATGATCATCATCAAATTATAACTAATGATTAATAATCATAAAAAATTCATTATAAGATAATTTAAAATATTTTAAGAACATTAATATCATGTAATATAAATTTTTTATGTTTATAAATGTTCTACATGAACTTCCATTCATGTGTACAAGTGAATCGTTCATGAAAACTAAGAAAAAGAACACTCTCAAACAATGAATTTAAACTCTATAACTCATAAAAATGTGTATAAAAGAACATAATAAAACCATAATTAATAATATACATGTATAAAATATTCTTGAGTTGTTAATTAATGAATATATTGTGATTATACAGGACATTAAAGAGAATAAAGGCTTTAGATACAAGGTAAGGGGAATTCTCGAACCCAAATTTCATTCTTCAAGTTTTCCCTTTTTCACTCCATTTTTTGTATGTTTATTACTTAAAATTCATTTATTCATCATTATCTTACATTTTATGGTATACACATGTTTTCCACAAGAGTTTATTTCAAACATAATGTTTTCCAAAAGAAGTCTTCTTTCAAAAAAACACCTTTTACTTCTCACTCAAGGTTGATGGTCCGTGTATCAAGTATTTTATTCCCTATTTCATTTGGTAACCCAAAGTTTATGAATTTATGTTTTATGAATTGAAACCCATTCCTTTTTATGGTTTGTTTTATGTTCAATATTGATATATGTTCTATGTGTCATGCATTATAATGTAAATGTTATGATGTGACAGGTGATCCTAGAATTATATAGTTCTCTGATGCATTGGGTAATGTGAATAAACTCAAGAGTAAATTGAATTTTGCATGAAAATTATGATAGATTTGTTCAAAACTATGTGTGTTATATGACCACTAATACAAAATGTTTCATTTTTATGCATTTACAGATTCCATTCTATTATCTAATGCTTCTTATCATGATTATGATGATGATGTTATGATTATGCTCACCCCATGATACATTGTTTCATGTTCTTATCTATCCTCTTACTAGTCTTATAGCTCACCCATGTTGATATATATCCTCATGTAACAAATTTTACTCAGGAGAATTCAATACCCAATAATAATCTAGAGAATAAGGACTTAAATAAATGTTTTTTATTGTAAATGTTACGTATAATCATAGTTTTCCCAAGACACTAAACCTTTGGATCCTAAATGTGTAATGTTTTTATGTTTTTTATAATGAAAATGATGAAAAATTAATTTAATAAAATCAGGTTTCCTATATTTTTTTTCAGAGGAATGGTTTAGTTAATCTGGGAATTAGGATTAGATAACCATAATGAAAACCTTAGTATGATACTAAATATATGTAAGAACGCAATAAGCTTTTATAAACATAGGGATCCTATAAGATAAACTTTTATTGTTAATTGAACAAATTAAAAACTTATTAATTCATGACTTGTTGACTTATTTTTTATCTTAACCTTTTCTATTTTATAAAATGGTGGGATCCAGGAGAAACCAGGCCAACAACCCATGCGAGGGACAATACAGTGATTGCCTGAATGACATCCCCAATTCTTTGGGAGGTGGAGTTCAAAACTTCATGGAAATGATTACTTAGTTTTCTCAGGTTATGAATAATAACCTGAATAATATATAATTTCCTCCTTCCCTTAGTGGGAACAAATAACTATCAAGTGTTTTATATGGCAACGACCACCAACATTTAGTGGAACATCTGATCCACTAGTTGTGGAACAATGTTTCAACTCTATGGATAATATCTTTTCTATGATTCACTATTATAATATGGAGAAGGTGACTCTATGAATTTATCATCTCAATAGAGAGGCCAATCAATGGTGGGATTTGTTTAAGAACACCAAGATGAGAGACGAAATCAAAGATATGGAGTGGGAAGACTTTATGATAATGTTTCTTAACAAGTATTTCCCACAAAATCTTCGTATGAAGATGGATAGAGAATTTATAGAGCTAAATAAAAATGATGGAGAATCTATCATGTCCTATTAAGAGAATTTCACGAGGATTTAAAGGAATTTTTTGGTATTTTTTATCAACAATGATAGAAAAATTGATAGATTCTTTAGTGGATTAAAACCACATCTTTGAAAGGCTCTTGCAATTCAAGACATTGGGAGTTATGAAGAAGTCGTTTGATGTTCTCTCAAAGTGGAGATGGAGTTTTTATAATTTTCTCATGGCTATGGTGATAAGAAACTAAATATGGAGTTTTATCTCAGAAGATATAATGAGAAAGGTGGAAAGAAAACTCAACCACTGACATGTAAGAAATGTTGTAAGAAGCACCATGGAAATTTCCTCAAAGGGATAGGGAAATGCTTCAAGTGTGGGAGAGAAGGCCACCATGCTCAAGAGTGTCAAAAATGAATGAGAATTCAGGAGAATATAGTGGAGTAAAGGAGTACACCATCCATGGTCCAATGCTACAACTATAGGGAGAAAGGGTGTTATGCAAGCTAGTGCACTAAACCTTAAGTCCTCAAGGGTAATCAGTGTCATCAGCCACTAAATCCAAAGGATCAAGGGAAGAATTATTTCATCACTATTGTAGAATTTGAGAAAGAAAATGAATTCGTCCAAGATACACTTCTTATTCAATCAAGAATGGAAAAGTCTTATTTGATTCTGGTTCTACGCATTCCTTTATATATTGCAAGTTTGTTAGAACTATAGAATCGAAGCCCTGAAACCTTGAAGTAGAGATATATATAAAAACAAAAGTTGGTGAAATAATTCTAACCCTAGTGTTGGAATCTTATCCTATTGGAATATGTGGGAAGATTTTTCCAGTGAATCTTATGAAACTTCCCTTGGTGGAATTTAACGCTACAATAGTAATAGATTGGCTCTCATTATATAGATCACATATCAACTATCAGGAAAAGTAAATATCTTTTCATATTCTGAACCATCCCATGATCCTCTACAAATTTAAGGAAGATCATGAATCTCTTTTTAAAAATACTTTAATGGTGTGGGTTTTGATTCCATGGGAAGAGGCATAGCTCGCTCAAATGGTTGGGTCAATGGAAAGTGTCAAACTAGCAGAAATTTCCATCGTGATGGAATATGGTGATGTATTTCCTGAAGAGTTACCTAGAATTCCCTCGGATCATGTGGTATAGTTCTCCATATAACTCATACCTAGAGATAATTATATCTCAATTTGTCCCTAGAGGATGGATCCTATAGAACTGGAGGAGTTAAATAAGTAGTTGAAATAACATTTGGACAAAGGGTTCATATTACCTAGTGTATCACCTTGGGGTGCACCAGTTCTCTCTGTGAAGAAGAAGGATAGATCAATGCAGTTGTGTATCGATTATTAGAAACCCAACAAGATCACCATAAATAACAAGTATTTTCTCCCAAGTATTGACGACTTGTTAAATCAACTATGAGGAGCTCAGTAATTCTCAAAGATGGATCTTCATTCTAGATATCATCAACTAAAGGCGAAGAAGGAAGATATTCAGAAGAATGTATTCCAAATAAGGTATGGGAACTATTAGTTTCTAGTGATTCAATTCAGACTTAGTAATTCCACTATAATATTTATAGATTTGATGAATAGAGTCTTTAGACAATACCTTGAAAAATTGGTAGTGTTTATAAATGATATTCTCATCTACTCCAAGAGCAAGGAGGAACATAAAGAACATCTAAGACTTGTGTTGGAGACATTGAGAAAGGAAAAGTTGTACGCCAAGTTCAGAAATTGTGACTTTGGGATGAATCAACTCATGTTCTTGGTACATGTGATCACAAGTGAGGGAATTTTTGTGAACCCTTAAAAAAAAGGTGATTGAGGAATGGCACAGGCCCTCTAGTGTCACAAAAATTTGTAGTTTTCTTGGATTAGCTGGGTACTAATGATATTTTGTGAGAAATTTCTCATGATTTTCAAGCCCACTAACTAAGTTAACAGGGAAAGGGGTAAAGTATGTGTGTATATAAGAATGTGAGGAAATCTTCAAGGAGCTAAAGGCAAGGTTGATCATTGCACGTGTACTCACATTATCAAAAAGTGTATAAATTTTTGTGATATACAGTGATGATTTTGAGAAAGGATTGGGTTATGTACTAATGAAAAATGATAACATGATAGCCTACGCATCACAACAGTTGATGATCAATGATAAGAACTACCTGATGCATGATCTGTAGCTATCAGCTATATTTTTTTCATTGAAAATATGTCAGCACTACATTTATGGTGAGAAGTGTGACATATATACCGATCACAAGAGCCTAAAGTATATATTCACACAAAAGGATATCAACATGCATCAAAAAGATATGTTTAGAGCTAATAAAATACCACAATTTCTCTATTCACTATCATCCTAGAAAGGCAAATAAGGTGGCTAATGCTTTTATAGGAAAAGAACTCGCTACTCTATCCATGTTGTAGATTCAGAAAGACCCTATCTTCATCAATATGCAAAGGATGGATTTAGAAATCATAATGGTAGGGAATACATCCTACCTTTACCAAATGATTCCTAACCATCTATCCAAGAGAAGATTAAGGAGGCATAAAGGGATGATCCAGAGTTGCAAAAGAAGGTGAACGTAGTAAAGGAAGGGAAGATGTAATAGTTCTATATCGATGATGATGGTGTAATTTGGTTTGGAACAAGGATTTGTGTGCCTTCATTACCTGAGATAAAGAAAGAGCTATTGGAAAATTAACATAGCTCAAATTTCTCTATCCATCCTGGTAGCACCAAGATGTATCAAGATCTCCGAGAACACTTCTGGCGAGATAACATGAATAAGGAGATTGCGAAATATATCTCAAGGTGCTTGATATGTTAGCAAGTTAAATAATAGTGAAGAATGTCTAAGGGGATGATGCAACCATTGCCTATACCCATGTGAAAATTGGTGAATGTCACTATAGACTTTATCATGGGTCTCCAGAATACATACAAAGGAAATAATGTGATATGGGTTGTGGTGGATCGACTCCCCAAGACTACCCACTTTATCATTATTCCGTAATATATCTTGCTTGAACAACATGCAAAGATATGTGTGAAGTGATGAGACTGCATGGGGTTCCACTCTCTATTGTCTCTGATTATGATTCAAGGTTCACATCTAAATTATGGAGGAGTCTCTAACATGCCTTGAGTGCTGAATTAAATTTCAGCATGACCTATCACCCCCAAACTGATAGCCAATATGAAAGGACTATTCAGACACTCAAAGATATTCTAAGAGCCTACTCTTTAGAATTCAAAGGTGGATGGCATCATCATCTCCCATTGGTTGACTTCTCATATAAAAATAGATTACACTCGAGTATTCATATGGCTCCATATGAATCTCTGTATGGAAAGTGATGTAGAACTCCAACATGTTGGGATGAATTTGGAGAAAGAAAGCTAATTGGACCTAATCTTGTGCAAGAGATGACAGAGAAGGTTCAAGTCATCTAGAAACATATAAAAGTTGCTCAGAGTCAGAAAAAGATCTATGATGGAAATCATTGAAGGAACTTTGAGTTCAACATTGTATATAAAGCCTTCCTTCGAATATCACCATGGAAGAGAGTCATTCGGTTTGAAAATAAAGGGAAACTAAGACCAAGTTATATTAGCCCCTTTAAGATCCTTGAACGCATAGGAGTCATGGAATATCATCTTGCACTTCCACCAAATATGGCTCAAGTTTATGATGTGTTTCATGTATCACTCCTGAGAAAGTACATATCAGATCCCTCACATGTACTGAACTCAGTGGTGGTATAGTTGGAAGATGGTCTCTATTATAAGGAGTATCCATTAAATATTTTGGACTGGATAGATAAGGTTCTGCACAACAAGACAACTCACCTTGTCATAGTGTTGTAGAGGAACCATAAGTATGAAGAATCAACTTGGGAACTGGAGGATGCGATCAAGGAGAAGTACCCTCACCTGTTTATATAAAATGAAATTTCGAGGGTGAAATTTCAAAAGGGGGGAAGAATGTAACGACCCAAACTTTTATCAATGAAATTTCTCCATTCTTGTAGTAATTTCCTATAGTATAATCATATAAAATCACATTAGGAAACATAATGTAATGTCATGCTTAAATGAACTACTAAATTCTATGTGTCTTTTAAACATAATTTTTCCACTTTTGTGATTTGAATTTTGAAAATCTAACATACACTATTGCGATCAGTGAGCTTTTTGGAGTCTAATAGGACAAACATAATATTTGGTGAATAGTAACATACCCTTATGAATAGTAATGCTACCCTTATGAATAGTAAATTGGACAAGTGAATAGTAACCTTACCAATGATAGTATAAATAAAATTTATCCATCCTATAAGTGATAATATGATATAATTATATTATAGTGTTGGTATTTCCATAGGTCATGAATATTTAATGAAAAATTTAATAATTAAACAAATATATTTTCATAAAATGTATTCAAAAACTAGAATTTTGAAGTCTTATGATTATATTGTAATTTTATAAGACCTTAATTAATTTTTAAAAGTGTTTGAAAAACAGATTTTTTAAATTATGATTTTAATTAAAAAATAAATTAATAATATTTAGAAAATTATTTTCATAAGGTTGAGTTTATTTTTAAATTATACACGTCGAAAAATGGTTAGGGTAAATTTTTTATATTTTTCTGAAATACTTGAATTTTTGGTGAATAGTGAAATTCGATAATTTAGAAAATATGTTAAATAAATGAATTTCTCCATCATTCTTGAGCCATGGATGATGTAAATGGATAATGGTTCGATCTTACATACCCTATTTACTTTATTTAGTCATTTAATCATCATTATTTATTTTCTTTATGGAAATTAACAAACTAATGAATTAAATATTGAGAAAGCACCCCCCCCCCCCTCCACTATAAATACCACCCCACACAACCTCATTTCCTCACACCTATCAAGATTGTTCCAACTCCAAATTTATCTCAAATATCTTCCCAATATCCTCCCACATATCTAGTAGCCCTTGGTATCATAAATAGACCAAAACCTCTCCCCTAAAGAGGCTCTCAAATAAGATATATTAAATAGGTAATTTCTCTCTCCTTTCTTTCAATTTCCTTCAAACTTTCATTTATTTTCTTCTCTTATCCTCAACTTATCTTATCCAAATGTCATGATAACTTCAATATGATTGATATACTAGTATTATATCATGTTAAGGGAATATTATCCATTATACTCCTCCCTCCCTCTCTCTATCTCTCTCTCTTTGTTTATAAAAATGAAATTGTCGCCAGTGATGTGTTAATTTACCTACATTGGGGGCGATGCACTTCCATTTTCCTTAAACTACATCAAGGATATCAATAAAACCATTAAATAGTTGAAAAAATATTGTAATATTTATCTTTTAACCCCTTTTAGGTTCTAAAAACAATTTTTATATATAATAATAAATGATAAAATAAAACATGTTCGTTGTAATCCAAAAACAACCCAAATTAACCTAAAAAGATCATCATTAAATTTTAGCTAATGATTAATTTTAATAACAAAATTCATTATAAGATAATTAAAACTCCTGTAATATCATTAATATCATGTAATATCAATTTTTTATGTTTATTAATGATCTACATTAACTTCCATTTATGTGTACAAGTGAACCGTTCATGAAAACTAAGAAAAACAACACTCTAGAACAATGAATTTAAACTCTATAACTCATTAAAAGGCCCATAAAATAACATAATAAAACCATAATGAATCATAAACATGTATAAAAGGTTCTATATTTTTTAATTAATGAATATAATGTGATTATACAGGACATTAAAGTGAGGAAAACATTCGGATACAAGGTAAGGGGAATTCTCAAACCCAACTTTTTTTCTTCAGTTTTTTCCTTTTTCAATCCATTTTCAGTATGATTATTCCTTAAAAATCATTTCTTAATAATTATCCTACCTTTTCTGGGATATACATGTTTTACACTAGAGTTTATTTCAAACATAGTGTTTTCCAAAATAATTCTTCTTTCAAAAACACACCTTTTACTTCTCACTCAAGGTTGATGGTCCTTGTATCAAGTATGATATTCCCTCTTTCATTTGGGAACCCAAAGTTTATGAATTCATTCTTTATAAAGTTAAACCCATTCCTTTACATGGGTTGTTTTATGTTCAATAATGATATATATTCTATGTGGAAAGCATGATAATGTAAATTTTATAATGTGACGAGTGCGCTCAGAATTATATAGTGCTCTAATGCATTGGGTAATGTGAAGAACCTCATGAGTAAAGTGAAGTATGTGTGAATATTATGTATATTTTTTCACAACTATGTGTTTTATATGACTACTAAGACATGATGTTTCATTTTTATGAATTTACACATTCTATGCTATTATCTAATGCTTCTTCTTGTGATTATGGTGATGATGTTATGATTATGCTCACTCCATGTTAAATTGTTTCGTTTTCTTATCTATCCTCTTGCTATGATTACAGCTCACTCCTTTTGATTTATATCCTCAGGTGACTATTTTTTCTAAGGATAAGTCAATATTCAATAAGAATCTAGAGAAGAAGGAATTAAATTAATGTTTTGTGTTGTAAATTTTTTGTATGATCCTAGTTTTCCCAAGACACATAACCTTTGGATCCTTGATGTGTAATGTTTTTATCTTGTTTATAATTAAAATGATTTAAATGTAATGTAAGAAAATAAGGATCACTGTATAACTTTATTCTTTACCAATAATGAAGGCACATGGTTTTTCTCTATAAACTACTTCATTAAAATATATGTTAAGAAAATTTTACTTTATATCCATCTGAAATATTTTATATATTCATTGTGTAGAAATTGTAATAAATTTTCTAATAGTTTCAAATATTTCTATTAGAGTAAAGGTTTTGTCAAAGTGTTTTCCTTTAATTGGAGAGTAACCTTTATAAACCAATCATTACTGGTTTCTTATAACATCACCTTTCTCATTAAAATTGTTTCATAGCTCCCACTTCATACCAATCATATTTTTATTATTTATTTTGGTTTCAAGTTCCCAAGTATTATTCTTTTCAATTTGATCCATCTATTCATTCATTGAATCAATCCACTCTTGAAGAACCATATCTTCCCCAATATATTCTGGCTAAACATATGAATATAAACAAGTATGTGAAACCAAATTTATTGTTCTTCTAGTTTGAACCAATTCAAGTTGATCTCATATTGTGTTATAAACTTCCACTTGATTCCTCATATTAGGATGAGATGAATGAGATTGCTCCTCATCACTTGAGATAGATGAGTCTGAATCTTCATCTTGAGTAGAATAAACATTGATAATATTATTAATAACTTGTTCATGTTGTTTAACTAAAAACACCTCATCTTCACTTTCTTCTATATCATAAAATATTTGATAAAATTTCTATTTAAAAAAATTGTTCAAGAAATTTTAACTCAATAAAATCAACCATATTTATTGTTTATTTGTTATAACATTTGTACCCTTTACCATTAATAGGGTATCTAATAAATATTTAATAAAAAACTCTCTCATCAAACTTCCCAAGATTTCCACCCTTGAATTTTATAATGCATGGACTACCAAACACCCTTAGGAATTTCAAACTTGGGGTTTCTTCATAAAATATATCATAAAGAGACATATCATATTTTGGATTATAGAAACATTGATTTTGAATATAAACTACTGCTCCGATATCTTTCCTCCAAAAGTAATGAGAAGTATCATGTTCAATCAAAATTGTTCATTCCATCTCCACCACATTTCAATTTATTATTTCAGGAACATAGTTTTTATATGGTGTGTAAGGTTCACTAAACTTATGAATAATTCCATACTTTTCAAGATAATATCTAAACTCCCCACTTGTATATTCTCTACCATTATCAATTCGAAATTTCTTCACATAATATCCACATTCTTTTTATATACTTCTCCAAAAACTCTTAAACATTTTTAGATCCTATGATTTATGTTTCAAAAACATAATACATGTAATTTTTATAAAATCATAAATGAAAGAAATGAAGTACTTATATCCATGTGTTGATAGTTTACTCAAGGGACTATAAATATCAGAATGTATTAGATCTAAGGGATAGGTTTAATGTGTCTAAAATTTCTTATGTATTAAGTTTATCATCTTCCTGTTATATAAAATAGAGTAACATAAATAACTTTTTATTTTCATATCAAGAATATCAAAAATATTATCTATGATTATAATATTGATCATATTCCTTTGAAACATATTCCCATACCTTTTATGTCGTAACTAATATTCTTCCATCCTGATCAAATGACATGAACTTTGTGAATCACTAACTTGAAAAAAGTTTCTCTTTGTTCGTTGTCCTTTCATTAAAACATTACCATTTTCTATAATATTCACTCACAAAAATATTTCCTGAAAAAAAATTATTCATTAGAAAGTTGTAACATACTTAACAAAAAAAATCAACCCTTTAAGAAGAAAGGATCATTTGGATATTAACTTTTACTCCCTAATGATAGAAGATCTAACACCTTTAATTATGAGTAATTAAACATTGCCAAAAGTAAATATTCCTTCATTAAAATATTTCACATTCTTTAAAAACTTCAATTCTATTATCATATGTGAAGAAGACCCACTATCCAAAATTCAAGGTCATTCTCCTTTTGTAGCTTTGAGAGCTATTTTAATAACTAATGATTTTTATTTTCATTTTTATTTCTTCTCACATGGATTTTGATATTTGTTTTATAAAATTTTTTGTGATGGTATCATAACAATACATCCTTTTGTAATATGTACTACATTA
This sequence comes from Viscum album, assembly GCA_963277665.1. Lineage (NCBI taxonomy): Eukaryota > Viridiplantae > Streptophyta > Magnoliopsida > Santalales > Viscaceae > Viscum > Viscum album. Next base: position 1,626,699,256 of record OY728156.1, on the reverse strand, counting down.
TCATATCTTTCAAAAATAGTTTCCAAAGTTTGGAATCTATTTTCAATTTTCATACTTAATTTTTCAGGTTGTATCATTTGAGCAGGTTGACTCCCACTCAAACGTTTCCTAAAAATTATCATGGATTCTTAATATGTTTGATGATTAAACATATAAAAATATGATGTATTCCTAAATCATCTATAATTCCAGCAGGTAACCATAGAATTCATGTCTCCCTCTATAACTTAAAAATTATTTGGAATTTTGTTTCTACTTTTCATAAACTTTCTTACCTTCCACTTGGTATTTCATTGCACACCAAAGTTTTGGTTACCACCTAATATTTTATTCTTCATCTTATATTTATTCTCAGTCATAATATAATAACCTATAGTATTAACTTTTTGTTAAGACTTTGTAACCACATAAACCTCAGTTTTTTCAGATCTTTTTTATTTTAGAAACATATACGGTTTTCTTAACTTAATTTTCCTTCTGAACATATTTATTCTTCTTATCAACCTTTTAGGATAAATTTCTTTTATAATTCATAGGATTACACTATTTATAACTTCCAACTTCATTAACTGAGTTTTGTAAAAAAAATATTCATTTATATGCTTTAACAGGTTTTTATTGAACACGTTATAACTATTCTTCCTTTACTTTCAATTTTTCTTAAAGATTAATATAGAGTTTTTTATTTTCATAAATAAACGTATTAATATCATAAATTTATTTAAGAAACTTGGATATTCCTTCAATATAATATTATTGATTATTTTTTGAATGAATTTCTTTTATAAACTTCTTATTCTCCCTTCCATGTCCTACAATTTTCACAAGACATTATTTAAAATTTATTTTCAATATAAATTCCATATTATTCTCTTATTATTATAAACTAATTATTTCATCACTAGTTAGTTTTTTATCATTAATTTTTTCAATAAAATGTTTTTTAGTAGCATAATCATCCTCTTCTTCAATGCCACCATCTTCCTCACACTTTGAAAAATGGTTTCTTCTATTGTATTTATAGAACTTATTCTCCTTTACTTTAGGGTATAATTTGGTTTTGTATCCCAAATTCTAAAGGTACCTAGTTGAATTTATTTCATCTTAATCACTTTATTCATATTTGTTTCATTAGGGCCAATTTTCAGCAAAGTTCCCAACATCCCCACAGCCAAAACATTATAGTGATAACTCCCCTTTATAATTTTTTGTGCATATTTCCACCATTTCATAAAACAGAGATATAAAATTATCAAATAAATTACTAACATCATCTTCGGTGTCAGATTCACAAACTTCTTCTTCTTCGATAAATTTATTATATTTTTCTTTCTTAGCATATTTGAAGGAAAGTTATTAATCATCCTTTTCTTTATTATTCATATCTTTTTCTCTTATCATTTCATAAGTGGTGAGAGTGATATATAGATCATCCAAAGATAGAGTTTCAGGATCTCTATATTCCAATGATGAAACTTTTACATCAAATTTATCTGGAATAATTCATATGATCTTTTCAAAAATTATTGATGCTTAAAAATTCTCACCAAGAAATCTTAGGGTACTTACAATGTCATTTATCCCTATAAATAAATCACTAATAGATTCATAATCAACCATTTTAAGATCCTCATAATTCATTCACCAGATTTGTAACTTCTCTTTATTCACTTTTATTTTTTTTTCATGGATGTTATTAAACTTATCGACGATACCTTTAGTCATCCCAAATCCTTTAAATCTAGGAAATTCACTTTCAGAGAGTGAAGAAAGTATAGTATTTCTGTATCTCTCATCATTCTCTAGATTCTTCTTATCAGTGGTTGTAAGGGGAACACTCTCAGCATGAGGAGGAAAACCATCATGTCTTGACCTAAAAGTCACTAAAATAGTTCCCTAATCTATTTGGCAAGAAGACCTCAAGCACACCACCCCATATGCCAAAGGTTTCTGAATAGTAGTGAGGGTTTAATGGAGGTATAGTGGGGAGACTATACCCTCTAGATCAGTACTAAATAGTGGATGAATCAATATATGAAATAAACCATGGAACATAAATAAATATTACATGACCTAGAAAGTTCCAAATAAATATTCATGAATGAACATGTGGATTAATGAATACAAATAGAAAACATACAGAAGGTAATGCATAAAATAGAGCTAGACTGATAAAATAAATAAATAAATAAATTACCCAACTCATGTAGGAAGCCTGAGTACATGCTCGACACCCAGCTCCATGTCAATTACTAGTCCATAATAAAACAACAGTAAAGAGTCGTGAACAAAGTCCTCACCGAAAGTCAAGAGATCTATTTAGGTACTAATTGGTGGCCTAAACAGGGTGTCAATAAAACTCGGTAGGCCAACACCAATGGTGTATAATGTAAATTTTGTCTGTGGATATAAAATAAATCAATGTTCAAGTATAATAAATAAGGAAGTATATAAACGATGTAAAAAATGACCCATGTCAAGCTCAAGTTCCACATAGGATCTTTGGATGACTATACTTGCTTCGGAATAAGATGGAATTTCTTTGAGCATATACCTTTTATGTAAAAAAGGCACAGGACCTGTGGTATATAACCAAGGCATCCATGTAAAATGATAACCATAAGGGGTTTCACATTTAAATATGGAAATATCCGAAGCATCTAACCAAAGGGACGTGTGTAGTGTCAAGTCCAACAATTTTGATTGATTCAATATAGAACTCATATCCAACGATTTCAAATATTAATAAGCAATATGGAACACCAAGCCCATTAATTCTAATGGAGAAATATGGAATGTAATGTCCATTAATTAAAAATAAATAATAAGTAAAATTATATCTATTAATTCCAAATAAATAATAAGGAATTTCATGTCCATTAATCACAAATAAGAAATATGGAACGTTGCATCCATTAGTTCCAAATAAATAATAAGGAATTCCATGTCCATTAATAATAGATAAGAAATATGAAACATCATGTCCATCATCACCTAATCATTCATAATTCACTCAATTAATTATCTCCATTTAGTCATTTAATAATTATATATAATCCAACACAGCTTAGGATGGTGTTTGGTTACATAGTCATAACAAACAATTAAAATCACACACCCTAAGGGGTGGTTCGAACCAAGGTCACCACCCTCATATGGTGTCAAGGGACTCATAGTCATGGTCATTGACGTGTAATTATAGGAGTATCACATTTCATTTAATTACCTTTTTATCCAAGGTCTTACATAATAATTTAACATAAGGAAAAGTAGTACCCATGCTATATAATAATTCATTAATTCATTTAGGTTGATCCTTCTATAATTTACAACCCAGACACACCCATAGGGTTTTATGGTTTCCATAAATAATGATAAATATTAATTTTATTTGATCGAGACCACCATAATTGGTGGTTAACATTACTTTCTCCAACCTATAATCATTTCAAGGGTTCTAATAAGAAACATGATAATATTCTAAGCATTGAATTAATGGTATTTTACATTTTAAGATAAATGTGTGGAAATTTTGGCATGTTGTACAATGGTTCATTTTATAAATGATTCAACTTTTATAGAAAATAATATGGACCACCTAGCTCAAGATTATGAAGATTTATTCATCTATAATTGGGATTTGATTTGAGTTGAAATGATATAAATTAGAAGAATAATCCAAAACCTTGAAAATAGTTCATATAAACTCACTTGTAAATAAAATTTAATATGATAAGGTAAAGAAATATAAGAAGGAAGAGGAACAAGAGAATAACTGAGGGTGATCCAACACAACCAGAAGATATTGAATCATGTCTGAATGAGGTATATCCATCAAAGCCTAAGTGAGGAGAAGAGGGAATCTCTCCCATGATGGGGTTGTTTTGTGAGTGAGGGAGGAGAAAATAGGGGTGAAGGATTAAAATAAACCAGGGTTAAAATGATAATTTCACCATTTTTTAATGGAAACATGGTTTGGATATAGGGTTAGAAAAATCATCTACTAACCATGTGCCAGCACTATCCAAAGTCACATGGCCTTGTAAGCTAGGAACATGGTTTGATAAACTGTGTGTACCTCATGAGGAGATGCTTTCCAAGTACGTAACCCCCTCACATGGCTAGGTGCACAGTTTGAAACATCATTCAATCCTATTTGATTCTCCTATGAAATTTATTATATAACCTTTTCACATTTGTGAGACCTCAGGTGTATGTTTTGAAAAACCATGCAACACCCCTATAGGGAATCATGGTTTGGTGGTTAGAAATAATTTTATGCTAACCATGAACCTCCCCTTTTTCCTTACAAAAACCAGGATTTCAAATCCCAAAACTCCAAAAACTCATTTGGACACTAAATACACCTCTCAGGTCTTAAACCTTATCCAAAAACAATATGTTGAAGTGTTCTAACTCTCGAAATTTCATTCTGAATCTTGTTATAAGATTTGGCCCATCTTACAAATTAAAATTAAAATTCCACTAGAATTTTAAAACATTTCAAAACATGGGATATTAAAACCTCCCCAACTTAGAACTTATCATCCCTAAAAATACTTTTGAAATAATGAAAACATCACCCTCCCCACTTAGGTCTTGACTTCTCATGCAAACAACTATGTTTCATTTTCAGATTCCCAATGCGCCTCCAAGAATTACTTTAAACATACAAAAATTAAGCCATGAAAACTGAATCCAATACTCATAACCACCAAGGAAATAGTAATTTTAAACTTATATAATCCTGTATAAATCATGAAATGATCACATCATCTCCCATTTCATCAACTGGACCATGGTTCCTCCCACTATAGAATCTATATTTTTAACTACCAATTATGATTCACGATATTATCACCATCATATTTGCCTACTGAAGAACATACTTAGTGTCTTAGTGACACTCCTGACACATTTATCAAATCACTACACCCATTCATGCATAATTACACTACCTTCAGTCTTTGATTTTATTAAAGTATTCAAATTATAATCGACCAAGCTCATATAGGTTATGTTTAATTTTCCATGAAAAGCACCAATAGATATTTAAATTACACCCATATCATCACAATAGCATGCCTGATGTGTTCCATCACTAACTGCATCGAACTATTTAAAATATCAATTGAAACCTCTCATGGATTAATACTTATGAAAATGCTCAGCTTCATCAACTAATGCATCACCAAAACTAGATTATGAATCCTTTTATCTCAAGGCATATCGAGATCATTCTAAGCATGCTCACTAAAGTTGTACCCAACTTATGGTGATGTCTCCAAGACAAATAATCCCCTATTCAAAACCATAATCATTTTATAATCACAAGATCTAACACATTCCTAATCCAAAACCCTTGGATCCTCAAAATACACCTTGGGCTTGATACCCACTCTCAGACTCCACTAAGAATTTATTTGAAACTGTACCTGGAATTTACTGAGAAATATATACATGCATATTTCCATTTGTTTAATGGAATACCAGAGCCAAAAATCCCATCTAATGACTAGTATCAAGGACTATGACCCTTCTCACATGAGGGTCACCCTGCCAACAACCAATATCCCACTCCCCTACCTTGGAGCATCCATGTCATCACACCAACAAAACAATTTTTTTGAAAACCATAGTCTATGCGCCATCCATCCTTTTATATAAAAACTAGCATGGATAAGTACCCACTCATCCTGAGTGCTAATGAAAACATCACCCTTTACCCATTACCACATCCTAAGAATATTTCCTATGGTATTTCTGATTTTTAACTCATAATGAGGTTTATTATCCTCAAATTTCCAATGGTATACTGTAAAATATATGTATTTCCTTAAACTTATCTATGAAGTAAATTCTCAAATATTCCTTTCATCAAACCATAAATTACATTCAGATGAGTAGCTCAGTGTACAGTCGATTCCATATCCAAGCATGTTTAGGATGATGTCATGATATTGGGCATGGTCATCTATAAACTAGGAGTACACTAATATTCCATCAATAGGTTTGCATCACTCTTTTTGATATTTTCTCACTTTAAGACAGTATATATCTTTCATAACCAACCACTAACGTAGAATCTCCCAATAGTGAATGTAAAGGTCCACTCATGATTCAACCATTTCACAACACCCAGTTTATTTCCAAAATATCCCTCATCACAAGGCACTTCATTTAATTTAACCATAAATTTGAGTTTTCATTCCTATAAGAATGATTTTTTAAACCATCGATCCTTGGAATATACCCATATACTCACCATCATTCAATATTAACTAGTTCTCACACACAAATAGCATGAATTAAACTCAACATACATAGTGGGTGAACATATTATACCACCTGATTAAAGACCTAACTCATGCTCCCATGAGCCTTCCATTAACATGGTTAATCTACCCATGCTACATGTAACATTATTAATAACATATCAAGAGATCTCTTGGAAATCCTATTCAAAATTGGGAACCTACCTATGCCATAATTTATCAAATTATTGCCCACCTCATGGTATCATTTAAGAAAATTAAAGCATTAACCACACAGCCACTAGTCAAAAGTCCCAAGAACCCAAAGAGTCATTCCCATAAAATCTAGTCTCGATACACAATTATCATAGGTGATTTCTCAAAAATGTGAGCATCACCATGTTAACATCACAAAACCCCGAGAAACTTTCATGAATTAGTCTCGAAATGAGCATAATACTATGATCATTGCCTTAAAGGCAACTATAAACTCCAGGAAAACTTATCCTATAGGTTACCATTGATAAAAATAACATTTCTAGCCTACTATGATCCAAGTCAAAGCTAAGGGACTCTAGTTATCCCACCAAGACCTATTGATGAAGCCTCAAATCATGGACACTAGGTCCATCCACCTAACCCTAATGTCTCTTTCATGAGAACTATATCCCATTTAAGGGCCTCTATTACACAGTATCTAACATTCCTATAAACTCTCTATAAAGAGGTAAAAATGAAGGCAGGTAAAAGATCAACAACTCCAAAGGTTCATAATCTATCAACACTAGCGTGATTCCATCACCTATCAAGCATCATCCTACAAGGCCCTAATTCTATCCAAGTATCCTCTTAGGTTAGTACTCTATATAAGGTCACAATTCTATCATTAATGTAAATCAAAATGAGATTAAACTCATTGGGTATCTGTATACAGTAATACCATAAAATGGCCTTGTATTAACAAACATGGATATTACATAACTTTTTCGAAATACTTAAAACATTATACAAACAAACATCCAAAGACCGTACTAGTCTAGTGCCTTTGGAAACATGGAAACATGAACACTAGTACATAATTGATCTAAATTATCTCCCACTAGGTTTTTACTGACTAGCACCCTTCTTAGACACATCAAACATAATACATATCTTCATAACATGGGGGAATAAAACATAAAAAGGGGAGGTCATAGATGCTCAGTAAGGGTAAACAAGGGAGATGTGTAAGAATAATCATGAGCATAACGGTATGAGAACATGATCGTGAAAATAGAATATCATACCCTGTGTATCAAAGATCATATGCATAAAACATTGTATAAATAATAGTAGTACATAAGAAATAAATCATAAGGAAATAAAGAACATAATCCATGAAATCATAACATATGAACTAAACATGGAATTGTGTAAGACACATAAACATATAATATGACTTCCCTAGTATCCAAGACATCACTACCAAGATCATCTTGGTAGTATGGGTTCACTCCCCATACCATCTTGTTAGTCAGGGTTCACTCCCATGGCCATGTTATTAGCATGAGTTCACTCCTTATATCATCTTGGTAGTCATGGTTCACTCCCATTTTAAAGACCCGTAATTTCCATTTAATTTTTTTTAATAAATGGAAATTTTTGGAGTCTGTGAAAATTAACGGCGCGTGATTCTGAGGCATGGAGTGCCCGGGATGAATTTCTGAACTTCTTTTTCAGTACGTTCAGTAAACGTGCGAGTGGGTTTTTCTAACTTTTAAACTAGTGCTCAGAATTGAAATCTGAGGGCATCGTTGATCTTGCAGTGTAGGTATTCGCTTAAGGAGACTTTCACCTTGATGGCAGTTGTTAGAGGGTGAAAGTTATTTTTTTGGGTTTTTCGTGGAAATGATAAAATAAAATAAACACACATTTTTTTTCTAACCACCCTCTTGTGGATATTATGAAGGTGGAGACCATAAGAGTTTTATTCTCTAAATTGAATGCTCGGTGGTGGGGTCCACCCGATCCTAAATTTCCTTGTGAATATTATGGTGGCGGGGACCACCCGACCCCTATTAATGGGAATAAACCTCCCAAATACCCAATATTCTAACCCTCCCATTAAATTGAGCCATTGAATTGGGCCAATTAATTGAGCTAATTAATTATGCCAACGCGGTACATTAATTACGCCAACTTGGTTGTGCCAACATAATTAATCCTTTAAGTTAATTATATTGGAACCACTCTCTTTTTGGGTGTAATTGGGAGAGAATAGAGATTTGGGATAAATAAAGTTCTCCAATGAAGAAATTCACCTCCCAACGAAGAACGCTCCGCCAATGAAAAACGACAACTTCAACCTTCTTCCTCAGGACTTCTTCCGATGTGGGACGTCTTCATCTATGACAAACCAATGCACGAGCACAGAATTTGAGGTGTGTGGAGGACGAGACGAACGTCGACAACATCACCTTCTTCCCTCCTCGTCAACATCAGCAAATGATCATGTAGGGGTTTATTTCAATTTTTGTATGATTATATTCCCATGTTCTTCCCTTTTTAAAACAAAGAACGTGGATGATTTCTTTTACGGGCTGGGAACAAATCATTGCGGGAGGGTTTGACGTTCTTCTTTATTATTCGTGATGAGCCATATGCTAACACCCTAATGCGGAGGGTACGGGCCAAAAAAATACAGCCCAAACCCTCCGCAAGTCTTGTGATTATTTTGTCGCGTTGAACGTGACGAAGGCAATGGCGCAATGACACTGCCCCGCGGCCTCCACCGCCTCGTGACCTCTGCGCCCCGCAGCTCTACTGCCCATGGCCCTATCGTCCGCCAAGCCATCGCGCCTCCCACGACTGCCACCGTCGGGGCCAAGCCGTCACCACCGATTGGGCCGAGACGCCACCGTCGTCCGTCAAGTCACCGCTGCCATCCTCCAAGCTGCCACCGCCGTCCGCCAAGCCACTACCACCGTCCGCTGAGCCACCGCCGCTGTCCGTCGAGTCGCCGCCACCGTCCGCCGAGCCGCCACTGTCATCTGCAACCGAACCCCGCAGCTGACCCATGCTGCAGCGGCCCTCTGAGCCTCCCCAAGACACTTTGTCACGCCGCTCTGCCCGAGCCACTCCGGTCGAGTTGCCCTGCGGCACCGGGCCGCTCCATCCGAGCCACCCCGCGGCACCGGGCCTCTCCGGCCAAGCTGCCACGGGGTACCAGGCTGCTCCATCCGAGCCACCCAGTAGCACCAGGCCTCTCTGGTCGAGCTGCACCGCGGCACCGATCCACTCCGGCCAAACCGCCCCACAGCCAGGCCATTTTAGTCGAGCTTCCCCACGGCCTCTACCCTCCTCGGCTGAGCCGCCCTCGCGGCACCCTCGTCGCCCTCGCAGGTCGGGCTGGACCCAAGGGGCTTGGCCCCACTGCGGGCTGGGCCAGACCCAACGGGTCAGGCTGGGTCGACCAGAACCGGGTCGGCTCAGGCCGGGTCGGACCGGACCTGGGTCCACTACAACCCATTTACTTTCTTTTGGCCATAACTTTGGCAACGGACGTCTGTTAGTTGAACTGTCAGTGGCGTTGGAAAACTTGGAGCGAGTCGATCCCTTCAAGTGATATCCCACTGTGTTTTGGATTAATATGGGGGACTATTAGGTTGGATTGAGAATGAATCCAACCAGGCCCCTGGGACTAAAAGGCTAATAACTCACAGACTGGGTGTCCGATTGATACGTCGTCTGTTGTGTTGAGACCCCTAAGACATGGAATACCTTTCTGATACTTCTTCATGGGACTTCTTGTCAGTTGTAGTATCGACCAGTAGATTGTGGAGCAGATCCTTCTGAAGATGAGAGAGCATAGTGTGGTAACCCAATGGCTGGATGAGACTTGACGATTGATGACCGTTTCGACTCAGAGTGACTCGACAGGCCCAGTGGGGAGAGCCTTGGTGATGCGTCAGACCCACGGTGGGGAGCACCTTGGTGATGCTGTAGACCCATGGTACTTGACAGGAGATGTACCTCAGCAGGCTATGAGGGGGAGCGCCTCTGTGTGACATAGCAGACCCACGGTGGAGAGTGCCTCGGTGATGTGGCAGACCCACGGTACTCGACAGGAGGAGTACGTCAGCAGTCCAAGGTTAGTGGGAAGCGCCTCTATGTAATGCGGCAGGCCCACTGTACTCGATAGAGGAGATTTCTCTAGTAGTAGAGGTGTTCGACGTTGTGACTGGGAATGTTACTTAACACTACCCCTAGAATAAATCCTAGTGTGAGATGAGTCAGAACCTCTGTGTTTTCCTCATGATTGAGTTGGATTACTTAATAACTTAGTTATATGTATGGGCATATACCTAAGTAAAGTTATCTATTGATTTAATAATTTGTGTTTTATCCTTGTTGGATTTTGTGAGACCTAGAGGGTCTCGGGGTCTCTACTAAGTATCGTTATACTCACCCCTGCACGGGCTATGTCTGCACCTTGTTGTGTTGGATGCAGATGACAAACAACGCTGACTGAGGCTGAGAGTACCAGGACTGGATGGTACCTAGAGGTGGACCATACGGCGTGTCAGTACGTAGAAGAGACAGGTGGACGTGGAGTGCTGAGGAGGCAATCTGTACCTACCCTTCAAGTAGGAACCTCAGAGGATGATCCAGTAGTTGTCTCTTCTGTTTCTTCAGTTGTATTCTACTTCAGTTGTATTTGTACTTTCTAGTTGGGCTTGTATTCTAGACCCTTTTACTTCTGCACTCACTCTGTTTACAGTTTAGTTTACTTGTGTTCCTATCTTTCTGTGTGCTTGGTTACGTGTTCTTGCAGGTTATAATGGCAATGCCTTCCCAATTTTAGGGAATATGCCTTTGGTTCTAGTCGCCATCCCATGGCCTATGGAAGGCGGGCTTAGGGTAGTCACGACACGGGCCTCGAGGGATGGGTCATGAAAAATTGGTATCAGATGAGTCAGGTCTACCACATAACTAGAACTCTGATCTTTTCTGTGAAGCAATAGTGTTAAGGGTAATGACTGCGGTTTTCAGTTCAGGGAGTCCGGTGTTGTTGCGGTGGCTAACGTATCTATACACCAGGACACTAACTTCTGATTTCTAACTCATTGCATGAAAACACATATTGTGTGTGTGTTTTCAAAAGTTTTCTTTGTGATCTTTTGAGTCAGCTCACCTGGTATAAATTTCAACTCACTAGGTATAAATTTTTTACCATGGTGCACTTGTTTCTTTTGAGGATGCCTCCATGAATACAGCCAGCTAGAGTTCCGAGAGTTTTAAGCACTGATAGCCCACTGGGCGATGAGTCCTCGGTGCAAGGCCCTTTTCTAGGAGAGGTACCATTGGAGGAACTAGCGATACCACTCCCTGTTGGTCCACCGATGCCACCAACCCCAGCAGAAGACATTGCATGCCTCTTGAGCATGTTGCATGAGTTTTATCACCAGAGGCCACCTAGGTTCCGGGGAGAGATAGACCCACAAGAAGCTGAGGATTGGATGGAGGTCGTGGTGAGAGTCTTCCGACTCATAGGGACACCATTCGATCTCATGGTGATTATTTCCACCATCCATCTACAGGAAGCAGTATGTAGATGGTGGAGCTTGATGCTCCAGGTTCACGATGAGGTGACGCTTCTCTAGGCAGACTTTGAGAGCCTGTTTCGGGTAGAGTTTGTCCCAGATACTCTTTGCACAGTGCGCATACAGTAGATTCTTCATCTTTAGTAGGGAAGTATGACTATGGCTCAGTACTTAGCGAGGTTTGCTGACCTCTCACACTACTCCATAGATATGGTGCGGGGACCTTTCTTCAGGTCCCAGACCTTTGAGCAGGGGCTCAGGCAGGAGATCGGGTATTCAATGATCCCACTCAGCATCCTGACGTAGGCAGGGGTGTTAGAGAGAGCCCTCTTGGTGGAGAGTTTCCTTGGCAAGCTGTTACCAGCAGCAAGGCCAACTACCAGTCATCACATAGCATAGTCTTCTATAGCTAGTAGCAGACAGATGTCGCAGAGTTCCAAGAGGACCAGACCTACAGGAGGACGACCGCATGACTCAGGATCAGTTGTGCGGGGCACCTGAGGCAGAGCCAGTTATACCAGGAGATGGCAGTGTTACACATGCAGCGGGCAGGGTCACATAGCTTGTGACTGTCCGACCCACTGTACGGATGATCAGTAGACAATCTAAAGACTAGGTTTACCTTCACCAGCGAGAAGGGAGCCTTTACAGTGCAGGATGGACTTACCTGGAGGATATTACATACGATCACTCAATATTTGGCTAGCATTACCCTTAGAGCTGTTGATGTGGAGAGTCGGATCTATCCTATATTGGTGGACCAATACGCAGATGTTTTCCCTAATGATGTTCTAGGTCTACCTCTTCGCAGAGAGGTGGAATTTTACATTGACTTGTACCCCAGGATGACGCTGATATCTACACCAGCATATCGGATGGCTCCTGAGGAGCTTCTTGAGATGTGGCTATATTTAGAGGAATTTCAAGGGAAGGGATTTATCCGGCCTAGTTTTTCTCCTTGGGTAGCCCTGATTCTGTTCTCCAAGAAGGCGGATGGGATCTTGAGGCTTTATATTGACTATCGGTGCCTGGACCAGGAGACTGTGAAGAACAAGTACCCACTCCCAAGGATTTATGACCTCTTTGATCGGCTGAAGGGAGTACGGTGGTTCTCGAAGATATACCTCATATCAGGCTATCACCAACTCAGAGTATGAGATGAGGATGTGCATAAGATGGCCTCCAGGTGTCAGTATGGCCATTACGAGTTCTTGGTTATCTCATTCGGCATGACCAATGCTCCAATAGTTTTCATGGGACTCATGAACAAGATCTTTCAATTATACCTTGATCACTTCGTATTAGTCTTCATCGATGACATTCTAATCTACTCGACTACTGAGGAGTAGAATACCTATCATTTGTAGGTAGTACTGGACACAATCTGAGCACACCAGCTTTATGGTACGCTCTCGAAGTGATAGTTTTGGATCCGATCGGTTCACTTTCTAGGACATGTCATATTGGAGGCTGGATTTACAGTGGCTCCATTGAAGATTGAGGTGTTACCTTCTTGGGATCCACCCAGGAGTGTGATGGAGGTATGAAGTTTCCTGGGTTTTTCTAGATACTACTGGAGGTAGGTGCCAGACTTCTCCAGAGATTCAGAACCACTATCATTCTTGACAAAGAAGTGTAAAACCTTTGTGTGGTTGGAGATATGCCAACAGAGTTTTAGGAGCTAGGGTAGATGCTGACTAGTGCCCCCATCTTGAGGCTTCTAGAGGAGGGCGTAGCGTACTTAGTTTACTGCAACACATCAGGGACTGGGCTCAGATGTGTCCTGATGTAGGAGCGAGCAGTGATCGCATATGGTTCTCGACAACTGAGACATCATGAGAAGAACTACACTACCCATGACCTAGAGTTAGCAGTAGTGGTCTTCACCTTGAAGATGCGACAACACTATCTGATGGGCGAGCATTTTACAGTGTACTCTGATCACAAGAGTCTCAGGTATATCTCCTCTCAGAAGGACCTGAACCTAAGACAGCGATGTTGGCTTGAGTTCCTCCAGGACTATGACTTAGAGATGGTTTATACTCCTGGTAAGGGGAGAATTGTAGCAGATTCACTCAGCAGGAGGTCTAGTATACAGCTTTTAAGTGAGGTGATAGAGCAGCTGTTCGCTTTACAAATATCCTTTGTGGATAGAGACAGATCATCTTTTCTAGAGTCTCTTACAGTCACTCCCCCACTTCTTCAGAGAGTATGGGAGGCGCAACATGGAGATACTAACTGCAAGGCCTGACGTTCTCAGATATCCATAGGACAGGCACTTGATGGATTTTCTAAAGGTGGGGAGCACGTCATCCTCTTTAGAGGACGTACCATGGTACCGGTGTCACTTTAGGAGGAAGTGTTGAGGGAGTTCCACACATCCCCTCTAGTAGTACATCCATGAGTGGTGAAGATGTACCAGGATCTCTGATGACAGCACTGGTGGCCGGGAATAAAGAAATCAGTAGCAGGGTTTGTCTCTCGATGCCTCACTTGTCAGTAATTTAAGGTGGAGCATCAAGTACCAGCAGGCTTTGTTCAGCCTTTAGAGATCCCATAGTGGAAGTGGGATTGGATATCCATGGACTTCGTGATAGGAATTCCACGTACATATATGGGACATTACTCGATCTTGGTGATCATCGACTGACTCACCAAGTCGGCCCACTTCCTACCGATCAGAGAGCAGGGTTTAGTGGAGACCTTGGGACGCTTCTATGTGAAGGATATTGTACGGATACATGGAGTTCCCTCAACAATTATCTCTAATCGTGATTCACGGTTTACTTCCTGGCTATAGAAGGGGTTGCAGGAGGCTTTCAGGAAACAACTTCATTTGAGCACCGCCTTCCATCCTTAGACGAATGGCCAGACTAAGAAGACCATTCAGACCCTCGAGGACATGTTGCGTGCCTGTGTCCTCCACTTCGGTCACATATGGAAGGATCACTTCCTTTGGTGGAGTTTGAATATAATAACAGTTATCACTCCACCATTGGGATGACACCTTTTTAGGTGTTGTACGAGAGACCTTGAAGATCAACCTTGTACTGGACTGACCCAGGGGAGTTAGCACTAGTGGGACCAGAGATGGTAGAGGATACCATAGAGAAGGTGCATATCATCCAGGAGTGGATGAAGACTGCACAGAGAAGGTAGAAATCGTATGGTGACAGGAGGCTTAGACCTCTGGAGTTCGAGGATGGTGACCACATCTTTCTACGGGTCTCACCTAGATGAGGTTTGCGGAGATTTGGACGAGGCAGCAAGTTATATTTGAGGTTCATCGGACCCTTTCTGGCCATCAGCAGAGTTGGTAAGGTGTCTTACTACTTATCTCTTCTACCTTAGTTGCACTGGGTGCACGATGTCTTCCATGTATCCCAGCTGAGGAGATATGTGCACGACCCTTCTCACATCATCAACCATGGAGAGTTGGACGTCGATGATGGGGTGACTTTTACGAAGGTTCCAGTAGAGATTGAGGATCGACAAAAGTGGGTCCTTCATGGATGGTCGATACCTATGGTGCACATTCGCTGGAAGAACATGAATCTCTAGGAGAGCACATGGGAGCAGGAGTCTCATATGTGTGCTCATTACCCCCACTTTTTTACGTATTTATGAGTTGTGGCTTAGAGGGATGTAAATCCCTAAGTTGGGGAGAATGTAAATACCCTGAATTTCCATTTAATTTTTTTTAATAAATAAGAATTTTATGAGTCCGCGAAAATTGACGGCGTGCAATTCTGAGGCCCTGAGTTCTCAGAATGAATTTCTAAACTTTTTTTTTGGTACGTTCAGTAAATGTGTGAGTGGGTTTTTCTAAATTTTGAACCAGTGCTCGAAATTGAAATTTGATGGCACCGTTGAACTCGCAGTGCCAGTATTTTCTTAAGGAGACTTTCACCTCGACGGTAGTTGTTCTAGAGTGAATGTTATTTTTTTGGGTTTATTCGTGGAAATAATAAAATAAAATAAACACACATTTTATTTTATTTTTTGTTTTAACCACCCTCTTTTGGATATTGTGGAGGTAGAGACAACTGGAGTTTTATTCTCTAAATTGAATGCTCAGTGGTGGGGACCACCCGAGCCTAACCTTACTTGTGGATATTATGGGGGCGGGGACCACCCGACCCTTCTTAATGGGGAGAAACCTCCCAACTCCCCAATATTCCACCCCTCCCATTAAATTGAGCCATTAAATTGGGCCAATTAATTGAGCAAATTAATTGTGCCAATGTCGTACATTAATTACGCAAACTTGGTTGTGCCAACATAATTAATCCCTTATGTTAATTATATTGGAACCACTCTCTTTTTGGGTGGAATTGGGAGAGAAGAGAGCTTTAGGAGAAATAAAGTTCTCCAATGAATAACTTCACCTCCCTACGAAGAACGCTCCACCAACGAAGAACACCAACTTCAACCTTCTTCCTCAGGACTTCTTCTGACGTGGGACGTCTTCATCTATGATGAACCGATGCACGAACCTGGAATTGGAGGTGTGTGGAGGATGAGATGAACATCAACAACATCACTTTTTTCCCTCCTCATTGACATCAGCAAATGATCAAGTAGGTGTTTATTTCAATTTGTGTATGATTATATTCCCATGTTCTACCCTTTTTAAAACAAAGAACATGGATGATTTCTTTTGCGAGTTGGGAACAAATCATTGTGGGAGGGTTTGAAATTCTTCTTTCTTGTTCGTGATGAGCCATATGCTACCACCCTAACACGAAGGTTACGGGCCAAAAAAACATGGCCTGAACCCTCTGCAAATCTTGTGATGATTTTGTGGTGTTGAACGTGATAAAGGTGATGGCGCAACGACACCGCCCTGCAGACACTGCTGCCTCGCAACCTCTGCGCCTCGCGGCCCCGCCGTCCACCGAGCCTCTGTGCCACCCATGGGCCATGCCGTCTGGGCTGAGTCGCCGCCGTCGTGCGGGCCGAGCCGCCGCTGTCGTCTGCCAAGCCACCACAGTCGTCTGCCTAGCCGTCGTCCACCGATCCGCCGTTGTTGTCTGCTAAGCCGCCGCCACCGTCTTCCAAGCTACTGCCACCATCCACCAAGCCATGGGCCGAGATTTCATCTGCAACCAAACCCTGTGGTCGAGCCGCACCACTGCCTCCCTTTGATCCACCCCACGGTGCTTCGCCGAGTCGCTCCATCCGAGCCGCCCCACGGCACCGGGCCGCTCCGACCGACCCGCCCCGCAGAACCGAGTCGCTCCGGACGAGCTGCCTCACGACACTGGGCTGCTCTGGCCGAGCCACCCCACAACACCGAGCCACCCCACGGCACTGAGCCACTCCGGCCAAACTACCCCACAGCTGGGCCATTCCGGTCGAGCCGCCCCGCGACCTCTGCCCTCCTCGGCCGATCCGCCTTCACGACACCCTCACGGCCCTCACGGGCTGGGCCGGACTGCACTGTGGGCTGAGCCATACCCGATAGGTTTAGACGAGTCGACCAGAACCAGGTCAAGCCGGGTCGGTCTGACCGGGTCGGACCGGACCCGGTCCCACTATGACCCATTTACTTTCTTTTGGCCATAACTTTGGCACCAGACGTCTGATAGACGAACTGTCAGTGGCGTTGGGAACCTTGGAGCGAGTCGGTCCCTTTGAGTGATACCCCACTGTGTTTTGGATTAATATGGGGAATGGTTAGGTTGGATCGAGCATGAATCCAACCGGGCCCCTGGGACTAAAAGGCTAATAACTCGCATACCGGGCGTCCAATTGACGCGACGTCTTTTACGTTGAGACCCCTATGATGTGATGAGCCATTGAGATACTTATTTGTGGGACTTTGTGGAAATTGCAGTATCGACCAGTAGCTTGTGGAGCGGATCCTTCCAGAGATGAGTAAGCATAGTGCGGGAACCCAGTGGTTGGCTGAGACTTGATGACTGCTGACCGTTTCGACTCTGAGTGGCTCGATAGGCCTAGTGGGGAGCACCTTGGTGACACGAAAGACCCACGGTGGGGAGTAACTTGGTGACTCGAAAGAGCCACGGTACTCGACAGGACAAGTACCTCAGCAGGCTATGAGGGGGAGCGCCTCTGTGTGACGCGGCATACCCACGGTGGGGAGCACCTTGGTGACATGGTAGACCCACGGTACTCGATAGGAGGAGTACCTCAACAGTCCTAGGTTAGTGGGAAGCACCTCTGTGTGACGTGGCAGGCCCACTATACTCAATAGAGGAGTAGTTCTCCAGTAGCTGAGTTGTTCGACGTTGTGATTGTGAATGTTACTTAACACCACCCCTAGAATAAATCCTGGTGTTAGGTGAGTCAAAACCTTTGTGTTTTCCTCATGATTGATATTTATTACTTGATAACTTTGGTATATGTATGAGAATATACCTAAGTAAGGTTATATTTTGATTTTATACTTTGAGTTTTATCCTTGTTGGATTTTGTGAGACCTAGAGGGTCTCGTGGTCCCTACTAAGTATCATTATACTCACCCCTACACGGGCTATGCCCGCACCTTGTTGTGTTGGATACAAACGACAAAAAGTATTGACAGAGGATAACAGTACCAGGACTGGATGGTACCCGGAGGTGGACCATACGGTATGTCGGTATGTAGAGGAGATGGGTGGACGTGGAGTGCTAAGGAGAAGATCTATACCTACCCTTCAGATAGAAACCTCGAAGTATGATCCAGTATTTGTCTCTTCTCTTTCTTCAGTTGTATTGTAATTCAGTTTTACTTGTACTTTCCAGTTGGGCTTGTATTCTGGCCCTTTTTACTTCTGCCCTCACTCTATTTAGAGTTCAATTTACTTGTGTTTCTATCTTGTTGTGTGCTTAGTTATGTGTTCTTGCAAGTTATAAAGGCAATTCCTTCCCAGTTTTAGAGAATACGCCTTTGGTGCTAGTCGCCAGCCCCTGGCCTATGGAAGGAGGGCTTGGGTTAGTCACGGCACGGGCCCTAGGGGATGGGTCATGACACCCATGGCCATATTAGTTTTTAAGTTTCATTCCTAATACCATATTAGTATATCTCATGAGATATAAATCTTTACCCAATGCATTGGAGGGTGATATAGGTCCCACCCATCTCATAATGAAATCATACATACATGTTCCACAAAATCACAAAAAATCATATCACAAACTATGAAATGAAATATATATCATAAAATTTTAATAATATATTAACCTATAGAAAATATAATAGTTTCATAATCATTTAATCAAATAATAACCTGTGAAAATCAATGGGTTTCATAATCATATAACTCGTGAAAGAGAAACGAATTTCATAAACATCATGTCATAAAAGGTAATCCAATCATAGAAAGAATATGAATGTAAAATTTTTATCATTTATCCATAAAGGAATTAGTGACACCAATGGATGTTATCATATATGGGAAATAATTTTGAAATATCTTTTAAAAACATTTCTCGAAGAAAATATCCTTTCTTCTTTGAAAATTTCTTTTTAAAACATAAATCATTTTGAAAACCTATTTATTTGAAAATAGCTTTGAAAAATTTTAAATCAATTTTTGAAAATGATAAAAAAAATAAAAATATTTTTTCCATGAAAATAATCTTCAAGGATCATTTGAAACCATTTTTTAAAACATGGTTGTTTAAATAAAACATATTTTCAATCGAAGAGAGAAATATGGTCATACTTTTTAAAAATAATTTTCTTAATTATGATACATACCAAAGAGTGTAAAAATGGTAATAATACATGTATATATCTAGAATAAATATAGTATAAAGAAAATAATGAGTCTTATTCATATATGGATCACAATATTTCATCAAATAAGCATAATCATTAACAATCTCGAAAAGTAATGAGATTGTTTTAATAAACTCTTACCACTTGGTTACTTGAGATCATACTATCCATATAAGAAAATTAAATTAAATGAAGCTTAAAATATTATTAAATTAAGTATATTCAATATATACCATGTCAAATGGAATTATACACACCTCAAAAAATAATGTAGGTGTATAATAAAACATGTGTCCCAAAAAGGAAAAATTGATACAAAATTATCTTACTGATTTGGTAGCTTTTGAAACATTAACCCCATGAAATAATGATCCTACAATGGATATTTAAATTCACAAAAATTTAAGTATAATAATCATTTAATACATCCATGGTCATAATATACACCACATAAAATTAAAGGGTGGTGAATAAATCATGCATCTCACGGAAATAAAAAGTGAGATGGAATATCCTTAACTTGTATCTTGACTCTCTTCGTACTCATACAATATTCCTATATAATAACATTAAGTTTATTATAAATCTTTTAAATAATAATATTCTTATATCTAACAACATAAATTTTTTTATTATGACCTTATATTTTCCTCTTTTTAACAATTTTATGTTAAGGTTTTACTTGTAATATCCAATTTTTTTTTCGCATGTGTCTTAATTTGTTATATATTTGTCTTTATACTTATATAATTATTTACAGAATATAAACCATGATATAAATATAATGTATATTCATTATATTTATAATATAATAATCTATATAATATAGACGTACAAAATGGAATACATCATTTATGGAGACGGTAAGTTATACGTGCGCATGATCGTTGTTTCCATTCTTATTATCATATTGAAAGAAATTAATAAATTAAAATATATGTAAATATATAATATCATTAAATTATAATTATAATTTTATATATATAATATAATTTTACTAAACTCATTCTAAATACATTCCATGTAGTGTGTGAACGAATCACATCGCTTTGAGGGTGCGGTAGTCCACACTTCCTCAAACAAAATTATCGTATTTACACCAAATAGAAAGTAAAAATGATATGTATTATAAAATTAATAAATAATATTAAAGACATAATAAATATAATATATGAAATATATAAATATATTTTTCATAATAATTTTCACCATGAGATGCGGTAAAGAAAAAATGAACAATCATCGTTTAGTGAGGCGGTAGTTCATCATACACATAAAAAGTATATTTGTTACCCATTAGATGGATGTGTGTGTAAGTGTAGGTAGAAAATTTAGCATAAAAACATAATATTATATTTAATATACTGTTATTTTTATACAATAATGGAATAAATATAGTTTAGGGGTTGGATAAAGAAAATAAAAGAAAGGAGCTTAAGAGAAGACGTTACCTCCTAAGTGGGTAACTCCTTTTGGTTTGTGCCAAAAGGCTTCCTTATATTGCTTTATACACAAATTAAGGATTCAAGGAGTAATTTAGGGATTTTGGGAAGTGTATTTATTATATATTGGCCTATCCTAAGTGGTTTCAGAGGTGTTAAGAAGAGGGATAGGTGGTGGCCTTTTATAATGGAGGAGGAGTGGCACTCTTGTAATATTTTGTAAAAACGGAAACCCCACCCATGTTATTTTATTGAAAGCGGATACAATAATGATAAAAAGTTTATCCAAGGGAGGATATTTTCTAAATATTTCCATAAAATGGATTTTTTACAAGTCTATAGGTCTTTTTGGGCCTTAAGGTTATGGTTTACTCCCTTATTAAGCTTAATTTAACCTTAATTGTTGTAATTAATTTTAATCACTTTTACTAATATTTTTTGTTAAAACTAAGTTGAAATTATTATAAATTATAATTTATTCTTTTTCCAAATATTGAATTCATTTTTCCAAATTCTAATCACATAAGTGGTTGATATTAATTTAAAATTAATCTCGTAGTCGGGTCGACAATGTGGGTATTTTAAGTAAAACCATTCAAAAGTTTGCTAAGTTTTTATATGCAAATTAAAATTGAAATTGATATAAATAACCTAAATTTTATTAATATATAAAAATATTTTTTAATTAAACTCATAAACCAATTTAAAAAACAATTTAACCTTATAAATAAATTAGATGAAAATGAAGTTTTAAACTAAAATTCAGTATTTTTCACTATTCAATAAAAAATTAAACTTTACATAAAAACACCAAGAATTTTCCCTAACCTAATTATTATATTCCACTTTAAAAGATTAAGTTTATTTTGACATATTAAATCTATAAAATTTCCAAAAATTAGATTTAAAATGGGTTCTCTATTAATAAGCGGTAAAAATGCCTTAATAAAAATATTGGTTTTTAAGCATAAAATTGGATTTGTTATTATCTTATGTCTATAAAATATATTGGATAAATATAAAAATTATTTTATTGAATATATAACATATATATTAAATTAATATCACTCACTAATTATAATTAATTTAATTTATTAGGGTAAAATAACTTTGTGACCATAAAAATAATAATATTTCCCTTTATATTCAATTAGTTTTCATATTCATTTCTAATTAATTAGTAACCTATGAATTCATATTATATTTGTGTAAACCATATATTTTCATAAATTATTTAATAATATTTATAACTTCTAATTTAATAGCTATGTTATATCTTATTATATTATGTAATAACATTTTAATGATATACTATTGTTCAGTAAAACTCTGTCTTGCATGTTACGTAATCCATCAAGGAAAGTCATTATTGAATGTAACACAAGATAAAATTAGTTTTTTCTGTAGAAAAATATAAATTTTATGTTTCATTTAGTGTGTGATTAACTTGGTTTTTTGTATAATGAAATCCAAACATAGTACTTTGATATAAAATAAACTATCTTTAGTATTTTGTGAAATAAAAAATATCAAAAAAGTTAAATTAATTAAAAAATCACAAAATATCCGGGTGTTACATACCCCATCAAGGTCCAACTTACCATACAATCAACCACCTCTCTATGGGTGTCATTTCATCATCAAAGATTCATACTCAAATTAAATTTTCAAATGGACAACAGTTACCACGCCTATAAACTCAGATCAAAATTCTAATAGTTTCCCATATCTAAGTGCACTACCACAGAGGGATAACCCCTAATTTTATCATAAGAAGACATCTTTTAAAAATATATTCATGACTAAAATTTTATTAGTATCTACCTTTTAACCTTTAGGTTCAAGAAATATCCAAATAAGTTAACTGAGACCTGCATCCAATGCTCACTTTCCCATGAAAAGCATCTCCCAAGGTAACATTAAAGCAAGCCCTTCCATCAGGGTTATTTAATATAAACATAACCAAGAGGTTTTAATTCATCAATTTAAATTTATTATAAACATTTAAAGAGGCTCATATATATGTTATGTCAAGTACTAGTGATAAAGGAAATCATTTTGAAACTATACTTAGCCCTTTATTTAGCTGACGCCATACAACACTATAGTAAGATTATCTTATAATTCCATTTTAAACCATTAATTATCCATAAGTTCTGAAAACGGGTCTTGTTTAAATAAAATTAAAATTATAATATATATATTAAAACACTATTTCGGTTGTAATTGGAATTTTAATCAATTTATTCCTTTTATCAATAAATATCAAAAGAAGATAAAAAGGTCTTTGTCAATTAAAGGGGGTTAGTCAAGTGATATTCCACAATACATTTATATAAGTTCCATATAATAGGATACTAAAACTTTAAATAACCATCCATATTTCACATAAACATACCCCAATGGGTTAAGAACTATGAATAAAAAGGATATAGTAAACCCATAAGGGTCAAGTCATACCAATATAGGTTTAGTTATAGGGGTTTCTGTTCCCAATTTATAGATTCAACGCTCTATAATTTAGAATTGGAATATCATTTATGTTCAGCCCATAAAATTTAAAATATCAAGAAACCCTTAGTGGGTTCATCTCATGTACATACAATGATAAAACTCACCTATAGGGATTGAGTGAAGCATATAAGGATTCAATTATATGGGTGATCATTCCCATATTATAAAGGTAAGAGCCTTTATAAGTTATAATTGACACACCATTTAATAAAAATCCATCATTGAGAGATTTCATTAATTTTTTAAAACAATTCCACTTTCTTATCATTTTAAAATTTTATTCAGACTAATTCATTAACCATTTTAAAATCATTTCATTTCTTAAATTAATTCAAGGGTAATTAAATAGAATATCACTATAAATATATATAGGAAAACACCATTTAGGTTAATACTGGAAATTTATTTAACCAACCATATACCATAACTATATCCAATAAAATTATTACATCAACATAAATTATAGGCATGTAAGTAGGAAAACACGGAAGCATGGTATATAGATAAGCATGTTAATGACATGTGAATCCTATGTTCTTGAAATGATGCAAGAACACACCCTGTCTATTTTTAGACCAGGACAAGAGTTAAATATCATAAATCAATATCCAGTGTAAATTACACCAATCACTCAAGGTGAAATAATAATCAAGTATAATAATGAACAAAATGAACAACAGTTCTATCCTAAGAAACTTGATCATTCCCTCATGCATGGGTTTTCTATTCCCTGGAATAATTTATTTACTAAGTTTCTACACATTCCAAGTCTCCATTATAACATCCAAAAATAGTAAGATAAGAAAAATAAATCCCCTAATACCACTTTTTCACATCCCAACCTAGGATCCACTAAAAAGGTGACCTGATATAGTTGGAGACAAGACCACAAGTGCACCTCCTTATATGTTAGAGGCTACTGACTACTAGTAAGGGTCTAATGAAAGTAAAATGGGGAGAATACACCCTATGGATCATTATGAAATAGTAGAGGAATTAATAGATGAAATAATAAATGTAAGATAAATAAATATTTCATGAACTTTCAAGTTTCAAATAAATATCCATGCATGAACATGCTGATTCATGAATACAAGAAGAAAACATACACAAAGTAATACATACAACAGGGTTATACTAACAAAAGAAATATATATAAAAATTCCTAACTTCTATAGGCATCCCGAGTACATTCTAAGCCCCCATATCCATGTTATGTCCTAGTCCATAGAGAAGTAACAAAAAAGATGCACAAGGAAAGTCCTAACCTTCAGTCAAGAGATATGTTCAGGTTCCAATCGACAACCCAAATAGGGTGTGAGTAAAACATAGTAGGACACCACCAATGGTAACTAATGAAAATCCATTTTTTGAATATAAAACAAATCATTGTGAAGGTATAATAAATAATACGGTAGATAAATGATGTAAAAATAACCCATGTCAAGATCGGGTTTCTAATAGGATCTCTGGCCAACTTTACCTATTTAGAAATAATCTAGAATGTCCCTGAGCATTTACCTTTTATGTAAAAAGTCCTAGGACCCATGGTAGGAATCCATGAAAAATGATAACCATAAGGTTCTTCACATTTAAATATGGAAAAATATCAAACATCTAACCAAAGGAATGCATGGAGCGTCAAGTCCAATAATTTTAATTGAATAAATGTGGAATGTCATGTCCAATGATTTCAATGATTAATAATCAATATAAAACACCATTTCCAATAATTCTGATGAATCAATATGAAACTTCATGTCCATTATTTAAAAATAAATATTAATTAATTACATTTCCATTAATTCTAAATAAATATTAAGGAACATTGTGTCCATTAATCATAGATAATAAATAAGGAATGTCATTTCCATTAATTCCAAATAAATAATGAGGACCATCATTTCCATTAATCACAAATAATCAATATGGAACATCATGCACATCATCACTTAATCATTCATAATTCACTCAATTAATTAACTCCATTTAGTTATTTAATCATTAGAGATAAGACAACATGCATTAGGAGGGTGTTTGGTTATATGGGCATAGCATAGCCATAATAAGTATTTAATATCACACGCCATAATGGGTGGTTGAAACCAAGGTGATCACCCTAAAATGGTGTCAAGGGACCCATATTCATGGTCGATATAATTTAATTATAGTATTATCAAATTTCATTAAATTCCATTTTATCCAAGGTTATACTTCATAATTTAACATAAGGAAAATGAGTTCCCATGCTATATAATAATTCATAATTCATTTAGTTTGATCATTCTATAATTGAAAACCTAAACACACCCATTGGGTGTTATGGTATCAAGAAATAATTTTAAATATTAATTATATTTAATATAGACCACCATAAGTGGTGGTTTGGATTGAGGTCTCCAACCTCAAATCATTTCAAGGGTTCTTAGAAGCATCATGATTAAAGTCTAGGAATTGAATTAAGGGAATTACACATTTTAAGAGAAATGTGTGTATAGTTCATCATGTGGTGAAATGAAACATTTTATAAATGATGAAACTTTAATAGAAAAGCATCTATACCACCTAATAAAACTTAAGAAGATTTACTCATCCATTATCGGGCTTTGATTTGAGCTGAAATGATAGAAATTTGAAGAATAGACAAAAATCCAAAAAAAAGATATCATAGAAGATCTCATGGAAATAACATTAAATATGGAAATGGAAAACTAGATAAGAAGTAATAGGAATGAGATGTTAACTGAGGGTGATCCTACACAACCAATAGTGATCCAATCTAATTCTGGATGAGGGAGACCATTAAAATCCTATGTGAGAAGGAGAGGGAAGCTCCCCCATGATAGGGATTTTGTGTGGGAGAGGGAGGTGAAAAGAGGGGTGAAGGGTTAAAATAAATTAGGGGTGAATGGTAATTTCACCCTTTTTGAAGGTTTACATAGTTTGGATACACGGTTAGACAAACCATGTGCCAATCATGATCTAACACTATCCAAAGGCACATGGTCTCACACAACTAGGCACATAGTTTGATAAATCATGTGTAACTTGTGCAGATCTACTTTCCAAGTACCTCTTCTCCTCACACAGCTAAACGTATGGTTAGACACACCATGTGTAGCCTATATAATTCACCCCTATAATTTAGTACATACCCTTTTCATAGTTGTGCAAACTCTAGTGCATGGTTTGAAAAATTGTGTGATGCCCCTATAGGGTCATATAGTTTGGGTTTATGGTTTGTACTAACTATGTGCCTCCCCTTTTTCCATCCAAAAACTAGGATTTCAAATCCCAATGCTCACAAAACTCAACCAGAATCTAAATATACCTCTCATGTATTAAACCTAATCTAAAAATGACACATTAAATTGGTCCAACTCTCATAATCTCATTCTGAAGCTTGTTCCAATATTTGGATCATCCACAAAATGAAAATTCAAATTCCCTTGGAATTTTCAACTAGTTAAAAACATGGGATCTTATAAAAACCATATTTAAAAACTTCTAGAACCTCGTTACCAAGGGATATAAGGTAATAAAGCATTCTGTCTTTCCAGATATTATAGTTCTTTACATCAAAAATAGGAATCCCCTTACTATTCACATAATTCCAAACATCCATGGAAACTTCTCTTTTCTTCAAACTTCTGCAAAGATTTAATGAAGGGAGTCTTTCCTCTAATATCACTTGAAAATACCAAACAGAATCTATGTGATCACTTAGAGGGTAGGTGGTTAATCATTGATCTTTTATTTTTATATTTTCTTATTTTTGAAACAACCCCCACCTCATGTTAAAGATTTCTTATTTTAATATAAACAAGCATACAACCACAATCCATAGGTTTATTAGAATGTACAAGGTTAACTACTCAGTAAGAGTATCTAGTACTTATCATGGTTTGAAAATTATAAAATAACACAAAATCCAATATAAAATAACCCTTTTGTGTGGTTACAATAAGTAGGTAATATCTTTACACTTTCATTGCACTATTATCAAAACTACAATGCATATTCTTTTCCACACAAATGATATGTTACAATGTTTTTTCAAAAACTTTGATAAACCTTCACTATTAGTTTTAGTTTTTTTCACTATATTTATTATACTTATTCACTTTTTCTCTTTGGGAAAAAACAATCTTCTTAAATTTCTTGTACAGTGGTGTACAAGAACTTACACTCTGCACTTCTATATAAAACTCCATTTTTTTATTATTTGTCAATTTATTTATCTAATAATCATTTTGGAAAATCATGTTGGGTGACTTCTTATAATTGATACCATTTTATTACTCTTTTTCATCTGATTCCACATGATATAAATTTTTTTCCAATGACATCTATATATTTCCCCATATTACAACTTCTCTATTCGATATCAAATTGTTCTTCTTCAACCAAGAGATTCCTTGGTTGGAACGTCCTACTCAAATTCTGGATTTCAAAAGTTTTTTTGGTGTCTATTTATAAATCTAAATCTGCAGAACTTCATCTCTTTCACATATTAATAGTACACCCCTTTGTACTATACTTGCATCTTATTTATAGATGTTTGAGAGGGAGAAAAGGAGGGATTTACAAATTAAATTATCTCTCATTGAAAACTCTAAATTCAAATATCAAACTCAGTGTAATTCACTTGGATGATTATCAATGCTTCTATAGTATTCTTGAATCTTATCAAAAATTCAAATATCCACAACCTTCAAATTCCTTCCATTAAATTTGCTGAGAATCATAGATCCTCCTCCCATGATATTTGGAACTTTAAAGATCAGTTTTACATCATCACAATTGATATCGTTATGAGAATTTCACAAATAACATTGAACTAGTAAAAAAATTTACCACTAAAATTTTTTATGATAAAACTTTATAAAAAATATTCCATTCGGAGAATCACTTTCCAACTTTTCCTTCAGAAACATTATAGGATCTTCTTGAAATAATTTCTCAACCACTTTCTTCATATAATGAAATGCATCGAAAATATATTTTAATTACCTTAATTTTTCAAACACTTTCTGATGATATTTATAACAAAAAGTTAAACTGTTCATCTTATAGAAAATTATACCTCACAGCTTAGAATATGTATTTCTAATAGACATTGTACAGAAAGTTATTCTGGTGAACTTTTCCTGAATACTTTGTCTAATTTGGACTTTATCTGATTCCATTCCTCAAAACATTTCCTTTGTACTTTGACAACTTTCCTCTATTATCCAAACCTCACAAATACCCATCAAAAACTTCATATCATGAACAAATAATAATTTCATTTATGAATTATGCCAGAAACCCTTTTATAGTGAATCTAAATTTACAAACACAAACTCAACTTAGCCAAAAACTATATCTGGTAAACTTATATGGATATTTTTAGAAGGAAATTTTTACACCCCAATATATTTCTTCTAATTTTTAATAAATTTTTGGATCCTGAGATCATTCATAACTCATGATGTTATAAACTTTCAGAATATAAAATCATTAAAAATTTAATTTTCACCAAATATTTTATCCAGTTATTTTTGAAGAAAAGAGATAAACCTTAAACACTTTTTTATGACAATTAATCTTCATCTATAATAGTTATACTGATTAAATTTTTTATATACAAGTTTGTTATATCTTCTTTTTTCATTCACCAATTTCAGGAAAACATAGAAACATGGATGATTTATGTTTGAACAAAAAAAGGAAAAAAAATAACATATTCCAAAACAACATCTAGAATATTTAAAACACTACCAATCTTACTGGTCCCAACAATTTGTATTCTAAATAGGAAAATGGAAAAAACATAAAAAGATTTTTACATAAAACATTTATAAATATCTTTTAATGATATGAAGTTTCCATTAAATTTCAGAAGACATTTTTAAAAGTGGGAAGTGAAAACTTTTGAAAACTTTTACTTTATAAAGATTCTCTAAAAATGGATCCATGAAAAATAAATAATGGTATCCAAGGAAATTAATTTTGGAAGAAAAAAAATTATCATGGAAGGTAAAAACCTTTTGTTATTTTGAAAGTACCTTTGTTGATAACATGCATCATAAAAAGAGTAACGAAATGTTATTTTAAAAAATGGTAAATAGAAATATAATAGTCACATGAGTTAATATATAATAGGGTTTCAAAATATAATTTTAGAACAATTTTAGGAAGGTTAAACATGGATATGAAATAGGAATTTCAACTTAAGAAGGATAAGGATAAGTAAAAACCTATTATATTTTTATGAAAAAAGAATTCATTCATGGAAAGATGTTTGGATCAAAAATCATTTTCCCCAGTGAGATAGAAGATATAATATCATATGAATTTATGAAATTTATGAACATATATAACTTAAAATAATTGTGTTCAAGAATAAACCCTATAACTCAAAGAACAAAGTTTGATTTGTCAAAAATCCCTTACAAGAAATATAGTTCATGAAGTAAGAAAATTATGAACAGGGATTGATGTAGTAAAAAAATCCTTAGAATTCAAGATAAAATACCAAATAATTCATTAATTAGGTATAATATACAAAACTTATGAGAATTAATTTGAATAGTAATAATAATAACTTAAGGAATAGGAATTGAGTTAACAAAAAACCTCACAAATTAAGGAGCATTTAAATAAAATAATCATGAAAGAGATAGTTTCAGGATGAACTAAAATTACCATGAATAAAATTTAATTAATGATATAATATCTTAATTAGATATTATATACACCACATAAATGAAATTATGTTCATAATACAAAAAATTTCCCAAAGAGATGAATTTGAGATGAAAACCTTTACTTCGATCTTGATTAATTATACTCATTCACAAAAAATCATACATAATTAAATTAATTTTATTAAATACATACCCAAGAACCTTATTCATAACTATAACCATTTAGACTCCTCATTTATAATCATTATATACATACATATATATAGTTATTTTTTACCTATTTTCAATATTGATTGTAAGTAACCTTGATCCTTTCGAACTAGTTTTGTAAGAGTAGTGTTGGTATTCATTCATAATTAAAATTTCATCATTAAAAAATCAAAGTTACTATAAGGTATGTATTATAATGATTTATTAAGTTTCAATTTCCTTTCATGAGTGTTTCATTCATTATCCTTGAGGATGATATCAACATCAAGCGCATTTCGATGATTAATTAACCAATGAAGGGTGATTTATGAATTAATGAATTAAATATATATATATATATAACCCTTATAGAAAAAAAATAATTATTTACATTTTATATCATATTAGACCATAAATTAAGTTCTCATAGTTATACATGATGTAAATTCATTGTATTGTTCAAGTAGGTGATTAAACTGACTCAAACATTAACATACCACGATTGATGGATCATTATGAGGTGATTTAGTTATCATACCTTTATAAAAGAAGTATAATGATATTATTTAGTGTTAATTAGTTTGGTATATCATAATTGTAAATATTTATAAGAATAATATAATTCATATAAATCTATTACTTAGAATTAAGAGACTATTTTCCTATTAATATGGTTGTTTTGAATGGTTGAATTTAAGACGATCGTTCATTACTCATATAATTAACAGGTTATCCAATTTTTCATACCAGAACCTTTATTATTTAAAAATAATAATATAAATTATTTAAACCCATTATTATATCCAACCATGAAAGGTTTTAATGAAAATAAAAATAAAAATTGATCTTTCTATAGAGGTGGTAGTCCATGTGTATTCATAGATGATGATTTCATTTTAAATAGAATGGAGAAAATGAGTAATATGGTTCATAATTTTAGAATATAAAATATTTAATAAATATAATACTTATATATTAAATTAACTATTAGGACCAACCTTGTAACTTGGTGAAGGAAAACGAAACACATTACATTATGGTGGAGGTAGTCCACATAACCCATGAATGGTGGTTTCATTTTTCTTAATAGAAAAGGGAAAGATGGTTAATGATTGTAACATAATTATAATAACATACCAGTATAATAAAAATACTAATGTTATAATTTTAATATGGTGTAATATAATTTTATGAAGAATAAGTTTACATAAATAAATTTAAATGAGAAAGGAGGGGATAGAAATTTATACCTCACTTCTTGTATTATCTCTTTTGAAAAGGGGGTTAATCCCTTGAGGGATAGTTTTTTTAGAATACAAAAACCTATTGAAGGTGTATTGTAATTTTGAGGAGATTTTTGGGTATATTTTAGGCTTAAATAAGAGGAATTTTTTGTGAGGATAAGTGAATAGAGGAGTACCCTTTCTATAAGTAAAAAGTGATGTCATTTTTTGTAAATAACCAAAACATTTTAATATTGGGAAATAAGAATCATGGAAAGTGGAATAAAAATTGATAAATAATAGATTATAGAATATATAGGTTTGATAAAGGCCTCAACTACCCATTCTCACACATGTTTTAAACATTTTTTGAGCTCAATCATTAGTCTTTCACTTTTACAATATTATCTTTTATCAGAGTAATTAGTTTTTACCTAAGGTAACAAATATTTTATTCCTAAAAATAAAATAGTTCTTATTATATAATTTGAAACTAATGATTCAAAATTTTAATTTTTTTTTTTAATATTAAATTTCTAAAATTAATAAAAAATATTTTTAATATAATAAATATATAAGGTATTAAAAACAATTTTAGGAAAAATATTACTTAATTTCTAAAATGTTAAATATAGAGTTTTAAACTAAAATAAATATTTTTAAATTTATAATTTCACTTATAAAATAAATAATTTTTTAATAAAAAGTTTTCATATATTTCTAATTAATACTTATATACTAATAATGTCATAAAGTCATGTTATTCATAAAAACAGTATTTTTCATTATTCACCCTAAAATCATTTTTTTAGAAAAACCAAAAAATCCCTATTAAGTTTATATTATTATGATTAATCCAAAAATTATGTTCATTTTTTCAAATTAAATTTCAAAATTTTGATAATTTAATATTTAAATAAAATCAAAAAAAAATAGTGGAAAACTGTTCATATAGAAAAATAGATTTTTAAAATATCAACTTTTATTTATTATTATCTTTTATAAATTAGTAACTAATTTATTTTTAATATATTATTCATATTATCAATATATTTTATTATTATTTAATTATAATATTCTTAGTTTCTGGTAATAAAATATTGATTTTAGAAAAATATTTTTTTATGTATAAAATAATTTTTTTGTTGTTATAACTATATTAATTGAAATTAATTCATATTAAAAGTTGACTTTATTTTATTTATATACATATTTCATAATGTAGTTACTCATATTCATGTCTTTTGATTCAATGAATGGGTTTCAATGATCATATTTAATATTTTTATTTTTATTTAAATGTATCATGGTTTTAATTTAAGTTCAGTGTTACTTATGAATCAAGTTGTCGAATATAAGTAATATAAATAGTTAAATATAGGGTTTTGAATTAAAAATAAATTAAAATTCTGGTGTATATGGGAATTAGTTATTCATTCATGAGCTTGAAGGACTCAATGTTGCTGCCACCTGGAATTCATGTTAAAGGCATATTGCATGTGCCTGGAATTTTTCAAGATGCAAATTAAAGGTAGGATTATTTGCAAATATTTTTTCCCACCATCTAGTAGAATAAAATGGGAAAATATGATTGTTAAAAATAGAGATACTCACAAGAGGATTTGTTATTTTACTTCAATTTTTTATTTTTACTATATTCTTGTTCCCACTTCTTCTATATAACCTCTCAAATAGAGGGGTAATTGTTAAGTGGTTGGGGAATGGAAGAGAATCCATTTTGTATGCTTGATTCATGTGTTAAAATTTAACATTCTATTTTTTATAGAATTATTTTTATTTATAGTGGTACTCAATTATCTTAATATGATTATATTTAGGGTTTTAATGTTATTCATTATCTATGGTTTTGTTTAAAATTTTGTAAAATCCCTCCAACTAGTGAAGCTTGTCTTGATTGATCATACTATTATGAGTGGTGAGTGTATAGTGATCATTAGAACATTTTTTAAGCAATGAGTTTTTTCTTGATTGTTAATAAGCACCAATTCCCGATTGTGATTTTCTATGGTAGTTTATGAATAGTTTAATGAATCCCATGCACACATGAGTGGTTTCTATTATCTTATTCAACCAAGAGTGATTGGAAACTCAATCAAGGATACTTTAATTTATAATTAAATTGGTATATAGGTAAAATGGATTTTAAGACTATGTTGGCATTGAAAAAAGTAATCCAACCTTAACCATAGCACTTGCTTCATCAATATATTTTCAACCCTTTCTTACTAATTTGTTTTAGTTTTCCAAGAATTGAAACCAAAAACACCCCTTTTCCTCTAATTTAAAGTGAAAATTCATTTTATTATCCAGTATTATCTATATATAATATAGGTTAACAACTATAATAAATTCCAACTTTGGTAATTAATAGATTTTGAAGCTCCCTATGGTAGGCATGATTAAAAATTAGTGTTAGTGGTGAGGAGAAGTGTCAATAACTAAATTCTTAAATTTCATGACTATAACCACTAATACTAATCCTCGCCCGCAATATCATAAAATTAAAATGTTTTTTTAATATACTAAAAAACATTAATTTTCTATCTTAATTTGAAGAAATTCCTCTTATAGACTCAATTGAGACCTCAAGTGTTCACCCTGGGCCTAAAATTTTGGCTGGAAACCCCAACCATCCCCTTAAAAACCTTTTTTTTACCATAATTCGATAATTAGAATACTCAGATATCCATGCCTAAAATTAAAAATGGATTTGAACTAAAAACTATCTTGATTCAATTATTTCCCAAATTCCATCTTCTTGTGGGTGAATACCTCAATAAATACAAATAAGGATTCACATTGGTGTTTTCAATACTAAAAACTAAGGAGTATCTAAGGGTTAGGTAAAGTGGAGGTAATTTCCATTTTCACATGAAGTAGATTCAAAATAATGGTTTTACTTCCAACAACCAAGTGAAGAACATGACTAGAATGAACATAAAAGATTCTTCATGCTGATATTTTTCCCACCTCTAAAAGCACAACCATAAGAAAAAATATTTATGTCATTATATAAGAATCTAAAAAAAATTATTGGTATTGGGAGAGGATTAAAAAACTATACATCAAATTCCCCCATCAAACAATTAAGGAGTATCAATTTACTATTTTCTTCTATTAAGGCCTACTGGAAAATGATAAGAATAGGTTGTATGAATCATCTGGAGGAGATTTGTTTGACAAGTCACCAATAAAATTTAAGGACCTAATTAAAAATCTTTCACAAAACTCCCAACAATTTGGCATAATAGGTACCGGTAATAGAGCAATTCATTAGGTAATCGCTTTTGATTCATCTCCATTGCTAGAATATAAACTTAAATAACTAACCAGTTTAGTGAGATATATGTCTTTCAAAAAATTTGTGAAAAATAAGAACCTGTTGGGGTATGTGGTTTATGATAATCAAATGATAATTATACTAACTAATGTACTAAATTGAATGGTATGGAAAGTTGTGAAATAGGATTTCAACCATGAAAATTAAAAAAAAATCCAAGGATAAAGAAAGCCTAACCAAGTTCAATAAAGATTTGGTAAAAAACAAACCAAACCAGATCCCTCGCCAAAACTAATATCCAAATCATCATCCATTCCAATAGTAATGTCAACACCCACCACCCATCCAATACACATTTAAACAAACATAAAACTTAACTTATTACCAATAACAAACACAACCTTTTCAAAAAGAATATAACCTTTGATCATCCATCCATAAGTAAAAAACTTCTTTTACAACAACAAAAAGGATTATAGGTTTCATAATAGATTAATAGAGTGTAAAATTTGACAAACATAGTGGAAAACCCTATGGATATTCTATCCAAACACCTAGGGAAGATGCCTACCCAAATATTCCCTAACCCAAGGGAAAATGTGAGTATTATAACAACTATAATTGGAAAGTAAATTCACCAAAATACCATATCAAAGTAATAAAAAAACACACTTAGTAATAAATAATCATAAGTTAGGGACCCTGTACATGAACAATTACCACCTGAACTAGAAAAATAGTCTATAGAGAAATTTGAATGAAACAAAGAACCAATGGATGAAGAACCAGAATTGTAGCCCAAAGATAAATAAGAAAATAAGCCTAAAGATGAAGGTTGAACGAGGAAAAAAATAAAACAGAAATGGAATGGAAAAATAAACATAAAAAAAATCAATATCTCCTACTACCATTTCTATCAAGGATGGTATAATCCAAAAATATCCAAGAAGAATCACTTCAAAATGATATCATTGAAATATTTCAGAAATTTTGAAATCAACATACCTCTCTTAGCATCTCTAAAATAGATTTCTATGTATTCCATGTTTCTTAAGGGATTGTACACCAATAATATGAGGATTTAAGGTAATAAAAGGATAAATTTGTGGAGAAATGTCTCATCCCTTATCACACCATATTTACTAACTAAATGTTAAAATTTAAGGTAATTTCTTATTACTTATACTATAAGTTCTTTAACTTTTAAAATTATTTTTGTGATCTTGGTGATTTAATAAATTTAATTCCCCACTCAGTTCTAATATAATTTTATATAAAATATTTCAAACCCATAAGAGTAGTAATCCAACTTGAAAATAGATTCACTATATTCCTAACAGTGGTATTAGAGGGTGTAATTTTGAAATTTCAAGATCTGATCTTCCTAATAGACTTATATGTTCTACAACTAGAGGAATATAAGATCCCATCACACTCACTCATAATTTTAGGGAGTAAATTATTGAATATAGTAAGAACTATCATCAGTGTTCATGAAAGAAAACTCACCATAGAGTTTGGAGATAATACTATACACTTTAATATTTTTTACTCCATGTGGAAACCTTTATATGATCAATAAATCCATTCATTTTCCCATTTATAAATGGGCTTAAACCTTTAAAAAATAAATTATGCTTTTTGAATGTTTTCACTTATGAGATCATTTTTTATTGAAAATTCCTGGGAGAATAAGGTTTTCCAAAACTCTATAAATTCTATAAATTATATTTTAAAATGGAAAGAAGAGGTAACTTATAAATATTCTATTGAATCTGATGATAATTTTTTCATGAAGAAGAAGATGATAAGTTTATATTTTTTTATAAAATTAAATCCTTATGTGTAGGGAAATTCAATTTAGTTTGATCTCAACAACCCCTAAATATATAATTAAAACCACTTCCCACTGAGTTAAAATGTGGGTACCTCATAAAAGGAGACAAATTACTAGTGATAATTACTAATAATCTATCTACAACCTAGGAAAAAAATTTGATTTAACTTTTGAGAAATAATATTAAATTAACATGATGGAGCTTAGGTTATATCCTAGGAATAAACCTAAGAATCTGTTCACATAGAATTCTGCTTGAAGGTGATTCTGAACCTATTAGGCATCCCCTAAGAAGGTTGAATCCCACCTTGATGAAGGTAATGGAGAAGGAAATTCAGAATATTTTAGAGGTTGAATTCATCTACCCATTCTCATATTCATAGTGGGTTAACCATATTCTTGTAGTTATAAAGAAAACAGGAATGGTCATTATAAAGAATTAACAAAATGAATTAATTCCTACAATTCAGAATAGCTAGAGAGTGTTTATAGACTATAAAAAGTTAAATAAATCAACCAGGAATGACCAATTCCCAATTCCATTCATTGATTAGATGTTAGAGAAGTTATTAGGGATAATTAACTATTTTTTAGTTTAATTTTTTGGATATTTCCAGGTGATCATTACTCTAGAATATTAAGAGAAGATGAATTTCACATGTCCTTTTGCGACATTTTCTTATAAGAGAATGTTATATGTACTATACAATGCCCCAGGTAAATTTCAAAGGTGTGTGGTAAGTATTTTTTTAGATCATATTGAGGAATTTATGAAGGTATTTTTAAATTATTTCATTGTCTATATAAATTATTTTTTTCGTTGTTTAAAAAAATTAAAGATTATTAAAATTTTGTATTGAAGAGAATCTTGTTTTGAATTTTAAAATGTGTCATTTTGTGGTGGAAAATTAATTTAACCATGGGAATGTAATCTCACGAAAAATTATTGAAGTGAATAAATCAAAAATTGATTTGATAAACTCTTTTCCATACCCAACCTATGTA
This sequence comes from Viscum album, assembly GCA_963277665.1. NCBI lineage: Eukaryota > Viridiplantae > Streptophyta > Magnoliopsida > Santalales > Viscaceae > Viscum > Viscum album. Next base: position 1,626,661,488 of record OY728156.1, on the reverse strand, counting down.
AAACATGTTTGATCATTCTTAGAACATGAAGGATTTTATAGGAGGTTCATCAAGGACTTAACTAAGATTTCCCTCTCTCTCCCTCAGTTAATTTTGACAAAATATCAATTTTATATTAATTATAAATGAAAAAATCCTTTTATAAACTTAAAATAATATTGATAACCCTGATAATAATGAATCCACTAAATTGGGACCATCCATTCAAGATACTTTTTTATGATTCTAACCAAATAGTTGGATCAGTACCTTCCTAGAGGATCAAGGGGGTGGTATAAGTCATTTCCTATGCATCAATAACTTTAGATTCTTCCCAATTCAACTATAAAAATGCATAAAAATAGTTTTCTTTATTATCTTTTATTTATATATATTTAAATAATTTTTTATTATAACTATTATTGTTGTATTTTTTTATTATACAGACTTGAGATATCAAATGAAAAGGGTTGAATCCAAGAACTATATTGTGATAGATATGTTACTTATACAGGATTTCAATGATGAAATCAAGGATAAAAAAGGAATTAATAAACAAGTAGTTGATTCCTTGAATAGACCTCCCAATACCACTAAAGCAGAAATTTCAAAGATGGACCCACTGAATGGCCACCATCTAGAAGAATAGTTATACTTGGTCAAATGAGAGGTACCCTAGTATGCAGATATAGTGAATTATCTGGTTACTTCCTAGGTTCCATATCATTTTTTTCACCACAAATCCAAAAACTTAAACATGATTCATGATTTTAAATTTGGTAATATTCATTCTTTTAGAAAATATGCAATTATTAGATAATCTAAAGATGTTTTCCTAAAAGTGGAACAAAATATGTTTTTGAATTATGTCACACACTAGATTGTAGAGAAATTTTTTGATATTATATAACTATAAGGAAATTTTTAGAATATTGAATTTATAATCCAATTTTTTTAAAATATTCAAATGAATTTTTTAAAAATGTGAAAAATGTTAGTTTTCTGGAAATATTTCAAAAATAAAATAAATTACTTGAGATCATATTATCTTATATGGAATTTTTTGAATTTTGGGGAATATATTTTATGATACCTTCCTCAATTTCATTTGAAAATTATTATATTATGATTATTTTAGACAAAGTTTTGAAATGGGTGGAATCCATTCCCACTAAAACTGATGATGCTAAGTTCATGTTTAATTTGTCAAGTATGACATATTTTATAGGTTTGGAATTCCAAGAGTCATAATCAGTGACTAAGGAAATCACATTATAAATAGGAACATTAAGTATTTTATAAAAAAAATATGGATTACTTTATAATATATCAATCCCTTACCACTCACAGACCAATTTACGATCTGAAGTTTTCAATGGGGAGATTAAAAGAGTTTTGCATAAAATTGTGAAACTCAACATGAAGGATTGGAGCCAAATATTAAAGGAAATTTTATGGGATTATAGGACTACTTAAAAAACCTATAGTAATGAACCCATACAGGATTGTTTGTGGAAAAATTTACCACCTACCTATGGAATTAGATCACATATCATATTGGACTATGAGGGGGATGAATTTATACCTACACACAGTTAGAAAAGAGAGAATATTATAGCTACAATAGATGAAATAAATTAGAATATAATATTTTGAGAATTAAAAAATCTACAAAGAAAGAACAAGAGTGGCTCATTATAAGATCATATAGCATAAAAACATCCATCTAGGATACGAAGTGTTGTTATTCAATTCAAGACTTGTGCTGATTCTAGGTAAGCTTCATTATATATGGGAATGGCCTTTCATAATTACTAATATATATCTTTTGGGTGTTGTGAAGTTTGAGGAATAAGGAACAAAGTCCCCATTCATTATCAATGGATATATATAGAATAAATTACAAGGAAACTTACACTAAGAGATAATATAGGAGCTCACACTCCTTCACCCTATTTATCAATAAATATCTTCCAGGTTATACCTCTCCTTAACACTTTATTTCATACTATAAGTGTATTTAGAATATAATTGAGTGATAACTTTTTTAATACATTGATTACACTACATCATTTAAGTTTGGGGGGGACCACCTTTGTGGTTTATAATTTTTCAAAAAAAATCAAAAAATTTAATTTGTTGTCTTCCAAAAAAAATTGTGTTTATTTTTATTTTTTAGTATGTTTTGAAAAATATTGAGCTAAAAATGGATACCCTTACAACTTTGAATCTACTATAATGTAATAAAACTAAATTATCTCATTATATCAATTTATATTAACACTGAAATGATTTTTTTTGTTCTAAATGAGGGAAATTCATGCAATTCACTGATTTCTGAATCTCATTCCATAATATATGGTCTAAATTTTAAAGCAATTACCTATGATGTTTTTGAACCATTTTTTTTATATTATTCACTTTTCTCATTTTCTTTAGATAACCAAGGCATGTTTGAATAACTAGAACTTTCTGAGTAATCTATTCAACTATATAGATTATTCAAGGGTTTTAAGAAAAAATTATTAAGGTATTCTTTTGATTATTAAATACCTTTTGTCAATAAGCTCATTTTATGTCCTAACATTGAATTTTAACCATAAAACCCTATAAACCATGAATCACCATGATAGGAAACCACATTTCAAGCCAAAAATCCCTATCCACCTTTCTCTCAAAACTTATGCATGATCTAAGTTGAATTCAAGTATGGGGGAGGGAAGAATGGAGTAGTGAAAATCTATTTGGATTTAATGAAAAAAATTGTAACTTTTTTGTTATTAAAAGGGTAAACTCAAACTAGGAATAATGGAAAAGTGACCTTGATATTATCCAATTCCCCCCATATAATTTCACTACTATTTTGAAGTGAAAAGAGCCTCTCATTTCTTCTAAAAAATCATTCATGTATAAAAAAATTGATCTGAATGAGCTGAAACAATGATATTAAAAAAATGGAATAAGGAAATAAAAATGATAAATAAGGAAAATTTATCAAAGTGTGGAATTTCTTGGTAGAATAATATATTTTTGAAGGATATTTGGAGGTGTTGGAATCAAAAATATATTTTAAAAAAGATGCTGAGCAATTTAGTCTAAAAAATAACTGATTAAAAGGAATAATAAGTTGAGGGAAGGATCAAGAATATATCTGAGGTTGTTTGTTCATTGATTCATCAAAATTAAAAGAGTATAATTTTTAGTATAGTAAGAGGGACTTGAATAGATATAACTTCTTAAAGGAAACTAAAATATTTCATTATTCTTCAACTAGAGTGAAAACTCTTAATATGTGTTAGAATTTTCTCACTATTAAACACCAACCATAACCCTTAGAACAACCATAAAAGACCTCATGATATGAACAAACATTTGAATCACTGAGTAGATATGAATAAACTCATAAATACTATGGATAAACTTATGTTAACTTGGAATGAGAATAAATTTTCTTGAAACTCATAATTGAGTGTTAAGTGAAACATTTTAGGAAGGTAAGTATAAGTGTACATGAGTAGATCAATAAAGTAGGGATTAATTGAATGTGATTAATGAATAACTTGTAATTAAGATCATTGAGGAGTCGTGATAACTTGAGTAAAATGGTTTTAAATAAGGTAACTCACATTGGTTTAGTATTTGATTTTGTATTGGAAAATTATTTTGAAGTTCACTTGTCTGGAGTTCTAATATTTCAGTGTGGATGAATCTATAGAGTTGATATTTTCAATACATTTAATTTTTTTTCAATTATTTAATCCGAATCCATTTTTCATTATGAGATAATTTATATCATACTTGTTTTTTAAGGATATTTTGGGATTTAATTTTTAAAATAGAAAAATTTAATTCTTTAAATATGTTTTTAATCAACTATATAAATATTTCATCAATACATTATTTTGGTTTTAAAATTCTATGAATTCTTTGGAGAAAAATGTTTTTGAACCTGAATAGGTGAATTTGGATAATTCTAGTCCAAAAAAAATAATTTTTTATTTTGGATTTTATGATGTTTCAATTTTCCAAAAATCTACTTTGTATAATTATTCTATCTTGGATAATGTTTTTCTTTATCAATTTATTTATCTAAAGCTATTTTATTCTACCTTTTATGATATTTTTCTTCCCATGTGATGATTTACATTTCCAAATTTTGATCTTATATGATATTCTATGAGTCTTTTAAGAAAATTTTCATCCATTTAGGATAATTTATTTTCCAAAATTAATTCACATAAGATAGTTCCCTTTATAAAATATCTTATAATCATTCTGTATAAAAATTTAGATCTTGTATGATATTTTATCCTTGTATGATATTTACATGGTGTATTTTTTATAAATATAGAATTCAAATTTTCAAGTTGTTGCAACTCAATCAATCCTAATACTCAGTAATAAGGCTTCATTTCAAGAAGTATATAAAGATTTTATTCTCATGGTATTATTACAAGTAAATTAAAATCATAGTGCACATGGGAATTAATTATTCATTCAATAGATTAAATATCTCAAGGTTGTTTCCACCTATAGTTCATTAAAAATCATCATTTCATGTGTCTAGAACTTTTCAAGATACAAATTTAAGGTGGTATTATTTTAAAATATTTTTTCCCTACCATATAAGAGAATAAAAGGGGAAAATATGGTTGGGAAAAAAGATAGGTGTGCTTAGGATTTTCTATTTTACTTCTATTTTATATTTTAAATGTCTTCTTTTCCCATTCTTCTATGTGACCCTTTGAATCAAGGGGTAATTATTGAGTGAACTAATAAGAGAGGATACACTTTTTTATAGTGCTTGATTCTCATGTTATAATTTAAAATTATCTTTTTTTGTAGAATTGTTTCTATTTATAGTGGTTATCAATTCTCTTCATTTGATTGTATTTAATGTTTTATTATTATTAATCGTCTATAAATTTGTTTAAAGTTCTATAAAATCCCTCCACTTAGTGTATCTTTTCTCAACTGATCAGATATTTTTAGGTGGTTAGTGTCTAGTAATTGATGGAATGTGTGTGGAAGCAGTGATTTGTTTCTAGATTACTAAAGAACACTAATTACCAATCTATATTTGACTTAGTAATTAAGAATATCTTACTGACTCTCATACATCCAATAGTGGATTCCATTATTTATTTCAACCAAGGGTGATTATAAACTCGATTAAGGAGTCTTTCATTTATCATTTAATTATAAGAGAAGAAAATTTACATTTAAGACTATGATGGGATTGAAAAAGGAAATCCAACCCTAACCTCATCACTTGCTTCATCAATTTGTTTTCAACCCTTGATTAATATTTATATTTAGTTTTTCAATCTTGTAAACCAAAAACACTCCCATTTTCCTCTAATTTAAAGTTATGAACTTGATTATTGTGAACTCCTCCCTACAGACAGCCTAGTTTAAAAAACTATTCTATATTATAACTTATGTAATTAGTTGGTTTTGAACCTCTCTATAACAAGAACAATCAGAATAAAACTTATGAAATGTGGCATGGATGGAAACCCATTCAAGGATTTTTTAGGTTTTTGAAATTAGATGTTATTTATGGGAAAAATAATTAAATCATGAAAAGTATGATGATGTGGCAGACAGATGAGTATTTTTAGACTACTTGATTAAGAATAAAGAATAAAAATTCTTCAACAAAAGGATTAATAAAATTATTAAGAGAAATGATGTCAAAGTAATTAAATAGAAATATGGAAATAATTATAGAAGTTTAAATATTGATAAATTATATGAAGATGAGTAAGAAGTTGGTACACATTACTATTTTTTATAGGTTTATTCTAATAATAAAGATTATAAGGATGAATTAGAAGATGAAACAATTTTTGAATAAAGTTATCTTATACCTTATAGAAGACATAGGAGAGTGAAGGTTGATCCATCCAATATAATTGGAGATAGATCTACTCCAACACAAACATGGAGGATGAGTAATGAATACCATGTTAATATATTATCAATAGTGAAACCAACATCATTTAAAAAATAAGCATAGGGTGGGTCATGGGCTATATCCATGAAAGAATAATTGGATTAAATTGATAAAAATAAAACTTTGAAAATTGTAAATAATCCTAAACATCATAATGTGATTGGAACAAAGGGGATATTTAAGAATAAATTTTATGAGCATGGAAATGTGATCTGAAATAATTCATTAATAGTTTTTAAAGTTTATTCACATATTGAAGGTGTGGATGTTGAAGAAAATTTTTCACCAGTAGATCAACTTGAGTCGAAAATTCTCTTTCAAAAAATGAAAATTTGAATAGGATTTAGGATTTATCATATGGATGTAAAAAAATTGAATAGAGTTCTTTAGGAGGAGGTTTATATTGAATAGTCAGTGGGTTTCTTGATTGAAAATGATGAAACCAAAGTTTTTTAGATTCATAAGGACATTTACTATTTTAAATAGGAACCATGATCATGGTTTTCTCAGTTATATTCATACATGAAAAATATAGAAGAAAAGAGGGGTGGTGTCGATCACAATCTCTATATGATGACATCTAAAGAAGAATAATTCATTGTGCAAAATTATTTGTATGATATAATATTTTTTGGAAACAAATATAAATCTATAGAGTATCTTTCTGATATAATGAGTTTTAAAATTTAAATTTCCATGATTGGTGAGCTTACTTATTTTATGGGGAAAAGGTGTTTTATAAATAGAGATATACTTTCATCACTCCATCTAAGTATATAAAAGATCTATTGAATAATTTTAATATGCATGATTCAAAACCAATGTCAACTCTGATTGTGGTTGGAAAAGAAAATTAAAATAATGAGGATGTAAAATATATAGAACCTAACTTGAATAGGATGATTATTGGAAGCTTGTTATATTTTATTACTACATGATCAGAAATTGTTTTTGCAACATGTTTCGTAGCCCATTTCTAGAGTAATATAAAGGTAGAGTATCTCAAAATAGTAAAATAAATTATGAGGTACAACCAAGGTACTCTCAATTTTGGTTTTCTATTTGATTTTAGAAAGGATCGTTAATTATCAATGTTTTTTTATACGGACTAGACCGATAATGTGGTGGATCAAAAGTCCACAAGTGGTGGTGAAATCTTCATTAGATATAAATGTGTAGGCTGGTTGAGTAAAAGGAAGAAAATCACATCACTGGGCTTGGAATAAGAAGATTATATTTCAATTACCAATGCCTACACTCAACTTTTATAGATAAATTAATAGTTATAGGATATTAGAGAATAAGTAGAGAAACCAATGATGATATTTTTTTATAACCAGAGTTTAATTAAGCTTAAAAAAATCTCACACAATACTCTCATTCCAAACATATTTAAATATGATATCACATTTTCAAATAAAAATGGGAGCATGGTGTGATCATAATGGAGCATGTTGGAACTCATGAGAAAGTGGTAGACATCAAGACTAAACTATTAGCTGCTCCAACATTTGAGAAACATCAGTTGAACCTTATTTTTCAACCACTACCCTCAATTTTATGATTTTTGGATATTATTCACTCTCTCTATTTGTATCTAATTATTTATATGGTTATTTTCATATTTTTTTATCCTTTCTCTTCGAGTTTTGTGTCAAAGGGGTAAATGGATGTGAAATTAAATAGCCAATAGTAAATAATGAAAATGTGTCCAAACAAGTGGTGTTAATTTAAAGTGGTGTCAGTGATGAGATTTTTTCATCAAGGGAGAGTGAAAGATATAAAATTTATGGGGAGATATGATCCATAAGGAACAAAGTTTGAAATGGTGAATCATAAATGATCTTGTAGATAAGGTATTTCTAGAATGAGAAATTACATGAAGCATCAAATTCTTTCTTGAACTATTGTTTTCTATATTGATCAATGATTGTGTATACATATAGAGATGGATGATATATTCAATTGATATTGGAAAAAAGTAAAATATGTATGAATAATTGAATTTCACTTTGGGTTACCAAAAATCCCAAATGTGGACAATGTTGGAACCAGTGTGACCCATGTAAGATCCTATCTTTTTCTAAGTATATCCCTCTTTTCCTTTTTTAGTTACATATCTTTTGGTTGGTTTTTTTTCTTTTAAAACCTTAGTTTTTGAGTTTATTTTGGTATGGAGATCTTTTTCTAGGGAAAATAACCTAAAGTTTGGGGATGTGAATTTGTTTTAATTAATGGAGTTTGTGTATAATTGTGAAAATGTCTTAAAAGGATGTTCTTTGAGGGTCTAAGTTAACCTGGGGCCATTTTTAAGTGTTTCTGCAGAATCTACATATAAGAAACTTTCACATTGTGAATAGGTTACATGACATGAATTCTTGTTAGGAATATGCCATGAACTGGTATAAAGAGTGAATATTTTACATGCTGTGAATCTGGTTCACATCATTAAAAGGTTTATTGGTGTTAATTTAACCTGAGATGAAGTGTTTTTTAGAATATCTTATCAATAAAGAAATTCACATTGTGAAAGGGGTTCATGTTGTGAATATCTCAAGACTAGTGGTTTTAAACCATGATACACATATGATTTATTTTTCATTCATGGTGCAACATCCTATCATGAACTTTAGAGTGACTCTAGGTGATTTTTAGGTTATTCCTTCACTTCTAAATATATTTGACTTTAATTTCATCTCCAATGAGTTCCTTCACTTTGGTTTTCTCCTTCCTTCTGTTATTCTCTATTATCGCGGAGTGATCTCTTGACCACCATTGAATTAGATTTTGATCTTGATTTCTATGTGATCTAGTTTTTCCTTGTAATATCTTTCACCTTCATTCTTCATTGTTGTTCCCTATTGAGAGTGTTTATTTGATCATCAGATAAAGTTAGGTGGTCTAGAACAAAGCCTTATAGTTTGATTTTAATTGTTTATGTGTGTGAAATATTATGCGACCATTATGAAAAAAATGTGTATGTTAACTAATGGATTAATTTGTGAAAATAATCATGTGTTTGGACCACCTGTTATATCCCTTTAGATCCAATAGAGTTTAGACCTAGCATGAGGCCACCCATAGGGAGAGCCTACCCTTAGACAATAATTAACTGGTTATTCGATTAAAACATGAATTAGCATGACATGAGAACTTAGGTGATTTCTTATGATATGATCACTTCGGAAAATAGATTACTTGTTTATTCATATGACTGGTGATACATTGATATGACATGGTTATACATAATGTAATGTTAATGGTTTAATACATAACTTAATGAATGAAAGGGAATTGAAATATAAAAGGTAATTGGCTGAATTGACCTTTATGACTTATGATATATATTGTGTTATTACTTCCATTATGACTTGTGTTGTATGTTTTGTTGAAATTATTATATAGAGGGCTTAGAATGGTTATGATGTTATGTTGTATGTTGTTTTATTATGTTTTTATGATTATAGTGATTGGTCCGATTATGATGTAATGCTTATAGGGCTTGGCCCAGTTATGCTAAAATGATTATATAGAGGACATCTATTGGTTATGCTGAAATGATTATATAGAGGACTTGGTCCAATTAAGCCCAAATGCTTATAGGGATTAACTCAATTATGCTGAAATGATTTTATAGAGGTATTGGTCTAGTTATGTTGTAATTCTTATAGGTCTTGGCTCGATTATGCTAAAATTCTTATATAGATGGATTAGTATAGTTATGTTGAAATGCTTATATATAGGTATTTTTATATTTATTCCATGGAATTGTGGTTACGGTTGGTATTTTAATACTACGTTCTCAAAGATGTTCTGGTGTGATACCAAAGTAGGTTGATTATTATACTATATTAATTGATTAATTAATACTCTTATTTTATCACTTTATTGCATGAAATTACTATTAGACTGGTTTTGTTTAGACATGGTGGTTTTAACCTATTGAGTTATACTCACACCTCATTCGAGCTGTCGTTTGGTACTTGAGAATATTACATGGATGCAGTTTTGGACAAGGGAAAAGGACCATGTTGTTGATTATTACTTATTTAATGGTTTGGAGCTTGGATATACAACAGACATGGGAATCAAGAATATGGTCTTTAGTGTCTTCCTTGAGTTGTTTTTTCATTTATAGATTTTACATTTAGCATGACACTTAGCAACATTTTATCCTTTCATTACATTATTTTTCATATTATTGGTTTAATCAGTTGCCTTAACTATTTGGTTTATCTGTTTTTGTTATATATATTTCTCTATTTACATTACTTTGATATTATTTTTGATATTATTATAATTCTATATAAAGGGGTATAGTCTCACCACTATGTTCTTTGCACCCCTACTACTAGTCGGTAACCTATGGAATATGGGGAGGCAATATTAAGGTCTAGTAACCAACTTAGTTTGGTCACGTGAGAGAGTACTGATCCAGAGGAAATTACAAAGTGGTATCAGATCCCTTGGGTTTTTCTTGTTGTTTCTTTACTATTTGAGAAATGTATAAAAGAGACTAGAAAAATGTTATGAATTAGTAATGAGTACATGAATAGGAGTAGATAACCCATGTATGGTGGAAAAGTCAGGTACCCGGTAATGGAATTGTTGTTCATGTTTTTCACTTGTTATAGTTGATATTATTTCACATTGGTTGATCACATATTGTGTGAAGTTATTGTTTCTTGAGATTTATACTCATGGATTGGTATAACACAAGATGAGTATCCATGCATCATGATTGGAATGTAGGTATATATATTGACATGAATTGTTCATGATAGGGTCATATTTATTGCATGCGATATTATTGCCTATATGAACTATGAAATGAGATTCCTATTATATATTATAAATGAAATAAAAGAACTATTATGTAATGCCAATTCACTTGTTAATATATATTTATAGAGTCCATGAGCTAGTAGTTCTATATTTTTTCCACCTATTTAGGTTAACTATAATCTTACCTAGTGTTTTAAGGAGTGAATTTTCCTTTTATATAAAATGCCTTCTCATCGCCTTCAAATTGAGAATTAGGAGAGAGGCAATTGACATGATCCTAACACAGCTGAACCAGAGTTTCCTATAGCTCCTGAGAATCAAATGGATTTTTAGCTTTATGATAGCTTCCTTAGGTTCATGCAATCCATGGAAATGGATATTTTTCTCATATACCTTCAATTTTTTAGCTTACAAGAGAGTTTGAACTATAGTGTATGCCTACATTCATGGGGAAGGGAGTACCCCAGGCATCCAATTTATGGATAGAGTCATTTCATATGATCTTAAATCACCTCAATACACCCATAGATAGGAGGGTTAATCTTTCTCCATACATGCTTCATGGACCTACCAAATGTTAGTGGGACATTCAAGATAAATATGGGTAGCAAGATGAGTTATCCTGCAAGGACTTCAAGTCAAAGTTTTTTATCCAAATCTTTTATGAAACATTGATGGATGAGAATGATTGTGAGTTCATGCACCTAACATGTGATATCATGTCATTGATGGTCTATGTTGGATGTTTCATTGACTTCTAGTGATTTTCTCCATATTTAGCAGCTGATGATATTTCTAGGGTGATGAATTTCTAGGATTTAATTTTCTATGAGATCAGGTCAAACGTGATTTTTTTTTCTTGAGTATAATTTCAGACATGATGAATCAGGATCTCATCATGAAAGGGAATCTGAGATAAGCCCTAATCCACAGCCAGGCTATATCAGTAGGGATAACTAGGAGCTCTTATTCTAGTTCCTAGAGGCACTGTTATGATGTTTATCACCAAGAAAATAGTAGGAAGATAATTCAATATATTGGGAAGTTATCTTGGGATCGTGTTCCATTGTAGTGCTATTACTGTGGAAAGTTTCTTCACAAGAGGCATCAGTGTTTGTACCCTACTTTGGAGTGTTGTGTTTGTGGAAGGATATTCAACCTATAGAGGTATTGTAGGGGGTATAATAATAGATTAGTAGTGGGGGTCAATATAGGTACCAGATTTTGGGAAGGACTCATATACCCCTCAATAGACTGGTATTTGGAGTTCCACTTTATGTTCAGGTCAAGGTAGGGTACATCTTATGTAACGACCTAAACGTTTTGAATAAAATTTGTTTCCTAAAAATGTGTCTAATACTGTACACAACAAAACTATATCCATTTAATAATGAAGAGAGTATAATTGAAATGTAACCATTGGGTTTCAACCATTATATGATCATTTTAGAATTATGATTGTTGGTCAATATGACCACTGGAAATAATACTCTTAATAGTAATTTTAACATTATAAATAGAAATGATAATGGTTAATTAATGTAAAAAGAAGAGTTGATGGTCTCATCCAATAGATTCATGCCTTACAAACCCATTCATGAAAAAATGGGAGGGAGGTACCTTATTTGGGATTCTCTCTTGACCAAGCCCAAGATGAGCTTCAAAATGTTAATCTTGAATGAAATCGCATACGGGAGAAGTTCAAGTTAGTGTAGATTACCACTTGGGCGATGTTATCTGAGCCACCCCAATAATTATCACCATCGCACACATTACCCTTAGGTAATATGTAGGTTTTATAAGGGGTTATGTGTCAAGGCCTTAGTTACTTAATTTATAATCCCATTGTATAAATAAAATTGTTATTTCATCATTTCCATTTTAATAATAGTTTTGCTTAAAAATTGAGATGGAATTTGTTAAATTGATTTTTTGGGTAAGAATCGTACTTTTATGAAAGATATAAATTTTTATATTAAAAAAAATTGTATTAAATTTTTTTATTATAATTAAAAAGTGTTATAAAAAACTCTTTTTTAATTATAAATGATAAAATATTTTTTTTTCAATTGTCGAAAATTTTAGTATGCATTTTCTGTCTGCTTTTATTTTTAATAAATTATTATTATTAAAGTTAAAAGTTAAATTTATCATATTTATATAATTATTATGATATAAATAAATTTCATTTTTGAAATCGGAATGTGGATATTAGGTTAGGGTGAATTCATGATAATTTTATAAAATACTTCTTTTTCCGTGAATGGTAAAAATATAGTTTGAGTTTTTAGGTATGTTTAATGACATCATAATGAGGTAATAATTAATATAAAATTATGGTCGAATATTTTGGATTAATATATGATAATATTTATCCCAAGTGTAAAATACCATGGGAAATTACCATGGTTAAGCCCATGGTTTTGCAAATATTACTACTAAGATGTCCAAGGAAATTAATAAAAAAACTCCCTCACTTTTTCTATAAATACCCACCCATTTATTCGTTTCCTTTCATTATAAATTAATTATATAAAAATATCTAATAGTATTACCTCCCAAGGAGTCCTCCCAAGTTTTTCTCAATTCCACTAAATTCCCAATATTCAAATTTTAGGAGTCACTCTTCAAGGTAAGGGAATCTCAACTTCCCTTTTACATTCAAGTTTCCTTTTTATGTGGTATATATTTTAAATTTCCATACTATGTTCTCATATCCATTTTATTATATCAATTTAATGTATTAATATTATTTGATTAATGGTATACCATTATACCCTCTGTTTTTAATGTTTTCTAAAACCACATTTTAAACCCATTGTGCTGCAGATTTTACTTCTCAAAATTTCACTCTTTTTTGCAAGAAGTTATTTTATTATCTTTTTTGAATACCCAAACCTATTTATTATCCATGTGTATTAAAAAATATGTAAAAATGATCTATTTAATTCTGGTATTAACATAAATGAAACCCACCTTCCTTTTCTGTGGGTTTAAAATAACAAAATGATCTTGTTTTTAAGCACTTTCTACAACACCGTGATTTTGATATGAAACTCGTTTCTTTTATTCTCCACAGGTTATTTATGACATGTTTATTTTGATATATGTGGATAACATTAATTAATATATATGAACAATGTTACCTGATATCACTCTAATTAATTGGGTAAATAATTTAATCTCAAGATATGACATGTTTTACGATACCTTGGTGAATAACCTTTGTAATTTTTATGACACCTCAGTGACAAAACTTGGGGATGTGATTATGAATGTCTAAAGTAAATTTTTTAGCCACATTTCCAAGTTATTATTAATTTTATTATTATTATTATATTCTTCTTTCTCATTCATTTATGTATTTTCTCATGTTCTTATTGATATTCCTCAAGATCACAAGTAAACTATTTCCCTTGTTTACCCTTAGTGGGCCTTCTGCTCCCCATTTCCTTTGATGTATGTATCTAGGTTATGAGATGTAGTAATTGATCTTAGGATGAACCTATGATGAATAAATTCAAGTGGATTATAATAATGTTTTCATATTTTCATGTATTATTTACCTTATTTCCAAGACAATTAACTTTAAAAGATCATCTCTTTGTAAAATGTAATGAAAAGTTATGTAATAAAAAAGGTGGGATGACATAGTTGGTATCAAAGGATGATTTAGTTATTTCTGGAAATTGTTATTTGAAAAATTTATGAAGAACCTTAGGTATAAGTTTAAATATAGAAAAATTTCCTAGTATTTTAGTGAAATATTAAGTAAGTGGTTTTTGAACAAATAAATCCATGTCTGGATACGAACAAGTGGATATGGATTTTTCATAGATGTATCTAGATGTAAAACCCATAAAAAAAGCTTTGAGATAGACTCGAACAAGAACTGGGGAATAAAAACAGGCCTTGATACACACCTATTTTTATACTAACAGGGGATATATTTGGTTAATCACAAGATTTTTATGAACCATTATAAAGGATTTATAGAAAATTTAGTTGTTTTTAATGAATAACATGTTTAAGAATGATGTTATATGACATAAAAGTTCCCTTGGAACTATAATATTATTAAATGAAACATGTTTCTCACTAAGGTTTTATTAATTTATAAAATGGAGGTAAATAGGGAAAACTGCATAAATAGTGAGCGCAATGGAACAGGCACTGATGACCTTTCGATGGAATTCAGAAGGGAAAAATTCATGAGAATGTTGAATCAACTGAATTGAATTGTGGGAAATAACTTGAATCAAGATGAGAGACCAGATTCACCAATAAGGGAAAAACTTTCTATTGAGTCCTTTATGTGTTAATGACCACCATATTTCAGTGGATTTACTGACCCATTGATTACTGAATAGTGTATAAGCTCTATTGAAAAGATTTTTTCTATACACCATTGTTTAGAATAAGAGAAAGTCACCCTGGCTATTTACTGCTTAGAGGGAAAAGATAATAAGTGGTGGGTTTTGATCATAAATATGAATCCAAGAGGGGATATTGAATCTACAGAGAGGGAGGAGTTCAGTGAACCTTTTTAAAAAAATATTTCCCCTATTCAATGCGAACTAAAATAGAGAAAAAATTCCTAGAGCTGAAGCATAAGGAAAATGAATCTATGGAAATTTATGAGATTAACTTCACAATAATTTCTCATTACACCTCTATCTTTTTCATCGATTCTAATAGGAAGGTTGATATATTATTAGGTGGCCTAAGACCTCATCTACAGAATAATCCTTCCAACTGAGACTATGAAAACAATGAGGAGATTGTGAGGAGTGATATGAAAGTTGAACTAGAGTTCAGTGAGATTTAGTAGTCAGACAAATAGAATGAAAAGAATAGATATATAGAGACAAACTTGGGAAGGAGATTTGACCAAGGAAGAGGAGGAAAGAAATTTCAACTTTCCACATGCAACAAATGTGGGAAGAAGTATTTAGATAACTACCTTCTCGAGAGTATGAAGTGTTACAACTATGGAATAGATGGTCATATCGCTCAAAACTGTCATAGTTAATTGAATCCTCAACTTCTCAATACTAACGACAAAGGGAAGATGGTTTAGGACATACCTGAAGTCCAATTATTCAATTGTGGATAGCTTGGACACTTTTCTAATCATTTTACAAATACAAGGGTAATGGAGGGGAATCACCATCAACTTCAGCATAGGCCAAGGGAGCATTGTCATGCTTTTATTATCACGACTGCTGAAGTTAAATCTCCAAATGATGTGGTGCTAGGTACTCTCATTGTTCTCTCAAAGCTAGCAAGTACTTAGTCTCATTCTAGTTCTACGCATTCCTTTATTTCCTCCAAGTTTGAAAATAATATAGAATAAATCCCTAAACATCTAATAGCATAACTACTAGTCAAGACTCATGGAGGGATTATCTAAGAATCAAAATTGTATAGAAACTCTAGTTTTCACTTTGGTGAACACAAACTTATCAAAAATCTAGTAGTCATTCCGATGATAGAATTTGACATTATACAAGGGATGGACTGGATCTCAAAGTATAACGCTAAGATCAACTGTAGGAGTAAATAAATATCATTATTCTTGAATGGAAAACTGATAGTTGTTTTAAAAGGATAGATATTGAGACATGATCTTTGTCTAGAAGCACCACACATGGCCTTATTTATGGATATGATCAGTGAAGATGAAGAATAAAATGAAATTATATGAATAGATAATGTCCCCATAATTCAAGAATACATTGATGTATTTCATAAGGAGTTACCTAGACCTCCCCAAGAAAGGGAGGTAGATTTCTCCATTAAACTTATGCTTGGATCCAATATGATATCAAAAAACCCATATAGAATAGAAAATATGGATTTGTAGGAATTAAAGAAACAACTCCAATATCTATTGGATGAGGGGTTTATCTGACCAAGTGTGTATTCTTGGTAAGAACTTACTCTCTTTGTGAATAAGAAGAATGCATCAATGTGATTATGCATCGATTATAGAGAAATTAATAGGATCACAGTAAAGAATAAGTATCATCTTCCAAGAATTTATTATTTATTTGACCAGCTTCATGGGGCTCAATTATTATCTATGATTGATCTTTGATTTTTTATCATCATTTGAGGGTGAATAAAGAAGATATTCCAAAGACCACCTTCTAATCAAGATATGGGCATTATGAGTTTGTTTTTATGCCCTTCGGCTTGACTAATGCTCCTACTATATTTATGGATTTGATGAATATAGTATTTAAGGACTACCTTGATAAATTTGTGGTATATTTCATTGATTATATTCTAATATATTCCAAAATTCATGAGGAGCATGAGGAGAATCTAAGGGTTATATTAAAAACACTAAGGACGAAGAGGTTATTTGTAAAGTTCATAAAATGCGAATTTTGGTTACAAAAAGTATCTTTTGGGGGAATTTTTTAACCAAATAAGGAATATAAGTTGACCCTACAATGACAAAGTTTATGTAGAAGTAGCCTCATCCTACAACAGTAACTGAGATTCATAGTTTCTTTGGTTTAGTAGGATATTATAGTAGGTTTGTGAAAAAAAATTCACAACTTTATAATACACTAACTAGGATAACTCAAAAAGGGGTCAAGTTGATCTGGATAAAGGAGTGTGAATAAAGTTTCCAAGATCAGAAGAAGATATTGGTTATTACACCCATGTTAACTCTACCCTATATCGGAGAAGGATTCATTATTTTTAGTGATGCATCTCTGAAAGTGATTGGGTATGTCCTCATGAAAAATGAAAAGGATACTGCTTATACATCTCGACAGTTGAATCCTCATGAGCATAACTATCTCACACATGACCAGGAACTATCTACAGTTGTTTTTTCTCTAAAGATATGGAGGTACTATCTTTATGGGTAGAAACAATTGATATATACATAGACTATAAAAGTTTAAAGTATATTTTCACACAAAAGGAATTGAACATGAGATATAGGAGATGGTTGGAACATCTTAAAGACTATAATTTTTCAATTCATTATCACCCTGGTAGAGAAACAGAGTCATTGATGCATTAATTAGGAAAGACCCAATTATTCTAGAAATGGTGATGATTTAAGTAGATCCTTTGATCAAAGACATAGTAAAACTAGCATGGGAATCATAAGGGAAGGGACATCATCAACCCTATCCCAAATGATTTCTCAATAATAATTACTAGAGAAGATCAATAAATATCAAAGAGAATAACCTTTTTTGTAGAAAAAGATAGAGGCTCTGAATAATAGAAATTTTATTGAGATCAATATTGATCAAGAAGGTATACTGAAAATTTGTACAAGGTTATGTGTTCCATCTATTCCAGAAATAAATAAGTAAATGATGGATGAAGCTCATAGATATACTTTATCTATACATCTTGAAATCACGAAAATGTATAGGGACATTCATAATCATTATTGGTGGGATAACATGAAAAGGGATATTTTTTACTACACTACAAGGTGTATGGTGTGTCAATGAAGGAGAAGCGAAAACTTCCTAAAGGGGTATTACAACCACTACCCATACCAACATGGAAGTGGGATAATATCACTATGGAATTTTTCACTATTCTCTTGAGAACATCCAAAGTAAATAATGCAATATGGATTATAGTGAACCGCCTCACCAAGACTGGACATTTTATCTCTATTTAGGAATTTTTCTCTCTTGAAAAACTCTCTAAGATATAGTAAAGAAAGTGGTAAGGATGCATGGAGTTCCACTTTCTATCATATTTGATCATGATCCAAGGTTCACATAAAAATTATAGATAAGTCTTCAACATTATCTGAGTACCAAATTGAATTTCATTATGGCATATCATCCTCAAACTGATGACCAATCTGGAAGGACTATTCACACACTCGAGGACATATGGATGATGGGATAAACATATCTCATTAATTGAGTTCTCATACAACAAAAACTTATATTAGAGTATTCAAATGTAATCCTATGAATATCTATATGGAAAGTGATGTAGAAATCCTACTTTTTGGGATGAATCTGGTGAGAGAAAGATTCTTGGGCCTGATCTTGTGTAAGAGATGACAAAAAAGGTTCATATCATCCAACAACAAATAAAGGCTACCCATAGTAGGTAGAAGAGCTATTCTAACAACCATTTAAGGGACTTGGAGTTTTATGTTGGTGAAAAATTATTCCTTTTAATTTCACCTTGGAAGAGATTCATGAGGTTTTGTAAGAAATGGAAGCTTATCCCCAGGTACATTGGCCCCTATGGAATCATTGATCGCAAAGGAGCAGTGTCCTTTCATTTTTCACTTCCTCCAAATCTAGATCAAGTTAATGATGTTATCTGCATATCTATCTTGAGGAAGTACATGCATGACCCTTCACATGTACTAAATATGTAGGTGGTACAACTGGAACATGACATCTCTTATGAGGAGTATCCGGAAGAGATGTTGGACCATAGAGACAAGATTCTACACGACAAGACTACCAGCCTCATTACAGTGTTGTGGAGGAACAAAAAATATGAAGAGGCTACATGGGAACCAGAAGAGAAAATGAGGTAGAAGTACCCACACATTTTGTCTTCTGAGTACACAAGTTGAAATTTCTAGGATGGAATTTCTTAAGGTGGGAATAATGTGATGACCCAAACTTTTTGAATAAAATCTATTTCCTAAAATGTGTGTTACATTGTACACAAAAAAACTACATACCCTTAATAATTAAGTGAGTATAATTAAAATGTAACCATTGAGTTTTGACCATTATATGATCTTTGTTCAATTATGACCATTGTCCAATATTATTGTGGGAAATAATACTCATAATAGTAATTTTAACGTTATAAATATAAATGATAATGGTTAATTAAATCAGAAAAAAGAGTCGATGACCTCATCTAGTAGAGTCGTGCCTTATGAAGACCATTTTTTAGAACTTGGGAGGTAGGTAGAATCTTTTTTATTTACTCTTGACCAAGCCTAAACAGAGCTTCAAAATTTTAATCTTCAATGAAAACACCTATGGGAGAAGTTCAAGTTAGTGGAGATTACCACTCGAGCGATGCTATCTGAGCCGACCCAAGAATCTATCACCATTGCAAACCTTACCCTTAGGTTGTATGTAGGTATTATATGGGGTTATGTGTCAATTCCTTAGTTACATAATGTATAATCCATTTTTATAAATAAAATTTTCAATTCATCTTTTTTGTTTTAAGAATAGTTTTTATTAAAAATTGAGATGGAATTTGATAAATTGATTTTTTAGTTAAAAATTATACTTTTTAGAAAGATATAAACTATTATATTAAATAAATGTTTTATTAATAATTTTTATTATTCTTAAATAGTGTTATAAAAAAATCTATTTTAATTATAAATGATAAAATTATTTTTTTTCCAAGTGTCGAAAATTTTACTATGCATTTTATGCCCGCTGTTATTTTTAATAAATAATTATTTTTATAGTTAATAGTTAAATTAATCATATTTATATAATTATTATGATAAAATAAATGTCATTTTTTAAATGATAACTTTGATATTAGGTTAGATAAAATTTATGATAAATTTATAAAATACCTCTTTTTTCATGAATAGTACAAATAAAGTTTGAGTTTTTTGGTATGTTTAATGACATAATAATGATGTAATAATCAATATAAAAAAATTAAACTCTTTTGGATTAAAATATGATAATAGGTGTCCCAAGTTTTGAATAACATGGTTAAATACAATGAAAAATCCAATGGTTTTTCAAATATCACTACTAAGGTGTCCAAGGAAATTAATAAAAATAACTCCCTCACTTTTGCTATAAATACCCACCCATTTATTTATTCCATTTAATTAAAAATTAATTATCCATGATTATATAATATTATTACCTCCCAAGGAGTCCTCCCAAGGTTTCATCAATCCCCAAAGGTCCCGATCTTTCAATTTTAGGAGTCACTCTTCAAGGTAAGGGAATCTCAACTTCACTTTTTCGTTCAAGTTTCCTTTTTATGTGGTATGTCTTTAAAATTTCAATACTCTATTCTCCTATAAATTTAATTCTATACCTATAATTTATTAATAATATTTTATTAATGGTATACCCTTGTATCCTATCTTTTTAATTTTTTCTAAAACCACATTGTTACTCATTATGCTGTTTATTTTGCTTCTCAAAATTTCTATCTTTTTTATAAGAAATTATTTTAATCTATTTTGTGAATACCCAAACCTCTTTATTCACTAGGGGTATTCACATATATTTTAAAATGGTTTATTTAATTTTGTTATTAACATACATGAAACCCTCCTTCCTTTTCTGTGGGTTTAAAATGACAAAAGGGTCTTGTTTTTAAGCACTTTCTAAAACACCATGATTTTGTTATGAAACCCATTTATTTTATTATCCACAGGTTATTTATAAAATTTTATTTATGATATATGTTTATAAAATTAATTAATACATATTAAGGGTGCTCCCTGATAGCTCTCTAATGCACTGGGTAAATAATTTAATCTCTAGATATGACATGTTTTATGATACCTTGGTGAATAACCTTGGTAATTTTTATAAACCTCGATGACAAACTTTGGTGATATGATTATTAATGTATAAAGTAAATTTTTTAGCCACATTTCCAAGTTATTATTCATGTTTTATTTCTATTATTATTATTATATGCCTCTTGTTCATTCCTTTATTTATTTCCTCAAGTTCTTATTGATATTCCTCAAGATCATAAGTAAAATGTTTCCCTTATTTACCCTTACTAGGCCTTCTGCTCACCCTTTCCTTTGATGTATGTCTCTAGGTTATGAGATATAGAAATTGAACTTAGGATAAACCTATGATTAATCCATTCAATTGTATTAGAAGAATTTTTTCATATTTTCATGTTTTATTTAACTTATTTTCAAAACACTAAACTTTAAAAGATCCTCTATTTTTAAAATTTAATGAAAAGTTATGTAATAAAAAAGGAAAGATTCCATATGGTACCCCAGTGTAAGAGCAGAAGTACCATACAAAGGGAATATCACCAGGGAGTTGGATTCTAGCCCAGGGAAGAGGGTAAGTTAGTTGCATGCTATGAAGTCTACTCTAACTATTTTGGGTGCAAGACCTTCTATCGTAAATGGTATGATTATAGTATCATCATCCTTTTCTTATGTTTTATTTAATATAAGATCATTGAATTCATTTATATATGATCTTTTTGAAAAAAATGGACTTGGTTGTGGAATTATTTGATGGTTTATTGATCATTGACACACCGTTGGGAGTGCGGTTAGATAATATTAACCATTTTAAGGAATGTTCTCTAGAAATTAGTGTTTACCATTTCTTTTGGGAACCATTTATGCTATAAATGATAGGTTTTGATTTGATTCTTGGTATAGATTGGTTATTTCTATACCAGGATCATATTTATTGTTACTAGAAGAAAGTTACCTTTCTAGGTCCAAAATGAGGCATCTATTTTCATGAGGGTGAGTGGGATCTTTGGGTTGGTCGTACAGGTCCAATTCAGTGTAGATTGGATTGTCTCACGACTTAGATAATAGTACTTTCTCTAGATGATAGTGGAATGTAGAAAGATTCTTTTCCTCTAGTAGTATACCATTTTTAGGATGTCTTTCTTGAATAATTATACAGTTTACCACTTTAGCAGTAAATCGAGTTCATATTCAATTTGGTTTCGGGAGAAAATCCATTTTCAATACCACCTTATAGGATGGCACTAGAAGAGATTTAGAAATTTAAAGTTAAATTGGATGATCTAGAATCTAAGGGTTTTATATGACCTAGTATGTCACCTTGGGGTTCTCCCCGTCTTTTCACCAAGAAAGTTGATGGGACTTTGTTCTTGTCTGTAGACTATCAAATATTGAACCAGATGACAGTCAAGAACTGGTATCCCCTTCCACAGATTGATAATCACTTCAACCAATGAGAGTTTATTAGGTTTTATATAATATTGTATTGAGTTTATGGTATCATCAATTGATACTGAGACCATTATACATACCTCAAACTTCTCTTAGGAGTAATTTTGTCTTATACAAGTTCATGGTGATGTCATTCTGTCAGAAAAATGCATTGTGATATTAATGGACTTGTTGAATCAAATATTTTATCCATTTATAGACTATTTTGTGGTGAATTTCATCAATGATAACTTATTTTACTCTCATTCATAAGATCATACCCAAAATCTTGATATCATCTTGAATACATTGAGAGAGAATCAACTTTATGTTAAGCTAACCAGATGTAGTTTTTAGATTGATAAACTGTACTTCTTAGATTATGTCATCTTGAAGGTTGGAGTGTCAGTGGACCCAGAGAAGGTTGTAGTTTTGGTATCTTAGAAGAATCTCAAGAATGTCTTAAATATTCAGATCTTTCTAGGTTTATCAAGTTATTATCAGTTTTTTATCCAAGACTTCTCCCATCTGGTAGTACCGATGTATGGGATTACCAAGAAAGGGGTGAAGTTTTTTTGGTTGGATGATTGTGAGAGAGATGTTTAGTATATTAAGGGAAGGATGAACTCATCACCAATACTCACCTTACCAATGTTAAGAAAGGAATATAATGTGTATTGTGACACATCTGGAGTTGTACTTGGAGTAGTTTTGATGTAAGAGGATAGAGTGGTTTCTTATGGATCTAGACAACTAAAACCACATGAGATGAATTATCCTAATCATTATCTAGAGTTATATATGGTGGTACACACCCTAATATGTTAGAGACACTGTATTTTTGGAGAATGTTTTGTGGTTCATAGGGACCAAAAGATCCTTAAGTACATATTTTTTAGAGGTACCTAAACCTTCAGTAGAGGAGGTGGGTCGAGTATCTGTAGTCTTTCAACTTTGAGTTGGCTTATAACCCAGGAATGGGAAATATCATTTCTGATGCCTTATTTTGAAATATAAATAAATAGATAGTTTGGGAGACTTGTGATTAGTGGTGGATGATGAAACTCTTTACAAATATGAATCTAGATGTTCAGGAGTCCCATGAATGAGTATCTCTCACTTCGATATCTGTTATACCCATGATTTTGGACCAGATCAAGACTAAGAAGTTATCTGATCCTGAGGGCTTGGATCTGAGGAAGAAATTATATGGTGAGGATCCACCATTAGGATAGTCTCTTGGAAGTTATAATTCTTTTATTTTTCATGGATTATTATGGGTTTCTATGGTTTTACATGAGGAGCTAATGAGAGAGTTTCATGATTCTGTATGGGTGGTGCATCCAGGGCTGACAAAGATGTATTGTGATATTTGTAGATAGTATTAGAGTATTGGAATAAAAAATGAGGTAGTGGACTTCATGGAAAGATGTTTCACTTATTAGTGGATGAAATCCTAGCACTAGACTCCTACTGGTTTGTTGCAGACTCTTCCCATTCTAGAATGGAAATGGGATAATTTCACAATGGATTTTGTGACATGGTTACCCAGGAAACCATACAAGAATGATGTTTTATGGGTGATCATAGATAGACTGATTAAGGTGTCCCACTTCTTACCCATCAGGGAGACCATCACTATTAATGATCTTGGTTGTCTCTACATGCAAGATATTTTTTGACTGTATGGTTTTATGAGGAGTATAGTCTATGATATAGATCCTTGTTTCATGTCTCAGTTCTGGGAGGGTCTTCAGAAGGCTATGGAATCATAGGTTCTTATAAGTACACTCTATCATACTTATAATTATGGTCAAATTGAATAGAAAATTTAGATTTGGGAGAATATGTTACAATCATGTGTGTTGTATTTTAGTAGTTCATGGGAGAAGCATATGGAACTCATAGAGTTTGTGTATAATAACAACTTCTAGGCATAGACTCATGTGAAAACTTTTGTAAGAACATATCTTTCCTATTAGGTACATATCCTTTTAAATTTATGTTCAATTAATTTTATTATACCTAATATGAATTCCAAAAGAGTTCATAGAGATTTTAGGGGTGTCTGGGGATTTTTTGGAGCCTGGAACCTTGTCTAATGGAAGAAATGGTTGGGTTTCGCGGTTAGTAAAAACTGTGTTTCTCAGTCTTCATGGTTTTACCTAACTACGTGGGGTGTTTTAGTGAGAATAAGTAGTCCATAAGGTTTTCCCTAATAGTGTGACCTAGGAAACATAATATATCATGTGTTTCAAGTCTTTTTGGAAAAAAAATTTCCATGAGTTTTTCACAGTTAGTCTAACCATGTTTCTAGCCTGTAAGAGGGGGTATTAGGATAGAGCAGGGTGCAAGTTTGGTGCACGGTTTATCCAATCATGCCACCAAACAATAATACCTAGTTTTTAATGGGTGAAATATCTGGGTTTTTTTCAATACCTCATTATAGTTTTAATCTCGTCTCTTATTTTATTCCTCCAGCAGATAGAAGGATCATTTTCTCTTATTTAAGGTCTCAAGCCCCTTTCACCTAGAATTTTTTATATATTATCCTTCCAAAATCAGAATCAATATACATTCACCGCATTGGATTATTCTTAGTAAGTGACCCACTCCTTAGGATCCTTTAATCATTATTATTTCTATCGATGATTCTATTTTGGTGTGAACTCATATTCCCAATTTTTTGGACATTCATCCATTCTTTTATTTTCTTCTAATTCAGGCCAAACTAAGGTTTGATACTGGATGAGGAATCTATGACAGGAATAAGGTAGGTGGTCTATGAATCCTCCCTTAAATTCTTGTCATATATAAATTTTTTCCATGGTATGCACACCAGTTTCATCAGGCGTTTCCCTTTAAATTCATCCACCACATCTAGACATCATTATAGGTTGACACCTCAATGTTAACCACCCCAAGTAAGGTGTGTGCATTGTTATACCTTTATTATCCCATTATGGGATCACCTGAGACACCGTTTGGGTGTGTTTAACTTGACCTTTGGTAAGGTAAGTGTTTCTTCATAATTAATAGATATTTAAAATTATATTATAGTAAGTATATATTTATCGATATCACTTAGATTAGTTAAATTTTAAATTTAATTGGTATTGGTTTAATTTCTTTAACTAACCTTATTGTTCTTAATAAAAGGTAATTGAATGGACCTATTAAATGATTATGTAATTGAATTTATAATTGGTTTCATGTCCCCAATTCACCTTGTAATTTTTAATGAAAGGTAATATAATGAACCTATTGAATTATTATTTAGTATGAGTATTACATAACCTATGATCACATATGATATAAATGTAATGAGTATAATGTGCCTATTTTTTTGGACCTTTTTCATCTTTATAGGACTGGTTAGACTTGATATATCCTTGGATTCCCAAGGGAATTCTTTGAGCACTCAAAGGACACCATTCTGATTCATTGATCTGATTGTTGGGGGGGAAATACCCACCATGAAATCTGGTCTTTATCTTATTATGTGAATGCCTTAGAGTTGTACTGATGATTCACTTGACATCTTTTAAGATATTAGAATGCATTGGATACACTCTTTGGATTTAATTGATTCCTTTAGACGCATGGATCCATGGATTTATCCCATTGGGCCTATTCATTATTAGTCTAGGATTACTATGGATAAGCTACATAGACTTGGTTATACTCTTTTACAGTGTAATTCCTTAGGTGTTCCCATTGTATTACACTCAGAACCCTTATATCCATACTTCATGTGATAGTATTATGAGTTGTCTCAACCCCAAAGGTCAAGGATACCTTGGTTATGCCTTGGATCCTTTATAAATATTATTACTTTTATAGTACTATTGATGCATTTATATATATTATCTTCTTATTATAAAACTGAACATAATTAATTAAGTGGTTACATGTTCAGACACTAGCTGAGACTGAAGTAGGTATGGGTTTCTTATTTTTAATGTTTTGATTTTATATACCTAAACACTATACAGTTTATATTCACATACTGGATTTGTATAGACATCATTGGTGGTGTCCTACTAATATTTATCTCACATCCTAGCCAGACCACTTTTGGTACCTGAGGAGATTATATGATCGCAGGTGTGGACAAGGGGAAGTGTCCCACTTTGGACACCTGACTTGCTTGCCTTAGGATAGGAGAAAGGTAGAAGATGATTGAGTGAGAGATCGGGATGCTTGGATTGTTTTTGCTTCTTTTTGATTATTTTGTATATCATGTTTTGTATTGTCTTCCTGTTTCCATGTATCACTACTTTTTTTATAGATACATGCTATCATATTTTTTTATATGATACAGTTTACAGTTATTGAGATGGTTATTTATTAAATGGATGATTATGCTTATTTCTACTACCAATCTTATTCATTATTATGATTCTACTGTTTAATCAACTATTTCACCATCGTGATCTACTCTCACTTGATGGAATAGTAACCTTACAAACAAAACCTAGGACCTATTTGATAGTTGGCAGCCTCTAGAATATGGATAGGCGTTCTTGAGGCCATATGGATGACCGAGTTCAGTTACTCGGGGGTGAACTAGGTCTGGGACATCACAAAGTGATATCATAGTTGTTTCTTTTTGTTTCTTATTATTTGGGAAATTTAGATAGAAGATTAGGAACATGTTGGAACTTGGTCATAAGCCATAATTGGAAGTAGATTACCCATTTTTAGGGTAAACACTAAGTTTCTTGGGAAATGGGTGATTCTTGTTCATTTTTTCTCTTATTACAGTTGATATACTTTTACCATTGGGTGATACATGTGAATTGTGGCCTTTGAAATTATTTATATAGATTCTTAAATGGCCTGGTACGATAAGGATAATTGTTACATACATGATTATAGGCAACTAGGATTCACATTTCATGCATATTCCATACCATATAGGTGTATTTCATTGATTTCATTGCCTGTGTTTCCAGTGATTTTTGAGTGATCCATGGTTTTTATATATGCATGTGCTACTAATATCTTATGTGGGGAAGGGAAATTTTTTATTTAAAATTTCATCATCAACATAAATAGTTTTTTTATATATATATTTATGGTTGAATCTTAAATAACCAATTTCAACCCATATAATTTATGTAACCCTGGTCACATGAGCTAGACTTTGACTATGATTTCATGACTACCAATTTCGATTTATAAGTTGTATAGGACCTTATAAATTGGAAAGGGTAATTCATTGAAATTCAGCCATCGTATTTTACCTATTACATTATGAGACTAAATTTAATGGGGTTGGTTGTAATTAAACAGTTCAATTTATAGTGTATGGGACATTATAAACTAGGAATGACTATACATTTAATTAAACCTTTTGTTGTGTATAAAATCAATTATGAAATTAAAATGAAAATATTGACTTATAAATGAAATAGTTTCTAGTAAATAAAGATTCCAAGTGTAATTTAAAGAGTGTTTCCCTCCTTGAATCACAATTGAACCTCCATATACTATAACCCCAATAAATAAAAGTTTGAACACTTACCAATACCTTGGCCTTCTATGCGGGTAGTTGTGGTAGTAGGTTGGTTATTAATTACTTATTCTTATGTTATGGTTCTTTTAGTGATCCTATCTATTTTTGAATCTTTTTCTGAGGCATGTGCTTGGTATTTGTAGATCTATGACATCACGATGTCCTATAGTCATGCACTATGAGGGTGGTGATGATCATACTTTGGAGGTGGTGGGTCCTGATCCACCAGTGATACCTCCAATAGTTCCACCTATGGAACCACCTTCTATACCCAAACTGCTCACTAATGCTCAACTTCAAGAGATTTTTCTACACTTGATGCAATCTATGAAGGATGTTCCATGACCTACATCTATGATATCTAATCTGACTTAAAAGTTCTAGTAGTAGTACTCTCCCTTATTCTCAAGGGATAGTGGTCCATAGGCTACTAAGTCATGGCTAGAATCCATTATATCTATATTCTAACATATATATATGCTTCCATAGATGAGGTTCAACCTCACCACTTACATACTGCATGATTTAGTCAAAACCTGGTGGGATGTGATTACTCGGGCTGGTAATCATAAATTCATGGTCTAGGTAGACTTCCAATCTACCATCTATGATTACTTTTTACCTCATACACTAAGAGATAATTGAGCTAAAGAGTTCATGAACCTGTAGCATGGTGTTGTGTCCGCTATGGACTATTAATTTTGTTTCACTAATTTGTAAGATTTCATACCGCTTCTTATTGATGATGAGTTATCACAAGTGAGATACTTTGAGGGTGGGATCAAGTATTCTATATACTCTTAGGTGAATGTTTTTCTCCTATATACCTTTTTTGATATTGTGAACCAAAATATTATCATTGAGTAAAACTTTATGGAATTTGATAGTACTTGGAACAAAGTTTTAGTGCCAAGACATGGTAGTAGTTCTTCCAGTAGCAAGAAGCATTGCCTTGAGGTTTCTCATTAGAGTAGTGGTGTCCAAAGTATCCTCACTGGAATCTCTATTTTATGCCATTAGTGTAAACGATAGGGGAATGTAAAGCCTCGGTACGATAGAAACCCACTTGAGTGTTGTGATTTTTGTTGGATGGGTTATCTTCAAAGGTCTTTCAAGACCTTTCTACCTGTTTCTAGTGGAAGAGGGACCATACTAGATCCACCTTCAATATCATGATCAGTTATTCCATGTTAGGATTGAAGCTGGAGTAGTATCGGCTGAACATGAAGAGGATGAAGTCATGGATGAGGTAGTTAAACTTTTGATTATTAGTCATAGTAGAGCAAACCTACTCAGGGTAGTCCAGTTATAGCTTAGGGATATGGATTAGGAAAGTCTCATGATTTAAAGTTGATACCCAAGGATCAAAGTGTAGGTCTTCCAACTGTATGATGTATTATTCTAATAGTCTCTATTATCATATCTTCTTTATTAGATATAGGTGCTTCTCACTCCTTGATCTCTTTATTGATCATGGAAATTCTTGGGATGAAAATTTAGTAATTTTTTGGGATGATGGGCCTAGACACATCATTAGGTGTGTGGTCAGAAGGTATATTCCAATTCAAGGATTTCCCCCTTATGTTAATTAGTTATTGTTTCTTATGGGACCTCTTCATCATCAAGATGATGGGATTTTATTTAATTATCATGATGGACTAGTTGGTTCTCTATCATACATATGTGGACTTCTATCATGGAAGGTTATCATTTACATCACCAGAGGGTGGAAGTTATCTTCACAAGGTTGAGTGGAATTTCCAAGACAATTGAGCCAGAGAAAAGCATCATGGGTTGGGAGGAGTGACAGTCCAGATCTACAACCTTTTCTTAGATGATCGAACAGTGCATGTAACAAATTTTCCTCCCATTGTGGATCATTTTAGGGATTTTTCCTGAATGAATTCTTTGGACTACCTCCCAAGATATAGGTAGATTTTATGGTCAATATTTTTCCATAATAATATCTAGTATATATTCCTCTAAATAGGATAGAACAAACTGAGATCTAAGAGCTTAAGAGATAGTTAGAGGATTTAGAATCAAAGGGTTATATCTAACCCAGTACATAATCTTGGGGTGCACCAATGATTTTCACCAAGAAGGCATATAGGACCCTTAGGATATGTATTGATTACTAAAAATTAATCAATATTACAGTTAATAACGGGTATCCATTTCTTTGAATAGATGATCTCTTCAACCAGCTCCAAGGATCTATAGTGTTTTCTAAGATCGAACTAATACCAGGCTATCATCAGGTGTGATTAAAGCCTTTAAATATACCACATACATATTTTTGAAGTTGGTATAGTTTATATGAGTACCTAGTTATGTTGTTCTATCTTACAAACACACATTATATTTTCATGGCCTTGAAGAATAGGATTTTCCACCCCTACTTGGATTCCTTTTTTATGGTTTTTGTGGAAAAAATCTTGGTGTATTC
The DNA here is from genome assembly GCA_963277665.1 of Viscum album. NCBI lineage: Eukaryota > Viridiplantae > Streptophyta > Magnoliopsida > Santalales > Viscaceae > Viscum > Viscum album. The sequence goes on along the minus strand of OY728156.1, from coordinate 1,626,630,875 downwards.
TCAAAATCAAAGCAACCATGCCAAACATCTTGAGATCATATTAAATACACTAAGAGAGAATCAAATATATGTTAATCTCACAAAGTGACACTTTTGGATCAAAAAGGTTCACTTTTGGATCAAGTTATTATGGTCTGAATAATGTGAGAAGGACTTTCTTGAGCTAAAAGAAAGGATTAATTAATCACTAATTCATATTCTTTCAGATCCTGGCAGAGGTTATACAGTATTTTGTGATTCATTGGGATTTTATATGGGTTTAATATTGATGCAGGATGATTGATTCATTTCATACAAGTCTCACTAGTTGGGACCTCATGGGCATAATTACCTAACACATGACCTTGATCTTGCAGCAGTTGTCCATGTTTTGTGTTGTTTGAGACATTATCTAATGGGAGAGAGCTTTGTGGTCTATATAAACCACAATATCCTAAAATATATCTATATAACTCATTACTTGAATCTCAGATAATGAAGATGGGTCAAATACCTTCAGTCTTTTAACTTTGAGATTGCCTATATGCCTGGAAAGGGCAACGTAGTAGCCAATGTGCTAACCAGAAAACTAAGGTGTAATCCATTCAGGAAGATAGAGATGAATGGAAGTTGAAGGACCTTTTTTCTGAGTTTCATATGTATTTTCATGAGATTCATGAGTATACTTTTCTTACAGCTTTAGTAGTTACCCTCTTAACTCCTGGATAGGGTGAAGAGAATTCATTTATTATAATTTAAAGATTTATTCCTATGGGAAAGTATTTATGGTGAGGACCCACCTACAGAATGTTCTATTAATGGAGATGACATCCTATGTATAAATGGTTGAATCTGGGTTTATACAGACATATGAGAGAATATTATGCAATAATCCCACACTTCTTAGTGGTAATTGCAACTAGACATCTCTAAGATGTGTCGTGATATGTGTATCCAGTATTGGTGGATTCGGATGAAACATCAGATCACAGGTTTTATCACTAGGTGATCCACATATTAGTAGGTGAAGGTGGAGCACCAGCAGCCTGTTGGCTTGTTACATCCATTTCCAATCTCATAATGGAAATGGTAAGATGTTGAAATGGATTTTGTGGTTGGATTACCAAGTTCACCTTGAGGTAGCAATGTAGTTTGGGTAGTAATGGATCGACTGACGATGGTAGCCCACTTCCTTTCTATCCAGGAGACTTTCTCAATTGATGAACTATGAATAATGTATGTCAGTGAGATTATATTCCTACACAGGGTCCCTTATTCTATCATTTTATATTGGTATTCTCATTTCACATTAAGGTTATGATAGGTGTTATAGAAAGATTTGGGTACATATGTTATTTTGATCATAGCCTTTCACCCTCAGATCGATGGAAAATCATAGCGGATGATATAGGTGTTGGAGGGCATGCTTCGAGCATCTATCCTAGATTTTGACAGTTCTCAGGAGAAGTATATCTCTCTAATTTAGTTTTCATACAATAATATATTTCCGGAAACAATTTAGATGGCTTCGTATAAGGCCTTGTATGGTAGGCCATGTTTTTTACCTCTATGCCAATTATAGGCATGGGAGGCAGTGTTATTAGGTCCTCGTCTCATGAAGGAGACTTTAGATCAAGTGTAGTTGATTAATAAATGTATGTCTACTACTCAGTCTATAAATAAATCGTATATTGATCACCATTAGTGACCTCTGGAGTTTTAGTTCAAGGATCGTGTATTCTTGTGGGTATCACCAAGACTTGGGCATAGAAGGATACAGAGGCAAGATAAGTTGTTTCCTCGCTTTTTCAAACCATTTTGGATCTTGGGTATAGTTGATCTGGTATCCTATCAGTTTCTATTACCTTATAGGTACTGTGAAATGCACGATGTATTCCACATTTCATAGATTCATTGTTAACATACTGACCCATCTAATGATTTTGATCTTGAGGATGTTTAATTGGATTTTGATGCTTCCTTTGAGGAGTATACCATATGAATCATTGACCGGATTATGAAGGATATGTGAGGTCGGTTTATCCCTTTGGGTTAGGTTCTATGGAATCTCACCCAAGTACCAGATGAGACTTGGGTATGGGAGGCCTATGTATAAGCTCAGTGGTTGGAGTTGTTCTTAGAAAGTGTTTTACCACCCTTAGAAAGGAAACTTGGGGACTATTTCCTTTAAGGGGGGAAGACTGTAAGAACATTGATTTTCTATGAGGTATGGATCCTTTTAAATTTCATTTTAATTACTTTTATTATACATAATATGAATTCCTAAAGAGGTCATGGAGGTTCTATGGGTTTCGAAGGCTTGTTCTGAGCCCATAACCCAGGCTGTTGGAAGAAACGGTTGGGCTGCATGGTTAGTAGAAACTGTGTAGCCCAGTTCACACATTCTCTTCTAAATGTGTAGGGTGTTTCAGTGAGAAGAAGTGGGATGCATGGTTTTCCCTAACTATGTTACCTAAGACACATGATCATCCAAGTGTTTTGGGTCTTATTATAAAGTATTTTTTCATGGGCTATGCATAGTTAGTCTAATTGATACCCTAGCCTATGTGAGGGGGTATTGGGATATATATGGGTGCACATTTGGTGCATGGTTTGGCTAACCATACAGCTAAACCATGAGAATTAGTTTTAAAGGGGTAAAATTTCTATTTTTCCCCTACATCCTTATAATTTTAACCCCCTCTATTATTTTCTTCCTCTAGCAGATAGAAGTTTCATTTTATCCTTTTGAAGCTCTCAAACCCCTTCCACCTAGGTTCATTGATATCTTCTTTTTCCAACATCAGAATCGAGATATGTTCATCTTGTTGGATTCCTATCGATAATTGATCCACTTATTATTCTCCTTTATTCATTCTTCTTTCTATCGAAAAAACTATTTTGGTGTAAAATCATATGCCCTATTTTCAAAGAGTTCATATTTTCTTCCATTTTATTTTGATCCAAGACAAAATAAGGGCTGATACAGGATAATTCATCTACTACAGGCATAAGGTAGGTGTTCTATGACTCATAACTTAAAGTCTCATTGTATATAAACTTTTTCCATTGTGAGGACATTGGTTTCACAAAGCGTTTCCCTTTAAATTTATCAGCCTTAAATTCAATTGACTAAATTATAACCTAAGGCTCTAATAACACCTCTAGAAAAAATTAGAGGCCAAGACCTCCATGTTAACCACCCAAAGTATGGTGTGTACCCTTTTATACCTCTAGTGACCCATGATGGGATCACTTGAGACACTATTTGGGTGTTCTTGACTTGAACTTTGGTAAGGTAAGTGTTTCTTCATAATTAATAAATCTTTAAAATCATGTTATAGGAAGTACATATTTATAGATATCATTTGGACTGGTTAAATTTTAAATTGAATTGGTATTGGATTCATTTACTTAACTAACCTTGTCGTTCTTAATGAATGGTAATGGAATAAACCTATTAAATGATTATGTAATTGAATTTATAATTGGTTATGTAACATCCCGGTTCCAGAATCCACCCAGAGGCGCCCCGTACTCGGTTGGTCACATGGCCTCAAGTACATTTCCCCAAATGCCAGAGGCTTCCGACTAGCAGTGAGGGCCTTGGGTGTGATAGTGGGGAAATTATGACCTCATTGGCAGAGTACACAGCGGAAGAGAAAACAAATAACAACCATAGTAGAAACAGTAGACAAGTATACAAGAGTAAACAACAGAAGAGTGATAAATAAAAAACTGGAGCAGAAATATATGAAATGATTCATGATACATATATGTCTAGGAAAATAGCCAAACAAGTCAGAATGCTGAAATACAGTACTAAGCCAAAGTAAAAAAGAAAAACAGATGAGAAACTCCTCAGCATCTCAAGCCTTGGCTTAGTCCCATGCTCTCCAGCTCTAGTGCAATCAAGAACCTAAAGTAGAAGGGTGCTTTCCCTTATCTATACCTGCAACAACATAATCTATTTGGGCCCAAAAGTATGACCCAAACAGGGTATGAGACAAGGTCCCAATAGGAAACCACCCAAAGATCTGTGCCTAACAGTCAGTGAATATATGGCAGGTAAAGTATAGTAAGCAGTAAACAGCAAGCAGTAAACAGGATAATACAAAGCAGTAACAATCCACAGTTCTAACATATAAAGCACATAATGAATATCCACTCAAACAAGAAAAATGAAAAGTTAACCATTGGGTAGTTCTCACATCCTAACCCCTAAGGTTCAACCTACAAGTACTAGCAACCCTCTGGGAAGCACACATAGTCTCGCCCCTCTGGTTCATCTAAAGAAATAATATACTCTCTAGGGAATCACTCACCATCAATTCCCCCTATAGTTTCATATCGTACTAAAGGCTCTTTGGGGAAGCACTCAACGTCTATTCCCCCTGTGTCCTGCGTTGAGGAACTACAGACTCTCTGATGAAGCACTCAACGTCAATTCCCCCTGTGGTCTCGCATTTTAATTAAAGACACTCTGGAGAAGCCCTTCCTTCCATTCTCCCTATGGTCCACTACACTAGGTTCTCACAGCCCTGTGTAAAATAAATATGCATAGCGCGCGTGTATCATCCAATTAAACCTCAATAACTACTTGGCTATCATTCTAAGGCTCAAAATCATAACAAAGCAACAGTTACACTATCCTACAACTAGGCATGGAAACTGGAAAATTCCAAACAAGAAAAACAAGCATGGAAAACATCCAGAGTATAGTAACAACTACCCCATTCACAAGCAATGACCACTACATAGGAATATTAGCAAGGCAAGCAAACAACAAGGGAAAAACAGGAAACACACAATACCCCGTTCAAGGGTATTGGTGGAAATTTTACATAATATTCAACGAATTCCTACAGAAAGGCACAAACCACCTACCTCGATCCTAGGAGATCGATATATGTGAACCACGATGACAGATTCTCCTTAGAATGATGAAGATCTGAGAAAACTTCAAAAATGCTAAACCCATGATAACTTGAGAAAAATGAGTAATTGGGAAAAAACCTCAAGGATAAGGGATAAATCACTACTGAGATTCCAACGCAATCGACAGAGATCGATTCGGAGAACGGACGGAGGAACGAGTGCTCGTCGAAGATCCGCGGATTCCCAGCACTCTCGGATGAAGAAGCTGGAGAAGAAGACCTTTCTGTCGATTAGGTGCGACCCCGGTCCGTTTAATGAAAAAAACGTACATAGCATTTACTTTTAGAGTACATGGCATGTACTAGGTCTTTCCGTACTCTGCCAAAATTGGCCTCCATGTCACCCATACACACCGTGTGTGTTGCCCGGACATGGCCAGCACACGGCTTCGAGCGGGAAAGTAGTACACGGCATGTACTCAGAAAGTACACGACGTGTACTTCAAAAATTTCCAGAAACTTTATTTTTTCCAAAAACTCCAGAAAAGGAAAAACATACCTGAAACCTTATGTTTACTGCACTTTTAAAGTTTTGTTTATCTCATTACATCTTTATGTAATTCATCTCGTATCTCTATGTGACCATTTGATAAAACCCACCCATTAAACTCCACTATTTAGTATCATCTATGAAGAAAGTTTGTTTGAATAATAAAAATACTTAGGAATCATATTCCTAATGTTAAATTATTTGAACATAGTATTCAAAATCAGTTAATTCACAACATTAAATGTTATGATGTTAATAACTTTTGTTGCCTCTTATAAAACTATTTCTAATTTCATCATTATCATCTTTGGAACCTTTCTATAAAAAATTTATTTGAGATTCATTTTAGTAACTAAATGTATGATTTATCATATATTTATACCATCACATCATAAACTCTTTTAGGACATAAATTTGTATTTACTTCATTATAGTTTCTAAATTTAACTCTTTATATTTCACTTCCAAGACATACCCTAAAATATCTTAGGATATTGAGTGACATTAACTTTAAATTTTGACTGGTATAATCTTATATTTGTTAAACTTTTGAATTTATCATATTCTAAACATACTCATAGTAGTCTCTTTGAAAAAATATACTCTCCATAATATCATGTTATGATACAGGAATGAATTTTTGTTCAATAATTAATACTTTTTTTCTATTATAATGAATATTTAAAAAATAAACTATTGAAAACTATGTCTAATATAGTATTCTATGTTTTGGAAGCATTATTCTATGTAGAAGACTTTATTATTTAGAATATACCACTAAAGGTGGTGGTAACTCTTACCCTCATATCTTAAAAAACATATTTCATAAACTCTTGTATCCTTCTGTTATTTTTAAACATGTTCTAGAATTTGATGAATCATAAACCATGTGTATCAAACAATCATCTCATTTATTCTTAAAATATCCATTTTTTATAAATATATCTTATCATATAAAATAAAAAATTAGATTATAAATACAAATATTCTATTCAATATTTATCCAAGATTTTAAGTGATCCATCACATTCAACTCTTTGATGTAGCTTCCCTTTACTTCATCACTTAAATGCATACATCAAGCCTTATACATCAACTCTTCATCAATATTGAACTCCAATACACATAAAAATATATATTTAATGTATAGTTGGTATCATTTACCCTTAAAAATATAATAATTTAATTCTATATCACTGATAGCTGATGTAAAATCTTTGTGGAGTTTATTTTAACTCTTCAGGTATTCTATGTAGATCTACCTTCAGTGACTAGGCTTGAAAAATTTAAGCACTATACCTCCTTTATGAATCCTCCCTTAGGTTTCAATTAATTTTTATGGATTTTGAAAGAAAAATTATTAAAATTTACAAGAAACCATTTATTCTTCTAGTTTTAACTTTTACCATTTTTCACTATCAATACAGCACTTGATCTTGGACTTTCATTGTCATACTCAGTTATCCTTGACATATTAAGGAGATCGAATAAAATTTTATTGAACTTTTTCATATTTTAGTTTGAAATTAAATACTAAAACCTTTCTAGTAATGATTATAGATTAAATTTCATATCCAAATCAAGTATTAAAGGAGGCCATGGCCTCTCTAAGTCATTAACATACCCAATTATATTGAGCACATAAGTGGTGACTAATGTTCCATTTAACATCTTGCATTTAAAATATTCCTTTTAAACCTATATTATTATTTGTAGATACTTTTCGGGTTATGTATCATCTTGAATTCATATATATATTATCATGTAACTTTTTCAATGTAGGCTCCATGGATACAAGCATGAGAGTGGAAAAATCCAATGAATATTTTAAATGCCTATCATAAGAATCAATATTCATTTGTAGAAAGGCTTCACTAGTTGGTTGTTTAGAAAGGATTTACTCTAAAACATTAAATTTTCTCCCTTGATTAAGAACGATTCTTAATTTTCTATACTGGTTAATAAGGTTACTTACATTAAGATTTTATTTCTTAAGGATTGATGTCAAATCTATGTTTTATAATTATCAGGCTATTGATCTAAACCAGAAATTTTTATTATATGAGTATCGTTTTTTATATTCACTTAATAAGGGTTTTTATTAAAAATATTCCCTCTAAAATGTTGACTCATTCTTTAATTTTACATCATATCCATTAGTGGGACAAAATACATATTTCACTAAGTGATGAGTCCACTTTATAATTCATCTCACCACTTAGTTATTTAAGTATACCATTATTCTAATCATATATGATATGACTCTTATATAGATGAGTAGAAAAATCTTTATCCTAATCCTTGATCACCCACCTTTAACATGTAATAACCTTGTTAAATGATCAAGATATTGACATGTGTTCACTTTGGAAGGAATCTAACATTTAGAATTTTGAAAAGGGTTTTAAATATCTCACCATTTTATCCCATCAATTCCCTTTACATGTTTACATTATTTTAATGATTTTGTTTTTTAATCTCTATTCCTTACACCAAATCAATATTTTCAAACTATATTGATTTGTAACCTTTTACACAACTAATAGCTTCTGTTACTATAAGAAATTAAAACACAACTATATTTTCACAAATTTTAATGTATCCCATGCATAAGGTATATAAAACCCATTCATGTAAAGGCTTAGATTCATATTAAATCAACAATACTAACAATAGTAATCATGGAGTAATAGGTAATCAACCCACACTTTTCTAGAAATAGCCTAAGATTTGATACCAATGAGTAGTCTGACCCAAAGTCCCAATACCCATGGTTTTTTTCTCAAGAGAGACTTCAATTACATCATAATTATAACACCTAATATAACTAAACTATAATTAGAGTATTAATTAAATCTTGTAACTCATAAACAAGCCAAAGTCATGATTAAAAAACTGTATAAATTATCATACCTATAATATAACGCCTTAAATGCATTATGGAAATTTAAATAACTAGTTTGACACATTAAACTAAAGCACACATCCATTCATAATATAAATGACTTATATCTATGAATAATGTAGATAATAATTAAATAAATGAGTAATTAAAAAATTTAGACATGAGATAGACATTCAATGAACAATTAATCAAAAAAATATAAATAATCTATGGTTTAGGCATGCTTTATGAAAATTCCATAACATAAATAAATATAAAGATTTCACATATATTATAATATGAACTCTTTCACATTCTTAATTTTTAAATAAACTGACCCTAATATCCTAGAGTCGGTGGTTACTTTAATAATTTTTCATAAGATATAAATGATCATATTCTGAAGGATCTAATAGTTTAGTAGTCTTAGTAAACTATATACATACTTCAATATCATATTACATTTTAAAAAATTAAATACAACATAGAAAAAGTAAAAAATTTCATCCTCAAACTCATTCAAATATTCCTTATTCATATCACGTGGAAAGAAAACAAAGTAAGGGTGAGATCATATTCTTAGTAAGGGTTACATAAAACAAAATATATCAAGACTCAATAAGGTATAATAAATATGGAAAGGTAAATAACTTAAAACACATGTAATTTAAATAATAACTTGGGCATGAAGAAATGTTATGCATACTGTGAAATCTAATAAGGCATAAATAATATGGTAGGAATAAATTATGATCAAATAATGTCATAAAATTAATCACATGAGCTTGAAAATTATCCATGGATATCATAACTATTCAAAAAATCACATGGATATCAATAACTAATCTCATAATGATGTAATTCATAATTTTAGACATCATAAACATAGTGGTAAGGCCTCATGCTAAGACATCTTATATAAATGGGTAAGGTCCCACCCAAATACCCAAAATAATTTGTAACATGAAACCTAATGATACATTGAGGGGCTATAATGGGCCCCTCACATCACTTAATAATTCCAATTCATTTATCATATGAAAGGGTAGAATATAAATTCAATACATAATAAACATAAATACGATGTGTTGAAAAGCTAGCATATTAAATGTTGATATTTCCCCAGTAAAACTAATTATAAACCATCCATAGAAATAAAAAGTATGGAATCATTACAAAATATCCCTATTGAAGCATAAGTTAAGTAAAATATTATTTCCTTTGATGAATATAAGTTCTAAAAAAATATCATTAAAACATATTTGAGGAAAACACCTTTTTCATGTTGAAATTCACTTTTAAAATTAAAATTTCTAGAATATTACAGAAAAACATTTATTTGAAAAGAATCATGGAAATTTTTAAATGAATCATCAAATAATTGGGTGTTAATTATGGTGAGAAAATCCTTTCATGCTGAGTATGCTAAAGTAAGCATTCCTTTTACATTTTTTTAAGAAAATTCAAAAAGTACCTCATTCAAAAAATTACAGGAAGATTCCTTTCAAACCATTTTATAAAATTAAAACATGGGTAGAAATGGGTTTAATAAATCATTGTATAATATTAAAAAAACATTCTTGAGAACTTTTTTAGAAATCATGGATTTGGAAGAAAACATATTTTCGATCGAAGAGAGAAATAAAGTCAGGTTTTTTTAAAAATATTATCCCAATAATTTTAAGTACCAAAGAAAGTAAAATGGTAATATTAATTTAAAATTTCATTAATAACAAAAGGATAAAAAATATATTAGGTATAAGATATACATATTAAATAATACTCCAAATGGAGACTTAAATATAAACAATCCCGAATAATAATGAGATTGAGAAATAAACTCTTACCACTTTGAAAATTTTTGAATCATAACCCCCATAAAATAAATAAAATAAATTAAAACATTAAATACCATGAATATAAATATATTAATATATAACATATCAAAGGTTCATTAGATACACCTCATATAAATAAATAGGTGCACAATACCAAATGTGTCTCAATGGAGTAGAAATTGAGATGAAATATCTTACAAATATAACACCGTTGAATTGAGATTTAATCAATTATTTATTTATTTTTATCAAATGTAAATACACATAAAAAAGTGTAAATTCAATATAAAATAATCAAAATTTATTACACACATAATCTTATAATATTGAATATAAAGAATAAGTAATATAACCCAAAAATAAACTAATTTATGAGACCCCTTACAACTTGGTAACATTATAGTAAAATACCCTTTGATGAAATAATTTGAATTGAATATTAAATTACTAGGAATTATGAATGATTCATGACATTACATTTAAAAGGGCTATTATATACACCATATAAAATAAATTTTCTGTACAGCAATAAAATATTCCTCAATGAAGGAAAATTGAGATGAATCCCTTACCTTGGGTCCAACTCATCACATAAATTCTTTATCTTCTTGAATAATAAACTTATGTTAATTTCTTAATTTTTTAAAAATCCTTTTCATGATTATTTGTCACGAACTGAATCTGTTATCTATCAAAACTGGCACCTGACCCGGCCCGTGGCAAGGTTCGAAGGGCGTTACCAATCCCCACAGGCTGGCACAAGTTCCTGGGTATCACAAAATGGAATTTGGGAATGATTTACCTGAGTTTATAAACATAAAACAACAAAAAAATCCAATATAAAAAATCTGTAATTTTCAAAATAAAACATATTTTACAAAAAATAAGAATTTAATAACTTAATTTAAAATAATTCTCAAAGACTATAAAAATTAAGAAATTGAAAATGGATAGCCCAAGAACCTCATCATGTCAAGAGGCACCACCCTCAATCCATCTCTATGACACCACACTAAAAAGGACCGCTAGAAACCCATACCATTAACACTAAAAGGTTTACCCAAACCTGCGACAAAATAACCAAGTATACTTACACCCAAAGGTGTAAGTAGGGTTTCAGACAAAGCCTAGTAGGATTCCACCCTTAAAATAGTTCATATGATAATCATTATAAGAAAAAACACTTTTATTTTTTGTAAACAAGAAATGCTAGTATAAATTTCTAAAAGATACAACTTTAAATAAAAATAGCTTTCAAGTGGGATACTTTAAAGAATCAATGCTTTAAATAGAATGAAAAAAGATACTTAATTTTTCCAGCCAAACATAACATATGCCGATGGTAAGTTTAAAATATCCAATGAGAACTAATAATCAGAAATAACCCCAAGGCACTAGCTCATTGTGAGTCCCAGGTACCTCATTTATTGGTGAAAGTAACCATCACAATATCTATCCTTGTGCACACGAGCCACTAGTAGGGATAATACCCATAACCTAGTAGTACCCCAACATCATAATCATCATCATAATAGTTTATGTAGTGTTTTTATCGTCAAAATTTATATGTGAAATAGGGGCCAAACCCCACGGTCTCACTAGCATACTAGTACACGTCCACCAACCAGGATACCTGGGTTTTCCCTCTTGTACTCAAACAAGTTCCACAAACCATGAAATACAATTTTCACATGAAAATACCACTTACAATCCACAAATAGACCAAATAGCCCACACACATGTCATGTGATCCCCTTTTCCATTCAAATTCATTTTGGAAATCATACTCAAACCAAAACAGCCCACAACATGTTTCAACTCTCTTTCACACTTCAAAAAATCCTTTAGAAAATTTTATAAAACCTTTCCAAGATAGTACACATCACATAGAAAACTCTTCACATTAAAATAGACCATTTCAAAAGTACACTCCTACCAAAACACTTTGGCAACATAGTTTCACCTCTTACATAAATCAAGAAACCATTTAAAACCTTCACAAAACAATTCCAAGGAGTGTAACAATGTTTTGCACATAAAACCCTTCTAAAAACCCTCTTTTGAGTCTGAATACATGCCAATATAACACAAAACCATAATTTTAATCCCTAAAACCTTTTAATAAAACCATTTCAAGAATCATAGAAGAACCCTACTTGATACAATATGAAAAACATATGAAAAACAATCATTTTTGCACAAAGTTTCCACTTAAAAACCAACCGATTAAAAAATGATACCAAATATAATTTTCTTACCACACAAAATGGAATAGAATCATTATAAAAATATAAATCAAGAAAAACTAACTTATCAAATAATTCTTACACATGGAATCACCTACCATTTGTGCCAAAAACCCAAAACCGTTGTTTGAAACTTCAATCGCACCACCACCGCACCACAAGGGAGTGAAAACCAACCTAAAACCCCAATATTTCACCAAAAAGACACAAGGTTAAACCCTAGTTAAAAATACTATCTATTAGACATTTTATAACTTCAATAAAATATTGAGGAAACCCTTAGAAAAAGGAAGAAACCCTAAGAAAATGGGACAAGGAAGGAAACCCACTTACTTGAGATATCTTGAATAAAATGCCACAAATACACCATTATATGAATTTCCAAACAGAAAAAAATGAAATTAAGGTTCGAATAAGGATGAGTAGGTCATGTCAGAACTGAAATAGAGGGAAAAGATTAAAATTTGAAGGACCTCTTCAAATCTTGACGATTTGAGAAATCCAGAGAAGTTTTTCCCGAATTCGTGATTAATATGAGCTCCAAAGAGGTGGAAAAGAGAATGGGGGCGTGACTTGGGTAAGTGATATCAGGTGAGAGTTTGAATCACTGAAAAAAATTAAAAATTTAATGAGATTATAAAGAATTAAAAAAACATTTTAAAGTAGGAAATGGGCTTTCGAGCTGGCCCAATACCTTAATAAAAAAACCAAATCCATCATGATTATGGATTCCTATGAGATCAAATGGATATGGTTGTTTTAATATACCATGGTATTCTAATTGGTAAGTGTAATGGTTGTAAAATTTTGAAAAATTAAGGATTTATAAAAAAACAAAATTTGTTTTTAAAACATGAAATGGGCTCACTGTTTGGCCCAAATCATGAAAACACACCCTTTCCTCCAAAACTAATGGGAAACCCCCACAAACAAATCAATAATAGTAATTAAATGAAAAATAACTTTAAAAGAAATCATGGATGTGAAAATTATCCCCACCATAAAAATTTTCTCCCTCGGAAAGCCATAGAAAGGCCAAAAGAAAAAACCAAACCCAACCGAAAGGCCAAAATGGACTCCTTTGGAAATTTTCACCCCCAAAGGCGAAAACACCTCCAGTGATCAATTAAGGAAGGAATACTCTCACAAAAAAAAACTTACACTAGATTATTGAAACGATCGGTCATGTTAAAACTTCATCCCAGAATAAAACACCTCAAACACTACCTGATGAAGCGCGAGTAACTTACCTAGAATGAACCAATGAAAACATGTGAGGTTACCACAAACTCACTTCAACAAAACCGTTGGGCACACTCCAACCCCAACATCTACCCAAGGAATAGGTTTTCAGTTAAATAGATCCGAATGAGACTACCTATTTCCAGACCAAAACTAGGGATAAAACCAAGTTATTGATACAGGGAGACACAAACAGACTCCCCACCATAAGGGTTAACTCAATTTTTTTTCTTTTTTTTCGAGATAGAATTGGGACACTAACAGGGGGAGGCCCAAACAGAATCCTAGCTTAAGGGGTAGAATTTCATTATAATTTTATAAAATAAGTTACATGAGACTCATAGTGGGTCTCCCCACCATAAGAACCAACCATCTTAACCGACCATCATAGGCCAGTATGAAAAGACCCCCAAAATTTAAAGAGTTGGCACGACCGCATAGTTAGTTCGCACGGTTTGAGAAACTGTGCGCTAACCGTGCTGAGAATTATTTCCAAAGGGTAATCTTTTCATGGTTAAATGGGCCTAGGAACACAGCCATGTGGAGACTACGTGGTATATACTCTCTCTTATCACATAGTTTCCTAGGTTGAAGCACGATTACTACTAACCATGTGCAGATCGTGCTCTTCAATCTACCTATACAAAATCTCATCCTTTCCTATAAAAATTAAAAGGAACCCCAAGGTAATAACATGAACTAAGTATATAACATGTAAACGAGGTCCTCCCACCTCTACCAATGAACAGGAACAACTGGAGTAAGATTACAACACGGGAGGTTTAAACTATTTTCATATTTAATACTAAGGATAGGACTTTGACCAAAGGTTTGAATGGCCTTAGGATTCCCCCTGACTATGAGCCAACTTCTCTCTGGGACCTATGGCTAGAGATCATATTATTGAATCATCTTCAGCCTCATAGTCAGGCTTTGGATACCCTTAAATTAAACTTCTTCTTTTGGTTCTACAAACAACTACACCGAAATCCCAGATGGGTTTACCAAGACATAACATACTCCAAAACTCACTTTACCAAAACCTGAAATTTTTCTCAAACAAGCGATTGGAAGATGCACACACATCACCCCTTATTTATTCGGATGAAAAATAGAATGAGGAAAGGAAATATGGAAACACCTTCCTCTAAACATAGGATGTCGAGATTTTCTGAAGGGAGACACACTTTATACAAAATAGTGACTCTTAGATGATTGTGCAACCTTCACCTTTATAGTAAAATGATCACACAACATCACAAGGCATCACCAAACATGACCATTGTGAACAATATAAACAAAACAAGGATATAGACCTTATGTAGAGTCCCAAACGGAACACGATTCTTGTAAGAGGCCATAACTGCCTCACTCGGCCCAATTTTCCACACTAATGGACTAACATGAACTCTTGCTTCAATAAGACTAACAAAAGACTTAGGGTCCCTCTTAGACAACATCTTACACTAAAAACCTTGAACCACTTTAACCTTTGGAGACTTAGGTAACTTAAGAAACTAAGGTCTCTTTCAACCATCCACGACCACTCTCTTGCTATAAGAGGATCCCCAAAACATGTAAAGGTAAAGGGGGTATACTCAATCTCCAAAACATCAGAAGAAATTCCTTATATTGATCAATTGGTTGATTTTCCAATGGAGAAACAAACTAGGATACACTTTAGTCATGCATTAACTCTTAATGGGGGTGTAACTTATCCAACGAGAGAACCCAAGGACCCAACCAATCTGGTCCATTGGTCAAAACATATCACAAACCATAACTGAACACATGATTGGATCCACCATAAGGGCCTCCCAAAGTTTTCTCTAAAGATACCACTAACCATCCCTTCAACCCACCTTACCAACCAAACATAAACCCAAAACACTATTCAAACTAAAGGGGTTCTTGGACTCAAAACAACCCACAACAACAACATTTCAAAAAATACATAAGACACACCATCCCAAACTACTTATAAAGACATAAAGTTTTCCTTTAAAATCATCCTTAGAAAATAAATAGGTCGGTGGTTAGTGTATCCACCAATGGTACCCTATGGGCCTCACACATGCATGTTTCCATGCCACACTAGGCACCCTCCTCAAATACATCTTGTAAATCATCTAGACGTTCCATTAACTATCCATCATCCCATTTAATCCCATGAATTTTTTCAAACATGGAAATACCAAAGGTTAAATAAAATTTCCTTCCACTTTTCAAAACCAAAATATTCAATCAGCACTTCCTTTTCCTCAAAACTGTTAACCATGAAATCAAACCCCAATTTACATCCTACAAAAATTTTCAGAAAAGAACCAATCATTCAAATAAAAAATCACTTTCAAACCATACACATCAATTTCAAAACATCTAAACCAATTTAAAAACACTTTCAGTTTTATGAAAAACACCATTTGATCAACACCCATTCATTGAAAAACTCATCTCTTCTTATTTAAAACAAGGTTCCAATGATTCGTAAAACTTTTTAAATTCTCACTAGTTGACAAAATAAAAATCCATTTCTAAAATTCACACACAAATTAAAAAGAACTTTATTCCATTCAAAACACTTTTTCAATAATTCATAAAGTTCCACTTGAAATAGATTTTCAAAATCCACTTTGACATAATTTATACATTCAAAAGAGTATAAAAACTCCATTTACAATTTCAAAACAATTCTGAAAATTTAGTTCCACCATTTTAGAAATCTAACCATTCCCTATTTATTAGAAAATAATTTCAAAAAAACTTTACTCTTCTTAAAACAAAGTCTTTTTTGCTTTGAAACCAAACTTAAAAGATTCCAAAACTAAAGGACACAAGACAATGCGAGAGGAAACTAGTTTCAGTGGGTGACTTGGACATATGATTGGTGGCCATACACCATTCACTTAACCATCACGAAGAGTGTTCTAGGTCAATATCCCTAGATCCACATGGTTTTCCAGGACCTGCGAGCTCACTGAGACCATTAACCCAACTCTCTTTTCATTTCTTTTAGTCATCATTAAACTAAGAAAACCAAAGGAATTAGATAAAACCCAACCTCCCCTAGAAACTTGAATCACATCATGATGTGTGATGTCTATAAACCCTACTCATAATAATAATTTCAATCCCTGACAATCCAAACTATGGACTATCCTGACTCTTCCCTAAATAACATGACCCAAGAGAGAGAACCTCCTTTGATACCATTTTGTCACGAACCAAATATTTTTGCCATCAAAACTGGCACACAACCCAACCTATGGCAAGTCCCTAAGGAAATTACCGATCCCTATGGGCTGGCACAAGTTCCCGGGTATCACAAAAAGTAATTTAGTAATGATTTACTAGAGTTTATAAACATAAAACAACAAACAAATCCAATATAACAAATCAGGATTTTTCAAAACAAGCCATCTTTTAAAAAAATTCAGAATTGAATTACATAATTTAAAACAATTAGAAAAGACTATAAAAAATTAAGAAACCCAAAATTGATGGCCCAAGAACCTCATCATGGAAAGAGGCTCCACCCTCAATCCATCTCCATGGCACCACACCAAGAAGAACCGCTAGAAACTCGTTCCATTAGCACTAAAAGTTTTACCCGAACCTCCGACAAAATAACCAAGTTTACTTACACCCAAAGTTGTAAGTACGGTGTGATACAAAGACCAGTATTATTCCACCACTAAAATATTCCATGTAATAATCATTATAAGACAAAAATCTTGCATGTTTTGTAAACAAGAAATTCAAGTAACAATTTCTAAAAGATGCAACTTTAAATAAAAACAGCTTTAAGTTGGAAACTTTAAAGAATCCAAACTTTTAAATAGAATGAAAAATATACTGAATTTTTAAGCCAAACATATCATGTGCTGACAATAAGTTTAAAATATCCAATGATCACTAACAAAGGGAAATAAACCCAAGGTACTAGCTCGTTGTGGGTATCAGGTACCACATATCTCGGTGAAATTAACCATCATAATATTTATTATCATGAACGCAAGCCACTAGTAGGGATCATACCCATAACCAAGTGGTCCCCCATCATCATCATAATAATAATAATAGTTTATTTAGTGTTGTAATTATCAAACTTTCTACGTGAAACAAGGGTCAAACCCCACGGGATCACTAACATACTAGTACACGTTCACCCACCTAGACACCCGGGTTTTCCATCTTGTGCTTAAAAAAGTTCTACAAACCATGAAATAGAATTTGCACATGAAAATACCACTTCCAAGACACACACACACATCAAACATCCCACAAACATGTCACATGATCCCCATTTTCATTTAAATTCATTTTGTAAATTATACTCACACCAAAACAGTCCACAACATGTTTCACCTCTCTTTCACACTTCAAAAAATCCTTTAAACAATTTTATAAAACCTTTCCAAGATAGAACACATCACATAAAAAACCTTTCACATTAAAATAGAACATTTCAAAAGTACACTTCTTCCAAAATATATTGGCAACATAGTTTCACCTCTTACATAAATCAAGAAACAATTTAAAACCTTCACAAAACAATTCCAAGGTGTGTAACCATGTTTTGCACATAAAACCCTTCCAAAAACCCTATTTTGAGTCCGAAGGCATGCCAATATAACAAAAAACCATAATTGGAATCCCTAAAACTTTTTAATAAAACCATTTCAAGAATCATAGAATAACCCCACTTGATACAATATGAAATATATATGAAAAACAATCATTTTTTCACAAAGTTGCCACTTTAAAACCAACCGCTTAACAAATGATACCAAATATAATTTTTTCACAAAAAAAATGTAATAGAATCATTCTAAAAATATAAATCAAGCAAAAAATTACTCATCAAATAATTATTACACATGGAATCACCTGCCATTTGTGCTAAAAACCCCAAACTATTGTGCGAAACTTCAATTTCACCACCGCTGCACCAAAAGGGAGTAAAAACCAACCTAAAACCCCAATATTTCACCAAAAATACATAAGGTTAAACCCTAGGTACGAACCCTAGATTCTGTAAATTTTATAACTTCAAGAAAATATGGATGAAACCCTAAGAAAAAGGAAGAAACCCTAAGCAAATGGGAGAAGGAAGGAAGGAAACTCACTTACTTGAGATATCTGGAATAAAACACCTCAAACACCCCCATTATATTAATTTAAAAACAGAAAAAAAATGAAATTGAGGTTAGAATAAGTCTGATTAGGTCATGTGAGAATTTAAATGAAGGTATAAAAGAGTAAAAAATGAAGGATTTATGAAAGAAACAAGTTACCTCTTCAAATATGGATGATTTGAGAAATCCATAGAAGTTTTTACCTAATTTGAAATGAATATGATCTCCAAAGAGTGAGAAAAGAGAATGGTGCACCTTGGGTAAGTGGTCTTGGGTGAGAGTTGAAATCACCGAAAAACCTTAAAATTTTAATGAGATATTAAAGAATTAAAAAAACATTTTAAAGCAGGAAATGGGATTTTGGGATATCCTAATACCTTAATAAAAAACTCAAATCCATCAGGATTATGGATTCATATGAGGTAAAAATGGATATTGTGGTTTTAATATACTATTTTATTCCAATTGGGAAGTATAATGGGTTTAAAATGTTGAGAAATGAAGGAATTATAAAAAAATGTTTTTAAAACATGAAATGGCCTCACTGTTTAGCCCAAATCATGAAAACACACCCTTTCCTCCAAAACTACATGGGAAACCCCCAAAAACAAATCAAGAATAGTAATTAAATGAAAAATACCTTTAAAATAATTCATGTATGATACATTATTATTCCTTTTATTTTATTTAATACCATGTAATATTACTTAATCAATTAAGTTCATGTCAAATGTTTTGATGATATTTAGTTGATATGTCCAAAATGACTTTGGTAGTTTGATTGTAGTAAAATAGGTCATTATTACATCATCTCTAGAATAATAATAATATAATTATAATTTTTATATATAAATTATACTTTTAAAACCAATAAATAAATATGATTATGAAAAATGAACTATGTTACAATCATAGAGAGGGTAAGTCATATATACGCATGAGTAACATTTACACTTTTCAATGTTAATTATGGAAAGAAGTTAATTATTATTTTAAATTTTAAGAATGATAATAATATAATAAATAAAATATTAATTCTTTAAGTATACTTATATATATCATCCTTGTAATGTGGTGATGAAGAATGAATCACATCACTTTGAAGAGGTGGTAGTCTGTACGTACACATGAACGGCGTTGTCATTTTTTAGTAAATTGAAAGGTAATAATATAAATGATATATTATATTTTTATAATTATAAATATCCCATTAATGTCAATATATATATATATATATTTATATTAAATCTATCATTGAAACCATCTATGAGTAGTGGTGATGGAAATCGAATTACATCAATTCGTGAGGCGGTAGTCCGTCGTACACATGAATGATAGTTTCATTTCCTATTTGATGGAATAGTAGATAGATATAGGGTCTTAAAATAACATAACAATGTATAAATATATGGTAGATAATTATTTTATTATATCATCATATTTGAATAATATTTTAAGGAGGTGGAATAATAAATAAAACAAAAACTCTTGGTTAAAAAATGATACCTCTTATTCAGACAACCTGTTTAATTTTGCAACAAAATCCTTCCTATTAGGGTTTTCTAATCAAAACAAGGACTCTAGTACATGTTAAGTGAAGTAATTAAGGTATTTTTTCATGTATTTTTTAATCCATAAGGCTTATGAAGTGTGTACAGGAGAGGAGAGGGGGTTCCCTTTTATAAGAGAGGAGAGGGACACTCTTGGAATTTCTTAATGTGTAAAATTAATATAAATTAATTATCATGCACAAATGGATCAAAATTAAAAAAAATTATAGGAAAATATGATTTTGAATCAAAATCCTCCCATCTAATAGAAAATGGATAATTTTTAGGTGATTTTTTTCACCCTTAACTTTTTATTTTAACCCCTTTTACCCATTTTTGACAATTACTGTGGTATTGAGTGTTTTAATCTTTAGGGTCAAGAAAGTTACTATAAAAGAAAAAATGGTCCATAAATTAAACATGGTTGATATTATTAACCATTACCCATTTACATGGACAAATATAAAATTTTAGGAATTTTAAATCATTTAATAAAATATTATTTATTATAAAATATCACTAATGTTAATTTTGATATTATTCATTTAATTTGACTTTAAAAACTTTAAGATAAGGATGAAATTCAAATATATACCTTTAACACTTTCCTAAAATGTTATTATTATGTAAAAAAAATTTAATATAATAATTCGTTCAAATTATATTATTTTTAAAATCATTTATTTTATTTTCCTTTTAATTAAATAATTATCACATCAGTGTTGCATAAGAATTTAAGGTAATTATATAATTACTAAAAATCATAAATAAACTACCATCATGAAAATAATTTCATTATTCTCAAAATAACCATTTATATTCATTCACCACTTCATTTGGTACCACGATGAACACATAAGAGATATTTAAAAAGAAAGAGGGTGACATTTTTTCTTTTTCTTTGCTTAAATTATTATATTGGTCACTCTCATGGAAATGTGTTACAACTGGGACCTACTGATAGTACAGACACCCCACATTTAACATGGTTGTCGGGTCTTGGCCCTCTAGGTACCACGATTTTTCTTGTAGACACGTGGTCCCCACCATGGGGCCCGCCCACGTACTCTAATGGGTCATCTGACTAATGACAATTCCCACAGGCCAACACATGTTCTTTCCAGTGTGCTTCGTCCTCACTCACACACACCCCGAAAAACTTTCCAGAAGGTCACCCATCCCGATCACTACTCCAAGCCAAGCAAACATAACTATAGAGTTCTAATCAGGTAGGCTGCTGAAAAGAAAGGTGTACCTTATTGAAATGAGTCATATCATTTAATCATTTAACCCTTTATCATTTGGGGGTGTTACATTCACCCCCTTTAGAGCACAATGTCCACGTTGTAGACCCTATATCTCAACCCAAGCAGTGCACCACACTTAAGGCTGGGTTCCTCCTCTGATACCAAATGTGACAATTGGGCCCCACTGACAGTACAGACACCCCACCTTTAACATGGTCGTCGGGTCTTGGCCCACTAGGTACCACCAAAAGTTCACCCATCCCGATCACTACTCTAATTCAAGCATGCTTAACTATGGAGTTCTAACCAGATAGTCTCTCGAAAAGGAAGGTGAACCTTATTGATATGAGTCATATCATTTAATCATTTAACCCTTTATCATTGGGGGTGTTACATTCACCCCCCTTTAGAGCACAACGTCCTCATTGTGGACCATACATCTCAACCTAGGTAGTGCACCGCACTCAAGGCTGGGTTCCTCCTCTAATAAAAAATGTGACAATTGGGCCCCACTGATAGTACAGACACCCTGCCTTTAACATGGTCATCGGGTCTTGTCCCTCTAGGTACCACCAGAAGGTCACCCATCCCGATCACTACTCCAAGCCAAGCACGCTTAACTATGGAGTTCTAATCAAGTAGGCTCCCGAAAAGGAAGTTTCACCTTATTGACATGAGTCATATCATTTGATCATTTAACCCTTTATCATTTAGGGGTGTTAAATTCACCCCCACCCCCTTTAGAGCACAATGTCCTCGTTGTGGATCCTAAATCTCAACCCAGGTAGTGCACCGTACATAAAGCTGGGTTCCTCCTCTGATACCAAATGTGACAATTGGGCCCTAATGATATCACAGAAACCCCTCCTTTAACATGGTCGTCGGGTCCTGGCCTACCAAGTACCACCAGTTTCCATGCAGACACGTGGTCCCCACCCTAGGTTCCACCCATGTGCCTGAACGAGTCATCTGACTAATGACACTCCCCAAAAACCAACACATGTTCTTTCTAGTATGTTTTGTCCTCACTCACACAAACCCTAAGAAATTTCCCAGAATTTCACCCATCCTGATCACTACTCCAAGCCAAACACGCTTAACTGTGGAGTTTTAATCAGGCAGTCTCCTAAAAAGGATTTACACCTTGTTGACATGAGTTATATCATTTAATCATTTATCCCTTTATCATTTTAGGGTGTTACATTAACCCCCCCCCCCCATCGTAGAGCACAAAGTCCTCATTTTAGATCCTACATATAAACCAAGGCAGTGCATCATACTTAAGGTTGGGATCCTCCTCTGATACCAAATGTGACAATCCCTGAATGGACTATCTGACTAATGACAGTCCCCACAGGCCAACACATGTTCTTTCGAGTGTGTTTTGTCCTCACTTACACAAACCATGAGAAACTTCCCAGAAGGTCACTCATCCTAATCACTACTCCAATCCAAGCACGCTTAACTGTAGAAATCTAATCAGGTAGGCTCTCAAAAAGGAAGGTGCCCCTTGTTGACATGAGTCGTATCGTTTAATCATTTAACCCTTTATCATTTGGGGGTGTTACAAAAAGTATCTTGAAAATAAGTAAAAATTGATAATAATTTGATTAGTGTTTTAATTTATTCATCCAATAAAATAAATTTAAGTGTTATGGTCATTTTTAGTCCTTATCATATTATTCTTAAAATTAATTACCCAATTTACCCTTACTGTAGTGACAAATTTTACTATTTTTACTATTCATTATAACAAAAAAATAAGATATCCTTATTAAATAATATAAATTAATATGATTAAAAATATTGAATCCATTTGAACAAATTAAATATCTATATTTTGTATAAATTCATTTTAAAAAATCCCGCAAAGCGTGATGAAAAGCGGTTTTTCAAAAAAAATGTATTTTCAAAGAAAAAATGACTCTATGACTAGTAATATTTATTATATGAATTTAAATTCAAATATATATATATATATATGATATAAATTTAATTTAAATCATTTACCATTAAGTTTTATTTTAATTAATTAAAATATAAAAACATTATACACTTAAAAATAGTTTGTAGAATACGACATTTTTAAGCATAAAACTAAACTTATAAAAAATCATTAAAATTACTAATTAGAATTAAATTAATTAGATTATTATAAATAAAATGATTTATATTTCACTTTAATACCAAATCCAAAATATAATTGAACTTTTATATTACTTTATTTAATGAAAATAAATGACAGTATTTGAAAAATTAGTAATTTTCACTACTCACTGAAAAATAGATCATTTCATAAAAATCAAAAAAATCACCCTAAGTTAATTTTGATATTCTAATTAATAAATTATGTTCATTTTATAAAATTTAATTTATAAAATTTCTAGAATCTAATTACAATATTTTATCACAAAAATAAATAAAAATCAATTTTGAAGAAAACATGTTTTGAAGAATAAAATGACCTTACTAAAATTTGAGTGATTATTTACTAAGAATCTATAAATAATTATTTATTGAGTGTAAACTTTATATATATTTCATAAATCATTTAGTCCTTTTCATACCCATCAATTCAAAATCTAGGTTATAACGGTCATATTTAAATAATATATTTCATGAGTTGTTTAAGCTCGGTGTTGCATATCATATACATTATCAAACATAATGTTCTTTTAATATCTTGAGATGTTACATCCTCTCCACCTTAAATAAATTTAATCCTTTAAATTTTAATTTTTACTTGGAAATCATGGGTTGGAAATTTGAAAATTCCTTTGTGGAAAATCCACATCGTAAAGGGATTAATAAAAATTTCTCTTGATAAGGGAGAAAGGGAAGCATAAAGATCATGTGGAATAACACATAACTAGGTTTCCAAGTAGGGAAACATTATAGGTAAGTGAAAATATTGATATGGAGGAGAAAACTATTGCTCAAGTACTAATATATAGTGATATAGAACATAGTCATGAAAAAGTTAATGACCACAGAGCCATAAATTTTTGATTGGTGAAAATACCATTGATTCATCAGAAATGAAGGTAAATGTATAACATTTTTTTCAAAATTATTTTCCTAATATTGAGGGATTATTTTACTATCAATATATAGAACACCATGAAATATACTTACTTGATATCTTTTTATTTCATAAGCACAATGTCATCTTTGGTTGTGTTTCGGCCAATTTCCACTTCATTTCTTACTCTAATAAATTAATATCCAAGATAAAAAAATTATGCATAAAGCACTAAAATTAACTTTTAATGTATTATAATATCTATAAAATAGTGATGATTCTTCAAAATATGTCACTAAATATTTACAAGAACAAAAATTGGTATCATAAGCTAATATAATTCCTTAAAAGAATAAATATTCATATTAAGAAATAATATATTAATCTCTAAAATTTAATAGTAATACCCAAAGTTAAAAACAAATAATTCCACAAATATTTATCCATAAAATTATCTAAAATATTACAAATCTATATTTAAACTGAAATATTATAATGATTTTATCACATATTCTTACAAGATAAAATTAACATTTATCTCTAAATAACATCAATAACTCTTAAGTTATCATATATAAATGTATATTCATTTTTCATATATTCTCCAAAATATACTAATCATTTCCCAAAATAATGTCAGAATAAAATAATTTATGCTTACAAAAGATAAATCAACCATTATTCCTAAAATAAAAACCATTTTATCAAAAAGTATTTATATTTACCTTAATTATATAATGTCCCCACAATAGTGAACTTATTTAAAAATAACTTTAGTTATATAGACACCAAATCCCTTTTCAATCCAATGGTTAGATATAATGATAAATCATATGTTCCCAAATTTTAATAACCCATATTTTATTCAACATAAAAGATAATATAAACTCTAATAGTTACCAATAACTTTAAACATATGTCCACAAAATGTAAAGGAAATATTCCTCAAACAACTTTTCACTAAAACCCATACTAAAGAAAAGGTTTATATTCCCTTAAATGTATCTCAATATATCATTAATCGTGTTAAAATACCATAACATAAAATATAAAAGGGGTATCTTTTATTTTAAACATTTTTCTAACCTTATAATTATCATAATTTAGGTTTATCCCATATCATTATATAATATCATAGGTTTTCATAGGTTTTAATAGGTTCTATTCTCTAATTCATCATGATGGTTTAGAAATAAAATATTAGTTTACCCAAGCATATACTCTAAGAGTGCTAAACTAGGTGTGCAGAAAGGTAAAACTCATCGTACCCTAGAATTATGGTCAAGATATACTTGACCAACTATTTTGGGGTTATTAACCCTAGATGCATCTGTTCCAAAACCATGTCTACTTGTATTTTCCATACATGGGTGTATTGCTAGGAAAACCACATAATATTTACCTTACCAAAACTTTAGGATGTTATCCTATACTTAGAATTATCCTCAAAGTTGGTCATAGGGTTATATTCCTTAATATATGTTTTCCAAAATCTTTTTCCCAATGTTTCTAAAGAAAATTCCTCTGATACCAACTATATAGACCCTAAACCTAGTATCCTAGAGCCAGTGGTTACTTTACAACTTTGGCATAATATGAAAGTGATTACATCCCATAGGATCGAATAGTTTAGTAGTATTGGTAAACTAGATACATACTTGAATCTCATATTTCATTTGAAAACATGACATACAACATAATGAAAGTAAAAAATGTGTATCCTTGAACTCATTAAAATATTCCTTCTTTATATCCTAGGGAAAGGAAATAAAATAAGGGTGATCTTAGATACTCATTAATGATTACTTAAAATTGAAACTATCATTAATCAATAAAGAATAATTAATATGGTAAGGTAAATAACTGAAAAAAAACATATCATTTAATCAATAACTTGAGCACTAATAAAGGGTATGCGCACAATAAAACCTAATAAGGCATGAATAATATGGAAGAAATAAATTATCATCAAATAATTCCATATAACTAATCACATGTGATTGAAACTTATCCATGGATGTTATAATTATTCAAATAATCTCATCAATAACTAATCTTATAATTATGGAATTCATAATACCAGACATCATAAAAATACCATCAAGGCCTCATTCTAGGACATCTTACATAAATGGGTAAGGAAAAATCTAAATACCCAAACTATTTTGTCTCATGAGACCTACTAATTCATCAAGGCATTATAGTGAGTCCCACACATAACTTACTAAGTCCAATGAATTAATCATATTAAAGGGTAGAATAACATTTCAATACATAATCAACACAAACATTTTCACTGAAAAACTAGGATATAAAATTTTAATATCTCTCCTGTCAAACTAATCATAAACCATAAAGAGAAATAATAAGTATGGTATCATTACAACATATCCCCATTTGATCATAAGTTTATTAAAATATTATTTTCATTTATGAATAGAAATACCATAAAAATATCATTAAAACATGCTTTAGAAAAACACCTTTTTCACTTTGAAATTCACTTTTAAAACTAAAATTTTCCAAAAAAATTAATAAAAAACATTTTATTTAAAAATAATCATGGAAACATGTAAAGGAAGCATCAATTAATTGGGTTTTCATAAAGTTAGGAAATTATTTTTACTCTAAGTATGTTAAAGAAAATATTTCTTTCACATTTCTGTAATTAAATTCAAAAATTACCTCATTTAGAAAATGACAAGTAGATTCCTTTAAAACCATTCTATAAAACTAAAAAATGGGTAAAACTTTATTTAATAAATATTTATGTAATATTAAAAAATATTCTTAAAAACATTTTTAGAAAACGTGGATTTGGATGAAAATGTATTTTCAACTGAAGATATAAATAAAGTCATATTTTCTTAAAAACATTATCTAAAAAATTTTAAGTACCAAAGAGAGGAAAATGATACTATTTATAAGAGAATGGATCTGTATATTCCAACCCTTTATTTGTTTCCAAATCTCATGGTGCCCGAAGGAGGCATGGGTGGGTCTAGAGGTGTTCTTCAGCTAAAATATGGGAGTAGAAAGAATCCATGATGTGTGAGTGGTATATTCCATGAATTTATAGTTCATAGCTTGGGTAGAATATCATTCACTTTCTGAAATATGTTCATGGATTGTGTGAAGGGATGATTCATGGGGTTCCTCATGAATTGAAATGTTTTGTGATTAAATGCTTAAATCGGCGCATTTTTTCAACAAAACTTAAATCCCAACATTTACACGACTGAAAGGGTTTCATGCCATGTAAATTCATTGTGAAATGTGGCTTTATATATAGCAGGTCCATGATTTTTCTCAAACCTTGTATAATTCCTCTCAAATTCAATTTTATCAGTGGTGCACCCTTTAGGAATTTTTGAATCCCTTTAACAGGGATCGATTCTTAGCTTCCCATCTTTGATCTATGGTGATCTGAAGTACGTTATACCTCTTCCCTCATAGTTCTTCAATCTGAATCCTCTAATTTCTTCTTTTCATGTGATAGTGGTATATCTCCTTGTTTCTAATGGAGATTTTTTTTGTTCTTTTTTGGTGTGGTTGTGTCTCAACGTCCTTAGAGGTGTACAACTTCTTGAGGGAGAGGTGATCGGGAACTACAAAATTGTTCCATTCTTGTGTGAAGAATGTTGATGCCTTTGAGGTAGGGGATTCATTTATTATCCTATTTATTTATGTGAAATGATAAATTTTTCTAGTTTTATACCTTTATATGGAAATATAAATGAACTAATAATTATTGAACCATATTAATAAATAATTGGATGTACAAATCGTATGTTGTTTCTTTCTACCGTGATAAGGGTTTGCCACCTATTTTGATAGACAGTGTGTTATCTAAATTATTATTGTTAGCATGTATTTTTATGCTATGGATTATCATATTGTTCTTGATGGAAATTGATAAATAATTTAAATCTATAATTTATTGATTAATTTTATTAAGAATTAAAGAAGATTCATGTTGTACTGAATCCAGTTTTTTGTTATAGTTTGATGATAATAAAATTGATGCAGCCGCATGTTTAATTAAATTTATAATTCCTTATGATGATGGATTTTGATAAATATTGTGAATAATGTTGATACATGTTGATTAAAATAATTAAAGTCATGTTAATAAATTGGAATTTCGCAAGTTTATCAAAACTGGAATGTATGCTTGGAATCATGTTTAAATTAATTGTTTAATTAATTTGGTGGCTTGTTATAGCCTGACACCTTAGTTTTCCCATAGTTGGAACCTGTGAATAATGAATATATTAATTAAAGATTGAATAATAAATTTTTGTATGATAAATATGATTTCTAGGTCCTAAGTTTCCCATCTGCTTGAGTAGGCTTAAAGCCTTATGTTGGATCCATGAGAGCTCATTTTTTGTGAAGGCTGGATGCCTTATTTTTGGGCTAAGATTTCCTTGTTGTCTATGATTGCTTGTTTCCTTATTTTTTGGTGATTTTTACTGGATGTGTGTTTCTCCATTCTATGTGATGGGGTGGGGAGGCCCAGATGTGATATGAGCCTGGGGTGGTTGATCATGGGATGGGTGATGTGATGGGGCTAGGAGGCCCAGATGATGTGGAAGTAGTTGATGCCATTTGTAAGATATTAACCTTTTCTAGAGTTAACTCAAGCTTATTTACATGTACTCTTTGGCCTCATGTTTAGTACTTTTCATTTGGTTTTACCTTGGGGTGAATTTGGGTGAATTTTGGGAATAATTAAATGAAATAATGTTGTGCATGATTGGCATAGGGTTAGAGAAAACCATGCACCTTATCCTAGAAAATTGTGCAACCCTCAACAGTGGGGATTTACATGATTGGCGCATGGTTTTTTCAAACCATGCACCCTAAAAGGAGAAATTGTGCACCCTTGAAATAATAAATGCATGATTTAGTCACATGGTTAGGGAAAACTATGTACCCCTACCTAGGAAAATGTGCGTGATATTTTAAGTCACCTGGAAATTAGTTTTTAAATCCCCCAAACCCCTAAAAATCACACTATACAACCCAAACTTAGACCAACTTAGTTTTTCATAATTTTAGTGCTTTACATAGGGATTATAAGGTCGTAAAACCTCTATTATTCTTGATTTGAAGCTCAGATTGAAGATCCAAAACCCTCCTAGTAAGATAACACTAACCTGTTTTCTTTCCCTTTCTTCCACCTTTCTTTATGGGAAGTTTCTCTTTGTTTTGGTTAGATCTATACCTAATATTGTGGATCTAGATATATGATTGTATATATAGATATAGATTATATATATCTTGATTTAGGTTTTTAGATTTGGATCTCATTCTACGTCGTTGTGATGCTCAAATTTTGGGAATTCCATTGGCGAACGTTCTTCGTCAAACTTGTGGTAGGTGGTATATAATTCAAATCTCGTAGTTGTGATATAAATTAAGTGTACTTAATTATAGAATTTCTATTATATGTCTATAAATATAATTCATGAGTGGATTAATTAATTTTGTGGATTAATTATTTAGGTTGATATGAAATTTGGGGATTTTGAGGTTATAAATTTAGATAATTAATTTTTTAATTAATTATGAGATTTTGATATAGATTTTTTGAGATAATTAATTTCAGAATTAATTATGAGATATTGAGTTATTGATTTAGATAATTAATTGATGAATTGATTATTAGATATTGATTTTTTGATTTATATAATCAATTAATGAATTAATTATGATATATTGAGTTGTTCATTTAGATAATTAATTAATGAATTAATTATGAGATATTAAGTTGTTGATTTAGATAATTAATTGATAAATTAATTATGAGATATTGATTTTCTATTTGAGATAATTAATTGTATAATTAATTATGAGATATAAGTTGTGTATATTTATTTAATTAATTTATGAATTAATTAATGTGATTGATGTACTTAATTAATTGGGGAATTAATTAAGGGGAATGATGTGATAAACTTGTAACACCCAAAGATTTTATGAGAAATATTTTTTATATATATATTATGTTATACGCAACACCAAAGGAATATTTCACTACACACAATATTGTCTTGGCTTGCGTTACACGCAAGAGCAACCTTCCTCGATAGCTTGCGTTGTACGCAATACCGAGTTTCACTAAACAACGATATGTTATTAAAATATTATATAAACTAGTCGTTATGAATAGTAATACCCACTTTTTGAAATTTTATAAATTTTATATTTCAAAATGGACTTCATTTTTGGATTTTGAATATCGAAATTAGCTTAGGGTGAATTTTTGGTATTTTTCTGAAAACTTTCAATTTTTGATGAATAGTGAAAAACACTTAGTTATAGTTTAAAACCAAATTTTTATTTAAATAATTATTTATATTATTTAAATTTATTTTAGGTAAAAATAGATACATAATACCTATATAAGCTTAATGTAATTCATTGGAGTCATTTTATAATAATTTTATATATATATAAATTTTATTGAACTTTTTACCATCTTTTACCCACCTCCTAGGAGAATTTCAAATTTACATAAAACATAATTTTACTGCTTATGTGAGTAGAATTTCAAAAATATGAGAGACATAGTTGATATCATTAAGTAAAATGTGGTTCAATAAGATAAAAATAATTTTTGGTAAATAGTAACTTTTTACTTTTATTTACCACGGTTAAAAGTAAATAGGGTAATTAAGGGTAAAATGTTATTATTATTACCATAACACATGTACTAATTCTATTGGATAATTTTAATTATACCAAAAACAGCCTTGGGAATAAAATATGACCATTTAGGTCCACTTGGATTAGATTAGGACATTTATTATTATTTAATTCAAAGAAGAGTTAAAATAATTAAAATCAAAGTTTAATAAGTAAAACATTTTTAATATAGGGTTATACATAAGATAAATTCAACTATAAATATTCATTATAAAGATAACAATATTTCATACATAATGGTCTTTTATTTATAATTTTTATAGATTAAATAATTTAATTTATTTATGACACAATGATGATGCAGTAATTACCTTATTAATGAAATATTAACATAATTGATAATATAAATACCTAAATAAATGTAATTTGAGACTTTTTATGAATTAAAATAATTTTATAGGTTAATATAGAATATTAGTATTGGTTAGATGAATTTCTTTCGAAGTAATAATGCTGGTATGAATTTAGCAAAAACAAAATACCAAATAGTGTCAAAATTGACATAAAAGAGTTTTTAAAAAAAATATTAAATTATTAATTGATATTCTATTCTTAAAAATATAATGTTCGTACAAAATACTTATATAATAATATATATAAAATTAATGAACCAATTGGGGTTCTTTTGGTAGTTTATAGTAATTGTATTAACCATATAGTGTAAGAATACAAGAAGACATGGAAAAGGTTAAATTATTTAACTTAGAGTTAAATCTAAATGGTATGGTTAATATGGTAACCTAAACTTGTCTAAAACCTATTGGTTGAGATGATTTAGACTCATCCCCACCCTATCTATGAAATAAGTCACTTTGGATCCATTATAAACCGAATATGAATTTATTATAAAATAATATTTTAAGTTTTTCCTAAGGTGCCCCTCACCCCTCTTATAAAAGGGCACTCCCCATTATTTCTAATTCACACCTCCAAAGCCATTTGGATCGGTAAAAACCTCACCAAATACCCTCTAAACTGTCCTCCCTTTGTCCTATAAGCCTTACTTTAGTCAGAAAGTCAACCTAAGGAGACCTTTTGATCAAATCAAAAGGAAGAACCCGAGGAAGAGGTAAATATCTCACCACCTATTTCAAGTTCCTTTCTTCTTACACTTCCTCCTTCTTTGTTGTTGCCATTTTAAAATAATAAATCCAGTATATTATATATACTTTTATGTTATTATAAAAATGGTACAACCATATTAGTTATTTTATCCATCCTATGAATGAAAAATTCACCACACGTGTGTACGTACGACTTACCGTCTCCGTGTCGTGGTGTAGTTTGTTATTCAAACATTTCATCATTTGGATGGGTATGATAATGAGTATAAATGATATAAATAATAAATATAACATTATTATGATTCTGTATATATGATATACCATCCAATTATATACAATTTTAATATCAAAAGAATTATATCATCGCTCGTGCGTACGTACGGTCTACCGTCTCCACGATGTGATACGACTCTTTCTACATGATCTTCATTGAATAATGATTATATAAATGAACTGAATTAATAAATATTATATATATTACACTAATACCATTATTTAAATGAGTTATCTATAACCTAAAATGAGGAATAATAATTTATTCGACAAAACATGCATAAGAACATAAAGCAATGAACACCCGAATAACAAGTAGCAATGAAATATTACTAATAAGAAGATAAGAATATGAACATATATGATATCATAACAATGAATATGATTATGTAATAAGTCAATGATATTATTTAAATCATTATACAGTAGGTTCGGATATGTACAAAGCATATTGGACCTAAGGTAAGGGAAAATCTCACAATATCATTTTTATCAGAGATTGCTTATACTTTAGAATTTACTGGGGCATATTTATCATCCACATACATGTTTCCTCAATATGTAATATTATTTATATCCTCATAAAATTGTTTAAATCCAATTTTACCTATTGATTAATTTTTAGTAAAATATATGAAAGGAATCTTTTTTTGTTTTTAGTACGAGATACTTTTTGACTTTTCTGGCCAAAGTATGAGAAGAATGTTTTTTTAACTTATACGGCATGAATGGATTTTTATGATTTCATAGAAAATTATTTCCATGAAGATTCATTTACAATTTTTCAAGTTTATTTTTAATTAACTTCTTTTAGTTTAAAATTGTATGACATGTTAAGAAAAGAAAAATGTTTTTGAAGTATAAAGGATATTTTCCTCAATAATGGAGTTCAAGTTTTTTATCAAAATTATTTTCCATCTAAGATAATATAGGGTTATATTTATATACCTATTTTTACATTGATTTGATTATGTTATTATGGAATTATTTTTATGAAGTTCTTTTATCTTATATGGATTATGTTATGATGTCATGATGTTTAAGAATCCCATTTTTATTACATGGGTTATGCTATATGATTTATGATTTTGTGGAACACATAAGAATGGTTTCATTATGATATGGGTGGGACCTATATCTCCCTCTAATGCAATGGGTAAAGATTTATATCTCATTAGATAGACATGGTTTGAACGGAAAGTTAATTCGGTTCAGTGATACAGGACTAGAATGAGGAGTGAACTCAGTTCAGAAATGGAATTTGTCTACTATGATAGTCTTGGCAATGAGTCTTGACTAATAAGAAATGATTTTCTATGATTATGTGTGTATGCCACAAATTTTCATGTTTTATGTTATGATTATTGGGATTGCATTTCACTACTATGATTTATCCCATGTTATGATATTATGATCTCTTTTATAGGTTAAGATTTTCAAAATGTTATGTTCTTATGAATATGATATGATTTATATTTCCTTTTTTTACAATTACTAAGAATTTGAGCTCACCCTTTTGTTTGTTTTCTTTTCCCCAGGTCAGGAATA
This sequence comes from Viscum album, assembly GCA_963277665.1. Taxonomy (NCBI): domain Eukaryota; kingdom Viridiplantae; phylum Streptophyta; class Magnoliopsida; order Santalales; family Viscaceae; genus Viscum; species Viscum album. The sequence continues at coordinate 1,626,596,703 of OY728156.1, read as the reverse complement.
AGGGTATTAAGTAGGATATGACAAAAGGGACTCTATATATGATGAAATAAATGGGAGTCAATGTAGATGCTTTATGAACCAGTTGTTTATGTTTCCCAGTTTCTAAAGAAACTATACTTATATGGTCCTATCATGGTTTTGTTATATGTTGTAATAAGTATTCTTCAATTCTGAATTAATAACAATGTATGTAAATTATGGGTTATTATAGTTGGTATTAGAGGAAAGGTATATTCAACCTTTGAAAACTAGGATGCGAAAGCCTTAGTAAGAATCCTAAGGATATGTCTAATCATAGAACACAATATTAGTGTTTTAGAAATGGCCATGAATAACCTATGATAAGACCTTAAGTGTGAAATTTTATTCTTGATTATGTGGTTTTCCTATTATGATTAGTGTTTCTCACACTATGCTTATTGGTTTTAGTCAATGGCTGGAACCCGAAGGAACCGTGTTAATTCTGAATGTGACAGGAAATGAAATGATTGTCCCCTTGAGCAACCAAATGTTATTGGAGCTGGAATGAAAAATCTTGTACACATGATCACACAACTTTCTCAACCTATGAATCATGCAGGACTTCCAAATGATAAAAGGAAGGAGCAACATTCTGTTGAATCCTTCATGAGGCAGCGTCCACCCTCATTCAGCGGGTCTACTAATCCATTAGTGGCTGAACAATGGATCTGTACCACTGAAAAGATATTTTCAATTCTTCAATGTTCTGAACATGATAAAGTCATTTTAGAAGTATATCATTTAGAAGGTGAAGCTAATCAATGGTGTAATCTTATCAAGAATACGAGGCAAATAGACGAAATTGATTCCATGGAATGGGACGAGTTCAAGAACATATTTTTCAATAAGTACTTCCCTTGTATTCTTCGAACAAAAATGAAGAAGGAGTTTATTGAACTAAAGCAAAAGGATGATGAATCTGTTGGTACCTACAAAGCAAATTTTACAAGACTTGCAAGGTATGCTTCCGGAATTATTATCCAACCTGAGAGTAAGATCGATCGATTCTTTAGTGGATTAAAACCAAGTCTTCTAAGGGCGTTAGCCATAAGGGAATTCAATAGCTATGAGGAAATTGTTCAATTTTCTCTCAAGATTGAGATGGAGATTGGAGTAACCCATCAGTCATATGGGTTTGACAAGAAGAGGAAAATGGAATTCAAAGGAAAATCTAAAGACCATACTAAAAAGAAGATGAGTTTTCCCTTATTCTCAAAGTGTGGAAAGAAACATGGAGGGAATTGTCTTAAAGGGACAAGTAAATGTTTCAAATGTGGAAAATAAGGTCATCTGGCATTTGAATGCCACAATGATGGGAAAAAGATGTCTAGTGATGCAAACAAAGAAAAGGATACACAAAATTCACCTCCTAGTGCATCACCTTGGGGAGCACATGTTCTATTTGTTAAGAAAAAATATGGATCAATGAGACTCTTCATTGATTATCGAGAACTTAACAAGATCACTATCAAGAAAAAATATCCTCTCCCACGCATTGATGACTTATTTGACCAACTACGAAGAGCTCAATACTTTTCCAATATTGATCTACATTCAGGGTATCATCAATTAAGGGTCAAAAGGGAGGATATACCAAATACGGCTTTCCGTACAAGGTATGGACACTATGAATTTATAGTGATGTCATTTGGTCTTACTAATGCCCCTGATATCTTCATGGATCTAATGAATAGAGTATTTAGAGACTATCTTGATTAGTTTTTGGCAGTATTTATAGATGATATTCTTGTCTATTAAAATAGTAAGTAATAACATGAAGATCACTTGAGAATTATATTAAAGACCCTAAGAAAGGAGAATATTTATGTCAAATTTACCAAGTGTAAATTTTGGCTTCAAAAAGTATCATTTTTGGGTCACATAATCTCAAAAGAGGGGATATCTGTGGATCCAGCAAAAATAGAGGTTATCGAAAGATGGTTGAGACCAACAACAGTAACTAAGATCTGAAGTTTTCTTGGTTTGGATGGATATTATCGACGTTTTGTGAAATATTTTTCACGATTATCTAATCCACTCACCAGGTTGACTCGAAAAAAAGTTAAGTTCGTTTGGATGGAGGAGTGTGAAGAGAATTTCAAGGAGTTAAAAAGAAGGTTATCCAGTGCACCTGTGCTCACACTGCCTTGTAGTGGAGAAAGGTTTGTGATCTACAGTGATGCATCCAAGAAGGGATTGGGGTGTGTTCTCATGTAAAATGACATGGTGATAGCTTATTCCTCATGACAGTTGAAAATCCATAAGCAAAATTACCCAACTCATGATTTGGAATTAGTTGTGGTAATATTTACATTAAATATTTGGAGGCATTATCTTTATGGTGAAAGGTGTGATATTTATACTGATCATAAAATTTTAAAGTATATTTTCACACAAAAGGAGCTAAATATGCGCCAAAGAATATGGTTGGAGATAATGAAGGATTACGACTGATCAATTCATTACCACCCTGGGAAAGAAAACAAGGTGGTAGATGCATTAAGTTGAAAAGACCATGCTAGCTTATCCATGATGAGCATCATAAAAGATCTAATATTTATGGATTTACAAAGGATGGATCTTGGAATTATAATGGAAGGGGAAAAATCTTATATTTCTCAAATAGACGTTCAACCATCTATACATGTGAAGATTAAAGAGGCACAGAAAGAAGATGTAGAGTTACAAAAGAAGGTAAGAAATGTTCCTGAATTCCACATTGATTATGATGAAATAATAAAGTTTAGAAATCAGGTTTGTGTTCCTCCTATCCCAGAATTAAAGAAGGAAATATTGGATGAAGCTCATAGTTCTTCATTCTCTATTCACCCTGGAAGCACGAAGATGTATAGGGACCTGAAGGAGTACTTCTAGTGGGATGGCATGAAAAGAGATATTGTTGAATATGTCTCTCGATGCTTGGTTTTTCAGAAAGTTAAAGCTGAGAGACAGAAGTCTAAGGGGATGTTACAACCATTAACCATACCAGAATGGAAATGGGAAAACATCACTATGGACTTTGTCACTGGACTTCCTAAAACATCCAAAGGAAATAATGCTATCTGGGTTATTGTTGATCGTCTTACGAAGTCTGCACACTTCATTGCTATTAGAGAAGATTTCTCTCTTGATTAGCTTGCCAGGATATATGTGAAGGAAGTGGTAAGATTGCATGGAATACCACTTTCCATTATATATGATCGGGATCCGAGGTTTACCTCGAAGTTTTGGCGAAGTCTCCAGCATACTCTAGATACAGAGTTGAGTTTCATCACTGCTTATCATCCTCAGACAGACGGTCAGTCTGAGAGGACAATTCAAACTCTAGAAGACATTTTGAGAGCTTGCTCTATGGATTTAAAAGGTGGTTGGGATCAACACCTACCTTTGGTGGAATTTTATTATAATAATAGCTTTCACTCCAGTATTCCGATGGATCCATATGAAGCTCTCTATGGAAAGAAATGCAGAACTCTAACTTGCTGGGATGAAGTTGGGAAAAGAAAGCTATTAGGACCTGATCTTGTTGATGAGATGACAGAAAAGGTCAGATCTATTCAACAACACATAAGAGCAGCTCAGAGTCGACAAAAACTTTATTCCAACAACTGAAGAAAAGACCTAGAGTTTGAAGTGGGTGATAAATTTTTCTTACGAATATCTCCTTAGAAGAGAGTAATGATATTTGGAAAGAAGGGAAAGTTGAGCCCTAAGTATATTGGTCCTTTTGAAATATTGGATCCTGTTGGGAAGGTAGATTACCGATTGTCTCTTCCACCGAATCTCTCTCAAGTTCATGATGTGTTCCATGTATCTCTCCTAAGAAAGTACATACTTGATCCTTCACATGTACTAAGCTCAGAAGTTGTACCGCTGGAGCAAGATCTTTCTTATGAAGAATAGCCAATAGAGATTCTGGATCATAGCGAAAAAGTACTACGAAACAAGACCACTTACTTGGTTAAAGTTTTATGGAGGAACCACCAATTAGAAGAAGCTACATGGGAACTTGAGGATATGATGAGGGAGAGGTATCCTCATATGTTTGTTACGAAGTGACGAATTTCAAGGGCGAAATTCTTTTTAAGGGGGGTAGAATGTAACACCCTGAGATTTTATGTGAAATATTTTGTTTTTATGTATTATGTTATATGAAACACCAAAGTAATCTTTAAATGCACACAATACTGTCTTGGCTTGCGTTACACGCAAGAGAAACCTTCCTCAATAGCTTGCATTGTACGCAATACCGAGTTTCGCTAAACAACGATATGTTATTAAAATATTATATAAACTAGCTGTTATGAATAGTAATACCCACTTTTTGAAATTTTATAAATTTTATCTTTCAAAATTTACTTCATCTTTGGATTTGGAATATCAAAACTAGCTTAGGGTGAATTTTTGGTATTTTTCTGAAAACTTTCAATTTTTGATGAAAAGTGAAAAACATTGAGTTATAGTTTAAAACCAAATTTTTATATAAATAATTATTTATTTTATTTAAATTTATTTTAGGTCAAAATAGATACATAATACCTATATAATTTCAATGTAATTCATTGAATTCATTTTATAATAATTTTAGATATATAAAAATTTTATTGAACTTTTCACCGTCTTTTACCCACCTCCTAGGAGAATTTTCAAATTTACATAAAACATAATTTTACCGCTTCTGTGAGTGGAATTTCAAAAATCTGAGAGACACGGTTGATATTAGTAAGTAAAATGTGGTTCAATAAGATAAAAATAATTTTTGGTGAATAGTAACGTTTTACTTTTATTTACCACGGTTAAAAGTAAATAGGGTAATTAAGGGTAAAAATGATATTATTATTACCCTAACACATGTCCTAATTATATTGGAAAACTTTAATTCAACCAAAAACAACCTTAGGAATAAAATATGACCATTTAGGTCTACTTGGATTAGATTAGGACATTTATTATTATTTAATTCAAAGAAGAGTTAAAAGAATTAAAATCAAAGTGTAATAAGTAAAACATTTTTAATATAGGTTTATACATAAGATAAATTCGACTATAAATATTAATTAGAAATATAAAAATATTTCCTACATAATGGTATTTTATTTATAATTTTTAGACATTAAATAATTTAATTTATTTATGACACAATGATGATGCATTAATTACCTTATTAATAAAATATTAACATAATTTATATTATAAATACCTAAATAAATGTAATTTGAGACTTTTTATGAATTAAAATAATTTATAGGATAATATAACATATTATTGTTGGTTATATGAATTTTTTTCGAAGTAATAATACTGTTATGAATTTAGAAAAACAAAATACCAAATAGTGTCAAAATTGACATAAAAGAGTTTTTAAAACAAATATTAAATTATTAATTGATATTCTGTTACTAAAAATCTAAGGTGAAGCCAAAAGACTTATATAATAATATATATGACTTTAATTAACCAATTGGGGTTAGATTGGCAGTTTATAGCAAGTTTATTAACCATATAGTGTAATAATACAAGAAGACATGGTAAATGTTAAATTATTTAACTTAGAGTTAAATCTAAATGATATGGTTAAAATGGTAACCAAAACTTGTCTAAAACCTATTGGTTGAGATTATTTCTACCCATCCCCACCCTATCCTCGAAATAAGTCACTTTGGATCCATTATAAACCGAATATGAATTTATTATAAAATAATATTTTAAGTTTTTTCTAAGGTGCCCCTCACCCCTCTTATAAAAGGCCACTCCCCCTTCTCTCTAATTCACACCTCCAAATCCATTTGTCTCACCCAAAACCATCCCAAATACCCCCTCAACTATACTAACTTAATCTTAGAGGCCTTACTTTAGTCATAAAGCCAACCTAAGGAGCCATTTTGATCAAATCAAAAGGAATAACCCGAGGAAGAGGTAAATATCTCACCACCTATTTCAAGTTCCTTTCTTCTTCCACTTCCTCCTTCTTTTTTGTTTCCCTTATAAAATAATAACTCCTGTATATTCTATATACTTTGATGTTATTATAAAAATTGTACAACCATATTAGTTATTTTATCCATCCTTTGAATGAAAAAGTCACCACACGTGCGTATGTACGGCTTACCGTCTCCACGTCGTGGTGTAGTTTGTTATTCAAACATTTCATCATTTTGATGGGTATGATAATGAGTATAAATGATTTAAATAATAAATATAACATTATTATGATTCTCTATATATGATATATCATCCAATTATATATGATTTTAATATCAAAATAATGATATCATCGCTCGTGCGTACGTACGGCCTACCGTCTCCACAATGTGATGTGACTCGTTCTACATGATCTTCATTGAATAATGATTATATAAATGAACTGAATGAATAAATATGATTTATATTACACTAATACCATTATGTAAATGATTTATCTATAACCTAAAAAGAGGAATAAGAATTTATTCGACAAAACATGCATAAGAACATAAAGCAATGAACACCTGAATAACAAGTAGCAATGAAATATTACTAATAAGAAGATAAGAATATGACCATATATGATATTATAACAATGAATATGATTCTTTCATAAGTCAATGACATTATTTAAATCATTATATAGTAGTTTTGGATACGTACGAAGCATATCGGACCTAAGGTAAGGGAAAATCTCACAATCTCATTTTTATCCGAGATTGTTTATACTTCAGAATTTACTGGGGCATATTTATCATCCACATCCATGTTTCCTCAATATGTAATATTATTTCTATCCTCCTACAATTTTTTAAATACAATTTTACCTATTGGTGAATTTTTAGTAAAAGATATGAAATGAATATTTTGTCGTTTTGAGTACGAGATAATTTTTTACTTTTCCGGCCAAAGTACGAGAAGAATTTTTTTTTAACTTATACATCATGAATGGATTTTTATAATTTCATATAAAATTATTTCCATGAATCTTCCTTTACAATTTTTCAAGTGTATTTTTAATTAACTTCTTTTAGTTTAAAATTTTATGACATGTTAAGAAAGGAAAAAGGTTTTTAAAGTAGAAAGGATATTTTTCTCAAGAATGGAGTTCAAGTGTTTTATCAAAATTATTTTCCATCTAATATAATATAGGGTTCTATTTCTATACCTATTTTTACATTGATTTGATTATGTTATGGTGGAATTATTTTTATGAAGTCCTTTTATCTTATATGGATTATGTTATGATGGAATGATGTTTAAGAATCCCATTTTTATTACATGGGTTATGCTATATGATTTATGATCATGTGGAACACATAAGAATGGTTTCATTATGAGATGGGTGGGACCTATATCTCCCTCCAATTAATTGGGTAAAGATTTATATCTCATGAGATAGACATGGCTGGAACGGAAAGTTAATCTGGTTCAATGATACAGGACTGGAACGAGGAGTGAACTCGGTTTAGAAATTGACTTTATCTGCTATGATAGTCTTGGAAATGAGTCTTGACTAATAAGAAATGATTTTCTATGATTATGTGTGTATGAAACAAAGTTTTATGTTTTATGTTATGATTATTGGGATTGCATTTCACTACTATGATTTATCCCATGTTATGATATTATGATCTCTTTTACAGGTTAAGATTTTCAAAATGTTATGTTCTTATGAATATGATATGATTGATATTTCCTTTGTTTACCCTTACTGAGAATTTGAACTCACCCTTTTGTATGTTTTCTTTTCCCAAGGTCAGGAAGAAGGGTATTAAGTAGGATATGCCAAAAGAGACTCTAGATATGATGAAATAAACGGGAGACAATGTAGATTCTTTATAAACTAGTTGTTTATGTTTCCCAGTTTCTAAAGACACTATAACTATACGGTCCTATCATGGTTTTGTTATATATTGTAATAAGTATGCTTCAATTATGAAGTAATAACTATGTGTGTAAAGTATGGGTCGTTATAAATCTAATAGTTGAATTAGTAATGAAATTGATGTGCTTAGCTAATTGTTGAGTTGAATAATATAATTTAAGTGATTAATTAATTTTTTAATTAATTAATGTATTTTATGTGGTTAATTAATTTTTGAATTAATTAATATTATTGATTTAAATAGTTAATTTATGAATTAACTAAGGTAATAATGATGTTAAGCTAATTGTTGAATTGTTAATGGAATTGATATTGATAATTAATTTCTTTTAATTAATTATGTATTGATGAATGGTAACATCGCCATTCGAATTTGAAGATATTAATGGTAACATGGTAATTTAGTTATGAATTAAAGAATGGGAACATGGTTATTCTATTGTGTGAGTTGAATGGTAACATGGAAATTCAAGTATGTATTAAAGAATTGGAAGATGGTTATTCTATTACGTGAATTAAATGATGGTAATAATAGAATTCTGAGATATAATATCCCTCGTACATACTTTGGGATCCGGCATGAGTCAAAGTAGATATTGAAGTACGGGTGTCTATGAGAACTCGGGGATTTATGTGGTTAAATAAATATTAATTGATAATGTGATAACTATTTACTTATGCATTGTAATTATTTATTTATATAACTATATACAGTTTTTATTGACTGGATATTGTTTTAGATACCGTTGGTGGTGGCCTATTGAGTTTTACTCACACCCTACTCAGGTTATATGATCAGTACTCAAATAGATTTCATGATTGTAAGATAGGATAAGGGAAAAGACCTTATGTTAGATATTTGAGTAAGTATGGAGCATGGATGAGGGAACTAAATGTGGTTCGGGACCCATTTAGGATTCCTTAGTGTATTTACTTTTGAGTTTTCATTTTACACTTGGAAACTATATTAACATGACATGTTTATTGTTCATTGTGTTTTTGTGTGTCCAATTTGATCATCATGTGATATTGGAATTGTTTTGTTTCTAGTTATATATTGTCCAGTTATTGTTTATTATTTTTTGATAGTGTATTAATTTGATAAAAGAGAGTATATTCTCTCCCTGATCAGTATTAAACCCTTAATACTAGTCAAAAGCCTCTGGTGATGGGGAGGCATGCTTAAGGTCATGTGATCGATCAGCTTGGGGCACCGATGTGTGGAACCTGGGTTAGGACGTTACAAAGTGGTATTATAGGAGTTTTAATTTTTTTTTTATTTTTTAGTAATATTTGGTAAAGTTAGATATAAAAATATAAATAGTTGGGTCTTGGTTATGAGCTCGTTCATGGGAGTATCTAACCCATGTATGGGGGACAACCCAAGTACCCAAGGTGGGAATTGTTGTTATTGTTGTTTGTTGTTATAGTTGAATATTGCTTCACCTTGGGTGACACACTTGTTGTGTGTTTTGATTATTGATGTTGATATTTTATGAGATTGACTCATGGATCAGTATTCCATGATAGTTGATTTTTTACGCATCATTCTAAGCACTCGGGTTTATTGTGACATGCATCGTCTTAGGCACACATGAGAAAACGGGTTATGGGTAAGTTAATGAACTTAAACTATTTTTCATTGTGGGTGAAATTGAATTGAAAAAATTCCTAACATGAAATTGAGAAAAATTATAAAATAATTTAATATTAGAATAAACAGGTGTCTAAATGAGAAACTTTAATAAAGATATTGTGTTTACCCATGTTAATCATGACCTAGGTGTAGGATGGTTAAGTGTAGTGATAGCACCTCAGTTTTGACCGTGTGGCGAACTTTTGGGGAAAATAATTATTGTCACTTGTTATGATTTTCCTCTTATATAAATGTGTTAAATTTGAGTTATGATTCCTAAGATTTTTGTTTGGAATTATAGAGTTATGCCTCCATGAAGATTCATGTTGAGAGGATGATAGGAGGATATGGCTGATGTTTCTTTACTAGTAGTGGAACCTGAGGCACCGATGGTGCCAGGTGAGGAAGTCTGGGAACAATTCCAAGATAACTCCACTCACTTCATGCATATTATGGAAAGATACCTAGGGTGGGTTGTGAAGATTATGTCTGATCTTATGATGGATTTTTAGTTGTAGCACCCTCTAGAATTTACTAGAGAGGGTGGACCTGTGGGAGCTAAATTTTGGGTTGAGTCCATCAAGATGATACTTGACCATTTAGAGACTCTGGATGAGATGAGGATCAAGTTTTATAATTATATGCTATGAGTATCCATGACGTTTTGGTGAGAAATTTATGCATGGGATGCATAGGTTGATGGTATGATATAACAGGACTTCTTGGATAAGTTCCTAGATAACTTCTATCCAGAGATACTGAGACAAGCAAGAGCTAATAAGTTCATGAGATTGACTTAGGGGAATATGTCTGTGGTGGACTATGTTGGAAAATTTATAGATTTTCAATGATTTTATCTAGAATTGGAAGGGGACTATATAGCTAAAATGAGGCATTTTCAAGATGGTCTTAAATGTGAGATCAGGTCCCAAGTTAACCATTTTTGTTTAAAGAAGTTTTTGAGGTGGTAGATTAGGCCCTCATAGCTGAGGGGGCCTGAAGGAGGCTTATAATGCATGACAGATAGTTGTAGCTGGATGATCAGAATGTGCGACTCCTAAGATTAGGAAGTGTCACAACGACAACGTCATTCAGGGAAGTGAGAAGTGGGGTGCATGGACATAGGGATCAGTTTCTCAGGATCTTACTTGAGTGATCTGTCACTAGTGTGGTAGAATAGTAAACTTCCAGAGATAGTCCCCCAAACACCTATAGATTGTTGGTCTTGCAGAAATATGGATCATCTGCAGAGGTTCTTCAGAACCCAGTAGCTGACGAGCAGTGATATAGAAGATAAATTAAACCAAGATGTGGGAAGGGGGTCTTCGACAACATATCAGTCTAGAAGTTGGAGTTCTATTGATTATGGTGGTTAAGGACATGGATTCAATACTTATAGTAAAGAGAACCACTATTATAAGGTTGGTGTAGCTCAGGGGAGTCAGACTGTATCATAAGAAAGAGAGGTAGGACAGGTTCATGCAGTGAAACCTACACTTGTGAAGATACAGGGCTAGACTTTCAATAGTGAGAAGTACTATTCTTGTAGCCTCTACTTTAGAAAGTGCATTTTTTGATACTGGTGCCTCTCATTTCATTATTTCCTCACAAATTATGAATGTTTTAATCCTAATGGTAGATTTTTTGAGTGGGGTGTTGATGATAGACACACCTATGGGAGTACGGTCAAGACACATTTTCTTGTGAAGGGGGTGTTCACTTGAGGTTGGGGAATATATTTTTTTGTGGGATATATTAATTCTTAACATGTCAGGCTTAAGCCTAATTCTAGGTATGAACTGGTTAGTACTATACCAATCCCACATTTATTTTTACCATAGGAGAGTGATTTTTATGTCACCTAAGGGTGAAAAATATATTCACCGTAGAGAGTGGGATATCTAGGCGGACTGAGAAGGGCCAATTAATAAAAAACTAGGAGATCTCACAGCCCAGGTTACTAGCATATTTCTATATGATGAAGGTGTAAGGTGATATTTCTTTACACCCATAGTGTCCATATTTCAGTATGTATTTCTGAAAGACTTCTTAGGGTTTCCACCTAAGAGAAACATGTAATTCAGCAATGATCTCATGCTAGGGTAGTGTCATTTTCTATTCCACCATACATAATGGCATTGACAGAGATTCAAGAGCTCAAGAATTAGTTGGAAGAGTTAGATGATAAGTGATTTATCCATCTGAGTATCTCACTTTGGGTTTCACCAATGTTTTTTTCAAAGAAGTTTGGTGGGAGTTTGAGCTTATGTGTTGATTACTAGAAGTATAACCAGATGATAGTGAAAAATCAGTATCCACTTCCATGCATCGATGATATTTTTTATCATTGAGGGGGGCTTGTGTCTTTTCTAAGATAAAATTGAGATAAGGGTATCATCATATGAGAGTTAGAAATTTTGATATACCACGGATTTCTTTAAAAATAAGACATATATATATGAGTTTATCGTAATGTCAATTGGGTTGATGAACACACCATTAGTGTTTATAGCCTTGATGAATAGGGTCTTCTATCTATACCTAGATCATTTTGTGGTAGTGTTTGTGGACGACATCTTAGTGTACTCCAAGACTCATGAAGATCATTCCCAATATATTGACATCGTCCTAAGTACACTGAGAGAGAATCAGATATATTCCAAGCTATCTAAGAGTATTTTTTGGATTGATTAGGTACACTTATTGGTCCATATCATCTCAGAGGAAGGTGCATCAGTGGACCTAGTGAAAGTTTAGGTAGTGGTTTCTTGGGAGAATCCCAAGAACGATTTTGATATCTATAGATTTTTAAGGTTATATAGATATTATAGGAGATTTATTCCGGACTTATCCAATTTGTAAGCACCAATTTTGGGCTTGACCAAGAAGAGGGTAAATTTTTATTGATCAAAATATTTTGAGGATGACTTCCAAGAGTTAAAGAATAATTTTACAACAACACCAATCTTAATACTAACTGAGCAGGGTGAGGAGTACATGATGTATCGTGATGCTTTTGGTATTGGAATTAGATTTGTTTTAATGCATTGAGATCAAGTTGTGGCATATAGGTCTCAACAATTGAGGCCTTGTGAATGTAACTACCCTATGCATAACCAGGAGTTCGCATTTTTTTATGATTTAAAGTGTTTATGGCATTATCTATCGGGAAAAAGGTTTAATGTGTGTAAAAATCACAAGATCTTGAATTATATCTTCTCACAAAGGGATTTAAATATTTAGTAGTGGATATGTGTAGATTATATGTAGTATTTTGATTTAGAACTGGCATATATTCCTATTAAGGGGAACAATGTTGTTGATTCTTTGAGTACAAAAACTCAAAATTAGGCAGTTCGGGAGTCTAGTGAAGAGTGGAAGATGAGATCTTTACTGGATGAAATGTATGTGGTGGTTCAAAAGAGTTAGTATCAGATGACTTTGGTATCGGTTTCAGTGGATTATACACTTTTGACCCATATTAAAGATAGATAGTATAAGTATTTTAAGTGTTTAGCCTTGAGGGAAATCCATGAAGGTGGGGAGTCACCTTTAGATTAGATCATAGATGATGATGAGATCATCTATGTCAAGAATCGGGTTTTTTGTGACTATGAGTATGTGGGAGGAGATGGTGTGTGAGTTTCATGCCTCAAATTGGGTGGTACATCCAGGTGTGACCAAAATGTATCATGACCTACAATGACAGTTTTATTGGTCAAGCATGAAAAGGGAGATAGTAGGGCTCATGAGATGATGTTACACCTATCAGTAGGTGAATCCTGAGCATCAACGACTTGGAGGTTTGTTGCAGGCATTACCCATTCAGGAGTGGAAGTGGGACAACATGACCATGGATTTTTGTGGTGGGTCTCCCAAGAATTCCTGAGAATAATGACTCTATTTGGGTTTTTGTGGACAGACTGACAAAGGTATTTAATTTATTTCCTATAAGGGAGACTTTCTCAGTGGAGTGCCTGGGAGATTTGTATGTTCAGGAGATAGTCCGTCTACATGGGATTCATAGTCTATAGTTTCATATAGCATCTCAAATTTTACTTCATGCTTCTGGAAGAACTTTTATAAGGTGCTCAGTACACCGGTTTTATTGAGTATGGATTTATACCCACAAAATAATGATTAGTCATAGCGTACTATACATAGGCTTGAGGATATGTTTCGGGCGTGTGTTCTTAACTTTGGTGGGTCATGGGAGAATCACATAACTTTGGTATAATTTTCCTATAACAACAGTTATCAGAAAACGATATAGATGGAACCATATGAGGATCTTTATGTTAGGTCATATAGATCACCTTTATGCTGGATAGATCTAGGTGATTCAAACTTATTGGTACCAAGTCTCATGTAGGAGATTTCAGATTAGGTTTAGTTTATTTAGAAGCGTATAGCTATGGATCAAAGTAGACAGAAGTCATATTCCAATATAAGGATATGACCATTAGAGTTTATAGAGGGTGTTCATGTATTAATTTGGGTTTCACCAAGGTTGGTTCATCATAGGATATGGAGACATGGAAAGTTGGCTCCTAGGTTCGTCAGACTGTTTGAGGTTGTGGAGTAAATCAAGCTGGTGGCTTACTGATTGGCTCTTCCATAGAAATACAGGGATATATAAGATGTTTTTTATGTATCACAACTACAGAGGTATCACCCCAAACCTTATCATGTGATTTATATGGATGATGTGGAGTTAGAGATAGATGTTTCCTTTGAGAATCATTTGATATGTGTATTGGATTAAAGTGAGAAAGTGTTGTGGGGAGAGACCATGCTAATATTTCTTGTATTGTGGAAACATTGGCATGTGTAGGAGGAAACATGTGAAGTAGAATAATATATGTGGGCTCAATGGACCAATATTTTTTACTTGAAATCTTATAGATGCTTGGAAGTGTAGCTCGAGGACAAGTTGTTATAAGGTGGGAGATTATAAGATCCCAACCTTTTCTAGAGTTGAATCAGACTTATTTATAGGTACTATTTTACCTCATCTTGAGTACTATTCATTTTTGTTTTACCTTTGAATTAATTTGGGTGAATTTTTAGAAAATATTAAATAAAATAGGGTTGTGCATGGGTGTAACACGGTTAGAGAAAACCGTGCACCCCATCCCAAAAAACTGTGAAACCCTAGATAGTGGGGATTTGCACAGTTGGAAAACTGTTTTTCAAACCATGCACCCTAAAAAAAGAAAACATGCACCCCTAAAATAATATGTTCATGGTTTAGTCTCACAGTTAGGTAAAACCATGTTTCCTTTCCTATAAAATTGTGTATGATGTTTTAAGTCACTCAAAAATTAATTTTTAAATCCATCAAACCCCTAAAACTCACCCTATTCGACCAAAACATGGACCAACTTAGTTTTTCATGATTTCAGAGATAGATAAAGGGATTAAAAATCTATCTGTCCTCTATTCTTCCTAATTTAAATCTCAGGTCAAAGATCCACAACCCTCCTAGTAAGAGAACCCTAACCTGTTTGGTTTCCTACTCTTCTCCCATTCTTCCCCTCTTTCTTTATGGGAAGTTTTTTTATATTTTGGTTAAATATATACCTAATATTGTGGATATATATATATATAGGATTTTAAATATATATATCTATATTAGATATATCTTGATTTATTTAATCTTGATTTAGGGTTTTAGATTTGGATCTTGTTCTACGTCATTGTGCTACTCAAATTTTGGGAATTCTATTAGGTAATGTTCTTCATCAAACTTGAGGTAAGTGGTCTATAATTAAAATCTCATAGTCATGATTTAAATTACATGTATGTAATTGTAGAATTTATATTAGATGTTTATCAATTGAATTATTTATTAGATTAATTAATTTGGTGAATTAATTAATTGGGTTGATATGAAATTTGGGGATTTTCATGTTATAGATTTAGATAATTAATTGTTGAATTAATTATGATATCTTGAGATAGATTATTTGAGATAATTAATTATAGAATTAAATAATGATATATTGAGTTATTTATTTAGATAATTAATTTATGAATTAATTTTGAGATATTGAGTTGTTGATTTAGATAAATAATTAATTGATTAATTATGAGATATTGAGTTGTTAATTTAGATAATTAATTGATGAATTAATTATGAGATATTGAGTTGTTTATTTAGATAATTAATAGATGAATTAATTATGAGATGTTGAGTTGTTTATTTAGATAATTAATTAATGAATTAATTATGAGATATTGATTTGTTGTTTGAGATAATTAATTGTATAATTAATTATGATATTTTAAGTTGTGTATATTTATTTAATTAATTTATGAATTAATTAATGTTATTGATTTAATTAATTAATTAGGGGAATTAATTAAGAATAATGATGTGATAAACTAATTGTTGAATTATTAATGAAATTTATGTGCTTAGTTAATTTTTGAGTTCAATAATAGAATTAAAGTGATTAATTAATTATTTAATTGATTAATGTATTTGATTTGGTTAATTAATTTTTTAATTAATTAATATTATTGATGTGAATAGTTATTTGCTGAATTAACCAAGGGAATAGTGGTGTTAAGAAAATTGTTGAATTATTAATGGAATTGATGTTGATAATTAATTGTTAAATTAATTATGTGTTGATGAATGGTAACATGGTTATTAAAATGTGAAGTTATGAATGGTAACATAGTCATTTAGTTATGAATTAAATAATGGGAACATGGTAATTATATTGTGTGAGTTGAATGGTAACATTTTCATTCAAGTATGAATTAAATAATGGGAACATGGTCATCATTTCGTGTGAATTAAATGGTAGTAACAATAGAATTCTGAGATATGATGTCCCTTATACATACTTAAGGCTCCGGCATGAGATGAATAAGATATTGAAGTATGGGTGTCTATGAGAACCCATGTATTTATGTGGTTAAACAAAGATTAATTGATAATGTGATAACTATTTACTTATACATTGTAATTATTTCATTATAAAAATGTGTACACTTGCTATTAATTGGATATTATTTTAGACATTGTTGGTGGTGGCCTACTGAGTAGTACTCACACCCTACTCGGGCTACCTAATTGATACCCAAATAAATTTCATGGTTGTAGTATAGGATAAGGGGAAAATCCTTGTGTTTGATAGCTGAGTCAGGATAGATCATATATTTAGTAACCAAACATGGTTTGGGACCCGTTTTGGAGTCATTGGTGACTTTAATTTGGAGTTTTAATTTTATACTTGGCACATACATTATCATGACATGTTTATTGTTCAGTTTGGTTTTGTATCTCCAGTTTGATCATCATGTGATATTGGTACTGTTATATTTCTAGTTATATGTTATTCAATGATTTTTTCTTATTTTACGCTGGTGTATTACTCTGATAAAAGAGTTTATATTCTCCCCATGATTGATATTAGACCTCCACTGCTAGTAGGTAGCCTATCGTTTATAGGGTGGTGCACTTGAGGTCATGTGACCGACCATCTTAGGGCACTGGTGTGTGGAACCTGGGTTGGTACGTTACACTAGTGATAGATTGATGCATCGGGATATGAATTTGGGTGTCAGGGGTGATGTTTGAGATGATATAATGGGTTGAATCTGGGATTACCCATTTATGTGATGCTGATAACTGATATGTTATCTTATAAATTTGTTTAATGACTAGTAGTTGGGTTTCTTATTTTATCTGTATTCCTTTCCCCACTACTTGAGGAAACTAGATGTGCTCTGTTTAATTTCTTTCCTTATTGGTAGATTAGTATGGTTTTCCTAGAGTACCAATTTTATGGAATGATTCTAATAATGAATAAATAATTCTTAACCCATGGGTTTTGTGTTGATGGAATGAAAATGTTGAAAATATATTACTCTAAAGAAACCATGGACTCAGTGTGGATTTTTCCTAGAGGGCATGAAATTTACTTTAATGATTAATGTAATATAATGTGGAATAATATTAATGTTTAATTTAATGGATAATAAACTTATTAATGAAAGGAAATGATAAAAAAGGAAAGAATCCATTATGTATCTCTTTAAAATGCTTGTGTGCAAATGGGATATATGTTCTTAGTAGTGGTAGTTGAGAGTCCGAGTGACATTAGTTGTAGTTGATTCTAAGACTAGGTTATTCCCATAGTGTGGTTGTGAAATATAATGTTATATCACATATATTTTTTTATTTCATATGCTACCCCACCCATGTCGGTTAGGGTGAATGAAACCTAGTGAACTTTGGGAGGATGTTTTTCCCAATATCCTGGTGGGAGGGTGGATGGATGACTATCCGCTTTGTCCCTTATTTCTTCTCCTATTAGTTACTTGTTCTAGTATGAAAATTGGTTAGTTTCTCCATATATGTGTGTAGAGGGTTGTTATGGATTGTGGTTATTCATACACATGTATAACTAGATATAAAATACAAAGGATTATTATAGGTATGATGTGTATAGGTTGTGATGGCTTGAGGTACTTACTCGGTGTATGGGCTATGATGGCTTGATTTATAATACCCAATGTATGATACACATCATTTGTACTTTGGTGGATCTAGGAAACTACTTGGTTACTATATATAGTGATGTAATATGAGATTATGTGATGATGTGATGCATGAGGTGCATGTTTTAATGCCTAGCTCGGGTGTCTTTGGGATGGATTAATTTAGAGATAGATGGACCAAGACGTGAAATGTTGGGGTATAATCAAAAACTTGTGGGGAAGTGGGAGCAGGTTACCCTCGATGTTTCATTACTATATTATATTCTCTATTTTATGTGATACTTGGTGGGAGTTAGACATGGTGAGACTAGGAACTTAGTATACCTATTTAGTTCATGAGTTAGTTTCACTATTGTTCACTATGATTTTTCATGATTTATTTATCTTTTTCAGGAGAGGCTCTAGGGAGGATCCTACTAAGTATACTAACATGATCACACTACATTTATATAAACTATTATTCTGGTCATTCTGATAAAGTTGGAAATTGGGATGGATATTACTAGAATGTGGTTTTGCAGGATCTGTTTGGGATTTGTGGTCATTGTTGTCTTTATCTTTTGGTAATTGTAGTTTTTATTTCATTTATTATATTAATGTATGGAATTGAATGTTTTCACTTGGTTTTTCTCTATATATATGTCTGATCAAGTGTTGACTGATGTATCTGTCTTATCTTCTCTTCTTCATGTTCTCTTAGAGGGTAATTCCTCCCATATGCATGTTTATTATACCCTTAGTGTTATTCACCAACCTGGGTCCTACTGAAGGTGGGACTCAAGAAATCACTATCTCCCATATCTCATTTATGCCTAGTAGGGGTACACTTTTGGGGGAGGAGTTCATGATAGATTGGTATCATAGGATCAGACTGAGGGATATGAAAGAGTTTGGAGTTACTCATAGGTGAGATTGCAGGGGTTGGTAGGGAAATAGTGTCAGCTAAGTTTAGTGAGTGATGTAAACACAGGAAACCAGCTGAAACATGGGTATTTAGGGACCCTATGATCTAATGTGTGAACCTTTAAGTTTACTATGCTTACTAAATGAGGTGATACTAGTTTCAGGGTAGAGACCTAGGAAAGTATCATGCATCATTCTTCTGTGTTCTAGTATTTGAAATGGGTGGACCATGCCATAAGTTAAAACCTTAATAAGATAATAATTAATTAATTAATATTAAATATTAAATATTATAGGTTTAGGAGATCTTGTATTTTATTATTTTTTTTCATGCATGCCTCTAGGTTGACGTATTCATCAGGTTCATGCTGAATATGTTCAATAGTATTTTCCAGAAAATCATCACAGAGTGGTGGTAAATGATAAAGACACTTGTAAGAGGACACTCTGAGAGTTTCAGCACCATATTTTTTATAAGTACAAGGGGTTTGCTTCAAATTCAATCATAGAAGACTATTCAGAGGAGTTTGAGATAGCTTTCTGTTCGATCCATACTTGTAAGGATCATTGGGTTTCATTGGTTGTGACAATGTTACGTAGAGAAGTAAGGTAGTGGTGGATCTTATTCATCAGGGATCACAAGGATTTGGTAGTTTCATTGGATAAGTTCTGAGACTAGTTCCAAGAAGATTTCCTTTATTTTACTGTAAAAACGACCAGTATCTAGGAGATTTTTACCCTTTGATAATGTATTTTCATCATGTGAGAGTTTGGGATCTATTTTAGGACCCTTCTATGATATGATTCAGACTCTTTTCCAAATGAGGATATTATTGTGAGGTATTTTTAGGAATCTTTTCATCCATAGATCCAATGTTAGGTCACCCTATTTATGGTTAAGTTGTATCTTGAGGTGTTGGTAAGAGCATAGGTTATTGATAGGATGTTAGATAGAACCAGATCATTATGAGAGGGGAATCATCAATATTCCATAAAAAGTATATTTGTGGTCTAGGTTTCTTAGTTTCATATATAGAAGATATTTTTCTTAGCCGAGGGTAGGTCTCATCCCTCATCGTCTCATTTCTCTAGGTTTGGTAGCTCTCAAACCTATTACAAGGGATAATATGTGTTTTCTTCTTATGGAGGATAAGGTAATTAGTGGAGAGAGTGCATGGTATTTATAAGAAGCACTACCACAAAAACAGTTTTTCGCAGCGCCCCCCTTTATCAGCGCTTGCTTAGTAGCTCTGATAAAGGGCCCCCCTTTATCAGCGCTTGCTTAGTAGCGCTGATAAAGGGGGGCCTTTATCAGCGCTTTGTTTAGCGCTGATAAAGGGTCGGCTTCAAAAAAAATTAAAAATATATTAATATATAAATATAGTTATATTGTTATATAAATATAATATATAATTTTTAAATATATTTTAGATAAGTATAAATGTACATTTACACTTATTATACTTAATATTTAAGATATTTAGTGAAAATGACTTCTTAAAAAATTAAAAAAATATTTTTAATTAATATTTTGATAATCATTATGGAGTAATAGTCATTTAATAACAATTTGAGGACTAAAAAAATTAAAAAAATTAAAAAAAGATCCAAAATATGTTGAAAACGCAACTCAAACTTCAAACGGCCATAACTTTTGATCCGGGTGTCCGTTTGAGCTCTACCACATATCAAATCGAAGCCTGCGATGAGCTCTACGTCTTTGTGACTCGGGGGGGACCCCGTTCAAGCGATTTTCGAGGCCAAAAGAGGCCCAGAAGGCCTCTAAAACTGATTTTTTAGTCGGGGTACCCCGATTTTTTAACATTTTGTGGATTTTTACCCT
This sequence comes from Viscum album, assembly GCA_963277665.1. NCBI lineage: Eukaryota > Viridiplantae > Streptophyta > Magnoliopsida > Santalales > Viscaceae > Viscum > Viscum album. The sequence goes on along the minus strand of OY728156.1, from coordinate 1,626,575,931 downwards.
TGTTTAAGGGGGTATTATTGGATTTTTTTGGTGGGGTTTGAATTTATTCCAAGGTATTACATTCATATTGATATTATTTCTTTGAAATTTCATCATTTTTTATAATGCACTGCTATTTATAATCAAATATATAACAATATATTCATATTTTTTAAATATTCACACCTAAAAATTTAATTATAAATATAAATAATAAAATATATTTACATATAAAATATATTAGCTTTATCTAAATAATAACTAACATCCATTTTATTTAAAATACCAATATATGAATATTTATATACCTATATATTAATCTAACTATATATATATATATTAATCTAACTATATATATATTAATATAATAACTATATATATATTAATATAACTACATATATATATTAGTATTACTATAAATATATATATTAATATCACCATAAATATATATATTAATATCACTATATATATATTAATATAACTATATAATTATATATTCATATAACTATATATATGTTAATATAACTATATATTAATATAAATATATATTACTATACGAATAAATATAACTATATATATATATAGATATAGATATATATTAATACCACTATATATATATATTAATATTACTATATATATTATAATATAACTATATATATATATTATAATATAACTATATATATATATATATTAATATAAATATATATTACTATACGAATAAATATAACTAAATATATAAATATATATATAGAGAGATATCATGAATTGGAAAGCAAATCAAAATAGAGTAGTGGTAAGGGCTTAGGTGCGCAGGGGGGAGATCTCAAGTTCAAATCCTGGTGGAGGCAGGGGTACGCGCGCATGGGGAATATTGGAGCAAGCGCTGTTAAAGGGTGGAGGGGGGTGCGTGGGGTGCATGGGGTGTTGTGTATAGGGGCCGAAAAGCGCTGATAAAAGGGTCCTTTATCAGCGCTAAAACGAGAGCGCTGATAAAGGAAGCGCTGATATAGGACCCCTTTATCAGCACTTTTTTTTAGCGCTGATAAAGGGGTCCTATATCAGCGTTTTTCGGAGCACTGATAAAGGGGACCCCCTCTTTATCTACGCTGGATTTATCAGCGCTTTTCTAGTGCTGATAAAAGCCATTTTTAGCGCTGATAAAGGACGTGTTTTTAGTAGTGAAGTCAGTGTGTTCCTGGTGTTCCGCTTTAGGTTCCCCTATTGAGTCAATTTTAATTGAGGAAGCAGTAGTAGGGTGCTCTAGTTTTAGATCGGCAAAGAGGAGATGGGGCAGGGAGAGTATAGCCTTTAGATGATTCTCATCCTCAAAGATCTAAGTGTGGTTGTGGAGGTGATCTTCAATAGGGACAGAGAGGTCACAGAGCAAGTTTTGATATGATTCTTGATCTAGCGTTTCTTACTTTATATGAGCTAGACATTGTTTGAGGTAACATTTTCTTGTTTTATACATGGGTTTAGGGTTTTTTTGATTCATTAGAGATGCACTCCTTTATATCAACTACCCTCATCCATGCTTTGGGACTTGAGCTAGAGAGACTTCCAGTGTCCTTGGATTTAACTATTTCAGTTGAAGGTCGATATGACATGTATAAAGTTTGTTGAGAATGTGAGATAGTTATGGGGAAGCACCACTCTTGGTGATACTTCCTATGTTTACAGATATATCCATATGACATCATCCTCAGCATGGATTGGTTGTATTCAGTGTAGGCTATTTTGAATTTATTTAAAAGGATGGTTTTTCTTTATGATGATTATGGATATCCAGTGGTGTTTGTTGCTGAGAAAGACCCTCAGATGGTTCAGAGTTTTATTTCTTCCTTATCTTCCTTGATATCCAAGTTGATTCTGAGTTCATCAGAAGTTTAGTAGTTAGTGTTTCTCAGAGTTATATAAGAGTTCCATGGTGTCTTTTCATAGGTGGTTGTATCATTACCCCCTTGGTTGGAAATCGAGTTTGGGATCAAGCTACAACCAGGCGTATCTCCTATATTGATGTATCCATATAGGATGTTGCCTTATGAGTTGTGAGAGCTGTGAGTATAGCTCGATGATCTATTGTAGTGAGGTTTTGTTCAGCTGAGTGTTTCACATTGGGTTTCAACAATTTTGTTTGTGAAGAAGACTAATAGAATTTTGTGGATTTGTATCAATTATCATCACTTAAACCAAGTGAAAATGAACAATAGATATCATCTTCCATGGATTAATGATTTATTGGATCATCTAGAAGGATAAAGTTAGTTCACAAAGATTGATTTGCAGTCAGGATATCATCAGATACAGGTGAAGGATGAAAAAATTAAGAATACTACTTTCCATTGTCATCATGGGAATTAAAAATTAATTGTAATGTCTTTTGGTGTGACAAATTATTCATCCATGTTCATGGGGTTAATGAATTCAGTGTTTATAGAGTTCCTAGATATGTTTTTTGTGGTTTTTATTGATGACAACCTTGTGTACTCTATGTCTGAGGAGGAGCATACAGAGAATATGCATTCCATTTTGGGAATTCTTCTCCATGAGAATCCATTTGAGAAGTTTTTGAAGTGTGATTTTTGGTATCATGAAGTCCATTTCTTGTGGAATGTTGTATCCCATCTAGGAGTATTTTTGGATCCTTTGAAGATAGAGGTTTTTTTCTTGGGTAGCCCTAAGACAGTAACAGAGGTGTGAAGTTTATTTAGAATTTTAGGCTATTATATGAGGTCCATAACTGATTTCTCTCAAGTTGTGACTCCTTTTATAGCCTTGACCCAGAAGGATCAGGTGTTCTTATGGAATTACCAGTGTTAGGCATCTTTTATGTATCTAAAGGAGAAGTTTTTCAGCATACTAGTCCTTTATTTTCTTATAGAGGGGGTTCAGTTTGAAGTTTTCTATAATCATCTGCATCTTGGATTGGATTTTTTTTCTAATATAGAAAAGATAAGTTGTTTCATATGGGTCTTATAAGTTATTAACCCATGATTGTAACTATTCCACCCATGATCTTGAGCTGGTGGCAGTCATGTTTTCTTTGAAGTTGTGGCGACATTACCTCATCAGTGAGTGTTTTGTGGTTTTTATCGATCATAATAACTTGAGGTGTTTCTTATCCTAGTGTGACTTGAACTTTCATCACCATAGGTGGATGTAATTATTATAGTATTATGACTTTGATATTTTTTATATGCTAGGAAAGGGAAATTTTGTGGCTGATACATCGAGCAGGAAGTCATATAGTGATATCGTGTGTGAATCTGAGGATTCCTAGAGAGTGATGGAAAAACTATCAGTAATGAATATAAATATGGGAGAGGTTATAGGTGGAAGTTTTCTTTTCTAGATCATGGTGAAATCTCCTTTGGTGAATCATGTGGAGAAGTCTCGGCTAGGGGATTCTGAGGTGGAGGACTAGAGGGACGAGTTGTTTTTGGTGATTCCCCGGATGATTGGTCTGAGGATGGATAGCACTGGGTGTTTTCCCAAGAAAGGCTTTTCATTCCTTCAGTGATGCATGATATGGTTCTCTAGGAGTTTCATAGATCTCAATTTGTGGTACATCCTACTGTTAATAAGATTTACCAATCTCTCAGAGGTCATTTTTTGTGTCTTGGGATGAATCATACGATAGTAGAGTTTGTTTCTCAATGTTTGGTCTTCTAGAAGGTAAAGGTTGAACACTGTGTTACCAGTGGTTTTATCTAGTTTTTGGATGTTCCATGATGAAAGTGTGAGTACATATAGATAGGATTTGTTACTAATTTACCATGATTTCAGGGATAATGTGATTCTATATGGTTGATAGTGGATCATTTGACAAAATCATCCCACTTTATAATGATCTGGGAGTCGACCTCAATTGAGGATTTTTTAAGGAAGTATTTGGAGGAGGTGGTGTGACTCTATGGAGTCCTGAGGATTATTATCCATAATTGGGATCCTCATTTTACCTCTAAGGTTTAGAGAGCTCTCCAAAATGCTTTTTTCTCCAAGTTATTCCTTATCACTTCTTTTCATTTGTAGACGGATGGTCAGATAGAGTGGACCATCCCGACTCTTGAAGACAGGTTATACTCTTGTGTCCTTTATTTTGAAGGTTTTTTAATATAGATAATATTTTAATTATTTTTTATATGTTTTTCAATGATTTAATCCCTTAAAATTAATCAATGTTATCTGATTTTCATAATTTTAGTATTTTTGGTGAATTTTGGGCTTAAATGTAGAAATTCATTAATTCTGTAATTTAGAAGTTTTCTATTAATTCTGTATTTTAAGAATATATTATAAAATTTGGATCCAAATTTAATGATTCCCTTTTTTAGGCTTAATTTTTTCATGGGATTCAATTTTATATTCTGGACTAAGATCCAATTCAAAATCCACTATCCCAAAAAAATCAATGAATTAGAGAAATTGTTCTGGACGAAAAAATGGACCCTACCTCATTTAATGATTCATAACTCAGCTTATCAAAATCCAAATGAAGTTATTATATATTTACTAGAAATAATACTCTGATAATCATGTCCAAAATAAATTTTTCGGATAATTTTGATCATTAAGGCATTCATTGCATGCTCCAAGGTGGAGGGAGTTGCATAATCTCCTCAGGAAGAAACAATCTTCATCAGTAATTCAGGCATAACATTTCTGAAACTTTTCCAAATATGCTTAGATTTTGTGGGTGAATGAACAAGAGATATGGGGGAAACTTTTTTGAACAAAATCCTTGAGATTCTTCCATTTATTATGCTAAATAAACACAAATTTTTGGATGAAGGATTCTGGAGGAAAATTTTTCCACCCCTCAACCCTATATATAGGAGTTCCCACTTACATTTAAGGAAATTGAATAAGGAGAAGGAGGGTATTTAATAGAGGATTGGAATATTTCAGTTCTTTTTATTTTCTCTTTCCTTTTTTATGAGTTTCATTATGCTCTCTTATTTCCCTTTCAATTATATTACCCTTCATATGGAGGGGTAAAGCCTTTAAGTGATCGGGGAAGGGAGAGTTTTACTTTTGTAATGTTGGAGTCTTGTGTTTTAATTTGAAACTATATTTTTATATTGAATGATTTAAATTTTTAGTGGTTTCTAATTCTCTTAATTTTATTTTATTTTGGGTTTTGGTTTCATTAATTTTTTATAGATTTGGTATAAGAACTTTAAACTCCCTCCAACTAGTGCAGTTTATCTCGATCAATCAGATTGTGTTAGGTGGTGAGTGTCAAGTGGTAATTGGCACATGTGTAGAATAAGTGAGATTTTTATAGATTTATAAGGTTCAAAAAATTCCAATCGGTTCTTTCCTTAGTTATTTGTGATTTTTTTAGGAATTTCCATGCACATAGGTGTGGTTTCTATTTCTTTCTTCAACCAAGGGTGATTGATAACTCGATCGAGGAGTATTTCACTTGCCATTAAATAGGAAGAGAGGGGGATGATCTTTACAAATATCATGAAATTGAAAAAGGTGATACTAACCTGAACTTATGACTACCTTCATCAACTTGTGTTTAAACATCATTTCAATTAATTTCTTTCTTTTCAAAATAAAACAATTTCAAAAAAAACTCAACTTCTTTCTCTAATTAAAGGTGACATCTTGATTGTTGAGTGCTTCTCTCTGGAGATAACCTAGTTTGACCACTTCACATCATTTTAAATTGGTAAATATTTTTTTTTTCACACCCCATGATAGGTATATGTTAAAATTTTGTTCTGTTTTTAGGGAGGAGGTGCCAACAATATTTTTTTTATTCTTATTTCTTTATTTTCTCTTCAAAATTGCATGACTAGAACCTAAAACACTAAAAATTTACCCATAGATCATGAAATTTAAATAAAATCATTTAAAATAATTAGAAACCTTAATTTTCAATCGGATTTTTTGGAAATTTCTCTTGAAGACTTTTTTGAAACTTCAAGTGTTCACTATGAGCCTATCATCATGGATGGAAATCAGAACCAAACCCTTAGAGACCTCTATGAACCACAATTCCTTAATAAAAAATTAAAATTTACATTCTAAAGTTACAAAATTATTTTTATTTGAAACCTAACATGATCCCATTGCTTCCAAAGTTTATTGTCTTGGTATGTTAATACCCAGACAAGAATATTAAAGAGTTCACACATGTCTTCACTACTTTCAGACCCCATGGAGTTGCTGAGGAGCAGGTAAAGTGGAAGGCATTCCCATTTTAATTGGAATGAGATGCCAAAGAATGGTTGTATGTTCTAAAACCAGAATATTTTCATGATTTTAATGACTTAGTGAGATGATTCATTCAAATATTATTCCCCACCTCTAGAGGCATAGGCATTAGAAAGGAAATCTATGCCATCAGACATTCATATGGAGAAAACCCTTTATGAGTACTGGGAAAGATTTAAAAAAGTATGTGCTAGCTTCCCACATCAAGGAATTGAGGGTAATCACTTTATTGTCTTTTTTTATCAAGGCTTACTGGACAATGATAGAAACCATATGGATGCATCATCTAGAAGCACATTGATTGAAAATTCCCCAAAATAATCCAAGGTCACAATTGAGAAGATTTCCTAGAACTCACAATAGTTTGGTACAAGAGGTACCGACATAAGAGGTATTCATGAGGTATGAACTTCTCATCCATCACCTTTAATAGAAACTATGATTGAATAGATAACCATTTTGGTGAGAAAAATGGCCTTGAAATAAGTGGGTGACCAACAAGCACCGGCTAAGTCATGTGGTTTATGTTTATCACCTAATCATTTCACTAACCATTTATATGAAATATATGGAATAAAAACTTGTGTGTAATTCTTTCAAATGAGGTAGTTCCAATAAAATCAAGTATGAAGAGAGAATAACCAAGTCCAATATGGATTTGGAAATTAGAAGAATCAAGCTAAACCCCCATTCCAAAACCAATTCCAAAACCTACCACCATTTCAACAAAAGAAATCTTATAACCAAAATTCATACCACCAACCACACACTTTCCAAATACCCTATGATAAACCATCCACCAGCACACAACCTTATATGGAATATATACAATCCAAGTTTGAGGGCTTAGAGGATAAGGTTGATAAGATGGAAAACATGGTGGGAAGTATTATTGAAATCATTTACAAAAACCTAGGAAAACTTCCTTCCCAAAAAATCACAAACCCAAAAGATAATTTAAGAATGATAACAACAATAAGTGGAAAATAACTCTCACCACCAGTATACCATGAATCTAAAACAAGACCACTTGAGTTGAGGGAGAATGAAGTTGTAAATTCTGAAAATTTTGTGAAAATCCACCATGAATAAGAGAATAAAGAGGAGGAGGAGAAGGATAGGATGAGAAGTAAGAGAAAATAAAACACATCAAAAATGAAACAAAGGGATAATCAATACTTTACCTTACTATTTCCATCAAGGTTGATTGAATCAAATAGATTGCAGGAAGAAGCACTTCAAAAATAAAATTTTGAAACCATCCAGAAAGTGGAAATAAATATCCCTCTACTTGAAGCACTAAAAAAATTACAAAGATTGCTAAAAAAATTAAGAATATTTGTACTAATAATAGGATACTTCAAGGTAATTAGTGGATCAACTTTTTAAGAAGTTTCTCGACCCTAATCATTCCATAGTTTCCAACCAAATGTCAAGATCTAGGGACATTTTCCATTCAATTCACCATTGGTTCTTTATATTTCTATAATTATTTGTGTGATATATATGATTCAATTAATTTATTTCCCCACTTAGTATACACTTATTTTCATATAGGAGACTTGAATCCCATAAGAGTGGTGGTCCATCTTGCAAATAGATCCACAGTTTTCCCGGCATAAGTTCTAGAGGATGTCCTGGTAAAATTCAAAGACCTCTTATTCCCAACTGACTTATATGTGATGAATATGGAAGAAGATAGTATACCGTCACACTCATCCATCATTTTGGAGAGAACTTTATTTAATATGACCAAAACCATCATCAATGTCGATGAAGGAACACTCACCATAGATTTTTGAGATAGCACTATCCACTTAAATATTTTTGAATCCATGATGCACCCATTGGATGATAACTCACTATTTACAATATCCCATGAAGTTGGTAAAGATATAATTGATAAATTAGGTATTTTCCATGAACTCTTAGCCTTGTGAGATAATTTTTCTATTGAAAATATCACTAAACATGTGGATTCGCAAAACTCTGAAGATTCTGATTTCATGTGGGAAAAGGGGTAAATTTTGATTTATTTGATTATTTTTTAAATTATGAGGAAGAGGATGTGGTTTATTATGTAAAATAGTTCTAACCTTTTGAATTGTGGAATATAAATTTAGCTTTAACCCTTGATAATCTCCCTAATCTATAATTAAAACTACTCCCCACTAATTTAAAATATGTGTACCTTAGGAAGGGATAGAAATTACCAGTGATAATTGTTAATAATCTGTCTGAAACCCAAGAAATATATTTTATTAATATTTTGAGAGATAATTTCCAAGAAATATAGTGGATATTAGGTGATATCCTAAGAATAAACCCAAAAATATTCTCACATATAATTCTTCTTTAGGGAGATTCCAAACATATCAGACAGCCCCAAAGGAGGATTAATCCCACCTTGATGGAGAATGTGAAGAAAGAGATCAATAAAATCTTGGAATATGGGATCATATATCTCATATCATATTCAAAATGGGTTATCCCCATTCATATATTTCCAAAAAATGTCCTAACCACTATGAGGAATGAAAAGAATGAATTAATCCCTCTGAGAATTCAGAATAGTTGTAGAGTGTTCATTGATTTTAGAAAGTTGAATCAGGTCACTCAAAAAGATCATTTCATCATCCCCTTAATTGATTATATGTTAGATATATTAGTAGGTAGAACTCATTATTTCTTTTTGGATGGATTTTTAGGTTATTTTCAGGAACCTATTGCTCCATAGGATCAAGAGAAGACAACCTTTACTTGTCCCTTTGACACTTTTGCATATAAAAGGATGAAATTTGAATTATGTAATGATTCTGGAACATTTCATAGGTCCATGTTAAGTATTTTTTCTAATCACATTGAATATTTCTTGGAGGTTTTCTTGGATAATTTCATTTTTCTTTGGAAATTCCTTTGACCATTGTTTGAAAAATCTGTAAAAGGTTTTGAAAACCGGCATTGAAAAGAATATTTTTTTAAATTTTTAAATGTGTCATTTCATGGTTGAGAGGGGAATTTTCCTTGGGCATTTAATTTCAAAAAAAAATTAATTTAAGTTGATAGATCAAAAATTGAAGTGATAAATTCATTTCCTTACCCAACTTGTGTGAAACATGTTAGATCATTTTTAGGACATGCAAGATTCTATAAGAGATTTATTAAATATTTCAGTAAGATTGATCTCCCTCTCTCTATATTTATTTTGAAAGATACTGATTTTAATTTCAATGGTGAATTTAGGGAATCCCTTGATGATCTGAATAGAATATTGATTACACCACCAGTGATGCAGCCACCAAATTGGGAAGAACCATTTGAGCTACTTTGTGATGCTTCCAACCAAGTAGTTGGAGCATTCCCAATGAATTGAGGGTATGCCAAAAGTCATTGCCTATTCCTCAAGAACCTTATATGTGGATCAATTCAATTACACAACCATAGAAAAATAGTTTTATTAGTTTTTTTCTTTGGAAATATTTAGATCATATCTGATTAGAACTAAAGTCATTGTGTTTTCTGATCATGTAGCTCTTGGGTACTTGAAGAATAAGGCCAAATATAAAACAAGTCTTATGATATTGATGTTACTACTACAGTATTTTAACATATAAATAAAGGAAAATAATGAATCTAAGAACCAATTGGATGATCATTTAAGTACACTATCCAACACTACTAAAGATGAAATTATACACAAATAACCACTGAAATGATCATCTTTCAGGAGAGCACTTGTACTTGATTAAAGTAGAAGTGCCTTGGTATACTGACATGGTCAATTATCTAGTAAAATCGCAGGCCCTATATCATTTTAATTCTCACCAATTTTAAAATCTAAAATCTAGATCTAGATATTATATTTGGCATGATCCATTTCTTTGGAAGATTTACAATGACCTAGTGATAAGAAGATGTTTTCCTAAAAGAAAAATTGTTTCTTTCTTTGAGTTTTTTCACACTTTATATTAAGGAGTACACTTTGGACCTAAAAGGATGGAAATAAAGGTTTTATAATCTTTACTTTATTGGCCCACCATTTTTAATGATTCTCATGAATTTTGTAAAAGGTGTGAAAAATGTCAGTTTTATGGAAATATTTCAAAGAGATAATAAATTCCCCAAAATCCACTTAATTATTATGATATTTTTAAATTTTAGGGGATAGATTTCATGGGTATTTTACCAATTTCATTTGGAAATTCTTATATATTTCTTATAGATGATTATGTTTCCAAATAGGTGGAAGAAAAAAGCCACCAGGACTGATGATTCTAAAGTTGTTTGTAGAAGAAGTATGATTTGAAACATAAAACATCAAATCCCTATCATCTACAGAAAAATGGTCAAGCTGAAGTGTCCAACAGGTAAATTCAAGAAATTTTGGAGAAGATTGGTAAAATAGATAGGAAGGATTATATCCAAAGGTTGGAAGATGCATTATGGGATTATAGTACATCCTATATGACCCCAATTGGAATGATTCCATATAGACTGATTTATAGGAAATGTTGTCACCGACCTATGTAATTGGAGCATTAGTCATATTGGGTTGTGAGGAAGATGAATTTGAATATTGAAAGCACTAGGAAAGAGAGAAGATTGGATTTGTAGGAGCTTGAGGAAATTATAAGGGAAGCATTTGAAAATTACAAGATTTACAAATAGAGAACAAGAGTGGCTCATGATAAGTTGATCCAACCAAAAGACTTCTATCCTGAAGACAAAGTGTTGTTATTCAACTCAAGACTCAAGCTGATGCTAGGTAAACTTCATTCCAGATGGGAAGGTCCATTTATAGTTACTCATGTATATCCTTTCAGTTTTGTAAAGGTTTTAAAGGATTTAGAGCATGATCCATTCACTTTTAATGGACACAAGCTAAACAAATTCCATAGGACCACTCCATCAGATCTAGTGGAGGAGATCACACTCCTCCAACCTGTTTATTAATAAAATCCATCAGGTCATATCTCTCCTTTACACTTTCTTTCTTGTTTTGATTCAATTTAAAATTTTATTACATGTCAAATCCAATTGAATGTATTGAGGACATTGCATCATTTCAGTGGGGGGGAGGGAACCTTTATAGTTTAGGATTTTCAATTGTTGTTTATTTTTCCTCTTTTTAAAAAAAAAATTCAAATTTTTTTTGTTTATTTTTTAGTTTTTGTGCGTTTTTGAAATTTTTGAGAGGAAATTGTTGTCATTGAATTTTTTTAAACACATTTCAATGAGTTAAACAATTTATTCCATGAAACCGAGCTTAAATAAATGCTAAAAATGACTTTGTTTCAAGTTTAATTTTTTGGGAATTTCATGAAAAGTACTCTGATTTTTGAATCTCATGCCACATATCACTTTATTTAACTTTTAAATCACTTTATTGTGAGTCTTATTGACCAATTTTTCATATTATTTTCATTCCCCTTGCTTTTTAAGAGAACCTGACCTTTCTTTCTTTAACCATAATTTGATTTATTCCTATTAAGACTTGAGGGTTTGAGGTGCTTATCTTTTAGATGATTGAGGCATTTCATTGGTTTTAAAACCCCCTTTCAAGAGAATACTTTTTATTACATCCTACATTGTACATTTAATCCTGTTATCCCTTATAATAAATGATGGAATGGTTAGGTTAGCCACACTACAAGCCAATTTTCCCTATCCAACTTGCTCTGGAAGTGAAATTTCATGATCTAGTTGAACTTAAGTGTGAGGGGAGGATGTATTTTTTTCTGATGCCTCATTTGTTGATACTTTGGGTGTAAAATAAAATTCTTAATAGATGTGTGTGCTGTTGGAAAAAAATCATTCTGTTGAAAGTTTTTCCTTTTTTAAAGCTTTCATGATAAGAGAAGTTATACCATTCTAGAGATTTTAATGGAGAAAGAAAGTTATGTCAATCTAAAGATTTCAAGAAAAATTATGTTTCACAATATTGCTATTTTTTCTGGTGAAATGATGAATGGTGTGCACTTTCCTTGAGTTTTCAAGATGATAGATATTATTTTCTTCTAATGGGAGTGAGGAGGGGACCATACATGAGTGAAAATTAGAATCTTGCAATTTTTCTTCAGAAAGAGTTAATCCCTCCTTATTCGGACTCAAAATTTTTTACATATAATCCTACCAACTAGAATCCAAAAAACAACCTTGAAAAATCTCCATGATAAACACATGTCCTTAACTCACATCGAGTGTAGATTTAGGAATTTATCAATCCCATGGTGACACTTTCTCTGGTTTAGATGAAAAAATTCTTGTTGAAAATTGACACTTGTGAGATGAGAGAAAATTCATGTGAGGTGGGTGTTTTGTGTTCATGGGAGGATAAATTAAGAGGAAAATATTGAATTATCTAAATAGAGAACATAGAATAATGGTTTTTTATTAGGCATGATACCTTCTGCTTCTTGGTGTGGAATTGGTGGATCTCATGTGTATGTGTTTTGAATTTGTATTATTTGATTTTGATGCTTACTTTTCTAGGATTACAAGTAATAAGTGTGAAGAAATTGATAGAGATAATATTTTAATTATTTTTCATATGTTTTTCAATGATTTAATCCATTAAAATTAATCAATGTTAGCATATTTGTATCATTTTAGTATTTATGGTGAATTTTGGTCTTAAATGTAGAAATTTGTTAATTCTAGAAATTTGGCATTTTTTATTTCTTCTATATTTTGAGCATATCTTTTAAAATTTTGATCCAAATTGAGTGATTCCTTTTTTTAGGCTTCATTTGTTTGTAGGATTCAAGTTTTCATTCTGGAACAAGATCCAATTCGAAATCCAATGGCCTAGAAAAATCAATGAATTAGAGAAATTGTTATGGCCGATAGAATGTGCCCCAACTTAGTTATTGAGTCATAACTCAGCCTGTAGATATAAAAATTAATTTATTCTTATTTTATTAGAAATATAAATCCAATACTCATGTTCATAATAAATTTCATGTATAATTTCAGTTATTAAGGCATCCATTGTATACATAAAAGTGGAGGGAGTTGAGAAGTATCCTCGGAAAGAAAAATTATTCATCGGTAATTTGGGCATAACTTTTCTGAAACTTGTCCAAATATTCTTAGATTTTGTGGTATCATGAAAAATATAGATTTTAAGAACTTTTATGAAGAAAAATCCCTGATATTCGACCATTTATTATGCTAAATAAAGTCAAATTTTTTGAGTAATGAGTCTGGAGGGAAAATTTTCCACCCCTCAACCCTATATATATGAGTGTACACTTCTATTAAAGGGTGTTAAAGAAGGAGAAGAAGGGGATGTGATATAGTATTGGAATATTGAAGTTATTTTTATTTTATCTTTTCTTTTTTCTTAGTTTCATTATTATCTCTTCTTCCCCTTTCAACTCTCTTACCCTTCATATGGAGGGGGGTAAAGCCTTTGAGTGATTGGGGAAGGGGGTTTTCACTTTTGTAATGTTAGAGTCTTGTGATTTAATTTGAAACTATATTTCTCTATTAAATGGTTTATATTTTTAGTGGTGTCTTATTCTATTAATTCGATTGTATTTTGGGTTTTGGTTTCATTAATTTTTTATATCTTTGGTTGAATAAATTTAAACACCCTATCCCTAGTGCGGTTTTTCTCGATCAAGCTGATTGTGTTAGGCAGTGAGTGTCTAGAGATAATTGGAACATGTGTGGAATAAGTGAACTTTTCTAGATTTATAAGGATAAATCTTCCTGATTGGGGATTTCATTAGTTATTTAGGAATTTTTTATGAATTTTCATGCACATATGAGTGGTTTACATTACTTCTTTCAACCAAGGGTGATTAATAACTCGATCAAGGAGTATTTGACTTATCATTCAACTGGAAGAGAGGGTGTATGATCTTTACAACTATGATGACATTTAAAAAGGTGATCCTACCCTAACCCTATCACTCTCTTCATCAACTTGTGTTCAAACATCATTTCAATTTCTTTATTTCTTTTAAAAAACAAACAATTTCAAAAAAACCTCCACTTATTTATATAATTAAAGGTGATAGCTTGTTTTTTGATCAATCCTCTATATAGACAACCTTGTTTGACCACTTTACTACATTTTAACTTAGGAAATATCTATTTTTTTCAAACCCCATGACAAGAACGTGTCATTTGTTGCTGAGGTACCTACCCTTGGTTGAATTTTCCTATAATAATAGTTCTCACTCCACTATTGGTATGGAACTGTTTGAATCTTTTAATGATTGGACTTTACATTCTCTATTGTGTTGTACTAAGGTGAGAGTGGTAACAATTCTCAAGCCATAATTATTACAAAATATGACGGATATGGTTCAAGTAATTCATGATAGGATGAAGGCAGCGCAGGATGATCATAAATCCTATATCGATCATAGATGAGACCTCTAGACTTCAACGTTATATATCACGTGTTCCTGAAGGTGACTCTTTATCATGGGGAGTGAAGGTTTGGTCATGGGAGTAACCTTTCTCCTTGGTTTTTTGGGACTTTTTAGGTCTTGGATCATGTTGGGTCCATGGTGTATCCGATAGCAATTCCTCCACAGATGAGATAGATACACAATGTTTTTCACATATCATAGATTTTTTCATTATCTTCATGATGACTCTAATATCATCGATTGGGGTGAGATAGATATTGACGATGATGTGAACTTAGAGGAGTGTATTTTAGAGATCCAGGACCACTAGGAGATTGTGTTTCATGGGTTTTCTATTATATTGGTATATGTATTGTGGTGGCACGGTGGTGTGGAGGATAGTAGCTAGGAATGTGAATCATAGATACACACTCAGTACCCCAAGATGTTTGATGTTTAAATTTTCTCTTGTAATGTTTATCTTCTATGGATTTTGACCTTTTTGGTTTATGATATAGTTTCCTTTTGTTTCGTTTTTTGGATTTACTCGTGTTTTAAAGGTATCTCCCCCAAGAGAGTGTTTAGGATGGTTTTTTATTATTGTGTGTTTTTATGCATATTTTCTCTAAGTAATTTGTTTAAGCTCTTGTGATAATGAGATCCTTAAAATATATCTCATGGGGTGGCTATTCGGACAACCCCTTTTAATTTTATATTTGGTTTTGGTTTTGGATTCTTGATGGTGAGAATTGTTTGAAATGTATCTACTGTAAGGGTACATATCCATGTAGTCTGACCCTTTGTATGTTTTCAAATCTTGTGGTGCTCGGAGGAGACCTGGAGTGGGTCTAGAGGTGTTCGACTTCTAAAATATAGGATGAGGGAGAATTTACAACTTGTAAGTGTTTCACATCATGAATTCACAATTCACATATTGGGTGGAAGATTGTTCATAGCCTGAAAGCCATTCATGGCTTATGAAAGGTTGGTCCATATAGTACTTCATGAAGTGAAATATTTCATGATTAAATACTTCTAGGTGATGCATTTTTCATCTGAACTTAAAACTCGACATTTACATGATGTGAGAGGGTTTTATGTCATGTAAATCCACTATGTAGTGTAGATTTATAAATAGAATGGTATTAGGTTTTCTCAAACCCAATGGCCTTACTCTTGAATTATAGGTGATCGGTGATTCTTCCTTCAGTTATTTTGGAATACCTTCAACGGGGATATATTCTCAGCTTCCCATCTATGATCTATAGTGATCTAAGGGACATTGTACCTCTTCTCTAATATTTATTCAATATAGATCCTCCCACTTCTTAGTTTTAGGTGATAGAGGTCTTTCTTCATGTTTCTAATGGATATTTTCTTGGTTTTTTGTTAGTGTGGTTGTGTCATGACATCTTTGAAGGGATGCATCTTTTTGTGGGAGAGATGATCGGGACCTATAATGTTGGTCCATTCTCATGTGAAGAACATTGACACCTTTGAGGTAGGGGATTCGTTTCTTCCCCTATTTATTTATGTGAAATCATAAATTTGGAATGGTTTATCCCGTTATATGGCAATGGAATTAACATCAGACTTATTGAATATTATTAATAAATAATTGGATGTAGCGATCACATATTGTTTCTTACTACCATGATAATAGTGTACCTATTTTCTTCTAGATGGTGTGTTATCTATGTTATTATTTTTATCGTGTCTTGTGATTCTATGGATTAGAATGTTTTTCTTGATATAAATTTATAAAGAATGAAAATCCAAAATTAATTGATTAATTATCCTAAGAATTAAATAAGAGTCATGTTGTAGTGAATCTAGTGTTTTTTTGTAATTTGATGATAATAAAATTGATACAATTGAAAGTTTAATTAAATCTATAATTCCATGTTTTCATGGATTTTAAAAAATAATTTGATTCATTTAGATGCTTTTTGATGAAAATAATTAAATTCGTGTTAATAAATTAGAATTCCACAAGTTCATTGAAACTGGAATGTGTTCTTGTAAGCATGTTTAAATTAATTTTAATTTATTTTTATAGCCAAGTGCCTAAGGTTTTCTATATTTTTAACCTTTGAATAATGAATCAGTTGATTCAATATGGAATAAGAACCAGTTGTGTGATAAGGATAATTGTTAGGGCCTGAGTTTCCCATCTTCTTGAGAAGGTCAGTAGCCTTGTGTTGGAGCCATGAGATCTCATTTTGTGTGAAGGATGGATGCATTATTTTAGGGCCTAAATTTACCTATTGGCTATTCTTGTTTGTTTCTTGTTGATTTTGGTGATGCAATCTTAATGTGAGCTTTTTTATGTGATATGATGGGGCGGGGAGGCCCGGATGTGATATGAGCCTAGGATGGTTGAGCATGGTATGGATGATGTGATGGTGGGTAGGTACGAATGATGTGCCAGAATCTGATTCTTTTGATGGTAAGATGCATTAGGATATACATGTGGGTGTTAGGGATGATGTCAGATATGATGTAATGGGATGAAATTGGGCTTACATGTTGATGTGATGCTGAGATCTGGGATGCTTTCTTATAAATCTATTTAATGGTTGGTGGATGGGTTTTTTTGTCTACATTTCTTTCCACACTACTTGAGGTAGCTGGATGTGATCGGTTTCATGTTTTCCCATGTTGGTATCTTAGGATGGTTTTATTAGAGTACCCGAATTATGGAATTATGCTAATAATGAATAAATAATTCTTAACTCAAAAGGGTGGTGTTGATGGAATGAAAATTATGAAAAGATGTTACTCTTGAGAAACCATGGACTTGGTTTGGATTGTGCCTGGAGGGAATTAACTTTACTCTGACGATTAATGTAATATAATGTGGAATAATATCAATAGTTAATTTAATTTCTAATAAATTAATTGACAGAATTAAATGATATGAAGTAAATAAGTAATTAATATATCTCATTAAAATGCTTGTGTGATGATAGGATATATGGTCTTAGCAGTGGTAGTTGATATTCTAAGTGATTTTAGTTGTAGTTGAGTTTAAGACTAGGTTAGTTCCATAGTGTTGTTGTGAACTATTTATATCATGTATATTTTGTGATTTCATACCCTACCTCGCCCATGTAGATTAGGGAGACTAACACCTAGTGGACTCCGGGAGGTTGTTTTCCCCAGCATCCCGGTGGGAGGATGGATGGCTGACTACCCCCTCTGCCTCTAATTTATTCTCTTGGTAGTTACTTATGCTTGTATGCATAGAAGTCAGTTTTCCTATATATGTGTGTAGAGGGTTGTTATGTCTTGTGGTTATGCACACACATGTATCTTCATATATATAATCCAAATTATTATTATAGGTGTGATGTGTATAGGATGTGATGGCTTGAGGTACTTACTTGGTGTATGGGTTGTGATGGCTTGAGGCATAATACTCGATGTATGATACACATCATATGGGTTGTGGTGGCTTCTGAAAACTACTTGGTTACTATATATGGTGATGTGATATGAGATAATGTTCTGATGTGATGTATGAGTTACATGTTTTAATTATTTTTCCTAGGTTATTTGGGCTGTATTATTTAGGAGAGAGATGGTTTAGGACGTGCAATGTTGGGGCAAAGTGGAAAACTAGTGTGGAAGTGGGAGCAAGGTACCATTGATGTTTAATTGCTATATTATATGCTCTCTTGTATGTGAGACTTGGTCAGAGTTATCCATAGTGATTCTAGGAACTTAGTATACCTATTTAGGTGATGATTTAGTTTTTGTGTTGTTCATTGTGCTTTAGCATGTTTTCTTTATCTTTTTCACAAGAGGCTTTGTGGAGGATCCTACTGAGTATACAGTTATACTCACTCGATGTTTATATAAACTATTTTTTAGGTAATTCAGAGTAGGTTGGATATCATGCTAGATATTACTAGGTTGTGGTTTTTCAGGTTCTGTTTGGGTTTCATGGTTGTTGTTATCTTTATCTTTTGGTACTTGTAGTTTTCTTTTCAGTTATAGTATTGTATGTAATTTCATGTTTTCACTTGGGTTTTATTTATATATATGTATGATAAGGTGTTGATTTTTTTTGTCTTATCTATATCTTCTACGTGTTCTCTTAGAGATCAATTCCTCCCATATTATTGTTTATTATACTCTCAGTGTTAGTCTCCAACTCAAGGCTTGTTGGAGGCGGGACTCAGGCAGTCACTATCTCCCTTCTCTCATTGTCATCCCAGGCGGGGTACACTTAGGGGGAGGGTTCATGAAAAAATTGCATTAAAATTTCATGAATAACCAAAGGAGAAGAAAATATATTGATTTTAAGATAGAAATATCAAATAATACTCTCTACAGAGTCTTTAAACATAAACAATCCTAAATAATGATGAGATTTTGAAATAAACCATTACCACTTTGGAATCATTT
This sequence comes from Viscum album, assembly GCA_963277665.1. Taxonomy (NCBI): domain Eukaryota; kingdom Viridiplantae; phylum Streptophyta; class Magnoliopsida; order Santalales; family Viscaceae; genus Viscum; species Viscum album. The sequence continues at coordinate 1,626,556,942 of OY728156.1, read as the reverse complement.
GAATCATGACCCCATGAAAGAAATAATTTCAAATGATATATTAAATACCAAGAATATAAATATATTCATGATATAAAATATAAAATGGATAGTAGATACACCTTATATAAATAAATTGGTGCATAATTTCAAATACGCCTCATTAGAGTAGAAATTGAGACGAAATCCCTTACAAAGATCATATCACTGGAGTTAGAATTAATTAATTAATTGATTATGTGTATAAAATGTAAATCCACATTAAAAAGTGTAAATACAACATAAAATAATCAAAATTCATTTCACATATAATCTTAGAATATCAAAGGCAATGAATAAGTAATATAACCCGATGAAAATAAATTGAGTTACAAAACCCCCTACAACTTGGTAGAATTCAAGTCAAATATCCTTGGATGAAATAATTTGATTTGTAACTTAAAATACCATTAAGTATGAAGGATTAAAAATATTAAATGTTAAATGGGTATTATATACATAATATAAAAAAAATTAGGTGCATAATAATAAAATATGCCTCAATGGAGGAAAATTGAGACGAAATCCCTTACCTCAGGTCTGACTCATCATGTACGTTCTTTATATTCCTAAATAATATACTTATGTTAATTATTTACTTGTTTAAAAGAATTTTGTATGTTTATTATTCCTTTTATTTTATTTTATTCCATGTTATATTACATAATCAATTTAGTTTATGTTGGATGTTTTGATGGTATTCGGTTCATATTTCCAAAATGACTTAGGTAGTTTGATTATGGTAAAACAGGTCATTGTTAAATCATCTCCAAAATAATAATGATAAAATAATTATCATTTTATACATCAATTATACTTTTTAAATTAAACAATAAAGATGGTTATGATAAATTAACTATGTTACAATCATGGAGATGGTAATTAGTACGTACGCATGAGTAACGTTTACATTTTTCAATGATCTTTATAAAAAAAGGAAAGTGTTATTTTATTTTTCTATAAAAATTATAATATCATAAATACTCTATTATTTTTTAAAATATAATTATATATATCATCCTTGTGATGTGGTAATGAAGAATGAATCGCGTCACTTCTTGGAGGCTATAGTCTACACATATGTATGAATGAATTTATCATTTTCAGTGAATTTAAAGTCCATAAAGTAAATGATATATTATACTTTTTGACTAATAAATATTTCATGGATATAATATATATATATATATATATTTAATCCATCATTAATACCATCCATGAGTGGTGGTGATGGAAAATTAATTACATCATTTCATGAGGTGGTAGGCCACCATACATATTAATGATGATTTCATTTCTCATTTAATGGAAGAGGAGATGGATATAGGGTAATCCATTAACATAACAACATATAATTATATTTTATATTTTGATGTTATTATATCAGTATGGTTGAATAATATTTGAAGAAGGTAGAAGAAGAAATAAAACAAAAACTCTCAGTTAAGAACAATACCACTTCTTTAGACAGCCTCTTTAGGTTTTCACTGAAATAAATCCTAGGATTTTTTAGTGTGAAGTGAAGAGGAGAGGGGTTTCCCTTTTATAAGAGAGGATATGGGAACTCTTGTAATTTATTAAAGTATTAAATTGATATAAATTGATTCTCATATAAAAAATTCTTCAAATTGAGAAGTTTCTAGAAAAATATGAGGTTGAGTCTAAATTTTTTCATCAAATAAAAATTGGATGAGTTTTAGGTGATTTTTTGTTAGGTACACTAGGTTAGATACCTTAAGAGGGGGTGAATCAGGGTATGAAAGATTAAAACAACTGCCCCTATTGATCTTGTTTCTCTATTAAGAAAAACTATCTTCTCTCTCTTTCCCATAGAAAAGTTTAAACAGAAATTAAATCATGCACAGGACACAATGATTTTTACTTGGTTCACCCTCACTGGGCTATGTCCTAGGATCATACACTGACAATGTTCTGATGTACCAACTTCACTAAAAGCACACTTTTTTTTATAATGTTCAAAGCGGACTCACTGTCTCTTCTAGTTTACAACCAATCACAATATGAAAGCTCACTACTCTCTCAACTAAAGTGTGTTCACTACTTATTCAGAAAATCTACTCATTTTTTATAGACCTATAGGTCTCTTCATTATCTATAATGAAATCTGCATCCTTAAATGTTTATAGATTCTCTGTTGAGGTCCGACTTTCACCCGCAAATGAATCTCACTTTGCAGCGGGTGTACCGGGCAACCCCAATTTTTATGCGCAGCCTTTACTGGGCCTTGCACGTAATTCCCTGCTTTTGCACGAAATCTACTTTTCATGCAACACCTCTTTTATGCGCAACCAGTTATTTTACGCGCAACATCCTTATTTTACGTGCAACTTTTCCTTTACACACAACAACCTTTTTACATGCAGCTTGATCTTTACACGCAACATTCTTTTTATGCACAACCTTTTCTTTACGCGCAAACACCTGACTTTACACGCAAACTTGATTTTTACGTGCAACTCCCTTGCGTATTCCAATTTCGCACGCCAGATCTTGAATACTCTCTAAGTATTGAGCTACTATGAATGAGGTGGGTCACTTAATATTTATAGGAAAAATTGACCCTTGCGTGAAAAACCCTTCTTACATGCATAATCCTCTTTGAGCGCACAAAACACATCTTCTGTGCAACACCATATTTTGTGCAACGCTCCAATTTTTTGCACACCTCATGCCTTCTCCAAATTTTTAAGCTTCTAATCTTAAAACACCTCTTAGGGTGAAAAACTCAATTCCTCTATTCATGCACCACACCAATATTTCACACACCACTCCAATATTTCAATCACCACACCAATTTTTTGCGCACCACTTTATTTTTCATGCACCACTTTAATTTCGCAAGCACCTCCCATTGACAAAAACGCATCTCTACATTTTCTGAATTTCAGGCCCAAAAATTTGGCAAACACTGGAAAATGGCGTCATCTTGTGTCTGCTCTTTTTGTACTGCCTTCAGATCATCCATTCCTTTTTCTAGGTTCTTCAATCAAACATGGATTGTTTACAAAATACCTTGAACTCAACAAATCACCATGTAAACCCCCTTTATCAACAAATTTGTACATCATGGTCTGTTTTGTCAAAAAACACAACATGGAGGCCTGTTTTGTCACCAAACACAACCACCTCAAAAATGTTTCAATGATACCTTGAGGGATTTTTTCCCAACAATTTTTCACCCTTATATTTTTTTAACCCCTTTTACTCCTTTTTGACAATTACCTTCTTATTAAGGTTTTTTATTATTTGGGGATCAATAAATTTTTTATAAAAGGAAAAAAGGGTCCTAAATGGAAAATGGTTGATATTATCAACCAATTTTCATACACTTGGCCGAGTATAAGTTTTTTAGGAATTTTAAATCATTTAATAAAACATCATTTATTATAAAATATCTTTAATGTCATTTTTGACACTATTTATTTAATTTGAATTTAAAAACATAAGACAAGGATGGAATTTGAATATATGCATTTAAAACATTCCTAACATGTTATAATTATCTAAAAAACTGTGGAACATAATAATTCATTCAAATTATATTACTTTTAATATTTTTAAAATCATTTATTTTATTTTCCTTTTAATTAAATAATTATTGTGTCAGTGTTGTGTAAGCTTTTAAGGTAATTATATAATTTCTAAAAATTACAATAAAATTACCATTATGAAAATAATTTAATTTTCTCAAAATAAATATTTTTATTCATTCACCACTTCTTTTTTTCCCTTATTTAACACAAAATAAATATTGAAAAGAAAGAGGTGACATTTTTTCTTTTTTTTCTTAAATTATTATATAGGTCACTCTCATGGAAAAGTATCCAAAAAATAAATAAAAATTGAGCTTAAGGTGATAATATTATAAATTTCTTCATCAAATTAAATTAATTCAAGCTTTATGGTCATTTTTTACTCCTTATCATATTATCTTTAACCTAATTACATGATTCACCCTTACTGTGGTGACAATTTTTTACTGTTTTATTATTCATTTTGACCAAAAAATAAGTTGAACTTATTAAGTAATATAAATTATTCTGATTCCAAATATGTAATCCATTTTTTCAAATTAAATCACTATAAGTGGTAAGAATTCATTTAATAATATTCCTGCAAAGTGGGATGAAAAGTGGTTTTTTTAGGAAAATTCATTTTCCAAGGAAAAGATGATTTTACATTAAATATATGACAAGTAATATTCATTATAAGAATTTAAATTCACATATAGAGATATAAAATCTATAAATTTAATTTAAATCATTTCTCATTAGGGGTAATTTTAATTACTTAAAATGGAAAACCTTTATGCACTTAAAAATAGTTTGCAGAACCCCGCCTTTTTAAGAAAAAAATAAATTTATACCAAAATTATGAAAATTTATGATTAAAATGAAATTAATTATATTATTATAAATACAATGGTGCATATGTAACATTAATAAAAAATAAAAATTATACAATACTTTTAAATTTCTTTATTTAAAAATAAATAAATGATAGTATTTGAAAAATTAGTAATTTTCTCTATTCACTGAAAAATCGATCATTTTAAAAAAATCCCAAAATTTTACCCTAAGTTAATTTTAATATGATGATTTAAAAAATTATATTAATTTTATAAAATTAAATTTCTAAAATTTCTATAAACAAATTACAATATTTTCTTACAAAAAGCAATAAACTCCATTTTTGAAGAAAACGTGTTTTTAAAGAATAAAATAACTTTACTGAAATTTTAGTGATTATTTAATATGAATTTATCAATAAATTTTTATTAAGAAGAAACTTTATATATATTTCATAAATCATTTAATCCTATTCATACCCTCCAATTCAATAGCTAGGTTATAATGGTCATATTTAAATAATATATTTCATGGGTCTTTTAAGCTCGCTATTGCGTGTTATATATGCTATCAAATATAATTTTATTATTTTAAAATCATGGGGTGTTACCTAATTTAAATTTTATTTAATATAAATTAATTCATAATTAAAAATATTTTATGTTTTATGAAAAACTTTTATAATTATATAAATATATCATATTTTTTATGTAATTATTTTATATAAAATAAGTATCGCATATTTATCAAATAAGACCTCTCAATATAAACATTTTATATTCAAATTTACAAAAAATTAAAAAATAAATATAAACTCTTTTTAAACTTATTTTATTATTTACAAATACTATAAATTATTCACCATGTAAATCCACTTTAAACCTAGAGTACATAAACCAAATAATTTCATTAAGGTTTAAATCCCTACTCAGATTTGGTGAGGTCCCTCTAGGGTCATGCCAAAAAAGGTTTTTGTGAATTTTAATAAAAAAATATTTTTATTTAAAATTTTACATGTTTTATATTTCTACCATAACTTTTTTTCATGGAATTATATTTCAATGGTAACACCATAAACTATTAATGTTTTGTAAGTTGTTTTAAGTGGAATTCGTTTTGAGTTATCCATTTCGTTTTGTGATTACTTTGGTATGGAAGACTTATCTATGTTAGGATGGTCTAATAGAATCATATCCCATGAAACCCATGGTCATTTATCATCGAATACAAGCCATTTTTTTCCATGTCTTATTAACATTCACTATATCATGGTTTGTCACCACAATTCCCACAACCACAGTGTTGTAACCTATCGAACATGTCATGGAGAAATCAATTATGTTTCTTTATTTTTTATAACATTTCTCTAAAATAATTTTTATTGTACCATTTTTTTGTATTATAAATTTTATAATACCACAATAATTTTTCATAACATTATGTTGTGGCCTAAGAAATTCAATAATTAAAGTGATCATTTCACACTAGGTTATATTTTGGTTCCTAGAAAACTCATTTTCTAGTTTTCTTCATTCATTCAAAAATCAATCAAACTTTTATATATTATTATTTGATACTATATAAAGGTTTTAGATGTATTAATATCATCTAAAACATATTATAAAACAACTCAAAATCTCATAAACCCCAAAATCTATCTATGCATTTGTAATGAATAATAAAATGAATAAAGAGTCACATACCTTATTCTCTGTTGATTTGGATCATACACACAAGTTTGATAATGATCACTGAGAATTGGATGAAATACTTCTTCCTCCTAGGGTTCCTATGGGCTGCACAAACCTCCTAATTCTTGGGAATGATCTCCCTCTTTACTATTGTTTTCTAGAACCTTATTCAAAGGTTGGAGATAGCACAAGATAAAAAACTTCATCTAAGGAATTTCTAATGTATTCGATGAGTCTCAAACACTCAACCAATTACTTAAGGATAAAACTAAATTATATATGAATCACAAAACCAAAAAAAATAGCCATATATTTATAAAATTCTTTCTCAAAAACATTCTCCAACTTTTCAACTCCATGAAATATTTAGTTTAATTTCTCATTAATTATTTTATTGTTTAAATGAATGTGTTAAATGTTCAAACTCCTTAAATTAATAATCATATGATGAATAAAAAATGTATGATAACTATAGTGAAATATTACTAATATGTTGATCATTATCATATAATGCATACAACACCATGAATTGCACCAAATCATAGTGACACTCACCATGTTGTGGTACATCCTAGCATCGACCATGACATGGTCTAAACTACCACACTGTGGTGGTTCCTTTAATGAAAATTTCCAATAATTACATGCTTTATTATTCATGAATATAAAATGTTATATTATTAATGAATGTATAATTTATTTTAAATTTTTAAACTACTTCTTATAAATCCCATACCATACTTTTACATTCTTGGTATGATATAATATTTAGTAACATTCTACCATGATTGTGATTTATTTATGTATTATGAACTTGAAATCAAAGGTTGATTATGATTTATATATATTTAGTGTAAATATTTTATTATAATTGATGTATTTATTGAGTATTGATCCCCAAATAATGGGGCTTTGATCAGACTGCCCACTGACCAGGGGGCTTATGATTTATTTCAAAAAGTGGGGGTTGGCTACCTATAACACCATTCTTTCTCTTTTGGTGATTTTGGATTCATATGAATTTAAACCTTTTCATGTAACTTATACACAAGATACATTCAGATGTGTAGATGTAATTATCATTTATTTTTTGGTAAATAATATAAATCATGAGTTTTATAAAGAGTTATACATTAACATGTTTTGAATGTATTAATTCAGCTTGAGGAATATGATACAAAACTAAGGCACTAAAAGATTTTATATATAAAGATAATACATGAGATTATATGTTGAGATTTAAAACCATTTTAAAAATACTAAATATTAGATTCTAAAAATAAACAATTATCAAGGCCTCAATCATCTAACTAGGTAGGTTCTACTAAAGTAGGTTGCCCATGGATTATCTCATACATGGAAAGAAATTTATCGGTGACCACAATAGGATTATATTCTTGTATTTGGAATAATATTTGGGTTACCCTTGTCAAGGAAACCCTATAGTTTTGATACCAAAGGAATGAATTTGGGTATAATCTATAGGATGGGTTGGGTCATAGTGTTATCCACTCAACTATCCAAGAGTTGTATATGATATGATTGACATGAATTTCTACCTAAATAGCCATGTAATGAGAGAAATGATAAGTTAGATTAAAATATTCAGTGAAATTTGTATCATGATCAACTAATGGATATGATTTAATGTAAAAATAGGACATTATTCTAGTAAGGTAACATTTAATAAAATTATTTATTAAATAATTGTAAAACATGGTGCTCATCTGATAAAAACTTATGTTGTAGAAAAAAAGGACATAATCATTATTAAACTTGAGTTTAATATCAATTTTAAAAATGATAATTTTAATGGAATAAACTTAAAATACTAGTATAGAAACTTTATAATCATTTTTAAGAAGTAAAAAAAATTATGAGTGTTAGAGTAACCCCTTTATGAGCATCCAACTAATGAATTTGTTGAAAAAGGGATCTAGATTGTTATAATGAGTATTTAATGGATTCTTTTGATTCCTCCTCTCTTGTGATTATATTAATGGAGTGTAAGATACAAAATAAACATGATAACATGGATGTTTTCAAGATGATATATAACCTTAAAAGGTTCTATCAAGAATTGTCTAGGTATGAGCGGGACAAGGTTTCAAAGACATTGTTTAGTTATAATATGACTAAAGGAAGTTTATTCTTCACTCATGTAACTAATATGATTGGTTAGTTAAATGAATTAGAGATAATATGGTCTCATTTAAGTATTAATCTAAACATAAACTTTATTTTTTAATTACTATTAAAGAGGTTACAATGGTTTATTACGAACTATAATATAAATGATTTAAATAAGGGTTCACTTAACCTCTTTAATATACTGAGGATTTCTAAGTAAGAAATTAGAGGTCCAGGATCTAATTTTTTGATGATAGCTATGACATGTGAAATTTTAAGTAGGAATAAGAATATTGGAGGGACTAATAATAATCCATGAACACTAAAACCTAAAGGAGGGTTTTGGAAGTGTGGTGAACTTGGTCACTATAAGAGTAATTTCCCATAATACCACAAGTTATGAAAAAAATAATTGTGGAGATTATGCATTGGATATTAATATTTAAAAATTAAATTCCTATATATTGAAGGTATATGATGCTAAATGTACCTTATATAATGTTGTAAATGTGTATAGGAATTTAAAACTAAAATAAGATTAGATAGATGGAGTTTGAAGTTTGAATTCAAATAATGATTAAAAAGGTTGTTATACCAAGGATTAGATGAAAACGATTACTTCAAATATTGATTAGATTTATATATTATAATAGATGTGTATTTTTTATTTTTTCATCATATATAGTAAGAAATTTTATTGTAAATAATGGTTTTTGTAGATAAATGAGCTGGTGGTTTTCAATACACATGGTTTATAATTTGATCTATTGTATAACATGATTGAAAAATAAGATAAAGAAAAAAAATTAACTTGGGTAAAAAAATCATACAAGTTATTTGTTAAAATGTGGGGGGTATGATGTTACAGCCCTTTAATGGAATATTTTAAAGAATAAAATCATCTTTTTAGAATATTTCTCTAAATATATAGAAAATCATATAAGATATGGTTGTAAATACTTTATTTGTTAAGTATTACCACAAAGTAAATAATTTGTATTTCCTAACACAAATAAGTTTGTGAATTAAAAATATATTTTGGAGAAAATATAGTTTTTAATAGGATATTGATAATATGTTTAATATTATAAAAGTTCAATGTATAAAAAATAAATGATTATACTAGTCTAATTAAAAGTGATTTTCACTATATATCCTAAAATAATATAGGTTGTAATGGTAATGAATGAAATTAATATAAATAATTTCATTTAAATTTATTACTGAATGATCTAAAATAAGAATTTGTATGGAAAAGTTACAAATATGATGATAATGAACTTAAAAGGAGTTCTATGTATACAAAATGAGTTATTAAGATCATACCAATGGGTTTGTTAAGTAATGAAATTTGAATACTATATTAAAAGTGCTGAATATAAGGATTATAAATAATAATATCACAATTATTCAAATAATATTTATTCAAAAATGTTACCCATTAAAGGGTTTGATTAGGAGAATTTATTATATAGTCAGATAAATATGTGGTGGGAATTATATAGAGATGTAATGAGTTTAAAAAATCCCTACAATATAGAAAATATAAGGCCTATTTTGTGGTCTATAATATGGAATATGATTAGATAGGTGCTTATGTATGGTTTTGTTAGTATCCTTAAAGGGGTTAAAGAATATAAAATGTATCATGTTATATAAAAGGCAATATTTGTTCTATCATTATTTAATGTTGTCTACATATATTTATAAAGTGAAATGAAAATTAACCATTCAAAGTATGAATTTTATTTATCCCAATGTTATGGTCATCATGGAATATTATAGGTTGTAATGACATGTGAATATTAAAATGGTTTAGGTTTTATATAAAGATTTGGGATTTACTCATGAGGAACAATACAAGTTTTGTGTGTAGTATGACCTACCATGTATACCACATAGAGTGTCATACACCATGACTTTGGTATATTAGGGTTGTATATTCCATATTGAATCTTTATTCCTAATGTTTATGAGATGCATAGCATGATAAAATTCATATTTTGATACATTTAGTATTCCAACCTAGAGGTAGAGCTAATCAGAGGTTTATTAGGTATGTCATTGATCATGCCATCAGTTAAGGTTTAACCAAAATGGAATTTACCCTCTCATGTGATAATTTTGACATTTGGGGCCTCAATTGATATTAACCGATGAAGTATGTAACTATACCTAAATAAGGTACATGTGATATCCTTATCTATTTCCTTGAGTGGGTTGTGTGATTCTTCATCTAGGTAAATTACATGAGATATGATCCTATGTCTGGTTAGTTTATATTCATGTAATCAAGAACATATGAGTAGGTTATATGGTATTGACATATTTTATACCTCATGATCACTCTGTCTTAGGAAAATGGGATTATATAATTATTTATAACTATATATGATACAGCTATTGGAAACATGTATGGAGATACATGTATTTGATAGTGATCATTCCAAATCCCTTTGTATCTTTAGTAACATTGAAAATTTGTTAAAGGGTGCTATTTACTTATAATTATGTATTAGGGAATACATAATTATTTTCAATGATATAAAGTACCATGTGGTTACACTTTGTGTTTGTGTAAATGAGGATTAAGTTTTGGTGTAAAGTTTTTATATAAAACTTTGAGATCTACCCTAAAACTGTTTTGGAGGATATCCAAAAGAATTATTATATAAATTTTCATAAGTTATTACATATGATAGAACATGAGGTGAAAATGAATGATATTTTTCAAAAATGATTTTAGGAATATGTCTAAAAGGATTTTTGGATATGGTTTCAAAAGTTTTTATATATGATGTAATATAAGTTGAAAGTACACTAATACTATGAGGCATTAATACAAGTAAGATATTGTTAAAAATATACATTAAAGATCAAACCATGATGTGGTGGTTTAATGAATTTCATGGTCTTTGTTAGTTTAAACTAGGTCATAGTGATTGTCATTGTGCCATGGTTTATTGTATGGCAATGTATGAGTTATGAGGTAATGTTTTAATTTTCCAAATTATTCCACCCAGATTATCATAATTGGTTTGATCATTATGTGATAATGATTTAAGTAGTTTGAACATAATGATTTAAACATTAAACAATTGATCATAGTGATAATACTTATGTGATAAAAGTTATAAAAGTTCATAACTTATGTTTGAAATGTTTTTTTCAATAGTTGAAATTTTGAGAAACACTTGGCATAAAAGGACAATCATTGGATGTATTTAAAAATTGTCTCATGGTTTGTGAATTAATTTGTGTGTGACAATGTGATTTGATCAAAAAAAACTCCTTTAACTAAATCTCACTTTATAAATTATTTTCATCAAGCCTTTAATCAAAGGTTTTAACACACCATTCCTTAAATGAAATCCTTTCTAAACATTGGGATATTCCCACATCGAGTGGAATCTTAGGAGAAGGGAGTTTTTTGTTTTCTTATCATTAATCCCTATCAATATTGTGTAAATATATTAAACATATCATATCATTATAATAGAATGTATTGTGACAAAATTAGTTTTTATTTGTTGTTTCTTTTATGTTTGGGTAAGTGTTATCCCCTATAAAACCCTTCATGTTTAAGGTTCCATACACCATCTCGTGTGGACTCATAAAAATGGTTGGATCACCCTTAAATAATAAAATCACCATTTTTCTATACTCTTATGATCCCATGTCATGATTAATTGAAATAATATTTTCATTATTAGAATAAAATATCTATAGGGAGGATATTACACTTTGTAAAATGGGTGATAAGATCAATAATAAATGTCATAAGTTATTACTTTAAAGTAGAATGATTCATTATCCACTTTCATATTCTCATCCACTTAATCTATTGAATTGATACTTGTATCATATATATGATCAGTGTCATGTAAGAAAAAAATACATGACCTATGATCTTACCTCACTGATATTCCTCCTAGATAGTAGTGGAAGCACCGGGAGCAAAAATATCTTTTATCTAAACCGCATCTATTTCCTCCTTCATTCACTCAAAGTATATGTTTCAATGTTTAACCCATCAATATATAGTAAATCCTCAACCATATTTAAATAATGAAAAGACATGTAATGAATCATTATGTTTGGTCATCTCTTATACCACCCCAATATTGGTAGTTAATGTTTATTCATGACCAATTAGAAAGTTTCCTATAAGAGTAACATAGTATTTACTAATAAAATGAATTGAATTTGCATTAAAATGATTTTAGTATAGATTTAAGTGGGAAATTAAAAAAATAAATGGAAAGATATTTCATTGGACCATATAATTATCCCTCAAGTGAATGATTAGTTTCTTCACCCATGACACTCATTGAAGGATGAGGCTCCTAAATCACCAGATATATTGAGAACTCCCTTAGAAAGGGGATACATTCAATAATGGACTGAAATTATACTATGGTATGATCCACTTCCTAAATAATTTCATACACTATAGACCAACTAATCATGGTTGTTTCCACCACTTCTTGTGAAAGACACAAACAAATTAGCAAGTTATAATCTAGGTGAGGTAATGGAATTAAAGAGGGTTTTTCATCATTGAGGGGATTTTGTTAAGAATATTCAACCACTTATCCTTAATTAGATAATTTCACTTCACCATAATCCTAGGATACCTCATATTTATTATCTTATCCATCTATTGTGATCTGAAAAATATCATATGGACCCTTCCCAAGGAGTGTTGAAACCCAGTCAATGACAATCCCATCACAACTGAAGGAACAAACTAGGGAATCTAACTCATGGATATAGGCTCTGAACTCTTCCCAATGGATAATGAACTCAATTTTATTCATATCCACCATACACGCAATCCTTGATAGGTTGGATTTGATATGGAGAATATCCCAAAGTTAATTGGGGTGGTTTTTACCTATCAAGGTGTCTTTTTCATTTTATTATGGTAGGGGAAGCTATACCATTAAGGATATATTTTAAAAGGAAAATGTTATTCCACCCTTACTCACATACAAGAGAGATCATACTCTACTAGAATCACCTAAATCATATATGAATCCATTTATAATACCACTCGCAGGTATTTACTAGGTAAATCATCCCTTTCAAGGGTTTCCTGACTCATGGAACTCTCTTATTGTCCCTCTTATACTTCCTTGGTTAGTAGGTACTTTATAGGGTGGCACTCTCTCTTTAAGACTGATTGAATTAAAGGAAATTATGACCATATTTAATATTATAGTTAATTATACTTGATTGATTAAACTTATTCTCGAGGTGGAATATCAATTCAAAAGTATATCTCCCATAAGATTGGATTTAGGAATGAATTTACATAGATCTGAGAATAATATGGAAATTTAATAGTATCAGTGTCAACTAATTTCAAATAAATCACCATGAAAATGTATCCAAATGCTAGCATTAATTAGAATAAGCATATTAACATCAAATTCCTCTCACCACAAACCCCATGGTAGGTTTATGGGTTGATCTTATCCATTTATTTGAATTTTTAGTCAAATTGGAAGGGGATATAGGGATTACAATCAATGATCATATCAATATGAATTTTGAGTTCCCTGTACCAAAATAATAGTATGTAAGGGAAATGCTCATAATTTTTATGCATGTCAAATATCATTATCATATTTAGTGAATCATACGTGAGGAACACATATTTATCATTATTCCCAATCTTTATTTTGATCACCTCATTTCCCATTAATAATTTCCAAATTTTATCTATGTTAAACAGAAGTGATTTGAAATTGGAACTAGGAATAGATATGGGGTCATGTAACTCATATCCCCTAAGGTTCACCACTAAACAACCATAAAAGAACTAAAGTAGGACACATAACTAGTATAAATCCTTCCCTTGGTTGATATGGCCTATAACTTGGTAAAGATAGGTTGAAACTAACACTTCTAATTTAATCAGTCTATCATGCACTAGATATTAGATGTGCACTTAAATTGGGTATATAAAATTTTAATATATAAAAAGATATTAAGAAATGATATCCATGATATGGATATCATAACCTATGATATAATGATATCATATAGCAGTATAGGATGTTTTATTTAGCCCATATCATATAATATGATTGGCTTATGATACCGCATGCATGGGTTGTAAGTGCATGCATCTGGCCACCACCTCCCATATGATTTCTTTAATTTTTTATCTATAATATGGTACATTTATCAAATATAACACATTAATTGAAGTGTTCAATGAATAAAAATATAATGGTATGTAATATTCGGGTTCTATGAGATGGAACATGATATGTTTGATATGGACAACACACTTCATTTAATGAAAAGCATCATAAATGGCTATATAAGGGGTGAGATCCCTACTGGTGGTGTTCCCTGAAGCATGAAATCTATCTAAACTATTATTCTTTCTGAATAACCATTCATCACATGGTTAAGGTGTTAAAACCCCTTTAGTGTACATGAATCCTCATGATATAATTGGGGATCCAAAGGTTAGTGGACCACCTTCTGATGTAGGAATAATTCATCTACTACTCAAGTGATTCCCTTTAAACATGATCCATAAAAGATAGAAAATGGTGTCTTCTTCATCTATATTTTAGGTATAATATTCTTTATTATTCCAAAACATGTTGATTTGTTTAATATTGGTCGGGTTTTTTTAGAGGTTGTCTCTGCTACCAATGATCATTGGATGATCCCCCTAAACCTATTAGTGGTATAAAATCCTTTTTATTCAATAGATAAACATGTAGTTCAAATAGTTTTTCAAATAATATGGGTTGTATCATAAAATATGATATATTAAATTTCTTCCATTTTGACCATTCGTAGTGTATGGACAAAATATATCATAATGTATGATTAATGGGGTTTAGGGGATTATCCTATAATCATTAGTCATAAAAACAACCTAAGTAAAATCTTGATCTATCTTCAAACATCAATGTGCGTGAAAAATGAAAAAAAAAATAGTGTACTTATAGAGAAATATAAATAGCTTCCATCTCAATGCATCAAACTTGATGAAGATCAAATGAGTATAAAACAAAATACTCTTATTTTCATGCATAATCCACCAGCCTAGAATCCCAGATATTATTATGAGGGACTTGAAGTGTAGAAGTCATGTTAGCTCCTTCACCTGGTGAAAAACTATGATTCGGGAAGAAGAGAGAGATTTTACAGTCATTCAATTAAAAAAGTTGGTCCACCAGGAAAAGATCACATCCTTTTATAAGCATTCTCGATGCTCTTCTTTTAATGAAGATAATCAACCATATCAAACATATTGGGTGTCATCTCATAGAACTCATGCGTTACTTCCCATTGGAGTTTTCTTTAATGAACACTTCAATGAAGGTGTTATATGACTTAAATGGTCTACCTTGTGGATTTGAAACCAAATAAACTATATGGGAGATGAGTTGTATGCATGCATCCTCCCCTGAAACATATATCATAATCCTATCACCACATATGATATAGGAAAAAAATAATCCCATGCTTCCTTTATGATATATTCATATCATAAGGTATGATATACATCTCATGCATGTCATACTAAATGATTCTAAGCAGTCACAAAATACAACTCACCCATTTTAAGTTAATATCCATCAATCTCTCACTTTCACTTAAATCCTATAAGGACTTCATACAAAACTTTACGACACTTTATGAATCAATCCAAAACCCTTTTGAATATGGTTTATCAAACGCTCTTTATTTTGGAACAAAAACTTTTTCCAAAACATAATCTATATCCAAAGGCCTAATCGTGTGACCTTTCGGGCCTTATTAGTGTTGAAAATAAATATGAAATATCCATTTCATAGATGTAAGTAAATTGTGACATCTAGAAAAGAGCCAATGCTACTCAAGCTACTAAGGGTTCTGGGGCGATCTCTAACAAACATACTCATATCTCATACGAACATTTCCAACACAATATGTATCATATACATTTTATATATACCTATATAATCTCTTTTTCCATGATATCGAGCGACCACTAAACATGGAAAATGTCAATCTAGTATAGTTTATCTCATACTTTCCTGATTTTTTGAGAGAAAAAACTGACCTAGTCGATGAATACATCACATGCCATTCATCTAGAAAATGAGAACATCACATGACCCTCATCAAAGTATCCAATAACATCATATATGAATCAACTAAGCATGGGAATGAATTTAATCAGTCTAATTAAATCAAGGTCCAGATGTCTTTTCTCATCATATGAGTAGAAAAATCTCATCTTAGTTGATCTCTAATCAACAACATGGTCAGTAACATACCCAACCACCCCCTAATTAACTAAGCTCTAATGGATTGCATAAGAAAGGTATAAAATTGAAATTGTAAAGGTTATCATGTTAGGTATATTACCAACCTTAGGTAATAAATATTTATAATAATTATACACCCCTAAGAATAATTATGAATGTATTACATTCAATAGGATATACTTAGAGGGTCAGTCCAAATAATAAGTATCCACTTATTATATCATGAGTCTGCTACTCATGATAATCTTGACATATCATCGCAACTCGTAATGCCCTGTGATAATCTTCGATTAGGTACAAATCAAATTCCTAATTTGAGGGGATATTATCATTCCACTACTCATATAAATTAAATTAAAACACACATGAATAAATGATAAATGGAGGTTTCCTTTTATTATAAATTCATTATAAATTATAAAATCATTACATCAATATATCATATGTCATATACCAAGATATTATTCCTAACCCTCGTGTTTATACTATGCTAATGGTTTCGTCAATAGATCTAATACATTTTTATCTATATCCTCCCAATAGATATTAACATTGATCCTCTCAATTATATCTCGTATAAGATGGTATTTAAAAAGGATGTGTTTGGTTTTTTTGTGAGATTGAGGTTCCTTTTCCCAAGTGATGGATCCATTATAATCATGGAAAATATTTATCTTCACTCTATGTTAGTAACCACCTATTGTTTAGAAATGAAATTCTTAATCCAAACTGCTTCCTTTATAGTATTTGATGCAGCGATATACTTTTCTTTTATTATCAAGTTTTTCATGGTGTCTTACTCTTTCAACTGATATTTCAATTTTTTTTTAAATGAAACCAGATTGATATTTAATATCATTTCTATTAAATTTAAAACTAACATCAATGTAACCTTTATACAGATCTCATCCTCTCTTTAAAAAACCAAGAGCATATCATTAGTCCTTATCAATTACTTGATGATTTTCTTCAAAGAAATCTAGTGACTCTCACCAATATTATATTAGCATCTAATTGTAATTCCAAGAACATAGGTGACATAAAGTCAAGTATACAATAAGTAATACATGATATAAACTATGTAAGATGCATGGGAAATTCTATACATCCTTTCTAACTCCTAGGAAGCATCCTGAATCTTTCTAAGATTCATGCCATGAAACATTGATAAAGAACTATTTTTAGAGTTATCTATGCTAAAACTATTTAGAAATTTACCAATTTAAGTTTCCTAACTGAGTTTAAGAAACCTTTTATATCTATCTCTATATATCTTCATACCCAGTATATAGGCTCCTTCACCCATTTTTTCATCAAGAAGCATTTACACAAACACATATTCATAGAGTGAAGTGTTAAGATATCATTTCTGATAAGAATTATATCATCCAAATACAATATTTGGAAAACTAAAATTATCCCACTAATATTCTTATATACACAATAATATTCAATAATATTAATGAAACCAAAATATTTTATTACATCATCAAACTAGATATTCTAACTCGGAGAAGCTTACCTCAATCTTTAAATAGATTGTTGCAACTTGTAAACCTTAATAGTATCATTTAGAACTTTAAAAACTTCAGTTTGTATCATATACACATCCTCAACTAAATTCACATCAAGTAAAGTGTTTTTTATAACCATTTGATAAATCTTATAATCAAAGCAATCAGTTATGGAAAGTGGAATCTGAATAGACATTATCATCACTACAGTTAAAAAAAGTTCTTCATATTTTAAACCATGAATTTTCTTATAAAATTTTTCAACCAAGCATGATTTATAGGTATAAAATTTACGATCCATTCCAGTTTTCATACATACACCCCACTTTAACCCTATGAGTCTCACCCATTTAGGAGTATCTACTGAGTTTCGGGCTTTGTTAGTGTACATTGAGTGCATTTAATATTTCATGGATTTTAAACATTTATCATAATCAGAATTATTGATGGTCTCCTGGTAGGTAGTAGGTTCATCATCTATGAACATTACTTAATTATAATTATCAATGTGAAATACATATCTCATGATATCTTGATGAATCCTACCAGACCTTTGAGGTTCTTATATAATTTGAGTCAGTTCTTCTTCCACAAATATTTTTAAAACCAACTCAAATTCCACCTTAGGAACACTTCTTATTTGTTGATCTTGAACTTCTCTAAGTACAAATTTCCTCCCATTAACTCCTCAACTCATGTGTTCCTTCTCAATGAAAACACTATGTTGGACTAAAATAACTTTGTGTTTAGTAGGATTGTAATTGTAATATCCCAAAGTCTCTTTGGGATAACCAATAAATAATAATTTATTTAATTTATGGTTGATTTAATCAAAAATAAAATGTCGTATATATGCTTCACATCCCTAAATATTCATAAAATAGATATAGTTACATTTCCCATCCCATTTCTCATATGGTGTCTTTATAGAAGTTTTAGATGGAATGTGGTTTAGTAAAAATGTGGAAGTCTCTAGATCATACCCCTGTAATGAAACAAGAAGGTCACATTGATTTAGAAATGATAAAACTATGTCTAACAAGATATGATTCCTCATATTAGACATATCATTACATTGTGTTGTTCCTAGAGGAGTGAGTTATATAAAAATTTTACAAGACCTCGGACACTCAGTGAATTCTTGGCTCAAGTATTCACCACCCTGGTCTAATTAAAGGATCTTAATACTATTTACCAAATGATTCTTCCCTTCATTCTGAAACAATTTAAACTTTTCAAAAGTTTCATATGCATGTATCATCAAAAAAACATGACTAAATAATCTGAATACATTTATAAATGTAATGAAGTATCTGAAATCACCCTTTATTGAGTGATCATTGGTCCAAATACATCATTATGTATGAGATCCAATAGTCCACTAGCCCTTTCACCTTTTATAATGAAAGGTACTTTGTTCATTTTACCTAATGTACATGATTCACAGTTCTCAAATGATTCATAACCAAATGGTTCCAATAATCAATCTATGTAGAGTCTTTGGATGTGTTTCTCATTTATATTCCCAAGGTGAAATTTCCAAAGGTATGTGGAATTATAATCAACCCTAGACTTCTTATTATGAATTCTATAGATAGGATTATCCATATCTAGAATATATAAACTATTTACCATGTTCCCAATGACATAAAACATTTCATTAAATTATATATAAAAAAATTTGTTCTTAATAGTGAATGAAAATCCCTTCTTGTCCAAACAATATATAGAAATAAAATTTCTATTTATAGTGAGATCATAATAACAGTTCTCCAATTCTAATATTAATCCACTTGGTAAAGTCAGATCATAAGTGTTGGCTTTTAATGTGATTACTCTTACTCCATTAATGACATGAATATTTACTTAACCCTTTTTCAATTCCCTCTTATCTATGAGTCTATATTTATCATCACAAATGTGTGATGCACACTTGGTATCCAATAACCATGAGTTATATTTGGTGAAATTGACCTCTATAACATTCGCATTCAAATACTCAGAATGTTTTTATTTGAGAACATTTCTTAACCATAAATACAAATATAGAACTATATTATAGGTTATAACTTTGAGTAATATCAATATTATTATCATGATATAATCCATAATCTATAATAGATACATGTCTATGAGTGAGTATCATATTTTACATATTTTTATCAAGGAATTTTAATGAAAGTACTCACGCTAAAAATAATGACCCCATAAATCATATCCATTTAGTGATCCAAGATCCATACTTTATTATGACGTACACCGAGTATCACATAAATAAACCATAACTATATTTAGTGGACAAAAACATGAAAATCATATCATGTATAATTCTTGGATGGATAAGTGGATAAATATTTATATTAATCTTGCATGGATTCAATAAATTGTATTCCTCTCATATCCTAATGGTTAGGGTTTACTAGATAAGCATTTCCCAAATAAAATTTCAAGAATAAGTTGCCTAATGGTTAGGGTTACCTTGTAACTTACTTGATTTACACAAGATAATTCATGGTAACCTAATATTTAGGGTCATACATACTGAATGATCAATGTCTTTATAAGTTTTACTTTGATAGGAATCATATAATTAGTATTTAAGGGTTTTCTTTTAAAATTATTACTAGTTTAACATACATCACAGGAGTTTTTTTTTAATATACATTTTTTCAAAAAAAAAAATTTGAAAATACATCTAGGTTAAAAAAATTTATTTTTTTACCCCCCAAAGGCGGCACCTGGTGTGCCGCCTTTGGGGAATTTTCCGCCCAGGGCAAGGCGGCACATGGTGTGCCGCCTTTGCCCAAAAATAACCGCAAAGGCGGCACACCAGGTGCCGCCTTTGCCTAAATATTTTTTTTTTAAATTTTTATTTTTATTTTTATTTTTTGTTTTGTTTTGTTTTATATATATATATATATATATATATATAAAACAAAATTTTTTAGCAGAATTTTTCTGCTATTTAATATCCAGCGGTTCTGCCATTACAGCAGTCTGGATTCTGACTGATACCCTCACCCAGGACTCCCTTTTATAAGGGGGTTTGCCCTGAAAACAATACTGCATTTCCGATGTGGGATTCTGGTTCTCCTTTTCCTGCACAGTACATTCTGCGTTTCCGATTTGTGATTCTGTTTCAAGTACGCGACTTTGAAAGACTATAAAAGTTAAACTATAAGACCAATACAAATGAAACTTTAAACACTGAGTAAACATATAAGAAATAGTTGAAAACAAAAATAATTTCATAAAAAATGTTGATACAGATTAATTTATAAGCTTTCAAAACCACCTACTTGAAACTTAAACATATTTGAAGTACGTGACTTTGAAAGCTTATAAAAGATAAATTATAAGACCAATACAAATGAAACTTTAAACATTGATTAAACATATAATAAATAGTTGAAAACAAAAATAATTTCATAAAAAATGTTCACCAAAAACAATTTATAAGCTTTCAAAACCATCAACATGAAACTTAAAAATGTTTCAAGTTCCCGACTTTGAAAGACTATAAAACATAAAATATAAGACCAATATAAATGAAACCTTAAACATTGATTAAACATATAAGAAATAGTTGAAAACAACAAAAACATCATAAAAAATGTCCATAAAAATTAATTTATAATCTTTCAAAACAGTCTACTTGAAACTTAAAAATGTTTCAAGTACGCGAATTTCAAAGACTATAAATTGGCAAGAAGAACATATTGGATGACACTAGAGAACCCATAAATGTTCCCATGGTTGGGAAGATTCAACCAGGAAATCTAATCATAATATTCAGTATGTTCTACCTAACTAGGTTGGAACTTTATTCATGTACATGTCCACTTCCATGTAAGTTCATAGAGAAGAAAAAAATCCATAAATCCCCAAACCATAGATAGGATATAATACTAAACTAGAAAGAAATTTTTCACTAATATAGGTAGACTATAAGCTCCCCAGACCTAAAAAACACTATCCAACTAATAGAAGATTTCATTATATAATTCTCAGAATTGATGCCAAATCTAATAATATCCCAAATGACTCCTCTCACATCTAGAACGTGAATAGAAATGACCAATAAAATCCAATTCAGAGGCCACAAAGAAATGATTTGAGAAAACTAAAACCCATCACCATTTTAATTGAAACCAGTACTATCCCTATAGGGGTGAAAATAATAGGGCACCCAAAATAGTTTTCAGAACCACATAAATAACATAAAAACCAATACAGTTATACTCAACCACATGTAAAAATCCTTAATTCAAGACCATATAAATAGGACCTCATCCATCCTCTTGGAATAAAACCTATATCCAATCAATACCTCACACATTATAATATACTAAAAGGTCCATCAGACCTAATTAAAACTTTACTTAATAGAACTCATTTGTTCTTGACATCCCCATAGGGTCACCATATCATAATGTCTATAAAAAAACTAAACTTTGAGAAACTGACTAATAAAACACAACCATGAGACTACACTAT
Source organism: Viscum album (assembly GCA_963277665.1). Lineage (NCBI taxonomy): Eukaryota > Viridiplantae > Streptophyta > Magnoliopsida > Santalales > Viscaceae > Viscum > Viscum album. The sequence goes on along the minus strand of OY728156.1, from coordinate 1,626,534,434 downwards.
CCTTAATTATAGAAAAAATCAAAAAGAGAATAAAAAAATACACCATGGTAATTCTAAGTCATTCCAAGAAGAAATCCTACAGCCCCCACTTGGACCTCACACCACACTTCCTTTAATAGGATTCTAAAATAAAAACCATGAAGGGGTCCTCCAAAAACCATTGTAAAAACCAAATATAAATATATAATATATCAATAATTTCCTCATATCACCACTTCATCCTCACACCTAAAATTCATAAGAAGTAAATGGTGTGTTCATCATGTATATAGAATGTTCCTCCTCAATCCTTACCTTCTCATAAAACTCTTCCCAACCTAACATGTACATCCAAATTATATGGAATGTCTCCCTTATACATAGCGTGCATATCAAATGGGGTACCTTACCATGTACCAAAATTTAATCTTTCCATGTTCCAACATGGAATCCTTCCATGTTCCAACATGGAATCTTTCAATGTTCCAACATGGAATCTTTCCATATTCCAACATGGAATCTTTCCATGTAACACATATAACTACTTTCTACATATAATAAATGGGATATGGTGATGTTACTTACATGTCAATATTCCCCCACATAGGGTATCCAAAAAACTAAAAATCCACACCCATATCTACTCTAAATTGAATTTCCCAAAAAAGAAAATAGTGTATCCACAAACCATTATTCACACGATTAATCAATCACATGTGTTGATAAATGCCAATGAGAGTCAAAGTTGAGGTAGATCAATGAGAAATCCCTATAATTTCAATCCATCGAAACAAGGATCCAATCCATCAGCAGCATATGAATTTTTCACTCTCAAAGATAGAGAGTAGAGAATAATGGTGGATTCCACAACAATAAGAGATATCCACATCGAAGGAAGAATAATAACATCCATTGTTACTTTGGTCTAAGAATATTACGGGTTAGAGTGGTCAAAATAATCTACTGAGAGCCTAAAAAAACCAAAGGTTCAAATTAGAGTTGATTAGGAGGAGTTAGTGTAACATCATATCCTGGGTGCCATAAAACCAGTGCCTCGGTTAGGAAAGGCCTTCAGTGGAAGCACTAAAGTGAGAAGGAAAGAGGCATTGTAGGTGTGCATGAATTATAAAATATTTTCATGAAAATTAAATAACACTTACATAAAATTATCATGGAATATTTTATATTTGTCTTTTTTAAATAAAATTGAATTGATATTCCATTAATTTTATATACATAAATATTGAGACCGATCTAGGTAGTGTTTCAGAAGATATATAACCATGTTATGAGTTTTTTGAGATTAGTCCAGGAAATTTTATGTTCAATGGATAGTGATAAAGATAAGGTCATTGAAAAACAGTTGCCTAATTTCATTAATATTGTACATGGGTAGATCATGTGCTTTGGTTTGTTTTTTGAGAAAGACTATATACGAAGGTTTTCCAGAAATATAAAAATTTGATAGATATATTTAGGAAAAAGTTCATATATTGTGTGATTTAGGAATTTTGAAGTCTTTTTTGGGACTCAGATGTAGAAGAGGTCACCAGTGGGACTCTCGAGTAGGCTTATGAGATTTTAGAATCACCATGGATATAGTATAAAGATCCACCTATGGGAGTTAAGAGTTGTTAGTGAAGGTGGGAGCTTGTAATTTATAGTGGGACTCTAGATATGAAGCACTATTGGACTTATTTTTTATGGGGATACAACTTTCCCATGTTGTAACCGACTAAAAAAAGTGAATAACCTTTATCAAGGTGTAATAAATGGTTATAGTAAGGAGTAGGCCTTTGTAATGAACCTAATAGAATCCCTGTGTTTTTCATTGATTTTATTTTTTCATTCAGGCGGATTTTCAGAATTTAAGATAAGGGATAGATAGTTTAATCAGTCATAGATTTTAGATTACAGAATAGTGAATTTTTAAAACAATGTACTATGGATTCACCCCCCCCCCCTCATTAGAACCCAACTGATCCTTGGTTAAATCAAATGGTATCATAAAAAGATCCCCTCTCATGATAAGAAAACATTATGAGAAATGAAGGATCATAATTTAGTGAGAAACCATGGAATGCCTAATTTTAGGGAAATAACTACCATACATAGAGGAATATTATACTCTTTTCCTTCAATCGCTTTTCTTATAAATGAAAGACGTATCAACCATTAGATTACCACCTATTATTAAGTATTATTATTGTACTAAATCTAAAATGATAAATCTTGAAGTTGATGGAAAATATCATAATTATACCCTAATGGATTTATCAAAAATGTTATACACTAAAGCGATGGGTGTTGAAACTACCAACGATATTTTAGACAAACTAGGAAGTACTTATGAAGGAAATATTAATGTTAAGAGAGATAATATGAAAATACTAAGAATAAAGTTTGAGAATATTAAAATGGTCGATGATGAAATCATTGATGACTATTTCATTAGGTTCAATGAGATGGTATGTAATATCTATGGATTTGGTTAGAAGATATAAGATTCAAAAATTTTGAAAACACTTTTGATAAATTTCCCTATATGATTTGATGCCATGGTTTTAGACATGGAAGATAGGGAATATATTTCATTAGAGGAGTTATATTTTATTCTCATAGATTATGAAATGATAAAGGAAATGATTTTCAAAAAGAAGATATAGATTATATATCCTTTGAGGCTATAAGAAAAAATAAGTTCAAATAATTGGAAATTGGGGAATCAATTGATTCTGATGATGATGAATTTGATGAATACATTAATGAAATTTATTCACCTATTTAAAGATGGATTATATAGGGTAAATGAATTTAAAACTAAATAAACCACTATGGTGATGAATCTATAATTTCATTGGAATCTTTTCCATGAATTTTATAATGAAAATGGATAATTTATAATTTGATAAAAAAAGTGAGAATCCTCTAAAATAGAAAAACGATATGAAGAAGACGTATCATTCTAGTAATAGACATAATAATTTGATAAGAAATTATTTAAAAGATAATTCATCAACTAGTAGTTCTTAAAAATATGAATTTAGTTTCATTAATCAAGTTGAGAAATTTTCAATTTATTCATATAGTAATGATAATGGTAAAGCTAGAAAATACAATAAATGGATATTAAAAGATGAGTTGGAATATTCTCTTGAGAAAACCACACAATGTTGTATCATTATGCCTATAATTTTTATTAGGATCATAAGAATATTATTCTAATAGATAAGTTAAAAGTGGGAATATTTTAGTATTAAAAAATGTAGTTTAAAAGAAATAAACTAAAAAATAAAAAACTCTTACATTTTTTATTGGACATGGTTCTCAGTCCAATCAAATAATCATAAATAGAAACAATTTGATTAAATCAGAATGTAAAAGATCAGAGTCTATATGAATCCGAGTAATCAGAGTACAAGAATCATAATCATGATAGATTTTATTAATTCAAAAGTTTTGTTATTATCAAAATCATATTAATATGGATAAAATCATAATAAAAATACTAATATGATGTTTTGAATTCAATTATATGTGTGGTGGAAATATAAAAACTTTTTACAAAAAAGAAATACAATTTTATACAAAACAAATAATGACTTTCAAATCCATTAAAAGAATAATGTCTTTTAACCTTAAGAGAATCGTATTCTATAACCAAAAAATAAAGGTGTCCCTTATTTTATAATTATAAGAAAGTCTATATTCTCTTAAAAAAGAAATACCTCGATATAATGAATGAAATGAATCTATCTTCCTATCCAAAAAATCCATAGATACAATGATCCGATTATCTATCTACCTAGCCCTAGTATCCCTCAAACTGATGGATCAGATTCCCTATTCAAGTAAATTGTTCTGAAATATTATAAATTAATTTTTATGGAAATTTTTTAGGAAGTTTTTGTTGTTTTCAACTATTTCTTATATTTTTAATCAATGTTTAAGGTTTCATTTATATTGGTCTTATATTTTATGTTTTATAGTCTTTCAAAGTCGGGAACTTGAAACATTTTTAAGTTTCATGTTGATGGTTTTGAAAGCTTATAAATTGTTTTTGGTGAACATTTTTTATGAAATTATTTTTGTTTTCAACTATTTATTATATGTTTAATCAATGTTTAAAGTTTCATTTGTATTGGTCTTATAATTTATCTTTTATAAGCTTTCAAAGTCACGTACTTCAAATATGTTTAAGTTTCAAGTAGGTGGTTTTGAAAGCTTATAAATTAATCTGTATCAACATTTTTTATGAAATTATTTTTGTTTTCAACTATTTCTTATATGTTTAATCAGTGTTTAAAGTTTCATTTGTATTGGTCTTATAGTTTAACTTTTATAGTCTTTCAAAGTCGCGTACTTGAAACAGAATTACACATCAGAAACGCAGAATGTACTGTGCAGGAAAAGGAGAACCAGAATCCCACATCGAAAATGCAGTATTGTTTTCAGGGAAAACCCCCTTATAAAAGGGAGTCCTGGGTGAGGGTATCAGTCAGAATCCAGACTGCTGTAATGGCAGAACCCATATCTACTCCCGTCATTTATTCCCTTATAGAACCCATATCTACTCCCGCCTTTTCCCCAAATTGCGCTTGGACCAAAAGATACGGGGTTACTTAATGGGTGTCTGAACCTCCAACTATCTTCAACAGAATTCTTGGAATCCTCAAATATTATGAGACACACCTTGGTGGATAGGTTCTATCAACTTAGACCTTATATGGCTTCGTTCGATCGACACGTCTTTGACTCTTGGGAGCTACAGGATAGGGAAACTGTGGGGCTATTGGATAATCTCCATATCATGATACGATTCTGCTCAGAAGATGATCTCATCAAGTCCTATTCAAGGGCACATCGTCGCTTCAAAAACTTCACATTCTTCCATTTTTGATGTTCATTCAAGTGTAATATGAAGTGAGACCCTCTAACTATGGAAATATGGATAATTTTTCCCAATATCCCCCTATCGTTTCAGAATCCATCGGTTATTCATTTTCTAGGGAACTTGATTGGAAGATATATGTGTTCGGATAACCAGACAGAATCTCTTTGTCACCCCATTAACCCTCGTGTATGTGTTAAACTGGATGTGTCCAAGATCCCTTTTGAGTATATTTGGATCACTGTGGGAGAAGAGTACTGATGGAATAAGTGGGTGGTGTATGAAGATTGGACCGATTTTTGTTCTGGTTGCAGACGACTGGGTCATTCGTTGGATTGTTGCCATAGGGGGGCCTGAATTACCAAGAGGAGGGAAAATGGTAGAAGAGAGGAGTCTGTGTTTCATAGTGGGTAAAAGGAATCAGTGTAGAGCAACACTTCTTTGGTTTATTAGGTGGAAAGAGAGTATCCCTCTGGTAGTAGACGAGTGGAGGTGAATGGCCTTGTTGGGGAAGTGGCTAATGATGTGGTTCTTGAGGCAGGGATTCAGCAGAAGGTTGCTCTAACAGGAAATCAGGAGGTTGGGTGCAATCTTGTGGTAGTGCAGGTGGAGGACAGAGAGGATGGGTTTGGCGGGTTTACTGGGTCGGGTAGGGGTGTTCTGCAGGAGGGGACTCAGGGATCTACTTTGGAGGTGGCAGAAAAAACCAGTGGTGGGAAGGAAGAGAGTTCGGTTTCAATGAACCAGACTTCAATCCAGCTGAGAAAAAAAATTTAAGCACTTGCAGTGAAAGGTTTGAGTTCCAGCCTTGATAATATTTTAGATATTGAGCGGGGATATATGCATGAGGGCAATGGGGATGTGCACAACCATTCTGATGGCGAAGCGACAAGCATGGAAAGGATTCAGAGTAATAATAGGAGGAAGATTCAGAGAGATTACTCCTGTCCACCTCCTCTTGAGACCTGATCAGAAAGGAAGGATAAATTCAAAAAGGTCCACAATGAGGATGTGGACCATCAAGGTCCTACAGTCCAGGGTGATCAAACATTGGATGTACTTCTTAGCTTGGAAGATGAAGTGGTAGAGCAAGTTCTACTTCTTAACGCTTCTGAGGAGGAGGCTGCTAAAATGATGGGGAGGTATTTAAGGGAGAACCTTAATGAGGAGAAATATTCTTGGGTGGATAAGTAGGACCTCATTCTTATCAGGGGTTTCAATGAAGGGAAGATTAGCATCGGGGAGTATATATAGTCATGGGACCAGCTTGCCTCGGCATTTGAAAATCTGGTGGTGGAGGCTCCAAACACTCAGTTAACTTCTATTGTATGGAAATTGTTCAAGGAAAAGGAGTCTGGTAATATCAAATTACTTTTCAATTACTCTGGTTAAAGTGGTGAAAGTTTTTATTTGGGTTAGGATAACTTTTGTTTCGTTAGCTTCTGGTGTTTTTTTCGGTGTGCTTTTGTTTGTTTGGGGTGACACGTCCAACATTTCTTGGATCTGCTTTAGATGAGGTTCAAATCATGAGACCTTTACTGATGCATGCCATGTGAACTTGGATGTTGAGAGAGTATGGATACTCCATTGGTACCAGGCCCGCCTTTGTGTGGGATAGCTAGTCATGTGTTCATGAATTATTGAGGTTTGTTTTCACGAGGTTGATGCTGGGGTGAGGCAGGTCTGTTTTTTTGTTTGGATGTTTTTTGTTTTGTCCATTGTTGTATATTGGACTTTATGGTTATAAATTTCCCCTTAAAGTGTCTTGATAATAAAAAATTCTCAGTTAGTAACATACATCACATGCATATTGAACACTTTGCATCTCATGCAATCATTATTATCTCTGTTTTATTCTTTCTTGTGTATGCAATCTTCTAATGATTTAGTTTTGGAATCCATATTTTGACAGCAAAATCAATGTGTCCACACCACATTAATGTGTAACTATTTACATGATCTATAAGATTTTTTTATTCACCCAAAAATAAAATCTAAATATATTCATGCATATCCAAATGTATCCCATGCATAAGGTACATGAACTATTCATGTAAAGGCATAGGGTTATATGATATTAACAATATCCACATGAGTAAACTCATAGAAACAGATAGAAAACCCCTCACCTTTCTAGAATAAGGCATAAGCCTTTAGTTTGGTGGGTAGTACAACCCTAATTCTCTCTCCCTAGGGAGACTTTAATTGAGAGATAATTCAATTCATGATATCTCTAAAACCTAATATGTAAAAACTATATTTAATAACTATATTTAATCTCACAACTCTAAAAAAAACTCAGTCCAAGTTATGTGAAAAAATAAATCTTATGATATCCCACCTAGCATGTAATGTAGGGCTTTATCTTCTAGAAGAAATTTATCTCATAAATTTAGCATACATGATATCCATAATTCATAAAAGTTTTACAAACATGAATATTTTAGAGGAATAAACTATTAAATAAACACGTTACTTATTTTCAAAAACATTAGAAAAATATGTGAACTTTTAATATTTTATTTAGGAATAAAAAATACCGTTTTATAATGCCTAAAACTTATAACTGATAAATAATTTGTAAACTATAAGTAAATTTATCAAAAAAATATATACTATTTTTAGGCATGTCATGTTTTACGACTGAAAATATTATCATCAGTTATAAAATATGACCGATACTAGAGAGGGGAAATATCATATTTAAATCACATTCTATGATATAGGTTCGATCATACATTATGGTTGTTTCATCAAATGTGACTGACTAACACATATTTCCCCTATCATATTTTATGATTTGGAAAATATCATATCTATTTTATAATCCTCTATTTTTTGGAAACCCTAAATTTTATCATGAATTATGATATCATATATTGTAACCTATGATATATAAAACCATGGGTTTCCATTATATATTACTTCATGATATCTCTCAGTCATACATTATAACTGATCAAATAGAATAATCTTGTATACTTCATTTTATGATACAAATGCAAACACTATACAATATTGATTTTTTCAAAAAACCAATAGAATCAACACATTGATTCCTTATCAAACCTATCTTAGATACCACTTATGGGTTTTAAGGTATTATTCTATGATCATTGGTAGTAGAACCAACCCAAGTACAAGATTGTTCTATCTTGAAAGATCATCGAGCATAAAAAATAGAGAAAATAGTGTACCTATAAATTAGTAGTAGTGGCCTCTATCTCAATGGATAAATCTTGATAAATATCAAGAGAGAGAGAAAATATTCCTACCTATGTAGTTAATCCACCAACCTAAGATCCTAGATCATATCGTGATGACCTTGAGGCATAGAAGGGGTGATAACACCTTCACCTAGTGACAAACCATGATTTAGAAAGTAGATAGAGCTTAGGCAGGCATGAAAGTAACCAGATTATTCCAACAGGAAAGGATGACATCCTTTTATGGTCATTCACAATGCTCTTTATTTAATTAAGAGAATTTTCTATCTTGAATCACTATAGGAAAAACACTCCATACCCACATTTTTAAACCATAGGTATAGACCTATACACATGGTTTCTATAAAAACCTTTGGTATAGTACCTAGAGATTCTATCATAACCATAGTTTAATCAAAACTATGGGTGTATATCTATACCCATGGTTTGGAAATTTTTAGGTATATTTTATCCCAGTAGGGAACCTATACCCACAGTTCTCTAAACTGTAGGTATAGGTATTTGTCCCCATTTGGCAACACTAGAACCATAACCTCTTCCACGAGCTTCAGAACCTATAAATCAAATAAAACACATAGTACACATTCAATAAATTACAAATATTGTATATTCATCATTCAACCAACTACTTTTAAAAAATTTAAAACCATCTACAATACTAAAACATATATATACATCCATAAAACCAATCAATTCAAGTCATTAAATAAGTTCCACCTGTATCATTACTGCTAAGTTAAAAATATATGGGATCAATATCTTCCCCATATTGAACATCATCATCCTCATCATCATCACCAACATCCTAATCACCAATAGCATCATTTGGAGTAGCAAAACCATCATCATCAACATCATCATCATCAACAACATCATAAGCATCGCCATCAGATCGACCACCACTAGGACCCTCATTGGCATCACTTGGGGAATCATTTAAAGAGTGAATTGATTCCATATATGAATCAATATTAGTAGAAGACTTTGATGTAATTGATTTACTTATAACTGACATAGATTTCAGGAAGTGTTTGGTGATCATCTTACTTCTTTCACACTTCTGTAAAGCTATTTTGTTCTCTCAGCTACTTCTACATGAGCACTTTTCAAATTGGGGTCTAAGAGGTTTGAGAGGAGCCTGATGAGGTCTAATACCTATATGGGATAATGTTTTTCCCTAGTCGACATCAAAATCTCCCCTGGTGTTCCTCACCTAATACCTGACTCAAATGATCATTTGAGATGAATTTATCATCTTCTTTATTATCAAGGGCCACTAAGGAAGACTGCTGAAAATATAAAAAAGATATTTAATTATGAATTTCATATAAATATTTGAAATATAAATAAAAATACTTATAGTATTTTCTTGTATTTTTGAATTTACTACACTTCCATCCTTTTTCAACCTACTCAAGCAAAATAATTTTGATCGAGTCACATGGCCTATGATGCCTAATAACGCTTGCTGAAATGACATTGATTAGTATACACATATTCAAAATATAAAAAAATTATAATATTTAATAATAATAAAAGAGAATAACTTTTAAATTAATGAACAATTAATAAATTTAAACATGTGATAAACATTGATGAAAAATTGGTAAATAATAATTAATCATAGGCATTGTATAATTTTCATTACTCATTATGAACATTCCATAAATATAATCTATTATTTAGTGCTAAAAATGGGAAGGCTACTAACATTCATTTAAAATGAATATTTTCATAGTAGAACAAAATTGTAAGAGGGTTATAGTGTCTTGTTTTCTACACTACTAAAATGATATTTCAATAAAGTGTTGGAATCCCCAAATCCAAATTAGAAGCCTCGGTGAGTGATTGAAGTTGAAAAGGATGAATAAATTTCATACATGTATAGTCCATAAACTTTATGTTAAATAATTAATAATATATTTCTAGATAGATAAAGATGAAATAAAAATACAAGGAATCATACACCATGATAATTTATCTGTAAGAACTCAAATAATAAAAATAATGGATTATGATTAATGAGATTTTCATTACATATCACAATTATAAAATAGAATACAAGTACCTATCTAAGATATTTACACTATATCAAAATATGTAACTCATAGAGTTGAATATGAATATAGGAACCAATTATGTTGAGAAAGGTTCTAATAATTAATGTTAACATATTAATTAGATGAAGGAAGGTATCTCCTAAGTCATCTAAAATATGTACACTATATCATATTTCTAAGGGGATTGGTTCATGTTAAAATATCATTATATATCATGTTTAAAAAATAGTTATCTTATTGTTTAGTTATTCATGTAAATTTACATTGTATCATGTTTAAAATTAAAGTTTTTATGGTATATCATAATTATTTAATATCATAATATGAAATAAGTCGGTGATTTCCAATATCAAAAATTAATTATGAATATAAAAATAAGACATGAAAATATACATAGCTAGCTAAGTAAAAATATAAATATATATATTATTTCTATTCATATTAAAGTACTTGGTTCTTCTCATACTCGAGCATTATAGTGTTCCCTAATGTGTGAAAATATATCATTGAATCTTTATTCTTTTTGTTTTTTCCAGATGCTTCATAAAAACAAAAATTCAATATAGGTAATAAGAATTAAATTTTATATGAAAACTATTAATGATTTGAATTACCTTAAACTCATCACTCTTCCAATATGAGATCATTTTTTGATATTGTGTTTTTTGATAGTCGGGGAATATGGGTACACCCTCTAAATTAGAACCAACTCTACTCCTCCAACCAACATATAACTCATGCTTGTATGATCACCATAACTCCCCAAGATCCATCAACCTTGAAACCTTATCAGCTTCACCATCAATAAAGTTAAATCAACTCTGCGATTAATATGTTAATTCATATAAATACAATAATAATATAGATATAAATTTATAAAAATTTCTTACTCATATCTATGCCCATGATTTTTCCTTGATGTCATTATTGAGATGTATCCATAAGAACGGTTCTGCCAGAATGATATCATGGTACTTGGATAAAGTTTCCATGAAACTTCTACATTGCCTGGAATTTTTACCTATCATCTAATTTTCTTTATTATAATAAACCATTATTTATGTTTAGTAATTTCAGGCTTCTTACATATGGGTGTTCCCACATCGCCTACTAGAAGATCCCACTGATTAAGATAAAAGGGAAAAAAGAAGAATTAATTCATGGTACAACAGGAAAAAATGAAGTGATATAATTTGAAACAATTATGAAAATACCTGATGCAGACTACTCAATAGGTTTTGATGGATCTGTGGGCTATCTTGGATCAGTAGCCTCTGTAGGATATGTCTATTCCAATGCATGTTTCGGGTGATCTTCATGCACTTGAGTGGGATCAGAAGGAATTGATTCATCTGATCCTGGATGTATAGAGGGAAATTTAGGTGACATATACATAATAGGATATAGGTAGTAGGGTTGGGGATACATCAAATGATATGGAAATGGTAAAGGTGGCACCATTCATGCATGCAGTGTAGACATGGTATGGGAAGAAGAGGTTTAATGAGATGATGATGAAGGCAAGGGTAGAAACATCCCTATAGGTGATGTAGACATGGTATGATAAAAAGATTCTAAATGATATTATTATGGAGGTATAGGTAGGAACATCCTTTTTGGTGATGTAGACATGGTATGGGAAGAAGAGGCAAAATGAGATGATGGTGGTGGAATGGGTAGGAACATCCCTGGAGTCTCAAGAAGAGGATGGAAAGGTGTGGTATATAGGGTGTTCACTAGTGGTTCAAGGTGGGAACATGTAAGACAGGTTCTCCATCTAGGTCTAGGAGCATCGCTACTTGGACCCATGCTAGTAGGATGAGGAGTCAAATCTGCTGAAATTGAATATCCCTAAAAAAAATTGATAAAGAATATGAACATGAAATTATATGTAATGCAGAATAAAAATATTAAAATTATTGTACTCACTAAGGGAAGTGGAGGATCCAACCCATGCTCGTGAATCTATCGATTAGCAACAATTAATTGCTTCCTTAGAACATCTAAAGTATTTTTCATAATCTTCATAAGAAGGAAATATAAAATTTTTAGAAATAGTTTTTAAAAAATATGCATACAACTTAGAATTCAAATAAGTCATAAAAATTTCATAACATGTTTTAGTAACAATAATTTAAACCCAAGTTATACATTTTTTAAAAACCCATTTTAAACCCAGTTTTTTGAATTGAAATAAATCAAAATAAATGAAATAAAACCAAATAATAGTAAAAGATGAAAATCATTCCAAACTAAAACTAAATTAATGTAATTATAGTAATACCAACTTGATAAACTCATGTTAAGGTGAACTAAATGAAATGTAAACATATATGGTTGCTTCTATATATTACCCACTACTACTTCAGGTTCAACATCAACTCTCAAAATGGGAAAATTTGCATCATAAAATTCAATATTTTATTCAACACCAATGGGAGAATAAATGGTGTTGATTTCTTCCCCAACATCATGAAAAATATGTCTTGATATTACTTCATTAATGATATGTTAATCAAGTCTCGGATGATCTTTCACATAAAACACTTGTTTTTCCATTGATACCAAAATGTATGGTTCATTGGTATCCAAGAATCGACTCATGTCAATAACTCTGAATCCACAATCATCAATAAATGTACCATGTTGCGTCATTGAATCAAACCATTTACATTTCATCATAGTGACTCGACCTTGAGAGTAGTAATCCAATAAAAATATTTTCTCAACAAGTCCATAATAATACACATCTTCATATTGAGGCTGACTATCTGATGTACTGGAATAATAGTCTACTGTAGCAGTTAACATCATGCTATCATGTTGTGTTATCATTTTCATTGCTCGATCAATTGTAAAAAAAATTATAACCATTTATTATTAAAGATTTGTATTCATGAACCAAATAATTTAGACCAAAATTTAGTTCTCTTAATTCTTGGTAAATGGAGTCAACAGGTAAACTCAATACCTAAAATATATATGAATAATACAATTAAATGGATATCTGTATTTTTAGTTAGTTAAAGTAATGTTCATACCTTTTATTTCAACCAAGAAGGAAACTATTGGCCATGAAAAGCCTCTCTCCTTCTCAAAGGCAAAGATAGATGAACTTTACTTATAATTTTTTTATGTTCCCTACATAAAATGATAATAAAAGTCTAAGGTATGTGTGAAATGACATAGTATGAGATAACATATAAATATCCAAATTACTTACTTGATATAGTCATCAAACAAACCATAGTTAAACAAGACTGTGTGATGTGTCATATCTCGCTCTTCAAGGCTCAATATAGCCAATGTATATGACCTAGGAATTCCTCCTGTTTGGGGAAGAGATTGAAACAAGGGCTCAATTTCCCCATAATTTTCATCTTCATTTCTTGTTGGATAGTTATGTCTTGTGCTCACATCAGACAAATACATTGAACAAAAATCCATACATTCTTGATAGACATAACCTATCACAATTGAACCTTAAGTATAATTATTATTTCAAACATAAGATTTCATTGTGAACGTATTTATTTGAGTAGGATACATCCACCAAAAATCAACTGGTTCCCCAAGAAGTGTTTCGGTTTGAAGATGAACTGCTAAATGCAGCATGTAGGTGAAAAATGATGGAGGAAATTTTTTTTCAACTCACACAAAATTAATGGTGTCTCTTGCTACATTTTTGTCAAGAATTACTTGGATAACATTTTATCATAAAGGTCTCTAAAAAATGGCATAAGAGAATCACTTTCACCCTTAAATTGTTTGATAGAAAATGTTGAATTACTATTAAAATCAATTCATGAAGAAGGATGTGATAATCATGAGTTTTTAGGGATTTTAGTTTCAAATACCATTTGTTGAATTTTTTAGATATGTTTCTAGAATAACGATTTGGAACCTTGATATTCTCCAATACTTTCAGAAATTGATTTTTCTCTAATGGTTCCATCACATAAGAAGCACAAGGAACTTTCCATTTGTTTTCACCGATACACACGGGTTGTAGTTTTGGTCAAATACCCCAATCCATCAAGTCCCGACAAGATTGAAAGTCATATTTGATCTTCCCCTTGATATTTAGAAGAATTTAAATCAAAATTTCACATATATTTTTATCAATGTGCATTACATCTAAACAATGATGTAACAAATTGGTAGACCAATATAGAAACTCAAAAAATATACTTTTATTTTTTTAATTGTAAGTGGATTCAGTGTCAATATTATTCATCTTTTTATATTTCATCTTACCTTTCCCTAATTAAAAACTGAAATATTCCAATTCATTAAGCACATTGGTTCCTAAAATATGTTGAGGTGGTTGTTCAGTGTCAACGGTATTATCAAACCTCTGGTTATTTTTCCTATATTTATGATCCATTATTAAGAATCAATGATACCCTATAAAATTGAAACTATGATGATATATAATACTTATCGATCATGTATTCTACATAAAAATAGGATATGATAGTTTTCCCTTTATACTCTATCTAAAAATCATTTCCTAAGCAGGGAAATCATTTATAGTCTATATAAGGGAAGCACACATCTGAAATATATTTTTTGAAGAAGCATCGCATATGTGCACACCCATATCTCAAAGATGCTTCAAATTTCTTATTAAAGGTTGAAAGTATATGTCTATATCATTTTCAAGATTAGAAGGTCTAGATATTAGTATAATCAAGAAAGTGAAAGGTTTTTTCATAAACATCCATGGGGGAATATTATAAATGTGAATACAAACTGGCCATGTGTTGTGAGTAGTAAGAAACTAACCAAATAGATTAAATCCATCATAGGATAGACCCAACCTGACATTACACACCTCATATGGAAAATTAGGATGTTGTGCCTAAAATTACCACCATGTTAATCTATCTACAGGATAAACCAAGTCATAAATACCTTCAATTCTCTCATTATCATGTCATCACATATTGGTTGATATTTCAACATACATGAATAGATTTTGAAGCCTAGGAATCAATGTAAAGTGTCTCATGACTTTATATGGAACATGAGATGGTGTTCCATCTACATTTTCCTTCCATAGAGATGTACCACAATCTTTATAGTCATTAAGATCATATATTTCCTTCTAAAATAAACTAAAATATTTTTAGAATAGTATGAAATTTATTATTAAAAAATCCAAGGTACTTAATTAACTTCCATGCCTTATAATGTTTTGAGGGAATATTTTCACCATCAAGAAGAAATTCCTTTAAATCATAATAATGTAATCAGTGGAGGTATTAGAAATTCCATACATGATTTTTTCATGATATAAACACATTAAAAAATTTAACTTGGTCCTTTTAGTACATTCCTGATATACTGGAGTTCTAGCATCATCCATTAAATTTTTCACTCTCTCAACATCATTATATTCAGTCTTTTCCTCTTATGTGTTGATATCATTGCCTTCTTGAACTGGAATACTATCTCTCTCATGATGATGCACAAATGGAAACCGATCAAATACCAAATTATCCATACCACTTTTTTCTTTTCATTCATGAATAGTAGAATATTGTTATGTCTCTCCATGGTGTTACCAAACATAATAGTTTTTTTGAAATACAACTTTTTTTATATGGTATCTAACTTCTTATCATATTAACCATGGTCTTCCAACACAATTATAGCATGTACACTATATACATCCTCCATATTAAGCATTGTTTAATGTAAAATCTAAAAAAAATCCAAATTATTGTGAAACTCGGTTGAAATCTGAACGGTATGATACATCCATCTTCTATCCATTCTATTATTGGGGGAAAAAGGTATGTTATAATCAAAAATGTAAACCATAATTAAAAAAATCATTACAACCAATTTTAATATTAAAATCATCAAATCATAGTAGTAGCTAGCAAAACAAATAATAAGAGAAATGATATATTATATAAGTGATGACTACAAATAATGAACCAAGGTTGGTATCCCTAAAATTTTAAAATTCACTATCATGGTGAATAAATTGAATAAATTTGAGACACTACAATCCATATTATTCCTTTCTACTCACTTATGTTTTAATAAACCAACCCTTTAAATCTATCCATATACTCGATCTGGTCTACCACAAGGATTAAATTTCATTCCTGATCAACAAGGGCTAGAAAAAAGTTCCAAGGACATCAACTTACACAATGGAAATGATTTCACCTGAATAAAAATAAAACTAAAAAATAATTTCATCAGGGAACCTAGGATGAAAACTTCATATATTTTTCATTAATACATATAAAATAAAGGTTTTTTAAATAAAGAACATTCAAAAATAGAATAATAACATAATAAAATATTGAATATATTATAAAATAGAAAGACATAAAATATAAACATAATCTCTATCTTTTAAATATATCAAACTATCATAAAAACATCCAAACCAATGGAAAAAAGGTTATTTGAAGACCAAGAGGCTAGAAACCTAAAAATATAAAAAAAAAATCTAAAGTAAAATAGAAAACAAACTAATTATACCCATATACATGTGTCAAGTATTCATATCTTATCTATTTTCTCATCCAATCATGAAAAATAATTTGAATACCCATTATCTCAAAGAATATATTTTTCATTACATTCATGAAATGAGACCAAGTTTATATACACACAAATTGTGTATAAAGGATGTCAAAATTGATTCCCCTTAGGATTACACCAAATTCTATATGCATAACCTTTAGGAAAAAAATTTTACATTATGTTTTTAAATTCATATAATCAAAGAAACCATTTAATTATATGAAATAAAAGTAACAAAATAAAATCACATATAAATCATGTTTAATAAAAATGCACATTCACATAAATACATTTATCAATAAAACAATTATATTACATAATTTATTCCCATACATCATCAGAGATTAACCATAGGACCAATGAAAGGATTTCTATAATACTTTTAGTCAATACATAAACTAAATGTATTCCTCTAACCAAATCATGATCCTAAACTATAGGTGAAGTAACTAGCTAGTGCGTAATCTAAACTAGTGAGGGTTTCCCAAAAGGAATTATCCAAAGCATAATACTAAACTAGTATATCCTATCATGAGTGTAATTAAAAATATAGAAAATCTAGGTAATGTTCAACCTAACCTACAAAGTGTACTTATTTCTAGAACCCCCTTGAGTATAGAATTATCTTCCTTGATATTTTATAAATAAATTCATCAATAAATACAACAAAAATATTTAAAAACCACTCACCTAGACTCTAATAACCCTTCAATTAAATAGGCCATTTTCATATTTAAATATAATAATAGTTAGTTTGTATAACACTATTTTGTAGCATGATAAATCATATCATAAAAGTGGAAATAATATAAAAGAAGTGAATCGAGATATTAAAACTCTCTTGAAATGAGAAAAACAACCTCATACAAATGGAAAAAATTTATTAAATAATTATACTAAATTTTTATAATTATTATTAAATAATTCCATAAATACAATATTAATTATTTCATGATAACCAAATATTAACATTTCATAAAACACATCATATATGAAATTTACTAAAAATATAATTTATAATAAACCATATCTCTTACATGTATTTTTACATTAATTTTAAGATAAATATAGATAAAAACCCCAAAAAATGTATAGGACTGGTGTATTTGGGAAATTAGGAATGTAATACATCACTTTTTTGTGTTTAGTGTGAACCTTCACAATAATAAAGACATAACAACTTCCAAAAAAACTCCAAAACAAATCCAAAATAGCACAAGCAGCATACTTATACTCAAACAACCACACACACTACCACTCCAAGGATCAGCGCTAAAAACAACATCTATAATGCTAAAAAAATAGGGAAACAAAAAATAGTCATGAAACCAAAAATAACATTAAACCAAATATAGAAAAATTTAAAATAGTTGGAATGGTTTACTTCTAGGCATGAATGAAAACTCATAAAGTCTAGAATGTAAAAACATGCACCAAAAATCACTAAATCTATATTTAACTAGTATAAAAACAAATATTTTCTTAGATAAATCACATGAAAACATAGATAAAAATGAAAAAAAATAATAAGAATAAGAGAAAAAATATTCGTAACTAACTTATGTGATGTTGAATAATATTAGAATCAAAAAAATGATTGAAATATAAGAGATCGTTGGAGGAGATGGGAGGTCACCGCTTGCTCAGATGAGAGGGAAATTAGGGAATTAGAGGATGGGAAACTAAATATCTCCCAAGGATGGGAGGGGGGACGCTAAAGATTTCTTGAGGATGTGAGTGGGGGACACTGAAGGAGAGTTTGGGCTTCAAATGAGGAGGGGAGGAGGATCCAGAGTGGGGCTGCATTTCTAAAGAGTTATAACCAAAAAAAATTAAAAACCATTGGTATAACTCAACCTATACTAATGGTTTTATAAAACCTTCGGTATAGGTTTGGGTAGACTATCTATACCCATGGTTCCTCTAAACCATGGGTATAGATCTGTAGTGAATGCATCGAGTTTCATCTCATGAAACTCATGCATTAATTACCATTGAATTTCTCTTTATTGAATAGTTCAATTAAGGTGTTCCATATCATAAATGATCCATCTCATATATTAGAAATAAAATAAACTATGCAGGATATAAGTTGTATGCATGAGGTATCCCATGAAACATATATTGTAAGCTTATCATTGCATATGATATAGGAAATAGAAGCATCCCATGGTTCATTTACATATATACATACCATAAGGTATGATATGTATATCATGCATATCATACCATATGATTATAGGCAGTAAAAAAATACGACTCACTCATTTTAAGCACATATCCATCAATAATATATGGAAAATCTGTGGATTTGAACTGTGCCATATCATACGATATATGATATCATAAAATATGACTTGATTTTTTGATTTTATAAAGCAGAGTATCGTAACATAACTATGATATCGAATCAATTTATAATTATAATAGGATCATTATGATAGATCTAATCATATTCAACAATTCCAATTGTAGTGTATGATTGGGATTCATATCAGAGAATATGATTGACAC
Source organism: Viscum album (assembly GCA_963277665.1). Taxonomy (NCBI): domain Eukaryota; kingdom Viridiplantae; phylum Streptophyta; class Magnoliopsida; order Santalales; family Viscaceae; genus Viscum; species Viscum album. The sequence continues at coordinate 1,626,515,211 of OY728156.1, read as the reverse complement.
ACACTATAACTTTTTATATCAGTTTTATTTTATAACTGATAATGGGCTTATTAGTCATAAAATAAAATATAGTTAAAAAAAATTTTAAAATTTATTTTGATAAATTTATTTATGTTTTATAAATTTTTTATAAATTATAATTATTATGCATTATAAAATGTAATTTTTCATGCCTAAATAAAATGTTAAAATTTCGTATTTTTTTCTCATGCTTTTGAAAAAAATAAAGTGTTTATTTATTAGTTTAATACTTTAGAATATTCATGATTCTAAATTTTTTATTAATTATGGATATTGTGTACTTTATTTATAGGATAAATTTATTATAGGATATGGTGTTTTGAATTACATTCTAGGTATGATATCATGAGATTTAGTTTTCATATATCATGACCTCAGTTTGTTATTATAGTTATAAGATTCAAAATATTTTTTGAATATAGTTTATGTATATTATATTTTAGTGTTATCATGAATTGAATTATCTTCTGAGTAAAGTCTCCCCGGGGAGAGGGAATCAGGGTTGAACTACCCATAGACCTAGAGGCTTATTCCTTATTTTAGAAAGGTGGGGGATTGGTTAACTATCACTTTGGGCCCACTCATATGAATATTGTCAATCTAATATAACTCTAATACTTTAAATGAATAGTTCTTATACCTTATACATGATATTCCTTTAGATATGTATGAATATGTTTGAATTCTATTTTTTTGTGAGTAACACAAACTTGTTGGTTTTGTAAAGAGTTACACATTAATGTGGTGTGAACATAATAATTTAGTGGATGGAATAGGGATTCTGAAACTATATCATTAGAAGAATGCATACAAAAAATAAATTAAACATTAGATAATAAATATTTCAATAGATGAAATTAGTTTAATATACATGTGGTGTATGTTAAAATGATGATATTTTTTAAAATAAAACCCCATTTAGAATACCAAGTATGATATTCCTTCAAAATAAAACACATGTTAAGACCTAAATAATTCAATCAGGAAGGTTATTCCATAGAAGTGTTCCCTAGATTATATTGTGTAAGGCATGATGGAAATGGATAACCCTAAAAGTTAGGTAACCAAATCTCGTCATGATTTTTGGGTGACACTTAGCTGGGAATCCCTAAGAGTTAGGATACCAGAGGAATAGATTTGAGTTTTTCTATATGATAGATCTGGGTAAAGGGTTTCTCACCCAACTATATAAGATTCATAACTATTATGATTGGGATGATTCCCTGCCTAAATAACTAAGTGGTGAGAGAAATTACCTAAAGGACTCATTACTTAGTGAAATATGGATCTTGTATCACTAAACTGATATGATATAAGGGGCCATAATTTTTAGTGAGAGTACTTTTATTAAATATCCTTGATGAAAAGATATAAAAATCCATAGATATGTATTTATTATATATTGTGTATTATTTAATGATAATCATATTTAGATCCCCTATAGGTATGATCTATAAGACAATACTACATTGGTATCTAAGTTTGATAAGTGTTATAAATAAATAATAATTATGAGTATATGGATGTGAAGATTATAGAGGTAGATTTCACAAACTATGAATCATGGGTATTAGATTCTGGTTGTGCATCACACATTTGTGCTGATAAACACATGATCATAAATAATAGATAATTGAAAAGGGTGAAGTATATCTTTAAGTTGGTAAAGGAGAAATATTTGATTCATTAAAAGTGAACACTTACGATATAACTTTACCAAGTGGATTAATTCTATAATTAGAGAACTATTATTATGTTCCTTCTATAAACATAAATTTTATTTCTATATATTTTTTGGATAAGAAGGTATTTTTATTCACTATTAATAATAAGAGTTTCACTATATATATGAATGAAATGTTTTATGGCATCAAGAGTATGGTAAAAAAATTATACATTCTAAATATAGATAATCTTGTCAATAACATTTAGAATAAGAAGGTCATGATAGATTCTAATCCCACATAACTTTGGCATTGTTTCCTTAGATATATTAATGAGAAACACATCCAATTACTCCATATAGATATCTTTTTGGAACCATTTAATAATGAATAATTTAAAATTTTTAAACCATGTTTATTAGAAAAAATTATCAAAATTTATTTTATTAGAAAAGGTGAAAGGGGTAGTAAATTATTGGATCTCAAACATATTGATGTATTTAGACCAATGAATATTCAATAAATTGGTGATTTTAGGTATTTAATTACTTTTATTAATGAATTATTCAATATGGTTATATTTTCTAATGAGACCCAAATATGAAACTTTTGAAAAGTTCATAGAGTTTTAAAATTAAGTAAAAAATTAGCTAGGAAAAAATATTAAGATCCTCTAATCAGATCAAGGTGGTGAATACTTGATCCAAGAATTCATTGATAATCTGATAGATTGTAGAATTATTCCATATACTCACTCCTCTTAAAACAGCATAATGGAATGTTGTGTTTGAGAGGATGGATCGTATCATATTGGACATGGTCCAATCGATGATGAGTCTGCATGGACATCCTATTTCATTCTACGATTGTGATTTGGAGATGGAGGCATTCATACTTAACTATGTTTTATCTAAAGTAGTTATGAGGAAACCATATGAGATATGCTATAGTAAAAAATTTCAGTTTTTATTATGTGAATATTTTGGGTTGTTAAGTATATGTATGACATTTGGATTCTGATAAAATTGATCATAATTTTGATGAATGCTTATTTTTTTATTATCCCAAGTAAACCAAGGGATGTTATTTCAATAATACTACTAAGAGAAAAGTTTTTATGGACCAATTTAATACCTTTAGAAATAATATATTGATGGAAGCATCAGTGTGAGGAAATTTGAACTTCGAGAAGTTCAATACCAACAAATAGAAAGTGTTCCTAAGGTGGAAGTTGATTTGTTTCCATAGAGTTGTAGAAAAAAACAAACTAACTTTATACAATAATATTAAAGGTATTATAGGATTTATTAATAGCTCATGAGATATGGATTTATCATAACTAATTTTGATGAAGTAATTTTCATAAATGATGAACCTACTACTTACTAGGAAGCTATTGGGAGTTATGATTCTAATAAATGGTTAAAAGTAATATAATTTACACTAACCAAGTTTAAAACATGGTGGGTGTGCCTAAAGGTGTGATACCCATAAGGTGTAAGTATTATTTCTACAAGAAAACTGAAAATTATGGTAGATTTTCTACCTATAAAACATTCCTAGTTCCAAAGGGTTGTAATAAAAATCATGTTATTGATAATGAAAAACCTTTTCACCTGTAGTGATGGTAAAATCCATTTGGATATTTTTTTCCATACTAGGTCACTTTGATTATGATATATATCAAATGGATGTCAAAAACACTATCATTAATGAGAATTTATTCAAAGGTGAATATATGATACAATTTGAAGGTTTTGACGTTCCAAATGAGTCTATTAAGGTATGCAAGTTACAACGATCCATTTATGGATTAAAGAAAGAAACTCAGAGTTGGAATATCTGGTTTGATAATGAAATCAAATAGTTTGGTTTCATAAAATACATGGATGATTATTTTGTATACAATAGTATTAGTTGGAGTGTTTTAGTTTTTGTAATATTATATGTGGATTATATACTTCTTATCAAAAATAACATTATTACTCTCCACTATTTGAAGATGTGGTTAGGTAAATGATTTTCAATGAAATACTTAGGTGAAGCGGCCTAAATATTAGGTATGAAGATCTATAGAGATGGGTATAAGAGTTTGTTTGGTTATCATGGAGAACTCTAAAAAAGGGTATTTACCAATGTTTCATGGTACAAATATTAAGAAGATTAAGGATCCTTATAATAAGTTATAAAGGATGTATAAAATTTCCTATGTGACCATCATAGGATCTATCATGCATGTCATATTTTGTACTTGATCTAATGTTGCATATTCACTTATCATAACAAGTAAATACCAATCCAATCCTTGTGAGATTCACTGAATTTTTGTGAAGAACATCCTTAAGTACTTGAGAATGACTAAAGATATGTTCTTAGTATTTGAAGGAGAGTATGAGCTCTGTGTAAAGGGTTACACTGATGAAATTTTACAAACAAATAGAGATGATATAAAATATCAATATGGATTTTTGCTTTTACTAAATGGTGGATAAATCAGTTGGAAAATGTCCAAATAATCCATTGTGGCATACTCGATAATAGAGGCGAAGTACATCATTTCATCAAATGTTACGAAGGAAGATGTTTGGATTAGAAATTTCATCTCTAAACTAGATTTGGTTCCTAGAATTGGGGGATATATTGAGCTTTGATATGATAACAATAGAGCTATCTCTTAGGAAAATAAACCTCATTCTCACCGAATAACCTTACACATCCTTCATAAATACTATCACATATGAGAGATCATTTATAGGGGTGATGTGAGGATATGTTGGGTGGCCACAGATGAAAATATGGAAGATTCACTAACAAAACCATCAGGTAAATTAAAGCATGAAGGTCATGTTGAGTATATTGGTATACAATACATAAGATATTTATGTAATGGTTTCATAATGTACCATGATTTTATGATATAAACAAACATATATTTATCATTAATTCATGTGTGATTCAATATTCTTTACATGAATAGTGGAATGATAATATCCCCTCAAAGTATGACTTTGATTTGTCCCTAATAAATGATTATAATAGGGTATTAAGGGTTGTGGTGATATGTTAAGGTTATCATGAGTATTGGAATCATGAGAGAATTTGTGGAGACTTATTGTCTATACTAACTTTCCAAGTATATCCCATGAAATTTCATACAATCATCAATATACTTAGGGGTGTATGCTTATTATCAACCCTCTTTACCTAAGGTTGGTGAGATACCTAGTATAAGAAACTTCATACTTTGATAATTTTTTTACACAATTAATTAAGGATTATCTAATAAGGGATTGGTTGGGTATGTAGTTGATTATTTCATCATTTGGAGATCAACCAAGATAAGATTTTTCCACTCATATGATGAGAAAATACATCTGGACCTTGATTGAATTAGACTAAGGAAATGCATGGCCATCCTTAGTTGAGTCGCATATGATGTATTCATAAACCTAGATGAGTGACATGTGATGTGATCATCTTCTATATAAATTAAATGTGATGTATTAATCAACTAAGTCAGTCTTTTTTAGATAATATTTAAGAAAGTTTGAGATGTCCTATATTAGATCAACATTGTTCCATGTCTAGTGGTAACTAAATTACTTATATAGAGGTATTATAAAGGTATATATATGATGTATATTATAAATATTTTTATGGAAAATTTTATATAATATATGAGTATGTTTGATATATATCACACCAAACCCCTTAGCACCTTGAGTAGCACTGACGTTTTTCTAGATTTTGTTCTTTAATTACATCCATGAAATGGGGATTTCATATTTTTTTCAATGATACAAAGGTCTTAAAGGTAACAAAGTTAGGACTTTGGATATGGATTAAGTTTTTGAAAAGTTTTTTTTCTAAAATAAATAGAGTTTAATAAACTCTATCTAGAAGAGTTTTAGATGGATTCACAAAGTTGTGAAGTTTTTCATTAAGTCATTTTGGGATTTCAGCATAAGTGGGATATTGTTGGGTGTGCACTTAAATGGGTTATATCATATTTTAATATATACCCAGATCATATGAAATGATAACCATGATATGGATATCATATTCTATGATATTGATATCGTATAGCATTATAGGATGATGCATTTAGCTCATACCATGTGATATGATTAACTTATGATATTGAATGCATGGGTTGTGAGTGCATGCATCTATCCACCACATCCCACAAGATTTATTTGGTTTATAATCCATAAGATGGTTCATTTATGGCATGGAAGAAATTCATTGAATTATTCAATGAAAAAAACTTCAACGATATTTAATGTATGGGTTTCATGAGATAACACCTAATATGGTCAATATGGAAAATTCTCTTCACTTAATGAAAATCATCAAAGATGGTTATATAATGGATGAGATCCCCTTCTGTTGGTGTACCCCAATTTATGTAAGTTGTAAGAACCACTCTTCATCCCAAATCATTATTCTTAACACAATGAATGAATTGACACCCCTTTAGTGTATGAGAATACCCATGATATGATTAGGGATAAAAATTCTAGTGTGCCATTTTAGGAGGTAGGAAACATTAATTTTCTGATTAAGTTATTATCTTTAAATATACTCCATAAAAGATAGAATATGGAGGCTACTGCATTCGTTTTTCGGGTATTTTGTTCTTTGTTATTCCAAAGCACATTGATTTTTTGAAGAAAGATAAAGTAGTTTTATGGGTTATATATACTTACAATGATCATTATATAATCCCTCTAAACCCATAACTAGATATATGAACATTAAAATTTCTTGGTTTGAACACCAATGTGTGAGTCCCACATTGGAAAAAACTATCTGTTCAAAAACATGGTAGGGAATTATGCTAGTTGAAGATGAAAAATCACTCATAAACCAACTCATATGCCTCATTAGGTGTACTAACCTACCTCCAACACTAGCTATTAGGAACCTTCCTTCCCATAGGTGTTATGAATTAGGTAACTATAAGGGATAAAATAGGAGTGGAAGGCACTGAGAGGGGGTTAATATGTGCCTTAATTTTTATTTCTTTCAAATCAAACCTATATACTCTTCTAATTATTCAATAGATATCTCACAAAACAACCAAAGCAGATAATAAAAAAAGCACAGCATGATTTTTATTGATTTTTTGCTCCCTAAGGATAACTAAATCCCCAATTTATGATGGTTTTTATCCCCCACACATAGCTAATCTTTTATTTTCAAGAAAATTTATAGGCAAGAGCATGATCTCAAACCTACTACAAGTGCTGGAACCAACCAGTGAAAATCATGCTTCTATAGAGAAAACAAATCCTTTTGAATAATGATCGATGATAAATGTATGAGACTCCTCATGGGATCCAATATTTTTATATTTTTCCTACTCCTTATACAAAAATATTAAGTGGTTATTCTCAGTCCTTCCTCTTTAATACAACAACATATCATTTCTTTTTTCAAAAAAAATATCAACACATCCACTTTATTAATTGATGGTTATTTATATTCACTGAATATTTCATGAATATTGTTTCAATAATAGTTATGTAAATCCATTTTAATCTAGGTAGCATGGACCAAATCATTAAAACACATAATCTTCAAGTCAAATATTCTTTTAAAGTTTTCATGTAAATCCAACTGAAGACTCGGTTGTTTACTCCCATAATATTTAAATAATGTGATCACATAATATCCAAAAATATCACATAATTTAAAACTCTTTTGATTAATTCTCAATGTCTATATGAATTCATGTAGATCCATATCATCTCCTATAATACAGAGTGATTCATTGTTTCTCATGGGTGGGTTGAAAAATCACCATGGGCTTCAAAATTCCCATAGATATTTCACCACGACATAGTCTCAGCTTATTTCATAAATATCTATAGTGTGGTTATTTATCTTGTAGCGTGGAACACTCTCAGTATCCATCACTTCCTCCTTAGTTGATTCTCCTTCTTTCTTTTCTTAAATTATGATCCTGTTTTTTATCATAATATTTAAGTAGTGAATAATACAAAATCGTATCATTTGTATTATTCATCAGATATTAAATCTATAAATCCTTATCTTTTAGCCCACCAAACTCCTCAAAATTCTCTAGGTAGGTGAATATTGACCATAAGGAAAACAAGAATCATTAAAGATCAACTATGATGAATACAAGTGATAGTATGCATTCTTGAACTCAATGGATCAACCACACATACAAACTACTAACCTTGAAAATCTATTATAAGGAAATCAAGAAATCGTATACATTTTTTAAATAAATGGATTGACTACATGTATAACCTATTAACCATGAAGATTGAAAATGAGGTATAAAATCAACCTTCTGTGACCTTTACAAAAGTATAGTAATTTTGGAATTTCCTTTATGAAAAGTACAATATAATTTTACATAGATGGTGGAGTTACAACCAACCCTTATGTAGATTTTGTTTCTCGTACATAGTTGTAGGAATTCCTCAATAAGATTTACAAGGGTCTTGAGTTTCCCTAATGAAAAAATAGAAATTCATCACTGAAATTTACATATATTGTGATATACCTATAAACAGGGGTCCATTTTCACTCAAAATCATCTTATTATTTATTAATAAATCTTGAGTCCTTCCATGTTCCATAAAATGTTGTAGATAGTTTCTCTACATCCAACAACACTTTAAATTGATTTCCTTGAAGAAAAAACTCCACAATCATGATAATTAAATAGGTATTGTCAAAAAATACAAAAATATCACTAAAGGTTCAATAATATCCCCCTTTGGATTTTTTTCAACAAAAATCATTACTATCCCCTCTATTGACAATAAAACCAAAAATACTAGAAGATAAGGGCACACTCCAACTAACTAAAAGAAAATACTCATGAAAAAATCAACTCTAAGTTTTTAATATCTATATCTTTATAGAAAACAAGAGTGATTAAATCATTCATCACTGTTTTCCATAATAACAACTCATCTCGGCCCTATTATACTTGAACAAATCAATAAATTACATTTTTAAAATGAATTTCTTTCATAGAACACTCAGCACAAACATTAAAATGACTCACATATAGTGTAAATAACTTTCTACCCCGAAAAACAACATCTTCTCAAAAATAAACATGAAAATATAGAGTAGTAAACTTAAAAACTACATACCTTAGTGTTAAGGTGTGGGATGCACTATAATTTTTAGCCTTAGATCCTCAAATTACTCTATTGTGAGTGGTTTTGTTAGAATATCAACTAAATAATATTTCTAAGGAATAAAATACAATTTCAATATACCCTCTTCCACCATCTCTGTAAAGAAATGATACTTGATATCAATGTGTTTAGAATTGGAATGTTTTGCTAGTTTTTTAGAAATATTTATGGAACATTGATTATAATAACATAAAATCAATGGGAAATCATCTCTAAAACTCAAATCATGAAATTTTATCTTAATAAAAATCATCTGTACAGATGCCTATGATGTAGCCACATACTTAGATTTATTTTAACTCAGTGTAACTAATGTGTGTTTCTTTGAATTCCATGAAACACAACTTCTTCTAAATAAATACTTTACTAGATGTGAACTCTCTATCATCAACAACTCCTTCCTAGTCAACATCAGTAAATACTTTTAGATTTTGTTCACCTATTATCTTGTATATCATCCCATAATAGAAATTATTTGAGATATATCTCAATATCCTCTTTACTACCAATAGATTTGATTCCTTAGGGTTAGATTAGAAACTGGAATAAAGAGTGAAAACGTATATAATATCAGGTCTAGTTGTTGTTAAATACATATGAATTATAATTATACTTCTAAACTATTTCTCATTTATGGATTGTCCTTCATCGTCCTTACTCGGCTTTGTGCCCACTTAAAATGGTGTGGACACTCCTATAAATTACTATATTACAAATTTATTTAATATTTATCTAGTATACTTTTCTTGTAAAATAAATATGTACTCAACAGATTAGATAACTTGTAAAACCAAGAAAAACTTCATTTATCTAAGAATACATATCTCAAACCTTTCCTTAATGTATCTTGAGAACCCCTCACACAATCTTCCTTCATTTATAGTAAAAATTATTTCATTAACATACACAATTACAAAGATTGTTGTGGTGTTGGTTTTCTTCACATAAAAGTTTTTGTACACTTTCCCTTCACTAAACTCTATGCTCTTTAGATATTCATCAAGTTTGAAATACCAAGCTCATGGAGCCTATTTCAATCCATAAAGAGCCTTCTTCAACTTACACATTCTGTTACTATTTGATTCAAGAATAAATCCCTCATGATACTCCATGTAAACTTCCTCATCAATTTTACCATTTAGAAATGATAAGTTAACATCCATATAAAATATTTTAAAGATTATTTAGTCTGATATGGTAAGAAACATTTTGATAGACTCAAGTATGGCCATCGATATAGAGGTTTAATCAAATTCAACCCCATCAATCTATGAGTATCTCTTGAAAATAATTCTAGATTTATTTATATCCACTTCACCATTATAATCTAGATTATTTTTTAAAACTCATTTGGATCCAATCACATTATTTTTAGTAGGTTTGGGAACTAGTTCCTAAGTTCCATTATTTTCAATCTAGTCAAGCTTTATATTCATAGCTTCAACCCAATCCTTATGTTTAAATTATTCCTCAACTGTCTGAGGTTTAACCTTGGAAAGTAGATTGGTATAACTAGATTCTATTATTATAATTATAGTCTATACACCTTGATTTTGATCACAAATTATATTTCTAGTACCCACGTGATTCCTTTACCTCGGACTTGCACTAGTAATCTTCTAATTTTCTTCATCATCACTAGTATATGAAAAATCAGTATCATATTACTTGGGTTGTGTGGTATATTATTTTTCTTTAGAAGATATAGAATTTGTAACACCATCACTATCTTTAATCACAATAAAATTCTTGACATCTTCCTTTTCGAGCACAAAAACATCATCACAATAAATAATTTTTTTATGAAGTTTTGTTGTAATATCTGTAGGAACTTCCATTTGGTGTATAACTAAGGAATATTCCCTCATATAATTTTTCATCAAACTTTCTTCTAGACCCTCCAATTATTTTGATTAAACATGAACTCTCAAAAAATTTAAATTTTTTTACACTTTACTTCTTCCTAAACCATATTTTATAGGGATACATGTTGCAGTTGGGCCTAAAAACATCTATTTTTAAAAAATTTATCATTTTTTATTATTTATAACCAGAAAAATCTTAATGTTCTATGCTTATTAAGAATTAATTTTTCCTTTTCAAAAATAATTATATTCTTCCTCCAACAACCCTATTTTTTTAAGGGGTGAATGTGGCACTAAAATCGTGTTTTATACCATTTTTTCAAGATATTTTGAGAACTATCTATCAGAATATTCAGTACCATTATTTGATCTCAACTTTTTCAATGATAAAGCTATTTACTTTTTGGTCATCCTATTAAATCTATTAAATCTATATAGATATTGATAATTATAATACATAAACATAATACATGTCATTTAGGTGAAATCAACAATGAATGTGATGAAATACCTTTCTCCACTTGGTGATTTCTTTTTCATTGGCCTACACACATCAGAGTGAACCAGTTGTAATGGTTCTTGTATTTGAATATCAACCCCTTTGTGAGTTTTATTCATCATCTTTACTTTATTAAAATTATTTAAAGCTATATTAGTGTCTTATTTTAGTATAGTTACATTTCTCACAACTTCTTCTTTGATCAAATTTTTCATTTTATTGTGGCCAAAATAAACCAATATTATATGACACAAACTATTTACACCATGTTAACCTAGATAACAACTTGATTTTTCTTCCCCAAATTGAAATAGATTACCATGTGTTCTGATTACCTTTAAGTTAATAGATTCATCTCTAATACTCTTCATAAGATTTCAACCTTTCCTAAAATTTACTTCATTTTTATCATCAAAAATATGTGATAAAATTAATAGGTTTTTCTTTAAACCATATACAAATAGAACATTGTTAGGACTGGTATGGTTTTTTCCAATTCCACTATCTCCAAAACCTTTAATTTTAAGTAATTTTTCATTTCCAAAGGTGAAAGAGTCCTCCCTCATACTTCTCAACATCCATTAGGTTATTAAAATATCTAGTAATATGATATGAAAACCCATTATCCATTATCCATGGGTTCTAAATTTTTCATGCCTTGAAAGAAACCTCCACAAAATTTTCTTATTGGTTTTGATTCTTATTACATCATTAATTTTAATGAAGGTTAAATCGAGCTGGTGTAATAGTGAAACAATCATTTGATGTGTTCTAATCTTCACAACATCTTCTACATGACTCTTATAATCACCCAAAGTTACTTCACATCTCAATGTTTTCTTCAGGTTGTTGATGTTTGAATCTATTTTCCACCTACTGCAATTGTCTCCCCCTTAAAACATGCTCTTTCCTTATACCTGGGAGAGATATATTATACCAGAAATTGTATGATTTATAGACAAGAAAACTGAAATACCGAAAATAAACCTGAAACCTTATCCATTAATAGAAGTTCTAAGTCTATCTAAGAAATTTTCTTTTCTCATTTTTAGAAATGTGTTGATATTTTTTCATCAAACCTTATTTTCTACTTCTCCTATTTATATCATGGGATGAAAGGTATATTTTCTTAGAATTTTTATCTTTCCATAAATGATAAATTTTTAAAATTTATTTTTGAATTTTTGAGTATGATAGGTTTCTATTTTTCCCTAATATCTTGAGAACTCAAGACTTTTTTTGTAATGTGATTTCAGCTAGAATTTTAATAGCATTTCACCAACTTGAATATCATATCTGGTTGATTTTAGTTGGTTAGAGCATTCACCTTTAACTTTAGTAGAATTTTTAAAGTTTTATTTGTTTTTCTCCTCCTTTTTTCAAATTCAATAACTTTTTTCCTCAATCTATCAACTTCTTTATCCTTAATGATAATGGTGGAGGTCGTATCATCAATAATCCTCCTCTTTTATGAATTTTCAAGATTTAATTTTTTTCATTTCTTTAATAATATTATATTTCTCATTCTAAACCTGTTTATGTTATTTTGGATTCCTTTTTTAGATTATTGTTCTCATTTATGAATCTTACAATTTTTTTCAGAAACTTTTTCATTTCCATCTTTGCTATATATTCTTTGAATAACTCACATTCTTCACCAGTATGTTAATTTTTAATGAGTGAATAATTATCTTATGTATTATATTCTTTAATTTATCATTCCATGAGAACTTTATGTGAAATTTTTGAATGTTTATTCCCATCATCATTAAAGTTGTCACTATTAGAAACTCTTTCTTCAACAGATAAGAAATTACTTCTCATAAATATTTTATATTATTTATTCTTACCTTTCACTTGTGATTAAATTATATGTTGTAATATTCTGTTAATGGATGAAACATTTTTTATTTTCCTCATCCTCATCTGCATATTTGAATTTCTTGGGATATTCAAAAGAGAAGTGACCAACTTTCCCATAGTTAAATCATTTGAAAGGCATATTACCTTTGTATTTACATATTCTTCCTATGGTGAATCTTCTTGACATTAGAACAAGTGTATCAGTATAATCTTTAATGTTTTCTTCTCTATCTGAATAGATTTTTTCATCATAAATCTTCAACTCTTTTATTCCTTTAAAATAAATCTCTTGATCCTTACCTTTACTCTTAATAGAAGTTTCTATTCTCATTTCATGATTTATGATAGTGTTATTAAACTCATTTATAGTAAAATCATCATCATCCATGTCTTCCAATGATGAAAATTTTGTATAAAACTTATCAGGGAGAATTATCATGAGCTTCTTGACTATAGTAGAATCATAAAATTTGTCCTCAAACCCTCTGATTAATCTTATAATAACATTTACTCATGTAAAAAAATTCATCAAATAATTCTTATTCATGCATTATAACATTTTCAAATTGTTTTTTGTTGAGTTGTAGTTTTTCTTCCTTCACCTTTTTGTTTCCTTCAAAGATGTTATAGAATTGTTCTCATATTTCATTAGCAGTCTTACATCCCATAAACTTTGTTAATTATTTCTCTCAAATTAAGAGAGTATATCATTTTTTTCATTTTCATAATTCTTAAAATTTCTCTTATCAGTAGGATTTTAAGGACCAAGTTCCCTCAATGTAGTAAAAACTTGAAGAGCAGTATGAAAAACCCACCATACCAGAGATAATAAAGAAGGAATTATCCACTCCTTCTATAAATGAAATATTTTTCCATCAAAAATGGGAACAAATTTCTGATTAACTAAGTTTTTGTAATCTATATTAAACGAACTTGATATCTTCAAGGGAGAGCCTGACTCTGATACTAATTATAAAGGATCAAATAGGTGTAAAAGTCACCAAAAGGGGGGGTAAATTAGTGCCTTAAATTTATTTTTTTATATCAAATATATAATATCTTCTACTTATTCAGTATCAATCTCACTAAATAATCAAAGTAGATAATAAATGAAATGAAAAAAATAATGAGGTTTAAATCTCTGAGGATGACTATTTCTTTGGTGTATGGTGATTCTTATCCCATACACACACAGCCAATCATTTATTATTAAGAAAATATGCAGGAAATAGTATGATCTTAGACCTAATATAAGTATATTAACTAACCAGTGATAATCACACTTCTATATAACAAGAAACCCCTCCTAAAGAATGATAATTAATGAATGTATGATTCTCATCACAAACTCCAAGATATTGATCTTATTACTCCTCATTGAATAACAAATTTAGTGGTTGTTCTCAGTTCTTCATCTTTGATACTGAAGCGTATCGGTTCTTTCTTATAAAAAATTCACATCACATCCACTTTCTTTATTTTTTATTATTTATATACATTGAATATTATTTATATAATAGTTATGTAAATCTCCTTGAATATTGGTATCACAAACAAACTCATTCAAACTTATAATAATTAAGTCAAAGCTTTATTCAAGGTTTTCCTATAAATCCAGTTGAAGAATCAGTTGTTTCCTTCCATAATATTTAAATATTGTGATCTTATAACCTCTAAAAATCTCACAATATTTAAAAATATTTTGGAGAATTTTCTATGTATTTATGAATGCATACAGATCCATGTAATTTCTTACGGTGGGAAGTGATTCATCATTTCTCATAGGTGTATTGAAAACTCACTGTGGCCTTCAAAATTAATAGAAATATTTCACCATTTTACAGTCTTAACTTATTTTATAACTATATTCAATTTGGTCTATTCTCTTACAGATTAGAACAATATCAACATCCAACACTCCCTCCTTAGATGATTCCCCTTATTTATTATCTTAAATTATGATCATTTTTTATCATGGTATTTAAACAATGAATAACAAAGAATCACATAATCTTAATAAATTACTTCTTAATCAGATTTTAAATATGAAAATCCTCAGTTTTTCACCCAGAAAACTCCTCAAAATTCTCTTAGTACATGAAGATTGATCGTAAGGTAGACAAACATCCATGAAGATCAACTGTGAGGAAAAAAAGCGAATATATATGTTCTTTAAATTAAGGAATTTACCACATGCACAAACTATTGACCATCAAGATTAACCATGAGGTAGAAAATCATTCATGATGATTGAACATGAGGCAGACAAGTGACCATCGATGATATTTACATGGGTATAGGAATTTTTTTAACAACCTAGAATTTTATCAATGGAATTTCCTTTTTGATTATATAAATGTGTCATATTTATTAAAGTACATACACCACATTATAGAACCAACAACATTTTATTATAATAATTTAAACATTAGATTTAAATATTAAAAATGGTCATAAAAATTGAAAGTATTACAATGGGACAAAAAAATGAAAATAAAATAATAATAAGAATAAAATTTAGATCTGCTCAATTCCCTATAATAATCACACTCATGAACAACACTTTAGAAATGAATCAAAATATTAGTAATGTAATATGCATTTTGAAAAAGAAAATATATAATTAACCTTTAGAGAAAATAGAAGTAAATTAATAATGAATAAAATATGAGATATTTATAGGAGTTATGGAACCCATATGACTGTTAAAAATCTTATTTTTGGAATAATAATCTGACCATTGGAATAGTAATCTAATCATTGGAATAGTAATCAAATCATTAAGAATAATAACCTGACTGTTAGAATAGTATCCTCACCTATTTAAATGTAAAATAATATTTAGGTATCTTATAAAATTAATATATTACATATTTATATCATGATACAAGTAAATAAATGTTATAAAAATTATAAAATAATTGTTCGTATTTTTATAAAAAAAATTGTTTTTTTTAATTTTATAACAATTATAATGATTTAAAATAAATTTTATTTTCATAAAATGGATTTATAAATTAATATTATGTTGTTCTATAATGATAATATAATTTTATGAGGCCTTAATTAACTTTTTAAAGGGTCGGAAAATTGATCATAACATTAAAATTAGTATTTTTCAAATAAATGATGATTTTATTTAAAAATTAAATTTATCATATTTAGAAAACTATTTTCATAAAATGGATTTAATTTTTTAAATCTAAACCTTGAAAATTGTTAGGGTGAATTTTTTTTATTTTTTAAAATAGTTGGTTTTTTGTGAATAGTGAAATACAGTGAAATGCGATATTTAACATTATAAGATAAATAAATGAATTTATTAGTCATGGATCATGTAAGCATCCATTAGTTAAAACTAAAATGCACTAGTTACTATATATATTCACAAAAAACAATATTATAAATATTATTGAGCAAAAATAATAAACTAATGAATGTAATATTTAAAAACACCCCTCTCCCCCCCTTATAAATACCACCCCTCACAACCCATTCTCCTCACAACTTCTAATCCTTAGAGATTTAGAAAACTCAACCCAATTCCCTTCCCAATATTATCCCCTATATCTAAATGCTATTGGTCTCATCAAAATACCAATCCAAGTTTAATTAAGTGGAAGCCTAAGAGGAGACATCCAAAAGAGAAGGTAATACCCTCAACCGAGTCTTATTTTTCTATTCCTCCTCATCCTATAAAAAATCCATTAAAAATGGAATAATAACTTCGGTATCATATATATACGTGTGTGTGTGTTTTAATTTTATTTTTTTAATGGAATATATATCATCCATCATCTTCTCTTCTCCTCTTATTCTAAAAACAAAAACATCATATGTATTATGTCGATTTCCCACCTTCATGGAAGATGAGTTTTCATTTCCCATTACCACCTTTATGGTTGGTTTAAATTCACTTATAATTGTTTAAAATGACCTAAATATGTATATTATATTTTTTTCCAAATTTTGGAATAAATATATGTCTGTGATATTAAATAAAACGAAATTAGTTTGTGATGTTCGGTAAAAGAACCAAAATAAACTAAACATATAACATTTATGATTTACTAAATGAATCAACCATTTATTAGAAAACAGATAGATAATTTGGGAAATTTTAATTTATATAAGTTTGTTAATACTATTTCATTTGACTTTTTATATTTTTAGTCCCATTTGACAAGAACTTCAATAATTATCCACAAGTGATTCGGCCTTGGAACCATGAAACAACTTGGAACAATGAAATTGGTCTTTATATCTCAATGAAATGATTATAAATAAACATAATAAAATTATAATAAATAAAATATATATGTTAAGGTTTCATAATTTACTTAATTAATTAACTAATTTGATTATTCAAGACATTAAGAACAAGTGCAGAACGATTTTGGACCATAAGGTAAGGGATATCTCTAAACCACCATTTTTCTTAGGTTATAACCTTTATCTCTCTAACTCATATTCTATATATCTTTTATGTTATGAAATACTTATAAATTATATATATATTCCTCTTACATATATATCTATCTTATTCTCCCTTCCTTTGATGGGTTAATACATTATATAAGTTCATTTCTCAAATGCCTTATTTTTATGCCTTATAATAGATTTTATTTTATGCCACACAAAAGAATGTACATGTTATGATGGGTATGCCTGGATAGTACTCCAATGAATTGGTTAATGTTTTTTTATTATGATATGTTATTTATGGGATTAGGGAGTTAACCTAATCTATGATGGGACTCTGTCCACCATGTTATGTTGTCTTGGCGGTCAATCTTGACTTATGCTTATGCCATGTTTTATGTTGCAACTACATTCTTATAATTACATGATCTTATGAATCCATTATTTTTATGTGATGATTCCATATTATTATTCATGATACATTATTTTTTATATCATGTTATGCCTTTTTATTGATATTTTATCTTTCTTCATCATGTTTATTCCCTTACTGGGCTTTATAGATCACCCCTATATTTTATGTATTCCTTAGGTTATCCTATGAAGGTTTAGAAGCTAAAAGGGACTTAATAAATAATTATATAGATTAAAATAAGTAATATTTATTTTAGTTTTATTTTATTATTTCATATACTTAGTCTTCCAAATATACTAGGTCTTTCAATCCTTTGGTTGTATTTTATGGATATTTATGTTAAAAATCATGTAATATTATGTGTAAAAGTCTTGGGTCACTATAGTTGGTATGATAGGTGGTCTAGTTATTTTGGGGATTATTACTAGAATAATTTAGTGATAAATATAGGGATAAGTCTAAGTATATGAAAATATATTGAAATTTTATTGAAGTATAGAGTGGGTGGTTTCCAAGAAATTACATCCCTATCTGAATACAAAAAGTGGATGTGGCTCTATCACTGTTGTACCTAGGGGTAATAACACTAAAAAGAGTGCATTTGGGTATTAAATTTATCCTCACCTAGTGCATGAAAAATAGGCCTTACTGAACATCTAGTTTGATACTTCCAGGGGATATTCTTTGGAAAATTCACAAACTCTTTACAAACTACTATGAAGGACTTGAATATATTATTAGGTTAGAAAACCTAATAGGAATAATTACCGTGGATAACCTAGATTGAAACCTAGATACTCATAAGTTAGGGCATACTTTTCATTTATAAGTTATTCCTTCTATTTTTTAGTTTCTCTTTTTATATAATTTTTATTTTGATTATTCTCATCAATTTTTATTTTAGGTAATAGTAAGAAATAGGAGAAACCATGCCAAAAACCAATGTGATAAGCAATGTGATGATTTCCCTAATACGCTTAACCTTATGGGATAATGATTTGGGAAGTTCATGGAATTAATATCTCAATTGACTCATGTTATAAATAATAACTTGAATCATGTATAATTTCCTCCTTATCCAAATAAATATCAAGTTGTGGTTAATTCCTTTATGCAAAAAAGGCCACCAACATTTAGTGGATCATATGATCCCCTCATCCTAAAATAATGGATTAACTAAATTGATAATATATTCCCTATACTACAATGCTTGAAATAAAAGAAATTCATTCTAACTGTCTATCATCTTAAATGGAAAGTGGACCGGTGGTGGACACTGATCAAGAATATGAAGTCTCAAGAGGAAATTTATTCCAAGGAATGGGAAGAATTCAAGAAAATATTTTTCGATAAATATTTTCCATGAACTCTCCATCTTAAAATGGAGAAATATTTCCTCAAATTGAAGCCAAAGAAATATGAGATTATTGAGGTGTATGAGGAAAACTTTAAAAGGCTTTCATGGCATGCCACTATCTTTGTCATAAACACTTCAAGTATTGTGGATCATTTATTTAGTAGATTAAAGTTGAGTATATAAAAATCTTTAATGATTCAATACTTTGATAGTTATGAAGAGATTGTATGTTGTTCCCTTAAAGTTTAAATGGAGATTGGTGAATCTCATTGGCCTCATGTGGCTAGAGATAAAAAAATCATAAAATGGAGTTAACTTTAGGAGGATAAATAGATAAATCTCATAGAGAAAAGAAAACCCAACATCCCATGTGTCAAAAATGTGGGAAGAAGCATACTAGAAACTAACTTAAGGGAACTAAGAGATGATTTAAATGAAGAAAATAGGGGAACCAAGATAATCAATACCAAGGATAGATAAATAAATCCTTTGATGTGATGGAATAAAAGAAGGTTTTTATCAATACCCAGCCTACGGTACTATGTTTCAACTATAATGAAGATGTTCATTATGAGAAAAATAACCTAATCTAAGGGGTTCTAGAGACAATAAACAAAAACAAACTCCAAGGCCTAGAGAGAAAGGAAGGGAATATGTTATCACTACTAATTATGTGGATCCTGACAATGATGTGGTAAAAGGTAAACTGGTTATTCATTCAAGAATAGTGAACCTACTATTTTATTATGGTACTACGAATTGTTTCATATCTTGAAAGTTTAGTATAAATATTCAAACATCACCTCAAAACATGGGGGTTGAGCTATCTATGAGAACATAAAATGGATAAATTATTGTATATCAAGTTTATAACTCCTCCCTATTCAATGTTTATGGAATAAACCTACAAGAAAATATTTTCTTACTTTATTTAGTGGAGTTTGATGTTATATTAGACATGGATTAGCTATCATTATATGAATTCAACATCAACTGTCAATAAAGGGAGGTCACTCTTCACATCCCAAGTCATCCTATAATTTTGTACAAGTGTAAGGAAGAGGAATCTATTTTGGAATCCTCTTCTCAAGAATGAATATTTTTTTATGAGTAATCATATCTAGCCCAAATTATTGAGACAAAGGAGATAATCATGCTTGAAGATATGCCCATTGTGAGGGATTATACTAATTTATTCTCTGAATAGTTGTCTAGTCTTCCTCATAACTAAGAGGTTGAGTTTTCAATTAAACTTATACCTGGATCTCTACCCACATCAAATAAAACTTATAGAATAGACACCATTGAGTTAGAATAATTGAATAATAGGTTCCAAGAGAATTTAGACAAGGGTTTTATACACCTGAGAATTTCAATATGGGGTGTGTCAGTCCTCTTCGTCAAGAAGAAGGATGGGTCAATGCTCCTCTGCATTGATTATCATGAACTAAACAAAATTATAATAAATAACAAGTATCCCCTACCATGGATTGATGACTTGTTAGATCAACTATGTAGGGCCTAATATTTTTCTAAAGTGGACCTTTGACCGTGATATCACCAATTAAAGGTAAAGAAGGAAGATATTCTTAATATTACCTTTTGAACAAGGTATGAACACTATGAGTTCATAGTGATTCCCTTTGGATTCATTATTTCTCTAATAATCTTTATATAATTAATGAATGTAGACTTTAGAGATTACCTCAAAAAAAATTTGGTAGTATTTATAGATGATATTTTGATATACTCTGAGAGAAGGTAGGAGCATGAGGAGTATTTGAATTCTATGCTAAAGACTTTGAGAATAGAGAAACTATATTAAAATTACAATAAATGTGAGTTATGGATGGAGGAAGTATCATTCTTGGGGCATGCTTTCACCAGTAAAGGGATATTTGTGGACACTTATAAGATAAAGGTGGTTGAGGAGTGGTCTATACCAGTATTTTTAAAAGATATTTGTAGCTTCTTTGGACTAACTAGGATTACCGATGATTTTTTAGAAACTTATAGTGATTATAAAACCTACTATACAAGATAACTTGGAAAGGATTTAAGTTTTTCTATACTAATGAATTAAAATATAGCTTCAAAGAGTTGAAAAAGAGGATTATCACTACACTAATCCTCATGATTTACTCATGTTGGGAAATTTTCATTATATACAATGATGCTTCAAAGAAGGTATTGGGTTGTGTACTAATGTAGAATGATAAAGTGATATCCTAAGCCTCAAGGAAATTGAAATTTCATGAGTAGAACTACCAAATGCATGATATGGAGTTGAATGAAGTAATATTATAATTGAAAATATATTAGCATTGTCTCTATGGGTAGAAGTGTGAAATATACCTAGATCATAAGAGACTCAAATATATATTCATACATAATGATATTAATATGCGCCAATGAAGATGGTCAGAGATGATCATGGACTATGACTGCTCAATCAACTACCATTCTAGGAAAGAAAATAAATTGGTAGATTCTCTAAGTAAAAAAGATTTAGAAACCTTATAAATGATGATAATTTATAAGGATCCAATATTATTATACTTGAAAATTATATACACGAGGATCATAAATGAAGGAAAATCATCATTCCTTTCTCAAATGATTACTCAACCATACCTTTTAGAGAAGATGAAGCATGATCAAAGAGATGATTTGGAGATACAAAATAAGTTGTAATCTATAAGAAAGGGTAAATCCTAAGAGTTCAAAATTGATGAATAATTTATAATATTTGGGTAATCACTATATGTATCATCAAATCTTGAGATAAAGAAGGATTTGTTAAATAACAAGCATGGATTGACCTTCTCTGTACACCCAGGGATCATGGAGATGTATTGAGATATATGAGAGAACTATTGGTGGGATAATATGAATAATTATATCATTTAATATACATAAAAGTGCATGGTATGTTAGCAGTTAAAGGCTTAAAGGAAACAAACCAAGATAATGATGAAACCATTACCCATACCTGCATGGAAATGGGAAAACATCACCATGAACTTTGTTATTGGTCTTCTAGAGACATCCAAAGGAAATAATTATATATGGTTAGTAGTGGAATATATTACAAATACTACTCATTTAATTGAAATTTTATAGGAATTATCACTCAATCAACTTACAAGGATATACTTTAGAGAAGTGGTGAGGCTAGATAGAACACCACTATCGATTATATCTAGACGAGATCTGAGATTTACCTCTAAGTTATAGAAAAGTATCTAACATAATAACAACATTGAATTAAACTTTAGTTTGTATTATCATACTCAAAATGATTTCCAATTTGAGTGGACTATCCATACATTAGAAGAAATATTAATAGAATGCTCGATATACTTCAAAGGAGGATGGGATAAATATCTTCTTCTAGTCGAGTTCTTATAAAATAATAGTTTTCACTCAAGTATCCAAATGGATAAAAAAAACCTTTATAGTAAGATAGATATAACACCTGTGTACTAGGATGAAGTTGGTGACTGTAATCTATTAGGACCTAAAATGGATGAGGAAATTATAGAAAAGATCAAGAACATTCAGCAGCACATCAGGGCTGCTGAAATTCAACAAAAGAGCTATGCTGAAAATAATTGATTTTGAGGTCATAGATAAACTCTTTTTATTCATATATTCATATAAGAGAGTCATGAGATTTAGGAATAAGTAAAATTTAATCCCTAGGTACATCATCCCCTTTCAGATCCTTGATCACATCATAGTTGTGTCTTATCTACTAGCACTCACACCAACCCTGTCTTGAGTACATGATGTATTCCACATATCCCTATTAAGTAATTACATACTAGATCCTTCATATGTACTAAATTTAAAGGTGGTATAGCTAGAAATGATCTCTCTTATGAGGAGAAGTCGATGAAGATCTTGGATTGTAGAGATAAAGTTCTATAAAGCAAGACAACTCATCTAGTCAAAGTACTATAGAGAAAGCATAAGTACAAGGAGGTGACTTGGGAACTGGAGGAAGAAATGAAGTAGAAGCACCCTCACCTATTTTCACCTTAGCATGTAAAATGAAATTTCAAGGAAGAAATTTCATAAGGGGAAATAATGTAATAATCCAGGATTTTAGAAATGAAATTTCCCTTATGATTATATAAATGTGTCATTTTTAGTAAAGAATATACAACAAATGATATAACCAACAAAATTTTATTATATTAATTTAAAAATTAAATTAATAGAATAAAATTGTCCATAATAACTTAAATTATTATAATGGGAAAAAATATATAATAAAAAAATAATACTAAGAAAATTTGGATCTGCTCGATCCCCCAGAATAATCATACTCATTAACAACACTATATAAATAAAGTAGAATATTATTAATGAAATATGTATTTTGAAGATGAATATAAAAAGTTGAGGCTGAAGCCTCAATTTATTCAAGTAATGAGCTACAGTATAAAGAAAATCATGAAATAGGTAGTACATGGATGAACTCGATGAGACTCGAACTCAAGACCTCACTGAGACCCACTTGGGAAACTACCAACTGAGTTGCACCATGTGGGAAAAATGAATATATATATATATATATAACCTTGATATAAAATTTAATTGAATAAAGAATAAATGAAATATGAGGTATTTATATAAAGTAGGGAACCCATATAGCCATTACAAATATGACTATTTGAATAGTAATTTGATCATTGGAATAGTAATCTAACCAATAGAATAGTAATATGACTAGTATGAATAGTAACATGACTATTAGAATAGTATCTTAACCTCTAGAAATGTAAAATAATATTTAGGTATCTTATAAAATGAAAATATGAATTATTTATATCATGATACAAGTAAATAAATGTTGTAAAAATTATAAAATTAGTGTTCATATTTTTGTAAAAAATATGTTTTATTTGAATTTTATAACAAACATAATGATTTAAAAGAAAGTTTATTTTCATAAAATGGATTTATAAATTAATATTATGTTGTACACTACTGATAATTTAACTTATCCCAATGGTTTGAAACTGTTGGTATAGTTAATCCCAATGGTTCTAGGAATAGTTGGTATGTGAACCATTGAGATATCCTTATACCAATGGTTTACAGTGAATTGTTGGTATAGGGTGGTTGGAATTTTATTTTACCAATGGTTCACTATGAACCGTTGGAATATAAATATTCCAATGGTTTTATACCATTGGAAAAGAGGTATCCCAATGGTTCAAACCATTGGGATAGAGTTATCCCAATGGTTTTTAACCATTAGTAAATGTTTGTACCAATAGTTCACTATGAATCGTTGGCATAGAGATATTTCAATGGTTTAAAACCATTAGAAAAGAGGTATCCCAACTATTAAAACCATTGGTATAGGGTTATCCCAATGGTTTTGAAACGTTGGGAAAGGCTTATACCAACGATTCACTGTGAACCATTGGTATAGACCCCCCCCCCCAAAAAAACAATTCACCCACTAGAAGCATCCCCACTACACCTTCAATCAGTATTTCAAAACACACCTACAATAAAAACACACCTGCAATACAATCAAAATTTCAAAACACACATTAAATGCAATCAAAATTTCAAAAAAGAACACACATGATATCAAAACCTAAAAAAACATAGGAAATAATCAAACCAATAAAACATTGCACCTATAATCAAAACTACCTACAATCAAAATAGAACATAAGAAATAATGGAGCTAACTTCCCACTGCACCTGCAATCAAAACAGAACACTTGTAATGAAAACAAAACATCCTCAACCTATAATGAAAGCAACAAAACATCCTCAACACATAGAACCTATAATGAAACCAGTAGATAATCCTCAAATAGTAACAAACCAATACAGAAATAATGATAACAGAGGAAATCAATTGATGCATTTAACTAATGATATCAAACATACAAAATATCACATATATTCATTCACACCAAATCATCAAACATCAAATGTCATAAATATCCATAAAAATGTAATGGATTAATATGTCCTTTATCACCATAACTATCATCGTCTTCATCTTTAGCCTCATCCTTATCATCATCATCATCCTCATCCCTACCCTCTTCCTCGCCATCATCCCCACCCTCTTCCTCATAATCATCCCCACCCTCTTCCTCATGGTCATCATCAGCATCGTCATCTCTAGGAACTTCATCGTCCTGACCACCAATCTAACTACTACTTGGTGCACTATATAACGTATTCATCATTGACATATATTCATCACAATCCATGGTTTTATCTAGAGGAAGTGATGGACATAAAACTTCTATCAGTTTCATAAATTCATCGTTTGACCTTTGAGCCCATTCTTTTTCATGTATGGCCATGTTTCAGTCTTTTCTACCTTATCCTCGGCCTTTTCTACCTATTCTGACTCAGTATTACTAGAACCTACACCTTAATTGGTCCAATACCTTATTGGTACAATACTCTTCCCTGGTCGGTAGAATACTCTACTATGGTGCTCATCTCCCAAAACATGATGTAAGTGATCATGTGGGCCAAAGCTATCAAGTTACTAGGAATAACGGGCCTCCAAATAAGACTGTTAAAAATATAAATATACTATTAAGTTAAAGAATACATATTCAAAAATTAAATCAATAAAGTAAAACATATAATTTTTCACTGTGTCGGTCCATTTACCATGCTTCTATATTTTTTCTTTCTGCTCGAGAAAAAAAGTTTTTCTCGAGGCATACATCCTTCTATATTCAAAACATCCCTCTACAATAACATTTAATGTAAAAAACCATAATTTGAAATATTTTACTAATAATTAATTTCATAACTAAAATCAAATGGATATTAATTCTAAATGAAGATGAAAAAAACATATGGTAGATGAATTATAACTAAGTATCAATGAATGGGTTATCGATAGAAATAACATATATATAAGTGAACATGTCATCACAGTAATTAATAATAAGGTGGTTGTGTGATCACCATAATTAATGATAATATGAACAAGTATTTCTATAACAAAAAGGAATATGCGTGAATGGGTTATTAACACTCTAATCATGACTATAATAAAAAAGGAATTATGTTTTGGAAAGATTTAATAATACACATATGGTTTGGATATTGGTTCTTCACCATAACCTGATTTATATAGTGATAATCGACACATAGCTGCAGACATCCATTTACCTAAAGTAGACCAAGATGAATTGAATTAAACCAGATCAAACTAACTTCACCTAAATGGACTCAAGAAGATATAAACCAAATTGAACAATCGTAAACAAAACTAAATTAAAAAATAAATTAAATGAAAATACCGAATCATGAATAAATAATTTTATTGTTTAAGTTGAGCTACTTATAAATTTTTATAATGATAATAATCAAGATAAAATTAAAATACTATCTAAAAGTCATCCAATATAATGTTTCATGGACATCACTTCTATGAATGGAAAGGATATTGAACAAAATAATATCACAAGATGTTAGTGAAGGGATATTAGAGGTGGAATAACCAATAAAGGTCCAAAATTAAATCAAGATACAATCAAAAATTAACTTGAGATAAAATAAAATAAAATTTTAGATTTGAAGAACTTTAATCTAACTGAAATTCAATAAAAAATCATCCATGAAATAAGTATAAAATTTGTTTGAATTTAGTGTATTTTTTTAAAATAAAGATAGAAAATTTTAGATGTCTTGTTTAAAACTTTGAAATATTAAAGGATGTGGATCATTTTTGGGTTAGATCTCTTTTTGAGTTATATTAATTTGGATCACTTCACTTCATTTTTGTTTAATTAATTTTAATTTTTTTGGTTTAATTAGATTCATAAAATTTTTGGGTGGGTTGGGACTATTTGAGTGGGGTTATCACTTTTCTAGTAAGGTTAATTCATATTTATTTAGTTCACTTTTATCGTGTTCCTTAAATCTAGTTTAGTTCACTTATAGTTAGTTTATTTAATTTTGAGTTTATTTGATTTCATTTAATTTACATTAGTTCAATTCATTCAGATTTTATACTGGTTGGGTTTGGTTAATTTTGGTAAATTATATTTTTCTTCATTTGATGTGTCATTAGCCTATTACATTATATTTTTTTAATTTTTATTTGTTTTGGTTTGTGTTTTTTTTAATGATTTATTTTAGTTTAGTTTACATTGATTCATTGATATTTTATTTAGATCATTTCAACCCCATTAGTTATAACATGATTATGTTTTTTTATGTTTGATTTGAATTGGTTCTGATTTATTTAATTTCAATATGTTCAGTTTATTTAAAATATATTGTATATATTCTAGTTTAATTTGGGTCTAGTGAGTTTTTTTCAAATTTATTTCATCAAGTCAGGTTAAATATTGAATATTTTTTGGAATCTACTAAATGTACATGTATGACATCATTTTATTCATGTTACAAATGTAACCAAAATTTATTTTTAAATAAATATGTTTATCCTTGTGTTTTATTTATTTTATATCACTTATTTAACTGTTTTCATCCAAATATTTACTTTGTTTAATATTATTAAAATAGTTATAAAAATTAGTATCCTCGGTGACATATAATCAATTTCTAAACACTCATACCAGTACTTTTTAATTTGACCCTGTAATATGTATTAATTAACTTAATTTATACTTTTTGTGCATATAATACGTATTCAAGGTGAAATATTTCTATGTTTCAATGCATAATATATATGCACTTAATTTGAAATATACATATATTCAACATTCATTATTTATTTGAGGACTACTCTATATGCAGACATTGTTATATTCCATGTACTTAATATGATCTTCTCTAATCTAATCCATTGCTATATGAAATAGTAATATCTAATGAATATTTTAAATCACTAATATTTCATATATTATATGTTGTTATTACATACACTCTATAAATTTTTATTGAATAAACTATTATTACATACATTATCCATACATTGTTATTGCATGTAATTTTCTTCATTCTTGTTATATTTCTTTAATGATAGATTATTCACATTATCTAAGCTTTATATATTTCATTTAATTCTTTGGGTGACTCTCTAACTTCATCTTATGTCTAGTTGTTTCATCTCATAATAATTAGCCTCAAAAGTTCATTGATTCTTGGTGATCCAGCATTACAAGGGATGGAGAGGAAAAGGGAGTTAGCTTGAATTCACTGTTTTATTTTGATTTATCGCACATTCTTGATTCTTGGAAGTATATTATTATTATCCCAAACATTCAATAACTTGATTTTGTGTGGTTTAAAATTTTATTGAAATTATTTGAGTTATCATAGTCATTTTGTTTATATGCAGCTCATTTAGGGACATGGAGATAATTTAATTTAAACTATTTAAATAAAATATTATTATATTTTTTCATCATTTTATTTACAACGTGGAATGAAATGTGATTATTAAATCACTTTATTATTTTATTCACAAATTTGTGTAATGGATTTTGGGATGCATGTTGAATGAGTTAAACAAGGATTGCTAGTTTGTAGTTAAAACATATTTTTTCTATAAACTAATGAATTAAACATTTTAACTAAATGATAGTTTAAAAACATCTTGAATTTGTTTATGTTATACTTTCTTTTAATAATTAGATAGGGTTGTGATGAAAAGATCAAGGTTCATTAATAGACCTTGTGTAATTTCAATAGACTATATTTTTCATTACATATAAATTATAGAAAACAACCATTTGGTAAATAGCATTGGAATGGTAGTATTGTGATCATAAGAGTTTAAAATTTACTTATATGGTCAAGGATATTTATATTGTTTCTATCTTATCACTTCTAAAGGTAATATTTTTTATTGTTTCATAACTTCTTAGTCTAAGATGCATTTTGTAGTTTGTTAATAGAATTTAATTAAATATGTTTATGGTGATCATGTTATGATATGTAAAAAGGTGTTTATAAGTATTACTAAATATATCTATTTTCAATTTTCCTAATCATTTATTTAGAAGACCAAAGTTCAATATTTTCTCGATGATGATTTTAAAAAATTCTATTCTTGATCCCATTAAAGCTTGATCATAGGCCAGTGGTTTGGTTTATGATTGTCTATATTTTTATTCTGTAATTTTCATTTTATCCATTTGGTGATGCTTTATTACCTTTCCTTTATTATTAATTATTATGTGAAATATTTTTAACTACAATATCCTATAAGTTTTTATTTTATTTATTAAATTTAAATTGTTTTCACATGTATTGCTTCACATAAATAATTATCTTATCATGATATCAAAAATCATTTCAACATAACCCAAGATTTTATAGATCGTTCCCAGTGTTCCATCATCTTTAATGACTAAAAATAATCTATATCTACACTCTAATCCAACAAAGTGTTCTTTCTTGACATCACCCTCCATGGATAACTCCCCTAAGCATCATTTTTTCCTATATATGCTACTCTTTTGACTTTAATTCATGTTTTCAACAATTAGAGGATATATGATAGATGGAATATCTCATATGTTCCTTAATATTTCATATAAAATATATCAATATCACTTTTAATGCATGCATGGTAACTAATTAAGGGATGAAATTTTTGACTTGTGATGTAAATTTATATAAAACCAAAAATTACATATTGAATTTACCTACATTAGATAATGTTTTCTAGTCTTCATTGTCTTTTCCACTTCTACCATGGATTAAAAATTATAATGCTTCTACTTGGATAATTTTTTCTAATATCCATTCATAAAAATACTTCATACAAGTTATATTTATCACTAAATCCATCAGTAATATTTCTAAATAATCCATTAAAGATTTCTCTATATTCATTCAAGATTGTATCAAATATATTAAACTGGGTTGTATCCATTTGAATCCATCTCTATTTAATCTTTAGAAAAAAAATAAGTACCCTTTTATAGGTCTTATATATCTTAGATGACCTATACAAAAGTATTAATTTACCATTACATGAGCTATTGAAAATTTCAGTTACCTTTACATAGAGCCAAATTTACAATTACATAGCCATTTGAAACGTATATAGATATTTATATAGCACATAAAATTATAGGTTCACCCTTATATAATCACACTTCTAAATTTATATAGGATTAAATTATATTAACTTATGCTTAAGAAATTCATGATAATGACTAAGTAGCAACTAAAACCCATAAATTATCGACTATGCTTAATTGGTTGAGATCTATTACCATGATCATGAATGATATTAAAAACTAAAATGTGAGTATTTGAAACACCTCCACTGGATGTACTCTTCCAAAATAAGTTCAGAATAACTAAAAACAACATCCATGTGTTGTATAACACTGATTTAACCAATCAATAGTAGCAACATAGCAAGGATGAAATCTTCATTATAATGGGATTTCAAATTTCCAGATAAGATATACATTTATATTTTTTAATAATAGATCCTTTGATCTATTAACTATAACTATCTTGTTCACCTCTATTTCATTGTATTGTAGACAAAACTAGATCTATTCCTTCTTTATTTTTCATATTTGTCTATGAAGATCAGTTTCTTCAATTGTCTTATTTAGGGTCTACCCTTAGAAAGTATCCAACTAGATATTATTTTTTGGAAAGGAAATTTGTAAGCTGATTGAACCTCATATTTTCACAAGATATAAAAAATTAATTAAATCTAAGTAAATGAGTGTTGTATCTACTTCCTCTCATGGTCCGGCATTGTAGTCTACCTCAAAGTGTGGAGGTATGTCTCGGAATCCTTATTTTTTATTTTTTCTTTATGATTCCTAAAAAATCAATAATAAAAAATTAAGTATTAATGAAAATCAAGGTAATTTTAATTTAAAAACCTCAAATTTCATTAATACCTTGAACTCGATACTCATCCAATGAGTAATCATTTCTCGATAATATTATACCGGACATTCATCCATGACATGTGTGGCCTCTAAATTTGTTCCAACTCTAGAACACCAAATACTATACAATGCATACTAAAAGCATCTCCAGAACTCACCTAATTTCATAAGTCATGTTGGCCTCGCAGCCTCAACATCAAGAAAATTAAAATAAATCTAGAACCAAAATATTAATTCATATAAATACAATAATAATATAACATTAAATACAACAAATTTTTTACCCATATTTGTGCCCAAGTATTATCCTTTATTTCATTTAGAAAGTGTCATTAGGAGAGTGGAAGGATAGGAATGTTTTCAATGTATTTGGAAAGCATCGCCAAAAAACTCCTAAATTCCTATCTTATTTTTTCAATCATTTTTTTGTATTCATTTTACTCCACTATCAGCTATGTGTAGAAGTTCTACACCACATGCATGCATGTCCACCCACGATAATTATCAGTATATCCATCTGTTAAAGAATAAAAACAAATATTATATCAATACCTATTATACTAAAAAATTATGGTAAAAAAATAACTAGGATTTTATAAATATATCATAGGTAGTCTGATTATTATGAATCACTGGATCCCTAGGCACTAAAGGAACAACAACCTATACAGATGTAGTGGGTACCAATGTATGTTCCATAGGCTCAGAAGGTCTCGCAACAGCATTCAAAGAAGAAAGAATGTAGTTGCTTGGGTAGAAGGAAGTAAAAGTAAAAGAATATGTCACATATGGCTATGCAGATGCATAATAAGGATGAGGAGTACAAATCATCATCGGATACGGGAAAGAGAGGCAGGGAGGATCAGATGAAAATGGAGGTGAAAACATGGGTGGACAAAATATATCGGGTGTCTGTAATGATACCATAGGATTAGAAAGTGTGGTAGATGGTACAACAGGGGGAAGGACAGGGTGTGATCGGGCATGCCGACTGGAGTTCCTAGTTGTAGTGCCACCCCCACTTGAATCTCCAGTCTGAGCACTGGAAACACTAGGCTAGTTGATGAATAATTGGTGCTTTGGTGTTCGATCCTGATTAAAGGTTAAAAAAAATAACCACATGACTTTATATGTTATTGATATATATTTTCAAAATAAAATACTTACAACAGACACTAGAGGAGAGATGCCCATATCACTCATCGGGTGATTGTTGTCTCCCTTATTTTTTATTCATTGCTCTTGAGTGTTTTTCATTTCCTTCATTTGAAAACAAATATGGAATTTGTTAGAAATCTATAACTAATGCATAACTAAAACAAGAAAGAATATGTGACATGACTTAATTAAGGAATAACACTTGTCAAAACAAATACAGGATACATAGTGATATAACATAAACATTTTATATCTAGTGGGAATAATATCAAAACATAAGATATTTCATAGAAAAAACAATACGTTCAAATTATCATGTTTAGCATGGGTATGGTATAGTTTTCTTCTATTTTCAATTCAATCCAATCCAATTTTAGTTAGGGAATTTTTAATGTTAACATGAAAAATATATTTTGATCTGGTCAAAAAATTACAAATATTAAAATAATATGAAGATAAAAAATTTATATTTTAAAAAATATAATCATACTTATAACATTTCTATTAAAACTTTACACATGAATGGGAGATATAATGTGTTACCTACTAGAATAAATGTCGATATATCTTTTGATTTCAGGGGGGTGAAGTTATTTTTCTGATAGAATATAGGATGAAATGTTATATAATTGAGAATTAAGTTCTTAGCTGCTAAAAATAATGAAGATAGATTAAAAAACCATATTCTAATATTCAATTTTCTAAGGCTAGAATACGTCAATAGGCTCTTTGTTGTTGTATATATGTCTGAAAATAATCTACTTGAATAATTTATTTTATGCATGCACACAACCATACCAGAGATATAAAATTCATACCATATCAATCCACAAGTAAAAAATCCACCCTCTATGAGCATATTTTCTCAATATCATTTTTCATAAAAAAATAATTTTTCTTCAAAATCACTAAAAATAATAGAAAATAAATTTTTTTATTTTTTATTTTTAAATAATCATTGAATATGAAAAGTCATAAATCAAAAAAAAATCATTTTATTTCAAGATAATAATTTCCAAGAAAATCATGAAAATATTAAACAATCAATAAGAATAATTAGATTATTTAAACATATAATAGGTACTGAAGTTCCATACTTAGACACGTCATATTATAAGTTAACAAAATTCATTACCTAAGATCACACATTGAGTTGAATATATCAAATACTAATAAATATTAATTATTAATAATAATCCATTCCTAAAAAATAAAAAATTAAACATTTCACTAGTAATTTATTTTATGATTTAATGTTTCAATGGAATGTTCCATACATAATAATGTTGCATTTGTATGAATATTAAATAGAAATATAGATATTATACTAAACTAACTAGAACCAAAATGATGCATAAAAAATAATATTGAACTGATCCAAATTTTAATAGAACTAACCCAAACTGAACCAAACTAGTCTGAACTAACCCAAAAAGTCATGAATGGAAAATAAAAAAATACTAAATCAACCCACATGATCATAATAAATTAAATTACCATAAAATTAAGAATATTAAGTGGTGTTTTAAACCAAAAAATAAAAAAATGGATGGTTGATAGAATAACTCAAAGATTCAAAGACCATTGATTTAATATTGAAAAATAATGAAATGAAATCACGTAGGAGATTTCTTGGTCGGTTGGGAAGAAAGGAATTTCACTAAATCTAGGGTTTGGTATTATATCTAGATGGGAGGAGGGGAGAGGTGCATACTGCTGCTAGTTCTAGATTAGATCCAGATGGGAGTGATGATAGGGATTGGATCTGGATGAGAGTGCCTCTAGGGTTAGAGAATATGGAAGGGAGGAGGTGAGGGATCATGTTTAGATCGTGATGGGAGGAGGGGAGGGTTGGGTTTAGATTGAAATGGGAGGAGGGGAGTCTCGCGATATTGTGTAAATATTTCCCAATTATTTTTTAAAACCATTGGGATAGATGAGCTTTTCCCATGGTTTTTTAAAAACTATTGGGAATGCCTGAGATAAAATAGCTTATCCCAACAGTTTGGCCAAACCATTGGGATAAGTTATTAGTATATCCATCCATTCCAGTAGTGGTACTATAAGGATAATATAATTTTATGAGACCTTAAATAATTTTTTAAATGGTCATAAAATTGAGAGTAATATTAAAATTAGTATTTTTCAAATAAATAATGTTTTTAAAAAAACTCATATTTAAAAGATTTTTTTATAAAATGGATTTTATTTTTTTAATCTACACATTGAAAGTGGTTTGGAAGAATTTTTGTAATTTTTCTTAAATATTTTAATTTTGTGAATAGTGAAATACGGTAAAATACGATATTTAACATTATATGCTAAATACATGAATTTTTTAGTCATGTGTGACATAAGCACCCATTATTTCAAACTAACATGCACTAGTTACTATATAAAGTGACAATAATAGATATTATTAATAGTCTTCAGTGAAAATAATAAACTAATGAATATAATATTTAAAAACACTCCTCTCCTCCCCTTATAAATATCACCTCTCATGACCCCTTCTCCTCGAAAATCCTAAGACTTGAAGCTTGTCAAAATTCTACCCAATTAACTTCCCAATTATATCCCCACGTCCCAGTTCTTTTGTCCTCATCAAAATATTAATCCAATGTTCCTTAAGTGGAATCCCATGAGGATACATCCAAAGGAGAAGGTAATACCCTCAACCAAGTCTTTTGTTTCTCTCTTCCTCCTGATCCTCCAAAACAATTCCATAAAAAATGGAAATAAAACTCTAGTATCATATATATAAGATGTAATGTTTTTGTATTAGTTGAATATCTATCATATATTATTTTATCTTCTCCTTTTATTCTAAAAACAAAAACATCATTCATATTATGTCGATCCACCGCCTTCGTGGATGATGAGTTTTCATTTCCTGTTACCACCTTCACGGTTGGTTTAAACTCACTTATAATTGTTTAAAATGACATAAATATATATATTATATTTTTTTCTCATTTTTTAATAAATATATGGCCATAATATTAAATAAAATGAATCTAGTTTTTAATGGTCGGTAAAACTACCAAAATAAACAAAACATATAACATTAGCGTTTTACTAAATGAATCATCCATATATAGAAACAGAAATAGATACTTGGAGAAATTTCAATTTATGGAAGCTTATTAATACCATTTCATTTTACTTCTAGAGTTTTAGTCCCATTTTATAAGAACTTCAATAATTATCCACAAGTGACCCGACCTTGGAACCCTGAAATGAACGCTCTTGGAACAATGAAATTAGTATCTATATCTCGAAGAAATGGTTATAAATGAACATAATAAAATTATAATAAATCAAATATATATGGTAAAGATTCTGAATTAATTAATTAATTTTATTATTCAGGACATTAAGCACAATTGTAGAATGATTCTGGAATATAAGGTAGGGGGTATCTCTAAACCACCTTTTTTCTCTAGGTTATGACATTTCTCTATCTAACTCATTTTATCTCTTTATTTGATGTTATTAAATTCTTATAAATTTTGTTTATATTCATCTTAAAAATATACCTAGATTATTATCTCTTCCTTTGATGAGGTAATACATGACATAATTTCATTTCTCAAATGCCTTATGTTTATCCCTTATGTTTGATTTCTTTTTACGGAACACATAAGCATGTACATGTTATCATGGGTGTTCCAAAATAGTTATCTAATGAATTGGGTAATGTTTTTGTCTCATGATATGATATGTATGAGTTTATAGAGTGAACCTAGTCTATGAAGAGACTTTATCCACCATGTGATGTTGTCTTGGCGGTTAGGGTTGACTTATGCTTATGTCATCTTTTATGTTTTTTTCACATTCCTATGATGCCATGATCTTATTATCCCATGATATTTATGTTATTATTCAATATGATTATTCATGATCCTTTCTTCTTTATATAATTTTATTTCTTTTTATTTATATTTTATGCATCTCCATCATGTGTATTTTCTTACTAGGCTTTATAGCTCACCCATTTATTTTATGTATTCCTCAGGTTATCCTATAAATTTTTAGGGTCTCAAGGGTATTTAGACTCGTTATAGAGATTAAAATAAATAATTTTTATTTTAGTTTCATTTATTTGTTTTATGTACCTAGTCTTTCAAATACACCAGGCCTTTCGATCCTTTAGTTGTATTTTATGGATATTTATGTTAAAAATTATATAATAATATGTGTAAAAGGATTGGGTCACTAAAATTTTGGAATTAACTTTATGTTGATTGAAATTTACCTTTATGTAGCCATTGGAGTTATATATAACCCTTACAAAGATTTTATTATCCTTATTTAGCTATAGTAATTCCTTAATTACCTTTACACAGATGGTGTTGTACCCTTGTGTAGGTATCCATTTTAACTCAAAATCATCTCAGGCCTTTATTAATCAATCCTAAGGTTTTATATCATCCATAAAAAAATTATATATTGTATCTACATCCACCAACACTGTACCTTGATTTCTTTGAATAATATCTCTATAACCATCATAATTAAACATTTATTTCTAATAAATATAAACATATCACCAAAGGTTATATGTTAACTTTATAGACTCCTCATAGTTAGATTTAACCTATGAGGTGCTAATAAGATTTTGGTTTATTCATTAAAAGGGACATCCAGGTGGATTTGGACATCCTTTCCCAACTAATCCCTAGTCACCACTTTCATCACCCTTTCTAGGATCAGTGTATACTCAGAATTATTCCACAAATTATATATAGATAGGAACTCATTATACTTATCATATTGTATAACAATTCCCTCAATATTATAGATATATCATGGGATAATTATCAATTCCACATATAGAAAACAAAATTTACCCATCTTAAGGAACCAATAGATGATTTCCTTAAGGATGGGAACACCCTAGTTGTCATGACCCGTCCCCCGGGGCCCATGTCGTAACTACCCCAAGCCCACCTTCTATAGGCCAGGGGTTAGTGACTAGCACCAAAGGTGTAAATCCCTATAACTGGGAAGGAATTGCCTTTATAAAACTAAAACTCACACAACGAGAGATCAAGCGGAAGAAAACACTAAGTAAGAAGTATAACAAAAAGGGATGAAAGTACAAAGGGGCCAGAAATACAAGCCCAATAGAAAGGTACAGTTACAACTGAAAGAAAAGTAAAACAACTGAAAGGTGAAGCAGCTCCTGGATTGTCCTCTGGGTTCCTACCTGAAGGGTAGGTACAGATGTCCTCCTCAGCACTCCACGTCCGTCCGTCTCCTCCGGGTACCGACTCGTCGTGAATTCCACCTCTGGGAACCATCTCGTCGTGAAGTCCACCTCTAGGTATCGTCCAACTCTACAAGCCCCAACCACGATCAGTGTTGTTTATCGTCTACATCCAACACAATGAGGTGCGGGCATAGCCCGTGCAGGGGTGAGTATAATGATACTCAGTAGGGACCCCAAGACCCTCAAGGTCTCACTAAATCCAACAAGGATAAACCAAAAATAAGGATCTCAACAGATAACCTTTACTTAGGTATATGCCCATATATATACCTATGTTATCAAGTAACCCATCTCAATCATGAGGTAAACACAAAGGTCATTGACTCAGCTCAAACCAGGATTTTCATTAATGATATCGAAACCAAAACTGATGAAGAGATCCTCCTCTGACAAGTACAGTGATCCTGTCACAACTCTGAGGTACTTCTCACTAACCTTAGACTGCTGAGGTAGTCCTCCTGTCGAGTATCGCGGGTATGCCACCCAAACACAGTAGTGCACCGCGCCATTGGTCTTCCACCCCAACATAGTAGTGCTCCCCCTAATAGCCTACAGAGGTACTCCTTCTGTCGAGTACCGCGGGTCTTCCACCCAAACACAGTAGTGCTCCCCGTCGTGGATCTTCCACACAAACATAGTAGTGCTCCCCACTGGGCTAGTCAAGTCACTCTGACTCGAATCGAACAAGCAGTCATCAGGTCTTAGCTAACTACAAGGTCTCCGTACTCTGTATGCTCGTCTCCGGAAGGGTCCTCTCCACGAGCTACTGTTCGATTCTTCCAAGTGTCACATAATCTCACGTGGAAGTATCTCAGAGGACCGCCTCATCATAGGGGTCTCAACGCAAAAGACGGCGCGTCAACCGGACGCTCGGTCTGTGAGTTATTAGCCTTTTAATCACAGGGGCCCGGTTGGTTTCATGTACGAACCAACCCAGCCGTATCTCAAATTTACCCCGAAGTACCATGGGTTAAACTCAAAGGAACCATTCCTCAATGTTATTACCAACGTCGCTGACGGTTCATCAAACGGACGTCTGGTCTGAGAGTTATTGGCTTTTCCGTTCCAGGGGTCCGGTTGGATTTTGGGTACAATCCAACCCGGACATACTCAAACTGCGTCCAAACCTCAAGTGAAGTATTCCAAAAGAACCTTCTCATCAAGAGGAATCCAACAAAGTCGACGGCACGTCAATCGGACATCCGGAACTCAAGTTATAAGCGTTTCCGCTCCGAGGGCCCGGTTGGTTTCGAGTTAGAACCAACCCGTCCATACCCAAACTTTGCCGAAACCTTTATTGTAATATACTAAAACGACCATCTCGATCCAAGAAATCCTACGCAACTGACGGTGCATCGATCGGAGGTCCGTAGCTCAGGATATGTCTGTTTAACCGAAAACAGTCTGAAAATCGGGGGTCTGGGCCCGGTCTGACCCGTCCCAACACCCCCTGGGTCGGCCCAAACTGGGTCAACCCGAATCGGGTCTGGGTCCGGCCCGATTGGGCACGGTCCGGCCCGACCGGCGCGGCCCGGCCCCACCAGCGCTGGCGGTCCGGTCCGCATGGCCCGCCCCGGCCCGGCCAGAGGGCGTTGGCGGCCAGCTGGCGTGGCATTAAGTCACGCCTCTCCCTTTCCGGAACGGCCGGGCCATTCCGGTTTTCCTCTGCCGCCCCGGCTCAGCTGCGGCGGATTTGTTCCGGCGCCGCCGTCGTGTCGGTGTGGCGCACTGGCAGCGCTTTCCGCGGACCACCGGACATGCTCTGGTGGTCCGATTCGCCCATCATATGTGCCCGCATCTCTCCCGGGACCTTCTCTTCACTACGACGGCTTCAAATCTCCGTTGCAGCCCGTTTCATCATCGCCCGTTAATCCGCGCACAAAATAACAACCAGCGGAGGGTCTGGGCTTGTTCGTTAGCCCGTGCCCTCCACATTAGAGGCTCAATCCAAAATTCATCAATGACAAGGGTTTAATTTATTCAAAATAAATTATACAAACACCCTACAATTAAATACCCATGCACGAGGTATAAATCACATATACACTAAATACGATAACCCTCTACCTCGAGAAAGATCTGCGGTATCCGAGAATCATGGATGACGGTGTCGCGAAAGGGCAGACGTCGGCTCGTTGACGTCATCGCAAGGTAAGAGATGAAGGTGATGATGGTCTTTGGCATTCGTCGCTTCCATAAAGTGCCTTCGATCCCGGCTCGAGCGTCGTTCGTTGGATCCGACGCAGGGAAGATGTCAAAGTCAACGTAGTTTGTTGCGCCCGCACCACACTATTGATCCCTGCTCGTTCGTCGATGTCTTGTCAGAGAAGATGGAACCTCGGTGGTGGTACAACAACAGAGTAAGGAGAGGAAGTTCACCAGCAGATCCCCCTCCCATCAAAAAGGCTCCTCCCTTCATAAAATATTAGGCTTGGCTAATATTTTTATTAACACATCCATTTCAAAATTCAAACACCACATTAATTAAATTGGAGGATTCAATTTATTAATTAAGGTGTTGTCATGAATTAATGGGAGAGGAGAAAGTGAAGAGGACCCATAAATATTTGAAGAGTTATCAAAATTTAACAAGGGAGCTTTAAAAAGGGGGTTTATGAGAGTTATGGGGGGGTGAGAAGTTAACAAGTTAATAAAAAAAGATTTAAGGGAGATATTTGGGGAGTTTAAGAGGGGTTTGAAAAGTGTTATGGAAGGTGGAAGGTTGGGGATATCGTGGGCCCCACCTCCCAAATATCTACACAAGGGTAGTTAGGTGGTTTTGGGTCCCACCCTTAACTCCCCTTTGTAGGATTTAACCACCGTAGATATAAATAAAATTGTACACACCAATTTTATTTATTTTCAAACTAATTCCCCAAAAAATTAATTCTCAGCCTGCTTAAAACGCAATTGCGCTAAAGGTCCCCTTGCAATTACCCACACTGCGAGTTCATCGGTGCCATCGGATTTCAATTCCGAGCACCGGTTCAAAAGATAGAAAAACCCGCTCGTTCGTTCACTGAACGTACCCGAGCTAAACTTCGGAAATTGATTCCAGGCACACCGGACCTCGGAATCAGGTGCCGTTAGAAACCACGGACTCGTAAAATTCCAAAGAAATTAAGAAAAAAATTTCCTTGAAATTTCTAAGTCTTTACATTACTCTCACCTCAGGGCTTTACGTCCCCATAAAGCTACAGCACACTGGGGAAACAAAAGAAGGTATTGAGCATGCATCTGAGCCTTTCGATCCCATGTGCTCTTCTGGAGGTTCCCGTGCTACCAGCGAATGCGAACCAGAGGAATCGACCGTCCTTGTAGGACCTGCTCCTGTCAATCCTGAATCTCCACTGGAACCTCCGTGAATGTCTCCCTGTCATCAACGTCCAACTCACCGTGATCGATGATGTGTGATGGGTCGTGCACATATCTCCTCAGTTGAGATATGTGGAAGATGCCATGCACCCGGTGCAACTATGGTGTAAACGTCAGGCGTTAAACCACATCGCCTACCCTGCTAAGGACCTAGAAGGGTCCGATGAACCTCGAAGATAACTTTTCATCTCAGCCACATCTCCGTAGACCTCGTCGAGGTGAGACTCGTAAGAAAACGTGGTCTCCATCCTTGAACTCCAGAGGTCTCCGTCTCCTATCAGCTTAGGACTTCTGTCTGCTCTGTGCAGTCTTCATCCGCTCCTGGATGATCCGCACCTTCTATGGTAGCCTCAAAATGAGCTCATTGGTCAACCTTTTCCTCAGCTCCCGAAAAGCTCTGCTGGCATCTCTCTGACCACACGAAGGGATTTCCCCTTCTTCATTAATACTAAAAGTGATGCTGTAACTCTGGAGAAGTCTGGCACAAAGATAAGTCTGGTCGACTCCTGAGTGATCAACTGCACCCACTTATGCATGATTCTAACATGTTCTGTATGGGGTTTCCTTTTATCCGACTAAGTAAAACTCATCCCAACGTTGTAGGTAAACCACAAACATTTTTCCTAATGCAGACAATCTGTGTATGAACCGCGGTTGCCCAGTCCATACCCAAACTAACGTCGTAAGACCTCGACGCTGCCAGCAATAGGTTCCAACCAAAACTCTTTCCTCAAGGGTCATATCACACCTCAGCGTAAGCGTGATTATCGAGTCTCCTCCCAAAGGTATCTCCAGATGTGAGGTTCAAGTCAACGGCTTAACCGAAAACTCTAGGTTTGGGACAAGATTCGTGGAAGGAAGGGATGATTCGTATCAATTTCTGTTGTTATGGCAGCTAGTAGAAGACACAGATCATACTTCGAATCATTCCTAGAGCCCTTGGGTCACACTCCTTGACCGCATGTAGCTACTCTCTTCCCCATCCCTCCAGCTCCCTGAGCCTAGCGGGGACTACAAAGGCGGGTTGTTGTAACATGATGAAATGTACACCACCTCATGCTTCTCTCGTAGATCTGCTTCCACGTCTGTTGCTCTGTAGATTCATTTTTACTTAACACTTCTTCTTCTTGAAACATTTTACATGCCCAAGTCTCTGAGACTGGCGTTGGTTTCCTACTTTCCCACTAGGCTAGTCAAATCACTCCGACTCGAATCGGACAAGCAGTCATCTGGTCTTAGCTAGCTACAAGGTCTCCGTACTCCGTATGATCGTCTCCAGAAGGGTCCGCTCCACGAGCTACTGGTTGATTCTTCCAAGTGTCACATAATCTCACGTGGAAGTATCTCATAGGACTGCCTCATCATAGGGGTCTCAACGCAACAGACGGTGCGTCAACCGGACGCCCGGTCTGTGAGTTATTAGTCTTTTAGTCCTGGGGACCCGGTTGGTTTCGTGTACGAACCAACCCGGCTGTATATCAACTGTACCCTAAACTCCCATGGGGTAAACTCAAAGGAATTTTTCCTCAACATGATTACCAACACCGCTGACGGTTCGTCAAACGGACATCTGGTCTGAGAGTTATTGGCTTTTCCGTTCTAGGGGCCCGGTTGGATTTTGGGTACAATCCAACCCATACATAATCCAACTGTGTCCAAACCTCAAGTGAAGTATTCCAAAATAACCTTCTCATCAAGAGGAATCCAATAAAGTCGACGTCACGTCAATCGGATATCTGGAGCTCAAGTTATAAGCGTTTCCGCTCTGAGGGCCCGGTTGGTTTCGAGTTCGAACCAACCCGGTCATACTCAAACTTCGTCAAAACCTTGAGTGTAATATACCTAAATGACCATATTGATCCAAGGAATCCTACGCAACTGACGGTGCTTCGATCGGAGGTCTGTAGATCAGGATATCTCCGTTTAACTGAAAACGGTCCGAAAATAGGGGGTCTGGGCCCGGTCTGACCCGGCCCAACACCCCCTGGGTCAGCCCAAACCGGGACGACCCGACTCGGGTCCAGGTCCGGCCCGGTTGGGCACGGCCCAACCTCGCTGGCGCGGCCCAGCCTGGCCGGCGCGGCCCGGCCCGGCACTACCAGCCCGGCCCGGCGCTGGCGGTCCAGTCCGCGTGGCTCGCCCCAGCCCGGCCGGAGGGCGTTGGCGGCCAGCTGGCGCGATATTAAGCCGCACCTTTCCCTTTCCGGAATGGCCAGGACATTCTAGTTTTCTTCCGCCACCCCGGCTCAGCCGTGGCGGATTTGTTCCGGCGCCGCCGTCGTGCCGGTGTGGCGCGCCGGCAGCGCTTTCTGCGGACCACCGGACGCGCTCCGGTGGTCCGATTCGCCCATCGTCTGTGCCCGCGTCTCTTCTGGGACCTTCTCTTCACTACGATGGCTTCAAATCGCCATTGCGGCCCGTTTCATCGTCGCCCGT
This sequence comes from Viscum album, assembly GCA_963277665.1. Taxonomy (NCBI): domain Eukaryota; kingdom Viridiplantae; phylum Streptophyta; class Magnoliopsida; order Santalales; family Viscaceae; genus Viscum; species Viscum album. Next base: position 1,626,471,822 of record OY728156.1, on the reverse strand, counting down.
CAATCCGCGCACAAAAGAACAACCAGCGGAGGGTCTGGGCTTGTTCGTTAGCCCGTACCCTCCGCATTAGAGGCTCAATCCAAAATTCATCAACGATAAGGGTTTAATTTATTCAAAATAAATTATACAAACACCCTGCAATTAAATACCCATGCACAAGGTATAAATCACATATACACTAAATACGATAACCCCCTACCTTGAGAAAGATCCGCGGTAGCCGAGAATCATGGATGACGGTGTCGCGAAAGGGAAGACGTCGGCTCGTTGACGTCGTCGCAAGGTAAGAGATGAAGGTGATGACAGTCATTGTCATTCTTCACTTCCGTAAAGTGCCTTTGATCCCGGCTTGAGCGTCTTTCGTGGGATCCGACGCAGGGAAGACGTCGAAGTCAACGTATTTCGTTGCGCCCGCACCACGCTACTGATCCCTGCTCGTTCATCGATGTCTCGTCGGAGAAGATGGAACCTTGGTGGTAGTGCAACAATAGAGGAAGGAGAGGAAGTTCACCAGCAAATCCCCCTCCCATCAAAAAGGCTCCTCTCTTCATAAAATATTATGCTTGGCTAATATTTTTATTAACACATCCATTTCAAAATTCAAACACCACATTAATTAAATTGGAGGATTCAATTTATTAATTAAGGTGTATTCATGAATTAATGGGAGAGGAGAAAGTGAAGAGGTCCCATAAATATTTGAAGAGTTTTCAAAATTTAACAAGGGAGCTTTAAAAAATGGTTTTATGAGAGTTATGGGGGGTGAGAAGTTAACAAGTTAATAAAAAAAATATTTAAGGGAGATATTTGGGGAGTTTAAGAGGGGTTTGAAAAGTGTTATGGAAGGTGGAAGGTTGGGGATCATGTGGGCCCCACCTCCCAAATATCCACACAAGGGTAGTTAGGTGGTTGTGGGTCCCACCCTTAACTCCCCTTTATAGGATTTAACCACCGTAGATATAAATAAAATTGTACACACCAATTTTATTTATTTTTAAACTAATTCCCCAAAAAATTAATTCTCAGCCCGCTTAAAACTCAACTGCACTAAAGGTCCCCTTAACAAATTACTCGCACTGCAAGTTCATCGGTGCCATCGGATTTTAATTCCAAGCACCAGTTCAAAAGATAGAAAAACCCGCTCGTTCGTTCACTGAACGTACCCGAGCTAAACTTCGAAAATTGATTCCGGGCACACCGGGCCTCAGAATCAGGTGCCGTTAGAAACCACAGACTCGTAAAATTCCAAAGAAATTAAGAAAAAAAATTCCTTGAAATTTACGAGTCTTTACACTAGTGATAAAAGGATATTTCTGTAGTCTAGAACACCTCGTAAAATCCAACCACTATTAACCACAACTCAAAATCCTTTCAACTCTAATGGACCCAGAATACCAATTCCTATTCATCAATGAGATATCCTTTGGGGAAAAATTCTCAATACAGGCTTCATCCTCTCATCAAGTCAGCTATTAAAGAGTTAAGAAGGTGGAGTAGTTGAGTATTGTGGGTTCCTAGATATTTTTCTAGTTAATAACCATCAAGTTATAATAACATTGTCTATAAATTTCTCTAACATTCTCCTCATAGAGGGCATGTCCATTCAATGAGATATTCACATTTATAGAAGTAGTATATGGATTAAACCACATGGATAGAATGTTGTATTTAGGGGCAGGGATCGGTGCGTCATCCAGAAGGATGAATCCATGTAATGATGGCTTGTCAAACAATAGATAGTTTCAGAGCTCTTTCCTAAGGAGATCTAATATATTAGAATGTTTTAGAGCAATTTGGTGGCATGGATTGGTGTTGACATTATCTATCATATAAATTCTCCTTTTGATGGTGATATAAATATTATGCTAAGGATAACTTGTAATAATTTTCTATAAAGGGTGAAAATGGAAACAATAATTTGAATCAGATAGAAAAAGGAGAAATTTGAGAAAATGATGAAAATTTTTCAAAGTATATATGCACGCATAAATCTGCAATTCATGTGCATAAGTATGATATCCATACACACAAGCCTTATAAAATCCTAAATTTATAAATAAGGAACTTAAATTTGAATAAGTTACACTAATGGATTAAATAGTTTGATTTATATGAAAAATCAGTGTGAAAAGTATACTTACACAAAAAAAATCTCTTTACTAAAAGATTTTAAAAAGATCATGGGTCAATCCCTTTATGTAATACCCCTTATATCGAGTGTTATAAGAGATCTCTCATCTTGCATATGAATGAATAAATGGGATCAATCACAAAATTCATCAATTTTACTTCATAATTTTAAACGTTTTATGTTTAATGAATCTAATTTTGAAGGTAAAATTTTTCTAAACTTAAAATATAACAACCATTCTCTTTATTACACATTAATACTTGATTTATTACATAAAATTACACTTAATACAACCCAAAAGATCAATAAGTATAGTGTATTTTGGAATTAGTTACATAACATAACTTATTGAACATGGGATATAACAACATTGTTAAAAACTTCCTTAACATTATTTATTTAAAACTTCTTTAACATGCTCAAAATACTCCTTTGAACTTAAAACTGCTTGGGATATATTGGAGAAAAACATAAGAAAGGGGCGACCTATAAATACCAATAAGGGAATAAAAAGGTAATAACATGAAGAAGATAATTCATGTTATGAAATAGGAAAATCAATAGATTATAAAAGGTACATGAATAATAAGGCGTGATATCGCATGATAATCAAAACATGGGAAATGTGGCAACAACTTAAAACACTTCATCATAAACATAGGTCAAGGCTAAACCCACAAAGACGTAATGGTGGAAAAAGTAACATAAAGTAATCAGGTAAACCCTCTATCCCAAAATTATGTACCATGATACTAACCATTTCTCAATGCATTGGATCTCTATATAATTATGGGAGCACCCATCACTTTCATTTCATTCACATTCTTAAGTGTGCCACATAGATCAATTAATATGGATTCATTCATCATCATAATTTATTCCAAAATCAAGGAGTGTGTAATAAATACATGTAATTCCAAAATAAAATAAGTAAATGTGTATAAAGTTGAATACCCATGATATAAAATGGGTATGGTATTCACTACACAATTGTTTGGGAATGGAAAATTGTGGTGCAATTTCGGCAGCATAACAGCGTCACATAAAAATTCATAAAATGGGTTCATGAGATAGAAAGGGGTATATAATAATTTATAAATGAAATGGAAAGTAATATGAAAATTTAAATACATTTACCAACATAATTAATTGAAAATATACCATGTAACATAATAAAGATACTTGAAGAAAGAGGAGAAAGGAAAGAACCCATAAAAATTTTAGAATGGTAACGGGCCTGCATAAAGGTTCAGAGGAGGGATAAATGAGAGTGAAAGGGTATCTCATAATTTATAAATAAAATTTATAGTAATGGGGATATTTAATAACATATTCCTATATAATAAAATGGAAATTAAAAGATATAACAAAAAAATGAGTGCTTGATAAAAGAGGAGAGTGGAAGATAAGGCTCCCTTACTTGAATGTGCGCCTATAAAAGCTTGGGAAGGACTTATTGAGATCTTTGGGTGCCTTGGGAGGACTCTATGAAGTAGAAGGAATGGTATGGATGTTATAAAAGGATTTTTGGGGAATATAAATGAGATCTTGGGTGGGTTTATATAGGAAAAGAGGGCGATTTTTTTATTATTTTGGATTTGGACACTACAAAATAAAATATTCAAAACCACAAACCATATCATGGTTTTTGCCCATGGTTTCTGAAAAAATGGAGTGGTTTAAAATATTTTATAATTATAAGGGCTGAAATTATTAAAATATCACTCTTGGTTATGTGGAGGTGAGTCACACTCTTGAATAAATTATTTTAAAATCCTAAAATATATTATAAGTCTTGGAGGATTCATAATGGTTTTAAAAAATAAATAAAATAAACATAAAATCGAAATATTTTAAAGTTAAAACATATATTTGGTCATGGATCCAATTTATATTACTTATTACAACACTTTTGGGTCATTTTTATGTCATAAAACATTAAGTATATTTATACAGTATTTATTTTTTACCACAAAATTCGACTGTCACAGAAAATTATGAAAAAATAACCATTGGATAATTTATACATCCTAATTCCAAAAATAATATTAATTTTATCCAAATAATTTTCTAAATATTTTAATTTTCAATTTTAAAATAATGAGTGGAATTTATTAAAAATGATGGGTTTTTGACAATAACATTTTTTGACCCTTATAAAAATTACATTTGACTTCATAAAAATTATATCATCATTTATATTTGATAAAAGTTATTTAATAATAATATTTTATTAAAATATTATTTATTTCAAAAATCTATTAATTCATAAATCCATTAATTGATTTAGAAAATTAACCAAAAAAATACAGTTCATGCTTTCAAAATCATTTACTAAGTAACAATATTAGGATTAAGATATATTCATTATTTTATAAAAAATAATGTACATATTAATATTTATAGGGTATTGATACATATAACTTTAATGCACCATCATACACCCTAAGAGTAAGGTGTGTGATGGTGGGGCTTTCATGGGGTCATTCATCGAACATGGTTTTTGTTGTGATCTCGATGAGCTTAAACTTATCATGTAAATGGTTTTAATCATGCTTAATCTGTTGGATATCAACTTGGGATTGGTCAAGGGAGAATACCAAAAATGATATTTCCCTTGGAAGTTCCAACAAATGGGATCTATAGGGTACGATCATACTGGTTGAGGCCATCACTTCCTTTCTCTATGTCAAATGGATTTTTTAAAACCCTATATTTATACTAGTCATGTGATCATTGTTAAATGGATATATTATCAATGGTAATGATACTTAACAGTTATTTAAATCCAATTTAATATAATAAAAAAAGTGCATGTGTTTTCTATAACCATAAAACATTTAATTAAATCAAAAAGGGGATTTTATTCATAACAGTTTGGGTCGTTACAATCTTCCCCCCTTTAGAAATTCCACCCTTGAAATTTTTCTTTTCCCGCACTAAAAAAGATGAGTATAACTATGTTTTATCATTTCCTCCGATTTCCATGTTTCTTCTTCAAACTTTTGGTTTCTCCATAACACTTTGATTGGGAGAATTTTCTTATTTTGTAGAACTTTTTCTCTATGATATAAGATCTTCACCAGATGATCCTCATAGGAAAATTCATTCTCCAATGGTACCACCTCTGGATTGAGTACATGTGATGGGTCTGGTGTGTACTTCCTCAAGAGGGATACATGGAATACATCATGTACTTGAGACAGGTTTTGTGGGAGTTCTAATCAATAGTTCGCCCCTCCGATGTGATCAAGTATCTCAAAAGGGACGATGTATCTTGGACTAAGATTTACCATCTGGCTAAATATCATCACTTTATTCCATGGAGATATGAAGAGGAATGCCATGTCTCCATAATCAAATTCTAGGTCTCATCGATGATTGTCGGCATAGATCTTTTGTCAACTCTGAGCAGCCTTGATATGATGCTGAATGGTTTAAACCTTCTCCACCATTTAATCAACCATTTTAGGACCTAGAAGTTTTTCCTCCCCAACTTCACCCTAACATGCCAGTGTTCTACACCTCTTAACAAAAATGGCTTCATAGGGAGTCATTTGGATGCTCGAGTGGAAACTCTTTATGAAGGAGAACTCAACCAGAGGAAGATATTAGTCACCTCCTCTGAATTCAATTGAGCATGATCTCAACATGTTCTCAAGTATTTGGATAGTCTTCTCATATTTTCTATTATTTTGAGGATGATAAGACATACTAAAGTTCATCTCAGTGTCTAGAGAATGTTGGATACTTTTCCAAAACTTAGAGGTGAATCTTGGATCTTTATCGGGAAAAATTAATAGTGGTACTCCATTTATCCTTACCACTTATCTAATGTATATCTGTGCAAGTTGATCCAATGATAAATATTATCAAGTTGCGATGAAGTGTGAAGTCTTAGTAAGATTATTCACAACAACCCAGATAACATTATTTCATTTGGATGTCTTCATAATCCTGGTGAAAAATTACATGGTGATGTTTTACTATTTTCATATTGGTATGGGTAATAGTTGAATCATACCCTTAGACTTATACCTTTTATCCTTCACTTTCTAACATACTAGTCACTTTGATGTATATTCAGTGATCTCATTCTTCATGTTGTTCCACCAATAGTGATCTCATATATCTCAATACATCTTTGTGTTTCCTGGGTGAATGGAGAAAGTAGAACTATGTGCATAATTCAATAGTTCCTTCTTTAATTAATGATTTTATATAAAACATATCCTTGACCTAAATATCACAATTCCTTATTCATAAACATTGAACTCTGAGGATTTCCCTTTTCTTATAGTTTTCACTTTCTTCTGAATTATCATATCATCTTTTTGAGAATACTTTAAACTTTCAAGAAGATACAATTGAGAAATAATTTGTGAAAGGATTGATTATCTTTCTTCCTTTATGATTCTCATGTCCATACTCTTCAATTATAAGAAGATTGGATCCTTCTCAATTCTCATCAATAATAAATTTATTGGATCCTTTCTACTTAGAGAATTATCCACCTTATTTGCTTTAATGGGATGGTAGTGGATTGAGCAGTCGTATTCCTTGATGAACTCTAACCATATTTGCTGGATAATATTAATCTATTTCTATGTAAATATATATTTTAGGCTCTTATGATCAGTATATATCTCACACTTCTCCATATAGAGATAATTCCACTAGATTTTCAATGCAAATATCACATCTTTCAACTTCAGATCATGTGTGGGATAGTTTTTCTCGTGAATTTTCAACTTCCTTGAGGCGTAGGCAATGAATTTTTCATTTTTCATCAATACACAGCCCAATACCTTATTTAAAGAATCATTTAACAACACAAAATGTTCTCCACTTCTGGGTAGTGTGAGTATAGGGGCAGTGATAATCCACCTTTTTAACTCCTTGAATATTTCTTTACATTCATTATTTCAAGAAAACTTAACTCCCTTTTGAGTTATCTTGGTAAGAGGGTTCAAAAATGAAGATAAATTTCTTAAAAATCAGTGATAATACCTAGATAACCCAAGGAAACTATGGATATATATCACATATGTTATCCTCAACCATCCTTAGATTGCTTTTGTCATTGAAGGGTCCATATATATCCCATTGTTTGTCATGATGTGCCCCAAGAATGATACTTTCTTCAATAATAACTCACACTTTTTGTACTTTACATAAAGATTCTCCTTTCATAAGGTCTTTAGCATAGTGTTCAAATACTCCTCATTACCCTCCTGGATTTTTGAGTATATTAGGATATCATCTATAAAGACTCCCAGAAATTTGTTGAGGTAATATATAAAGACTCTATTCATAAAATCCATGAAGATTATTGGAGCACTAGTGAGTCTAAATTTCATCACTATAAACTCATAGTGCTCGTACCTTGTATGAAAAGTTGTCTTGGGGATATCTTCCTTCTTTACCCTTACTTGATAATATCTCGACCAAAGATCCACCTTGGAGAAGTATTGTGCTTCATGTAGTTGATTGAACAAGTCAAAGATCTATGGAAGGGGATACTTGTTCTTTATCATGATCTTATTTAGATCATGATAATCAATGAAAAGGTGCATTGACCCATCCTTTTTCTTGATGAAGAGGACCGGTGCAACCCATGGTGAAGCACTTGGGCATATGAACCCTTTATCTAGATTCTCCTATAGTTGTTTCTTCAGTCCCTCAAGTTCCAAAATGGACATCCTATATAGAGTCTTGGATATTGGTAATTCCCCAGGTATAAGATCGATTGAAAATTCAACCTCTCAGCTAGAAGAAAGATCAGATAATTCTTCAGGAAACACATCAGCATATTCCCTCACAATAGGCATGTCTTCAATGATGGTTCCTTAGACTCAATCATTTGATCTAGATACGCTTTCTTGTAGGAAAATAATATGCATGATTGAGATGTTTATGCTAAATAATATTCACCGTCCTTCTTGAACTTGTAGAGAATTGGGGGTTGATTCGCAATGCGGATACTGATTTCCTTCTCATAGAAATTTATGTTGGCTCTATATAGGGAAAGTGAATCCATGACCATAATTACATAAAATTCCACCAAAGGAGGTATAAAAAATTTTACTAGGATTTTAAACCCAAAAATTTTGATGGGGGGATTTATATACATAGGATGAAATAATTTCCCCATTTTTTCACCATCATATCTACTTCCATCCTTTGTTGTCATGTTGAAATAGTTCTACTTAACTTTTGTGATGTGAAGGAATGCCTACAACCAGAATAAAAAATTATGTTCTCTATTATTGAATGAATAATCAATATACCTGTCACCACTTCATTTTCGCGATTCACCACAATGGTAGTGATGGAAAAAGATCGCCCTTGCTGCCTTGGACGTTGTTGGTTGCCTCTAAAAACCCTTGGCTTAATGCACTGGTTCACAAAGTGCCCTGGTTCCTTGAAATTGAAGCAATAAACAATGTATTGAGGGTTGAATGGAGCATTCCTTTCCACATTCACATTGGTGAGTTTCTCCTATCATCCATCATTGGTCAATTTCCCTTCTCTTCTTCACCTAAATCATTTCCTTTTTCCCCTTAGGCAATTTCTAGGGTGCTTCTTTTTGCACCTTTGAAAAGTGGGATGCTGAAATTTTTTAGCACCGTTAGATTTATCCATCAGACCACTAAAATTAAAATCCACTTTCTTCTTCTTATCCCCATAATAACCCTAAGATTATATTATCTCCATTTATAATTTGAGGGAACATCAAAAAAATTCCTCATAGCTATCAAAGTCACAAATTTCTAGGTATTTTCATAAACTAGGATTTATCCCACTAAAGAAGCATTCAACCTTACATTCAGGGGTAACGACAAAGCTGAATATGTATCGTGCAAGTCTTGTGAATTTTTCCTCACATGATCCAATATATTCTTAGTCTTTTTTCTTGAGTTCAAGGAAATCCCTTTAAATTTTAATATGGAGGGTGCAGGGAAAATATTTATTGAAAAACATTTTTTAGAATTCCTTTTAATCCATTACTTTGATCTCTTCCTTAGGCTTCGTATTCTTGATCAATGTCCACTACTAATCAACTTCACCCTCTATATGATAAATATTTAGAAGAAACTTCTCTTATTCAAAACATTAAAGGATATAGAATATCTTTTCAATGGATTTGATCCATTTCTCCATGATTAAGGGATCATATGATCCATTAAAATTAGTAAGCCTTTTTCGCATGAATATTTTGATTGTGGATTGTTCTCTCTTAGGGGGGTTTGAATTATCTACTTGATCTAGGTTTCTATTCAAAACTTGAGTCGGTTGAGAGAGTATCATAACAAAGTTTGTGATTCCTACTCCCATGGGATTGGGTATCTCGTTAGGGAATTCATCACATTGCCCATCGCATTGATTGTTTACATGATTTTTCCTATTTTTGGCCATTGGATAGTATAAAAGGAAAATTATGGATGAATATTTTAAATAATTAAACACATAAAGGGGAATATAATGACATTAAAGAGATAACTTATAAATTGCATTTATCTCCTTAACTTATGAGTTTATAGGCTTCAATATATGTTATCCATGATCTATTTCATAACATATATTCTTATGGGAATTTTTTCCCTTAATTATGGTTCATAATGAACTTATGAATTTACCAAATCATATCCCTTAGGAGAGTCGAACCAGGTGCATAGTAAGGCTCATTTTCATGTACCAAATTACCCAGAGTCAGTCCCAAAACATCTTGTCAGAGTTGTTACCCCTGGGTATATTTGTTCCAGAACCACATCCACTTTTAGTATCCAGACAGAGATGTATTTTTTGATAAACCACTTACTCAATAATAACCAAAATTTAAGGATGTTTTCTTATACTTAGTATTATCCCTAAGTATTTCACTAAATTTTTCTAATCCTAATCCCTAAAATAACTAAACTCTTTCTATGATACCAAATATAACAACCCTTCTCTTTATTACACATTAATACTTGATTTATTACATAAAATTACACTTAATACAACCCAAAAGATTGATAAGTCTAGTGTATTTGGGAATTAGGTACATAAAATAACTTCTTGAACATGGGATGAAAAAAATAGTTTTAAAAACTTCCTTAACATGCTTTATTTAAAACTTATTTAACATGATCAAAATACTCCCTTGAACTTAAAACTACATGGGATATCCTGGGGAAAAACATAAGAAAGGGGTGAGCTATAAATACTAGTAAGGGAATAAACAGAGAATAAAATGAAGAAGATAATACATGTTAGAAAAAAGGAATATCAATGGATTATAAAAGTAACATGAATAATAAGGCATGATATAGAATGATAATCATAACATGGGAAATGTGGCAACAACTTAAAACATTGCATCATAAACATAGGTCAAGGCTAAACCCGCCAAGACATCATGGTGAAAAAAGTGCCATAAATGAATCAGGTAAACCCCATTTCCCAACATGATGTATCATGATACTAACCATTACCCAATTCATTGGAGTGCTATATAATTTCATTCACACCCATCAATTTTATTTCATTCTCATGCTTAAGTGTGTCACATAGATCAATCAACATGGATTCATTCATCATCATAATTTATTCCATGATAAAGGAGTTTGGAATAAATACATGTAATTCCAAAATAAAATAAGTAAATGTGTATAAATTTTAATACCCATGATATAAAATGGGTATGGTATCCACTGCACAGTTGTTTTGAAATGTAAAATTGCGGTGCAATTTCCGCAGCATAACAGCGTCACATAAAAATCCATAAAATGGATTGATGTGAGATAAAGGTGTCTATCATAATTTATACATGAAATTGATAGTAATATAGACATTTAAATCCATTTCCCAACATAATTAATTCAAAATAAAAGATGTAACATAATAAATAAATTTGAAGAAATGGCAGAAAGGAAAAAACCCTTACAAATTTTCGACATGGAAACGGGTGTGCATAAAGGTTCATAGGAGAGATAAATGAGAGTGAAATAGGATCTCATGATTTATAAATAAAATTTAAAGTAAGTTTGATATATAATAGTATATCCCAATATAATAAAATTTAAATTAAAATATATAACATAAAAAATGAGTTCTTGATAAAAGAGGAGAGTGGGAGATTAGGTTCCCTTACTTGAATGTGTGATTCCAAAGGCTTGGTAAGGACTTATTGAGAGCTTAGAGGAGCCTTGGGAGGAATCTAGGGAGTGGAGGTAAGATTATGTACATTATATAAGGATTTTGAGTGAAGGGAAATGATATATTGGGTGGTTTTATATAGGAAAATATGGGGATTTCATTATTATTTTGGATTTGGACACTACATAATAAAATACTCAAAAATACAAACCATCCAATAGTTTTTGTCCATGGTTTCTACCAAAATAGAGTGCTTTAAATTATTTTATAATACCAAGGGACTAAATTATTAAAATATTACCCTGGGTGATGTTGAGGTGAGTCACACTCTTGAAGAAATGATTTTAAAATCTTAAAAAATATAATAAATTTTGGAGGATTCATAATGGATTCACAAAATAAATAAAATAAACATAAAATCACATTATTTAACATTTAAAAAATATATTTTGTTCTTTTATCCTATTTAAATTACTTATTATATCACTTTTTGGTCATTGTGATGTCATAAAACACAAATTATATTTATACCGTATATAATTTTTACACGAAAATTCAACTGTCCCAAAAAATTATAAAAAAATCACCATTGAATAATTTCTAAGTCCTGATTCTAAAAATAATATTCATTTTATATAAATAATTTTTGAAATATGTGAATTTTTAATTTTAAAATAATGAATTATATTTATTGAAAATGGCAGGTTTTTGACAATAACATTTTTTAAGCCCTTATAAAAATTACATTTGACTTCATAAAAATTATATGATAATTTATATTTGATAAAAAATATTTAATAATAATATTTTGTTAAAATATAATTTATTTCAAAAATCCATTAATTTGTTAATTCATTGATTTCATTTGAAAATTAACCAAAAATATAGTTTGTGCTTTAAAATTTATTTACAGAGTAACAATAATTGGATTAAGATATATTCATTATTTTATACAAAATAATTTTCATATTACTATTTATAGAGTATTGATATATATCCCTTTAATACACTATCATACACACTAAGAGTAAGGTGTGTGATATTAGGGCTTTCATGGGGTCATTCATCGAACATGGTTTGGGTTGTGATCTCGATGAACTTGAACTTATCCCGTAAACAGTTTCATCCATGCTTAAGTTGTTAAATCTCATCTTTGGATTGGTCAAGGGAAAATTCCAAAAATTATATTTCTCTCAGAAGTTCCAATAAATGTGATTCATAGGGTACGATCCTACTATTTGAGGCCATCACTTCCTTTGTCTATGTCAAATGGATTTTTTAAAACCCTATATTTATACTAGTCATGTGATCACTATTCAAAAAATATATTATCAATGGTAATGATACTTAATGGTCATTTAAATTCATCTCTATTTAATCTTTAGAAAAAATAAGTACCCTTTTGTAGGTATTATATATCTTAAATGATCTATACAAAAGTATTAATTTACGATTACATGAGCTATTGGAAATTTCAGTTACCTTTACATGGAGTAAAATTTACAATTACACAACCATTTGAAAAGTATATAGATATTTATATAGAACATAAAATTATAGGGTAACCCTTATCTAATCCCAACATTATATAGGACCAAATCATATTTACTTATGCTTAAGAAATTCATGATAACGACTAAGTAGCCACTAAAACCCATAGATGATCGACTATGCTTAATTGGTTGAGATCCATTACCATGATCATGAATGATATTAAAAATAAAAATGTGAGTTTTTGAAACACATCCACTGGATGTAATCTTCCAAAATCAGTTGAGAATAACTAAAAATAACATCCATTTGTTGTATAACACTGATTTAATCAATCAATAGTAGCACCATATCAAGTATGAAATCTTTATTATAATGGGATTTCAAATTTCCAAATAAGATATACATTTATATTCTTTAATAATATATCCTTCGATATATTAACTATAAATATCTTGTTCACCTCTATTTCATTATATTGTAGACAAAACTAGATCTATGACTTCTTCATTTTTTATATTTGTCTATGAAGATTGGTTTCTTCAATTGTCTTATTTAGGGTCTACCCTTAGAACGTATCCAACTAGATATTATTTTTTGGAAAGCAAATTTGTAAGCTGGTTGACCCCCATATTTTCATAAGATATAAAAAATTAATTAAATATAAGTAAATGAGTGTTGTATCTGCTTCCTCTCATGGTCTAGAATCGTAGTCCACCCCAAAGTGTGGAGGTATGTCGTAGAATCCTTATTTTTTTATTTTTTCTTGATGATTCCTAAAAAATCAATAATAAAAAACTAATTATTATTGAAAATCAAGGTAATTTTAATTTAAAAACCTCAAATTTAATTAATACATTGAACTCGATACTCATCTAATGAGTAATCATTTCTTGATAATATTATACCGGACATTCATCCATGACATGTGTGGCCTCTAAATTTGTGCCAACTCTAGAACACCAAAAACTATACAATGCATACTTAAAGCATCTCCAGAACTCACCTAATTCCATAATTCATGTTGGCCTCGCAGCCTCAACATCAAGAAAATTAAAATAAATCTGGAACCAAAATATTAATTCATATTAATACAATAAGAATATAACATTAAATGCAACAAATTTTTTTTACCCATATTTGTGCCCAAGTATTATCCTTTATTTAATTTGGAAAGTGTTACTAGGATAGTGGACGGATGGGAATGTTGTCGATGTATTTGGAACACATCGCCAAAAAACTCCTACATTACTATCTTATTTTTTCAATCATTTGTTTGTCTTCATTTTACTCCACCATCAGCTATGTGTAGCGGTTCAACACCGCATGCATGCATGTCCACCCACACCAATTATCGATAGATCCAGCTGTTAAAGAATAAAAACAAATATTATATCAATACATATTATACTAAAAAAATTATGGTAAAAAAATAACTAGAATTATATAAATATACCAGAGGTAGTCTGATTAGTGGGAATCACTAGATCCCTAGGCACTGAAGGAACATCAACCTACACAGATGTAGTGGGTGCCAATGTATGTTTCATAGGATCAGAATGTGTCACAGCAGAATTCAAAGAAGCAAGAATGTATTATCTTTGGGAGAAGGAAGTAAAAGTAAAATAAGATGTCACATATGGATATGAAAATGCATAATAAGGATGAGGAGTTAGAATCATCATCAGATATGGGAAAGAGAGGCAGGGAGGCTCAGATGAAAATGGAGGTGAAAACATGGGTGGGCTAAATATATCGGGTGTATGTAATGACACTGTAGGATCAGAAAGTGTGGTAGATGGTACATCCGGGGGAAGGATGGGGTGTTATCGGGCACACTGACTGGAGTCCTAGTTGTAGTACTACCCCAAATTGAATCTCCAGTCTGGGCACTGGAACCACTAGGCTAGTTGATGAATAATTGGTGCTTTGGTGGTGGATCCTGATTAAAGGTTAAAAAAATTAACCACATGACTTTATATGTTATTGATATATATTTTCGAAATAAAATACTTACAACAGGCACTAGAGGAGGTATTCTCATCTCACTCATTGGGTGATTGGTGTCTCCCTTCTTTTTTATTCATTGCTCTTGAGTGTTTTTCATTTCCTGCATTTTAAAACAACAATGGAATTTTTCATAAATCCATAGCTAATGTGTAACTGAAACAAGAAAGTATATGTGACATGACTTAATTAAGGAATACCACTTGTCAAACCAAATACAAGATATATGGTAATATAACATAAAAATTTTATATTTAGTGGGAATAATATCAAAACAAAAGATATTTCATAGAAAAAAAAATACGTTCAAATTAGCATGTTTAGCATTGGTATGGTATAGTTTTCTTCTATTTTCAATTCAATCCAATGCAATTTTAGTTAGGTAATTTTTAATGTTAACATGAAAAATATATTTTGATCTGGTCAAAAAATTACAAATATTAAAATAACATGAAGATAAAAAAAATATATTTGAACACATATCAGTGAAAAAATATACTCATACTTATGACATTTTTATTAAAACTTTACACATGAATGGGAAAGATAATGTGTTACCTACTAGAATAAATGTCGATATATATTTTGAGTTCAAGGGGGAAGAAGTTATTTTTCTCATAGAATATAGGATAAAATTTTATATAACTAAGAATTAAGTTTTTAACTGCTAAAAATCATGAAGATGGATTAAAAAACCATATTCTAATATTCAATTTTCTAAGGCTAGAATATGTCAATAGGCTCTTTGTTGTTGTATATATGTTAGAAAATAATATACTTGAATAATTTATTTTATTCATGCACACAACCATACCAGAGATATAAAATTCATACCATATCAATCCAGAAGTAAAAAAACCACCCTCAATGAGCATCTTTTCTTGATATCATTTTTCGTAAAAAAAATAATTTTTCTTCAAAATCACTAAAAATAATAGAAAATAAAATTTTTTATTTTTTATTTTTAAGTAATCATTGAATATGAAAAGTCATAAATTAAAAAAATCATTTTATGTCAAGATAATAATTTCCTAGAAAATCATGAAAATATTAAACAATCAATAAGAATAATTATATTATTTAAACATATAATAGGTATTGAAGTTCCATACTTAGACACATCATGTTATAAGTTAAAAAAATCCATTACCTAAGATCACACGTCAAGTTGAATATATCAAATACTAATAAATATGAATTATGAATCATAATCCATTCCTAAAAAATAAAAATTAAACATTTCAGTAGTAATTTATTTTATGATTTAATGTTGCAAGGGGATGTTCAATACCTAATAATGTTGCATTGTATGAATATAAAATATAAATATAGATATTGAACTAAACTAAATAGAACCAAAATGATGTAGAAAAAACAATAATGAACTGATCCAAATTTTAATAGAACTAACCCAAACTGAATCAAACTAGTCTGAACTAACCCAAAAATACATGAACGGAAAATAAAAAAAAAGACTAAATAAATCCACATGATCATAATAAATTAAATTCCAATAAAATTAAGAATATTCAGTGGTGTTTTAAACCAAAAATTAAAAAAAAATGGATGGTTGATAGAATAACTCAAAGATTCAAAGACCATTGATTTAATATTGAAGAATAATGAAATAAAATCATGTAAGAGATTTCTTGGTCAGTTGTGAAGAAATTAATTTCACTACATATAGGGTTTGGGATTAGATCTATATGGGAGGAGGGGAGAGGTGCATACTGCTGCTAGTTCTGGATTAGATCCAAATGGGAGTGATGATAGGGCTTGGATCTGGATGAGAGTGTCTCTAGGGTTAGAGAATATGGAAGGGTGGAGGTGAGGGATCATGTTTAGATCGTGATGGGAGGATGGGAGGGTTGGGTTTAGATTGAAATGGGAGGAGGGGACTCCTGTGATATTGTGTAAATATTTCCCAGTGATTTTTTAAAACCATTGGGATAGATGAGCTTTCCCCACGGTTTTTTAAAAACTGTTGGGAATGCCTCATCTAAAATAGCCTATCCCAATAGTTTGCCCAAACCATTGAGATAAGGGCATTAGTATAGCAATCCATTCCAGCAGTGGTACTATAATGATAATATAATTTTATGAGACCTTAAATAATTTTTTAAAGGGTCATAAAGTTGAGAGTAATATTAAAATTAGTATTTTTCAAATAAATAAGGTTTTTTAAAAAAATCATATTTAAAAGATTATTTTTATAAAATGGATTTAATTTTTTTAATATACACATTAAAAGTGGTTTGGGTGAATTTTTGGATTTTTTCTAAAATAGTTGAATTTTTGTAAATAGTGAAATACGATAAAATACAATATTTAACATTATAAGCTAAATACATGAATTTTTTAGTCATGTGTGATATAAGCACCCATTATTTCAAACTCACATGCACTAGTTACTATATACAGTGAAAATAATAGATACTATTAATAGTCTTCAGTTAAAATAATAAACTAATGAATATAATATTCAAAAACACTCCTCTCCTCCCATTATAAATACCACCTTTCACAACCCCTTCTCCTCACAAATCCTAATATTTAGAGCTTGTTAAAATTATACCCAATTAACTTCTCAATTATATCCCCTCATCCCAGTTTTTTTGGCCTCATAAAAATATTAATTTAATGTTTCTTAAGTGGAATCCCATGAGGATACATCCAAAGGAGAAGGTAATACCCTCAACCAAGTCTTTTTTTCTCTCTTCCTCCTCATCCTCAAAAACAATTCCATTAAAAATGGAAATATAACTCTAGTATCATATATATAAGATGTAATGTTATTATAAAAACAAAAACATCATTCGTATTATGTCAGTCCACCGCCTTCGTAGAAGATGAGTTTTCATTTCCCGTTACC
The DNA here is from genome assembly GCA_963277665.1 of Viscum album. Taxonomy (NCBI): domain Eukaryota; kingdom Viridiplantae; phylum Streptophyta; class Magnoliopsida; order Santalales; family Viscaceae; genus Viscum; species Viscum album. Next base: position 1,626,454,180 of record OY728156.1, on the reverse strand, counting down.
ACCTTCACTGTTGGTTTAAACTCACTTATAATTGTTTAAAATGACCTAAATATATATATATATTATATATATTTTAATTTTTTAATAAATATATGGCCATAATATTAAATAAAATTAATCTAGTTTTTAATGGTTAGTAAAACCACCAAAATAAACAAAACATATAACATTAGAGTTTTACTAAATGAATCATCCATATATAGAAACACAAATAGATACTTGGGGAATACCATTTCATTTCACTTCTAGAGTTTTAGTCCCATTTTATAAGAACTTCAATAATTATCCACAAGTGATCCGACCTTGGAACCCTAAAATGAACGCTCTTGGAACAATGAAATTAGTCTCTATATCTCGATGAAATGGTTATAAATAAACACAATAAAATTATAATAAATAAAATATATATGGTAAAGTTTCTTAATTAATTAATTAATTTTATTATTCAGGACATTAAGCACAAGTGTAGAATGATTTCGGAATATAAGGTAGGGTATGTCTCTAAACCACCTTTTTTCTCTAGGTTATGACATTTCTCTATCTAACTCATTTTATCTCTTTATTTGATGTTATTAAATTATTATAAATTTTGTTTATATTAATATTACATATATACATATCTTATTATCTCTTCCTTTTATGGGGTAATATATGACATAATTTCATTTCTCAAATGCCTTATGTTTATCCCTTATGTTTGATTTCTTTTTATGGAACACATAAGCATGTACATGTTATCATGGGTGTTCCAAAATAGTTATATAATGCATTGGGTAATGTTTTTGTCTCGTGATATGATATCTATTGGTTTATGGAGTGAACCTAATCTATGATGAGACTTTATCCACCATGTGATGTTGTCTTGGCGGTTAGGGTTGACTTATGATTATGTCATATTTTATGTTTTTGTCACATTCCTATGATTCTATGATCTTATTATCCCATGATATTTATGTTATGATTCTATATGATTATTCATGATACTTTCTTCTTTATATAATTTTGTGTCTTTTGATTGATATGGTATGCATCTCCATCATGTGTATTTTCTTACTAGGCTTTAGAGCTCACCCCTTTATTTTATGTATTCCTCAGGTTATCCTATGAAGTTTTAGGATCTCAAGGGTATTTATGAGCTCATTATAGAGATTAAAATAAATAATTTTTATTTTAGTTTCATTTATTTGTTTTATGTACCTAGTCTTTCAAATACACTAGGCTTTTAGATCCTTTAGTTGTATTTTATGGATATTTATGTTAAAAATTATGTAATAATATGTGTAAAGGGATTGGGTCACTATAATTTTGGAATTAACTTTATGTTGATTGAAATGTACCTTTACATAGCCATTGGAGTTATATATAACCCTTACATAGATTTTATTATCCTTATTTAGCTATAGGAATTCCTTAATTACCTTTACACATATCGTGTTCTACACTTATGTAGGTATCCATTTTAACTCAAAATCATCTCGGGACTTTATTAATCAATCCTAAGGTTTTATATCTTCCATATAAAAAATTCTATATTGTATCTACATCCAATAACACTTTACCTTAATTTATTTGAAGAATATCTCCATAACCATCATAATTAAACATTTATTTCTAATAAATAAAAAAATATCACCAAAGGTTATATGTTAACTTTATAGACTCCTCGTAGTTAGCTTCCACCTATGAGGTGCTAATAAGATTTTGGTTTATTCATTAAAAGGGACATCCAGGTGGATTTGGACTTCTTTTCCCAAATAATCCCTAGTCACCACTTTAAGTACCCTTTCTGGGATCAGTGTATACTTAGAATCATTTCACGCATTAGATATAGATAGGAACTCATTATACTTATCATAGTGTCTAACAGTTACCTTGATATTATAGATATCCCATGGGATAATGATCAATTTGACATGTATAAAATAAAATTTACCCATATTAAGGAACCAATGGATGATTTACCTTAGGATGGGAACACCATAGTGATAAAAGGAGATTTATTAAGTCTAGAACACCTCATATAATCCAACCAATATCAACCACAACTCAAAATCCTTGCAACTATAATGGACCCAGAATACCCATTCCTATTCATCAATGAAATATCCTTTGGGGAAAAATTCTCAATACAGGCTTCATCATCTCGTCAATTCAGCTATTAAATAGTTAAGAATGGTGGAGTAGTTAAGTATTGTGGGTTTTTAGATATTTTTCTAGTTAATAACCATAAAGTGATAATAACATAGTCTATAAATTTCTCTAACATTCTCTTCATAGAGGGCATGTCCATTCAATGAGATATTCACCTTTATAGAAGTATTATATGGCTTAAACCACTTGGATAGAATGTTGTATTTAGGGGTAGGGATCGGTGCGTCATCCAGAAGGATGAATCCATGTTATAATGTCTTGTCAAAAAATAGATAGTTTCAGAGCTCTTTCCTAAGGAGATCTGATATATTCAAATGTTTTAGAGAAATTTGGTGGCATGGATTGGTGTAGACATTATCTATCATAGAAATTATCCTTTTTATGGTGATATAAATATTATGGTAAGGATAACTTGTAATAATTTTCTATAAAGGGTGAAAATGGAAACAATAATTTGAATCATATAGAAAAAAGAGAAATTTGAGAAAATGATGAAAAATTTTAAAAGTATATATGCACGCATAAATATGCAGTTCATGTGCACAAGTCTGATATCCACGCACACAAGCCTTATAAAAGCCTAAATTTATACATAAGGAACTTAAATTTGAATAAGTTACACTAATGTATTAATGAGTTTGAATTATATGAAAAATTAGGGTGAAAAGTATACTTACACAAAAAAATATCTCTTTGCTAAAAGATTCTATAAAAATATCATGGGTCAATCCCTTTATGTAATACCCCTTATATTGACTGTTATAAGAGATATCTCAGATTTCATATGAATGAATAAATAGGATCAAGCACAAAATTCATCAATTTTACTTCATAATTTGAATCTTTTTATGTTTAATGAATCTAATTTTGAAGGGAAAATTTTTCTACACTTAAAATATAACAACCATTCTCTTTATTACACATTATACTTGATTGATTACAAAAATTACACTTAATACAACCCAAAAGATCGAAAATTCTATTTTATTTAGGAATTAGGTAAATAACATAACTTATTTAATATGGGATATAACAACATTGTTAAAAACTTCCTTAACATGCTTTATTTAAAACTTCTTTAACATGCTCAAAATACTCCTTCGAACTTAAAATTTCATAGGATATATTAGAGAAAAACATAATAAAGGGGCGACCTATAAATCCCAATAAGGGAATAAAAAGGTAATAACATGAAGAAGATAATTCATGTTAGACAATGGAAAAATCAATATATTATAAAAGGAACATGAATAATAAGGCATGATATATCATTATAATCATAACATGGAAAATGTGGAAACAACTTAAAACACTTCATCATAAACATAGTTCAAGGCTAAACCCGCCAAGACATAATGGTGGAAAAAGTTACATAATGTAATCAGGTAAACCCTCTATCCCAAAATGATGTATCATGATACTAACCATTTCCCAATGCATTGGAGTGCTATATAATTATGGTCACACCCATCACTTTCATTTCATTCTCATTCTTAAGTGTGCCACATAGATCAATCAATATGGATTTATTCATCATCATAATTTATTCCACAATCAAGGAGTGTGTAATAAATACATGAAATTACACAATAAAATAAGTAAATGTGTATAAATTTTAATACCCATGATAGAAAATGGGTATGGTATTCACTATACAATTGTTTTGGAAAGGAAAATTGTAGTGTAATTTCGGTAGCATAACAACATCACATAAAAATTCATAAAATGGGTTCATGAGATAGAAAGGGGTATATGATCATTTATAAATGAAATGGATAGTAATATTGAAATTTAAATACATTTACCAACATAATTAATTTAAAATATAATAAGTAACATGATAAATAAACTTGAAGAAAGAGGAGAAAGGAAAAACACTTACAAAATTTTAGCATGGTAACGGGTGTGCATAAAGGTTCACAGGAGGGATAAATGAGAGTGAAAGGGTATATAATAATTTATAAATAAAATTTATAGTAATTAGGATATTTAATAACATATTCCAACATAATAAAATGGAAATTAAAAGATATAACAAAAAAAGAGTGCTTGAAAAAAGAGGAGAATGGAAGATAAGGGTCCCTTGCTTGAATGTGTGCCTTTAAAAGCTTGGGATGGACTTATTGAGAGCTTGGGGTGCATTGTGAGGACTCTATGGAGTATAGGGAATAGTATGTATGTGATACAAGTATTTTTGGTGAATATAAATGAGATCTTGGGTGGTTTTATATAGGAAAAGAGGGGGATTTCTTTATTATTTTGGGTTTGGACACTACAAAATAAAATATTCAAAACCACAAACCATCTCATGGTTTTTTCCCATGGTTTCAAAAAAATGGAGTGGTTTAAAATATTTTATAATTATAGGGGCCTAAATTATTAAAATATTACTCTTGTTGATGTGGATGTGAGTCACACTCTTGAATAAATGATTTTAAAATCTTAAAATATATTATAAGTCTTGGAGGATTCATAATGGATTTAAAAAATAAAATAAAAAATAAACATAAAATTGAATTATTTTAAATGGAAAAAATATATTTGGTCATGTATCCTATTTATATTACTTATTAAATCACTTTTGAGTCATTTTTATGTCATAAAACATTAATTATATTTATACAGTATTTATTTTTTACCACAAAATTTGACTGTCTAAGAAAATTTTGAAAAATTCACCATTGGATAATTTCGATATCCTGATTCCAAAAATAATATTAATTTTATCTAAATATTTTACTAAATATTTTAATTTTCTATTTTAAAATAATGACTAAAATTTATTGAAAATGATGGGTTTTTGACAATAACATTTTTTGAACCCTTATAAAAATTACATTTGACTTCATAAAAATTATATGATCTTTTATATTTGATAAAAAAAAATTAATAATTATATTTTATTAAAATATTATTTATTTAAAAAATCCATTAATTCATAAATCCATTAATTTAATACAAAAATTAACCAAAAAAATACAGTTCATGATTTAAAAATCATTTACTAAGTAACAATATTAGGATTAAGTTATATTCTTTACTTTATACAAAATAATGTACATATTAATATTTCTAGGGTCTTTATACATATAACTTTAATACACCGTCATACACCCTAATATTAAGGTGTGCGATGGTGGGGTTTTCATGGGGTTATTCAGCGAACATGGTTTGGGTCATGATCTCGATGAGCTTAAACTTATCCTATAAAAAGTTTCAATCATGCTTAATTTGTTGGATATCAACTTGGGATTAGTCAAGGGAGAAGCCCAAAAATTTTATTTCCCTCTGAAGTTCCAACAAATGGTCTTTATAGGGTATGATCCTACTGGTTGAGGCCATCACTTCCTTTTTCTATGTCAAATGGATTTTTTAAAACCCTATATTTATACTAGTCATGTGATCATTGTTCAATGGATATATTATCAATGGTAATGATTCTTAACAGTCATTTAAATCTAATTGGATATAATAATAAAAATTGCATGTGTTTTCTATAACCATAAAATATTTAATTAAATCAAAAAGGGGATTTTATTCATAATAGTTTGGGTCGTTACAATCTTCCCCCCTTTAGAAATTCCACCCTTGAAATTTTTCTTTTCCCGCACTAAAAAAGATGAGGATAACTATGTTTTATCACTTCCTCTGATTTCCATGTTGCTTCAAACTTGTGGTTTCTCCATAACACTTTGACTGGGGGCATTTTTTATTTTGTAGAACTTTTTCTCTATGATCTAAGATCTTCACCAGATACTCCTCATAGAAAAATTCATTCTCCAATGGTACCACCTCTGGATTGAGTACATGTGATGGGCCTGGTGTGTACTTCCTCAAGAGGGATACATGGAATACATCATATACTTGAGATAGGTTTTGTGGGAGTTCTAGTCAATAGGTCACCACTCTGATGTGATCAAGTATCTCAAAAGGGATGATTTACCTTGTACTAAGATTTACCTTCTTGCTAAATATCATCACTTTATTCCATGGAGATATGCAGAGGAATACCATGTCTCCATTATCAAAGTCTAGGTCTCATCGATGATTGTCAGCATAGATCTTTTGTCAAATATGAGCATCCTTGATATGATGCTGAATGGTTTAAACCTTATGCACCATTTACTCAACCATTTTAGGACCTAGAAGTTTTTTCTCCCCAACTTCATCCTAACATGCCAGTGTTCTGCACCTCTTAACATAAAGGGCTTCATAGGGAGTTATTTGGATGCTCGAGTGGAAACTGTTTATGTAGGAGAACTCAACCAGAGGAAGATATTATTCACATCCTCCTTTGAATTCAATTGATCATGATCTCAACATGTTCTCAAGTGTTTGGATAGTCCGCTTATATTTTCCATTAATTTGAGGGTGATAAGACATACTGAACTTCGGCTCAGTGTTTAGAGAATGTTGGATACTTTTCCAAAACTTAGAGGTGAACCTTAGATCTTGATATGACACAATTAATAGTGGAACTCCATGTATCCTTACCACTTATATAATGTATATCTATGCAAGTTGATATAATTATAAATATTATCAAGTTGTGATGAAGTGTGAAGTCTTAGTAAGATGATTCACAACAACCCAGATAACATTGTTTCATTTGGATGTCTTTAGAAGTACAGTGAAAAATTCCATGGTGATGTTTTCCCATTTTCATATTGGTATAGGTAATGGTTGAATCATACCCTTAAACTTATACCTTTTATCCTTCACTTTCTAACATACTAGGAACTTTGATGTATATTTAGTGATCTCATTCTTCATGTTGTCCCATCAATAGTGCTCTCAGATATCTCAATACATCTTTGTGTTTCCTAGGTGGATGGAGAAAGTAGAACTATGTGAATAATTCAATAGTTCCTTCTTTAAATAAGGATTTTATATAACACATATCCTTGACCCAAATCTCACAATACCTTCCTCATCAACATTGAACTATTAGGATTTCCCTTTTCTTATAGTTTTCACTTTCTTCTAAATTATCATATTATCTTTTTGAGCATCCTTTAACCTTTCAAGAAGATACAATTGAGAAATCATTTGTGAAAGGATTTATTATCTTCCTTACTTTATGATTCTCATGTCCATCCTCTTTAATTATAAGAAGATTGGATCCTTCTCAATTCTCATCAATAATAAAATTGTTGGATCCTTTCTACTTAGAGAATCCTCCACTTTATTTGCTTTAATAGGATGGTAGTGGATTTAGTAGTCATATTTATTGATGAGATATAAACATATTTGTGGGATAATATTAATATCTTTCTATGTAAATATATATTTGAGGCTCTTATGATCAGTATATATCTCACACTTCTCCCCATAGAGATAATTCCACAAGATTTTCAATGCAAATATCAAAGCTTCTAAATTTAGATCATGTGTGGGATAGTTTTTCTCATGAATTTCCAACTTCCGTGAGGCGTAGGCAATGAATTTGTCATTTTTCATCAATACACAGCCCAATACCTTATTTAAAGCATCATTGAACAATATGAAAAGTTCTCCACTTGTGGGTAGTGTGAGTATAGGGGTAGTGATAATCCACCTTTTAACTCCTTGAATATTTCTTTACATTCATTATTCCAAGAAAACATAACTCCCCTTCGAGTTAGCTTGGTAAGAGTGTTCGATAATCATGATAAATTTCTTAAAAATCAGCGATAATACCCAGCTAACCCAAGGAAACTATGGATATATATCACATATGTTAGCCTCAACCATCCTTTGATTGCTTTTGTCATTGAAGGGTCTAAAGATATCCCATTGTTTTTCATGATGTTCCCCAAGAATGAGACTTCCTTCAATCATAACTCACATTTTTTGTACTTGGCATAAATATTCTCCTTTCATAAGGTCTTTATCATAGTGTTCAAATGCTCCTCATTACCCTCCTGGATTTTGGAGTATATTAGGATATCATCTATAAAGACTCCCCGAAATTTGTTGAGGTAATATATAAAGACTCTATTCATAAAATCCATGAAGATTATTGGAGCACTAGTGAGTCTAAATTTCATCACTATAAACTCATAGTGCTCATACCTTGTTTGAAAATTGGTCTTGGGGATATCTTCCTTCTTTACCCTTACTTGATAATATCTCAACCAAAGATCCAACTTGGAAAAGTATTGCGCTTCATGTAGTTGATTGAACAAGTAAACAATCTAAGAAAGGGGATAATTGTTCTTTATCATGATCTTATTGATCTCATGATAATCAATGAAAAGGTGCATTGACCCATCCTTCTTCTTGATGAAGAGGACCGGTGCAACACATGGTGAATCACTTGGGTGTATGAACCCTTTATCTAGATTCTCCTATATTTGTTTCTTCAACCCCTCAAGTTCCAAAATGGACAACCCATATAGAGTCTTGGATATTTTAAATTCCCTAGGTATAAGATCCATTGAAAATTCAACCTCTCATCTAGGAGAAAGATTAGAAAATTCCTCGAGAAACACATCAGTGTATTCCCTCACAATAGGCATGTCTTCGAGGATGGTTCCTTCCTTAGACTCAATCATTTGATCTAGATACACATTTTGGTAGGGAAATAATATCCATGCTTGAAATTTGGGTGCTAAATAATATTCATCCTCCTTATTGAACTTGTAGAGAATCGGGGGTTGATTCACAATGTAGATAGTGATTTCCTTCTCACAGAAATTTATGTAGGCTCTATATAGGGAAAGTGAATCCATGACCATAATTACATAAAATTACACCAAAGGAAGTATGAAAAAATTTACTAGGAATTTCAACCTAAAAATTTGTATGGGGGGAGTTATATACATGGGATGCAATAATTTCCCCATTTTTTTCACCAAAATATCTACTTCCATGCTTTGTGGTTGTGTTGAAATAGTTATACTAAACTTTTGTGATGTGAAGGAATGCATACAACCAGAATAAAAAAGTATGTTCTCTATTATTGAGTGAATAATAAATGTACCTGTCACCACTTCATTTTTGAGATTCACCTCAATGGTAGTGATGGAAAAAGATCTCCCTTGCTGCCTTGAAGGTTGTTGGTTGCCTCTAAAAACCCCTGGCTTAGTGCACTGGTTCACAAAGTGCACTGGTTCCTTGAAATTGAAGTAATAAACAATGTGTTGAGGGTTTAATGGATCATTCATTTCCACTTTCACATTGTTGAGTTTCTCCTATCATCCATCATTGGTCAGGTTCCCTTATCTTCTTCACCTAAAGCATTTCCTTTTTCCCCTTAAGCAATTTCCAGGGTGCTTCTTTTCACACCTTTGAAAAGTGGGATTCTAAAATTTTTAGCACTGTTAGATTTATCCATCAGACCACTAAAATTAAAATCCAATTTCTTCTTCTTATCCCCATGATACCCCTAAGATTCTCTTATCTCCATTTCTAATTTGAGGGTACATCAAAAAATTTCCTTATAGCTATCAAAGTCACAGATTGCTGGGTATTTTCATAAACTAGGCTTTATCCCACCAAAGAAGCATTCAACCTTACATTCAGGGTTAAGGACAAAGTTAAAGGTGTATCGTGCAAGTCTTGTGAATTTTTCCTCACATGCTCCAATATATTCTTATTCTTTTTTATTAAGTTCAGGGAAATCCCTTTACATTTTAATATGGAGGGTTTAGGGAAAATATTTATTGAAAAACATTTTTTAGAATTCCTTTTACTCCATTGCTTCGATCTCTTCCTTAGGCTTCATATTCTTGATCAATGTCCACCACTAATCAACTTCACCATATATATGATAAATATCTGGAAGAACCTTCTTCTGTTCGGAACATTTAAGGATGAATAATATCTTTTCAATGGATTTGATCCATTTCTCCACGATTAAGGGATCATATGATCCATTAAAATTAGTAGGCCTTTATCGCATGAAGATTTTGATTGTGGATTGTTCTCTCTTAGGGGGGTTTGGATGCTCCACTTGATCCAAGTTTCTATTCAGAACTTGTGTCGGTTGAGAGAGTTTCATAACAAAGTTTGTGATTCCTACTCCCATCGGATTAGGTATCTCGTTGGGGAATTCATCACATTTCCCATCGCATTGATTGTTTACCTGATTTCTCTTATTTCCATCCATTGGATAGAATAAAAGGAAAATTAGGGATGAGTATTTAAAACAATTAAATACATAAAGGGGAATATAATGACATTAAAGAGATAACTTATAAATTACATTTGTCTCCTTAACTTATGAGTTTATAGGCTTCAATATATGTTATCCATAATCTATTTCATAACATATATTCTTATGGGTATTTTTTATTCCCTTAATTATGGTTCATAATGAGCTTATGAATTTACCAAATAATATCCCCTAGGAGTGTCAAACCAGGTGCATAGTAAGGCTCATTTTCATGTACCAAATTACCCTAAGTCAGTCCCAAAACATCTTTTCAGAGTTGTTACCCCTAGGTATATCAGTTCTAGAACCACATCCACTTTTAGTATCGATACAGAGATGTATTTTCTTGATAAACCACTTACTCAATACTAACCAAAATTTAAGGATGTTTTATTATACTTAGTATTATCCCTAATTATTTCACTAAATTTTTCTGATACTAATCCCAAAAATAACTAAAATATTGCTCTGATACCAAATATAACAATCCTACTCTTTATTACACATTAATACTTGATTTATTACATAAAATTACACTTAATACAACCCAAAAGATCGTTAAGTCTAGTGTATTTTGGAATTAGGTACATAACATAACTTCTTGAACATGGGATAAAAAAACATTATTAAAAACTTCCTTAACATGCTTTATTGAAAACTTATTTAACATGCTCAAAATACTCCTTCGAACTTAAAACTACATGGGATATCCTGGAGAAAAACATAAGAAAGGGGTGAGATATAAAGACCAGTAAGGGAATAAAAAAGGAATTAAATGAAAAAGATAATACATGTTAGACAATAGGAATATCAATGGATCATAAAAGTGACATGAATAATAAGGCATGATATAGCGTGATAATCATAACATGGGAAATGTGGAAATAACTTAAAACATTGCATCATAAACATAGGTCAAGGCTAAACCTACCAAGACATCATGGTGAAAAAAGTACCATAAATGAATTAGGTAAACCCCATTTCCCAAAATGATGTATCATGATACTAACCATTACCCAATTCATTATAGTGCTATATAATTTCGGTCACACCCGTCACTTTCATTTCATTCTCATGCTTAAGTGTGTCACATAGATCAATCAACATGGATTCATTCATCATCATAATTTATTCCATGATAAAGGAATTTGGAATAAATACATGTAAGTACCAAATAAAATAAGTAAATGTGTATAAATTTTAATACCCATGATATAAAATGGGTATGGTATCCACTGCATATTTGTTTTGGAATGTAAAATTATGGTGCAATTTCAGCAGCATAACAGCGTCACATAAAAATTCATAATATGGATTTATGTGAGATAAAGTGGTTTATCATCATTTATACATGAAATTGATAGTAATATAGACATTAAAATACATTTACCAACATAATTAATTCAATATATAAGACATAACATGATAAATAAATTAGAAGAAATGGGAGAAAGGGAAAAACCCTTACAAAATTTTGACCTGGAAATAGGTGTGCATAAAGGTTCATAGGAGGGATAAATGAGAGTCAAATAGGATATAATAATTTATAAATAAAATGGAAAGTAATTGGGATATATAATAACATATACCAATATAATAAAATGTAAATTAAAAGATATAACATAAAAAAGGAGTGCTTGACAAAAGAGGAGAGTGGAAGATAAGGTTCCCTTACTTGAATGTGCGATTCCAAAGGCTTGGTAAGGACTTATTGAGAGCTTGGAGGAGACTTAGGAGGAATCTAGGGAGTTTAGGTAAGATTTTTTACATTATATAAGGAATTTTAGTGAATATAAATGATATATTTTTTGGTTTTATATAGGAAAAGATGGGGATTTCTTTATTATTTTGGATTTGGACACTACATAATAAAATATTCAAAAACACAAACAATCCCATAGTTTTTGTCTGTGGTTTATACCAAAATGGAGTGTTTTAAATTATTTTATAATCCCAATGGACTAAATTATTAAAATATTACCCTTGGTGATGTGGAGGTGAGTCACACTCTTGAAGAAATGATTTTAAAATCTTAAAAAATATTATAAGTCTTGGAGGATTCATAATGGATTCACAAAATAAATAAAATAAACATAAAATAACATTATTTAAAATTTAAAACATATATTTTATTCGTTTATCCTATTTATATTACTTATTACATCACTTTTGGGTCATTGTAATGTCATAAAACACAAATTATATTTATACCGTATTTTATTTTTACCCGAAAATTCAAATGTACAAGAAAATTATAAAAAATTCACCATTGAATAATTTATAATTCCTGATTCCAAAAATAATATTCATTTTATATAAATAATTTGTTAAATATGTGAATTTTTAATTTTAAAATAATGACTGATATTTATTGAAAATGATGAGTTTTTTATGATAACATTTTTAAACCCTTATAAAAATTACATTTGACTTCATAAAAATTATATGATGATTTATATTTGATAAAAAATGTTTAATAATAATATTTTATTAAAATATTATTTATTTCAAAAATCCATTAATTCATTAATTCATTGATTTCATTTGAAAATTAACCAAAAATATAGTTTGTGCTTTAAAATTTATTTACAGAGTAACAATAATTGGATTAAGATATATTCATTATTTTATACAAAATAATGTTCATATTAATATTTCTAGTGTATTGATATATATCCCTTTAATACAATATCATACATCCTAAGAGTAAGGTGTGCGATAGTGGGGCTTTCATGGGGTCGTTCATCGAACATGGTTTGGGTCATGATCTCGATGAGCTTGAACTTATCCCGTAAACATTTTCATTCATGCTTAAGTTGTTAGATCTCATCTTGGTCTTAGTTAAGGAAAAATGAAAAAAATAATATTTCTCTCAGAAGTTCCAATAAATGGGATTCATAGGGTATGATCCTACTAGTTGAGGCCATCACTTCCTTTGTCTATGTCAAATAGATTTTTTAAAACCCTATATTTATACTAGTCATGTGATCACTATTCAAAAAATATATTATCAATGGTAATGATACTTAATGGTCATTTAAATCCAATTGCATATAATAAAAAAAATAAGTTCATGTGTTTTCTATAACCATAAAATATTTAATTAAATCAAAAAGGTGAATTTTATTCATAATAGTTCGGGTCGTTACATAAAAAGTGCCTAGGAACCAAGCTTAAAGATCAAGAAAAAGTTCATAAAGTTTTGTAAGTAAAGGAAATACTGAAAATTTAACCTATACCAATGGTTTTAAACCATTGGGATAGGTTATCCTAATAGTTCCAAGAACCCTTGGTGTGTGATTTGTCGGTATAGCCCTATACCAAAGGTTTACAGTGAACCGTTGGTATAGGGTGGTTGGAATTTTATTTTAACAATGGTTTACTATGAAATGTTGGGGTAGAGATATTCCAATGGATTAAAATCATTGGAAAAAAGATTTATCAATGGTTAAAACCATTGGGATAAAGATATCCCAACAGGTTGAACTGTTGGTAAAGGCCTATACCAACGGTTTGCTGTGAATCATTGGTATAGGGTGGTTAGAATTTTATTTTACCAATGATTCATTATGAACCATCAGAAAAGAGTTCTCCCAATGGTTATGAAACTATTGGTATAGAACCCCCACCCCCCAACTCCCCAGCTAGTAGCATCCCCACTTCCCACTTCACCTGCAATTAGAACTTCAAAACAGAACACACCTACAATGAAATAAAAATTTAAAAATAAAACACACCTGTAATAAAAACTTCAAAACAGAACACAAGAAATAATTAAACCAACAAAACACTACACCTACAATCAGAACTATCTGAAATAAAAATAGAACATGGGAAATAATTAAGCCAATTGCCCGTTGTAGTTTCAATCAAAACAGAACGCCTATAATGAAAATAGAACATCCTCAGCCTGTAATGAAAACAAAAAAAAAACATCCTCAACACATAGAACCTAAAATGAAACCAATAGAGCATCCTTAGATAGCAATAAAAAAATACAGAAATAATGATAATAGAGGAAATCAATTAATGCATTTAACCAATGATAACAAACATACAAAATATCACATATATTCATTCACACCAAATCATCAAAAAAAATGTCATAAATATCAATAAAAAATGTAACATATCAATATTTACCTCATCATAATCACTATTTTAACCATCATCCTTGACCTCATCATCGTCCTCATTATCATCCTCAACCTCAACCTTCACCCCTGCACACTTCCTCGCCATCATCCCCACCCCCTTCCTTTCCATCATCCCCACCATCTTCCTCACGGTCATCCTCATCATTGCCATTTCCAATAATTCCATCATTATAACCACCAGTAGAACTACTTACTAGTGCACTATATAATGTATGCATCATCTACAAATATTCATCACAATACATGGTGGTCTATGGTGTAATTTATGGACATAAAACTTCTATCAATTTTATAAATTCAGTGTTTTCCCTTTGAGTCTGTTATTCCACCTATATATCCCTTTTTCATACTTTTTTACCTTATCCTCATCTTGTGTTACCCATGAATTTTTTTTACAACTCTTTGTTACTATAACCAGCACCTAAAGTGAGTCAATACCTCATCGGTATAATACTCTTCCTTAGTCGGCAACGTACTCTATCATGGTTCTCATCTCCCAAAAATTGATGTAAGCAATCGTTTGGGCCAAATTTTTCAGGTTCCTGGGTATCAAGGGACTCCAAAAAATACTTTTACAAATATAAATATTCTATTAAGTTAAAAATAGGTATTAAAAATTGAAATCAACAAAGTAAAACTTACAATTTGTTGATGTTTCAGTTCATTTACCACGCTTCCATTTTTTCTCTTTCTACTCGAGCAAAATAGTTTTTCTTGAGGCACACATCCTTCAATATTTAAAACCTACCTCTGCAATGACATTGAATTTATGAAACCATAATTGAAAATAGGTTAATAATAATTAATTTCATAACTAAAATCAAATGGATATTAATTCTAAATGAAGCTAAAAATAAAAACATGTGGTGGATGAATTATAACTAAGCATCAATGAATGGGTTATCAATAGATATAACATATATAAATAATTGAATAGGTTGTCATAGTAATCAATAATAAATTGGTTTTGTGATCACTATAATTAATGATAATATGAAAGGGTATTACTATAACATAAATGAATTTGCATGAACAAATTATTAACACTCTAATCATGACTATAACATAAATGAATTATGTTTTGGTAAGATTTAATTATACACATTAGATCCCCTAAATTATAATTTTGAGATTTTAATCACATTACTTGAATTGTTTTGATTTAATGATACAATTGAAACTTTGTTTCTCCATCACATGAGGTCCTAATGTTCTTTGGAACCCCTCATTCTATTATTGTGATCTAGATCATGAATAAAATAATTCCTTTTCATGGTTTTTTTCTAATATTTATATAAATTTAGTTTATTTTGATTCAATTTAGTTTATTATAGTATAGTTCCATTCAAATAATGTTTGGTCATGACATATTCATTGATGTTTACTAAGTTTGATTTAGTCCAGTTTGATTCGTTTCAATTTGATTTTGTTCAGTTTGGTTTAAGTTTGGTTGTGGGTGTGTAACGACCTAAACTTTTGAATAATATTTGTTTCCTAAATTTTTGTGTTATTTTATTTTGTACTCAAAAAAACTATATCCTTTTATTAATGAAGTGATTATAATTAAAATGATACCTTTGGGTTTTAACTGTTATATGATCGTTGGTCAATATGACCGTTGGAAACTATACTCATAATGTAAGGGCTCATCCTTAAACATTACATATTCTTGAATTAAATGGATAATTCACATTGAGGATATTTTTAGGTTTAGAGTTTTAGAAAATTAGATATAAAAATTACATTACATCTCAAAAATTACAAAGTAGACACTTCTACTCAGTTTCCATTTTTTTCATAAAATAAAGACTCTTGAAAAAAAGAGTCATGTCTAGTTTCATGTTTAAGACAGAATGACTTTTCCTTGATCCCATCTTTGACCCTATTCCATATTATGTCCTGTGAAAAACATTTCAAAAACTTGGGATGAGCATAAGAAGCTCTGTAAGGGTTATAAAACAAAGAAAGAAAACATTAGTTCATAAATACATACAGAACATAAACTATTTTAATTACCTCATGAAATCATAAGATTTATCAATAACACATAGAAATCATAAATCATAAAGGTAACTTGTGGCATCCATAACATACTTACATTGTAGTTATCACAGCTACATAGGGAGTTACTTTGTAATACCCATCACAGTATATTCCCTAAATCTTTTAGGAGAAACATTCACGTTTACCTCTGTCACGTTACCCAATGCATTGGAGAGCTATCTCAGGCTCACCCACCATAGATTTATCACGGAACCACCCGTATAGGTAAATAATTCCCAAGAACCATAACATGATCATAACACATAACGTAAGCATAAAGGAAAGATAACATTTCCACATTTCAATAACAATATAACATTTCAATATATTAACGTATCAAAACCATTTTCAATACCAAAAATACATAAAATAGTATGTGGTATTTATTTTCCTTTTAAAAATATTACGGCTTGTTAAGGAAGCCAAAGATCAAATAATACTCGCGGCGGCGGAAAGGTCGTTGTCACCGCTTACGTTAAAAAGAAACATTCTTTTTTTCATTTAGTAAAACATTTCATAGAAAAAGATTACCTTTGAATGAAATGAAAATTCAATGGTGTTTATACAGTGTATAAAAGAAAGTCGGGAATTAGAACAAAATATGTCTTAATGAAAGGAGATTGGGACGAAGTCCCTTACCTTGTGTCCAACTTGGCTCGATTGCTCTTTAATATCCTAAATAATAAACTAAAGTTAATTTATACTTGCTCAAGAACATTTTTCAAGTTTATTATTCCTTTTATATCACTTATTACCATGTTATAAACATTATGTAATCATTTAAGTTAATAATGTTCATTTTGTCGATATTTTGTAGTTGAGTCAAAAAAGAACACCTTATATTTACAAGTTGTCCATGTGGTCAATAGTCCATTATATCCGAAATGATATTCATTATTTAGATATCATATATATCATATATATCATATATATATCCAGTATATATATATATATAACAGTTCATATCATTTGGAGGTAAGAAATGAAATGCATCGTTCATGGAGACGGTAAGTCGTACGTACGCATGAATGCTACTTTCATTTCTATTTATTATTTTAATGTAATTAAAACATAATGATACATAGGTATGTTATAATTTCAGTATAATATCATATATAATATCATTAACTCCATCCTTTATACGTCCCACATATGTAATTAACGAGTCATATCACTTTGAGGGGGCGGTAGTCCGCACTTCCTCAAATGAAATTATCACGTTTACCCATAATGGAAACCATAAAGGTATGCTATAAAAGAAAAATACAGAAGCATAAAGAAAACATAAATATAATATATATAATATATAAATATAGTGTCATCTTAATGGCCACCATGATAGGTGGTATAAGATAATCGAACGATCATCGTCTCGTGAGGCGTTAGTTTGTCATCCACAAAAATAGTATGTTCTTCACCCATTAGATGGAGGTGTGTGTAAGTGTAGTTCAAATACTTCTCATAAAAACATAATAGTATATTTAGGATACTGGTTTTGTTATAAAATAAAGTAATAAAAAGAGTTTAGGGGTTGGAGAAGTAAAATAAAAGAAAAGAAGTTAAGAGAAACTGTTGCCTTTAATTTGGGTAACTTTCTTTGGTTTGAACCAAAAGGACTTCTTGAAGTGCCTTCTACCTAAGGTAAGGCTTCTAGGAGGAGTATAGGGGTGTAGGGAGCTTAATTGGGCAGAGGTTGGATAATACAAAAGTCTTGATAGGTGTGATGAATTGGTTATAAGTGAGGGCTTTTTATAAGGGGGGAGGGGCTCTTTAGGAAAGTTTGTAAATATTATTTTATTATAAACCTGTCTTTGGTTTCTAAAGATCAAAAACTCATTAAAGATGAATATAATATGAAAAATGGTCTAAATAAAATCATCCAATAAGAATTGGACAGGTTTTGTATGTTATTTTAATATTTATAATCTTATTTATTTAAATGATTTATTAATGAGGTAAACACTACATCATTATTGTGTCATAAATAATTTAATTTAGTTGATGTATAAAAATTTTAAAAAAAATACCATGATGTAGGAAATATTTTTATATTTCAAATGAATATTTATAGTTGAAAATATAATTTATATAACCCCTTCTAAAAATTAATTTACTAAAAGATATTTGTTTTTGTCATTTTTGCATTTATTTTAAGTTAATTAATATAAAGTGTCATTATCACTCTCAAGTGGATCAATGGGGTCCCAAAATAGACCCAAAGATGCCCATGGTCATAAATGACTCAACCAATAAGGTTTGGACAAGTGTTAAGGTAATTTTGAATTATTATAATATTCTTTTTACCTTGAATTACCTTATTTACCTTTAACTGCGGTAAATAGAAGCCAAAAGTTACTATTCACCAAAAAATATTTTCATCTTATTGAACCACATTTTACTTACTAATAACAACCATGTATGTCGGATTTTTGAAATTCAATTCACAGAAGTGGTAAAATTTTATTTAAATGAAAAATTCAATTTTTTTAACTAATACTAAGTGGTTTCACTATTCATCAAAAAATGAAGTTTTTCAGAGAAATCCCAAAAATTCGGCCTAAGATATATTTGATATTATAAATTCAAAAATGATGTATATTTTGACAAATTAAAAACATATAAGTGGAATTAATTAATTTAAAATTAATTCCCACTGTTAAAACAAATAGCGTGTTTTTAAGAAACAATAACTATCAAAAGATTGACACTTGTTTATGTCCAATTTCAAAGTGAAATTAATTCTAATAAACAACATTGGATTAAATGGTAAAAATATATTCTAATTACACTTTAAAACCAATTAAAAAGATAATCTAAACATATAAATAAATTAGATTAAAACGTCGTTTTGAATTAAAATACAATATTTTTCACTATTCATTAAAAATGAACTTTATCGGAAAAATTACAAAAATTTACACAAAGTAAATTTTGATGTCCCCGTTCTAAAGAAGGATTTTATTCGGTCAAATAGAATTTATTAAAGTGACCAAACCTAGATTTAAAGAGGGTTTTACATTAAAAGGCAGTAAATCTACCTTTTAATGTAAATTATGCTTAAAATTAGATTCATTCACATTTTAAGCCTCTAACTTTTATTGGATAAATGTAAATACATTTAACAAATATGTATAATCATATTGTAGTTAGTTTTGTTCATTCTCGCCAATACAACAGTTAGGAGTTAACTACCATTTAAAATAATAATATTACATTATTAGTGTGCAACGTAAGATTTAAAGAAACCCATTGTTGCATATTGGGTATGCTATCGAACATAGTAACACATTTTAAAGTAAAATTAATATATAATTCACAAATATTAATAAATATTAAATATGTCTTATTCTTTATTTACCTAGGATGTTACATCCTTCCCCCCTTTGGAGAATTGTATCCTCACAATTTTACTTATCAAAATAAGTGGGGGTATTTATCCCTCATAGCATTTTCAGATTCCCACGTTTCTTATTCAACCATATGGTTTTTTCACAAAACCTTTACTTGGTGAATTGCCTTATTCTGCAACACTTGCTCTCTTCAGTCAAAAATCTGGACTGGTTGTTCCTCATAAGAGATATTATCTTCCAACTGAACTACCATTGAGCTCAAAACATGAGATGGATCTGGCATATACTTTCTCAACATCAAAACATGAAAAACATTGTTTACCTGGGATAAGCTTGGAGGTAAATCCACTCTATATGCAACTGATAAAAATTTCTCCAGGATTTCATAAGGTCCAATGAACCTCGGACTCAACTTTCCCTTCTTACCAAAACGCATCACACTTTTCCATGGAGAAACTTTGAGAAAGACATTATCACCTACCTCAAAAGAAAGATCCTTCCTTCGGTTATCTGCATAACTTTTTGGTCTGCTCTGAGCTATTCTCATGTATTTCTGAATCAACTGAACTTTCTCTACCATCTCTTCTACCAATTCTGGTCCTATCATCTTCCTTTCACCTACTTCATCCCAAAAAGATGGATTTCGACAATGCTTTCCATATAATACCTCAAATGGATCCATTTGTATACTGGAATGAAAACTGTTATTATATGAAAATTCAAACAAAGAAAGATGTTGGTCCCAACTTTCCTGATAGTCCATCAAGCAAGAACGTAACATATCCTCCAATGTCTGAATTTTTCATTCTGATTTCTCATCTGATTGAGGATGAAAAGATGTATAAAAATTTAATTCAATAACCAACGACTTCTGAAGGCCTTTCCAAAAGTTAGAAGTAAACCTGGGATCACGATCAGATACAATGGAGAGGGGAACTCCATGTAACCTAACTATCACTTTAACATACAATCGAGAAAGTTGATCTAGAGACAAAGTATCTCGAATAAGAAGGAAATAAGCAGATTTAGTCAATCGATCAACAATAACCCAGATTGCATTATTACCTAGAGATGTCTTCGGTAATCCCACAACAAAGTCCATGGATATATTTTCCAATTTCCACTCTGAAACCGGTAAAGGGTGAAGCATCCCTTTAGGTAACTTTTGATCTGCTTTAACCTGCTGACAAGTCAAACACATAACAGTAAAATCAGTAATATATCTTTTTATTCTATCCCACCAGCAATACTCCCGAAGATCTCTGTACATCTTAGTACTGCCAGGATGAACTGAAAACGGGGAACTATGAGCTTCACGTAACAACTCATTATTCAACTTTGAATCACAAGGCACACATAATATCTTTCCAAATCTCAAAACACAATCATTATCAGTGTTAAATTCAAGAAACTTACCCTTCTGAACTAACTCTACCTTTTTATGTAACTCACTGTCTTCCTTCTGTGCTTGCTTAATTCTGTCTGATAGAGATGATCTCACTGACACCTGATACAAAACAGAAGAATTTTCTGCACCAAAATCTTCTATGCAAAAGTTTATCAAATAAAAAACCAAAGGATCTTGTTCCAAACGTAACATGGTTAATGAAGCATTACTTTTTTGACTCAAATCATCAGCCACTTTATTTGCTTTTCTCGGGTGATAATGGATTGTGAAATCATAATCCTTGATTAATTCTAACCATATCCTATGTCTCATGTTCAATTCTTTTTGAGTGAATATATACTTTAAACTTTTGTGATCATTATATATTTCAAATTTTACTCTATACAAATGATGCCTCCAAATTTTTAAAGTAAAAACAACAGCAGCTAATTCCAAATCATGTGTAGGGTAATTTAACTCATGTGGTTTCAACTGACGTGAAGCATAAGCAATTACCTGATCATTCTGCATTAGAACACAACCAATTCCTTTCAAAGAAGCATCACTGTAGATAACAAACTCACTATTTCTGGATGGTAGTGCCAAAACTGGAGCATTCACCAATCTTCTTTTCAATTCCTGAAAACAATCATCACATTCTTTTGTCTAGATGAACTTAACACCTTTTCGAGTTAACTTAGTCATTGGACTAGATAACCGTGAAAAATTGTCAACAAACCTCCAGTAATAACCTTCCAAACCAAGAAAACTATGGATCTTAGTTATATTTGTGGGTCTTGGCCATTCTTCAACAACTTTTTTTTAGCTAGATCAATAGTTATTCCATTTTTTGAAATAATGTGACCAAGGAAAGAAATCTGTGGCAACCAAAACTCACACTTGCTGAATTTCCCAAATAGTTTCTTTTCTTTTAAGGTTTTCAAGACAACCCTTAAATGAATTTCATGTTCTTATTTACTTTTAGAATAAACCAAAATATCATCAATGAATACAACCACAAAATTATCCAAGAACTCATGGAAAATTCTATTCATAAGATCCACGAATAAATCAGGTGAATTGGTTAAACCAAAAGGCATAACTACAAATTCATAATGGCCATATCTAGTACGAAATGCGGTCTTCAGAATGTCTTCTTCTTGTACTTTCAACTGATGGTGCCCCGACCTCAAATCAATCTTCAAAAAATATTGAGCTCCCTGGAGCCAATCAAACAAATCATCAATATGAGGCAAAGGATATTTGTTCTTAAAAGTGATATTATTCAATGATCTATAATCAATGCAAAGTCTCATCGAACCATCTTTCTTTTTAATAAACAAGACACTAGCACCCCATGGTGATGTGCTAGGTCAAATGAAACTTTTATCTAATAACTCCTGCAATTGCTTCTTTAACTCTAAAAGTTCAATTTGAGCCATTCGATAAGGGGGTTTTGAAATTGTCTTAGCATCAGGAACTAAGTCAACAGTAAATTCAACTTCCTAATCAGGTATAATACTAGGAAACTCATCAAGAAAAACATCAAGATACTCATTTACCACTGGCACATCATTAATCTCAACACTTCCTTTATTTTCAACAATATGAGCAAGGTAACATTCATTTCCATCTTTTACTAGTTTCTCAGCTTCCTGATATGTTATCAAAATCAAGGGTTTATTCTTATACACAAACTAAAAATCATTCTAAAAAGAAACCACTTTAGCTCTGTAATCAATCTTAGCATGATAAACAGAAAGTCAATCCATACCCAAAATAACATCAAACTCTACTAGCAGCAAAACAATAAGGTTTTTAGGTAGATTCTTCCCGCACACAAGGACATGAATGTTATTATGTTTTCTTTTTGTCTCAAAATTTCCTCCATGTGTTTTTATCGTAAGTTCTGTATTCATATCTTGAGATGGAATTCCCAAATTACTAGAAAACTTCTCAGAAATGAAAGAGTGTGACCCTGAATCAAACAACACATTGGCATAATCTGAACAAACAAATAGTGTACTTGATACTACTTCATTTGATGGCCCAAAATCTGCTGAAGTAGTTGCAAAGGATTTCACCACCCCGTTCTGCTTGTAGTATGGATGATTTCCCTCATTTGAGTTCTTTTTTGGACACTCATTTGCATAATTACCCATTTCATTTCACTTAAAACATTTTACTGACTGTAAATTAGATTTTGTATTACCATTACCTTGATCTTTTTCCGTGCAATTACGAGCCTTATGTCCCATTTTACCACATCGGTAGCACTTAACATAATTCAAAAGACATTCCCCAGTATGATTTTTACCACAATTTTCACAAATTGTAAACTTAAGTTTCTTACCATCAGACTTTATTGAAGAGTTCTTCCCTTTCGCCTGCCACCTCAACCTCTTATTCTTTTGTTTTTCAAAGAACACCTAATCATCAGAAACTCCATTTCCACCTTCTCCATACAATGAACAAGTTTTTCATAACTTTTGAAATCACAATAATCTAAAGCCCTTCGATACTTTGGCTTTAATCCTGAGTAAAAACGGTTGATTTTACTATCAATATCTCGTATGAAATTTGGAGCATACCTTGACAGTCGAGTGAATTTTTCTTCATAAGCAGCCACTGAGTCATCCTCCTACCTCAATTCCAGGAATTGTTTTTCCATTATAAGATGAATCACCTTATGAAAATATTTCTCAAGAAACATACCTTTGAATTCATCCTAATCGAGAGCATCAATCTCCTCACTACCCCTGATATTTTTCACCATCGACCACCACTGATCTGCTTCACCTTCAAAATGGTAAACAGCGAGACTAAACTTTTGATGTTCTAAACAACCCATGACATCGAAAATATTTTCCAATGCTTTAATCCACCCTTCTGCTAGCACCGGGTCAGATGAACCTCTGAATGATGGGGGATGTTGCCTCATGAAATGATCCACTACTGACATGTTCCTATGTGGTTGATCTGGATGATCTCGTACATGGATACCAGCACCATTTATAGCCCAATTCAACTGTGTCATTACTACAACAAACTGTTCATTTTCGATTCCGACCATCTCAGGTTGCTGATTTGGAAGGTTGTCTTCCTCCTGATGTCATCCCAACATAGCTTCCTTGTTTCCTCTGTGAAAAACCATTCTAAACACAAAAATATCTTAGTCGAAGCAACATGGTAATCTATAAATGCTATATGATTCCAATATTAACATAAATTACTTTATGGATATTAATTTAACAATGCCCTAACTCCTAAAGTTATCTAAACCGACCTATGATACCAACTGTAAGGACCTGGCCTTAAACATTACATATTCTTGAATTAAATGGATAATTCACATTGAGCATCTTTTCAGGTTTAGAGTTTTATAAAATTAGGCATAACAATTACATTACATATCAAAAATTACAAAGTAGACACTTCTACTCAGTTTCCATTTTTTTCATAAAATAAAGACTCTTGCAAAAAAGAGTCGTGTCTAGTTCCATGTTTAAGACAGCATGACTTTTCCTTAATCCCATCCTTGACCCTATTCCACATTATGTCCTGTGAAAAACATTTCAAAAACTTGGGATGATCATAAAAAGCTCAGTAAGGGTTATAAAACAAAGAAAGAAAATATTAGTTCATAAATACATACAGAACATAAACTCTTTTACATACCTCATGAAATCATAAGATTTATGAATAACACATAGAAATCATAAATCATAAAGGTAACTTGTGGAATCCATAACATACTTATATTATAGCTATCACAACTATATAGGGAGTTACTTTGGAATACCTATCACAGTATATTCCCTAAATATGTTAGGAGAAACATTCACGTTTACCTCCATCAGGTTACCCAATACATTGGAGAGCTATCTCAGGCTCACCCACCCTAGGTTTATCACGGAACCACCCGTATACGTAAATAATTCCCAAGAACCATAACATGATCATAACACATGACGTAAGCATGAAGGAAAGATAACATTTCCAAATTACAATAACAATATAACATTTCAATATGTTAATGTATCAAAACCATTATCAAAATGATTTTAAATACCAAAAATACAAAAAATAGTATATGGTGTTTATTTTCCTTTTAAAAACATTACAGCTTGTTAAGGAATCCAAAGATCAAATAATACTCGCGGCGGCGGAAAGGTCGTTGTCGCCGCTTACATTAAAAAGAAACATTCTTTTTTTGTAATTTAGTAAAAAATTTCATAGAAAAATATTCCCTTTGAATGAAATTAAAAATAAAATGTGTTTATACAGAGTATAAAATAAAGTTGGGTATTAGAACAAAATATGCCTCAATGAAAGGAGATTGAGATGAAGTCCCTTACCTCGTGTCCGACTTGACTCGATCGCTCTTTAATCTCCTGAATAATAAACTAAAGTTAATTTCTACTTTCTTAAGAACATTTTTCAAGTTATTTATTCCTTTTATATCACTTATTACCATGTTATAAACATTATTTAATCATTTAATTTAATAACGTTCGTTTTGTCGATATTTTGTACTTGAGTCAAAAATGAACACCTTATATTTACAAGTTGTCCATGTGGTCAATAGTCCATTATATCCAGAATGATATTCATTATTTAGATATCATATATATCATATATATCCAGTATGTATATATATATATATATATATAATAGTTCATATCATTTGGAGGTAAGAAATGAAATGCACCGTTCATGGAGACGGTAAGTCGTACGTACGCATGAACACTAATTTCATTTCTATTTCTTATTTTAATGGAATTAAAACATAATGATACATAGGTATATTATAATTCCAGTATAATATCATATATAATATCATTAACTCCGTCCTTTATACATTCCACATATGGCATTAACGAGTCATATCACTTTGAGGGGGCGGTAGTCCGCACTTCCTTAAATGAAATTATCACGTTTACCCATAATGGAAACCATAAAGGTATGCTATAAAAGAAAAATACAGAAGTATAAAGAAAAAATAAACATAATATATATCATATATAAATATAGTTTCATCTTAATGGCCACCATGATAGGCTGTAGTAGATAATCGAACAATCATCATCTCGTGAGGCGTTAGTTTGTCATCCACAGAAACAGTAAGTTCTTCACCCATTAGATGGAGGTGTGTGTAAGTTTAGTTCAAATAATTCTCATAAAAATATCCTAGTATATTAAGGATACTGTTTTTGTTATAAAATAAAGGAATAAAAAGATTTTAGGGTTTGGAGAAGTAAAATAAAAGAAAAGAAGTTAAGAGAAACTGGTACCTTTAATTTGGGTAACTTCCTTTGGTTTGAACCAAAAGAACTTATTGAAGTGTCTTCTGACTAAGGTAAGGCTTCTAAGATGAGGATAGGGATTTAGGGAGCTTAATTGTGCAGAGTTTGGATGATCCAAAAAGATTTATAGGTGTGAGTAATTGGTTATAAGTGAGGGCTTTTTATAAGGGGGAGGAGGGGCTCTTTAGGAAATTTTGCAAGTATTATTTTATTATAAACCTATATTCGGTTTCTAAAGATCCAAAACTCATTAAAGATGAATATAAGATGATAAATGATCAAAATAAAAGCATCCAATAATAATTGGACAAGTTTTGAATGTTATTTTAATATTTATAATCTTATTTATTTAAATGATTTATTAATGAGGTAAACACTGCATCATTATTGTGTCATAAATAATTTAATTTATTTGATGTCTAAAAATTATAAAAAAATAACATGATGTAGGAAATATTTTTATATTTCCCATGAATATTTATAGTTGAAAAGATAATTTATATAACCCCTTTTAAAAATTAATTTACTAAAAGATATTTGTTTTTGTCATTTTTGCATTTACTTTAAGTTAATTAATATAAAGTGTCATTATCACTCCAAAGTGGCTCAATTGGGTCCCAAAATAGACCCAAAGATGATCATGTTCGTAAATAACTCAACCAATAAGGTTTGGGCAAGTTTTAAGGTAATTTTAAATTATTATAATATTCTTTTTACCATAAATTACCCTATTTACCTTTAATCGCGGTAAATAAAAGTCAAAAGTTAGTATTCACCAAAAATTATTTTCATCTTATTGAACCACATTTTGCTCACTAATAATAACCATGTATGTCTTATTTTCAAAATTCAATTCACATAAGTGGTAAATTTTCATTTAAATGAAAAGGTCAGTTTTTTTTAACTAATACTAAGTGGTTTCACTATTCATTAAAAATTGAAGTTTTTCATAAAAATCCCAAAAATTCAGCCTAAGATATATTTGATATTCCGAATTAAAAAATGATGTCTATTTTTTCAAATTCAAAACATAAAAGTGGCATTAATTAATTTAAAATTAATTCTCGTTGTTAAAACAAATAGCGTGTTTTTAAGAAATAATAACTATCAAAAGATTGACACTTGTTTATATCCAATTTCAAAGTGAAATTAATTCTAATGACCAACATTGAATTAAATGGTAAAAATATATTCTAATTAAAATTTAAAACCAATTAAAAATATAATATAACCATATAAATAAATTATATTAAAACACAGTTTTGAATTAAAATACAATATTTTTCACTATTCATTAAAAAATGAACTTTATCAGAAAAATTCCAAAAAATTACACAAAGTAAATTTTGATGTCCCCATTATAAAGAAGGATTTTATTCGGTCAAATAGAATGTATTTAAGTGACCAAATCTATATTTAAAGAGGGTTCTCCTTTAAAAGGCGGTAAATCGACCTTTTAATGTAAATTATGCTTAAAATTAGATTCATTCACATTTTAAGCCTCTAACTTTTATTGGATAAATGTAAATACATTTAACAAACATTTATAATCATATTTTAGTTAGTTTTTTTCATTCCCACCAATACAATGGCTAGGAGTTAACTACCATTTAAAATAATAATATTATATTATTAGTGTGCAACGTAAGATTTAAAGAAACCTGTTGTTGCGTATCGGGTACGCTATCGAACATAGCAACCCCTTTTAAATTAAAATTAATATTTAATTCAAAAATATTAATAAATATGAAATGTGTATTATTCTTTATTTACCTGTGATGTTACACATAATTTTATGATTATTGTTTATAAATACAAATGATCATGGTTAAATAATAGAAAAATAAGAGTCAATGGCCTCATCCAGTAGACTCAGTCCATATGAAGCTCATTTGTCAGAGATTGGGAAGGAGGTGGCATCGTTGGGCTTTGCTTTGGACCAAGCCCAAGCCGAACTCCAACATGTTAATCTTGAACGGAATCGATTATGGGAGAAGTTCAATCTAATAGAAATCACCACTCGGGCAATGTTGTCTGAGCCACCTCAAGATTCTATCACCATTGCACACCTTACTCTTAGGTCCTATGTAGGTGTTATAAGGGTATATGTAATGAGGCCTTAGTTACTTTGCATAATCCATTTGTATAAATAAAATTTTTATTTCTTATTATGGTAAAATTTGTAAATTTAAAATGTTAAAATAAATATAGGATGAATTTATAGAAGATCCATATTATTGATGAATATTGAAAAAATGGTATTTTAAAATATTTTTATATACTTTAAATAATTAATAATGTGAAATTATTTTCAAAAAAAAAGTCTTTTAAAGTTGTGATCAGAAACAAATTTAGATTCTAATAAGATCAACTTAATTTTTTGGTGAATAGTAAATTATGAATAGTAATATTACCCTTATGAATAGTAATGTGACCAATGAAATAGTAACCTCACTTAATAAAGTATAAATATAATTTAGGCATCTTTAATGGTGAAGTGATATAATAGCATAAGTAAAAAATAGTTTTAGAAATTATTAGTTAAGTATTGGTATTTTTTTCAGGTAAATAGTGTTTTTACTTAAAAACTAAATATATCATAATTAAAAAATTATTTTCATAAAATGGAGTTCATTTTTTAATTTATATCATCGATATTAGGTTAGGGTGAATTTATGAGATTTTTATAAAATGTGTTGTTTTTTAGTGAATAGTAAAAATGCAATTTTGATTTTCGATGTGTTTAATGACATCATTAATGATTTAATGCTGATGTAATAATTCTTGTAAAAAAATTTACAGTAAGATATGTTATGAGGTGTCTCAAGTGGCCAATACCATGGGAAAATACCATGGGTAGGCCCATGGTTTTACAAATACCACTAATGAGATGTCCCTTGAAAATTAATAAAATATTCTCTCATTTTTTATTTAATACCAACCCATTCCTTCATTACTTTCATTCCAAATTCCTAATCAAAAAATATCTAGTCTTTTTACCTCCAAAATAGTCCTCCCAAGGTGACCTCAAGCCTCTAAGGTCCCAAACTTAGATTTTTTGAAGTTACTCTTCAAGATAAGGGAACCTTTCACCCTCCTCTTTTAGTCATGACTTCCTTTATGTTATGTCTTCTAGTTTCCATTTTATTATATGGGGGTATGTTCTTATATATATTTATTGTTTTTTATTTTATGTCCAAATTATGAGAGACCTTTTCCACTCTCATCAACTTATTTTATGAATTTTTAAGTGACGTCGTTAGGCTGCCGAATTTTTGTAAAAGAAATCACATCTTCTTTTTTTTTCAAGTTTCCATTTCATGTGGTATTTCATTCAAACATCCATATCATAATCGTATTTACATTGTATTATGTCCCTATAATGTATTATGAGTTATAATGGTTGTTTAAACCTTTTCCCCTCTCTTTTTAATGTTTTCTAAAATTATGTTGTATAGCCGTTATGTTGCAAAATTTTCATCTCAAAATCTTTCTCTTTTTCTCAAGAAATTCTCTTATTTTATTTACGTGAATACCCAAACATATTTAATTTCCATGGGTATTAATCAAGACATAAAAATTATATATTTTATTCTTTAATTGACATATATAAAACCCTCATTCCCTTTCTGTGGGTTATAAATGACATAATGATCTTGTTTTTAAGCACTTTTTAAAACGTTGCGATTTTGAAATGAAACTCATTTATTTTATTCTATTTGGGTTATTTATGAAATTTTTGATTATGATCTATGCGGATCACATGAAATTAAATACATATTAATGGTATTCCCTGATAGCACTCCAATGCATTGGGTAAAGAATTTAATCTCTAGAGATGACAAGTTTTACGATACCTTGGTGAATAACCTTGGTAATTTTTATAACACCTTGAGGTTGGACCTTGGTGATATGTTCATGAATGTCTAAATGAAATGTTGTATCCAAATTTTCAAGTTATGTTTAAAGTTATTATTATTATGATATTCCTCTTTATATCCATGTTCTTATTGATTTTTCTCAAGTTCACATGTAAACTGTTTCACTTGTTTTCCTTACTAGGCCTTCTGCACACCCTTTCCCTTGATGTATGTCCCCAGGATATGAGATATAGTAATTGTACTTAGGATGAACCTATGATTAAGCCTTTAAAGTGTACTAGAATAATGTGTTTTATATTTTCATTTAATATGTTCCTGATTTCCAAGACACTAGACTTTAAAAATCCTCTATTTGTAAAATGTAATGAAAAATTATGTAATAAGAAGGCAGAATTCCATAGTTGGTATCAAAGGATAGTTTAGTTATTTGTGGAAATTAGGATATGAAAACTTTAGGAAGAACCCTATATAAAAGTTTAAATATAGGAAAACTTTTTGGTATTTTGTTGAAATATTAATTAAGTGGTTTCTGAACAAATAAATCCTTGTTTGGATACGAACAAGTGGATGTGGATCTAGTACAGATTTACCTAGGAGTGAAAACTCCGACAAGGAGTTTCAGGCTTGAACTGGGGTTCATGGTACATAAAAAAGGTCCTTGATTCAATCTTGGTTGGACACTCTTGGGGGATATGTTTGGTTAATCACAATCTTCTTATAAATCATTATGAATGATTTATAGAGAAATGTAATTGTTAAAGCATGAAGTTTTAAGACATAAAACCCTTTATAGTTAAAATATTCATAAATGAAATAATCTTATAACTAAGGTTTTATTCTTTTAGAAAATGGCGGGGAATAGGAGGAACCATGAAAATGGTGACCACAATGGAACATGTGTTGATGGCCCTCTGATGGAAGCCGGAATGGAAAATTTCTTGAGAATGATGAACCAACTAACTCAAGTTATGGGAAATAAATTGAATCAAGTTGAGAGACCATTCTCATCACAAAGGGAACAACATTCTTTTGAGTCCTTTATGTGTCAACGACCACCAAACTTCAGTGGATCTACCGACCCATTGATTTTTTAACAGTGGATCAGCTCTATCAAGAAGATCATTTATGTGCTCCATTGTTCGGATCAAGAGAATGTAACCCTTTATATTTACCTCTTAGAGGGAGAAGCTGATTAGTGGTGGGATATGATTAAAAACATGAGGACAAGAGTCGAGGTTGAATATATGGAGTAGGAATAGTTCAGGGATCTTCTTCAATAATTATTTCCCTCATTCTATGAGAACAAAAATAGAGAAAGAGTTTCTCAAGATGAAGTAAAAGGAGAATAAATCTGTTGGAAGCCACGAGATGAACTTCACAAGACTTTCCTGTTACACCCCAAGCTTTGGCATAAACTCTAATGGGAAGGTTTATAGATTCTTTGGTGGACTAAGACCTTATTTGTGGAATAATCTATCCAACCAAGACTATGATAGCTATGAAGATATCATGCGAAGTGTGATGAAAGTAAAACTGGAGTTCGGTGAGATGAAGTGGTCTCATAAATCCAATTACAAGAAGAGATCAATGGATCCAAGCTTAAGGAGGACCTTCTATTAGAGAAGAGTAGGAAAGCAAGTGCAATGTCCCATGTGTAATAAATGTGGGAAGTAGCATTCAGGGAAATGCCTGCTCGGGAGTTGGAAGTGCTACAAGTGTGGAAGAGATGGACATATTGCACAGAATTGTCATAGTGAGGTAAAGCCTCAACTTCCCAAAACTAACAACAAGGGGGAGATGGAGTAGACCCTACCTAATGTCCAATTCTATAAGTATAGACAACTTGGAAACTTTTCCAATTACTATCCAAATTTGAGGGAAGTAGAGGGGAATCACCATCAGCCTTAGCAAAGACCAAGGGAAAAAGGTTGTGCTTTTTCTATCACTACAGCTGAAATTGAAGAACAAAATTATGTGGTGGAAGGTAATCTTATTGTTCTCTAAAATTTAGCAAGTAATTTGTTTTATTCTGGTTATATGCATTTCTTTATTTCCTCCAAGTTTGCAAATAATTTAGAATCAACCCCTGATTTTATAAAAGTAGAGTTATCAGTAAAGACTCCTGGTGGGATTATCCAAGCATCATCAATGTTTAGAAAATATAGTATTTACTTTAGTGATCACAATCGTATCACAAATCTAGTATTCATTCCCATGTTGGAATTCAACATTATACTAGGGATGGATTGGTTGTCAAAGTATAATTCTAAGATCAAATGAAGAAGCAAGGAAATCTCAATAGTCTTGAATGGGAAACCTATGGTTATTTTCTAAGGAGAGATATATCAACCTGGTCTTTGTCTAGAAGAACCTCTTATATCCTTCTCTATGGAGTTAATCGGTGAAGAAAAATAAGTAAATGAGAGTATAAGGATATAAAATGTCCCAATAATCTAGGAATACATTGATGTATTTCCTGAGGAGTTACTCAGACCTCCCCCAGAAAGAGAGGTAGAGTTATCCATTAAACTTGTACCTGGATCTCATCCGATATCAAAGACCCCGTATAGGATGGAAAATGTGGAGATGTAGGAATTAAAGAAACAACTCCAAGATCTTTTAGAGAAGGGTTTTATCTGACCGAATGTGTCCCATTGGGGAGAACCTGTTCTCTTTGTGAAGAAGAAGGATGGATCAATGCGGCTATGCATTGATTATAGATAAATGAACGGGATCATAGAGAAGAATAAATACCCTCTTCCAAGAATTGGTGACTTATTTGACCAACTTTGTGGGGCTCAATTCTTCTCTAAGATTGATCTTTGATCTGGTTATCATCAATTGAGGGTGAAGAAAGAAGATATTCATAAAACTGCCTTCCGATCAATATATGGGCATTATGAGTTTGTTTTTATGCCCTTCAGACAGACTAATGCACCTGCTATTTTTATGGATTTGATGAATAGAGTCTTTAAGGACTACCTTGATAACTTTGTGGTAGTTTTTATTGATGATATTATGATATATTACAAAAGTCTCAAGGGTCATGAGGATCATCTAAGGATTATTTTTCAAACTCTATGGAAGGAGAGGATTTTTGGAAAGTTCATCAAATGTAAATTTTGGTTATAAAAAAGTTGCTTCCTTGGGGAACATTGTAACCAATGAAGGAATCATAGTTTACCCTACAAAGACAAAGGTTGTAGAGGAGTGGCCTCAGCCTACAAAAATAACTAAGATTCATAGTTCCCTTGGATTAGCAGGATGTTATAGGAGGTTTGTGAAAAACTTTTCATGACTTTATAATATATTAACCAGGTTAACTCAAAAAGGGGTCAAGTTCTTCTAGAAAAAGGAGTGTGAGGAAAGTTTACAAGAGCTGAAGAAGAGATTGGTTACCACACCTGTGTTAACTCTGCCCTCAAGTGGAGAAGGATTATTTATTTTTAGTGATGCATCTCTAAAAGGGATTGGGTGCTTCCTCATGCAAAATGAAAAATTCATTGCTTATGCATCTCGATAGTTAAAGAATCATGAGCAGAACTATCCTACACATTATCTTGAGCTGGATGCGGTCATTTTTTCTCTAAATATATGGAGGAACTATCTTTATGTGGAGAAATGTGATATATACATAGACCATCAAAGTTTGAATTATATTTTCACACAAAATTAATTGAACATGAGACAAAGGAGATGGTTGGAGCTTCTTAAAGACTATGATTGTTCAATTCAGTATCATCCCGGAAGAGAAAAAAAATTCGTTGATGCATTAAGTAGGAGAGATCCAGTTGTTCTATCCATGATGATGATTCAAAGAGATTCTTTGATCAATGACCTAATAAAGCTGGACATGGGAATTATAAGGGAAGGGACATCATCAACCCTACTCCAAATGATTTCTCAACTGTCATTACTAGAGAAAATCAAGAAGGCTTAGAAATAAGATCCTTTGTTATAGAAGAAGTTTGAAGCTATAAAGGATGGGAAGTTTTCTGAGTATAATATTGATTAAGAAGATTTACTAAAATTTTGTACAAGACTATGTGTTTCATCTATTTTGTAAATAAAGAAGGAGTTGTTGGATGAAGCTCATATCTCTACGTTCTCTATACATCCTGGGAGTAAAAAAAATGTATAGAGACCTTCGTGATCATTATTGGTGGGATAATATGAAAAAGGATATTGCCAATTACACTACAAGGTGTCTAGTATGTCAGCAAGTGAAGGCAGAGTGACAACTTCCTAAAGGGGTATTACAACCACTACCCATACCAGCATGGAAGTGGGATAATATCACTGTGTACTTTGTCACTGGTCTCCTGAGAACTTCCAAAGTAAAAAATGTGATATGGGTTATTGTGGACTATCTCACCAAGACTACCCATTTTATCTCTATTTGGGAATATTTCTCTCTT
Source organism: Viscum album (assembly GCA_963277665.1). Lineage (NCBI taxonomy): Eukaryota > Viridiplantae > Streptophyta > Magnoliopsida > Santalales > Viscaceae > Viscum > Viscum album. Next base: position 1,626,419,350 of record OY728156.1, on the reverse strand, counting down.
GATCAACTTGCTCGGATTTACGTGAAGGAAGTGGTAAGGCTGTATGGAGTTCCACTTTCTATCATATCTGATCATGATCCAAGGTTCACATCAAAATTCTGGAGAAGTCTTCAACATGCTCTGAGTACTGAATTGAATTTCAATATGGCCTATCACACCCAAACCGATGGTCAATCTGAAAGGACTATTCAAACACTCGAGGAAATTCTGAGAACATGATCAATGGAATTTAAAGGTGGATGGGATCAACATCTCCCATTAGTTGAGTTCTCTTATAACAAAAACTTCCACTCGAGCATTCAAATTGCACCCTATGAATCTCTGTATGGGAAGCGATGTAGAACTCTTACTTTTTGGGATGAAGATGGTGAGACAAAGCTTCTTGGGACTAATCTTATGCAAGAGATGTCAGAAAAAGTAAATGCCATCCAACAACACATTAAGGCTTCTCAGAGTCGGAAAAAGGGTTATCCCAACAACCATTGAAGGGACTTGGATTTTGATGTTAGTAACAAAGTATTTCTTCAAATTTCACCTTGGAAGATAGTCATGGAATTTGGGAAGAAAGGGAAACTCAGCCCTAGGTACATTGGCCCCTAATAAATCCTTGATCGTGTAGGAGTAATGGCCTATCGGCTTTCACTTCCTCCAATTCTAGCACAAGTTCATGATGTATTCCACATATCCCTCTAGAGAAAGTACATACCTGGCCCTTCACATGTATTAAATCTAGAGGTGGTGTAACTAGAACATGACCTCTCTTATGAGGAGCAGCTAGTGGAGATCTTGGATCATAGAGACAAGGTTCTACGCAACAAGACTACCCGCCTTGTTAAGGTGTTGTGGAGAAACCAAAAATGTGAAGAACCCATATGGGATCCAGAAGATTCTATGAGGTAGAAGTACCCACACCTTTTATCTTTAGAGGGTACGAGTTAAAATTTTGGGGATGAAATTTATTAAAGGGGAAAGAATGTAACGACCTAAAATTTTGAATAATATTTTTTTCCTGAATTTGTGTGTTATTTTATTTTGTACTCAACAAAACTATATATTTTTATTAATGAAGTGAGTATAATTAAAATGAGACCTTTGGGTTTCAAATGTTATATGACCGTTGGTCAATATGACTATTGGAAACTATACCCATAACGTTATGATTATTGTTTATAAATACAAATGATCATGGTTAAATAATACAGAAAGAAGAGTTGATGGCCTCATCCAGTAGACTCAGGCTATATGAAGCCCATTTTTCAGAGTTTGGGAAGGAGGTGGCATCACTGGGCTTCTGTAATGACCCAGACCCGAACAGCCACCCGAACAGTGCTAAATGGGTCAGGTGCTACTACCTTAGGCACACCTCCCCGAATGCAAAAGGCTGCTGACTAGCAGTGAGGGTCTGATAGGTATAGTGGGGAGGTTATACCCTCTCAGAGGATAATAATAACGGTACTGGTCCAAGTATAACAACAGAGATGCAGCGGAATAAAAGACTCAGCAGACTCGAACCAGACCCACAGAGTGGAAGCACATAAAATATCAATAAACAGCGGAAGAAATAAATATAAACAACAGTAGCGGAAAGTAAACACAACATCATGATAATCAATGGTAACTACTAAACAAACCAAACATGCATCCATAGAAAGTCACTAAACAAAAGGGGTGCCAATGGCTAACCAACAGTATCTACAAAAAAGTAAGCATGCTGATACAAGTAAAGAAAACAAAACAGAGTAACCCCAGCTAGGTAAGACCTCAAGTTCTATACCATCTCCATGAAACAACTAACGCAGCCCAGCTCCTGAAGCTGGCCTCTTTCCTACACGTAAATCCATAAAGTCTGCACGCATCTCGAAGGGCTCGTGCAGGGTGTGAGAAAAATCTCAATAGGATACCACCCAATGGTGAGTACCTAATATGAGTGTTTAAGCAGTCATGCATTTATGAGGAAAGCAGTAAAGAGAATAATTCACAAATAAACACAAACTCCACTAGTGCTCAACAGCCACCATGGAGTGTCACCTGCTTCGGCCAATGCCGGAATCTCTGTCATGTAACTCAGCACCATGTGCCCCCGGACACTGCGTGTCTCAAGTACCAATGTCCCGAAGGCACGCCCAAGAATAGTAACCTGGCACCTTGTGCCTCCTAACACCTCATGCCTCAAGTACCGACGTCCCGAAGGCACGCCTAAGAACAACCCGGAGGAACAGCGATGTCTGTCCTCAAATAAGTACCGAAGATACAGCGATGTATGCCCTCAAATAATGTAACCAGAGGGACAGCGATGTCTGCCCTCAAATCACGGCGAGCCTTTGGCCCCAACCTGATAGTATCAATGTTATCCCCTGAAGGATCCTCACCTTTCACGTGACTTCCTACAACAAGCACCCCCAAACCAAAATACTTAAACCGCAACTATGGGGGCCTCTACCCACACGAGTGGTCAAAACCACCTCATCATGGAGTATCTCTGTGTGCACACTACTCAAGGTTTTCGGGTGAGTGGTAATCACAAAAATAGTACCCAAGCCACAACACCTCTGATACCTCGTGTCCCTGCGATCATGTCTCTCAAGTCTGATGGCATCGTCATCCTAGTAACCCGGGGCAAGCCCAACCTGACAGTCATCCTGCCTCAAACCGACGTCCATGACGCCCAATCCCGTTGTCAGAACTACCCAACGTAACCTAGGCCAAGCCCAACCTGTGATCAGCATCACTCAAGAACATCTGGGTCATTCCCAACACAACCCAAAGGGTCCAGCATGTGCAATTCAGCAATTGCATATATAAAAATTTTAAACAGAAAGCATAAACAGGAAAAACAAACTAAACAGTTAAATTTCACTATGCAAGGTGTTGTCCCATACCAGCACTGAGGTCTTGAATGCCTCTAACAAATTTATATCAAGTTCAAAAATACTAAACTCAACAGTTTATAACAATATAATTCAAATTAAACCATTTTGGCATTCCCTGTCCAAAATTCCCCGATGAGCAATGGCCCCTCACCTGGCCCCACTCAAGCAAAACTAGTAACAGGGCATACCTAAGGGTATCACATAGGTCAATGAACAATATAATGTACAATATCAGATAAAAGTGGGTCCCGTTCAAAATACCTGAAAACGTGTCGAAGGTTGTGTCACCCAAATGACCATGGAAACACAAAAAGAGGTATGCACCACCTACCTGAGACTCGTACGATGATACTCCTTCGGTAACAGCCTCCAATTCGGTCTAAAACGCGGTAGATATACAAAAGAATTCAAACCACTCAAACCCCTATAACTCGTTCTAGAACAAAAAATAGACAAAACGGATCAAGAGGAATCGAGGCCTTACCGAGGCAGTTCCAACGCATCAATCGGTGTTCGAATCGGGTCTCGGAAGGACGATCAGAAGAAGAAAGAAGCTTCGGTTGTCTTGGTTCGCAAAATCGGGCGGAACATATGAGTTCTGCCTCAAAATGAGACTACTGCCCGTTTTAACACAAAAAAAAAAAGAAACTACATGGCATGTACTTTAGGACTACACACCGTGTATATCATTTAACTATTCATTTGGCTACTATAATTTCACCGACTTACTTTTCGAACCTGCCGACATGAGTACACGGCGTGTACCTAGGGGTACACGGCGTGTACTCGGCTTCTCTTCTCTTCCTTGCCGACTTACCCACATGCCAGGTATATCCCTCATACATGTCCAGACTACACGGCGTGTCCAAGGGGAACACGGCGTCTACTTGGTTTCAATGATTCACCACCCGGCCAATAGGCCTACACGCCATGTATAGCCATCACACGGTCGGGGGTACATGGCGTGTTTAAAACTACATGCCGTGTAGTAAGAAATTTCTAATCGGTCACCACACGGCATGTGCTCAGCGAGCACACAGTCGGTCACTCACTTAACATATACATGGCGTGTACTTAAAGTACACGGCGTGTAGTCTGGAAATTTCCAGAAACTACCCAAATTCTCCGATTTCCTCAGAATCCAGTCAAAAATTAAAACAGGGTCAGGATTTTGACCCGTTCTAAAAACCTGGGTTCTTATAATCTCCCCACCTTAACATAGCTCGTCCCCAAGCTATCAAACAAAACCTAAAGATGGAACCGAACATACCACCCCGATCAAAGTAACCCGGACTTCCTCGGTCTCAAAGGTCCTGGCTAAATTCCTCAAGGGGGCTCCCCACCTTAGGAATCGCTTAACCCGGTCTCAACCCAACAAAACTCAAAGCAACAAAGTTTACTAACCTGTTTTCCGAACGCATAGTCCTTCTGTGATGCATCATCACCCCTGCACCTCATTGGTGTTCTTGTGTCATCCCCGACACCCAACGTATCCCGCACCGCATCGGTGTATGCCTCCATGAGGTCCTGCATCCCATGGATGCTCAAAAACGAACCTGGTGCCTAGCACCTCAAGTAGCCCACATCCTCGATGCCTCGATTCCCACAGCACCTCAAGTAACCTGCATACTCGATGCCCCTGATGCTACGCATCTCATACATATATATATAAATATCACGTACCCGATATGGTGTCAATCCCACTGACTAGCATCTAGTCAGTCCACATAGATCATATGCACCATGTGCACTCAAAACGAACATGCCTCTATAGGTCATGCCAAAAAAAGGAAACATGGAATCACGGACACACCCATGGTGTACCTCTAATCGTCATTGGCTCCTCATCATGCTCAGCCCCTGGGAGCTCCATGGCATGCACCTGGCCTGAGGTACGGCTTCCTAATGCCTGACCTCCCTGCGGTACTGCACCAATCACTGGCCACTAACCCCTCAGATGGGTCCTGCTATCTCTGTCATGTCCCCCGCGTGCTGCTGAACCTCAGCTACCCTCTCCTGGTACCGAACCTGAACCAACTCCAGATGCCACTGTCTGTCCTAGTCCCTGCCTGCTGGCTGTCTGAGAAGACTGCCTGCAAAACCTCTCCAGATGCCCGACCTGTCCACATGCCCAACACTCCTTAGGAGACCTATCGCACTAAGTCCGAACATTTCCTGGCTATACACACTGAAATCAAATCACTGAATAACTTCCATGAGGTGGTCTAGTTGAATCCCTGGCCTGACTGCCCTGTTGGAACTCATCCCGTCCTCGCTTCCTGCTGTCTGAACCGTCACCTGAAGCTATCACCCGGCCAACCTGGGGCATATCCCTCTGGTTTCCCTCTGCTATAAGCACCTGGTTCACAGCCTCGGAGAAGGAACTTATCCTGAAGATGTTCACCTGGACCCGAATGGCGTGTTGTAATCCATCCTCGAAGTGTCTCACCCTAGCTGCGTCATCGCTTACCATACCAGGTGAAAAGTGATACAACTCTGTGAAAGTGGTTGTATAGTCCATGACGGACATGTCTCCCTGCTAAAGACTCAAGAACTCCCGAGCTCTCTCCGCCCTCAGTGTCTCTAGATAGAAGTGCTCAAATAACCTTTCCTCAAAGTCCTTCCATGCCAGTCCCTCATGCCTATGAGCCTGAACTTGCACATCCCACCAACGCTTTGCCGGTCCTCTCAGCATGTACGTCGCCAGCTTGACCATCCGCCCTGGAGGTATCTCAAGTTGCTCGAAGATCATCTACATCATCTCTATCCAATTATCAGCCGCCTGCGAACCACCCTCACCCTGAAAAAGAGGTGGGTGTTGCGACTGGAACTCCCACGTCAGATATTCCATAGACAGCTCTGTACCCTATGTGCCTTTATCAATCCCCTGAAAGACTCACACCAGACTAGCTCAGAGATGCTCGTCGATCCATGGCCCGAACGATGCCAAACCCGGTTGTTGTCCTGCCTGTACTGAATCCTGTTCCTGATCATGTCCCTGAGCCTATACCTGCGGCTCATGCTCTGCCTATACCGAATCTTGAACTTGATCATGCACCTGCGACACTGTATCATCTCCCATCTGACGCTCCATCTGAGTCACCCAAATAGGAACCCACTGAATACCATAAATGGTCAGACAACCCATATATATATATAAATATATATTCAATGTAGATAAGAAAGTAGTAAAAGGCAGTGCATACTACTACCCTTACTCTCCCCCGCTGCAACCCATTCCCTACGGCATCTCGGCCTCATGGCCTCCTTACCCGCCCCTATCAGGGTCAAGTATCAAAAGTACCACGGGGCCATGCCCATCCTGACAACCAACATTGCCTCAAACCGACGACCGTGTCGCCCAATCCTGGTGTTCAAAATCACCTCAACTAAAGTACCTGCCTGCTCATACAAGAGCTAGACCCAAATATCCTGCCACATGCAATTCTATAAAGAAGTATAAATCATGGTATACACATTGAAACAACAATAAATTCTATCATGAATTTCACCTTTTCACATTTCAAGAATACAAAGTATGGAAATTGATATTTATTCACATGGAATTATAACTTCACAAAGAATACGTGAAATTATGAAATTGAAATACCCTAAAAATGTGCATATCAAAAGCCAAGAAAACAAGTATTGACATACCGGGACAAGGTCCAATTCTCCTTTACCACACCGGTCAAGGGTCACATATCACAATAAATAACATCAAACACCAAGTGAGCCACCGAGGTGGAAATCATATCATCTGTAATCTGAGAAAAAAGCAAACAGCAATTCCCACCCATGGAAACTTGGTTCATCCCTCGTACCTGGGGCTACAGGAACCCAAGCACAAGCTAGAAACCCAATTCCATTAACAACCTATCTCCAGTCAACCATAGCCTAAATAGTAAAACCAGTAGAAATAAAAGATAAGTCTCAATCTCATTAGTAGCCAGTAAAACGATGCTACTAAATCCCTATCAATAACTCCTCTGATACCACTTTGTAATGACCCGGACCTAAACAGCCACCTGAACAGTGCTAAATGAGTCGGGTGATACTACCTTAGGCGCACCTCCCCGATTGCCAAAGGCTGCCGACTAACAGCGAGGGTCTGATAGGTATAGTGGGGAGGCTATACCCTCTCGTAGGATAATAATAACGGTACTAGTCCAAGTATAACAGATGCAGCGGAATAAAAGACTCAGCAGACTCGAATCAGACCCGCAGAGCAAAAACACATACAATATCAATAAACAGTGGAAGAAATAAATATAAACAACAGCAGTGGAAAGTAAACATAATAGCATTCTAATCAATGCTAACTACTAAACAAACCAAACATTCATCCATATAAATTCACTAAACAAAAGGGGCGCCAATGGCTAACCAACAGTATCTACAAACAAGTAAGAATGCTGATACAAGTAAAGAAAACAAAACAGAGTAACCCTAGCTAGGTAAGACCTCAAGGTCCATACCATATCCATGCAACAACTAACGCAGCCCAGCTCCTAAAATCAGCCTCTTTCCTGCACGTAAATCCATAAAGTATGCACACGTCCCGAATGGCCCGTGTAGGGTGTGAGAAAAATCTCAGTAGGATACCACCCAATGGTGTGTACCTAATATGAGTATTTAAGCAGTCATGCATTTATAAGGAAATTGGTAAATAGAACAATGCACAAATAAACACAAACTCCACTGGTGCTCAACAGCCACCATGGAGTGTCACCTGCTTCAGCCAACACCGGAATATCTGTCATGTAACTCGGCATCATGTGCCCCCTGACACTGCGTGTCTCAAGTATCGACGTCCTGAAGGCATGCCCAAGAATAGTAACCCGACACCTTGTGCCTCCTGATACCTCGTGCCTCAAGTACCGACATCCCGAAGGCACGCCCAAGAACAACCCAGAGGAATAGCGATGTCTGTCCTCAAATAAGTACCAGAGGGACAACAATGTATGCCCTCAAATAATGTAACCGGAGGGACAGCGATGTCTGCCCTCAAATCACGGCGAGCCTCTGCCCCCAACCCAATAGTCTCAATGATATCCCCTGAAGGCTCCTTACCTTCCATGTGGCTTCCTATAGCAAGCACCCCCAAACCAAAATACCTAAACTGTAACTACGGGGGCCTCTACCCACATGAGTGGTCAAAACCACCTCATCACGGAGTATCTCTGTGTGCACACTACTCAAGGTTTCTGTATGAGCGGTAATCACCAAAATAGTACCCAAGCCACAACACCTCTGACACCTCGTGTCCCTGCGACCATGTCGCTCAAGTCTGATGGCATCGCCATCCTAGTAACCCAGGCCAAGCCCAACCTGACAGTCATCCTGCCTCAAACCGACATCCATGACACCCAATCCCGTGGTCAGAACCACCCAACGTAACCCGAGTCAAGCCCAACCTATGATCAACATCACTCAAGAACATCTGGTCTATGCCCAACACAACCCAAAGGGTCCATCATGTTCAATTCAGCAATTGCATATATAACAATTTTAAACAGAAAACATAAACAGGCAAAACAAACTAAACATTTGAATTACACTATGCAAGGTGTTGTCCCATACCAGCATTGAGGTCTTGAATTCCTCTAAAAAATTTATATCAAGTTCAAAAATACTAAACTCAATAGTTTATAACAATATAATTCAAATTAAATCATTTTGGAATTCCCCAGCCAAAATGCCCCGATGAGCAACGACCCCTCAACCGGCCCCTCTCAAGAAAAACTGATAACAGGGCATACCTAAGGGTATCCCATAGTTCAATGAACAATATAATGCACAATATCAGATAAAAGTGGGTCTTGCTCAAAATACCCGAAAATGCGCCGAAGTTCGCGTCACCCAAATGACCACGAAAACACAAAAAGAGGTATGCACCACCTACCTGAGACTCGTATGATGCTACTCCTCCAGTAACAGCCTCCAATTCGGTCTAAAATGCGGTAGATCTACAAAAGAATCCAAACCGCTCAAACCCCTATAATTCGTTCTAGAACAGAAATCAGACAAAACAGCTCAAGAGGAATCGATGCCTTACCGAGGGGGTTCCAACGCATTAATCGGTGTTCGAATCAACTCTCGGACGGATGATCAGGAGAAGAAAGAAGCTTCAGTCGGCTTGGTTCGCAAAATCGGGAAGAACATATGAGTTCTGCCTCAAAACAAGGCTATTGTCCGTTTTAACGCAAAAAGAAAAAAGAAACTACACGGTGTGTACTTTAGGACTACACGCCATGTATATCATTTAACTATTCATTTGGCAGCTGGAATTCCGCCGACTTACTTTCTGAACCTGCCGACATGAGTACACGGTGTGTACCTAGGGGTACACGGTGTGTACTCAGCTTCTCTTCTCTTCCTCGCCGACTTACCCACATGCCATGTATATCCCTCATACATGGCCAGACTACACAGAGTGTCCAAGGGGAACACGGCATGTACTTGGTTTCAATGATTCCCCACCCGGCCAATAGGCCTACACGCCATGTATAGTCGCCACATGGTCGGGGGTACACGACGTGTTTAAAACTACACGCCATGTAGTAAGAAATTTCTACTCGGTCACCACACAACATGTACTCGGCGAGCACACGGCCGATCACTCGCTTAACATATACACAGCATGTACTTAAATTACACGATGTGTAGTCTAAAAATTTCCAGAAACGCCCAAATTCTCCAGTTTCTTCGGAAACCAGTCAAAAATTCAAAAAGGGTCGGGATTTTGACCCATTCTAAAAACCCGGGTTCTTACAGCTTCGCTCTGGACCAAGCCCAATCCAAACTCCAACACGTTAAGCTTAAACGGAATCGCTTATGGGAGAATCTTGAACTGATAAAAATCACCACTCGAGCAATGTTGTCCGAGTCACCCCAAGATTCTATCACCATTGCACACCTTACTCTTAAGTCCTATGCAGGTGTTATAAGGGGATATTTAACAAGGCCTTAGTTACTTTGTGTAATCCTTTTGTATAAATAAAATTTTTATTTCTTAGTATGGTAAAATTTGTGAATTTCAAAATGTTAAAATAAATATAGGATGAATTTATAAAATTTTCATATTATTGATTAATATTGAAAAAAGGGTATTTTAAAATATTTTTATATACTTTAAATAATTAATAATGTGAAATTATTTTAAAAAAATAGTCTTCTACAATTGTGATCAGTAGGAAATTTAGATTCTAATAAGATCAACTTATTTTTTGGTGAATAGTAAATTGTGAATAGTAATATTACCCTTATGAATAGTAATGTGATCAATGGAATAGTAACCTCACTTAAGAAAGTATAAATATAATTTAGAATTCTTGAATGGTTAAGTGATATAATAGCATAAGTAAATAACTATTTCAGAAATTATTAGTTAAGTATTAGTATTTTTTCAGGTAAATAGTGTTTTTTACTTAAATATTAAATATATCATAATTAAAAAAATATTTTCATAAAATGGAGTTCATTTCTGAATTCAGAGCATTGATATTAGGTTAGGGTGAATTTATGTGATTTTTATAAAATGTTTTGTTTTTTAGTGAATAGTAAAAATACAGTTTTGAGTTTCTGTGTGTTTAATGACATCATTAATGATGTAATGATGATGTAATAATCCTGGTATACTTGTATACAATAAGATATGTTATGAGGTGTCTCAAGTGGCCAATACTATGAGAAAATACCATGGCCAAGCCCATGGTTTTACAAATACCACTAATGAGGTGTCCCTTGGAAATTAATAAAATATTCCCTCATTTTTGCTATAATTACCAACTCATTCCTTCATTATTTTCATTCCAAATTCCTCCTCAACAAAGATCTGGTATTTTTACCACCCAATTATTCCTCCCAAGGTTCCCTCAATCCCCCAAGGTCCCAACCTTTTAGTTTTTGAAGTTACTCTTCAAGGTAAGGGAACCTTTCACCCTCCTCTTTTAGTCATAACTTCCTTTATCTTATGTCTTCTAATTTCAATTTTATTATGTGGGGGTATGTTCTTATATATCCTTATTGATTTCTATTTTATGTACAAATTATGATATACCCTTTCCTCTCTTATTAACTGATTTTCTGAATTTTTAAGTAACGTCGTTAGGCTGGTGAATTTTTGTAAAAGAAATCACATCTTCTCTTTTCTTTCAAGTTTCCTTTTCATGCGGTATGTCATTCAAAAATACATACCATAATATTATTTACATTGAATTATGTCCCTATACTTTATTATGAGTTATTTATGGGTGTTTAACCCTTTTACCATCTCTTTTTAATGTTTTCTAAAATTATGGTGTATAGTCGTTATGCTGTAGAATTTTCGTCTCAAAATCTCTCTTTTTTTCAAGAAATTATCTTATTTTATTTATGTGAATACCCAAACATATTTATTTTATAGGGGTATTAATAAATACATAAAAATGATATATTTTATTCTGGAATTGACATACATAAAACCCTCATTCCCTTTCCATGAGTTATAAATGACATAATGATCTTGTTTTTAAGCACTTTTTAAAACATCATGATTTTGATATGAAACCCATTTCTTTTATTCTATTTGGGTTATTTATGAAATGTTTGATTATTATCTATGTGGATCACATGAAAATAAATACATATTAAGGGTATGCCCTGATAGCGATCTAATTCATTGGGTAAAGAATTTAATCTCTAGAGATGACAAGTTTTACGATATCTTGGTGAATAACCTTGGTAATTTTTATGACACCTTGGGGTTGAAAATTGGTGATATATTCATGAATGTAAAAATTAAATGTTATATCCAAATTTTCAAGTTATTTTTCAAGTTATTATTATTATGATATGCCTCTTTATCTCCATGTTATTATTGATTTTTCTCAAGTTCACATGTAAATTGTTTCACTTGTTTTACTTACTGAGATTTCTACTCACCATTTCCCTTGATATATGTCCCCAAGATATGAGATTTAGTAATTGTAGTTAGGATGAACCTATGATTAAGCCTTTAAAGTGTACTAGAAGAATGTGTTTTATGTTTTCATGTAATATGTTCCTGATTTCCAAGACACTAGACTTTAAAGATCCTCTATTTGTAAAATGTAATGAAAAGTTATGTAATAAGAAGACGGGATGTCATAGGGTGGTTCAAGCTTGTTCAATTCATTATTGATTCATTTAAGTTTATTATTTTAGTTTAAATTAGTTTTTTTTAGATCTATTCCATTTGGTTTGATTTATTTGATTATTATTTTGTTCTATTTGGTTTAAATCAATTTAATTTAGTTATATTTACATTAATTGATTTTTGTTTTAAAAGATCCAATTTCATTTCCTTTATATCAGTATGTTTCCATCCTATCATCTTTAGATAAATATACTTTAGTATATACCAATTTGGGTCAAATCATATTGGTCCAATCCAATTTTTTTCGGATCTGGTTGAGTCTATTTAGGCTAAGTTAGTTCAATTTGGTTCAATTCAATTCATCTTTATTTGGTTAGATTTTAGTTTTTTCAATTGTATTCTATACAATCCAAATTTTGGTATGGGGCTTCCCCCTATTTTTGGTAAATAAATAAAAAGATAAGTTCGGTAATATTTGTATTTTTAATGAATTTTTTTTTTAATTAAATAAGAGAAATAAAAGAGTGTTTTTAATTTTTTAATATTAAAAAATTATTTTAAAAGTTTTGATAAAAATAATTATTTTCTTTTAATTTTTTAAATATTTTCAACTTGGTTCATTTAGGGTTGATTTTGTTTAATTAAATTTAGTTTAGGTCTATTTAATTTGGGTTTTTTTTGGGATGTTCGTGATAATTTTACACAATTTTTCTTAATATAGTTCTGGCCTATTCTAATATATATCATTTGGTTTAATTCAATTTATTTAGGTTCTCCATTAATCACATAATTTCTATTTATTTTATTTATATTCAATTTGGTTTATTTCAGTTAGGTACATTTTTGTTTGTACTAAGTTGGTTCAATTTAGTTTAATGCGACTTATTTTTTTTTTGGGTTCTACTAGGATCGATCATATTTAAGTAAATTTGGTTTAATTAAATATAGTTTGGTTTCGATAATTTGAACGTATTTGGTCCAATTGGTCTTAGGTTTCTTCACTTTAGTTTTTTTGTTTAGTTTATCTTGGTTCAGGTCTAGTTGGTTTATCTATGTTTTGTTTATTTTGTTTGATTTGGGTTTGTTGGGTTTGGGTTGGTGTGTTTTGGTTCTGATACATTCTTGATGGTTTGATTTGGTTCAGGTCAAGTCTATTCATTTCAATTTAGTTTGAGTAAAAATGAGTTAATTTATTTTCATTTTTATTCATTTACATTTATTAGATTTGGCTTGAATGATCATCATTTAATGTTTTAGGTTGGATTTAGTTTAGTTTACTATATTTAGGCCAAGTTGATTTAGTTTAGTTTGATCTAGTTTTATCTCATTCCTATCCATTTAAGTTTTTTTGGATTAGTTTAGATTATCACATATAATTTAAAGTAAGTTTTATCTAGTTCATTTTATTTATTTATTTTTTAAATTAGTTTGGTTCAGTTCAATTTAGTTTGATTTAGTGTATTTTGATATGATTCAATTTTATTTAGTTTTTTTGAATTGGTTTATTTTGGTTTGATTTATTATGTTCTAGTTTGGTGCAGTTATGTTATGTTTATTATTTATCTATATATTTTTATTCATTTTAGTTCCATAAAGTTAAATTCATTTTGTTTTTAGTTAAAAAGATTTAATTTATTTTGGTTTACTTTAATTAATTTTGATTCAGTTCAGTTTTATTGGATTTTGTTTAGGTTAGTTAAATTATTTTTGATTTGAGTCAAAGTAGGTATGTTCATTTTAATTAAGTATTTCATAGTTTGAATCAATTTACTTAACATTTCTTTATTTATTTTCTATTTAAATTGATTTGGCTTGGTTTGATTTGGATCACTTTTCATGAATTTTTTCAGATTCGTTTTGTTTTCTTTGGGTCTAGTTGGGTCAATTTGGTTTAGTATGGTTTATTTTAGTGTGGGTTGGATCTATTTATCTTGGGTTAGGTTAGGTCAGTTAGTTTTATTTAATCTTACTAGGTTATTTATTATATATGGTTCAATTTGGTTTTGTTCAAGTTAGATTAGGATAATTTTTTAGTTATATTTGATTTAGTTTTGATTCTGTTCAAGTTAGTTTAGTTTAATTCAATCTATTTCTATTATGTATACTTTAGTTTCTCTCTATTTTACTCATGTTTATTTTAGTTTATATTAGTTATATTCACTTTAATACCTTTATGTTTAAATTTATTTGGTATACTATGGTTTTATTTTGTTTGATTATATCTAGTTTAGTATGGTTCAATTTTAGTAGGATTAGATTTTGTGATTGTTATCTTCTTGTGATAGTTCAATTTGATTTGGGTTGGGCCTGATCACTTCAGGATCATCTAAGTCAGTTTAGTTTACTTCATTTAGGATTAGTTTAGTTTGGTAAAATATTTTTTCTATTATATCTTGTTTCATTTTGTTTCATTCATTTTAGTTTAGTTAAATTTAGTCACGCTTAATTTGTGAAGGGGGTTTGAGTAGGACATCTTTGTTGGACACCCTAGGCAGGGGAAGAGAGGTTTGAGAAGGGGGGTTTGAGTAGTACATCTTTCCATGACACCCTAGGTAGGTGATCTTGATCTAGCAAGCAAGGATCTATAGAATGGGAGGAAGAAGGTGAAGAAGATGAAGACAAAGGATGAGGTTGGTATTTATATATGTGATGTAATCCCTTATGTTGATATTTATATAAGTGAAAATTTTCATATGTAGTTAATTTTGATATGTGGAGCTACCTATATCACTGTAATTTTCTTAAGTGGGTTTTGGAAACATGACCATTTGTATATGTGGATCATTTTGTCTATAAATTCTCATATGTAGTTTACTCAAACTTTTAGATATCATTCATTTCAAACCATGGATCCCTCATTTGATTTTAAACCATTATTAATCATTCAAAACCACTTCAAAACACCTTATGTAAATTATCAATCTTATAAAACACTTTAAAATACATCCCAAAAACATTGATAGTATATAAACTCACCTTTGAGAATATCTGTAATAACTCCACTACTTTCAAAATTTCAACTTTAGTTCAGTCTTCATCCATGTGTATTTAGGAACTAATTTCAATATTTTATTTTTTAGTGTTTTATATGAATCAATTCCATTCATTTCTTATTGGTTTAATTTAGTTTGATTCAATTTGATTTAGTTTAGATAAATTTATTATTATGTGATTGATTATGTTTCTATAATTTCTTTTAATTTGGAATGGTTCAACTTGAATAAAGTGGATATAGTTTATTTTAGTTTGAATTAGTTTGGTTTGGTTTAGTTCAAGTATTTTTGGTGTAGATAAGGTATTTTTAGTAATATTTGGTTTTTTTAGGTTGGATTGGTTTGATTTAGGTCATTTAATACCAAGTCATTTTTTTGTTAATTTTTATTTATTTCATTTAATTTTAGTTCAATTCCATTCAGTTTGGGTCAGGTTAAGTTGAGTTTTTTTGTTTTGACTCTATTTAGTAATTGATACTTTGGTTTAGGTTATTTCTATTTGATTCCATTTGGTTTGGGTTTTTTAGGTCATCATAAATTCCATCTTTATCATCCTATTTATTATCTTTATTTTTTTAGGGAATTAAAAGTTGAGGTAATAACTCCCTAAGGCCTATGAAAAAATTAAACTATAAAATATGAGGTAAAAAAATCCTAGTCCTGTCATGATGGGATAAAACATAAAATTTATGAGTTAATTATATAATGAGGACCAAATCACTTACTTTAACTACTTTTTTGGAAAGGGAATTTGTAAGCTGATTAACCCCATATTTTCATGAGATATAAAAAATTAATTACATCTAAGTAAATAAGTGCCGTACTTTCTTCCTCTCATGTCCCAACATCATAGTCTTTCCCAAAGTGTGGAGGTATGTCATAGCATCCTTATTTTTTTCCTAATTATTCCTAAAAAATTCAATAATAAAAAAGTAAGTATTAATTAAAATCATGGTAATTTTCATTTAAAAACCTCAATTTTGATTAATACCTTGAACTCGATACTCATCCAATGAGCAATCATTTCTCGACAATATTCTATCAGATAGTCATCCATGAAAGGTGTGGCCTCTAAATCTGTTCCAACTCTAGAAAACCATCCACTATACATCTCATGATTATTATAAGGACTCGGACTTAAACATTACATATTCTTGAATTAAATGGATAAATCACATTGAGGATCTTTTCAGGTTTAGAGTTTTAGAGAATTAGGTCATAACATTTACATAAAAACATGAATATTACATGTAGTCAATTCTACTCAGTATCCATTTTTTTATAAAATAAAAACTCTTGAAAAAAAAAAAGTTATGTCTAGTTCCATATTTTAGACAGCAAGACTTTTCTTTGATCTCATCCTTGACCCTATTCATCTTTAAGTCCTGTGAAAAACATTTCAAAACTTGGGATGAGCATAAAAATATCAGTAAGGGTTATAAAATAAGAAAGAAATCATTAGTCCATCAATACATACAAAACATAAACTCTTTGACTTACCTCATGAAAACATAAGATTTATGAATAACACATAGTAATCACAAATCATAAAAGTACTTATGGAATTCATATCATACTTACATTGTAGCTATCACAGCTACATAGGAAGTTATGTTAGAATACCCATCAAAGTATATTCCCTAAATCTCTTAGGTGAAACATTCAAATTTACCTCTGTCACGTTACCCAATGCATTGGAGAGCTATCTCTTGCTCACCCGCCCTAGGTTTATCATGGAACCACCCATATACGTAAACAATTCCCAATAATCATAACATATTCATAACACATAAAACAAACATAAAGGAAAGATAACATTTCCATATTTCAATCACAATATATCATTAAAATATATTGACATAACAAATCCATTATAAAAACCATTTTCAATACCAAAATATGTAAAAAGTATATGGTATTTATTTTCCCTTTTTTTTTAAAACACTACGGCTTGTTAAGGAAGCCAAAGATCAAATAATACTCGTAGTGGCGGAAAAAGGTCGTTGTCACTGCTTACGTTAAAAAACAATATTTTTTGTCATTTAGTAAAACGTTTTGTATAAAAAGATTCCCTTTGAATGAAATGAAAATTCAAAGGGGTTTATACACCATATAAAAGAAAGTCGTGTATAAAACAAAATATGCCTCAATGAAAGGAGATTGAGACGAAGTCCTTTACCTCGTGTCTGACTTGACCCGTTTGTTCTTTAATCTCATGAATAATAAACTAAAGTTAATTTATAATTGCTTAAGAACATTTTTCAAGTTTATTATTTCTTTTATATCACTTATTACCATGTTATAGACATTATGTAATCATTTAAGTTAATAATGGTTGTTTTGCCGATATTTGGTACTTGAGTAAAAAATGAACACCTTATAATTACAAGTTGTCCATGTGGTCAATAGTCCATTATATCTAAAATTATATTCATGATTTAGATATAATATACATCATATATATCCAGTATATATACGTATTTATAACAATATATAACATTTTGGAGAAAAGAAATGAAATGCACCGTTCATGGAGATGGTAAGTCGTACGTACACATGAACGCTAATTTCATTTCTATTTCGTACTTTAAATTTAATTAAAACATAATGATAAATAGGTATATTATAATTATAGTATAATATCATTAACTCTATCTTTTATACATCCCACATATGGCATTAACGAGTCATATCACTTTGAGGGGGTGAAAGTCTGCACTTCCTCAAATGAAATTATCGTGTTTACCCATTATGGAAACCATAAAGGTAGGCTATAAATGTAAAATATAGAAGCATAAAGAAAACATAAAAATAATATATGTCATATATAAATACAGTTCCATCTTAATGGCCACCATGAGAGGTGGTAGGAGATAATCGAACAATCATCGCTTTGTGAGGCGTTAGTTTGTCATCCACAGAAACAGTATGTTCTTCACCCATTAGATGGAGGTGTGTGTAAGTGTAGTTCAAATAATTATTATAAAAACATCATAGTATATTGAGGATATTTTTTTTGTTATAAAATAAATGAATTAAAAGAGTTTAGGGGTTGGAGAAGTAAAATAAAATAAAAGAATTTAAGAGGAATTGTTACCTTTAATTGGGGTAACTTTTTTTGGTTTGAATCAAAAGGACTTCTTGAAGTGTCTTATGCCTAAGGTAAGGCTTCTATGAAGAGTAGAGGGATGTAGGGATATTAATTGGGCAGAGTTTTGATGAGCCAAAAGGCTTTAGAGGTGTGAGGAATTGGTTATAAGTGGTGTCCTTTTATAAGTGGGAGGAGGGGCTCTTTAGGAAAGTGTGAAGATATTATTTTATTATATAACGATATTTAGTTTCTAAAGGTCCAAAACTAATTAAAGTCAAATATAAGATGACTAATGGTCGAAATAAAATTATCCAATAAGAATTGGACAGGTTTTGGATGTTATTTTAATATTTATAATCTTATTTATTTAAATCATTTATTAATGAGGTAAATACTGCATCATTATTGTGTCATATATAATTTAATTTAATTTATGTATAAAAATTATAAAAAAAATAACATGATGTATGAAATATTTTTAGATTTCCAATTAATATTTATAGTCAAAAATATAATTTATATAACCCCTTGTAAAAATTAATTTACTAAAAGATATTTGTTTTTGTCATTTTTGTCTTTACTTTTAATTAATCTAAAGTGTCATTATCACTCCCAAGTGGCTCAATGGGGTCCCAAAATCAACCCAAATATGACCATGGTCGTAAATGACTCAACCAATAAGGTTAGGACAAGTGTTAAGGTAATTTTTTATTATTATGATATTATGTTTACCTTGAATTACCCTATTTACCTTTAACCGCGGTAAATAAAAGTCAAAAGTTACTATTCACCAAAAAATATTTTCATCTTATTGAACCAAATTTTACTTACTAATATAAACCATGTATTTCATATTTTCTAAATTCAATTCACAGAAGCGGTAAAATTTTATTTAAATGAAAAAATCAGTTTTTTTAATTACTACTAAGTGGTTTTAGTATTCATAAAAAATTGAATTTTTTCAGAAAAATATCAAAAATTCAGCCTAGGATATATTTGATATTTCGAATTCAAAAATGATGTCTATTTTAACAAATTCAAAACATGGAAGTCGCATTAATTAATTTAAAATTAATTCCCGTTGTCAAAACAAATAGCGTGTTTTTAAGAAACAATAATTATCAAAAGATTGATACTTGTTTATGTTCAATTTCAAAGTGAAATTAATTACAATGACCAACATTGGATTAAATGGTAAAAATATATTCAAATTATACTTTAAAACCAAGTAAAAATATAATATAACCATATAAATAAATTAGATTAAAAGGCACTTTTGAATACAGTATTTTTCACTATTCATTAAAAAATGAACTTTATCAGAAAAATACCAAACATTTACCCAAAAGTAGATTTTGATGTCCCGAATCTAAAGAAGAATTATATTTTGTCAAATAGAACATATAAAAATTACAAAAACTATATTTAAAGAGGTTTCATCATCAAAAGGCGGTAAATTGACCTTTTAGTGAATATTAGAGTATTTATGCTTAAAATTAGATTCATTCATATTTTAAGCCCCTAAATTTTATTGGATAAATTTAAAAAAATTTAAAAAACATGTATAATCATATTTTAGTAAGTTCTATTCATTCACTCCAATAAAATGGCTAGGCGTTAACTACCATTTAAAATAATAATATTATATTATTAGTGTGCAATGTAAGATTTCAAAGAAACTCGTCGTTGCGTATCGGGTACGCCATCGAACATAGAAACCCCTTTAAAGTAAAATTAATATTTAATTCACAAAATATTAATAAAAAGATAATGTATTATTTTTTTATTTACCTAGGATGTTACAATTATAGCCTCTCCATAGCTCACCTAATTCCATAAGTCGTATTGGCGTCACAATCTCACCATAGGGAAAATTAAAACGAACCTAGTACCAAAATATTAATTCATATAAATACAATAATAATATAACATTAAATATAATGATTTTTTTACCCATATTTGTTCCCAAGTTTTATACTTTACTTCATTTGGCAGGTGTCTCCAGGAGAGTGGATGGACAAGAATGATGTTGAATTATTTGGCAAGCATCGCCAAAAAAATCCTACATTTCTGTCCAATTTTTCCATTAATTTGTTTGTCTTCATTGGAATCCATCATTAGGTTAATGTGGTGGTTCCACACCACATGCATGTGTGTACTCCCATGCCTATTTTTGGTAGATCCAAATGTTAAAGAAGAAAAGAAAATATTATATTAATACATCTTATAATGAAAATAAATTATGGTAAAAAATTACTAGGGTTATGTAAATATAACTAAGGCAATATGAGTAGTGGGAATCATTAGATCCCTAGGTACTGAAGGAACATCTACCTATATAGATATAGTGGGTCCCAGTGTATACTCTGTATGCTCAAAAGGTGTCGGAGCAGCAATCAAAGAAGCAGGAATGTAGTAGCCCAGGGAGAAAAAAGTGGAAGGAAAAGAAGATGTCGTAGATGGTTGTGCAAATGCATAATAAGGATGGGGAGTAGGAATCATCATAAGATATGGGAAAGAGAGGCAGGGAGGCTCAGATGAAAATAGAGGTTCAAACATGGGTAGCCTAAATATCTCAGGTGTCTGTAATGACACTATGGGATCAGAATGTGTGGTAGATGGCATGTTAGGGGGAGGGATGGGGTGCGATCAGTTACACCGAATAGGGTGCCTAGTTATGGTACCACCCCACCTCGAATCTCCAACCTGAGCACCAGAACCACTAGGTAGATCGATGAATAATCAGCACCTTGATGGTGGATCCTAATAAAACATTAAAAAAAATAGCATGGAATTATATGTTATTGATATATTTTTTTGAAATAAAATACTCACAATGGGCACTGTAGAAGGGACTCCCATCTCACTCATTCATAAATTGTTGTATGCCTTATTTTTTCTTCATAGATCCTCATTGTTTTTCATTGCTTACATTTGAAAAAAAATATGGAATTAATTATAAATCCATAACTAATGTGTATCTGAAATAATAAAGAAGATGCAGCATGACTTAATTAAAAAATACCACTTTTCAACCCAAATACAGGATACGTAGTGATATAACAAAAACATTTTATATCATGTGGGATATATATAAAAACATAATACATGTCATATAAAAAACAATACATTTAGATCATCATTTTTAGCATGGGTATGATATAGTTTTTTCTATTTTAAATCCAATCCAATTCAATTTTGGTTAGGTAATTTGGTTCATTCTGGTCAATCGTTTATTTCATTTGTCCATTTTTATTTATCTTGGGTCATTTTGTTTATCTTTTTCAACTGATGAATTCATTTCTCCATTTTTATTTATCTTAGTTCAATTGGTTCATATTTTGGGTTAGGTCATTTTTTCATTTTTTTTATTGTCATTATTTTCATTGGTTTTTATTTTCATAATATGTCCAATTCAATTCATCTTTTTTTGTTAAAATTTAATTGTTTTAGTTTTTTTGTTTGGTAGGTTTGAATACAATTCAATTCAATATTATATTATGCAACTCAAAGAAAACTACAACTAGTAAATATTGAAAATGCGCATAAAGTTCTAGTTGGATACAAAATATTTGTAATCAATAGTAAATCAATTCATATTGCACCAGCCTCAACAACCCAAGTCGATCTAAACCAAAATAACTGAGAACATAGATGGATGATTCTATATATTTCCCACCACAACTTCAAGTTCACAATCAACTCTAAAAATTGAAGTATTGGAGTTATCATAAGTAATAAATGGATTGAGGCCAATGGGAGAAAGGATGGTTTCAATTCCATCATCACCGTAGTCAAAAATATGTCTTGGGATTTCTTCAATAATGACACCAAATTCAGGTTGAAGATGATCTTTGACATAAAAAAAACTTATTTCTCCGTTGATGCTAATACATATAGTTCATCAGTATCAAGCGTGTGAGTCATGTCAATAACTCAAAATCCAAAATCATCAATAAATTTTTCATGCCTCGTCATCGAATAAAACCACTGGAATTTCATCAGAGTTACTCGACCATAAGAGTAATAATCTAATATTAGTATTTTATCAATGGCTCCATAATAAGATACATTTTCAAATAGAGGTTTTTTATCTGATGCACTAGAATAATAGTCAATTGTGGGAGTTAACAGAACACCATAATGTTGTGTTCTTATGTTCTTTTCTCATTCAGTGATGATAAATTTGTACTCATTGATCATAATTGATTTACATTCATGAACCACAAAATTAGGATCAAAATCCAAAGCTCTCATTTCCTCAGAGATAGTTACAATAGGAAAACTCAATACCAAGAATATAAATGAATATTAAACTTAATTAAATATTGATTTTATTAATTTATTATGGTAATATTTCTACCTTAAATTTCAACCAAACAGAAAACTCTTTTTTATGAAAATTATCTCTCCTTCTCAACGATAAAGAACGATGCTTTCTATTTATCATATGTTTATCTTCCCTATCAAAAAAATATAAATAGTTTAAGATATATGTAAAATTACATGAGATGAAATAATATATACATGTTCAATTTACTTACTTGATTTAGTCATCAAACAAATCATAGTTAAACAAAACTGTGTGATGTGTCATCTCCCGCTCTTTAAGTCTTAATGTCATCAATGTATATGATCTAGGAATTCCTTTTGTTTGGGGAAGTGATGGAAAACTGGGTTCAATTTTCTCATATTGTTCTTATTCATTTCTCATTGGTTTGTTCTGTCTCACAGTCAGATCAAATAAAAACATTGAACATAAATCCACACATTCTTGAGCCAAGTAACCTTTGATGATAGAACCATCGGGATGATTTCTATTCCAAACATAAGACTTTAATGTGAACATGTTTATTTTAGTTGGATACATCCAACTAAAAGAAATAGGTCCTAAAATAAATATTTTAGTTAGAATATTGATAGTTAGATGCAACATGCATGTGAAAAATGATGGAGGAAATGTTTTCTCTAACTTGCACAAAATTAATGGTGCCTCTGCCAACATGTTTTGCAAGAAATACTTAGACAAATTATTAGAACAAATATCTATAAAGAAATGGAACAACCGAATAACCAACACCCTTAAATTATTGTATAGAAGATAAAAAATTTCTATTAGAATCAACTAATATAGAAGGATGTGATAATCATTAGTCTTAAAAGATTCTAGCTTTAACTCTCTTATATTGACCCATTTTGATATATTACTTGAATATCCATAAGGAACTTTAATAGTCTATTGTACTTCCATAAATTAATTTTTTTCTATATCTTTCATAGCATAAGAATCACATGGAACTTTCCATTTATTTTCACTAATACACATAGGATGCAATTCTTATCTAATTCCCTAATACACCAAGTCATGCCAAGATCATAAATCATCTTTTGTATTTCCCTTGATATTTAGAATAATTGAAAGCAACATTTCACATATATTATTTTCAATGTGAATTAAATCTAAGAAATGACATAACAAATTGCTTGACCAATAAGGAAACTCAAAGAAGATACTTCTCTTCTTCCAATTGTAACAGGTTTCAGTGGAAACATTCTTCCTCTTTCTAGATCTCATATGACCCTTCCTGAATGAAAAACTGAATGTAATAACCCATAATTTTCAATAAAATTCTTTTCGTGGTTTATTGAAGTGAATGTGAGACCAGGCTCTGAGACTACATGTGATTCTAAGGCCTGGGGCGCCCAGAATACTTTTCTGAACTTTCTTTAAGTACATTCAGGGGACGTGTGAGTGGGTTTTCTTAACTTTTGAACTTGTTCCCAAATTAAAAATATGAGGGCACTGTTGAATCTAGAATATTGGGTTTCTTCTAAGGGAACCTAACTTTTATCGGTGAAGATTGACTGGGAAAGATATTTTTTCGGACCTTTTGTTATAAAATATAAAATAAAGTTATTTTATTTTCTATAACCGCTGAGTGGAAACACTACGTAACGGAAGTCTAGCGATGGAACGGTTACGGGTCAATAAATGACCTGTTACCATTTGACTTTGTAACCGCACCACTCATGTAGTTATGGCACCCTGTTAATTGCGGTTCATTAATGCGCTACATTAATGAACGCAACGTTGTGAGGGTTCTCTTTAATTATAACCATTTGTTGGCGGACAAATGGAATAAACGTGGGAGAAACTCCAATGAAACGCTGATAGATTTCTTCCTCAATGAAGAATGATGGATGCCGGTGAAGAACCACCTGGAGTATGAGACTGGATTCATCAAGCGGTTACGAGTGCCACCGAATCATGAACCAATGACAATGACGAAGGAGGTTGTGTTGATCGTTGTCAGCGGATGTCTCATCCTGGTAGGGGTTTTTGTTATTGATATTGTGATATTCCTTCTTCCTCCATTCTTGATTTATACAAAGAATGTGGATCAACCGACCGATGGGTTGATCCACGGATCGTTCTTTAAACATGGGAGGTTGATGCGGGGTTACAAGTTGGAAGTTATTTCTAAATTCTCTGATTATTGCTAACACCCCTTGTTAAAACGCTAACGCGGAGGGCGTAGGCCAATCCAAACAAATCCTGGACCCTCTTTCGATCTTGTTGTTCTTGTGTTTCCCATACGCGGTTAGGCAATGTGATGGTAAGGTAGAGATATGGGTCATGCAGCGGTGGCGATGACCCGAGAGGCTCGTAGGCACATACGGCACCAAGAATGGACTACCGGAGCATGTTCGATGGCCTGAGGAAAGAACCGTCGGCACGCAATGCCGAAAACGGACGGAAATGGATGGAGGAGGCCCGCGGCAACCGGCCGCAGGTAGTGGGAAGGTGGCGTGCTGTCACGCGTTGCAGTGTCCAGAGGCGGTCGGCCTGAGCCGGCCGCACGAGAGAAGGGTGGTGCCCGTAGGCGCCGCCGGCGGCAGGAGGGGGTGACGCGGCCCCGCATCGTGTTGTGTCGGCTGGAGACAGGTCGACCACCTAGCCGACTGTTTCACACAGTGGGGTAGCGCCCCACCGGCCAAATGAAATGGCCCCGCGTCCGTGGGGCCGGCAGAATGGGCCGAACATGGGTCGGCCGAACGGGCCGGGCTAACTGCGGCCCGGGCCCGCGAACCAGTCAGGACAACCCCGATGGGCTAGACCTAGTGAACCGGGCTGACCCTTAATGGGTCGGACCCAGGAGAGGTCAGGTAGACCCCAGGACCAGTTGCGTTGGGCCGGCATGACCGAGTCAGATCGGGCCCAGACCCAACCTGCCCCCGAATAAATAAACGCTCGTAATTGAAGATCCGAGTGTCTGTTTGACACATCTTCAATGGAGTTGGGACCCCTTTTTGGGAAGCGGTCCCTTTGACATATTCGGCAGGCCCGACCGAGTCGGGCTGGACCAAGTTGCAATCACCCCCATTTCATGGAAAGGGGTGTAACTAACAGACCGGGCGTCCGATCGACATGACGTTTGTGGCATAAGGACCCTTGTGACAAGGAGGTCCTTTGAAGATATTATAAGTGAGTTTTGATGGAGTTTGACATGCAACATGGGTTGGATCAGACTTGAATCTAACTGGTCCCTTTTTACAAAAGTGCCCATGTCTCACAGACCGAGTGTCTGATCGACGCGTTGTCTGTCACATTGGGACCCCTATGATGGGGTGGTCCCTTGGGTATGCTTTTCACGAGACTTCATACCAGTTGAAATATTACTGATGGATTGAGGAGCATAATCTTCTGGATATCAGGCATGCTTCGTGCGGGAATCTAGTGGCTGGTTGAGACATGAAGAAGAAGAGAGACCAATATGTGTCATCATCAGAAACTCGAGAGTGGGATGATCTAGTTGTATGAATAATAATTCATACCTTTGTACCAACGACCAATATGGGTCACCACAAGCAACCAATACGGGTCAGCACCAGTGACCAACCGTACCAAGGTTAGTGAAATAGATTTGGTCTGATAAAACTTCAAACGAACATACATATGATAAAACTTAAAAGGTTTCTTAAAAAACTATATCTAGAGATTTAATTAACAAGGATTAGAAACAAAAAAAGGAAAATAATAAGGAAAAAATATCCCCCTTTCTTAAGGAATTTTTCACTATAAGGATATGGGAAAAACAAGAAGTGGATTAATGGTCATTTTATGTTGATTATATTGAGATTTTATTTAATTTATTCAAATCTATAATATTATAGGGATTTTGTAAAAATACCAACAATTTTATCTTTCATTATTATGAATTGTAAATAATATCTCCTTTCTTGTGTGATCCTGAAGTAAATGGCTTCTTATATCGATTTGTTTTCCTCATGAGTGATGTTCAATGTTTTTAGATAAAGCTATATCACTTGTGTTATCACACAAAATTTGAGTTTTATAAAAACTCATGCCAAAATTAGTGATTGTGTATCGCATCCACAACACCTGAGCACAATAACTTCCAACTGTTACATATTCAACTTCAACAATATAAATTTCTACTGAGTCTTATTTCTTACTAGAACAATAAAACAAGGCCTCTCCTAAGAATTGACATGTTCTAGATGTACTTTTCTTATCCATTTTACATCCACCAAAGTTAGTATCTGAAGAAAAAATCAAAATCATTTTTAGATAAATAAAACAATCCAAGATCCAAAGTTTCCTTAAAGTGATGAAAAATTCATTTAATATCTTTAATATGGGACTCTTTAGAATTTTATTTAAATTTAATACATAATAATATAGAAAAAATTAATTCTGGTCAACTAGATTTAAGATATAATAAACTTACCATCATTCTTATAAAAAGTTTTTGATCAACTGGTTTCCCAAATTCATCAAGATCTAAAGTTTTTGAGGTTCTGATAGGAATATTTATACTTTTATCATTGTCAAATCCAAATATATTAAGTAAATATTTTGTATACTTTTTTGAGATAAGAAAGATCCTTCTAGTTTATTAGAAATCTGGAAACCAAGGAAAAAAGTAATTTCACTCATCATGCTCATCTCACACTCAAATTTCATAAGTTTTGTAAAGGAATCTAAAATATATTTTTAAGTTAATCCAAATATAATTTCATTGATATAAATGTTAACAATGATGGTATCTTTGAAAATTTTCTTAATAAAAAGAGTTGGATTAGTATCTCCCTTAACAAAGTTGTCTTGAAGTAAAAAACCAATAATTCTATCATATCAAGCTCTTGAAGATTGTTTAAGTCTATAGAGTTCCTTGGTAGGTTTAAAAACATGTTTTAAAGATTTTTTTATTTTCCAAGGCAGGTTTTTGTTCTATATAAACTTATTCCTATACATATTTGTTAAGGAAATCACACTTTGTATCCATTTAATAAAGAGTAAAACTTAATAACACTATAAAGGCTAGAAGAATACGAATAGATTCGAGTCTTAATATTGGGCTAAAAGTTTCTTCAAAATCTATACCTTCATGTTGATTATCTTCCTTAGAAATAAGTCTTTCTTTATTTATTACTATAATTCTATTTTCATCTTGTTTATTATGAAAACCCCATTTTACTCCAATCACGGGAAGATATTTCGGATATTCTACCAAAGTTCAAACTTTTTTCCTTTTAAACTCACTAAGTTCATCTTGTATTTACCTTATCCAATATTCATCGTTTAAAGCCTCATTAGGAGTTTTGGGTTCAAACTGAGATAATAATGCACAATGTTCACATTCATTTCTTAAGGAACTATGAGTTTTGACTAGTTGATATACATCTCCAATGATATTATCGGTAGGATGATTCCTTAAGATCAACTGATTTTTTGAGTTTGTAAAACATTGTTCTTCAACAATGGGTTAAAATTATTCTACAGGTACAACTTCTAAAGTTATTTCTTAAATTTTTCTTATATTTGAAAAAAAAATCAACATGGGTTAAAAAATAATTATGAAAAAATCATCTAAAGATATAATTTCCAGATGTTTGATAACATAAGGATTAATTTCGTTAAACTTAACATGCATTATTTCATCAATAGTGTTAATTCATTTGTTAAAAACATGATAAGCCTTACTTGTTATAGAATAGAGAAGAAAAATTACTTCATTGTATTCTTGATCAAATTTATGTAAATTGTCTTTAGTATTCAAGATAAATACCTTATACCTAAAAATCTGAAGTAAGAAAGTTTTTTCTTTCTTCCTATCCACAACTCATAAGGAGTTTTATTAAGAAAATATATATGTAAAACTCTATTTGTAGTATAGTTAACAGTACTAGTAGCTTCAACCCAAAAATATTTACCAATTAAGTATTCACTCAACATGGTTCTAGTAATTTCCTAAATAAATCTATTTCTTCATTCAACTAAACTATTTTTATGAGGGGTTTTAAGAGATGAAAAGTTATGTACAATACCTTTCTTATTATAAAAATTTTCAAAATCAAAGTTTTCAAACTCTCCACCATGATCATTATGATTAGTAACCAAAGGTAGGTTTTCATCATTTCTAATGTGGGATACAAAGATTTTAAACTATAAAATAGATTCCAACTTTTCATTAGAAAATATACCTAGGTATATCTAGTATAATCATTTATTGGGACATACACATAGTGTTTGCCTCCAATACTTTCAGTTTGTGATGGACTGAATAAATCCATGTGCACTAATTATAAAGATTCATAAGTTGAAACTTAACTAATAGATTTAAATATTGACTTATGTAACTTACCATATTAAAATGGGTTACAAACTTTAGAAGAATTTAACATAATCTCTAGTAGATCTATAACAAGTAATTTCTTAGAAAGTTTGGATAAATTTATTACATTATAGTGTCCTAAACTTCTATTACATAACCAATATTGATCTTTCATTATAATTATCCAATGTAGATCTTGGTTTATAAGGTATTCTAAGTTTAATATGTAAGCATTCTCATTTATATTAGCAAAAGGAATAAATTTACCTTCTAAACTTTGAACAGTCCATTTATCATTCTTAAAGTTCACAAGATAACCTTCATCACATAATTGAATTATGTTGATAAGATTGTTCTTAAGTACTACAACATACAAAACATTATAAATTAAAGCTTTAAAAATAAATTCAATATCACTGATATCATAGATTTCTCCTTGAGTGTTATCTCCAAAAGTAATTTTTTCACCTTTTATCTTTATAATATTCTAAAAGAATTTTTTATTACAGGTCATATTTCTAGAGCACCCACTATCCATGCACTATATATTTTGGTTATTGGTACCCATCCTCTCTCTCTAAAATATAAATATTAATATTTTGGTACCCAAAATTTCTTGGGTCTAGAATTATTAGAAAATAATACTTTTGGAATCCACATCTACCCAACTTTATTATATTGAACAGCTTACAAATCTTTTGAGATATAAGATTTATGAAACACTAAATTTTATTTAAAGAAAATTTCGTTTTATAATGTCCACCTCTTTAAAATTTCATATAAAGGGTGAACTTTTTTGGAATAAAATAGTTTGACTAAAAATACGATTTTTCTGAAGTAAAACCAAATCTAGAAGTATTTCTATGAGGTTTCAACTACCTGTATATGTTATCAAAATTTTCATTCCCAGAAGTAAAATTTTATAGAAGTTTTTTCATACTAAGTATTTTAGAATTTAGTATTACAACTAAATTCTTATCATTGTTAGTTGAGCTATAATTATATTTTTTTTTATCTAACTCCAAATTAAGTTTCAAAATATTTAAATTAAGTTTAGAAATTTTATCATTGGATTTATCAAGTTCTACTTTAGAAAAATAATAGTATTTTATAAATTTATTATTATTTTTCTTAAAAACTGAGCATATTATTCTCACCATCATATGTAGCAATAATTTCTTCTTTTGTATAAGAAGAACTATATTCATCATCTAAATTAGGGTAATTAACACTTAGAGTTAAATTTATAAGGGATTCAGTGGATACATTTTCCATATATCATGAATTATTCTTCGTAATTACAATATAGAAACCCATAACCTTCTGATTATAACTAATATCATCTAAATAACTTTTAGTAGATAAATCTCCTCCACATTCTCTCTAAGTATCTAAAGTTTTCAAACTTTTCTTCTCTTTACCTTTATAAAACTTCTTTGAGTCTCTCTTTTTTTTTAACCTTGGAAAAATTTTCCTGATGAGCCCTGGTTTTTTACACTCATAACAAATAATCTCATAATTATCCTTCTTATCACTTCTATCTTTTTTATTTTTCTTGTACTTATATTATGAATCCTTTTTCCCAACTATCATTTTCATCATTTTATCTAACTGAGCAAGAAGATTCTCAATTTCATTTAATGAAATGATTTCTAATTCAATCTTTACTTTCCTATTAGATTTATAATATTTAGAAACTTTCTCACTAGAATTTTATTTCTTAACTATAGTTTTAGATATTAAAGCAAAATTAACACCATTATTTTTCTTTTCCTTCTCAGCATCACTCTTTAACCCACTCCCAATCAAATCATCCAAACTCAACTTGGTCAGATGTTTTGTATCATCTATAGATGTTCACTTGGATTCTCATTCCTTGTGAAAAATATCAATAATATTTTCTATAAAATACTCATCTGATAACTCTTTTTCACTGAGAGATTGAAAATTGTTCACTATAGTCATGAAACATTGATGCATCTGAGTTATCGACTAACCCGATAAGAAATCAAGATCCTAATAATCTACTTAAGGCATGGATCTTCTAGTTTCCAAAACCTTAGAAGATCCAAAATGAGTAACTTCCAACTTTTTTCATATATTTTTGGTTGTTTCATAAGAAGATGTCTAATTGTAGATATTAATTATTATAGATCATAACAAAGTATTTCTAACTCTTAATTCATAAGATATTATAATTTTTATTCTCTAAAAAAAGCAGTAACTTTCTTATTAATAATTTTATAACATTCAGTCATCATGAAAAAAATTATTAACACCAATGTTTATAATAAAGGTCTTCATTTGATCATGTCAGTACTCATAGTCAGCACCACCAAATATTGGTGGTATGCTAGGATTAAGTTTTTCTAAATTCCCAATGGAAAAACCTACTATCACAAAACAAAATACTCTTCTCTACAAACACAGTTAGTGTAAATAATTATATATGTAAAGACTTTCTCTAATACTAAATATGAGATCATAAGAGTATTAACAATACAACAAGAGGGGGTAGGTGAATTGTAGTTTATAGAAAAAATAAACTATCATTTTTTTCAAACACCTTATTTAATAGTCTAGTGGATAAAGGTTGTGCCGATATAATTTATAACCAGAGTAAGAAAGTTTAATACTAAATAATATAAACCTTCTAAAAACATGCACAGTAGAAATAAGTAACTTTCATAAATAAGTAAAACAGAGTAAAATTGATTTTATAAAGTACATGAAAAAAACATATAGGATCTTTCCTAATAAAGATATTCACTTTAACCTCAAGTGATAATAATGTATCTTAACCATTATTTAGGTATCTATGACTTAACATGTCATAAGTTCTATCTTCCAAGCCTTGGAATCCCTTGATCCACTAGATCATACAAATCTTTGTCTCCTTATCTCTGGGATCCCTCGATCAAACAAATTGAACACACTTCTATCTCACTATTCCTGAGAGCCCTCGATCTCATGATTGGACAAATAGACCTTAAAAAATTTAAAATGAAAACCTCATAAATAATGATTTAAGGAAAATATTTGAAGATTAAAAATGAAGCATGATCGATAATAAGATGTTAAAATACTTCAATAATAACTTTATATCATTAGATTGTGAAAGATACTTCTCCTTGATTCCATGATCCAATTTATAGATGATCTCCAATGGTTGGATTCCACACTTATCAAGATCAGTTTCAATGACATTGGACAAGAATATTCTCAGCGTATTATCATAATAACACTATGTCTAATGGTCATTAGGTACAAAACTATTATAATGATTTAGAATAATCCATATGGTAGAAGTTGGAAATTTTCATTTGATGTACTTTATACGACTTCATCTGGTAGGCTTAGTAAAACTTCATTTATAGACTTTGTATGTCTCTATCTGATGGCATATGTCTGATGGACTTCGTATAAATCTATCTAATGGACTCTATTTTATGGACTTTGTAAAACTATTTCTGATTAACTTTGTAATCCTTCCATATGATAGACTCCATATACATTTTCCTGATGTACTTTGTACATGACTTTCCAGTGTGCTTGGTACTCATTTGTCCAATATACTTGATAAATGTTTATATGATGGTATTGGATTTCCCCATCTAGTAAAACTAATTACTTTCCTATAAAAGACTTTATAAATTTATAAAGACAAAGGTTATAAAAATAGAAACATTTAAAGTGTGAATTGTGATTTTCAAAAGTAAGATTAGGAAGAGGTCTTTCAAATCAACAGTTGTTGTATCAAATATATAAACTCATTTGTGAAATTGACCACTATCAAGATCCAAACTCATCAATGGATTTTAAAAGGAAATATCATAGGATGATAAAATCATAATATAATCCAAATCCTATGTAAACTTACTAATAGAAAGAAGGTTTAGGGGGTTGTGAAGGATATGTTTCATTGAACTTTATGGAATGTTAGGGTTCAAGAAGCAAATTACAAGACCTATAATAGTCTTTGTGGGTATGTTAGTGATTTTGGTAGCAAAAATGAAGTTGTAAGGATGATTATTCCACATCACCTATGATCTGAAACACCACAATCCAATATCAAAGTGGTCGAATAATGGGAAATGAAAGTCATAAGACCATATTTTAGGATAGATAAATTGGAAAGGAAGTTATATCAAGGCATCCTCATGAGAGTGTATAATTTACAACTCATGTGTTAAAATTTATATAGTGGGAAAAAATCTACTAAATAATTTTTCATGGAGAATAGTGGGAATAAACAAAAAAAATCACCACCAAGCCACCATAAAAAGATGGATAAGATATAGTGACGACATCAACACCCATGTTTGGGTCTCAATGGGTTTGATCAAGGATGATCAAATTATATGATAATAACACACATATTATTCAAAATCAATGTACATGCTATGGATTTGGTATGTTTGAGTGGTTATGTAGGGTAGAGGCTATGGCTATATTGAGATAATGTTTTATGGAAAGATCCACTACACCTAATTTGATGAAGTTTGTAAAGTAAATATTGGGTGGCATGCCTAAAGACAAAGTGTGTTGTTAAGTATTTCCCCTTATGTTTCTATGGGTAGGATCGAGCCTAGGTGGTGTGACTATATAAGGGCACAGTGAGAGGGAATTGTTGGGCCTGGAAGAGTTTAAACGCCTATATAAGATGAGTGATGTGGGGCTATGAGAGTTGAGTGGTGAGGGTGGAAATGTGTCTAAATAAATGTTGAACTACATGACTACATAAGGGGGTTAGTGGATGATGGATCATGGGTTTCGTGACTATAAGAGAGTTTCGTGACCTTATAAGTGTTACGCGACTATGGGGGCTATTACGAGTGGGTTCCCTAGACCCAAATCCTTTGTTTAATTTTATTACCATTACATGCATACAATTTGATATATATACATGAATTTATATTACCATTATAATGTAGATACTTATGAATCTACTATATTTATGGTAATTTCCTTGTATCATATGTTTTAACAAAATGTTATAGTAGTTCTCAGGCTATAAAGAGAACCTAGAGATACCATGATAATAATATTAAATTTATGTTATATGGTCCAAATACATCATGCTGATAGGACATAAATTGTGTGTGGTTATCAAGTATTGGGGGCTCATAAGCATCGAGACCTCTTCTCATGAAGTTTGCACTTGGTGATCTTAGGTAGATGAGATTATGAGGACTGACCCGCCAATAGGAACATGATATGTGTATTTTATGCATGTATTTTAAGGTGTTTTGATACATTAATTTGCGTAATATAATTGATATTCTTGTGAATATTTGTATTATTTAACTTATTTTATGATTTAGGGTAGGATACTACCAATGTTTTAAAAAGGAACAAAAAGGGATGAATTTGTGGAGAAAAAGAAACTTCACTCCATGATTCACCATAAAAAAGAACGCTTCCCACTATGAATGATTCCTATAAAACACTCTCAGGGGTTGAAACTAAAGAAGTGGGGTGAAACAAATCTCTTGGTGTTGGAAACACAAGATTCATGTCATGTAATCATTACACAATATGAAAACATTACACGACGTGAAAACAATACAAGACGTGAAAGAATTATAAGTTGTGAAGAATGTCGTGAATATTTCAAGGTCTGTGAATTACACATGGTGAATTATTTACACATCGTAAAAAAGCCGAGATGACCCAGAAACAGCCATATTCGACATGTCAAGTGGTGGAGACCTATTTTATGGTCCCGGGACCAACCTTGACCACTTTTTGACTCATTATAATGCTAATAAATGCCTTCCAATCCCTAGGGGATTCTATAAATAGAGGGATGAGCTGCTACACCAAGGGGAATCCGGAGACCAAATCTTGGAGTGAGAAACTACATTGTGCAAGTTCCTCCCTAGTTTGACGTATCTGCTCTTTTCTTTATGTTTTATTTTTATTAATTCCTTCCCCCTTACTCCCTCGTCACTAGGATGAGGGGTTAAAACTATCTTGTTCTAGGGTTATATAACCAAATGGGGAAGGTGTCATTGGATTTATTTATTTTTCTTTATTCATGTATTTGTCTTGTCGTAATTCATTAATAAAATTTCAATCTCTTTCTTCTTCTTTTCATGAACATTGAATTGAAACTAAAAGAAACCTTTTTAATTACACAATTGGTTAACCTAAATTAATCATTATTGTTGTCGCATTTAGGGTACCAAGGTTTAAAAATGGTATTGAGAAAAACTCGATTCGATGAAACCCTTAAGGTAAATAGGGTATTATCGCATGAGGAGAGGATACCATGATCATCAGATTCACCTAGTCTTGACTCTAATGTCACACATGTATTGACCAGTTTATTTTCTAAAATTAAATTGCACCTGAACCCTGAAACTAAAAAATCTCATCGTTCTTTCAATCTTGATTTACAATTTTCAAATGGATTTGCTTTATTCTCTCTCTCTTTCTTTAAAATACTTTCAAAATGAACAACTGTTCTTCACCCTCTTTCTCATATACAACTATTTTATTTAAAAACCTAATTAAATTAATTTCACTATCTCTGTGGGATCGATATTGATCTTTACACTATATTCATTCTAATTATTAGCATTGATCTAAGTTTTATAAATTTGTATTTTGATTAGATTCGAGGAAAATAACCATGCCCTTTGGGCTTGTCATAACACCACATATTTTGGGTGTCATTGGTAGTTCTTATCTATGAGCATGTGTAATGGTCTCTTGAATTGAGATTATTATCAATGTTTACCATTTGATTATGTACTTTTATGCAAGAAGAAAATCATAAAATTTATATTGTGGCAAGGTAGCTTGCTTTGGATGCATCATTAGTGGTATGGTGTTGGTTGAATGATCAAGATAGGATTTTTCACTTCTCAAAGGAAGTGATATTTCAATCCCAGTTGATCGGGATGGTAGTTTCTTTGCTAAATCCATGGTCATGTTAAAATAAGGCAAGTCCTTCCAATAAGGCTAATGGATAATAAAGCAATAAAAAATGATGACACAAAGTGTGCATCCTTCTTTATGGGATATCATGAGACAAATATATTATAGTACATGATGTGTGTTCATAGGAGGATGTCGTTGTTATGATTATGCCTCATCTATTTAGGGTTATTGATGGGTTACTAGACCTTGCTCCCTGTTTGTGGGTAGTACTCACTGTTATTGAGATAAGGGCATAGAGGGTCACACACTTAGAGTATTCAAAATTCTGACATATTCTAGTGAATAGTAATATATGACATAGTGGGACCCACCACAAGGTATGGGGGATATCCGAGTGTAAATGGTCACCAAGAAATAAATAAATTCATTATTATTCAATTATATAATAATTAGATATAAATTTATTTATTTACTATATTTAACTTATTTGTTATTATTAAAGTGAATATATGAAAAATATTCAACGAACAAATATTATTATAATATTCAAGGTTCATTTAATACTTACGAGAATAATGAGTAGAGTTAATGGTACACTTATATCATGTGATATATTTATAATATTACAAGTAACTGATAAAAAATATAAATGATCTTTATGACATATTTAATAGTCCATAAGATGTCGTATATGCCTTATTTAGTGGGTAATACGTATATAGGGGTCGTAGATCCATTTCCAAGTATCTTAACCTCACTATATAAGAAAGAGGAATCTATAATTTTAGGTACAACTCATTCACTCAAATATGAGAGCTCCTCTATCATCTCTCCCATATCCTAGAGAGAGAAACTCCTCATTCCAAGAACTAACTATGGAATGACATAACGATGATCGTCCAAACATTAAATGCATCATCGTTTCTATGTGAAAACACTCAGATATCGATGATCAGTATACCCACATACTTTCAGAGTGTGTGTGGATGATTTAGAGGGTTCTGATGTTAGTTCTATTGAGCAACGGTCATCAGCATTGATTCGTATTCATCAACATCTTCAAATCAAAAGAGGTATTTATTTAGTTTATTTTTGCACTTAAATTATTTCATGAGGGGTCATTAGGTTTCTTATTGGGTAGTGCATCATTGGTGACAACGTTGTTACGTCGAATCGGTAATAAAATTTTAAAACCTCTATCTATCTACTTTCATTGCATGCCCTGATACCAACAATTTATATTAAAGGGAATGTGTGATCATTTAAGCTAAGAAAGAAAATGAGTTTTCATTAAATTTATGAAAATTAAATCATAAATGTCCCATTGAAATGAATCGTGCTTCGATCCGAACCAAGTTATAGTCATCTGAAGTTTTAAATCAGATCAAAGTTGGTGTTTATTGCTTTAAAAAAAATTGAAGAACGTGTGTGTGTGTGTGTTATAATCTAGTTGGAGGTGGGAGAGGTGGAATTTTCTAGTGAACTCCAGTATTATAGATGGATTCCAATGGTTAAAATAGTGTTTTCTGACAAGGGTGTTTATTTCCATGGGTATGTGGAATTCTAAAAAAACAAACCAACAAAGTTTATCAAAAATCCTAAAGTGTAACCTTTGAGAAAATAAAACAAAAAAATATTCTAAAGGGAGAAACTTAGCCATCCATGCATGGAAACCAGACACTCCAAAAGGGTTGGTGCTTTTGAAAAAACCCAAACCAACTAGCACAATATTGATCTTAAAAAAACATTTTTTTATATGTTGAATGGTGGTGATGGGCGTCGCTTCCCCCTCCACCGCCAACCTCGATGTGCGGCTACGTGTGACACCTTTTTTTGGTCGGTCTAGCGGTTGGATCGGGTCATCCTGACCTGCCCAGCCCAATCCAGACCTAGAAAAGACCCAGAACCCCTTTTAAGGTGTTTTTGGGCCACCGGGGGCCTGAAAAATCATAATTTGTTTTCAAAAATTAAGATTTTTTTGGGAATGTTTAAAAAAAATGGGACTATGCAATTAATATTTTATAAATTAAAACTAGATAAAATTATTCTAATTCATTTAAAATGACCTAGAGTTAAATTTATTGCAAAATTAATTTTATATTACATGTTTTATCATATGTTGACCGACCAATGTATGTATGGAAATTAATTTATTTAATTCATTACTATAATTTCATGTGATGGTTGTAATAATTTATTTATTTTTGATGGTTTGTGCATATTATTTTCCCGCATTATATGTATAAGTTTTCACGTGTCCATGAGTATTTTTTTGTATGTACTTTTTACATTCATGAGTATTTATGTATAATGTCAAGGATGATATAATATGCGGACCATGCCAAGATTTTGCGACATTCTAGACAAGAAGCGGGTATATTGGACATGGTTGTGAGGTGAAACACAAGTCAATCATGATTCAGGTATTATCCCCTAGGGTTACAGTTGTTCCATTTATGCTCAATGGATCAACCAATAGCAAATTTTCAAGATAATCCATGTTATTTATTTAATTTATGCATGTTTTATTATTATTTTGTAAATATGCATGTTTATGTGATCACATAAAATAATAAGCTGAAAATGCATAGATAAACAAAATTAAGACACGATGAATATTTTCTATTTAATTCATTGTAAAGTTGTGAGTGCGATAACATAGTTTGAGTATATCAAATAGAATATGATTTTATTTGTCGAGTAATAATAAAATCCCTCAAAGAAATATTATGCCATAATGTCTTATATAGATTGAATTTGAACAAAACTAGGTGTACGAGGTGCTTTTCATCCCTAGTTGAGGGTTCCTCCCACTACTGGGGCATTCTTATAAGAGTGATGGGTCGACTTGACTAAATTTTATAACAAATTAATAGTCATAACTAGATGGTTGCATCTTTAGAGGTAAAGTTTTGAGTAAATCAATGTTATGATTTCTCGAAATTGGGAATTCACTCAACAGTTCAAGGAGTCATGATTCAATGTGGTTGGTCAGTCAAAATCATACCTTGAAACTCTTTGAGTAGTGGTATAGTCATAACTTGGACTATGATAAGAGGTTTTAAGGATCATTTTCACTAGAATACTCAAGATACTGTGTATTCTGGATCTATTAGTGAGGTCTACTAGGGTTTGATAAAAGAGTGAGAGATATTTCATGATTTAATTAATTAGTAATTTATAATCAATAATTAAGATAATGTATTAACTTATAAGTTTATTTTTTGTAGATAAAATGGTAAGAATCACCATCAGTTCAATATCACTTCGATCTATATTGGAAAAGAGAATATCCTGACCAGTCATAACTTCCATGAGTGGTACAAGTGCTTGCACATAGTACTACGCCAATAGAGAAAGCATTATGTTTCGAAATAATCATATCCTACTGATCCAACCTAGGAAGAAAGTAAGGAATATAAAGATAAATATAAGAAGCATATAGATGATGCACTGGATGTATAGTGTATCATGTTGTCATTGATGTCCATGAACTGCAGAAAATGTGTAAGGATGAATATACCTACAAGATACTATCTCATCTCCAGGAGTTATATCAGTAAATATCATGATAATAAAGGTATAAAACATCAATTGCATTGTATAGGTGAAGGCTAGTAGAAGGGAATTAAGCAGGACCTCGTGTACTTAAGATGATTGGGTACATTGAGTGACCAGAGCCCCTTAGGTTCATACTAAACCAAGAACCAGTGACTGATCTCATTCTTTTCACTTTATCACCTAGATTATTGACTTTTATTATTAGTAATAACATGAATAACATGAAAAATTCACTCCCAGACTTATTGACTTTAGTTTTCCAAGATGATAAGGATATGAAGAATACCAACTCTTCAGTCCTTATGGTGATCAATAGAAGGAAGGGAAAGGCTAAGACGTCAGATGATAAACCTAATCCAAAGACACCAATGCACCATCCTTCCAAGAAGCCAAAGATATAGAGGGATAGCAATGAGCAAGAGTCTGTCTGCTCTGTAAGTGGAAAGAAAGGCCACTGGAAGAAGAATTTCATGGTTGAGAAGAAGCAAGGCGATGCTTTTGGATCAAGTATATTTGTCATTGAATGAAATATGTCTTTATCTATAAGTTGGGTATTAGATAAAACATGTGAATCACACATTTATATTCATATATATAAACCAAGTAGATTTTAGAATATTTCAAAGGTTGAGGTGGATCTCTAGGTCCCAAGTCGTATGAGACTATCATCCTTATTAGTGGGGGATTATCATCTAATTTTTCCTAGTGGTTTGGTTCTTATATTAAACAAATGTTATTATGTACCTTAGGTAACCATAATCATAATCTCAGTGTTGAGTTTGGATAATATGGGGTTTTATTTAATGTTTGGAAATAATTATTGTCTCTTTTATATGGATAAAATATGTTAATTCATGGTGAATCTTAACAATGGATTGTGTATACTTGAATTTGAAAACCCTGTATTAGAAATCAATGAAAAAACCAGTGAATATGACTCATATAATACCCACCTATGGAACTTCAAGCTTAGTCATGTAAATGAGAAGCGTTTACATAAATTACATCAAGCAGGGTATTTAGACTCTATAGGTTAAAAACCCTTAAAAGTATGTCATGATTTTTTACAAAGGAAAATGACCAAAGAACCCTTCATTAGGAAAGGAGTAAGGTCCACAAAACTACTTTAGTTTATTCACACTGATGTGTATGGTTTGTTTCCATTAGATATAAGGGGTGGGTTTTAGTACTTATTTAATTTCACCGATGAATATAGTAGGTATGAATATATCTACTTAATGAGTTGTAAGTTAGATTCTTTTCAGATTTTTAAGTAATATCAACCTGAATTATAAAACCATCTTGGTAAGAAGATTTAGGAACTTCACTTAGACTGGGGAAAAGAGTATCTTAACCAAAATTTCATTGATCACTTAAATGAGTGTGGTATTGTAACCCAACTCACTTCTACTTATACACCTCAGTGGAATGGTGTTAGTGAAAGGAGGAATCGGACCTTTCTTAAAATGTTTAGATCAATGATGATTCATACAAATCTTCCATTATCCTTTTGGGGATATTTGTTGTAGACATTGGCATATAACCTTAACTGAGTACCAACATGATGTGAGATGCATAGGGTGTCCCGATCTTCACAGCTTAGGATGGTGGATGAAGGATGTGGTTCGTAGATAAGTGGAAGCTGATGGGTATGGATAGTGGATGCAAGTAGTCAATCAATTCTATAAGGATCACAACCTACTACTTATACAACACACTCAAGGGAGGGATGTGATAGTCAATTCACACAACAATTCACTTGGGTTGAGGCATGAAATTTGGGGCTTTGCAATCTTGAATGACCAATATAACTTGTAGATTGACAAGGAAAGAATGCACAAGAGCAAGGGAGAAACCATAATAATCCTCACATAATGGAGAGAAACAAATCATAAGCTCTCTATTACAATCTTGAATAAAAATAGAATTCCATGGGGTGGCTATTTATAGCCAATGGGTGATATAATAGTCAAGGGTATAATGCCATAAAGCCATAAAGGATAAACCTACCTTGTCCCCCTAAAGTAAAAAAGATAAAGTCTAACAAAGACTTTTGGGAAAACTAGCACATGTCTTTCCACCCATAGCCCACCAAATTTGACTTTGAGTACTTAGCCCACTGAATTTGAATTTGGTGTCCAAATATGATATTCTATAATCTCCATGTGAGAAAAGCTTCCAAAATTCATACAAACATGTGTCTTGGGATTCATTCATCTCATTTGGTCTTAAATAAGAGTGGTAATAAGCATATTTTTTACTTACATGCATGCACTATGGGTTTGGGCCTTTTAATGTAGCGATATGGGCTCTTAATGTCTCTTATAGTCTCTTTAATCTTCCTTGCATCATTGGTTCTTACAACTCCAACTCCACACATGTTGTAAATTCAATGTCATTGACTGGTTTCATATCACCCCCCCCACTCTTGAAAATGATTCATCCTCGACTCTTCATAATCTACATCCAAATATGAGGAAAGATTGAAAACATTGAAATTAAAAATAACTTCATATTCACCTTGCAATGTGATCTTGTAATCAATCATATCAAGCACTAAGTATGGTCCATCTCCATGTATCTTGAGCTTTGACTTCCATTTATTTTTAAACCTCTCCAGCTTCTTTGATTTCTCATGTTGTTGGTTAACATGTTGTTTTCCTTCCATATTTCTACTTTCCTGCAAAGGAAA
The DNA here is from genome assembly GCA_963277665.1 of Viscum album. Taxonomy (NCBI): domain Eukaryota; kingdom Viridiplantae; phylum Streptophyta; class Magnoliopsida; order Santalales; family Viscaceae; genus Viscum; species Viscum album. The sequence continues at coordinate 1,626,377,497 of OY728156.1, read as the reverse complement.
TAAAACTTGATCAATAGGGGTAGGGAGGATAAATTCAAAAGGAAATCCAGATGGATAAAATTGATTTGTAGAGTGATCTCCCATTTTGTAAAAAGACTTTGCATGCGGTAGACACTCCTTTTAAACTTTTAGACCTGTGATGTCATTAATGGATCCTTGAATTACTTTTATTTCTCTAATAGGCATCAAACATGGTGGCACCTTATCAAGAATGAAACTATCATACACCTATGACAAAGATTATACAATACGTGACAAATAATATGTTAAGTCATTAGTGTTCAATATCACCTCTTTCTACATAAGTATTAAAAGGTTTTGATGAGAAATCAAATATTCCTTAAACTATATCTTCTTTATCATCATCACATTGTTCCACTCAATGGATTATCCTTTTTCTCTTGATTTTTCTTTAAAATCAACATATTTTCTTATCTCATTCTCACATCTCCCCTAATTCTCATCTATTTCCTTCTCCCTCGTGTTTTTTAGATCACTCATTTTTTTCTTCTCTCTCAAAACGTGATCTTATAAAACTTGTTTGGGGGAAATTAGGATGAGGGTTATAGGTTCCCCTCAGAGTAAAAAAGAATGACAATTTAGAAAACCATCATGGGTCACACGCCGATCATGTTTCCATGGACAACCTAGAATGATGTGGCACACCTTCATTGGTACTGCATAAAATAGTACCTTATCATTATACTTACCAATGTTGAATAAGACCATCACCTGTTTTTTGACCTTAAAATCTCTAAAATCATTCAACCATTGAAGTTGGTATGGATGTTGGTGCTTCAAAGTCAGGAGTCCCAACTTCTCCACCAACTCAGTGCTCTCCACATTGCTACCACTTCCCCCATTAATGATGAAACTGCATACCTTCCCATTGATTTGGAATCGGGTATGGAAAAGGTTCTCCCTTTGCTCCTTCTCATTAAACATCATTTGAGAAATCAAAACCTTCCTTATAATGAGAAGATAACCTTCTTCTAAAAATTATCCATTATCAATTTTCAAGGAATCCTCCACCTCTTCCTCTGATCACTCTCTATCAATATCCCAATCTCTATACTTGTTGATGGTCATGGTGTGCTGGTTTGGGAATTCACTAGCAATGTGACCCCTTCCTTGACATTTGAAACATCGAATATCCTTATTTCTTATTTGGTTAGCCTCAAAACTATATTTCTTAGGTGGAATAATTACCTCATCACTTTTATGATCAACCACCTCTTTCGAATTTGATGATTCTCTGATATATTTCCTTGAATTTATCCATATAGTGAATAGGGTAGTGAGTTTTCTCATGTTGATCCTCCTTTTTATTTGTTTCTCGATCTTGGTGGATTGGTGGATCATATCTTGTATCTCTACATAGTGGTACATCTCTACTTGATCAGAAATCTCCTGATTGAGCCCATGTAAAACCCATGTCATGGTTGCCTCTGGATACTCCTCAATGTTTACTTGAATTATAGAAATTTGTATCTCCTTGTAGTAATCTTCTACACTCTTACTTTCTTGGGTGATCTTTTGAAGTTTGTTGTAGAGAAACCCATGGTAGTGTGAGGGGACAAACTACTTTCACGTGGAAAATTTTATGTCGTCCCATGTGTTGATGGGATGTCTTCCATATCTATCCCTTTCCTTTTTTCATTTTATCCCACCAAATTAAAGCATAATCAAAAAAATCAAGGGAATAAAGTTTGACCTTTTTCTCCTCAAAATATGCATGGCGTGAAAACACCTGCTTGATCCACATATCCCACTCCAAGTATGCTTCTGAATCGTTTTTTCTTTGAAATGAAGGAACCATCACCTTGATCCTGTCAAGTAGTTCATCATCATGTGGTATCCTTTGGCCTCCTATAGTTTGTTGGTACAAACTCCTCCTTTGTGGTACATCCTTGAAATCACCATCAAATTTCTCAATCTCCTCCTCCATGATACGGGGGAGACGCAGTGCCAGAGCGCGTCGTGGGTTATCACGGATCATCCTCAGGATTGATTGATTTTCTAGGTTGTAAATCATCTCATGCGGTAGCTCTAACTTCCTATCAAGAAGCTTCTTGAAATGGCCCACCAAATCATGTATTTGGAGTGGCATAGCTTTCGGTGTGGGAGATCTACTTTGACTTCCTTCATCACTAGCATGAGCAATTGTCTTCCCATGATCTTCTACCATGATACGTTACACAAACACAAACACACATGGGTATAAACACACATAATGACACACACTCAATCACACATGTGAAGACACGCACACACACACATGCACACAAGATACACACACTCACACACAAGATGCACACACTCACGCACATAAGTATATACACACACTCTCTCAAGGATAAACACTCACACACATGAGATGTGCACACTCACACATACAACACACACACATGAACACAAGTTATACACACTCAATAATGTTTTTTTATTTATCTCCACTCTCAATACTCAATTCAAATCCCAAGATCTTACGGAATTTAATACCTTGTTTAGGATGATCATGTACCACCAATCCTTCCCCAATAAATATTGTTCTAGGGATGGTTTAACATAACCCATTTGAGTGGTAAAAGGTTTAAAAATGATAAAGGGTGCAAAAGAGGGTGGAAAATATGGTTAAAAAGGTGGAAAGGTGTAGAAAGGTGTGGTATGTGGGTTTTTTCCAATTGTGCAAGGTAAGAAAAATTAACAGCAATATGATCCAAATATAATATGGCGATGAAGTAAAATTATGGAGAAAGTGATGTATATAAATGGAAAGTGCTAATAATGTAAAGTATAAAGAAGTAATTATATCTTATTTTTCTTCTTCTTATTATTTTTTGTCAAATCTACCTAAAAGATTTGTTCTTAGTTTTTTAAAGCATAAGATGATGAATGGAGAGTAAGATGATTTTTTTAAAATCTCTCAAAGAAAGGATGTGCTTAGTTTCAAAAAGCATGAAATTATGATATGAGAGAATTTTATTTTTTTTTCAGATACAAATCACGTATAGCGAATTAAATGTAGAAAGAAGATGGATGAATAATTGACTCAATGTAAAAATATTTCAATCTTCCACAACATAGGCCAATTCTGAAGGTTTTCAAAGAAAAGGGTTTTTTGTGTTTTTTGAATGGGTGGATAATAAGGAAATATGTGAAGGGAAATGATATATGAGATACAAAAAATGGTGATAGATGCCTACTATGTCAACTGGAGCTTTGATATCAACTAATGTGAGATGCACGGGGTGGCTCGATCTTCACGGTGTAGAATGGCAGATAAAGGATACGGTTCGAAGCTAAGTGGCAGATGATGGGTATAGATAGTGGATGCAAGTAGTCAATCAACACTATAAGGAGTGTAACCTACTACTTAGACAACACACTCAATAGAGGGATGTGATATCCAATCCACACAACAACTCACTTGGGTTGAGGCAAAAAATTAGGGGTTTGTGATCTTGGATCACCAATCTAACTTGTAGATTAACAAGGAAAGAATGCACAAGAGCAAGGGGAAAACTATAAAAATCCTCACACAATGGAGAGAAACAAATCATAAGCTCTCTATTACAATCTTGAATGAAAATACAATTCCATGGGTGGTTATTTATAGCCAAGGGGTGATATAATAGTCAAGGGTATAATACCCTAAGGTCATAAAGGCTAAACCTACCTTGTCCCCCTAAATTCAAAAAGATAAAGTCTAACAAAGACTTTTGGGAAAAGTAGCATATGTCTTTCCACCCATAACCCACCAGATTTGACTTTGAGTACCTAGCCCACTAGATTTGACTTTGGTGTCTAAAGATGTCATTCTAGAATCACCATGAGGGAAAGGCTTCCAAAATTCATGCAAACATGCGTCTTGGGCTTCATGCATCTCATTTGGGCTTAAATAAGAGTGATAATAAGCCCATTTTCCACTTCCATGCATGCACCATGGGTTTGGGACTGTTAATGCAGCGAGATGGGCTCATGATGTCATTTTTAGTCTCTTTAATCTTCCTTACATCATTGGGCCTTGAAACTCTAACTCCGCACATGCCATCAAGTCAATGTCATCGACCAGTTTCATATCAAAACTAAAGTGGAAGATGATATTCCATATGATCTATAGTATGGAAAGAAATCAAGTATGTCACACATACATGTGTGGGGATACGAGGCTTTTGTCAAGACTATACCAAGTGAAAAATTAACATCTTGGAGCATGAAGTGCATCTTTATATGTTATCTTAAATAAACTAAAGGATATTACCTATACATACCTTCATATAGAAAAGTGATTATAGTAAGACATTCCAAATTTTTGGAAAGGGGACACATTTCTAATGGAAATGGTGGGATAAATATTGACTTTGATGAAGTTGATGCTCCAGATGCACAAGAGTTGGTATGAGAATGGTCTCTATAAGAGATAGTGGTAGATGAAGATGTTCCCAAAATACAAGTACTACATAGGCTTACTCAAAAGGTTAAAGAACCAAAGTGATATGGTTTTCTTATCACTGAGTCATGTGACACATTACTCTTAGAGAATGATGGGACTTTGACCTATAGGGGAGGAGTAGATGGAAATGATGTTGCTAAATGGTAAGAATCCATGCATTCTAAGATGAAGTCCATGTATCAAAATCAATTTTGGATTTTGGTAGACCCTCCAACTGATGTAAAATCCATTGGGTGAAAATTGGTATTTAAGAAAAAGTTGGACATGGATGGTAAAGTAAATACCTATAAAGCACAACTGGTTGCGAATGGTTTCAGGCAATGTTAAGGCATATACTATGATAAAACCTTCTCACTGGTTATGATGATGAGATCTATCAGAATATTACTTACAATAACAACCTTCCATGATTATGAAATTTTGAAAATAGATATCAAACTGCTTTTCTAAATTAAAAGTTAGTTGAAGATGTGTATATGACTCAAATTTAAGGGTTCATTAGGTCAAAGAGTTTCAATAAAGTATGCAAACTATAGAGATCCATTTATGGGTTGACGTGGGAATCACGATCATGAAATGTTCATTTTTATGTGATCATAAGAGAATTTGGTTTCATCAAGAATCAAAGTGAGTTGTGTTTCTATTGTAAAGTTACTGGAAATTTCATCATGTTCCTAGTATTATATGTTGATGACATATTAATTATAGAAAGATAAGTACAATTCTTAGAGTAAATTAAGACTTGGTTAAATGAATGCTTCTTCATGAAAGACTTAGGTAAAATGACTCACATTCTAGGGATCAAGATCTATCGAGATAGATTTCAAAGACTGATTGAGCTAAGTCAAAGTACATATATTGACAAGGTACTCAAAAGGTACAATATGAAACAATACAAGAGAGGATTATTGTCAATGTCACATGGTTTCAAACTCTCTAAGAAAATGTGTCCACAAACATAGAAGGAGATTGAAAAGATGAGTAGAATTCCTTATTCTTCAACAGTGAGATCTACCACATATGTCATATTATGTACTAGGTTTGATGTTTCCATTTCTTTAATAATGGTGGGAAGATATTAAGCTAATCCATGAGAGATGCATTGGATTCTATAAAAACTATTATGGAGTACTTGAGATGTATAAAATACGTATTCCTGGTGTATGAAGGAGATAATGAATTAGGAGTGAGGGGATACACTAATGCTAGTTTCCAAACAGATCATAATGATTTAAAATCGTATTCAGGATATGCCTTTTGCCTGAATGGTGGCGAGGTGAGCTGGAGAATCTAAAAGTAACTTATGGTCGCTGATTCTACAATATAATTTGAGTATGTAGTGAATTTTGATGCAATTAAGGAGGCAGTATGGATATGTATATTTGTCTCAAATATTGGTGTTGTACCTAGTAGTGTGGACCTTGTTCCGATTTATTGTGATAATACTGCTGGAATGGTATTTTCCAATGAGCTTAGGTCACACTAGAGGACAAAACATATAATTTAGAAGTTTCGTCTCTTTAGAGATTTTACTCAGATAGGTTAAGTCATGGTTAAAAGAGTATCCACAAAGGATAGCATGGAAAGCCCCCTAACTAAATCCATATCTTAATAGAAGCATGATTATCATGTGAGGGCTGATGAATTGAGGATTATTAGCAGTTGGCTCTGGTGCAAGTGAGAGTGTTGTGGGTGGGTGACCTAGACCCAGCTTCTTTGTGTACTTTGATTACCATTACATGTATACAATTTGACACACACACACACACACACATGTTTCTCTTACCATTATAGTCTAGATACTTTATCACCCACTGTATTTATAGTAATGTCCTTGGATTATATGTTGTATCAAAAAGTTATAGCAATTCTTAGACTATAATGTGAACCTAAAGATACCGTGTCAGTAATCTTAAACTTATGTCATGTGGTCTAGATACATCATGCTAACAAGACACAGGTGATGCACAACTATCAGGTGTTGGGGGCTCATAAGCATTGAGACTTCTTCTGACTCACCGATAGGAACACCACATGTTTTGGGTGTCATTAGTAGTTCATATCTACAAACATGTGTAATAATCTCACGACTTGAGATTATTATCAATGTGTATCATTTGATTACATACTTTGATGAGAGATGAAAATCATGACATTTATGTCATGGAAATGTAGATTGCATTGGGTGTGTCATTAGCAGTATGACGTTGATTGAATGATCAAAATATATTTTTTCACTTCTAAAGGGAAGTGATATCTTGAACCCAGTTGATCGGGATGGTAGTACCTTCGTTAAATCCATGGTCATGGAATAAGATGGTAAGTTCGTTTAGTAAGGTCATCGAGTAATAAAGTAAGAAGGGATGATGACACAAAGTATGCATCCCGCTTTTTGAGATATCACGAGACAAAGAGATTATATTACACGACGTGTGTTCATAGGAGGTCGTCGTTACTATGACTATATGTTATCTCTTTAGGAGCCTTGATGGGTTGTTAGAATCTGCTTTTGTTTTATGAGTAGTACTTGCTACTATCAAGATAAGGTCCAAGAGGGCCACACACAACATATTCAAAAATCCGGCCTATTCTAATGAACAAGACAATAAGACGTGCTAGGAACCATAACGCGACTAAGGAGATTTTCAAGTATAAATGATCGCCAATAAATAAATAAATTCATTATTATTCGAGTATTGAATAATTAGAGTTTAATTTATTTATTTAATGTATTTACTAGTATTAAAGTGAATATATGAAATATATTCGACGAACGAATATTATTATAATATTCAAGGTTCTTTTAATATTTGAGGGAACAACGAGTCGAGTTAATAGATCTTTTTTATCATGTAATATATTTATTATATTGCAAGTGATGAGAAATATAAATGATGTTTATGACACTAGTTAACAGGCCATAAAATGTCATTTATGGATTATTTAGTGGGTAATGTGTATTCAGGGACTGCGAAGCAATTTATAGATATTTGAACCCCAATATATAAGCAAGAGGAAGCTCTAATTTGAGGCACTATTCATCCACTTGAATTTAAGAGCTCTTCTCTCATCTCCCTCGCATCCCAGAGAGAGAAGCTTTCCGTTTCAAGAATCAATCCAATATCGTTTTTGCGGATCGAAGGGATGACATAACGACGATCGTCGACTCTCCACGCTAGTACCCATATATCGACAATCGACGTACCCATAGACTTCTGAAGTGTGTGTGGACGATCTAGAGGGTTCTGATGTTGGTTCCTTCGAGCAACGATCACCAATGTCGAATCGTATTCATCAACGTCTTCAAATTGAATGAGGTATTTGTTCAATTTATTTTTATGCTTAAATTCTTTCACGCAGGGTTCTCAGATTGCTTATCGGGCAGTGCGTCGCCAGTGACACCGTTGTTACGTCAAATTAGCAATAAAATTTCAAAACCTCGGTTTATCCGCTTCCACTGCGCACCTCGGTACCAACAAAGACCACGATGATTGAAGAGGTCATGTTTGGTGGTGCGCGATGACCAAGCACACCCCTCCAGTTGCAATAGGATTTGGACGTGTTTGGTGGGGTCGTGATGACAATGAGCATGACAACCAAATGTTTAGGCGATGACCCATAGGGTGGATGTTAGGGTTAGCAGAAAAAAAGGATGTAGAGAGATGAAAAAAACCATGGTTTATCATACCGCGTAGAATGAAATTTCATGCCTCGACGAGAGGTGGTGCACTTTATTTATAGATAGATCTATGAGATGTGTCGCAGGAGAAAACCGGCGTGGAGAGCCTATTTCACGGCTCAAGGCCAAAGTCTAGCTTGGTTGAGTCAATAATCATCACATGTTTTCTCATCTCTCACTCGTTCAATTATTTTTTACCAGTTCTTTGACTTTTAATGTCGACCATTATGGCCTTTACCATTGACATTTCAATACCTTTCATCACTTGTTTGGTATTTTTATCAAATTTCAACTTAATTCATTTAGTATAGTATATATTTTGTCATTCTTTCCCTTTATTTTTGTAAGTGCTTACCATCGCTTCTTCAAACATGACGTTGATAGATCCATTCATTGTTTGGTTTTTATTCATTGACCATTTAGTTATTCTTTGACACTTATTCATGACCTCATTCAACCGTTTTTTAATTTGATTATTTAATTGTTCGATTGCTGGTCATTAAACATGTTATTTGAACGCTTTGACACTTTTGACATTAATTGTTCTGAACTTTATCTGAGTTTTCTGTCATTTCTCCATTTATTGCATTACACTTCCTTCTACTATTCACACACCTTGTTTTTATTACCATGAAAACAATATTTTGTTTGTGAAAACTAACCATTTAAAGCTCTCATTAATGTACACAAAAGTATACTAAAATTATTGACTAAAATTGAATTGATGTCTCGATTACTCGATCACATTCTTTGACTGTTTTTTGTACATACTTCAATTGTTTTTGTACGTGGTTTGATAGTTTTTGAATCTTGCCATTTTTTTCTTTAGGCTCTTCTAAGCCATCAATTATTTATTTAAAATCAATTTCAAATTTATCAGACCAAAGGTTTTTTTTTTCATACTTCAAAAAACCTATTAAGTACTTAAAATATGCTCTGCGGTCATAAAGTCACTCCGTGCAACACTTGCCGACCAACTTGCATGTGCCTGTAGGCATCACATTCTATTACTCAAAGGGGACAATATGAAAGTGCTTGATATCGTTCGCTGTGGCATCCCCTTTAGAATTGTCACTGAATAAATTTTGACGACATGCCGAGGGGGCCGCCTCCCGAACAGTAGACGGCCGGAGTCGGCGAACGACCTCCAAATTTCCGACTCCCACATCCGATGTTTCCACTGCCCTCGACTTTCTGGTTAGCTTCCTTCCGTGTATACCTCTTCCTCGTGTCCTCGTGTCCACGGGTTTCTTTACTTGTCCCTGGGTTATTTTGCGTACTCAGTTAACTGGTTTCTCCTCGTCTACTTCATCTTTCTTTATTTATGTTTTTTTTCTCGTTGTTTTGTTATTTTTCTTCGGTTCAGAATTGAAAAATGATAGCTGGCGCTGCTGTTGCAACGAAGAGCCATAGACTCTCTTTCGCAGCGTTTCTGCATGCTAAAGATACGATGAATGCCTTCTGTGCCCCCAAGGCACCCGTTTCATTGCAGAATTTTTTTTCTAGAGATCATGCTAATATTGGCGCTTATGTTCGATGGAATGGGTTGAACCGCACTGCAACCAGAGAGTTTGTTCATCCGTCGACTGCCAGGAGAATCTGCAATACCTTTGGAAATATCAATGGGTTTTTAGGAGCTCCCTCTTCTCCAGGAGGAACAAGCCCCTTGAACAAAAAAGTCGTTAGTCAACTTTTTTTTCTTCTTCCTTTTTATGTTATTTTGAATCCTAAAAAACGATGATGGCAATGACGATGGTTCTGCTGCTCTAAATCCAATATACTACGAACAGAGTTGGATGTTGAATCAGTGTGCTTTCTTATCTTCACCATCATCCAGCGATTTAGCTGATGCGAAGCAAGTTTCTCACCAAAATCAGATTAATCCAGCTACAAAAAGTGAGCAAGTCGTTGACATGAAGATCCTTCACTCGCTGACCAAGTACTTATGGCTGAAAGACAGCCTGGAATTCCGTTTTAGGGTCATAGCTGCCTTTGGGTTTTTAATTGGTGCCAAGGTGTGTGCAAATGGCTGATTGACAATATCATTCGGTTTTCCATAGGCTGGACTCTCATAAAAAATGCTCATCTTGTGGCATCTGTATCTTGGCATTTATGTGAAGTTGGTACCATTGCCGGGCAACTAATTTATGTTTCACATTTCAGGTTCTAAATGTTCAGGTGCCCTTTCTTTTTAAGCTTGCTGTTGATTGGTTAACAGCAGCAGCAGGGAATTCGAGTTCTCTTGCTTCATTCTCTGCTGCTAACTCATCAATTCTGGCACTCTTTGTCAGTCCAGCAGCTGTATTAATCGGATACGGGATAGCACGCACAGGGGCTTCTGCATTCAACGGTATTTGGAAATGTAGTCCTCATTAGTTCTGTTTTTTTTTCAAATGCACTGTATCTGTTCTTTTTGGCAAACAATATATTTTCAAATGCGTGTTTCACTTTTCACAAGTTTGATCATTATCATTCCCTTTGGATTTTGCATCGCATCTCCAGAATTTTCTATGATCAAAGCACGGCTTTGCCACTTTCCTTTTTTTTTCAAGTTTCTAAGTTGATGCTACCCTCGTGGCAGAATTGCGAACTGCTGTGTTTTCTAAGGTAGCACTGCGAGCAATCCGGTCAGTATCTAGGAAGGTATGTTATTCCTAGTTGTGATGCCCAATTGTCTTCCCTTTATTCTTTTTGAATTAGAATTTTAAATGGCCTTTATAACATCATTTTTGAGGACAGTGATATTTATTTACAAAACATTGTCTCCATATTTAAAAGGGCTTGACACTAGGAACCGGTTTGACATCCTCAATTGCTTTGCTCCTTCTCCTGTACTTTTTTTATAAGCTGCTTTAACATAGAATTCATTTTCTTTTTCAATTCCTCTTTCTTTTTTTTTTGTTTCATCCATTCCTTTCTTGATCCCATATTTCATCCGAAAAAAGTGGGTGATCCCATTTCCGTACCAACTCAAGATATGCTTATTGGACTCTTGCATGTTCAACAACGGGTGATTTTTTTATACGAATTGTAAAATTGAATCCAATGCCTTGCTTGCCATGCTGGAACTGCAGTTAGAGAAGTGGAAATGATAATTTGGAAATTGACTGTTGGGGAGCGATGAGGTGACTTCTCTAAGCAATCCACTCCCATCAAAATAGGTGGATGTCGATTTCACCTTGTGGAGGAATGCTTTGTTTGGTTGGAAGAGGGAAAGGAAAGTTCTCCACTTTCTTGGCCTGCTTTGTTTGTCCAAAGGGTTTTTCAGGAAACCCAAGTTTCTTTCATAATGTGGAAAACGGTTTCCTCCTATATTAAATATTATACTATATTTATCATCATATTATTTTTAAACATTTTTAATATGTTCATAATAATCAATAGTATTATATTATATTTATTAACTATAATTTTTTTTATAATATTATTATTTTAATTATATTGAATTACTCTCCTTTCTATCACATACCAAATATTATCTGTTCACTCTTATTTTATTTCCTTCCTTTATATCCCTTCCCCTCCCCTCCCCTTCAATTTCGACAAGCCAAACAGGGCTGATGTGTTGACACTTGTATGAAAGTGACAATAAATGTTTATATGGTTCTTCACCCTCCCTCTCTAATCCTTCCTTGGCCCGTCACTCCTTGTCCCCTTGCTCCATTTGGGACATTTTTGTCAAATGATTATTTTCTTTGTTTTTTCCATCTTAATTTTTTCTTAAATACCAAACAAACTACTAATCCTCACCTTTTTTACACTTCCTTTACCGCCGCTTCTTCCACTTCCAAAACATTTCGAACATACCGAACGGAGCATAAGTGTTGCTCCATGACATAGATATAATTTCATGGAATAGAAAATAAAAAGATTGGTATTGTTAACAATTTTGAGATAAATAATTATTTTTATATTAAATATGAATATTTTTGTCTATGGCCGACATTCATAGAGATGAGTAATTCACTTGTTCACCGGGTATTACCAGTGCTCATGTAATGCCCATGTATTTCCATTTTTTTAGTCTCTTTTATTTACTTCTTTCTTGCTCTTATCACGGTCTTTCCCCTTCTCATCATGGACATATTTTACCATTGCAGGTGTTCTCCCATTTGCATGACCTCGATCTCCAGTATCATCTAAGGTATTCACGAACAATATTGATTACTTCATTTCATATTCCGTGTTATTGATTTGTTGGTGCACTACCAATTTAAATAGATAAATTTTGCAGTTGGAGCAACATATTGTATTTGTTATCACTTTCTTGTCAATGCATATTGGCAGTCCACCTCAATCATTTTTTTAGGCCACGCCATAATGATTTTTCTGTTAAAAATTGCATTAGTGATATGCGTTAATTAAAGGAAGGATTTGTTTTATATAATTTATTTTTAATGAAAGTCTTTGATTGGTAGTTGGTACTACTAGACATTCCTCCATCCCCGTTCATGCTCCCATAACAATTGACAAAATGCTCTTTTAAAATATATTGGTAGATGGTTAGAACCTGAAGCAATCCTCGGGACAAATAAGCTTCTTAAGGTGTTTTTGTCCAGTTGTCAGTTTTCATGTCTTCACATGGTTTCTGATTCCCTGCCAATCTATTAGTGTCTTATTTTTTGTCTTGTTGCTCAAAACCTACCCAGTAGACCTGTACACGGGTTGGGCCTGTTGGGTTTGGACCGGAGAAAACCCAATCCATTTATTAATCTGGTCTGGCCGGATCTTTCCTGATCGGTGAGAGAGAAAGAAACAATGTAATGCTATTGATTTCCAGCAACAGCAGACAGGAATTACAATAGAATAACGAGGAAGAGAAGTAGAGGGAGATGAAAGAAAGAAGAAAGCACTTCCCAGAGACGCTCCCCCAAAGCCCTAGGCCGTAGCCTCCAATCCGCCCAGCAGATTACTACTTCAAACATCCAAATCCCCCATCTAACTACTGCAACCCCCTATTTATTATTCCCCAACCACCCGACAACTCAGCCAACCACTAACTAATTCAATTTCACTACTGCCCCTGGCAGTTATTAGACACTCAACCCACACACAAACAGCTCCATCAGTCCAGCCTCAAGTAAAGCTTACGCTGCAACAGCATCCCAGCAAACCCATGACCCTTACGCAACACTCTCACAGGCCTAATACCCTTACGCACAGCACACCGGAGTCTTCAAGCCCGCCTCTCCAGCCTACGCTGCAGCAGCCAGCTTCCCCGCAGCCAGCCCCCATTCCACATTGCTATCATTTCCCCCTCTTTGAATAACCACTCTGTTCTCAAGTTGAAAATACAGGGAAACGCCTTCAAGGAGAGGCTGAATTCCAGGAAACCGTTCTGGCAGACCTCCCCCTTGTTAACCGTTCTGGCAATCCTCCCACTGTTGGCAAGAGCAGCCTTCACTTTCATTATAGCAATGACATTAGTTCCGGCTCCATTTATGGCAACTTCAGTCCCTCTCTTTCTTAGGGCGAGAGCAAGTGTCTGTATACTGTCACCTAGCCACTTGATAACTTCCATTAGCAGTGGAACAACCTGAGATATTCTCACACTAACCACGGCTTCAACAAAGTCAGTACCAGCAACTAGCTGGTGTAGGAGGAAGGTTGTTCTGCTACATGAACATCTATAATTTTCTGAGGAAGGGAAGTGCTCTCTACTGTGGTGCGATATTAAGAATTCAGTAGCATCGAATTTCATAAACTGCTTCCCTGTCTTATATCCAGATGCTAAGTCCCCAAAGAGATTTAATGTGTGATTAATAACTTCTACACCCTGGGCATAAACACTTGAGATTTGCAACAGTTTTCCTGACAATGGCATCCAATATTCAAAGATGGTCATGAATAAGGTTGGCATTGTGATGAGAATCATGGAGCGCATATGTATCGAGAGCAATCGTGACATGGAGTTTGGAAGGTGCATAAATGGACATGACCCATTGCATGGAATTGGTGGCCCAATGAAAAGAGGAAGAATGAGGAGAACTAAAGAGGCTTTACATTGCCTTACTTTAAAACTACAAATGGAGGCCCAACAGGCATGCATGAGAGGAGAAAATGGGTCTTTAATCACTCTTATTAAAGCCCAAAAGGGAACCTAAATGGCCCACCCAAGTGATCCCACGAATTTAAATCCAAATCCACTTGCATGAAAGAAATCTCTAAAGTCAAAAGTGATGGACCCCTTGTCTCTAAAGTCATGGTGGGAATCTTCGAAGTCATTGGGGTGGTGCAAGGAAGTCTTCTTGGTGGATATCTTGTTCCCTAAAGCCATGAGCATGTGTAAACAAAGTCAAAAATCGTTTTTTAGGCTTTAGACTTTTGTGGACTAGGTGTTTGATATGCATCTCTCCCATTTGGCTATAAACAACCACCTCCTTGTACCCCCTTGAAGTTTAATTTCCGAATTTGAGAGTTTTTAGCATTATTATGTTTGTGTTTCTTGTGTTCTTGAATGAATGCAAGTAAGACTTATCAAAGGAGCGATCAACCTTTGTGGCACTTTATAATTAGGGTTTTAAGGGGCAAGTCTCATTGGGGTCCTAATTGATTATCCCCATTCCCCTTTCATTTCCATGCATTTCTTTTAATTCTCATTTCTCCTGCTTCCATCACTTGTGTTTCTGCATTTTCGCCAACGAATACTGCACACCGATACGGTATCATATCATTTGGTTTCAAAGCTCAGCAACGGAAACCACGTTCTTCATTTTTCCATTTTGCCCATCATTTTTCCATTTTTCCCATCATTTTTCTTCTCCTTCCATTTTTTTTGGCCATCACCAATTCTGGCCGTAACTTTCTTCTACCATTTCGATGACTTTTCCTTCGAATTTCTGGACGTATGATATGTCATTTTCATAGTTTGGAATCTCATCGTTCTTCTCAATTTGGAAACACTAAAATCCGACTCATACTTTTGGAGATATAGCCGATCTAATTCGTGATACTGATTCACTCTTGTGAAATCTAACAATCTCTAAGACGGAACTCCAATCGAGTTTAAAGTTGTCATTTGAAGGATACTTTCTTATAGAAATTTCAGAAATTCCATTTCTCATCCTTTTAAAATCATTTTGATTGGATTTGTGTTTTTTTTTATGATAATTTCATATTTTTGTAAGCCACACACTAACATCAAATCTTTGTGCACTCTCTCTTGGTTGAGTTATTTGAAAAAAAGAGCATAAAAAAAAGAAAAAACAAAAAAAAAAACAAAAAAAAAATGTGCTGAGTTATTTGTGCACTTTCTATTATAATATTTCTCTTTCATCTTTTTTCTTTCATCCATATACAACCTTCAACCATAACCATTTCTCTTATTTCTCTTTACCTCCCATTTCTCTTGGACTCCATTGATTCAAACCCTTTAAAGATTTCTGATTTTTAAAGTTTGCCATGAATTGATTGCTTCTTACTAGTTGTCTTCTTGATTCTATTTAAGAACACCTGTAGGAACTAAGTTGTCGTGCTAGAAAGTGTGAGGAACCTTTTGAGAGATTCAAAAAAAGAGAGAAAGATTGTGAGGAATTAAAAAAAATGGCGAGTGAAGGCGAAAAAAATGAGATTGACATCAAGTTATTCATGAAATCTTTTACACCGATGTACAAGGTTGAATGCTAGTGTAGGTTGAGAAACCCCCTTGCCTCCTTACTTCAAAGTGAGGCTGATGCGTTCTTTTATAATGAATGATAAAGACCACATCGGAACACAAGTCCGATGTGGGATACAGACTCCAACACTCCCCCTCAAGCTAGGTGTACCTAGCTTGGACACATAATGAAAAGAAAGCAACAAAACAGACGCTAACACTCCCCCTTAAGCTGGAGGGGCCAGCTTGATGACAAAAACAAGACAAAACATAATAAAAGAAAAAACTTCAACATTGTTGCTCCCCTTGACGATGTTGATATGATGCCGCTGAAAAAGGGTGGGTAAACGCCGAAAAGGTGCGGGGTCGGACAACAGAGTGCTGGAAAATCCACACCGGCGGGTCGGTCGTCAGAGCGCTGAGAAATCCGCACTACGGGCCGGTCAGTCAGAGCGCTGAGAAATCCGCAATGTCGGGCCGATCATCAAAGCGCTGAGAAATCCGCACGGGAGGGCCGGTCATCAAAGCGCCGGGGAATCCGCAGGAGGCACCGGCGATGGGATGCAGTGATTTCGCAGGAGGCGCCGGGCAGGGAGGCGGGGATTCCGCAGGAGGCACCGGGCATGAAGGCGAGGATTCTGCAGGAAGCAGGAGGAGGCCGACATGGAGGGAGCAGTTGTTGATGCGTCGCGCAAGGAAGCGGAGTCGAAGCAATTGTGCGTGCGGACCTGATCTAGCCGGATCTGGAAGTAGGGCAGCCGCTGGAGGAGGAGGATCCTGTCCTTGAGAGAATCGCACAGGGAGGGGCCGCCTGGATTTTGTCGCGCGCACAGGGTGAAACCGACGAGGGAAGGCCGCTTAGGGTAGAGAGGCGTGACAGAAACAGCGTGCGCGCAGCGGGGAGGAGGCGATCCGCCGGGAGTTGCGCCGTAGGGGAGAAGCTCCGCAGGACCGAGCGCCGGGCGGCGCGACGGGATGCGCCGGGCGGCGCGACGGGATGCGCCGGGAGGGAGGCCGTCGGGTAGGAGCGACGCTGGAGGGGAGAATCGCCGGAAGGGCAGGGACCTGCGGCGGAAGGAGACGCCGGCAGGGGGGAGATCTGCCGGTGAGGGAGATCCGCCGTGAGGGAGGGCCTGCACGACCGGGAGTAGCAACGGAGGGGGGGGGACTATTTGGAGTGGAGCCCCCCCCGGATGGGGAAAACCCTAATGCCTGAAGGGAGAAAAAAAATTAGGGAGGGAGGGATCGGGTTTCAAAAAACCTCTGATACCATGTAGGTTGAGAAACCCCCTTGCCTCCTTACCTCAAAGTGAGGCTGAGACGTTCTTTTATAATGAATGATAAAGACCACATCGGAACACAAGTCCGATGTGGGATACAGACTCCAACAGCTAGGTTGGATGATTTGAAAAATTCCTTGACTTCAAGGGCACCATGAAGGCAAGAATTTGACAAAGGTGAGGATGCGTACTTCGATTTTGAAAAATCATTTCCTAGGTGAAGGAAACATGATTCTAGAAGAGAAAGTGGTTTGGGAAGCATCAAAATGACACTTCTATCCTTTGAAGGGTAGAGTGCTTCAGAACTTTATTTGAAGTGAGAGTGGAAGGTTGAACATGTGTTTGGGCTTCACAACCACTCGGAGGAGAAGTAGGTAAAGTTGTCGGCGCTTGAGTTCAATGACTATGCAAGTGTTTGGTGGGACCAATTACAAGTGAGTCGGCAACGAAATGAAGAAATGTCAATTCAAACTTGGGAAGTAATGATGCTAGTAATGCACAAAAGGTATATTTCTAGTCATTACTATAGAGATTTACATTTGAAGTTACAAGGGCTTGTGCAAGGATCCATGTGTGTGGAGTACTGCAAGGAAATGAAGATATCAATGATTTGAGCCAGTTTGGAGGAGGATTGAGACGCCACAATGGAAAGTGTAGGCGGTGAATTCCCCTTAGGTGAGGTGGAGACATTCTTTTATAGATGGATAAAAAGGATTACAAGTTGGAATAATTCGATGTGGGACTCAGAAATACCCTTTACTCGGAAATACAATTAACCGGGTTTAACACTCCCCCTCAGGCTAATACAGGATAGCTTGGACCAAGAGTCCCACAAAAAAGAAAGAAGACACCAAACAAGACCATACACACTCTCCCTCAAGCTGGGTTGCTGATGCTGTGGATGCCCAACTTGGTACTGAGAGAGTCCAGTCGAGCTCCCGGGAGGCCTTTGGTGAAGATGTCGGCAAACTGATCTGTCGTCGGTATGTGGCTGAAACTGTCATGGTGCTGCTCGAAGTGATATCGAAGAAAGTGGCAGTCCGCCTCGACATGCTTTGTGCGTTCATAGAAGACGAGATTGGAAGCAATCTTCGTGACAACCTGATTATCACACCAAATATGGGCAAACGTCTGCTGCGGAAAACCAATCTCATGGAGGAGATGACGGAGCCAAAAGATCTCAGTAGTGACCGTGACCATCACACGGTATTCAGACTCTGCACTGGATCTAGCGACGACAATCTGTTTCTTGCTTCGCCATGAGATGAGGTTACCTGCCAGAAAAACGACAAACCTAGAAGTGGACTTTCGGGTAGCAAGACAACTAACATAGTCAACATCACAAAAGGCCTCAATATTTAGATGATCATGATGTGAATACTGAAGACCACGGGCAAGGTCTCTCTTAATGTATTTGGCAATGCGAAGAACAACATCCCACTGAGATTTCGTCGGATGTTCCATGAATTAGGTAACCTCGCCGACAACGCAGACAATGTCTGTACGAGTCATGGTGAGATAATTAAGTATTCCCACAAGACGACGATACCTCTCTGAGTGAGAATATGGTTCTGTGTTGTCATAGAGAGACCGTTCCCCGGGCTCAAGAGGAGTGTCAACGACAATTGCCTGAGTCAAATAGCATCCTGCAAGATATCCAAGACATATTTCCATTGGCAAAGAAAGATGGTGTTCAGAGAACGGGAAACCTCAATGCCAATGAAGTATGTCAGAGGACCGAGATCTTTGGTTTGAAAGTGGTGTTGAAGATGCCCCTTTAGTTGAGCGATTCCATTTGAGTCGCATCCAATGATGATGATATCATCAACATACACAACCAACAGGATACAGTCGGAGGACGTCGTGCGGTAGAAGACAGTGCGATCCTTCACACTCCGAGATATACCAAATGTAGTGACGACGGTACTGAATCTTCCAAACCAAGCACGAGGAGACTGCTTGAGTCCATATAGAGAGCGTCGAATTCGACAAACATGAGAGTCGACTGCTAAGGCACGAAAGCCAGGAGGTTGTTGTAGATATACCTCTTCTTCAAGAAAGCCACGAAGAAAGACATTTTTGACATCAAGTTGATGAAGTGACCAATGATGATGTGCGGCAAGAGAGATGGATAATCGGACAGATGCCATCTTTGCAACTGGAGAGAATGTATCAAATTAGTCGACGCCATATGTCCGAGCAAATCTCTTTGTCACAAGTCTGGCTTTAAGGCGACGAAGAGTGTCGTCTGCATTGAGACGGACCGTATAGATCCATCTGTCGCCGACCACCCGTTTACCTGTCGGAAGGGGGACCAGATCTCAAGTATGATTGTCGTCCAGAGCCTGTAATTCATCCTGCATTTTTTGAAGCCACCTAGGGTGAGATTTGGCGTCGCAAACTGTGCGAGGAATAAATATCGTCTCCAGAGTGGAAAGACCTCTGTATGAGGATGTGTAAAGATGAGTATTCTAGCAAGAACGAGTACCTTTTTGCAGCGTGTAGAATGATAAAATAGGATGACCCGGGCCCCCAAGGTATTCTCTTTAAAGGAGCCCTGGGGTTATTTTATAATGAATACTAGGGCGACGAGATGCGTCGCGCAGGGTGCGGGGAGCTGGAAGCCGCCGGGTGGGACGCCGTCGGGAAGAGGGGCTGCGGGAAGGGCGGAAGGAAATGCCGGCAGGGGGGGAGATCTGACGGAGATGGAGGGAGGCGGGGCCGGGTGAACCGGGAATCCGCAGAGGCTGGCTAGGGGTGGCGGCTGTTTTAGGGCTCGATGGCCTTTGGCAGAGCCGCCGCCCCCCACTGGGGAAATGATCAGAAACCCTAAACGGGATAAAAAAAAAGATGGGAGGGAGGGGGGTCGGTATTAGGTTCCCTCTGATACCATGTAGAAAGGTAAAATAGGAGACCCGAACCCCCAAGGTGTACTCTCTAAAGGAGCCCTTGGAGTTATTTTATAATGAATAATTAAGACCACACCGGACCTCAAGTCTGATGTGGGATGTAGACTCCAACACAGTGCAATGGGAGGGAGGGGGGGTCGGTATTAGGTTCCCTCTGATACCATGTAGAAAGGTAAAATAGGAGACCCGAACCCCCAAGGTGTACTCTCTAAAGGAGCCCTTGGGGTTATTTTATAATGAATAATTAAGACCACACTGGACCTCAAGTCTGATGTGGGATGTAGACTCCAACACAGTGCAATGGGCAAGTCGTCTATTGCCGTAGCAGGAGCATTAGACGAAGCTGGGATGATGGTGTCTTCGGCCTGGACGGGGGACACATTCGATGAGCGACGTGAGTAAACTGTATCAAACCAGTGATCAACAAAGTGGGACACCAGAGGTGGGTGAATGATGAGAGGAAGACAATCATTGATAGTGGTGTCTGGATGAGGGGAGAAAAGAAAGGAGAGCTCTCAACAAAAGATACATCAGCAGAGATGATATACCACCGTAAGTCGTCTATTGCCGTAGCAGGAGCATTAGACGAAGCTGGGATGATGGTGTCTTCGGCCTGGACGGGGGACACATTCGATGAGCGACGTGAGTAAACTGTATCAAACCAGTGATCAGCAAAGTGGGACACCAGAGGTTGGTGAATGATGAGAGGAAGACAATCATTGATAGTGGTGTCTGGATGAGGGGAGAAAAGAAAGGAGAGCTCTCAACAAAAGATACATCAGCAGAGATGATATACCACCGTAAGTCTGGAGAGAAACATCAGTATCCGTGCTGAGTGCGGGAATATCCGAGGAATATGCAACGAAGAGATTTGAGAGAAAACTTGGAGAGGTTGGGACGAGTGTCACAAACATAACACAGACACCCAAACACACAGAGTGGAAGTGGGTGAGGAGGGAGAGAGGAGAACAAAGTCTGAAAAAGAGTCTCTCCTTGAAGGATAGAAGAAGGAAGACGATTTGGGAGGTATGTAGCAGTAAGGATGACATCCCCCAAAAAAGAAGAGGTCTGATGAATGATGCCTTTATCCTTGAGAAACTGCTGAAAGGAAGTGGATAAATATTCTTGTCCATTGTCCGAGCGGAGACATTTAATGGAGGTGAAAAATTGAGTATGAATTTCATTATAAAAGTTCTGAAAAGTAGTAAACACCTCAGACCGATCATGGAGAAGGTAAAACCATGTCATACACGAGGAATATATGATGTGCGATGATGTTTTGCAAATTTACATGACTCGCAATGAAAAGAAATATGCGGATTAATATCAAAAAATAGCTGATGAAGGGTGGAGGCAGGTGGATGCCCCAACCGAGAATGAAGGTCCAATGTACGAGCAGAGAGTGTTGTGCAAACTACTAATGTCGGACCATCGAACATGTACACCCCGTCCTGAAGCTGACCTCTACCAAGTTTCCGGTTCGTCGTCCGCTCCTGAAATACAACATCAGAAGAGGTAAAAATAACAATTCAGTTGAAGTCCTTTGTAAGCTTATTGATAGAGAGAAGATTAAAAGGATTTCGGGGCACATCTGCTACAAACGGTAGACGAATATATGAATTCAAGGAGCATGCGCCAAATCCCGCAATAGGGATAGCGGATCCATCACCAACAGTGATGGCTGTGGGGCCAATATACAGACGGTAAGTGGATAACATACCTGCATCACCTGTGAGATGATCAAATGCACCTGAGTCAAGCATCCAAGCAGATGAGCGATGTGTGCCACAAGTAGTTCGTCCACTAGTATGGGCAATAGATGCCGAAGAACCAGGTAGAGAGGCGGCCCGATGAGTGGAGAGGTCTAGAGTGGGAGGAAGATCAAAAGCTGATAGGGAAGCATCATGGACCGCGACCGTTGTCGCATATTTGGGATCAAGGCCATGGAGAAGGCTGAAGAGACATAATTGGTCCCGTTGGGCTAAGGGTGCCTCAGGTGTTTGGGGAATGGACCACAACTCAAGTAATTCATCCTGGAGGGCTTTCCACTCGATGAAGTACGTCAGAAAAGGACAGTTTTGTTGACGGATAATAGACAAACGATGAAGAACGTCTGACACCCGAGTCAAATTGTTTGTTTCAGAATACATAAGGTTTAAGGAGTTCCAGAGTTCCTTAACCGTATTTGTTGTCCGAGTTACATTCTCGACCGAGCGGTCCATAGAATTGACAACTAAAACAAAGATTTTGCTGTCAGCAAGCTTCCATGGCTTGCATTTTGGATCTGACGATGGTGGCGGAGCCTCGAGGTGTGAGTCGAGGTCCATGCCAGTGAGAGACATCAATACCGTCTTTCGTCGGACATAAAAATTTGTTGAGTCAAGTTGCTCTTCAACAAGGCGAGTGGAGGCGGTGATTAGTGGAGGAAGGACGAAAGAGTCGACTATTGGATAGTTTGGAATCCGCACAGGTGGGCTGATCAATTGTGTGTCGGGAGATTCCCTGAGGTGGGCTGGTCGATGGTGCATCGGGAAGTGGTGGTGCCGACGACGAGGGGCGCAGAGCAACCGCTGGAGGCACTGTTTGCGCTCAGGGAAGGGGGGCCCCGCCCGGAGTCGTCGCACGCAGGGTGGGAGGTCCGGCCTAGAGATGGGGCTTCCAGAGGGGGTGTGCGGTCCGGCTAGGGCGCAATCGCAGGAGGCGAGGCCGGGAGACACCGAGGGAGGCGGGCTGGTAGTCGCGAGGGAGGCAGGGTCGGGATGCGCCGAGGGAGGCGGGCCGAGAAGCGCTGAGGAGGGTGGGCCGGGACGTCGCAGAGGGAGCAGGATCGGGAGGCGCCGAGAGAGGCGGGCTGGGAGATCGCCGCAGGAGGCGGGCCGGGAGACCCTCGCAGGAGGCGGGGCCGGGAGACATCGAGGAAGGCGAAGCCGGGAGTCGCCGAGAGGGAGGCGGGTCGGGAGACGCCGAGGGAGGCAGGGGACCGGGAGACCGCGAGGGAGGCGGGGCCGAGAGACATCAAAAGAGGCGGGGGGGGGGGAGACCACGAGGGAGGCGGGGGCCGGGAGATCGCGACGGAGGCGGGGTCGGGAGACGCCGAAGGAAGGCGGGCTGGGATATCGCACAGGGAGGAATGAGCGCAGGAAAAAAAATTATTGAGATTTTTCCTTTGATACCATGTAGGCGGTGAATTCCCCTTACCTCAAAGTGAGGTGGAGACATTCTTTTATAGATGGATAAAAAGGATTACAAGTTGGAATAATTTGATATGAGACTCAAAAATACCCTTTATCCGAAAATACAATTAACCGAGTTCAACAGAAAGGTTCGTCAATGGCTTGAATCCGACAATTCAAGATGTGGTGGAACTTCAAACCTACATTGACATGGAGGAGTTGCTTCATAAGGCGGTGAAGGTAGAAAAACAACTATATTCTTGAAGGAGTCAAGTAAGTTCCCTTATTTTTTGGAAAAGACGACAGAAAAGAGTCAAAATTGACTTCTAAGTGGAATGAAACAAAACCAAGAGATTCATAATTTGTACCAAAACAAAGAGAAAAGGCCAAAAACAAGTTTGTCACTTCTGATTCGAAAGGAAAAGGTGACACAAATTTCCTTTCTAAATCCTATGATGTTAAGTGTTTTAATTGCCATGGACATGGGCATATCATATCTCAATGCCCAAACAAAAGGACGTTGATTGTTTTGGATAATGGAGACACTCACAATGAGATCTCTAGTGAGGATGAAATAC
This sequence comes from Viscum album, assembly GCA_963277665.1. NCBI lineage: Eukaryota > Viridiplantae > Streptophyta > Magnoliopsida > Santalales > Viscaceae > Viscum > Viscum album. The sequence continues at coordinate 1,626,353,828 of OY728156.1, read as the reverse complement.
CACCTTTGGAGAAGTGTTCAGGTGTGGAAGTTGAAGAACCCATACATGAAGATGCATTGGTGGCAAAAAGAGCTCTAAACATTCAACCAAAAGATGATCACGGTGAGGAGCAATGTGAGCACATTTTTCATATGAGATGCCACATGAAGGAGAAGATATGTAGTATGCTCATTAATAGTGAAAGTTGTACTAATGTGGCCAATACCTTGTTGGTGGAGAATTTGAGTTTGCTTACTTTAACGCATCCCAGACCTTATAGGTTGCAGTGGTTGAATGATAGTGGAGAAGTGAAAGTCACCCAAGAGGCCATAGTTTCTTTTTCCATAGGAAAATATCGTGATAAGGTGCTTTGTGATGTTGCTCCAATGCACGCCGAACATTTACTACTTGGAAGGCCATGGCAGTTTGATAGGAGGATTATATACGATGACCATACTAACTGTTTCTCTTTTGTTTTTAGTGGTGGAAAGATTGTTTTAACTCATCCCATACAAGCATATGAAGATCAAGTGAGGATTGAGGAAGAATACAAAAAGAGAAAAGAAATGAGTGAAAGAGAACATGGGAAAGGTAAAAATAAGAGTGAGAAAAAAGAGTGGTGATGAGTTGAGGGAAAAAGAAAAGAGAAAAAAATAGAGAAAATGAGAAGAGTGGAAAAATTGAGAGGGAAAAAGGAGTGAAAAGTAACATAAAAAGAAATGAGGGAAATCAAAGAGTTGAAAATAAGAGTGTTGAGCGGAAGGTGAGTTTGTTTTCCAGAAAAAGTGAGGTGAAGAGTTTTTTTGAGCAAGAAAGTGTTCTTACTCATTTGTAGGGATGCTTACCTTGCAACTAACCAACTTCATCATTCTTTGCTCTCTTGTGTTGTGTCTTTAATACAGGAATATGGCGATCGAGCAAAGAATTGTTGGAAACAAGTTCCATTTGATCCAAGTGGTTTAGAATGACAATACCTGCTAAAAGAAAGATTTTTGAAACAAATAAAGTCAAAGCGCTCGCATTGAGGAGATAGTCCTTTCGATGTTTTAGAGAATGCCTACAAGACTAACTTTCCAAAGGTATGCAAATGTGAGTGATACCATTAATGTTACTAATCTCGCTCTCTTTGAATATGCAAATTCGAGGACGAATCCTTTTGAAGATGGAGGGTGATAAAGGCCCGGACCATCCAGCCGACTGGATAGTCTACTCCAGGCAAGGGAAACCCAGGGCGGCAGGTGCAAGTGGCCCACGAGAGGCTGGGCAGGCGGTTAGAGAGGGAGGAAGTGGGCCACAGGGAGCTGAGGTGGAGCAGTTAGGGGAGGAGGCACGCAGGGGCACTACAAGAATTTAGCAGGGAGGGGCGGTTAGAGGAGGGGAATCTTTTTTGTTATTAAAAGGAGGGGCCACTTCTGACAGGGGTACCTTTTTCTCTCTTTCAGTTAGCTCAGTAGGGGCTTGGGCGGGTATTCCCTGGGGAAAAAGGGATTCCCGTTGTACTTCTCCTCTGTTTTCTGCTTCTCCTCTGTTTTTCTGCTTCTTTGTTTGTAATTGGCAGACCTGTTTCTAAACAAATCAGAGCCTCTTTTGTTGCAGTGAGTAGCGGTCTTTATCAACTTGGTCCGACCTGCCGTTCTTCTCCACCGGTTGCACATCTATTGTTGCCTTTTTCCATGGAAACGCGCCAGCAATCTCGCCTGGAAATTGTTGAACAACGCTTGGAATCGGTAAAAGAGCAATTTAATTCTTTATCTGCTTCGGTTAATAATATCTCTATGGGTCAAGAGGAATGCCGCTCTTATCTTGTATTTTACGTAGACTCGATAAGCAACCGGTTCCGAATGCCGCTCCCTCGGCTCCGTTAACCACCGATTCTGCTGCAACTTCGGCGCCAACAACTGATTCTCCTCTCGACCCTCAGTTTTCGCTTGGGGACCCCCTGTTACCCACCGCTGGATTTTCCACCCCTCGCCACCTTGATCTTCCTCTGTTTGATGGTGCCGATCCTCGGGGCTGGCTATCGCGTGCTGAATTATATTTTCGGGTCCATCATACACCAGAGCACATGAAGATCCAACTAGCTCAGTTGAGTATGGAAGGCCGTGCAATTCATTGGTTCTCTATTTTAATTGAAGTGCATCCTCAACTCTCTTGGTCATTTTTTAAGGAGGAACTTATGGAACGTTTTAGTGGCTTTCCACTTCAGAATCCATATGAAGAACTTGCGGCTCTTCAGCAGTCCGGTTCGGTGACAGATTATATAGAGCAATTCGAATATTTGGTTTCCCTTCTCCCTCGGCAACCGAAGCAACAATATGTGGGTTATTTTCTCCACGGCCTCCAAGAAGACATTTGCGATTGGGTACGCATCCAGAGCTCTCTGACACGCATCCACGCCATGCGGGTGGCGCGCAACATGGAACTTGTTTTTCGGAAGGGCAGTCCTGCTTTTCCTCGCCGTAATGTGGGTTTTTCCCCTGCCCCTCCCCGTCCTTCAATGCCTTTCCAATCTTCTTCTCGACCACCCCCTGTCTCTACTTTCAGTCCTCTTGCTCGCCCTGGCCGCCCACCCCCTCTATCCTTAAACCCACCCCTTAACCGCACTGTTAAACAGTTATCCCCTCAGGAATGGGAGGAGCGTCGAAAAAAGTGCCTCTGTTTTCGTTGTGGTCTTCCGTACTCCCCTCTGCATAAATGTCCGGATCCTAAATTGCGGGTACTTGTCTTAGGCGACAATGAAGATTCTTCGCCAGCTCCTCCCGACCCTCCCTGTCCTCCAGACCCACCTACAGAAACAGAATGTACTGTGTTATTTTATCACAGTTTAGCCTCCTCTTGCTCTGACCCAATACCTATGTCGGCGGACTGCTCCTCTATGAAAGTTGCAACGACAATTATGGGGATACCACTTCTGGTTTTAATCGACAGCGACGCTTCTCATAATTACATCTCCCCCAAGCTGGCCAAGTTGTTGAATATTCCCATCCATACTTCAACACGCTTACATATTAAACTGGTTGATGGCCACAAGCTTTGGTCTCAGGGCATTTCATACAATCTCCCCCTCACAATGGGTGCCTTCACCTCCTCCTTGACGGTCCATATTCTCGACATCGGCAGTTCAGACCTCATCTTGGGCATGGCTTGGCTTCGTACATTGGGGGATATGCATATTAATTGGCGTACTCTGACCATGCAATTCTCTACTGATGGGCAGCAGCACACTATTTATGGGGTTCGCTCTATCCCGCGGCCAACCTACCCCATGTCTGATAGCCCCCTTTGAGCCATTGGGTCGGGCGCCAAACGACTTATATTGGTCACTCGTTACACTAGCACTGCTTCAACCTTAACTCCCCCTCAACACGCTGCTCTCCAAGAGGTTTTCAGCACTTTTCAACACGTATTTACTGACACCCCTGGTCTTTCTCCTCCCCGCCATCGTGACCATGCCATCCGCCTTCTGCCTAATCAAGGTCCGGTTTCGGTTCGCCCTTACCGCTACCCCCACATCCAGAAAAATGAAATTGAAAACCAAGTTCAACAACTGCTACAACAAGGGTTGATCAGAAACAGTACAAGTGCTTTTTCCAGCCCCGTACTCCTTGTTCGCAAGAAGGATGGCTCCTGGCGATTTTGTATTGATTATCGAGCTCTCAATAGAGTCACCATCCCCGATAAATTTTCTATTCCGGTAGTCGAGGAGCTCTTGGATGAGCTTCATGGAGCAATGTATTTTTCCAAACTGGATCTCAAGTCAGGGTATCATCAAATCCGGATGCGTGAGGAGGATATTGAGAAAACGGCATTCCGAACACACAGCGACCACTATGAATTCTTGGTTCTGCCTTTCGGCCTCACCAACGCCCCCTCAACCTTCCAAGCAACAATGAATGATCTCTTTCGTCTCTTTTTGCGTACTTTTGTCCTCATTTTTTTTGATGACATCCTTATTTACAGCCCGGATTGGCCCACTCATATCACAAATTTGCAGGCTGTTTTTCAGGTTTTAGCTTCTGGCCACTTTGTCAATCACAAAAAATGTCACTTTGGCCAGGAGACCATTTAATACTTAGGCCATGTCATCTCCCGTACTGGCATTTCAATGGATCCAGCTAAAATACTGGCCGTGTTGGATTGGCCTGCACCGCATTCTGTTCGGGGCGTCCGGGGTTTTTTGGGCCTCACTGGCTATTACCGCAAATTCATTCAGCATTATGGGTCTGTGGCACAACCCCTCACTGCCCTTACAAAGAAAGAAGGATTCCAGTGGACTCCCGCAGCTCAGCAAGCCTTCCAACAGTTAAAGCATCTAATCACCACAGCACCAGTCCTGGCACTTCCAGATTTTTCCAGCCCATTTGCCCTTGAATGTGATGCTTCTGGTACTGGGGTGGGCGCCATTCTTCTCCAGCATAGTCGGCCTATTGCCTTTTTCAGCATGGCCTTATCCTCTCGCACATTGACCAAGTCAACTTACGAAAAGGTGGTCATGGCCTTGGTGTTGGCCATCCAGCACTGGCGCCCTTATCTCCTAGGCCGCTCCTTTACGGTCTATTCCGACTATCGTAGCCTGAAATACCTCCTCCAACAGCGTATTACCACGGCTGACCAGCAATGCTGGATAGCCAAACTTCTGGGTTATCAGTTTGAGATCTTATACAAACCTGGTCGCCAGAATTCCGCCGCCGATGCTTTTTCCAGAAAACAGGATTCGGGCCAGTTTTTGCTGTTGCATTCTTCTCCAGTGTGGCCAGCTGCCACAACGCTTACTGAGGGCGTTGTCACGGACCCTTATCTCGCCAAAATCATCTCGGCCTTAAAAAATCAGCAGCCTACTCTGGCTGTTTTTTCCTCTCCGAATGAGGTCCTTCTTTTCAAGGGTCGCCTAGTCATTTCAGCGGCTTCCCCTTGGATACCCAGGCTGCTCACAGAGTTCCATACGACCCCTCAAGGAGGCCACCTGGGATATTATCGCACCTACCGCCGGTTAGCTGAAAATGTGTATTGGGTTGGCATGAAAAAACGGGTTCAACAATTTGTCCGGCAGTGTGATATTTGCCAACGATTTAAATACTCGACCCTTTCTCCGGCCGGGTTACTTCAACCTTTGGACATTCCGTCCATAGTTTGGGCCGACCTTTCAATGGATTTCATTACGAGACTCCCTAAGTCCCATGGCTATGAAGTTATTTTGGTGGTTGTGGATCGCCTCTCCAAGTACGCCCATTTCATCCTCCTCAAACACCCTTTTACAGCTAAGACAGTGGCTGATATTTTTGCCCGAGAGGTCGTTCGTTTACATGGGATCCCCGCTTCTGTTGTCAGTGACCGGGATCCTCTTTTTCTCAGTCATTTTTGGGCCGAGCTGTTTCGCCTCCAAGGCACTACTCTCAAATTTAGTTCCGCCTACCATCCTCAAACGGACGGCCAAACGGAGGTGGTTAACCGGTGCTTGGAAACATACCTTCGTTGTTTTGCGGGAGATCATCCCAAGACTTGGAGTTACTGGATTCCGTGGGCTGAACTTTGTTACAATACCACGTGGCATAGTGCTATTAACACCACACCTTTCGAGGTGGTGTATGGCCGCAAGCCCCCATCCCTCCTCAGTTTCCTCCCATCTGATTTCAAAGTTGCTGCTGTCGCTACAGAGCTGCTAGACCGCCAAGAAGCCTTGACTCAACTACACAGGCAGTTACTTCGCTCCCAGGACCTCATGAGGCGCCAGGCTGATCCTCATCGTCGTTCCGTGACTTTCAAAGTAGGTGATGCAGTTTACCTCAAACTCCGACCACATAAACAACAGTCTGTGTGCCATCGGATCAATCAGAAATTGGCACCTCGTTACTACGGGCCTTTCTCCATTACCAAACAAATCGGCCCCGTCGCCTACCAACTCGATTTACCACCTACAGCCCACATACACCCCATCTTTCATGTCTCCCAGTTGAAGCCAGCAGTGGGACACCATCCTGTGCAGGTGCAGCTTCCTCCCGACCTTCTCGGGGACCCTGTGAATTGGCCTCATTCGGACCGCATTCTGTCTACCCGGACGCTGTTGTAGGATGGCTTTCGGCTCCCTCAATTCTTAATCCAGTGGGCAGGCAAGCCACCTGAAGAGGCCACTTGGGAAGACAAATTCACCCTCCAAAACCAATTCCCTACATTCAGTCTTGAGGACAAGCCTGAATCTTTAGGGGCTGACAGTGATAAAGGCCCGGACCATCCAGTCGACTGGATAGTCTACTCCAGGCAAGGGAAACCCAGGGCGGCAGGTGCAAGTGGCCCACGAGAGGCTGGGCAGGCGGTTAGAGAGGGAGGAAGTGGGCCACAGGGAGCTGAGGTGGAGCAGTTAGGGGAGGAGGCACGCAGGGGCACTACAGGAATTTAGCAGGGAGGGGCGGTTAGAGGAGGGGAGTCTTTTTTGTTATTAAAAGGAGGGGCCACTTCTGACAGGGGTACCTTTTTCTCTCTCTCAGTTAGCTTAGTAGGGGCTTGGGCGGGTATTCCCTGGGGAGAAAGGGATTCCCGTTGTACTTCTCTGTTTTCTGCTTCTCCTCTGTTTTTCTGCTTTGTTTGTAATTGGCAGACCTGTTTCTAAACAAATCAGAGCCTCTTTTGTTGCAGTGAGTAGCGGTCTTTATCAGAGGGAATGATGAGAATCATGGCGCGCATATGTATCGAGGATTTGAGAGCAATCGTGACACAGAGTTTGAATGACGCATAAATGGACAAGACCCATTGCATGAGATTGGTGACCCAATGAAAAGAGGAAGAATGAGGAGAATTAAAGAGACTTTACATGGCCTTACTTTAAAACTACAAGTGGAGGCCCTTTCATGCATATGCATGGGAGGAGCAAATGGACCTTTAGTCACTCTTATTAAATCCCAATAGTGAACCTAAATGGCCCACTCAAGTGATCCCATGAATTTAAATCCACTTACATGAAAGAAATCTGTAAAGTCAAAAGTGATGGGCTTTTTGTCTCTAAAGTCATGGTGAGAATTTTCGAAGTTTTTGAGGTGGCGCCAAAAAGTCTTCTTGGTGGATATCTTGTTCCCTAAAGCCATGAGCATGTGTAAACAAAGTCAAAAATCGTTTTTTAGGCTTTAAACTTTTGTGGACTAGGTGTTTGACATGTATCTCTCCCATTTGGTTATAAATAGTCACCTCCTTGTACCCCTTGAAGTTTAATTTTTGAATTTGAGAGTTTCTAGCATTATTATGCTTGTGTTTCTTGTGTTCTTAGGTGAGCGCAGGTAAGACTCATCAAAGGAGTGATCAACCTTTGTGACCCTTTATAATTAGGGTTTTAAGGGGCAAGTCTCTTTGGGGCCCTAAATGATCATCCCCTTTCCCCTTTTATTTTCCCCTTTTATTTTCATTGGAAAATCCATCCTGCAATGAATCAAGCCTTGATTCAATGAAGCCCTGAACAAATTTAAGCACAAGTTTGTGCAGCAGGTTTGGCTTGCTGCCCTTGACATGTTGTACTATTATTGCTAATCCAGACCACATCCCCATAAGGCAACAAACTCCACTGCTGGCCCTCCGCCAAGACCACAATGATTTCAATGTGAACACAAATACCAGGTGTATCCAATCACAATACCCATCCAATAAAGTGGCAAATCCATTAGTATAGACGCTGCATGTGGAGCTGGGAATCTGTGCACAGTTTCCCCCTGCGCCGTGGACAAAAGCTGCCGTGTTACCTTTGTCTGCATCATCAACTTTGTTTGCAAGCTGAATCTCTCGTTCTTGAAGGAAATTTCTGGACCGAGCATGAACCTCTTGTTTCTCTCTCTAGAATTCTCTTTGATCAAAGCGATCTCTCTCTCAAGAACCTCTCAATGAAAGCACCAATTGATAGGTGAGAGAGAGAAACAATGGAATGCTATTGATTTCCAGTAATGATGGACAGGAATTACAATAGAATAGTGAGGAAGAGAAGTAGAAGGAGAAGAAAGTACTCCCCGAAGATGCTCCCCAGAGCCCTAAGCTGCAGCCTCCAATCTGCCCAACAGATTACTACAAACATTCGTATCCCCCACCTAACTACTGCAACCCCTTATTTATTATTCCCCACCCACCCAACAACTCAGCCAACCACTATCTAATACAATTTACACTACTGCTCCTGGCAGTTATGAGACACCCAGCCCACACACAAACAGCTCCAGCAGCCCAGCCTCAAGTAACCCTTACGCAGCAACAACATCCCAGCAAACCCATGACTCTTAAGCAACACTCTCACAGGCTTAAGACCCTTACGCACAGCCCACTGGAGTCTTCCAGCCCGCCTCTCCAGCCTACGCTGCAGCAGCCAACTTCCTCGCAACCAGTCTCCATTCGACATTCCTATCATTCCCTTAGTCGGCCTGTTTATTAACTGGGCCTTGAAAGAAAGCCTGATTAAAGGCCTGTTTAAATTTTTTTGGCCTGTTTATTAATGGAGTCTTAAAATATTATTAAATTAAATAAATTTTATATATAATAATCATTAATTTGAAATATTAAATGCATAATATTATGTTTTTAAAAAAATATCATTATAATATAGCTTAATTGGGCCGGGCGGGTTGCGTACCAGGTCACTTATTAAAGCCCGAGCCCGACCCTATTATTAATCGGGCTTTAAAACCGGTCCTGCTTAATAATCAGGTTAAAAAAATTAGGCGCAATAAGACTTTTTTATCGGGTTGGGAGGGTCCCTTGACCCATGTACAGGTCTTCTACCCAACAGAGCATTTTACTGCTGCTAATGGGAGAAGATAAAATATTGAACATTTTAAAATAATTTTTATTTAATTTTTTTAAAATTTCTTCAAATGTTATTATGAGATATTAATCTAAACGTAGTTTTCTAACGTATTGCCAATGATGATATTGTTTAGAATGAATGTTGTAGAATGGGAAACCCCCTTACCTCAAAGTGAGGCGGATGCCTTCTTTTATAGACTGAGAAAGAGAAATACATACAAAAGTATTCCGATGTGGGACTCGGAAATACCCAAAATAATAAAAAAGGGTTTAACACTCCCCCTCAAGCTGGACATGCTCAACTTGGACAACGAGTCCCACAAAAAAGAAAGATGACATCATACAAGACCAGACACACTCCCCCTCAAGCCGGGCCGCAGATGCTGTGGATGCCTAGCTTGGAACTGTGTGAGGCTAGGCGAGCCCCTGGGAGGCCTTTGTGAAGATGTCAGCAAGCTGGTCCGTCGTCGGGATGTGGCTAAAGTTGACATGATTGTGCTCCAGGTGGTGTCGAAGAAAGTGGCAGTCCACCTCAATATGCTTCGTGCGTTTATGGAAGATGGGATTCGAAACAATCTTGGTGGCTGCCTGATTGTCACACCAGATGTGAGCATATGTTTGCTGAGGAAAGCTTAACTCCTGGAGGAGTTGTCGAAGCCAAAGGATCTCCGTAGTGACGGTGGCCATGACACAGTACTCAGACTCCGCACTGGATCGGGAGACGACAGTCTGTTTCTTACTGCGCCAAGAGATGGGGTTGCCTGCCAAGAATATGGAAAACCCAGAATTAGATCTCTGAGTAGCAAAGCAACCGGCATAATCAGCATCACAAAAGGCCTCAATATTCAGATGAGGATGCTGGGAGTAACGAAGACCACGAGCAGGATCTCGCTTGATGTATTTGGCGATGCGGAGGACAACATCCTAATGAGAGGTGGTCGGATGCTCTATAAATTGGCTCACTTTGCCAACAACGCAGACAATGTTGGGACGAGTCATGGTGAGATAATTGAGTTTGCCCACCAGTCGCCGGTACCGCTTTGGGTGTGAATACGGTTCCGAAGAGGCATAAAGAGATCGTTCCCCAGGCTCCAGAGGAGTGTCCACAGCAGTGGCCTGTGTCAGCCCAACATCCTACAGAATATCTAACGCATACTTCCGTTGGCAGAGAGAGATGGTGTCCGGAGAATAGGATATCTCAATGCCTAGGAAGTATGTGAGAGGACCGAGATCCTTAGTGTGGAAGTGCTGGTGAAGATGCCCCTTGAGGTGGGTGATACCAGCAGAGTCGCTGCTGCTGATGATGATATCATCCACATAAACGACCAACAGGATGCAGCCAGCGGAGGTCGTCCTGTAGAACACAGTGTGGTCCTTCATGCTGCGAGAGAGCCCAAAGTCGGTGACAACAGTGCTGAAGCGGCCGAATCAAGCACGAGGAGACTGTTTTAGGCCGTAAAGAGAGCGGCGAAGTCGACAGACTTGAGACTCGGCACCAGAGGCACAAAATTCGGGGGATTGTTGCTGATAAACCTCTTCCTCAAGAAATCCATGGAGGAAGACATTCTTGACATCCGGTTGATGAAGATGCCAACGATGATGAGCCGCCAGAGAGATGAATAACCGAACGGAGGCCATCTTGGCAACTGGAGAGAAGATATCAAAATAGTTGATACCGTAAGTTTGTGCGAAGCCCTTTGCCACAAGGCGGACTTTGAGTCGATGGAGAGTGCCATCGGGATTCAGCCTGACTATGTAAATCCATTTGCTGCCAACCACCTGTTTGCCTGCAAGATCCCAAGTATAGTTTTCTTCCAGAGCCTGCAACTCATCCCGCATTGCTGCTAGCCATCCCAGGTGAGAGCGAGTACCTTTCCGGAGGGCAATGGGCAAGTCGTCTGGTGCCGGGGCAAGAGCATCAGACGAAGCGGGGATGACAGTGTCATTGGTCGGGACGGGGGGCACAATCGATGGGTGACGGGAGTAGACCGTACCAAACTGATGAGCAGCAAGAGGCAACACTGGAGGAGGATGGATGATGAGTGGAAGACAATTATCGATGTCAGTATCTGGGTGGGGAGAGGGAAGTGAGAATGAAGAACTCTCAACAAACGAGACGTCAACAGAGGTGATATAACGCCGTAGGTTTGGAGAGAAGAACTAGTATCCGCGCTGAGTGCGATGCAGCGGAGAGATTTGGGAGAGAGTTTGGAGAGGCCGGGACGAGTGTCACTGACATAACAAAGACATCCAAATACACGGAGTGGAAGTGAGTGAGGAGGGAGAGAGGAGAACAGAGTCCGAAAAGGAGTCTCCCCCTGAAGGATATAAGAAGGGAGTCGGTTGAGGAGGTAGGTTGCAGTCAGGATGACATTGGTCCAAAAGCGGAGTGACACCTGCATGTGGAATAGGAGGGCACAAACAGTTTCCAAAATATGACGATGTTTCCGCTTTGCCACTCCATTCTGCTGAGGTGTATCAGGACAAGATGTCTGATGAATGATGCCGTGATCCTTGAGAAACTGCTGAAAGGAAGTAGATAAATATTTTCGTCCATTGTCGGAGCGGAGACATTTGATTGAGGTGGAGAATTGAGTATGAATTTCATTGTAAAAGGTCTGAATGGTAGGAAATACTTCAGACCGATCACGAAGCATGTAAAGCCATGTCATGCAGGAGTAGTCATCAATAAAGGTGATATAATAGCTGTACTCGGACTGACTCGGAACCCTGCAAGGACCCCATATATCGGTATGAACAAGATCAAAAGGATTCACTACACGTGGTTCCTGTCGAGGAGAATATGTTACCCGATGATTTTTAGCAAACTTGCAGGATTCACAATGGAATGATAGGTGAGAATTGAATTGGGGGCACATTTTATGGAGGATGGAAGCTGGTGGATGACCAAGACGGGAATGTAGGTCAAGAGCACGGACCGAGGTAGATGAGCAAACGAGATATGGTGGTGTATCGAACATGTACACCCTATTTCGAAGATGACCTCGACCAAGCTCCCGATTTGTCTTCCGCTCCTGAAAAACAACACCTGAAGAAGTAAAAATAGAGACACAATTTAAATCTTTGGTGAGTTTGCTGATTGAGAGAAGATTAAAGGGACTGTGAGGAATAAGAGCAACCGAATCCAGACGAATAGACAGGGTCAAGTGGCATGTGTGAAATCCGATGATGGGGATTGTTGATCTATTTGCAATAGTAATTGTAGAGGCACCGGTGTACAGATGATAGGTAGTGAACATACCAGAGCCCCCTGTGAGATGTTCCGATGCACCAGAGTCTAGCATCCATGCTGTGGGTTGTTGAGATACACATGCGGTAGAGCTGTCAGTCTGAGCAATGGGGGCTGGAGAAGAGGACAGTGGCACAGTCGCCCGATAAGATTGTATCTAGGCAATTTCTTCTATCGAGAGTGCCAATGTAACGGGTGCTGGATGAAGGGGAATCTGGGCAACGACGACCGAAGTTGGAGGCCGACGAAGGGTGCCGCGAGTCGGGAGCGCGACTGAGAGCGCTGGGAGGCAGGCCGGGTAGCGCCAAACTGGTGTACAGGAGTCCGACGACAGGAGGCGCGCGCGCGGTGCTGTGGCTGCGTGGGTGGACACCCATGGGAGGCGGGGTTGAGCGCGGGAGGGCGACAGGAGGTGCGTCGGGCAGCGGAGCCGCGAGAGGGCGACAAGAGGTGCGTCGGGCAGCGGGGCCGCGGGAGTTGGGAGCCGCATCGAGCGGGAGCCGGGTGTCGTCGGGAAGCTGCTGGAGGCCGGGGCCGGATGAAGTTCGGAGCGGGAAGCGTAGGGAAAAGCAGCTGGCCGGGCAGTGGCGTCGGATCGGGAGGCGCCGTTCCGTTGGGTGAGGGCCGATGGGAGTTCCGGCGGATCAGTTTCGCACCGGTTGGCCGCACGGAGGACGGGGCAGGGCTGCTGCGGGAATCGCCGGAAGAGAGGGCAGTGTCGCAACGGGAGAGAACCGGACTGGGGCAGCGGTTCGCCTGGAGCGAGTCGCGTCTGGACAGAGGTGACGTCGGGGATGGATGTGCCGGGAGGGGCCGACTGCTGGAGGAGCCGCATGGAAGGCTGGGCACCGGGAATCCGCTTAGGGCGGGGCTGATCGCGCCTGGACGGGGAGGCCGGGTGCCGTGTCCAGAGGGACGCCGCTGGAGGGCCGGTCCTTCGTCGCCGGGTTTGGCGGGAGAGTGCGCCGAGAAGGAGCCGCGAGGGAGGGCCGCGGGACGCGCAGAGGCGGAGGGTGGGCCGTCGTCGCGAGGGAGGGGAGCCGCGAGTCGTTGGGAGAGGCGGGATTCCGTCGAGAGGGTTGGGGGTGCCGAGCAACGTCGCGACGGAGGGGCGCAGGGAGCCGGCAGGATCAGGCGGCTGGCCTTCAGTCGTCGCGCGCGCAGCGGGAGAACAGAACCGGGAGGATGTTGACGCCGGGATGCCGCCTGGAAGGGAGGGCGGAGCCGGTGGAAACCGGGAAACCGCAGGGAGGGAAGCCGCCGGGGGGGGGCGTAGGGCAAAGCCGGGAGGGGGGGGGGGGCGTAGGGGAGACCCAGGAGAGGAGGGGTGCCACTTAGGGCAGAGCCGAGAGGAGAACAAAAAAAAAATCGAAAGGAGGGAGAGCTCGGGATTAGGTTCCCTTTGATACCATGTAGAATGGGAAACCCCCTTACCTCAAGGTGAGGCGGAGACCTTTTATTGATTGAGAAAGAGGAATACATACAGGAGTATTCCGATAAGAGACTCGGAAATACCCAAAATAATAAAAAGGGTTTAACAAATGTCAATGATTTTAACTTACAATATAAGTTGTCAACAATAATACCTTGTTTAAATTTTGCGGGGATGCCCATGAGTTGTTTTTTCTAATTTTATTGATGAGCCTTTTCTATTTTAATTATTTGGTACCTCTTCATGCACAACATGTGGATTGCCTTCCATATGTTTTGTTTCTTAAGATTGAATTTGTAATAATTTGATTGATTGATGTTTTCTCAAAGGTATGGTGATGTATGGCTAGATTTACCAATCTTAAATAATAGTGTTTTCAACATAATGGCACAGTTTAATATTCTGTTTCAGCTGGTTTTAAAAGAATTTGAATCTTAACTGATTTTTTTTTGCAAGGCCTTAACTAAGAATTATTGCGTTGCCCGAGCCTGAATGAAATTGTTTCATCCCACTTTTGGTTAATTTTTCATCAATTAGACAATTTACTTCACTTGTATTGATGCTTTCTGATGGTTTTTAAAGAGCAATTTATGATTAGCAGTTTCAATATTGTATTGCAGAGAGTAGTATGGGTGTTATAAATTGATTTACCACAGTAACATTGTGTGTGACATTTTTCTTTAATGTTAGTATGATTGTTAAGCTTACATATTGAATACTTGTATTTTGTAGGTACATGTGACCATTATGCTGCTCATTATCAGGTTTAACATTAGATTTTATTGACGTATCTTCTGGATTTGTCCTTTGACATCAAATATTTAGGGAGTGCTTTTGTAAGGAGAAGACAACTGCCCTCATTGGAATTTGGTGCCATCATTGAAATCATTGCTTTTTTAATAATATTATCAATATAAACAATAATTATGATTTAACCTGCAGCAGATATAGGACTGAATACTAAATGATTCTGGTAGAGACAGAGGCCAGGGACAAAGCAACTAGTAATATTAGGCAGCAGGAGTAGGAGAGTACAGGACAATTAACACACTTACAACAGATTTTCCCCAAGAGATCCGAGATCCCTCCTGGTCCAAGCCACAAGGCCGTAATACCTAGACTATTCCCCCCTGGACACTGCCACCTTAGTACTATTTAAAGAATATTCAGGGGGAAAAGTAGAGGTGGCTTAACAGACTCTCCCAGCTACTAACAAACCGTGGGGACCACCACTACCTCAAAACAGAAAAAGTAGGACCACAACCTGAATCACCCAACCGCCTAAAAGGATCCCTTAAACCACCTGTGGGGACCGCTTCCCCCTCCTTGAGTAGACCTTCAAGGGTGCAGGATCCCCTATGGACGTATCAGATTCACTCAACATCTATGTAATCCAAATTGAATGGTGGTGTTACTATTGTTCAAATTAAGCACGTGAGAATTGTTTTAGAGCGTATAACACCTCGTGCAAATAACAACATTCTTTCCATGAGTTACCAACCCTATTGCCCATTTAATGTGTACTTTTTTGGGCAGACTGCCTTGAACAAATGCTACACCACTTCTTGAAAATCATTAAAATTGATTAATATAACTACAAAACCTTAAGTCTGTTTGGATCATTGGATAATAATGATACATTTGTTGGTCTGAGAAGCCAACTTATATTGTATCAGTCCCATGACATTGAATACAATGATCACTTGAAATCACATGAGAGTATATGAAATGGAGGATGATTTTTTGTTCTTCAAAGAAGAGAAAGAAGAACCTGTTGCATTGATTGACACGCCACAGTTAAAACAACTAGAGGATTTGTCACACTCTAGAGAGGAGGAATGAGAGTGATAATAATCAAGGCCCGTCGCACATTGGATAAAAAGAAAAATCACCTCTCACCACCCATGATCAAACCGGATGAGAATAGAAATCAGGTGCCTACTAGTTTGGGCTTGGGTGTTGGGGGGGGGGGATCGGTGGTTATGACGGAAGAGTGGGTTAATCTTCACTAATGGCGGTCGACTGTGGTGGGCTTATGATTCTTATCATGGGGTCGACTGGACTCATGCCCTTTACCATAAACTAATTGTAGCGAACTTTGGAGAGGCTATTTTACTCACCCACTCCCATTATCATCCTTCTTCGAATTAAAAACTTTCAGGGCATATTTTTTTCACTTTATGAAAGCTTAAAACGTCACTAGAGGGCCAATATTTTTCCAAGTATTTTAGAATTTGAGGTCCTTGACTGTCATCGACTTCATACCGTAGTCCTTGGCAGACATTCTCCCCCTTTTTAAGGGTTTTTGCAGTTTTTATAATGCACTTCTTAATCAATTGTTTTTAGTGTTTAATCATTGATTTTCTAGTTTACTGTTTTTTTTTAAAATTCTAATTATGTATTATTTTTATTAACATTTTTGTATTGTGTTTGTTGATTATTATGGACCTGATGGTGATAAACTGGATTATTGGTTTGAGAAATGTAGTTTTATTTGATAACCTAGTGCTCAGAGGGGTTATTGCTACCATTGCTTGGGTGATTATTTTATGTAGAAAATTTTAACTTCTTTGACGATCATTCTATGTGGACAATCATGAGAGTTAGATTGCTGTCTTTTTTTCAAACATTTTTGGTTTTAGCCAACATCCTTTTTTGAACTTTTACTATCTGGCCTTGATTAGTTTTAGTCGAAGTTGATTATCCATTATAGTTGGAATCATGATTTATGAGATGAACATTCCTTATGTTAAAACAATGTTATCTTTTACCTAATCCTTAATTAAGAATATTTGGTATGGCAATGTAATTTTAAACTTCATGTTGAGCAAAGATGAGTCTTGTGGGAACTGACAAAATATTGACATTTAAAGATTAAGTTGAACCATTTAATGATTGTTAAATCGGACATTTTATTTGCATTTTCTGTGGTAATCCAATTTTTAAGTGATTGATGGACTACTTGCTGAAATGTTGGGTTCTGAATTCTTAGATATTTTTGAGATGATGCAGACTACGGAGATTGTCTTGTTGATAGGAGATCCATGATTATGTATCTCGTTTTCTTTTGGAGATATGTCGATGCAATGAACAAGTTAGCAACATAAGGGTGTTTTTTTTTTTTTGGGTTTATGACGTATTGTTGTATTGGATCTGTCCCATTTCAACTTTGGATTGAGCCGGGTTTGGCTTCAAAGGGTGACAAAATTTTCCCACCGAGTATTAAATGTGACTGTATTTCCAGGGGCTTGAACCCAGGATTCTTGTTAAGTGGGAACCATTCCTGACCAACAGACCCATCACTTGGTCATTCGTTCTGGCGTTTCTTGATTGTGTATTCAGGTAAAATACAAAGCTATGACTCATGTTATAGGAGAATTAGTGAAGTAATTAATCAACAATATATATCATCATAGGCTTCATTTTTATGGGAGGATTAAACAAATTAATTGTAATTCTGTGTTTAGGAAAGGACATTGTACTGAGATAGTGGGAACCATTCCTGACCAACAGACCCATCACTTGGTCGTTCAGTCCGGCGTTTCTTGATTGTGTATTCAGGTAAAATACAAAGCTATGATTCATGTTATAGGATAATTAGCGAAGTAATTAATCAACAATATACATCATCACAGGCTTCATTTTTATGGGAGGATTAAACAAATTGATTGTAATTCTGTGTTTAGGGAAGGACATTGTACTGAGATAGTTCATTGTACCTGTTCAAAAGTTAAACCTGCGTATATTCTCACCAGATCCTTGTACCTTGTACTGTATTAGGATTGTTATGCTTTTCTGTTTGACATGTACTTGTCAATTCGTGGATAATTTTTAACGACTACAATGACAAACAGAATTTAAAAAAAATGATGAATTATCCATGAGTAAGAAAATAAGCTTTAAATAATTATCATTTGAGGAGTAAGAAAATAAAATTTAAATGCATCCGAGAATAGCCTTAAATAAATCATTCAAGACGATCTTGTTCTAAATGGTTTCAATGAAAATATGGTCTTCAATAGAACCAATTGACGACGGTACTGTATTATGATTGAAATGCTGTTCTGTTTGACATGTACTTCTCAATTCAAGGATAATTCTCAACGACTGCAATGGCAAACGGAATTTAAAAAATCTGATGAATTATCCTTTGAGTAGGAAAGTAAGCTTTAAATAATTATCATTTGAGGAGTAAGGAAATAAAATTTAAATGCATCTGAGAATAGCCATCAACCAAAGCAGCGAAGCACTTAAATTGGGGCAAATCAAACTAAAACATTATCCTATGTGGAATAGGAAAAGGAAGTCTCACAATTTTTTGTACATTTTATATGCATCTGAGAATAGTCATCCACCAAAAGCAGAAGTACTTAAATTTGGACCAATCAAAACTTTAACAAATCGTTAAACTTCACACCACCCAGCCAAATTCTTGTGTGGAGGCTGTGTAGTGATGAAGTGATGCTCCTTCAATGTTTTTGGCAATCTGTGTTTGCTCTATGAGTTTATGTGTTTAATTGTTTTATTGTTTTGATAAATTGCAATCCCCTTAAATAAGTTTTATTGGAATTAAATATAAATTGCAAACCCCTTTGTTTGTTTCACGGGTTTTCGAGATTAATGAGGCGGGTGTAAATGTTTTTTTACATAGCCTAAATGCCAAATGGGATTCACGTAGCCGTTTGCTATGTATCCGTTTGTAGAAGCAAACGATGTAGCTGTTTTGAGTTATGGTGCTACGTAGCCGATTGCAGAATAGTGCTACGTATTCGTTTTCAAAAGAGCACCACGTTGCCGATTTCTACGTAAGGGTTTTTGAGAAAATGTCACGTATACATGCACAACGCTTGACCCCACCTGCAATGTCAGTTTTGTTTGCATATACTATTTCTCGAAGAATTCTTCACGGCCAAAGGCAAACAACGATGTTACAGGAGGCCGTTCGACCTTTCGTTTCTTAGGATAAGTACGTTCTTTAAAAGTCCGTTGATGTACGTGTTTCATATCTTCAAACCTGGGCAACACTTCAACTTCATCGACATGCTGCATATCTTCAACTTACCGTGACACACTAAGGATACTCACCGTGTGATTAGTGCGCTGCCTTACCAGTGTGCTTACTGTGGAGGTAACTGTGAGCCTTCCATCCAACCTACCACATGAGGTAAGTGACCGTGAGGTATTTATACTGACCGTTTTTTTAGCAACCGCGTGCAATGGCACAGTCAGTTCACCGACCGTGCGCGCACGACCACTATACCGACCGCAAGACTTATGCCTTGCACGGTTAGTTGTTTCCTTTGCTTATTTTGTGATTTTTTTTTCTCCAGAATACTATTTTTTCAGCGTTACTTTGTTAAATTGATTTACTACAAGCTTAATAAATTGGTTTCAACTATTATTTTGTTTTGTTAAATGCTTATATAGTATAACCTTCATGTTGTATACTAGATATTACAAAATGTTGTGAAAATAATAAGTTTCATATCTTTTATTTTACTCTGTTTTATGAATATTTTGAACTATCAAATCACTTCAAGTTCGTTTAAATGTTTTTCTAATGTTTTATTCATTTGAATAACTGTCATTTATCTCAACCATCATTTTTCGAAGTGCTTTGAAGTTATTTGATGCAAAATTAAGAGTACAAAGACATAATACATTAATTCAAATTTCAGGCAATGGTATTATTTTAAGCGCTTAATTACTTCTCTAACATGGCTTTTTGTGATTAACTAATGTAACGCTCCAAGATCTTTGGAGTTAATGACGCACAATTAGTCGTTGCAATGCAATCAAGTAGCGTGATAAAACAAACTGGAATAAGTTCATTTGAAGAGGGACGACGATGATTGATATGAACACAGTGAGAAAAAAATAAAACGTTCATTCCAGAACAACGAAGTGCTGAATTTCTGCTACGACTATTGTTCTATTGCCTCGATCACGAAGGACTTCATCGTTTTCATCATCCACTACTGAAGCGATCGAAGAACTTGAGTTGCATCGAATTTCTACATCATCTGCTCCACTGGTGTTCTAAATTCTTTCTGTATTTCGCTATTGTATTTATTTCGACCCATTGTTTGTACTCTAGAGTTCGGTTTACGCTTTTCGTTTTCAAAAGCCGTCATACTGGGATATTCCTCCCATCTAAAAGGAAGGTAGGGTTATTCCTCCCAGACAAAAGGAAGGTGGGTTGTGACTCTTTCAAAAGCCAGGGGTTATACCATCAGGTGAGCAAAAGGTACGTCTATTTGTAATCGAGTTTTTACTCCTTATCAAAAGTAAGGATCTAGTAAATTCCAGTCTCCTTGCCGAGTAGAGGAGATTGAAGAGTGGACTAGGATCTTGGTGATCTGAATCACTGTGTTATTTTTTTTTTTATTTTCTCTGCGCATTTAACACAGTTTAATCACTCTGTTAATTATAATTCGTTAGAATAATTTTAGGACTTTTCACCCCCCTTCTAGTCAATATTGCCATATATTGGGACTTAACAATTTGACTACCACCATCTCCTCGATTGTTTATATTTCACTGGTCTGTTCTCTAACAATCAACTGATAGAGTAATTTAGATCCTCAGTTGGGGCAACTAATCGATTATAAGGAAACTACTGGACAATAACGCACAAAAGATAAGTGCTGGATTATGAATTATGTACATTACTACTCTTTTAAGCCCACGTCGATGATCCAATGGCTAAGTTTTCCATGGATATATATGGCAATGGACTCTGCATCCTTGACATTTTATTTGTAGAGGAATTGAAAACAGAAAGGCAATCCCACATTTCTTGAACAGCTTTTGTAGAAGTCATTAATTTCTCAGTGCAGTGATTCACTGAATTATGAAGCTGATAAAAAATACAGAATTAGGTTCTGCGATTTATAATCAGCTGTCTTGGTATCTGGACTACTTTAGTTGGATATAGCAGTTTGCAAATTAAAATTTTGGCCACTAACAAAGGCAACGCTGACCACAAATCTCAAATGAGCAGAGGCTCAGATGAATTCAAATCGGAGCAAACAAGGGTTCCGATCCTTTGAAATTAAGGTGCCCAATGAACTGTCCAAGATGCAGGCTGTGTCCAAGGGTTTGTTCCAGGCTTTGATGTCATGTAGAAAAGGGATGGGGGGAGGGATAATTCATTCATGTACAGTCGTTCTAATATAATTACACCGATTTTCATAATCCGTGTAGATTTTGTGGCCATCCTTAATTTTTCTGTCTATGCAACTGCATGGAATTTAGACCAGGTTGTCTAACTCAATGCCTGAATTTTCAGTCGTGAAACAGGTGGCTTGAATCGGATAATTGATCGTGGCAGTCGTGGAATTAATTTTGTTTTGTCATCAATGGTATTCAACGTGGTACCCACAATTTTAGAGGTATGACTCTGTAACTATGATTAAACATGCTCTTAGCCCTGGAAAAGCTTTTACAGAAAGTCGAAAGCCGGGCTTCAATTTTTGCCTTGTTTACTGCATTATTCATAACGATAATCTCTCTCCATCTCTCGATCCTTTTTAATTTGAGCAGATCTAACTCTCATGTTCTTTCAGATATCCATGGTATCAGTTATACTGTCATACAAATTTGGAGTGCCTTTTGCATGGATTACTTCTCTCTCAGTTGTTGGATATATTGTTTTCACCTTGGCAGTGACGCAGGTACAGCATCTCCTATCTCCTCATTTGCCTCTTAATAAGAGGGTTCTTGGCAGGAGATGACACTTACTATTTTTCATTGTCAAACTGGCATTACAGCTTTCTTCATGTTTCAGTTAGATTTATTTCTCCTGAAATGCGTCAGTCTAGTTTATTTCAGTTTTTTCCCGTGCTGTTCTGTCTTTATTTCTTCAGTGGAGGACTAAGTTTCGTAAAGCTATGAATAAAGCTGACAATGATGCAAGTACAAGGGCGATTGATTCACTTATCAATTATGAGGTGAGGTTTTGAAGTTTATACCTTTCCTGATAATACATTGCAGGGACATTTTTTTCCTCTTGATGCTATATGGTTGTGATGCATCTTCAGACTGTCAAGTATTTCAACAATGAAGCTTATGAAACTGAGAAATATGATGATTTCTTGAGGAGTAAGTTATTTCTGTATTACAAAAATTTCTTCATACAACGGTTGATTATAATTTTCTCAAGCTGCCATGCCCCAGCAAGTTTGTGCACAATAAAATTTATCTTGTAATCTTTAAGGTGTGGCAATGCACTGTAGATAAAAATGAAACCACGTTTACCTTATTCCTAAATCCCTCCTTTTTTCATCCTAGCCCAGGATGCCTTCCTGCCTCCCCACAAAATAAAATAAAATAAAATAAAATAAAATAAAATAAAATAAAATAAAATAAAATAAAATAAAATAAAATAAAATAAAATAATTGCTCTTTATTTGCAGGGGAGAAGGTTATCTGAGGGGAAGTGCATTTTGGCTGTAATAATCTTTAAATGATGTATGTATGCATTCACACACATGCACTCTAAAAAATAGTAACATTTGTTGATCACTGCTATTGTTTAGGGTATGAAGATGCTGCTTTGAAAACACAGCGCAGTCTTGCGTTTTTAAACTTTGGACAAAATGTGATATTCAGCACAGCTCTATCAACTGCTATGGTTTTGTGTTCACATGGAATCATGAATGGCGTAATGACAACTGGGGATTTGGTAACATAATCTCGATATGTTTTGTTGATTTGTAATAATGCACACATTGTATGATTATTGAGATTCCTGTTTTGAATGCATTTGGATACAGGTAATGGTCAATGGGCTTTTATTCCAGCTTTCTCTTCCTCTCAACTTTCTTGGCAGTGTATATCGTGAGACTGTACAGAGCCTTGTTGACATGAAGGCCATGTTTCAATTACTTGAGGTTTTTTTTATTGATCTCTCAATAGGTTATTTTCTTTTTTATAATTAATGTTTGTATTTACGACATTCACTTGATTTATTTGACTTCATTGGAAATCTTGCAAATATTTGTTAAATGTTTTGTTTTTTAATTTATTAATTTTTTGAGATTAGAAAAAAAATGACAGCAAGTGTTATGGGAGGAAGCACAACCCTAATGAAACACATATTTATCTTAAACTAGGATCCCAACGGGTATGTTTGGGAGTTACTTTTGGGTCGTAATGAAATGGAGCAAACTACTTAAATGATTCAAACGGTTGTTTGATATAGAGAACATAATATAACGGACAACTTAAAATTTATCCATTGTTGGAATAATTTTTTATGAAATGGAGTATCATGAAATGACCTCATGCCATTAAAAATGTTAAAATCTTTAGCTTCCCAAATTGGGGCATCAAAACTGGTAAGAATTGATCTGTTCTATTTTATTTCACTTCATTTCGCTCCATTTCATTAATGAACAACCCTTTGGTGAAGTTATTTTCAATCCACTGACCTGGTCCACAAATCGAAAAAGGGGTTTTTTCACAGCCCCTTGTTCCCTAAAAACGATTTATCCATATCTATGTATATGGACCATTTTCCTGGCCACTCTTACAAAAATGTAATTTCAAACTGGAATTATAACTTGGTAACCCCTTGTACCTTTCAAAACACAATTTGATATGAACCTGATTTGTCTAAATTTGACCAAACAGAAATTTGACCTACCAGAGCCCTACCCACAAACACATAATTACCTGATGTAGAACATCTATCATAAACTGAACACATGTACATGTTTCAATCTTCAATTGATCATTTTTTGGAAACAATAAGTGGTTTCTTAGTATGATTTAATACCTGAGGGTTCTTTCTGCACCCTCCATATAGAGAATGGAGGTTCATCCATTAATAAGCTTTAAATGCTTATCCATGGAGGCTACCATCTGCATGCTTGTTCTTTCCACTTTTTTCCTAGAATGCACCTTCAATTCTGTTGAATCTGTAGTTTAGTAGGGGCCTCATTATTTGCGGTAGTGTGATACAGGACTGTGATTGTCTATTGGAACTATAACTGGTGTTGGGATTGGGATAACTTAAGGGATACGCATCTTCTTTACTATCAATCCAGCTCCTACTTCTTGAAACAAAACAATCAATAAACACCCATGATCTTTGAGTGCAAAAGGTGACACTGAAAAAGCAACATAACCAGACCAAATTTGCTCATTACGCACAGAATTAAGCTTGTGACAAAAGATGAGCAACTTGGTTTCCAACCTGCCTAACAAAAGAAAATTGACAACGCACAAAAGATCTAGACAAACTCAAAATACCCTCCAACAAAAGCCTCACTGGAGTAAGAATCACCGCACCAGAATTAATCATATTAATCAAAGACTGACAATCAGACTCGATAATAATCCTCCTCCACTCCCATTTGTTGGCGAAGTTCAATGCTGAACAAATAACACACACCTCAGCAATCAAATGACTCCACTTGGAAATAAACGATCTATGCATTGAGGCCTTCACCCGCCCTAAGGAGTTCTGGCAGATCACTGCAACACCCACTCGATCCCCATCAGACAGAGCTGCATCTGTATTAAGCTTGACAAAACCCGGCTCTTCAAAACATCCCGAAAATTAATAGAATGCTGAAGCCAAACCTCATCTGGAAGCTGTGCCTGTCTGAAACTTAGAGCATTCCTCCTCATCCACATCATCCAGGCTAATGCACAAGCCTCATGGAAAAAAGCAGTATCTTGAACACCACTCCAGTGAAGAACAACCTGTTGTGCAGCACAATACACCTGAAATGGAATAGAATAAATCTGCTAACCCAATTTAACTAACCCAAATAGGTTTAACCTCCCTGCACAAATAGTTTGCATGCATAGCTGTTTTTGGAAATTCATGGCAAAATGGACATGAGTTATCAGCAGTAACATGTTGTTTAGTAAGAAAGTCCATCGAAGGCAGGAGATCATTACACAATTTCCCAAGAAAATGATGAACTTTAGGAGGCAAATCTGCCCTCCAGATAGTTTTCCAAATAATATCACCCACCATAAGATTCCTATCCATCGCCAACATGTAGCCTGAACGAACTGAATAACTACCATCTTTAGCGAGTTTCTGGAAAAGCTGATTACCCAGAAAATGTTGACAATCAGGAAGACTAAGAATAATCCTCCTATCTCTACAATTAAAGACCGCTTCAATTTTATTTAAACACCAACCTGATAAATCCTCATTCAATAATTCTCGAACTAACTGAGCTCGAACTCTATTGTTATGCTTGAACTCGATTTTTGAAGCTCAATTGTGATGCTTGAACTCGACTATTAAAATATCCAATACTCGATCAAGCTCGTGAGCTACTCAATTAACTTAATTGAATATTTAAATTTGGCTCGAAGTTTAGTTCTAGCTTGAGCTTGATTTAAAAAAATTGGGCCCAATTTAAGTATTTTTCGAGTTGATTGTAGTAGCTTGCGGGCATCATTGTATCACTTGCACCACTATTCATTATTGTGGGGGCAAGCTCGGATATTAATTTTTTGTTGAAAATTTTCTCTCCTTACATGCTAATCAAAGATGGCTATTAGTGAAACTCTTTGCCTTCTTAACTCTGCCACTGATTTCTCTAGCACCAAACTGTCTAACACACACACGTGAAGCTTTTTGTGGTGTCTTGGTTCCCGGAATAATTTAATGAAAATGTGAATTTGAATGAGAATGAGAATGTGAATATGAATGAAAATGGAATAGAGTGAAATCAGATTAGTATGATTAGTATGTTTTAGAAAGAAAAAAATTGGTCATTGTGATGTACATTTTGGGAAGGGGTTACCCATTCCATTGCTCAAACAAGGGAACGAGGATTCTTGAAACTTCTGAATTCTGCATGGGGCTCTGATAATCCCCATTTCCTTTCACCAACCAAAAAACCAATGTCAGAAATTTTGGGGGTATAATGGTCTTTGTATGGGGATGGTTTTTTAGGGTGGTATCAAGTTTGTTAGTTTGGTAGTAGTGGGGTAGGAGTAGCTTGCTCCACGTGGCAAGGTGAGGTGTTATAAGTAGAAGCAGTAGGGAGTGAGAGGGAAGGAAGTGTTACTCAAGGCTGCGTAGCATATTCGGCCACTTGGTTTGGGCGGGAGTCTCCTGATCTTCTTCTTCCTTTTTTCTCCTGTATTTTGGTTACTTACCTTCTATAATACAAGTTGTTGGTCCTCAGTTCTTATCAACCGGTCCGACTTGCAGTCTTCCTCGCTAGGTTCACGTCCCGCGCGACGAGGTTTTCAACCTCCATCGCACCGAACTTCATCAGGCGGTGGTGTGCACAAAAGAGTTGCGCGCTACCCTCTGCCAATCAACGCTTCGTCGATGAGCCCTCTGTTGCTTCGTCAATCAGCTCTCTGCCGATTCTTCCCTCCCACAGACGGCATGTAGTCCCGAACAACGGTAGCGTCCACTGTAGCAGTCCCTTCCGACGCAACACGCCCGACGACCCCCCGCACCCCACTCCACCACCGGTGACTTCCGTGGAAGCAGCCACACGCCGATCGGGACCACTCGCCTCGCTGTTTTTCCTTCGCGCCACGTCTGGAGGAGCCGCGCTCTCTATGTTTCGTTTGAGGGGCTGCGCACGACCGACACCGCACACGACCTGCTTGAGCTGATTACCACCCCCCCCCCCCCCCCCAAAAAAAAAGGGGCGACCCTTTTGGCCAGGGTGGACAAGCAGCGCAAGGATGCGCTGGACCAACTTTCCAATCCCGCACTTTTTCCTCAGCAGCCCAGACTCTCACCGATATCCTCATGGAGACTCGTAAGCAAACTCGTCAGGATGAAGTCGAGCAGCGCCTTGGTCGACTCGAGGCTTTATTGGAAACTTGAGGACAAGAGCCTTTCGATAGTCTACACAACACGACATTGCTGAACTCACCAAGACCGTTTCTGGCTTGGTCCGCTGCCTCGACAAGACCCCACAACCAGACGAGGTGCCTCCATCACTAACGACGACTGTTTCTTCCTCGCACGACCAACAGTTAGCTCGGCCCCTGCGCTCGCAGGAGGTTGGAGTAGCTACCCTCCCTTTCCACACCAGCTTTGGGCAGCGGTCACCTGCTCGGCAGTTAGAGCTCCCGGTTTTCACGGGCACGGATCCCCGAGGTTGGTTCGTGCGTGTTAAGATGTTTTTCATCTTCACCAGACCACTGATGCTGATAAAATCGCCTTGGCTCAATTGAGTATGGAGGGCGTCGCAATTCAGTGGTTTACTATTTTAGTTGAGGTGCATCCGACTTTAACATGGGCGATATTCAAGGAGGAGCTTCTCGAACATTTCAGCGGCTTGGAAATTTAGAACCCCTATGAAGAGTTTGCACCCCTCCAACAACAGGGCCTAGTTCAGGATTATATTGAGCAGTTTGAGTATCTGGCGTCCTTGTTACCTCGCCAACCTGAGGCTCAGTATGCCGGTTATTTCCTGCATGGCTTGAGCGATGACATTCGCAGTTGGGTTCGCATCCACGATCCACCGACCCGGCTGCACGCCTTGCGCTTAGCTCGAAATGTGGAGCTCGCTCTCACGGGAGGCGGTAGTACTCAATCCTACAACGGTGAGTCCCGCAAATTCACTATGGTCTGCAAGTCTGTGAACCATGACATCCTTCAATACGCTCGGGACCACACCAATCAGACATGGCTCTTATTCCCCTTGCCAAACATGGGGCGACCGTCGGGAAGTAAGCTCCCCGCGAGCCTCCTACTCACACCACCCCTGACAGGCAAGGTGTTCGCCACTTGACTACCCAGGAGTGGAAGGATCGACGCCGCAAGGGCCTTTGTTTCCGCTGCGGTTAGCTCTACAAACCCATGCATAGGTGTCCCGATCTTCACTTACTGGGCGAAAACGATCCTAGATATGAAGATGGGGCAACCGATTGGGGCCCCGAGGCAGCCCGTGACAATGAGGAGCCTGTTCCCCACATCTAGCCTTGTGGGCAAGGCTGTTTTCAAGGGGGGTGTTATGTGAGCTGAAAGGAGTTGGGGGTATAATGGTCTTTGTATGGGGATAGTTTGTTAGGGTGGTATCAACTTTGTTAGTTTGTTAGTAGTGGGGGAGGAGTAGCTTGCTTCACGTGGCAAGGTGGGGTGTTATAAGTAGAAGCAGTAGGGAGTGAGGGAGGGAAGGAAGTGTAACTCAGGGCTTCGTAGCAGATTCGACCACTTGGCTTGGGCGGGAGTCTCCCGATCTTCTTCTTCTTCCTCCTTTCTGTTGTATTTTGGTTACTTACCTTCTATAATACAAGGTGCCGGTCCTCTATTCTTATCATGCTCAGCCTCGCTGAGACACAACAAAAGGTAAGTAAACCAAACGTTAAACCACAGTCGAACCTCGGGTTCGTAATCCCGGTCAACTGGGCAAGTGCCTCCATGGATGTCCATATCTATATATGTATACATGTATAGTCCCATACCTATACATATATACATAAATATGAATATTCATGAGTATGTGAATCAAATAACATGAAACCACATCAGCAGTCGATCCTTGGGTCCGTAATCCCGATTGCCTGGACATCCTGTTTAAGGGCATTGAGCTGGACGTCGTGCCACTCAAGCCGTGTATCATTAAGTCGATCTCTGGGTCCGTAATCCCAATCGATATATACCTGTCTCGTCCAACGTTGAAATTATATCTCTAAGCAAGCTACGTCACCACAGGGGGATACTCGTCCTACACCTGGGTTCACACGTACTTGCCTTCAATCACTGGAACTAGGATACCGTATACCGATGATCGAACCTGTAAAGCAGAATTTCAGGGAGTACGTCCGGACATCCAGTGAGACGCCATGCTACACCCCTCGAGTCTCGTAACTTATCCGGAAGAGCTTAATCATTCCAATCATATATCAACCAGCCTATGAGCTCGTCAAAGGCATTCCTACAACGGGAATCGAAGTATCACTCAAGGTGTAGAAGCCATCAGCCCTCTGAGCCCGTCCAAGTATCACTCAGGGTATATAAGTCATCCGATCATTGAGCCCGTCCAAGGCATTCCTACAACGAGAATCCAAGTATCACTCAGGGTGTATAAGTCATCCGACCACTGAGCCTGTCCAAGGCATTCCTACAATGGGAATCCAAGTATCACTCAGGGTATACAAGTCATCGAACCACTGAGCCCGTCCAAGGCATTTTCTACAACAGAAATCCAAGTATGACTTAGGGTATATAAGTCATCAACTAAGGCTCAACAACCGGATACCGGGAAACACCTTTGGACATTCCAACAAAATATATATCACAATACCAGGCTCAACAACCAAGTCCCAGGTAGTACCTCTGGGTACACCAGTAAAATATCAGAAATAACATGGCTCAAAAGCCGGATCCCAGGAAAGCACGTTTGGGCATTCCAACGAGCAAAACGGATCTCGAGAAGAACATCCGGGCATCCCAACAGGAAGAAAAACGCCTCGCATCAGGCTCAACAGCCACCAACCCGGAAGCACCTCTGGTAAACATCGTTGCATCAACAATAACCATGTCAAAGATATAAGCAAACGAGTGAGGGTGGCCCGAATGCCCAACCCAACACTCCAGTCACAGCCCCACGGGCTTACCAGTTCGGTACGGGTTCTAAGGTGACACCCGCTACCATCTCTACCCAAACCCGACGTACAGCTCAGGGTCGGTCAAACAACAGGCACCAGTTGGGTCCCTCAAGTCAAGCACTGATGAGGCATCCTACTAGGGATCCTCAAAACGATACAAAAGTACAGGGGGGACTCCCTAGATCAGCATATAAGCAAAGACATCCCTCAGGGGATCCTTAGAAGCATCTGGTCTCATGGCCTCCTAGGTCAGAATGACACGTCTCACAAGGGGAACGTCCTCAAAAGCATAGGTCATGGGAGGTAGCTTATAGCTCATCTCATATCAAGGTCTCCACTAGGTTGGTCCGAACACCCAACCTATCATTCACGCCAAGTCTCACTCTCAGGAGACAACTGAATTCCAAAGCCGGAGTGATGAGCTCTATGTTTAGATAAAGCCCCAAAACGCCCATTAAGAGTCCTCAAAACGCTCCACGGGTTTCACCATCGCGATCTACGTGGAAAACCACTCAGAATAAACTACTCTTGGGTCCAATTCTGATACCGGGGCATAAAATAGGAAAAGACCCTCAAAGGGTACCAAGAGAGGAGTACGTGACATGTAGATACCATACACGGCGTGTGCCCTCGAGCTCCCACAAGGGCGCATACTCTCGCCGGTCCGGGCGTGTAAACACCCCCGGTACATGGCGTGTAAGGAGAGAACATGGCGTGTACCCTACACGGAGTACCCGCCCGTGTCCCTCATTTAGCCTGGCCGGATACATGGCCAGGCCGTGTACTTTTACATGGCGTCCTACCCACACTGGATCTGGCCGTGTACGCTACACGACCATGTACCCTTACACGGGTAGCCATGCCCGGGTACTCGGCTACATGGCCGAGTACCGGTACACGACGTGTATACCCCATACACAGCGTGTACTCCTTAAAACATCATCTTCCCTCAAACGGGAAGAACACACGGCGTGCCACCTTGGACTACACGCCCTGTTATCGGGTTTTCTCGAACAGAAAACCCTTAGATCGCCTGAAACCCCTGTTTAAACCCCCAAATCAAATCCGGCCACTAGGGGCCACAATCAAGCATGATAGGGCTTTAAAAACTTGAAACAACGAATCTAAAGGGGTTTTGCGTTAAATCTTAAAAACGGCCTACCTTGGGGCAGAAACCGCTTGGCTCGATTTGACGGTCCACGGTGGGCGCACGTCGATCCAGTGCGTCTAGAGCTTCGCGGCAGTACCTCTTTCTCTCCCTCCCTCTCCCTTTCTCCCTTAGGTTGCGGCGAAGGAGGAGCCGCACAGGAGGCGTCCGCGAGAAGGAAGGAAAGAAAAGAAAAGGAAAAGAAAGAAAAAGGAAAAGAAAAAGGGGACCGAGCCGGCCCCGGTGCCCAACTCGAGTTTATGCCTCGCCTAGACTAAACTATCCGTTCCGGATTCAATGGCGGAGACGAAATCTCAATCCGACGCTCTGTTCAAAAGTTACGGCCGAACGAACCTATGCGAATAAATTAATTTTTAATTTAATAAAAATTAAATATTAATTATTCCCTCAAAATTCGAACGGTTCAGATTTCTTCCAAACTCCTGTCCTAGGGTAAACGTCCTATTCCGGGACCAACGAAGTGGTTATAAAAATTATCTGAGATCATCTGCTGGGGGAAAAGACCATTTTACCCTTTTACGGGCATCCGACATCAAAAATTCAAATTTCTGCTCAAAACTGAAGTCCGGAAAAACACGGGTTCTTACAAGAATGGAGGAAGAGAGATTCTTGAGAGGCTCCCCAACTCTCCCACCCAAGCTTTTAGGCAACTAACAAACTAATTCCATCCTATCCCTTCTCTCCACCCTCCCCTTTTTAACAATTACACCTCTCCCCACGTGGCCCCAGCTGGCTAACAACTTACCCCCCCTGGAAGGACAGTTCTACCCCTTCCAGATTATTCTTCCCAGGCTGTACAGGTTGAGCAGTGGGCCTCTTTCCCCCTTTCCGGAATATGATTTCCAGGCTGTCCCAGCTGTGCCAGGTATGGGCTCCCCGATCTCTCTCACACTTTCTACACGTAATTGTATAAAATATAAATGCCAGCCATTTAGCGTTGAGTCATGCAAGGCTTATATGGAGGCTTGATCCCCAGGCCTTTGAATAGATAAAGTGGTAAGCTTTTGCGTTTGGTTTTATTTTATTTTATATTTTTGATATTTCAGATATTACAACTGAAGCTGGATTAGTCTATGTGTTTCTGTTGTGTGCTCTGACATCATATAGAATGTCATGGGTGTGTGGTTTAGATGACAGGTACTCAATCTGAACTTCGTACCTTTTTATAAGGCCGAGTCAAACTGCATTTTAACTGCTTAGATGGCATTGTAGCACACTTGCAACGGGGCTGCAAATAACATCCCTGATAAGGGATAGTTCCTTAGATTAGCAGGCCAGTGTTTTGTTTGGCTTAAGGTGTTTTTGCTCGGCATTCTGCCCGAATTACATGCCCAAATGATATGCTTAGCGGGGGGATGCACCTGGATTCCAAATGATTGAGAAACGTGTGTAGGTCTATCTTAATTGCAAAATAAGTGGGGCTGGTGACAAATTTCATGACTAGCCAGCTTGGGCGACTGCTGGTCAACTGGTTCTCACCGGCTACTCAAATTAAATTATGAAGGACAAATTTACAAAATAGAAAGCTGCTCTTAACAGTTATTTAAGGTCGTTTTCTCTCATCAATTTGGTTCTTTTTCAAGGTTCGTATAGGGTTCCTTTTCTTTCTTTTTCACAAGGGGATTTTTTGTGAAGGATCTACATACTTGAAAATAAAATATTTGAGATATCTTTAAAAAAAAGTAAACATGATCTGTAAAATCATATTTTTGGGTAGGATGCTAGTTCATATTATTTGTTTCCCTTGTAGATAATGTATTTGCTTTTGTTTCTTGACAAAGTACCATTTTAATTAGGGATGTAATCTTGAATGAAGGAAATGGTATTGTCATCGATTCACACAGATTCCATGAAACTTTGTTTTCATTCCTATGATTTGATGGTTTTACTTGTAGCAGAAGCTGTTATTCCACCACTTCTGTGTGATTGCTTAATTGTTGAAAATTGTAATTTTTGACTATTTGGTCTTTGAGCCTACATTTATGGAAAATTATGCAGTCTAATATTTTCTTGTGACACTTGTTTCCTTGGTCTCATATTCACGCTTTGATATTTTAAATAGGAGAAATCTGAAATTAGAGATAAACCCGGTGCAAAACATTTGCAGCTAATGGGGGGTAGCATTCAATTTGATGGTGTGCACTTCAGGTAGCTCTTGCTTGCTATTAAAGAGTTGCAGTTGGGCGTGTTATGTGGGGGTGCTATGTATCAGATTTTCAAATCACTGCAATTTCCTGGCTGAAAAGTTTTTGTTTGATGATGCTGTCCCAGTTGATTATTATCTGGTTTACTGTTATTTTTTTTTCTCTTTAAGTGTTTTCGCAAGCTCATTCATTCAGGTAAGATGCATCATTGTTTATTTTGGATTTTGTCAGCAAGGATCTGTATGATTCCTTCTAGCCCACTTCTATTGTTGCCAAGGGGTCTATCTTTTTGCAATTTGCTCGTATTGGATTTTATGCATTCCTTTCCGCCTCTAGGAAATTTGTGCTTCTAATGTGATAATAAATTTAGGAAATGGTGATGCATCTGGTATTCGATTTTTCAGGAATAGTCACTCCCAGGTTCATAACACCTACAAGTAGATAACGGTCTGTCTGATTTGGTTAGATATAATTCCAGATACCCATTAATATGTGATTTTATCACTGGGAGCATGTGTCACGTCAGGTGTTATGTCGTTGGGCTAAGGGGCGAGTGCAGGAGGACAGAGCGGCTAGGACACACGACGGGGGAAGGAGGACAGCGCAGGGGGCCTGCGAAAGGGGAGATGGTGCCTTTGGCCAGAAGCGGAGGGAGGGCACGAGGCCTGGATGTGGCTAGTCCAGGGAGGGGAACCGTGCCTGGAGGTGCTGCTAGGGGTTTTGCGTGGAAGGAGGAGGCGGAGTTGTGGGGGATGCGCTGGGCACAAAGATGGAAGGGGCGACACTGCTGTTACGATGACCTTTGTGAAAGAATCCAGTCAGGATAATTGTATCACTAAAAGGGGGAGGGGGTGAATCAGTGATATCTTTTCTTTTTATGTTTTCTTGAAACAACCTTCGTTTCCTGTTAAAGATTTCATTCCCCGCTGAAAACAAATCAAACACACATCCACATGAACGCAAATATTTACAAGATTTACTATTCAATAAGAATAGTTATGTCCTTGATATGGTTTGAAAATAATTCAATACCACACAATCCACTAGAAAACAATTCTTTTGTGTGGAATACAACGAGTAGGATATGTCCTTTCACTCGTATAGTACTATGAAAACAATCCAATAGTGCGTGTGCTCTCTCTAACACAAATGATGTAATACAGAGTTTTGTAACAAAACACGTCGCTTGTGCTTCTTTATCAACCTCCACAAATGTAGTTTTTTTAGAACAGTTCTTCACTTTCTTACCCAGAAGCTGGTAAGAACTTCGAGAACTTTTGATATAAAACTCAGTCCGATTCTCCCAGTCCGATTCTCTCAGTCCGATTGCTCAATACAAAAAATCTATCTCTGTCAGAATACGATTGAGACAATTCTGAACACTTTTCTTCCTCAGTCCGGAAAGCCCGATACGCTAATCCAGCCCAATACGGAGATCACCTGAATACGATAAACAATTGAATACGATAATCAGTTGAACACGATGATTAGCTAAATATGTTGCAATCCTGTCTCTTCTCCTTTCACTTCTTTCCGCCACGATTTTTTTAAGAAAAACAATCCGTAAACCTCCTTTTCTCTAGAATTTCTTCAGCGCTCTGCCTTCTCTCTACCTCTCATGAACAGTACTTCAGTCAGAAAAATACAATGTGCTTTTCGTCTTTTATAGGTGACCCAAAGATGGTTTGGGCGGGAATTTGAAACTGTTTCCCGCTCAACCAAATTTTTCGAATTTGCATGATTCTTTGAATTTCGGGTGCATCTATGACTTTGTCAACGCTTCTCAACTCTTCTCATTTCTTCTCGATCCTTTTGGAATCTTCTAAAAACTTTTGCTCTTCTGATTTTCTTTTCAAACACCAATCCGATTCTGATTTGCCCAATACGATTCCTTCAATACAATCCTCTATACCAATTGTATGAAGAAGGAATAGACAGATTCAATCTTCTTCGCAAATCTCAGTCCGATTCTTTTTCTTCATTCCGATTGCCTGATACGATTTCTCCATTACGTTCAGCAAGATGAATCAGTATCAACTCCGATACGACGACTCTTGACCCAATTGATAAAAAGCCTTTGAAAACAAATCAGAGCTTTTCTTTCTGTTCTGAATACGATACCCATCAATTTCATTCTCTGAAGATTTATATCTTTTGGCTTTTGGTCTGATTGAAAATCAGTACCCTCGGTTTCTCACATTTTTCACAAATCTTCTCATCAAATTTCAAGCTCCCCCTTTGACAACACATCCAACTATCTCCTTCATACTCTTACCAAACTCAAGTCCGATTCTAGTTTTGATTGACATTACAATTTGCCTCATTATGATGAAGACAATTGTAAGTCTCGCCTGATAAATGGTTGACTACATTGGTGATCAATCTCTGTCATTACATTTTGAATCGACTTCAAGAGGGTCTTACTTTCTTTACCATAGGTCTTGATGAGAACAATTTTGCCTTTGATGAATATGATGGTGCGCTGAATATGATGGATCGGTATTCAGCAACTTCGTCTTCAGCAACTTCCTTCATTCACAAACTTGTGCTTGTATCATGACTTCCTTCACGACTTTGAATATATTTGAGATCAACTTCAGCATCGTCTGACTTACAATGGAAAGTAATGTAACTTCCCAATCCTTCAGCAACATCTTTCTTTCCTGCTTAGCCTGAATACAATTGAAATGATTACGATCAGACTGTATACAATTGGCAACATCTCTTTCACTCCCCATTTCTTTCATCAAGATTGCATCACAAGTTTTACAACTTATGATTTATGAGAACTTCAAGATCAACAAAGTATTGTCACATTTGTTTTATCGTAGCCATATAGACTCCGATTCATCCCCATTACGATCAATCCTTTCATTTCTGATTCAGTGTGAATCTGATAAGCATTTTCTTCCAGCCAGCTTCTCCTGAATACGATGGACCTTTTCAAGCATTGTGAGTTCGA
The DNA here is from genome assembly GCA_963277665.1 of Viscum album. Taxonomy (NCBI): domain Eukaryota; kingdom Viridiplantae; phylum Streptophyta; class Magnoliopsida; order Santalales; family Viscaceae; genus Viscum; species Viscum album. The sequence continues at coordinate 1,626,318,566 of OY728156.1, read as the reverse complement.
TTCTCCGAATACGATGGTCAGTTCGAACCAAAAACGAAGTGAGGGGATTTCTTTTTTTTTTTAGATTTCTTTTTGACAACAAAAGACAATACTTCTTGAAAAACGAACTTCTTCAACATCTAGAGACCTTTTCCAGCCAACTTGGTCCCAACACTTTGGCCAGCCCCCCCCCCAAAGTGGGGGAAAATCGTAGGGTTTCTCTAGCAAAAGAGACAGGAGGGGGATAGGGTTAGAGTTTGCGGGCTTTGATATCATGTTAGAATGGAGGAGAGTGAACCCAATACCCCTGTTGCCTCTAAGGGAGACCTTGGTGATAGGCGTTCAAGTTAGAGAGAGAAAAACCAATTAATCGTTCCATCTCAATCAATTCAATAACCCCAATTAATTCCTCAATTAATTGATCTATCTCACTCAATTCAATAACCCCAATTAATTCCTCAATTAGTTTTTTCATCTTAATCAATTCAATAATCCCAACTTGCATCGCATTGGATGGTAGGGCCTTCAATCCTTCTTCTCTATTTGATTGATTCTCAGACTTTATCGACATCAATGATTCTATGAAGGGCCTCGGGGTTCATCAAGGTAAGGTCTCCCAGTTCATCCCATCTCGTGAGCCATTTTCCCTATAAGGGAGGCGTATGACTAGGCTGCATAGAGTAATATATTGACCTTATTTCAGATTACAGCTTACAACCTTTACCCTTCATTCCTAAGGATGATGGAACATTCATGAACAAATTACCGTGAGAAGGGAAAATCGTTTATCTCTCGGGCAAAGCTAAACGGCCTTAAACTGTAGCACTCGGTGAACCTCAAGGAGAAGTGTTGGGGCGTATAAAGCCTTTTGCCTCCAGATCCTCCAACTGATTTTTGAGCTCCAGAAGCTCCTTAGGTATGAGATGTTATTATGTTAATAACATCACAAAAATCTATCTCAAATTTAGTTTAATGGGAAAAGATTTATCACACCAAGCATAGATCGCGTGAGCTTAGAAATTTTGGTAAGCACTTTTCGTGTGTCCGAGGAATATCAGTTCATGAAAAAGAGTTTTCTGTTGTTCTCTACTAAAATAACAAGCATAAATTAAAGTAGAAATAGGAAAGAAGAAGAAGAGTAGGAGAAAGGTAGAAAAAATAGAAGAGAAGTTTCTCGTGGAGCCGCTGCACCACCGGGCCGAGGTCTAACCCCCTGCTGCTTCCGCTGGAAGCCAGTTCCCAATACTAGTCCCCTCACACAACCCACTGCTCCCCTTATTTAAAGGCTGTAATGGAACCTTCTAGAGAGTCCACTTATTGCTGGAAATGATAGCTGGAACCTCTATACTAACCTACTAACAACCCAGCTAACCAACATTTATTGTGTTTACAACACTGCCCCTGGCAGTCCCTCATTATTCTACCTGCATTCCTAACATTGCCCACCCCTTAAGCACCTACAACAAGTCCCCCCCCCCCCCCCCCGCGCTACTACTCCCGATTCTATCACTTGGTGTTTATTTATAGTAAATAATAAAGATGACATAATACCCAATATCCGATTTGGGACTAACATCCTCTAACAAGCCTGAACTATAATTTTTTTCCAGTAACCCCCTTTATTAGAAGAATGAAAATCCACCCTGAATGAAATTATTTTACTTCTTTCTGTTTAGTAATATTGTTTTTTAAACCATAGTCAATTAATATTTTGTTATTATTATTTCCATTAAGCTAACGGGACCAAACTGGATGGTTTAATCAGTGAACTAGAGTCTGGAAAAAATTGGGACATTAACACTGGTAAAAAACCGGTCAACTCTTCCTTGAATTGGTCAAAATTGGCAGAACTGGTGAGTTGATGAAAATAAATGACTAACTTAATAGATTTTATCTTTCAATATATTTTTCCACAATATTTATCATATAAAATTCCTTACAATCCATTCCTTTTTTCCACTTCACCTTGTCTTATTTGGTGGAACCAATGTAATAATAATTTGAAACACCCCCTATCTCTGGAGTTTTTCCATGCTGGAATTTTGTTTAGTTTTTTTGGCAGTTAAATAGATTATTTGAATACTTATTGTCAGTTAAGTATGGAAGTATTTTTTTGTGTTACAGTTACATCAAAGAGAGGAAGATAATTGATGGCTTGTCTTTCATGGTGCCTGCTGGAAAAAGTGTTGCTATTGTCGGAACCAGTGGCAGTGGTAAGGCCTCAGTTTTTTCATTACTTTGTTTTTAGTCTTTGTTACTAATATTAATTGTCTATAACATCAACATATTCTTTCTGGCTTCCTTGTTTTTTCACCTCTTATTATGATCCATTTGATACCAGGAATATCACTAATTCAATCCCACAGTTTTTCAGTTTGGAGTAGTGTGATAGATTCTTTATTTTACATTGGTAGCACCTCTTTATATGAATTTTCAAATTATCCATGGTAAGAATTTTATCTTTGGAAGCCAACTGAGTAAAGAATGAGATTTTGTTCGGTAGGCCAGACTTCCGAATGAATTAGCCCTTAGTTTTACCACATTCAATAGATGGTCATGAGTAAAGCTTTCTGTTGGAAGATTATGGGCTTGGCGCATGTGGTCCATGTTGCTCCTGGGGTTTCGTTTAGTTGTAGCCTGACAATTTATATCTATTTTTTATTTTCTATAAATATGTGGTACCGATCTCACTGAGAGGTTACGGTTGTCTGATTACTATTGTTTCACATGTTATTAGAGCCAGAATCCCTAGCCATTATCCTGTCTCTCAAGCCCTCTTGCTTCCCATGAAGGTCGTTACAATTTTCTGAAGTGATGTGATCCTTATGACCACTTATCTAATCAACCATATTCATTCGACGGTTCTTTAGGAGTAGATTTCTAATCATGTCTTATTCCCCCCTCATTCATTCTGTTATCTATCCTTACATGTATTCGGATGTGTCTGCTCTGTTTGGGACGCTTCTCATCTTTCAAATCTCGATGCATGTTTCCTTAAGTGCATCTTTTTTGTTATTCACACATGCAGCAAGGTTATTGTTGTTACTCTCTGGTTTTGGGATGTTATGTGTGCTTTATTCGTAGTCTTCCTCTTCTCAGTCTCTTCTTTCATCTGCACCTTTTGATTCTAATCATCAGGTTTGCCTGCTGCTCCCAAGAGACATACCCCCTTGGTTTCTCATTTGCCCTTCGATGGCGAGTTGCTTTTCGTTGTGTTGAAAGGCATCCACTCCCTAATGCTATCTACTTATTCTTATCATTGCTTGCTTGCTTCTACATCTGCTCTGGTTGCCACTTTGGATATTATTTCAATGCCCGTGCTCTTGTTGATGCCAAAGCTCATCTTGGATGGTTCTTGTTCAAGCAAAATAGTAATCCCGTGCCTCACTAAGAGGCGGGAGACTTTATTTATAGATAAAGCAAAAATATACAAATAAGAGAAATTAGATGTGGGACTCTAAATACATGACATTGGGCTTATGCCCAAGCCTGATCGAGTCCGACACCCCCCCTCATGCTAGAACATGTCTGACTTTGAACAAATGTGTCCCACAAAAAAAAATGAAAAAGGACGAAACAAATCCCCCCTCTAGTTGGTTGTAGATGTTTTGCATGCCCAGCTTGGCAAAAAGAAATTTTAGCCGAGCTTCAGGCAAACCTTTGGTGAAGATGTTGACAATCTAATGGGTAGTGGGCATGCAACCGAAGGTGATATGTTCGTGCTCAAAGTGATGTCTTAGAAAGTGACAGACGATTTTAGTATGCTTGATGAGTTCATGAAAGATCGGATTATAAGCAATCTTTGTAGCTGCTTGATTATCACACTAGAGTTGGGCGAGATTTTGTAGGAGAAATCCTATTACGGCAAAGAGTTGGTGAAACAAAAGAATTTCAGTGGTGACAGTTGTCATGACATGATATTTAGACTCAACACTAGATCGGGAGATACCGAGTGATTAAATTTTTGGCAAGAAAAACCTCTATACAATTCAATTCCTGTGTAAGCTTACTAATAGATAGAAGATTGAATGAACTTCGAGGAACATGAGCCTCTGAGGTCAGCTGAATATGAGGATTCTAGAAGCAAGTGTCAAATCCCATAATAGGAATGGTGGGTCCATTAACAGTGGGATGATCCGAAGCACCATAATCCGGAATCCAAGTGGTTGAGTGATGAGAAACACAATCTGTAACATGGTTATTGATGGCGCGCAAGGCATAGTGCTATGGAGGTCTATGCCACCCCATGGCCTTGGCGTGACACATATGAGATGGCGCGTGAATGACACAAGCCATGTTGCCTTTGAAGATGGTGATGGCGAGCGTCATTGCTCGCTATCCTCTAAGATGGATAAGATTAGAAGTGAATCTGTTTGAGAGAAAATTGGAGCAACTCCGATTGACGAGAAGATGACCGAGACTAGATTAAGATGATTTGGACATGTCAGAAGAAATCCTAAAGACTTTCCTGTTAATACGGTAATCTTAATGACAAATTCGTTTATAAAAAAAATTAAGGTAGACCTAAAAGGACTCTTATTGTTCTAACTGGTTTCAATGAAAATATGGTTTTCAATAACGCTAACTGGTGCTGTTTAATTCACGTAGCCGATCCCATTTAATCGGGTTTAAGACTTGTTTGTTGTTTGCCGCTTGTTTTTTTTGCTTTTAACCCTATCTGACCCAGCACCCCTAGGCTTCTGATATGCCCTTCCCACCTACGCACGCCGGCTTCTCCTCTCCCTACCTGAGACGCGCATCTTCCTGCCCTTGGCTTGGACAACTACTGGCAGCAGATTCTAGCAAGCAACAACTCAGTCTCTCAACTCATGTTCTTTGGCCACAAACCTAGGTTTGCTTCCCTCCTCCTCCCTCTCCGGCCTGCAGCACTGCTACCCTGCCCTCTTCCCCTGTACTCTGCTACTGATGATGATGTCGGAGGAGTTTGGGCCAGCTGCGGCGACTCGGTCCTCTCCTATGTTTTCTATTTTATTTTATTTGTGTTATTATTTGTTTATATTATTTCTATTTTATTTGAATTATTTAGTTTTGATGTATAAACTGTTCTGTTTTCCTCTCAGCTTGTTTTGACTATAAATTAAACGGGTGCTAGCAATTCTGGTAAAGATCTTGTTTGGACATATTTTATCTTAATTTGTTCTTATATATTTTTTATAATATTTAGACTTATTCTGATGTTCATCTTTTTTGAACTAAGTTTTAATGTCATGTTTTTTTAATTTTTAATTTTTTTTCCACATTACTATTTTTTTATATATAATATTTGCGCTGTAAATGAAATTTTCATGCGTGCAATGCGCTATGCATCATAGCGCCAAGGACCCTTGTCGCCATTTTTGCATTGTGCGCCATAAACAACTGTGAGTTGTAGGACCAGTTGTTTGAACTAGAGAAGTGGATGAGTGGTGTGTGGTCAAACAATCCTAGGCAGGCGCCCCTCTTCAGCAGAGAGAAGATGCAAGAGAGTGGTGAGAAAGGGAGGAGAGAGAAATCTTGTTTTTGCTGGGGCACTGGTACCATGTAGAAAGCATAGAGCGAGAAATTGATGCAGCACGAGCAGAAGCAAAATCGATCCTTTCACGAGGAATTGATGAAGAACACGAAAACAATGAACGTGTCTCAAAATACGTCAAAGTTGAAATTCAATAATATTCAATAATTCTTTGTACAAGGTCCATCTTGGATAAATAATAATAAAAGGGAAAGTATCTAAAATGCAGTCAAAGGGGAAAGATGGTGGACCCAAATCATCTAGCTGACCCATCTTGTACTGCATCATTGGCCTCCTCCATGAAAGGACTTGCCTTAGTCCTATTTAGATTATAATTGTCGTCGGGTAGAATGGAAAGGCGTGGTGATGCATGCTTCGTAATGGTGGAAACCTTGAAGGAAGTTCATCGGACGTGGAACCACCAATCCCCATTTTAAGTTGATTGTTTGTCCACATGCTTCGCCAGGATGAATTGGTTCCAATGATGGTGAAAATTTGCGTCAAAGCTCTTGTTTTCATTGAATATTCATTGCTTTGAAGTTTCCTGTTTCACTATCACTGGGTTCCGTAGGTTCTTTCCATCATCGTTTTTATTGTCTCGGTGATTGTCACTTTTTGAATTTGGCTCCCAGTTTGACTTAATCTCGGGGAGAGGAATATGAACAACAATATGCTCGACCTTCGGCTCGAGTCATGACTCGTTTTGAGGATTCGGTAGAATATAACCAACAACTTTTATTGATGGCGGCGAGTAGAGACTTTGGCTGATGGCATTCAGGAAATGTCTTCGGTCGTTGGTGTGTGAGAAGTAGCTTTGAGGTGGGAATCATGAACATGCCTCAACTTTGACATAATCTTCACATTCTCTCTTTCGCCGTCTTTCACATTAAGGTATGAATTTGTTGACATCTCTATTGGGGGATTACAAACAATAGCTCTTTCTAAAACGGGGTCTGCAACATTGTGGTGCGGTGCACGGGCAACAATGTTATCAAAAGGAGCGTGGACATCAACATCGCCTTCGACTGGTTCAATTGCAGAAAGGGTCACTTTCAAATAGGCACGATTTGCTTATGGCACTGCTGAACAGGTTCAGCCAGAACCTTCACTAGTGGAGTGCGAACAGTGGTGCTGCCCAAATCACGACTGATACTAGTTGGGAATGGTCACGATTGAGTTTTTTTCCCTCTATTTTGTGTCAGCCCGTGGCAGCTGTGGTGTGACAGGACCTTGCCACATCAATAAATGTTCATTAGTCATAACTTTTTTCTTCATAATCCACCTAAAAAGGCTCCATGTCCGAACTTTACCTTGGCCTGCCCGTACTCTTTGTTTTCAAACATCCCTCCACTAATAATAATATTCTTCTGATAATTTTGAAAGTGCAACATGATACATTTCCTCATCAGAACAACGATACTTTCCTTCAAATTCATCAATGACTAGGATCCATTTTTGTAAATGAATCGAGTCATTGAATCCATGAAACAAAGGAATGTTATTTAAATCTTGCAGTGATGACGAGAAGGTTGTGATCGGTACTAGAGGGATAGATGAATTGCGGTAGGGGAATTGAGGATAATCGCCAATCAGTGGCGGCGTGTGAGGAAAGACCCCACCATGATACTAAATTGATGTAGCTCGCGCGGAAGCAAAATTGATCCTTTCACAATGAATCGATGGAGATCACGAAGACAAAGAAAGTGTCAAAATACGTCAAAGGCGAAATTCAATAATATTCAATAATTCTTTGTACAAGGTCAATCTTGGATATTTATAAACAATCCTACGGCTAATAAAACGGAAAGTACATAAAATGTAGTCAAAGGGGAATAAAGACTAGAAGAAAATAATAAATGACATAAAATCTTTGTCAAATTGAAATAAAAGATAATAAATGGGAAACTGCATATTAATGACAATAAAGACTGGGAGCATAATCTGGGGTTGATGTTCAATCTGGATCAGGGAAAGATGGTGGATCCAGATCATTGGGTGGGCCCATCTTTTACTGCATCAGAATTCTTGTCTCTTAAACGAGGTTGGAACTCTATTTATAGTGGTAGACAATGAGATACATGACTTAAGATAAATACGAAATTTAAAATATGAACTTGAGGGATTGGGTGACAGGATAGACATATTCAAATAAAACAAACCTAGATAGACCCATATCCTAAATACCTAAACACTATTAATGAAAAGTAGGCATGTCATGTCTCTAGAATCTCGAGTCCATGCCATGAGATCTTTAGTTGAGCGAGGACTCGAGGCATGTTCTCTCAACACCTTGTGTTGATGACTAGCCTCAAAAAGGATATGTAACATGGCACATACTCTGCAACCATCTGGATACTTCTCCTAAAGGTCAACCAAGGGGAGATATCACCTCGTACACCATGGCTCAAGCTGAACATCTAGCACGACATGCCCATTTATCAGGCTATCCTCATCTGTTTAGTAGCAACTTGCCATAAACACAACTATAAAACCATGATAATATATTCATGTTGGCGGAAGTGACACATAACTTGCTAATGCAATGACAATATACACCACAGCAAAATCATCCAATAAAGATCATTAATACCTAACATAATAACAGTGTTCACATAACCAGTCCATAATCATGTAACTTGAATAAATGGCATGTCTGGAAGGCAACTTCACTTTAGTTGGGACACCATTCTAACTCGTTCAAGGTCACCCTTATTTGAGTAACTTGTACCTACAAGATTTCGAATAATTACACAGGGATGAGCGAATTGTGCTGCAGACGCCCTCACTGCTTCAGAAACAATGATAAGAGATATTTGTGTGTAGGTGGATGCACGGATGTAAAGGGTCATAGGTGGTCACTAAGAGTCAACGAGAGAGGCAACCCTTGTCCTCTGGTTCACTTGTATCCATACAATTACCATCATCCACAGCTGAGGAATACCCCTTGGGCCTTATTCCATTTGTCTTGTTATGGGAGATCTATGGGCCATCCCGATAACACAACCCAAGTTATTTAGGTATGTTATTGTCATGACATCTCAAACCCAACTATTTCTAGAAAATAAGATGGCAGCTTAGGTGAACAAGTACCATGACACACTTCCCTTCATGGAACACTCTAGACGCATCACAACCTGCTGTAGATTGAGAAACCCCCTTGCCTCCTTACCTCAAAATGAGGCTGAGGCGTTCTTTTATAATGAATGATAAAGACCACATCGGACCACAAGTCCCGATGTGGGATATAGACTCCAACACTCCCCCTCAAGCTAGGTGTACCTAACTTGGACACATAATGAAAATAAAGCAACAAAACAAACGCTAACACTCCCCCTCAAGCTGGAGGGGCCCAGCTTGATGACAAAAACAAGACAAAACATAATAAAAGATAAAGCTTTAACATTGCTGCTCCCCTTGACGATGTTGATATGATGCCGCTGAAAAAGGGTGGGTAAACGCTGAAAAAGTGCGGGGTCGGATAACAGAGCGTCGAGAAATCCACACCGGCGAGTCGGTCGTCAGAGCGTCGGGAAGTCCGCACAACGGGCCGGTCAATCAGAGCGCTGGGAAATCCGTAATGTCGGGCCGATCGTCAAAGCGTCGAGAGATCCGCATGGGAGGGCCGGACATCAAAGCGCAGGGGAAGCCGCAGGAGGCACCGGGCAGGAAGGCGGGGATGCCGCAGGAAGCAGGAGGAGGCCGGCATGGAGGGAGCAGTTGGTGATGCGTCGCGCAAGGAGGCGGAGTCGAAGCGATGGTGCGTGCGGACCGGATCTGGTCGGATCTGGAAGTAGGGCAGCCGCTGGAGGAGGATCCGGTCCTTGAGAGAATCGCGCAGGGAGTAGTTGCCTTGATTTCGTCGCGCGCACAGGGTGAAGCCGACGAGGGAAGGCCGCTTAGGGCAGAGAGGTGCAACGGAAATAGCATGCGCGCAGCGGGGAGGAGGTGATCCGCCGGGAGCCGCAGCTAGAATAGAAGAAACCGGACAGGCGGGCAGTGGGTGGAATTCGCCGGGAGGAATCCGCTGGGAGGTCGGGCGAGGTCGCCGGACGAGCGCCCTGGGAGGGCGGGGTCGGCGCGCGAGGAAGCGGCGCGTCGGAAGAGGTGGGGCCGGGCGACGGGACGCGTCGCAGCGGAGGGGAGGAGGGTGGCTGGGAAACCACACAAGGAGGCGGTGCTGGATGAGCCGTCGACGAAAGCCGGGAAAGCCGCGTGAGGGCGGGGCCGGGACACGTCGCGGAAGGCGGGGCCGGCGGGAGCCAGGAAGCCGCAACGTAAGCGGAGAGCCGGCTGGGAGAGAGAGCCGCCGTCGGGGAAGGGAGGCCGGCGGCGCCGGGAGCCGTCCGGGATGGAGCTGTCGGGGAAGGGAGGTCGCCGAGGGATCCGCGGGAGGTGTTGCGCGCACAGGAGGACCGCCTGGGGAGGGCGGTCGTGCGTAGCGGGAGAGGCGGAGCCGATCGTTTCGGTCGCCTAGAGAAGCGGGAGCTGGTGCGGGCAGTTGCGGGATCCGGAAAGACCGCCGGGGAATGCGGGAGCCGTTGAGGAGGCGGGCACAGGTGGAGCCGGGAGGTTGCGCGCGATCGGGGGTTGCGACGGGACGCGAGGCCGGGAGGTGCGCCGTAGGGGAGAAGCTCCGCAGGACCGAGGGCGGGCGGCGTGACGGGATGCGCCGCGATGGGATGCGAGGCCGGGAGGGAGGCTGTCGGGTAGGAGCGACGCTGGTGGGGAGAATCGCTGGAAGGGCAGGGATCCGCGGTTGAAGGAGATGCCGGCAGGGGGGAGGTCCGCCGGGAGGGAGGGCCTGCGCGATCGGGAGGAGCAGCGGAGGGGGGGGGGGCGACTATTTGGATTTGAGCCGCCGCCCCCTCGGACGGGGAAAGCCCTAAAGCTCGAAGGGAGAAAAAAAAAATAAGGGAGGGAGGGATCGGGTTTCGAAAACCCTCCGATACCATGTAGATTGAGAAACCCCCTTGCCTCCTTACCTCAAAGTGAGGATGAGGTGTTCTTTTATAATGAATGTTAAAGACCACATCGGACCACAAGTCCGATGTGGGATACAGACTCCAACAAGGTGCATAAGGCATCTGTGGGCCCAGGTCCAAGTGTTCTACACAGTCACATTTCTGAGCAGGTGGCATTTCATTAGGTTCATAAGACATCTATGGCTTAGGCCCGCAACATTTTTCCGCAGAATGATGGGTATTGCAAGGATTATATGACATTTCTGGCTCAAGAGTGAGTTCTCTACCTCTCTTGTGAGATTTACTAGGTGCATAAGTTATCTATGGTCCATTTTATGGCCCCTTCTTGCTCTTATTGGGTGCATAAGGCATCTATGGTGTAGTTTTGAAATTTTTGCGCACTTTATATTCACCTTGCATTATATGTCACTGTGCTAATCTCATATATCGGTAATCTCGTCTTTAATGTGTCATGATGAATAATATTTTCCATGTTGTTGCCTCATGTTTGTCACATCACTCTTTAGTTATCTGAAAATGTCACCTTGTACCTCCCCCCATGGGCTTACATCTTGTTTTTTTTTGTGCGGGTACCAACATGTCTAGTCACTCCAAATCATGCATGTCATTCATTGCTTGGGGAAGTGTATCTTTGGCTCTTTCATTGATGCTCACTCATATGTTAGAGGGCTTCCAAAATGCATTTTCCACTAGGCTTAAGGTGATGGACATTAAGTCATACTCTCATCGGAGAACTGCAGTACCACCCCCCCGTAATATTTTTATCAGCTCAATTTGGGTTAAAAGTTTTCAGGGATATCTCTAATCTTGTATATCCCATCAATATTTTATCTAGGTTACTGTTTGATATTGCTTAGGTTCTGATGTGAGATGCTCGAGGTGGCCCGATCTTCTTGGCGTAGGGAGGCGGATGGAGGATGCGGTTCAGGGCTAAGTGTCAGATGATGAATATGGATAGTGGATGCAAGTAGTCAACCAATGCTATAAGGAGTGCGACATACTACTTAGACAACGCACTCAAAGGAGGGATGTGATGACCAATCCACACAACATTGATAGGAAAGTGGGTTGGAAACGTAGGCCAATAAAGGTGGAGGTTGGAGGGTACTGCTGCAAGGGTTGATCGAGTGAGACTGATGTGGTTTGTGGGGCTGACAGGTCTAATAATTTGTCGGGGGTAGAAATGTAAATACCATAAAAGACATTAGCTGGATTGATAGTTGGTTCCAACTATTATTATCAGCTCTAGAGGACTCTCTAGAAGATTCCAGCTGTTAAAGGAATCTTCTTTATAAGCTGGTTGGATGAGAGGGCTGGGGGTACATATTGTTTTTTGGTTCTGCTGTGCAGAATAGGGCTACGACCGGGCCTCGGAGAGCAATCCCTCTGGAGGATGTTTCTTCTTCTTCTATCTTTTTCTGCTGTTGTTAATAGAAGCTCCCACTGTATTTCTCTTTCACATCAATTGATTTTTATCAATTGGTGTTTTCATTGAGAGAAGTTTTAGACAGAGGAACTCAAGAAGTGACGCACTGTGGCAGACACATTTGATGCGGCATGAATTTGATCCGCTGGTTCTGAAGTTGATGCACCAGAAGAAACCATTCGCTGACGCTGGAAGTTTTTCTTGATTGTACTTGATTGAGAATTTTTTGAAGTTGTCGCTGTAACTAGGCCTTCGAAGCAGTGGTGGAAAAACGTCACACAACAGCAGACGCACTAGACGCAGGAGTTCCTGGTTCGTGTAGTGCAGCTGAGCCGAACACACTATTTGAAAAAAATTCTTGATCGTGAATATTTGAAGCTGACACATCAGCGATATACTAACAGTGGAGTCTGACGCACACCAGTGAAAACCAATCCGCAAAAGCAGAATCTAAAACTAATATGACCAAGCGCATGGAGACACGAGAAGCTTTGTTGGAGTTTTTGAGAGATGGACTCGAACAAATGGCACATGAACTTGCGGAGCTTAGAAAGCTGAATAGCGAGTCTAGAAAGCTATACCGTGAGAAGCTGAAAGTGCTATAATGAGTTTCAGACAGAGATCGACCAGTAGATGAGGACGTTTCACCTACTACTCACGTTGAAGAGGTGGAAATATTTTCCCCCAAAGTACGAACATATGAGAGCGAGCGACAACTGAAAGAGAATTTGCGGTCCGAGCAAGTTTGATCGCAGGAAGTGGTTGGGATAGTTCAGGTCGGATACGGTCCAAAAAAGGCTACTGAAGGAGGAGACCAGGAAAGAAAAACTGCAGCGATTAATCTGAGTTTGACATTCATGGCACCGGAGGAGGTGCGAGCTGAACCTGTTCAAGTTGTCCGACTTGCGGGAGTAAGAAGCGTGACTAGAGCAAGCAGCGAAGCTCGTAGTTTATGTGGAAGAAGTTCGGCGTACCAGACCGACGTTACCAGACTTGAAATTCCTAATCAACGACTTACTCTTGGTTTACTGGGACTCATGCGAGACGATTCCAAACTAAAACAACAACATGAAGTGCAAATTTTGTTGCTTCCGCCCATGTAGTGGCAAAGAGAAGAGTTTGAACTACAGGCGATACCGTTGTTGGCTCGAGCAATGGAGGTACATCAAGTTTTCAACCTCGCTCAGCTGCAGCGGGAGGTGTTGCTGCCAACTTTAGTTGATCTTACTAGGCAAGTCAATAATAAGCCAGACAGTTTAATGAACCCACATGCAACAAACACGATCAGGCCTGAAAGTGATCTCGGACAAAATTTGTTGCGTTGGGGACAATGGTTGCGATGGCATAACTCCTATATTTTCCACCTTGAGGACAAGGTGATTTTCAAAGACAACGGGAATGATAGAAAAGTGAGTTAGAAACGCAGACCAATAAGGCTGGAGGTTGGAGGGTGCTGCTGCAAGGGTTGATCGAGTGAGGCTGATGTGGCTTGTGGGGCTAGCAGGTTTAATAATTTGTTGGGGGTAGAAATGTAAATACCATAAAAGGCATTAGCTGGATTGATAATTAGTTGGTAGGTTTTTATTACCAGCTCTAGAGGACTCTCTAGAAGATTCCACCTGTTAAAGGAATCTTTCTTATAAGCTGGTTTAGGGAGAGGGTTGGGGGTACAAATTTTTTTTTTTTGGTTCTGTGGTGCATAATAGGGCTACGGCCAGGCCTTGCAGAGTAGCGCCTTTGGAGGATGTTTCTTTTTCTATATTCTTCAATCTTCTTCTTTTATCTCTTTTTTCTTATGTAATTTTTGCTACTGTTAATAGTAGTTCCTACTGTATTTCTCTTTCACATTAATTGATTTCTATCAAACATACTTGGGTTGAGGCCCAAAATTAGGGGCTTTGTAATCTTGGATCACCGATCTAATATGTTAACCGACAAGGCATGAATGCACTAGAGCAAGGGGATAATTGGAATAATCCTCACACAATGGAGAGAAACAAAACATAAGCTCTCTATTACAATCTTGAATGCCAAATACAATGCCATGAGGTGACTATTTATAGCCAAATGGTGATACAAAGGTCAACGGTTTAATACCCCAAAACCATAAAGCCTATTCCTATCTTGTCCCCTTAAAAGTAAAACAGATAAAGTCTAACAAAGACTTTTTGGAAAAGCAGCGCATGCTTTTCCACCCATAGCCCACCAGATTTGACTTTGAGTAGTTAACTCACTGGATTTGACTTAAGTGTCTAAAGATGCCATTCTATAATCTCCATGTGGGCAGAACTTCCAAAATTCGCGCAATCATGTGGGCCAAGCTTAAAATATCGTGTTTGGGCTTTAGTAAAAGAGATAATAAACCAATTTGCTTCATTCATGCAAGGTGAGATCCATTGGGCATTTAATGAAGCAAGATGAATGCCCATTGTAGCATTCAACCTCTTTAATCTTCCTCGCGTCATCGGGCCTTGCAAATCCAGCTCCCACACACGGGCAATTGACTCAGTGCCTTCAAATTGGTTCTCATCATCCTCCCTCTCTTGAAAAAGAGCCGTCGAGTTTTTATCCTCTGCATCTAAAAAAGGAGAAAGATCAGAAACATTGAAAGTAGCATTTACACCATACTCACCTGACAAAGCTATCTTGTAAGCATTGTTGCTAATCTTCTCGAGTACTTAGAAAAGTTCAACCTCTTGTGACATGAGTTTTGATTTCTGTTTGTCTGAAAATCTTTCCTTTCGCATATAAATCGATAATAAGTCACCGAGCTCGAACAACACTTGCTTGCGACCCTTGTTTGCATGATCAACATATTTCTGGGTCATTTGCTCAATATTTTTCCTTGCTTTCTCATGGTGTTTGATGAATTCTGCACGCCTTTTGCCATTCATAGTCATTGTTTCCTGCAAAGGCAAAATAACTAGGGGAAAACAGATTAAATGGAGAAAATTCAGTTGTAGAATGTTGGGCCCTGTTATATGCAATTCTTCAGATTCTGCTTGATGGTTATTCGTAGGAGTGATGACAATGTTCTACTCACCACCTCAGTTTGTCTGTTAGTTTGGAGATGACATGTGGTGGAAAATTATAACTTCGTCCCAATCTTATTCCACATGGTCTTCCAGAATTAGCTAAAGAATTTAGCATCTTGATCAAAAACAATTGTTCGAGGCATCCCATGATGCCTCACAATTTCCTGAAAGAATAAATGAGCAATGTTAGAGGCATCATCAGTTTTATGAAAAAGAATAAAATTTGTCATTTTAGAAAACCCATCCACAACAAAAAAGATTGAATCCCTCCCCCTTTTGGTCCTTGGTAATCCAAGAACAAAAACCATGGATATATCTTCCCAAGGGGAATTAGGGATAGGAAGGGGAGGGTACGTCTATTGGGGTTTGACTTGGATTTTTCTTTATGGCCCTTGATACATTTGCCCACAAAATTTTCAACATCTTTGGACATTGTAGGCCAATAAAAATGTTCATTGAGAACACTTAATGTTTTAACAATGCCAAAATGTCCCATGAATTCACCAGAATGTGCTTCTATTAATAAAAGTAAACGGACATAGCAATTAGAAATACAAAGTTTATCAACATGAAATAAGAACCCATCGTATAAATAGAATTTTTCCCAATTAATTCCAGGTTTACAATGATTAAAAGTTTCACAAAAATCATTGTTAGTGGAATATAAATCTTTAATGAATTCAAAACCAAAGAGTTTATAATCCAATAAAGATAGAAGACATGTCTGCGTAAAAGTGCATCAACAACGATTTCTTCCTTTCCCTTTTTATGCTTGATAACATACATAAATGTCTCAATAAATTCTAGCCTCCTAGCATGCCTCCTGTTTAACTTATGTTGGTTCTTGATGTGTTTAAAAGCCTAATGATTAGAATGAATTACAAATTCTTTAGGACAAAGATAATATTGCCATGTTTCTAATACTGAGGTCAATTTGATGCTCAATAAAATAAGCAATGGACTTACCTTATTGCAAGAGTACACCAATACCAATTCCACTTGCATCACATTCAACCTAAAAGGTCTTATCGAAATCTGGGAGAGCAAGCAGAGGTGCGTGGGTGAGTCTCTCTTTGAGTGCCTGAAAAACCTTCTCTTGAGTCTTCCTCCATTTGAAAGGAACGTTCTTCTTTGTCAACTCATTCAACGGTGCTGTTAGTGTGCTGAAGTCCTTCACAAATCTCCTGTAAAAGCTAATAAGTCCATTGAAACTTCTTATATGTCTAACGAAGGTGGGAGTCGGCCACTCCTGAATGGCTTTGATCTTCTCAACATCTACCTGAACTCCATCATTGGTTACAACAAATCCAAGGAAAACAATTTTATTGAGGCAAAATTCACACTTTTTAATAAAATTTTCCTTTCTAAACATCGTTAGGATTTTTATTAAGTGATCTACATGTTCTTGCGAAGTCCTATTATACACCGAAATATCATCAAAGTAAACTACCACAAATTTTCCAATATATGCATGCATGACATGATTCGTTAACCTTGTAAACGTGCTAGGTGCATTGGTGAGATCAAAGTGCATGACTAACTATTCATAAAGTCCATGTTTTGTCTTAAATTCAGTTTTCCACTCATCTCATTCTTTCATCCTAATTTGATGGTAGCCACTTAAATCATTTTTTGAGAAAACAGTAGAGTCATTCAATTCATCTAGCATATCATCTAACCTAGGGATAGGATGACGATTCCTGACTGTGATGTTATTAATGACTCTGCAGTCAATGCGCATTCTCCATGTTTCATCCTTCTTGGGTGCCAGAAGCACTGGTACAACATAGGGGCTAAGGCTCTCTTTGATATATCCCACATCCAATAGCTCTTGAAGTTGTCTTTGAATTTCTTTTATATCCTCCGCGTTGGTGCAATATGCAGGGCGGTTCGGCGGTGATGCTCCGGGTATGAGGTCAATTTGATGCTCAATACCTCTAATGGGTGACAAATCTAGTGACACCTTTTCTGGAAAGACATCATACTCGTGCAACAAAGATTCAACAACATTTGGCAAATAGGGTAAGTCGTTAGTATTTAGCAGCACCTCTTTGTAAATGAGTACTAGGAGAGTTTTCTGTGAAAACAAAGTTTCTTAACCTCGCTCTTTTTTGCCAAGAACTAATTTTTCTTCTCAATCACATTATTCTTCCCTCTTGATTTTTCTTTGCACTCTATTTCTTTTGCACCCTCATTCTTTTCTTCACTCTCTCTCTCTCTCTCTCTCTCTTTCACTCATTTTCTTTTGATCACTCACTCTTTTCTTTTACCTCAGGATATGATCTTTTAGAATTTGTTTGGGCGACACGGGGTTGAGGGTTATAGGTTCCCCTCAGAGTACAAAGGAGTGTCGGTTCAAGAACCCATCATGGCTAGCACATCAATCGTATTGCCATGATCGACCTAAAAACAAATGACACGCCTTCATAGGAACGTCGCACAATACCTCATCCTTGTATTTACTAATGGTGAACAATACCTTCACCTGTTTGGTAACCTTTAGCTCTCCACAATCATTCAACCATTGAAGCCGATATTCATGTTGATGCTTCAAAGTTGGAAGTTTCAACTTCTTCACTAACTCGGTGCTCGCCACATTGCTAGAGATTCCTCCATCAATAATAAGATTACATACCTTCCCATGGATTTGGCACCATGTATGTAAAATGTTTTCTCGTTGCTCCTCTCCAATGGTCTTTTGTGCGCATAAAACTCTCATAGTGACAAGAATCTCACCATCTTTTGCAAATTCTCTAGTACCAATTTCTGTGGATTCCTCCTCTTCCTCTTCTGAGCTCTCTCCATCGGTTTCTCATTCTCCAGTATCAATTATCTTGTCACTTTTGTGATCAACCACCTTTTTGGCTTTCGATGATTCTCCAATCTCATTCCTCAAATTTCTCCATGGAGTGAAAGGGGTAGTGAGTTTCCTCATGTTGCTCCTTTTGATTTGTTGCTCGACCTTGGTGGCTTGGTAGATCATATCTTGTATTTTCACATGGTGGTACATCTCCACTTGATTAGTAATCTCTCGATTGAGCCCGTGTAAAAACGGTGCCATGTTTGTCTTTGGATCCTCTTCAATGTTTGCTTGGATCATGAAAATTTGTATCCCCTTGTAGTAATCATCAACACTTTTACTCTCTTAGGTGAGTTGTTGAAGTTTGTTGTGGAGATCTCTATGGTAGCGTGAGGGAAAAACCGCTTCCGCATGAAAAATTTCATGTCGTCCCAAGTGTTGATGGGACGTCGTCCATATCTAGCCCTCTTCATTTGCATTTGATTCCATCAAATTTAAGCATAATCAGAAAATTCAAGGGAAACGGGTTTTACCTTTTTCTTCTCAGAAAATTCATGGCATGAAAACACCTGCTTGATCTGCATCTCCCACTCCAAGTATGCTTTCAGATTGCTTTTCCCTTGAAACGAAGGGGACCTTCACCTTGATCCCACCAAGCAGGTCATCGTCATGTGGTCTCCTTTGGCTTTCTCTAGGTTGTTGGTACAACCTTCTCCTTTGCGGGACATCCTCGAAATTATCATCAAAGTTTTCAAACTCTTCCATGATGTGGGTGCGACGTGGTGCTGAAGCACGCCGTGGGTTATCATGGATCGTCCCTGGGTTTGGTTGATTCTCCAGGTTATCAATCTTCTCATATAGCACCTCCAATTTCTTATCAAGAAGTTTCTCAAAATGGCACACCAAAACTTGCATTTGGAGTTGCATAACTTCCAGCACAGGGGGATTTACTTTTGCTTCCTTAATCGCTAGCTTGAGCGATTCTTTTCCCACGATCTTTAGTCATGATAAGTGTTAGAGGTTAAGCTGGGTGCAGTCCCAAATCAGACTTGACTTATCATGTAATCTCTTTTATTCATTATCAAATAACCCCAAGACATCCTTTAGTGAGAAACCTTGGGTATTCGGTTCACTCTTCCATTTCTACATGGTATCAGAGCGGGTTCACCAACCCCAATCCACCCCCTCTCTTGGCCCCCCCCTGCTGCACCCCTTCTGTGCGACGACCCTACCTGCGGCGCGATGACCCCCCTGCGCACTCCCTATGCCATGTGATGGCACCCCCTTGCCGACCCTCCTTGTGTGCGCGACGGCCCTCCAAGCGGCCCTTCCTGAGCGCGCGATGACCCTCCATTGGCCTTCCCTTACGCCCCCCCGTACGTGATGGCACCCCGCGCCCCACCCTATGCGCGCGACGATCACGAGCGGCCCCCTTTCTCTGCGCGCGACAGCCACTAGCGCCCCCTGTACGCGCGACGCCCCCTGCCTCCAGCGATCTCTGTGCCCCTGCGTTGCTACAATGGACCCCTTACGCACGACCCAACCACGCCCTGACGCTATCCATGTGATCTTTCCTCAATAACCTAATACCTGGATGGACTAGCCGTGCACTTTCAGCACCTATAATCTATCGACTGGGCACCTTCAACACCTTCTCCCCGTGCATTTTCAGCACACTCTATGACACCATCAAGCGCCACTGTTGCCCATAGCACTACTCCAACAGCATGTCTCTCCCAACGTTGCACCTCCTACGTCGTTGATTCTGGTGCCTCTGAGCACATCATCGGCGATGCAGGTATTCTTTGGTCCTATAGAGCAACCTCGTCTAGAGGTAATATTACCGTAGCCGATGGTTAGACGATGTAGATTGCAGGCTATGGAAGTTGTACAATTATGCCTGGCTTGACTCTATCCACTGTTGCCTTTGTTCCCTATTGTCCCTTTAATTTACTATCAATTAGTAAACTGACAACTGACTTAAAGTGTCAGGCCATCTTCTCACCTGCTTCGGTTATATTTCCGGAGCATTTGACGACTTGGGTGCTTGGTACTGGACGACTTCAGGGTGGTTTGTATGATCTTGACTCGGCTCCCGCTCTCGCCTGTCCAACCACCTCTGATCATGTCCTCCAAATTCACTATCGCTTTGGTCATCCACTTGCCCCCATTCTTCAAAAACTTTTTCTAGGATTGGGACCTCTTAGTCCTTTTGAATTTGAGTCATGTCACTACGCAAAACATCATCGGGTCACCTATGTTCCCCGAGCAGTTCCCCGTGCATCCACTCCTTTTCATTTGGTTCATTTTGATATTTGGGGGCCCGGTCCTAGTCCTTCTAAACTGGGTTATCGGTATTTTGTTACTTCATCGACGATTTTTCACAGATGACTTGGGTCTATTTGTTGAAAATTCGTTCTGAAATCTTTACCGTGTTCCGCTCTTATTATCAAGAAATCACCACCCAGTTCTCCGCTAAACTCCCCTGCTTTCGTTCTGACAATGGTCGTGAATATTTATCTGGATCCTTCTAGTCTTTTCTCAATGACCATGGCATTATCCATCAGACCTCTTATCTTGGCACGCCTCAACAAAATGGTGTTGCTGAATGGAAAAACCGCCATCTGTTGGAAGTTGCTCGGGCACTTTTATTTCAGAAAAAAGTTCTGTAGAATGATAAAATAAGAGACCCGAACTCCCAAAGTGTTCTCTCTAAAGGAGCCCTTGTGGTTATTTTATAATGAATAATAAACTCCACATCAGACCTCAAGTCCGATGTGGGACACATATTCCAATACTCCCCCTCAAGCTAGGTGTACCTAGCTTGGACACATAAAGAAAAAACAAAGCAATCAACAGACTGCAAACACTGCCCCTCAAGCTGGACATACTTAGCTTGATTACAAAACTAAGACAAAACAAAAGAAAAGAAAACATCTGCGATTGCAGCTCCCCCCCAAGATCGCAGCTCCCCCTCAGGATGATGGATGGATGATGTCGCGGGCGCAGCAGAAGAACCACGCAGACTGGGCCGGTTGACGGAGCGCCAGGAAATCCGCACTAGTGGGGCCGAACGATGATATGCTGAGAAATCCACACTAGCACCGAGAAAGCCGCACTTGCGGGGCCGGCGACGGGAGGCCGGGATTACGCAGAATTGTTGCGGGATCTGGCGATGCCTAAGGGCTCAATTCCTAGGCGGTCGAGGTGCGGCGCCACGGTGGAGGAAGCGGAGTGCTGGTGCACCACTGCGGTGCACACGAGGCCGTCGCAGGGAGGCGCCCCAGGAGGAAAGAGACAGCGCAGGATGCGCCGGCGACTGGATGTGGCCGGATCTGGCCAAATCCGGGAGGGGGCCGACGACGGATGACCGGGACGAGGCACAGTAGCTGTTGCGCAGGGAGCCGACGCTGCGGGAAGCAGAGGGAGGCGCGTCCGGAGAGGGAGGTGCGGCAGGGCTGGGAGCCAGGGAGGTGCGACAGGGCTGAGAGCCAGCGAGGGCAGCGGGTGGGGAGCCGTCGGGAGGGGAGGCAGATCCGCGGCTGGACGTCGGGATCGCGGGAGGGCGCCGGGAGGGATCCGCCGGGATGGGAGCCGGCGTGGAGGGTCGTCGGGCGAAGTCGCCAGGGAGCAGCGTGACGAGGCCGGCCGAGTGCCCCTGGATGAGGGCGCCGGGAGTCACGCGTTGGGAGGGCGGGGCCGTCGCGCGGGGAAGCGGCGCAACGGAGGGGGCACTGGAGGGCCGACGGGAGCGGACAACAGGAGGAGGGCGACCGGACGCGTTGCATTGGATGGGGGGGGGGAGACGCTGTCGGGGGGGGGGGGAATCCCGCTCGGGATCGCCGGGAGGGAGTCGGCTTGGTCCATCGTGCGCGCAGAGGTGGGAATGGGACTCCGGGGAAGGAGGTACCGGCAGGGGGGAGATCCGCCGGACAGAGGCTGGTTGGGAGAGACCCGCCGCCTGGGAGAGATAGCCGGCAGGGGGGGCGGCGGTAATACCTATGGCTTGCTGGCCATGGAGGCCGCCGCCCCCCAACCGGGAGAAACCCTAGAGGCCGACGGGAAAAAAGAAATAAAACGGGAGGAGAGTTCGGGATTAATTTCCCTCTGATACCATGTAGAATGATAAAATGAGAGACCCGAACCCCCAAGGTGTTCTCTCTAAAGGAGTCCTTGAGGTTATTTTATAATGAATAATAAACTCCACATCTGACCTCAAGTCCGATGTGGGATACATACTCCAACAAGTTCCAACCACTTTTTTGGGCGATGGTATTCTCATAACCACTTATCTTATCAACAGACTTCTGCCATATGTTCTTCAGGGGGAGACACCCTTCCATTCCCTACTTCCAACAACACTCCCTCATTCCCTACCCCTCCGCATTTTTGGCTGTGTGTGTTATGTTTGAGATATTCGCCCCTCGGTTACTGAGTTTGTTGCACGTGCTCTAAAATGCATATTTCTTGGCTATTCCTGCACCCAACGCGGATATCGATGTTTCTCTCCGGATTTGCGTCGCTATGTTGTCTCCGTTAATGTTTCCTTTGTCAAATCATTCATTCTTTTTATTCCTGAATTCCCACCCTCATCTACTCTTCCTGATCCCGATATTATTTTGCCATATTCTCTCGATACACCACCACCTCTATCTCTTCCTAGTGATATTGTTGGATCACGATCTGGCCAGATATATACTCGTTGACCTCACACATCTGCCACCTTGCCACCTCTCGTCACTACCACACCTGACGACTCGTCTGCTCCTGATGCTCCATCACCAGAGTTGCCCATTGCACTCCGCAAAGGCTCACGCTCCTGTCAGTCTTATCAGGGATTATCCGCGTCTACCTCCCGGGTTATTGCGACACTGGCTGATTACTCGACACCACACACTGTTGCCGATACCATCTCTCATCCCGGTTGGTTGCATGCTATGCAGGATGAACTTCAGGCATTGGAAACCAACCTCACTTGGGATCTTGTCTCTCTCCCTACGGATAAAAAGGTTGTCGGGTGCAAGTGGATCTATATCGACCGCATCAATGCCAATGGTTCTCGAAATTGTCTCAAAGCACGACTTGTTGCCAAGGGTTATGCACAGACACATGACATTGATTATTTTGACACATTCTCTCCAGTGGTCAAAATGACATCAGTTCGCTTATTTATTTCTCTTGCCGCTTCTTATCATTGACCTCTAAATCAATTGGATGTGAAAAATGCTTTTCTTCATGGTTTTTTTGATGAAGAAGTTTATATGGAACAACCACTAGGGTTTGTTGCTCAGGGAAATTTTTCCAAGATATGTCGCCTTTGTCGATCATTGTATGACCTCAAGCAGTCACCTCGTGTCTGGTTCAGACGCTTTTGTACCGCTGTGCTTAGCTTTGGCATGTGTTAAAGCATAAAAGATTCTTTTGTTTTCTATCAGTCTACAACAGATAGCATTCTCTTGGTTGTTTATGTGGACGACATTGTCATTACTGGAAGTGATATTGACGGGATTGATAGACTCAAATCCTTTTGGGTCCACTACGATATTTCTTGGGGATTGAGGTCTCCAGACGTGCCTAAGAAATTTTTCTATCTCAAAGGAAGTATGTTTTTGATCTTCTGTAAGAGACTGGAATGACTCAAGCTAACTCGGTTGACTCACCCCTCGAACCTGGAGAAAGGTCACTACATTCTGATGGTGAGATGTTTTCATCACCCGACAGATACAGACGACTTGTTGGGAAGCTAACTATTTGACCATGACTCGACCCGATATTGCTTGTGCAGTTAGCAAAGTGAGTCAATTTATGGAATCTCCAGCAAAAACGCAGTGGGAGGTTGTTTTTCGCATTGTTAGATATGTGAAAAAGGAACCGGGATTGAGTCTTTTATATTCTGATCATGGACATACAGACATTGAGGCATTTTGTGTTGCAGATTATGCTGGATGTCTCTTTTCTTGGAGATCTATGTCTGGTTTTGCTGTTTTTGTTGGAGGGAATTTGATTTCATGGCGAAGCAAAAAGAAAACCGTTATCTCCCGCTCAAGTGCAAAGTCAGAATATCGTGCCATGGCATATGTGACTACAAAGATTATTTGGGCACAACAAATTCTTCACGAGATTGGATATTCGACCAAGAAACCAACACATATCTGCTGTGACAATCAAGCTGCTATCAAGATTGTCACAAATCCAGTCTTTCATGAGTGGATAAAGCATATTGAAGTTGATTGCCATTTTGCTCAAGAAAACTTTGAAAAGAAGAAGATCGTCTTCGGCCATGTTCACACCTCTGATCGACTTGCCGATTTTCTCACAAAAGGAGTGCCTGGACCACGAGTTCAATTTTTGTTTAACAAGCTGAGCATGATAAATATATATGTCCTAGCTTGAGGGGGAGTATTGTGCTTTGTTTTATTATGTATCCAAGTTAGGAACATCTAGTTTGAGGAGGAGTGTTAGAGGTTAAGTTGTGTGCAGTCCCTCATCGGACTTGACTTATCATGTAATCTCTTTTATTCATTATAAAATAACCCCAATGCCTCCCTTAGTGAGAAACCTTGGGTATTTGGTTCACTCTTACATTTCTACAATAAGTAACACGAACACAAAGACGCAAGAGGAGAAACACACACAATGATACACACACACTCACACACCCAAAGACGCACGCATACTCACACCCGCGAAGACACACACACATGCAAGGATACACCCTCACACACGCAAGAATACACACTCACACACACCAGGATATACACTTTAAAATGTTTTTGCTCATTTCTCTCAACTCTCAACACCCAATTCAAATCCCAAGCTCTTATGAAATCTAATACCTTGTTTGGGACGATCACGTACCACCAATCCTTCCTAAGTCATGATTGTGTTGGGGGACGGTTCACAATCTGTTTGAGTGGTAAAGGGTTACAAAATGGTTAAGGGTGGAGAAGAGGGTAGAAAATATGGGTAAAAGGTGGATGAAGGATGCAGTTCGGAGCTAAGTGTCGGATGATGAGTATGGATAGTGGATGCAAGTAGTCAACCAAAGCCATAAGGAGCGCGAACTACTATTTAGACAACACACTCAAGGGAGAGATATGATGACTAATCCACACAACATCGCACTTGGGTTGAGGCACAAAATTTGGGGCCTTGTGATCTTGGATCACCGATCTAATATGTACACTGACAAGACAAAAATGCACAAGAGCATGGGGATAATTGGAACAATCCTCACCCAATGGAGAGAAATGGAATTTAAGCTGTCACAACCGTGAGTGAGAGGGAATTAAAAGGAAGAAACTGTATATTCTGTATCTTAACCAGCAGAACAGAAACTGAGATAAAATTACAGTGTAAAAAGGAGAAAAGATGGAGGAGAAAAACAAAGGGGAACTCAACGGAACGACCACGTCCGAAGAGCCAAGCCCAACCTCCCAAGGCCGACCTCCCATCTACCACACTGAAATGCCAAATGCTAAATCGTAGTCCCTCTCTCACCAGCCTCACCTATGTTTAATAAACCCAACCTAACAACTCCATACTCACTAATAATCCCAACAACTAAAAAGACAGTGTTGATAGTTATTACAACTCACTTCAATTGCAATGACAACACAACTTCTGTCCCAAAAGGCCCCCCCCTCCTGTGTAAAGGTCCCTGCGTAAGGGTCCCTCTCCCTTCTCTTGCTGCGTATGGGTCTGTTGATAAGGACACCCCCTATGTAAGTGTCCCTCACATCCTAACAATTCCTCCCACCCCAAAAACCACCTTGTCCTCAAGGTGACAGCGCCACATCCTCTTTCATTGGTTTGATGAAGGATCTTCGTCCATAAGCTTGGTAGCCAACATAGATAGGCGTCACCAATAGAATCAACCAACTTTTGATGACTGTCTTCCGATGTTGTCTCAACTCCAAACCCAACAGCCAAAAGGTGAACAACTAACCCCCTCGTACTGCCGACAAAAAGGAAAAACATTGGTGGCTTTTTCCCCACTTCCGCACCAGCTATCACTCCCTCCATAACAACATTTGAATCATGATGAAACTCCTTTCGGTGTGGTGGTTCTTGATCCCCACTGTCTTCCTTCTGGAAACCAGCATGTGCAGCCCCTTCCAGCAACTGTTTGTTTCTCACTTGAGTAATAATAGCGGGTCTTATCTCAAAAACAGCAGCACCATCCGCATTAGCAACAAATGGAAAAAGTGAACTAAGTGGAAGTAATTCACCCCCTTTAGGCTGGCTATTCTTGTGGAAGTAATTCACTCCAAAAATGGGAACCAGACACACTTTCATGTCCACTTCAGTTCCTTCTTGCCGCCCAACCGCTTCATCGGAATATTCATCAAGATAATTTGGTACAACTGCCTTCTTGTTCTTTTTTCCTTCTCTTGCCGGATCTAACATTGTTGTCCGACCTCCACACCTTGCTACAAACTGCTTGGACATAACTGGTGAAGAAAGCTAAGTGGCGGTTCTCGAACCATCCTATTCTCCTTAATATTTTCAGATTTTGTAAGAAGAATCACCAATGATTTATTCCCAACGCCCTCAACTTCAAAAACATCAACAACTTTCCCCCTCATCCTCAGGTTCGACTCATTTAACAACCAATTTAACAAGCTACCCCAATGCAACCAATCTGTTTGGTTGTGATTTGTACCCTCCCAAACCTGCACATATGTCATCCAACCCCCCTTCAGTACTACAACACAATCCCCAAATGTAATAACGGTACCGCCAACAAGTTCATATAGCTCTGCCGCTACTGCTCCGCTAGCAGGGTGTTCCATCTTTACAACGGAATTCCTCCTACCAACACCTGCCATAGTTGCAAGAGGGATGAGTGTGTGTCCTCTCCATAATAAGAAACCATTCTAGAAACTCCTCGAGCCTAATGCTGCTTTTTCCACCTCAATGGGATCCACTACCTCTTCAATTTGTTTCTCAAGTTCTGAACCAGATGCAAGCCAGTCCACACTGCTCAAAACAGTCGGCCTTTCCTCCACACGATCAAGAGGTTTCTTCTCCTGTGGGTGTGTTCGCATTGCCTGTTGGAAAAGCTCATGCATCGCTTGAACAAGTGTTAGAATGCACTCCCACTACGTTCTCTCGCCACACAGGTTCGACGAGCAAAACACTCATACCGGCTTCTCCCACTGCAAGAGGATACAAACTCGGAACAAGGTCAGGCTGGACCACCATAGCTTTCCTCTCTTGCGTTTCCAAACAAGATTTTAAAACTCCAGTCTCTTCAGTCTGTTTAGGTCTCGTCTCAATCCGCTCCACGACACTTCTTTCCAGTTCATCCTCGCTTAAATTTAGAAAATAAATTACCACCTCTGGATGTTCTAGAATGGAAGCATACTACTCCATAGTTCCAATTTGTCGCAACGCCTTTGAATTCTTCAGCCGAGACCTCTCAATTGACTTTCGGTACCTCTCTAAAAGAGCTGGCTTAAACATTTCCCATGTCGAGCCTGAGGTAGTGCTGTGTCAGGACAAAAACCAGTTTAGAGCAGTAACAACCATGCAAAGTTGCACGTAATGTAGCTTCATATCTTCTAACGCCTGATTCTTCTTAAAATACGCCTCTGTTGACGTGATCCACAAAGTTGATCCTCACTAAAAAAATCAAGCACCACCATTCGTTTTGCTATACTCCTCGCTTTGTCGACTGGAGATAAGTCGTCAAGCATAGAGCTCACCTCTTTTCCTCCCGAACTCCACATTTTTGTCGTCACTTCCAACGGAGCATGCTGCAACTGACTGACTCTATTTTCCTGACATTGAGCATCGTTCTTCCTGCGACTGTAACTCCTTTGTCCGCTCCACCATTAGTTCCTCCGAACCTTGAATCCTTTGAGAAGTTTTCTTCTTATTTGACTGCAATTGTACTTGCTTCTGCCCCCTCTGCTCACGCGTGAACTGTCCAGAATAAATCGGATGCCTCGCTTGAGCAATGAAAACCTTTTTTTTCCTCCAGGCCAAACTATAGCTCACGTAATAGCTTCTCGAACTCCGCTTGTCTCCTAACAAAGACTTTTGAAGACGTTTGACGCTCCATTCCACAGTCTGCCACGCTCCTCTTGTCAAATAACGAACGTCCACAGAGCTTGCATGTCTCCCAACAGCAATCACAACGTCTAGCTGAAAATCCAAAACGAAACCGCGTCTTGTTCAGCAAAGAGGATTAGCTCGCGTAAGGGTTATTGGTAACGCTATGTAAAGTTGAATGCCGTTTGCATAAGGTTAGTGCCACTTGCGTAAAGGTAGTGAAGCTTGCGTACGGGTTAGTGGAGTCTCACGTATGGGTAGCGATGGACTCGCGTAAGGGTCAAAATTCTCGCGTAAAGGTAGTTGCACATGCAAATGAGTCTGTACCCAAATGTCCGAGTCTCCCTATGGCGATCACGGTTCTCCAACGACGATTGGTTCCCCAGTGCGTGCGTCCCAGCTTCGAAGGTTTCTACCAGCGATCGACCAACAATAATTGTGACTCATAATGATGAACGCGTCATTATCTCCTCATTTGTCAAGCCCAAAACGAACTCACTGCGATCTTGTCTCAACCGTGCTCGTGATGTCCAACAACGAATGAAAGATCGATAGTCAATTCTCTCTCTCTCTTGTGTTTTCCCTAGCAGAGCCGCCAAATGTTGCGATCGTGAGTGAGAGAGGGAATTAAAAGGAAGAAACAATTGTATATTTTGTATCTTGACTAGCAGAATAGAAACTGAGAGAGAATTACAGTGTAGGATGAGAAAAGGAGAAGAAAAACGGAGAACTCAATGGAACGACCATGTCCGAAGAGCCAAGCCCAGCTTCCCAAGGCCGATCTCACAACGACCACGCTGAATTGCCAAATGGTAAATCGTAGTCCCTCTCCCACCATCCTCACCTATATTTAATAAGCCCAACCTAACAACTCCCCACTCGCTCACTAACAATCCCAACAACTAATAATAAGCAAAAGACAGTGTTGCCCTTGACGGTTATTACAACCCTTGCCAATTGCAATGACAACGCAACTTCTGTCTTAAAAGGCCC
This sequence comes from Viscum album, assembly GCA_963277665.1. Taxonomy (NCBI): domain Eukaryota; kingdom Viridiplantae; phylum Streptophyta; class Magnoliopsida; order Santalales; family Viscaceae; genus Viscum; species Viscum album. Next base: position 1,626,289,780 of record OY728156.1, on the reverse strand, counting down.
CTCCCCCTCTTGTGTAAGGGTCCCTCTCTATCTCTTGGTGCGTATGGGTTTGCCGATAAGGACCCCCCCTGCGTATGGGTCCCTCACATCCTAGCATAATGTCACGGGACTTGGCCTTCTCCCAAGCTCTCGTGCGGCACCCGGCTAGCTTTCCTTTCACAAAGCCTAGACGAGTTCAGCCTTTCGACACTCACAACGGAAGTAAGGATCGTAAGGGAAGTGCTCGACAAGCTCACAAGACACAAGTGCAAAGAAGCTCTCAAATGCTCTCAACTTCTGTGTGTCTTTACAAATGAGGAGCCACTCCCTTTATATAGGGCTTGGTGGCAAAGTCTACAACATTCTAGAATATGTACACATCCACATGATTCTAGAGTATTCTAGCCTACTCTACTAGAATATACATGGAGCATTCTAGAACCCGTTGAGATCCACAACCTTCCATGGAGGCCTAGAATGTTCCGGACCCTTCAAGGCCCGAAGGGGTGTTCCGCAACACTCCGGAGAAGTCTGGAATATTCCGGAACTTGGTGGAGATGTAGAGAACTCTAGAGGATTCTAGAGAACCTCACCACCGGGTCTCCTTTCCAGTTGGCGGGGCGTGACATCCTCCCCCACCTATTCTGGCGACGTCCTCGGCGCGTCTATGATGATACTCCTCGATTGCCCGCGCGAACTGCCACAAGTTGTCTGCAGGTTCCCAGGTTGCCTCGCACTCTGGTAATCCCTTCCACTTGATCAAGTACTCTTTGCTTCGTGGCACTCCACGTCGCCGAACTATCCGATCGTCGAGTATGAGATCCACCTGCTTGTCATATGACTCGACAACCGCGGTAGGTGCCCTTGTAGACACCCCTCTGCTCGGGTCCTCCACGTCTTCATGATATGGCTTGAGCATACTCACATGGAAGACTGGATGGATCTTCAGCTTGGGAGGCAACTCCAAGCGGTATGATACCTCCCCAACTCGGTGCACGACCTCGTATGGTCCCTCATATCGTCGAATCAGGCCCTTGTGCACCCTCCTGAATGCTTTGTGCTGCTGAGGCAAGAGTTTCACCATCACCTTGTCCCCAGGCTGGAAGCTCACATCCCTTCGCCCTTTGTCGGCCCACTTCTTAATCCTCTTGGCAGCTTTGTGCAAGTGGGTTCTCGTCATGTCGGCCTGCTCATGCCACTCCTTGGCCATAGTATAGGCGGTTGGGCTGCTTCCTTGGTACTTCTCCCCAAGTACCGTTGTGTGAGGAGTGAGGGGTTGTTGTCCGGTCACCACCTCAAAAGGACTCTTCCCCGTCGACTCACTCCTTTGCAAGTTGTAGGAGAATTGAGCCACATCAAGCAACTTGGCCCAATCTCGCTGGTTGGCACTCACAAAGTGCCTCAAGTAGAGCTCCAACAAGGCATTCACCCTCTCTGTCTGCCCATCCGTCTGGGGGTGAAAGCTCGTAGAGTAGTGGAGCTTCGATCCCAACAATCCGAAGAGCTCGGTCCACAACTTCCCTGTGAAGCGTGGATCCCGATCGCTGATGATGTGTCGTGGTATCCCCCAATACTTCACCACATGCTTGAAGAGTAGCCTTGCGGTGAGCTCTGCCGTCACATCTGCTGGAGCGGGGATAAAAGTGGCATACTTCGAGAACTTGTCCACCACCACGATGATGCTCCCATACCCTTCGGACTTCGGCAATGCAACGATGAAGTCCATGGTGACTGTCTCCCATGGCCTCTCTGCAATGGGCAATGGCTGCAACAATCCTCCAGGCAACTGATTGTCCACCTTGTCTTGTTGGCACACAAGACAAGTCTTCACATAAGACTCCACATCATCCTCCATCCTCGGCCAATAATATGCTCCCTCTAGCAAGGCCTTGGTGCGGTGTTGCCCTGGATGTCCTGCCCATCTCGAGTCATGACACTCCTTGATGAGATCCCTCCGCAGGTTCCCCCACTTTGGGACATATATCCTCCTCCCTGTGGTAAGAAGAGTGTCATCCTCCTCCCAAAATCTCCTTGTCTTGCCCTCCTTCGCGAGAGCCAAGACGTTCTTGGCTATAGGATCATGCGCCATGCCTTCCTTGATCCTACCCAAGATCCCGTCATCCACACATGACAAGTGGCTGAACACCATCTTCCTGCTAAGTGCATCGGCCACCACATTGGCTGTCCCAGGCTTGTACTCCAAGGAATAATCAAACTCGGCCAAGAATTCCTGCCATCTTGCCTGCTTCGGAGTCAGCTTCTTCTGGGTTTGGAAGTAGCTTGTGGCAACGTTGTCGGTCTTCACCACAAACTTGGACCCCAAGAGATAATGTCTCCATGCCCGAAGACAATGTACCACGGCTGTCATCTCTTTCTCTTGCACCGTGTACCTCCTCTCGGTGTCATTCTGCTTCCGGCTCTCAAAGGCTATGGGATGTCTTTCCTGCATGAGCACACCCCCAATAGCAAAGTCTGAGGCATCGGTGTGTACCTCATAAGGCTTGGTCGGATCCGCCAAGCTCAAGACCGGTTCCTCCATGACCGTCTTCTTCAAGCCCTCAAATGCCTCCTCGCATTTGATATCCCACTCCCACGGCTTGTTCTTCTTTAGCAAGTCGGTGAGTGGAGCCGCCTTCTTTGAATAGTCACAGATGAATCGCCGGTAATAATTCACCAACCCAAGGAAAGATCTCAACTCGGGAACCTTGGTTGGCTTCTCCCATTCATCGATAGCCCGGATCTTCTCATGATCCATCATGAGCTTGCCTCCTTTGATCTTGTGCCCCAAGAAGAGAACTTCATCCCTCGCAAAGGAACACTTCTCCTTCTTCACATATAACTCGTTTTCCCTCAATACCTTGAACACGGTTTGTAAGTGTTCCACATGATCCGCCATTGTCTCACTATAGATGACAATGTCGTCCAAGTAGACTACCACAAACTTATCCAAGTATTGGTGGAAGACTTTGTTCATCAAGGTGCAAAATGTCGCTGGGGCATTAGTCAAACCAAATGGCATAACAAGGAACTCATAGGATCCGTACCTTGTCACACATGCGGTCTTCGGCACATCTTCCATGGTAATCCGAACTTGATAGTATCCCGACCTCAAGTCCAACTTGGTGAACACCCGTGCCTTGCCCAATTGATCAAAGAGATCCGCTATCACTGGGATAGGATACTTGTTCTTCACCGTGACTTTGTTCAACGCCCGATAGTCCACGCACATCCTCAAGGAGCTATCATGCTTCTTTTGGAATAGAACGGGCGATCCATATGGCGACTTGGATGGTTGGATTTGTCCCGCATCCAACATTTCTTCCAACTGCCTCTTTAACTCCTCCAACTCGGGTGGAGCCATACGATAGGGTGCCATGGATGGTGGCTTTGATCCTGGCACCAACTCAATTTCATGATCCACCTCTCTCTTGGGTGGTAACTTCTTGGGCAACTCCGGTGGCATGACGTCGCTAAACTCCCTTAGCACGCCCTTCACCTCCTTCGGCAACTCATGGTTGTCGTCCACCGGCCCATCATCTTTCAAGGAAACCAAGTAGGTCTCCTCTCCCTTCTTGAAACCCTTCTTCACTTGCATGGCAGAAAGTAAAGACAAGTCATGATTGCCACATACCTTCGTCGACACCATGCATGGGCTTCGCTCCTCCATGATCACCATTTGCTCCAAGTGAGGTGTTGGTATGGCCTTGGCTTTCTTGAAGAACTCCATCCCCAACACTAGCTTGAAGTCATCCATGGGAACCACCGTGAGATCAATAGCACCCCTCCATTCGCCAATGCAAAGGGTCACTCCACGGACAATGCCACTCGCCGGTTGCGGTGTGGCATTCACGGCTTTCATGCGACTAGTCGTCTTGGCCACAACTAGCCCATGTCTCCTTGCCTCATCTTCGGCCACAAAGTTGTGTGTGGCTCCCGTGTCGAGCATCGCATAGGTGGACTTCCCATTCAACTCCACCTTTGCATACATCAACCCATCCTTAGGTGGCGCCTTAGGTGGGTTCTTCACCTCCAACGCATTGAAGAGCCTTAGAGTCCCCATTTTCCGCTCCTTGGGAACTTCCTCCTTCTCTTCAAACATGGAGTTGAGTGCCTTCCGCTTGGGACACTCCTTCCATGTGTGAGGCCCATCACAAAAGTAGCATCCTCGGGGCTTGAATTCCCTTGAGAAGTCCTTGGTGTGCTCCTTGGACTTCCCCTTGTCATGGGCATCTCGGTTCCACCTCCTCTCTTGGTCTCCCCCACCTTTACCCTTGAATTCCTTCTTGGGCTTAGGGGCTTCAACCTTCTTCTTGTATTCCACCAAAGACTCGGCAATGGACACGGCTTCGGTGAAGGTCTTAGGCCGTCGACCTCGCACCTCTTGTTGTGCCCATGGCTGAAGACCTTTGATGAAATCATACATATGATCATAATCAGGCTTGCCACGTACCTGGAGCTTTAGTGAGACATACTCCCGAACATATTCATGGATTGTCCCCGTATGCTTCAAAGTTCGCAGCTTGTCCCTTGCTTCCCAATCAGCTTCCTCGGGGTAAAACTGGGCATAGACCCATTGCTTGAATTCTTCCCATGATGGAAGTGTCTTCCCACCATCCTTGAGCTCTTGGTGCTTCATCCTCCACCATAGAGATGCATCATCACCAAAGTAAAGAACGACGGTCTTCACACGGCTCATGTCTTCCATCAAGCCTATCGCCTCGAAGTACTGCTCCACTTGCCAAAAGAAGTTGTCTACCTCCTTGGCATCCCTCTTGCCATTGAAGTGCTTTGGACGAGGCACATCGATCTTTGGTGTGTCCCGTACAAGAACCCCACTAGCCAACTCGCCACGGTAATTTGACCACTTCCTTTTAAGTTGATCAAGAGTTTGGTCGTACCTGGCCATCGCATCTCCATGCTGTGCTAAGATCCCCTTTGTCCAGTCCATGAAGGCATCTTTCTCGGCAGCATTCTCCTTGGCGTACCTCTCAACTGATGCCACTCGGTCTTGGAGAGTGAAGAGCGCATCACGTAGGCCCACGACGCCTAGTGCCCCTTCCTCATCGTCTCCCTCGACATACTCGAGCCTTTCTTTCACATCAGCAAGGCACTCCTCCGCCCTTAGGAGACGCTCCTCAAGAGTCGCCACGGTCTCACGAGACTTCCCGACCTTCTTCTTAGGAACGGTCGGCATGGTCTCCTTCTCGGACATAACAGGATCCTCCACATTCGAGCCTGCCATCGCGAACACTTGCCTTGAACACCTTTGATACCAACTGTCACGGGACTTGGCCTTCTCCCAAGCTCTCGTGCGGCACCCGGCTAGCTTTCCTTTCACAAAGCCTAGACGAGTTCAGCCTTTCGACACTCACAACGGAAGTAAGGATCGTAAGGGAAGTGCTCGACAAGCTCACAAGACACAAGTGCAAAGAAACTCTCAAATGCTCTCAACTTCTGTGTGTCTTTACAAATGAGGAGCCACTCCCTTTATATAGGGCTTGGTGGCAAAGTCTACAACATTCTAGAATATGTACACATCCACATGATTCTAGAGTATTCTAACCTACTCTACTAGAATATACATGGAGCATTCTAGAACCCGTTAAGATCCACAACCTTCCATGGAGGCCTAGAATGTTCCGGACCCTTCAAGGCCCGAAGGGGTGTTCCGCAACACTCCTGAGAAGTCTGGAATATTCCGGAACTTGGTGGAGATGTAGAGAACTCTAGAGGATTCTAGAGAACCTCACCACCGGGTCTCCTTTCCAGTTGGCGGGGCGTGACAATAAGCTCTCTATTACAATCTTGAATGCTAAATACAATGCCATGGGGTATATAGCCAAGAGGTGATACAAAGGTCAAGAGTCTAATACCCTAAAGTCATAAAGTCTATTCCTATCTTGTCACATTAAGGTCAAAAAGATAAAGTTTAACAAAGAATTTTTTGCAAAGTAGAAAATGTCTTTCCACCTATAGCTCATCGGATTTGACTTTTAGTACCTAACCGACCGGATTTGTCTTTGAGTACCTAGCCCACCAGATTTGACTTTGGTCTCCAAAGATGTCATTTTAGAATCTCCATGTGGGAAAAACTTTCAAAATTCGTGTAACCATGCAGGCCAAGCTTAAAACATCATGTTTGAGCTTGAATAAGAGAGATAATTAGCTCATTTGCTCTATCAATGCAATGTGAGATCCATCGGGCCTTTAATGAAGCAAGACGAGCGCCCATTGTAGCATTTAACCTCTTTAATCTCCCTCGCGTCATCTGACCTTGCAAATCCAGCACACAGGAAATCAACTTGGTGCCTTCGACTTGGTTCTCATCAGGTTCCTTCTTCTCTCACTAATAGTTACCCAAATCCGCGGGGTTCCATCTTTTTTTCTAGTGGCGTCTAGTTCCAGTCTCACTGTACTTGTTGGCATGTATAGTTTTGGAATCTGTCTATCACCTTGATCATCCAACCTCATGATATAAAATTTACCATGTAGAATAATGTAAACCTGCCCGTTCAAATGAACCAAGGGATTTCTTTTTACACCCATTTGCTCCAATTGGAGGATCAAATTACCATTCAATTGGAGTCCCGTGATTTTCATAAATCAGTTTTTGGGTGGCAAACTGACTTGAGCATAAGTAATATCAATGGATTAACGTGTCAAACATATCATGAAACATGAATGATATGGGTTCGGGTTTTACAGTGCATTTTTCGGAGTGTTAAGACCTCTAATCTAGCATTGAAACACTGATTCAATGCGTTGTTCGGCCACTAGTACTATTCACAGGCTTTTTCACCTTCAATCTGGCATGATTTCAGCGTAGATCAGTTGTAATTTTCCTGTAATTCTCCCTTGTTTTTAGCTTAGATCTAAGCCAGGAGCTGTTAGGAAGTGCTGATTGAAGGGAAAGGGCTAGGAGGAAGATTGAGGCAAGAGAGGGGTTGGTCGTGCAGTGCAGGTTGTCATGGTTCATCAATTAAATGTCGGTTTGGTTGCTATTTCTTGCGTAATAGCTTCTACCATTCCGACATTCTTCCTTTTGTTTACTCCTTGCTTCAGCTTTGACGACTAGCTGTAGATTTGATCGCTCAACTGGTCACTCCACTAGTATTGCCCTGCTATCGTAGCTCAGTTGTTTGAGCGGTGGACCTCAACCACTGCCCCTGCTCAATGCCAGATGCCGTTGTGGTTGCCGGGCCACTCGTGACCTGTATTGCTTCAGCAGTACAACCACCCCTATTGCAATGGAAGTGCCTTTTTGCACAGAAGCCCCACTTCTTCAGTACACACCCTATTTTTTAATTGTCACCCTCGTGCTGTTCTTGTGGTAGACCCTTGATAGATCATCCCATACTCAAGTGGTTTCTGCCCTTTGCCATTGCTCCAGCAGTGATATTTTTTACTGTAGTGCTACATCCAACACTTAAAATTTGTTAATTAGAAAACCCCCACTCCCAAATTCTTTCAATCAAATACCATGGGTCGCCTGCCATTTCCTCCTACATTAGTTTCCTTCTCAAAATATGAAAAGCACGGGAAGTTGTAGCACCATATGTTCCCATGCACCACAAAGTACGTCAAATCTTCAAAACTCTTCCACTACCAAAACCATTAACTTCTGGTATAAATTCGTTTTCGGAATTTAAAAAAACGTCCCTTGATTTTTTTTATCCAATTTCATATTCACTTTTAAATGTTTCTTGAGGTATTACAAAGCAATGCTTGAAATCTTATGATTTATATAAATTAATTCTGGATTCCATGGAATCAATGACATTGATTTCTGTCATATAATCGAAATATTTATATGGAATTCATCCTGATTATTCAAAATCCCATGACGAGGCTTAGATTCACATTCCTAAAATTGGTTACAATATACCGCTGCAAACAGGGTTGGGATTTTGACTCTGCTGAGCCTTTGTTTGCAGTTTATTTCATGTTTTGCATGAAGATTAATGTTTTTTCATAAACAGGGCTTTCCTTTTTATTTTATTTTTTGTGAATCACATGTCGTGTTTCATACCTGCTCATGTTCTCCACATCATTCTGTCAACTGTACCGAGTAGCTAATTAGTAAAAATGCAAGTGGCTGGAAGCATGCACTTTGTTGAGAGTTCTTCAATGCTCCCTAACTAGTATAAATTTATCTGTGTGCAGGAAAGTCAACCATTCTTAGACTGCTCTTCAGGTTTTTTGATACCCATTCTGGCAATGTGAGTGAAAATTGCAGACATTATTGGGGGCTGTATGAGTAGCTTTTATGGTTTTGATGGAAAATTGATATTGAAGCCTGAAATCTGGAAATAAAGCAAACAAAAATTGTCTGTAATTAAAATTAAAAAAAGTACATATAAGAAGAAAAGCAAACGTGTTACAAAAAAATGAAAGAATAAAAGATAGTAAATGCTTTGCTGACAATCCAAGGAGTTTTAAAACACCATATCTAATGAGGTTTACTATACTATTGACCTATTTAAAAGAATGCCATATATATCAAGAGTGACATTGTTGTTTGCTTGGTATTCAAAATTTACTTGTGGGTCAAACTTGATTTTTCATGCAGATAAAAATAGATGGTCAAAATATACGTGATGTGACACTTGAAAGTCTTCGCAAGTCTATTGGTGTTGTGCCTCAAGACACTGTATGTTCACAAGTAGATTGCATTTTTACTTAATTTCTCTCAATCATCATTTCCAAATTTGATCTTTTAAGTTTTAACATTTAATTGACAAGCTAGGCATGTTGGCCAGGTGCTTTTCAATGATACAATATTTCACAACATTCGTTATGGCCGACTTTCGGCAACTAAAGAGGACGTATGACATTTTTTTTGTATATTTTACCCCCATTCCAAATGGCACTTTAAAATATTAGTTGATTTTATTTTATTTTTATATTATCTCATGCTGAATCATTCGTGTTCAGGTTTATGAAGCAGCTCAGCATGCAGCCATTCATGACACTATCATGAATTTCCCTGATAAGTATTTGACTGTTGTGGGTGAGCGGGGACTGAAGGTGAGAGTTCTATGGTTGTGTGGAAACTTCAAGCAATTTGAAAATAATTTGTCAAGGGCGATTTGGAATAATTCTTATATATTTAATGTGATTTGAAATCATGGAAATCACAGAAAGGAATCTTATGATTGATATATCTAGAAATCTTGTAGTTGAGATTTACTTGGAAAATTATTCTTTCTTGTTAAACCCTTTTTTTTATTCTTTTTATTATTATGGGTATTTCCGAGTCCCACATCGGAATGCTCACTTGTGTATTCCTCTATCTCAATCTATAAAAGAAGGCTTCCGCCTCACCTTGAAGGTAAGGGGGTTTCTCAACCTACATGGTATCAGAGGGAACCTAATCCCGAACTCTCCTCCTTCAAATTTTTTTCCCCCGCTCTTCTTTGCGGTTTTCCCGGCTACGTCCGGCCCGCCTCCCCGGTGCATTTTTTGCACCCTCTTTTCCCGACGCCTCCTGCCCGGTTCGGCTCCCCGGTGCGCCCTCCCTCACGGCGGCCGCTTCTCCTGCGCGCGAGCCCTCCCCGCCGCGGCACCTCCCGACGGCGACCCTCCAGTCGCCTCGTCGCGCTTCCACCAGGGCGCGACCCTCCGACGCTGCTCCGTCCGGCTCCCGCGCACCCTCCCGGCCCTTCCCGGCGCCTGCGGCCCCGCCCCCCACAACTCTCGTCGCTTCCCGTCGCCCGCCTCCTCAACGGCTTCCGCCTTCCCCAACGGTCGTTTCGGCTCCTGCATCTCCCGACGACCGAACCGGTCCGCTGCGCATCTCCCGCTACGCACAACCCTCCTCTCCGGCGGTCCTCCTGCGCACGCCGTCTTCAACCGCGACTCCCTGCTCCCGGCTTCCGCAGCGCCTCCCGCGGCCCTCCCTCGGCAATCCTCCTGTGCGCGAGCGGCGCCTCCCGCGGCTTCCCCGGCGTGACATCCCAATTTTTTTTTCTTCCCTCCTGCCGCGGATCCCTCCAAGCGAACCGGTCCAGGCAGCACCGGTCCTGGACCGGTGGAGTGTTGAACCCTCTTTTTTTATTCTTTTTATTATTATGGGTATTTTCGAGTCCCACATCGGAACGCTCACTTGTGTATTCCTCTATCTCAATCTATAAAAGAAGGCCTCCGCCTCACGTTAAAGGTAAGGGGTTTCTCAACCTACATTTCTGATAAATGTGTGGGGCTGCGAATGAGTGCTGCGAAGATGTGTTGCTGTGTGTAAGGGTCCTGGGGTGCTGCGCATGGGTGCAACTCCAGCAACTGCTGGGATACTGGTTTGGCAAGTGGGGTTGGGCTGCCGAGTGTGGACAACTAATATTTGCTGGGGGCAGTATTGTAAATAGCAATATGAAGTTGTTAGCTATTAGGTTAGAGTTGTTAGAAGTGTTTGGGGGGTATTAAATGGGGGATGGCTGGTAGAGAAGGGGACTTGGGATGTATTTGGAGTGCAGTTAGGTTGTTTCGGAGGGTTAGGCCTGGTGCGGCATCTCCCGTGGAGCTTCTTCTTCTTCTTCTTCTTCTTCTCTACTTCTACTTCTACTTATTCTAATTCCTTCTTCGACATCTTCTACTGTTCTGTAAATTTCTGTTGGAAATAATAAAAGTTTCATGCTGTTTCTCTCTCACGGGTGTCTATGAATTGGTGCTTTGATTGAGAGGTTCTAGAGAGGGACTCGAGAGAGAAGTTCTTGATAGGAAGACATTGAAAGGCGACGCTGCATCTGTTGGCTCGAGTGAATAGAGAATCCTCCAGCAGCGGAAAAATCGGCAGACATGGAAATAAGGTCCGGCTTTCAGCGACGGGAGATCCTATTGCAGGAGATGTTGGCCATGGTGACACAGTTGTATAAGGCACAAACAGAGAGTACAACATGGGAGGACAACAGAGAAAAGTCGGCGTTGTTGTGGTAGACGGTAGCAGTCTGAGAACAACAACTGAAGAAAACGATTGGAGGATAGTAGCAGAGGAGAACGGTGGGAATACGCGAGATAGAGGACGAGAGGAGACGCATGAACTAACCAAACAAGTCTTGTCTACTTCAGCTGAGACTTTTTTTCCAGAACAACGGTACAACTGGTACTGGAGAAGCATGTAGAGAACAACAAATCTGTAAAATGGAAGCCGCAGCGGTAGGCTTGAGGATTTTTCAGACTGAAAAGGAAAGGTTAGGCGAGGAGCAGATTTTCACTAATCCATTAGTCCAGCTAAGTTAGTTTCTGTTGGAAATGTCCGACTGATCAACACGAAAAAACACAAGCGAGGATGGAAAGAAGATTGAAGGAAAATACTTGAACACAAATGATGTTTTGTGCACCACCAATTGGGATGCTTTTCTGGAGAGCTTTTCATTTCATTATATAGGCAAAAAAAACAAGACGTATTTACAACATAATTAAAACCACGCGGCGGCCTTAATGAGGTCAAACCGCGTTGACTCATCAATGAGGGGAGAAAATAAAACCGGTGAAATAAATTCCAAATAAAAATTAGTCAACAATCACCCCCCTAATTTTTATTGCGTTCTCTGGATCTCAACGACGCCGATCTTCGCACGCAACTTCTGAAACTGGCGCGCCCAAGTGACTTCGTGAGAATGTCTGCAGGCTGCTATTCCTCCCTCGAAACCTTCTCCTTGCTCGCCGCCGGCTTCTCTGCAATGAATGTGGCATGCAGGTGGGCGGGCTTGGCTCGTTGGCCGTAATGAAGTGTAACTCACCAGGGTCGAGCTTGCGTTGTGCAAACCCAGGCGGTGTTGTCGGACCGATAATGTTGCCGATGGTGCGAAATCGAAGCGGGGCGTCGTCGTGATCAACGTCTAGTGCTTCTGCCATATTGGATGGCGGTGAAGCGAACTCCACTGTGGTTGATGTCACGGGTATCACCTTAACCACATCTGGTGTTGCATCTTCTGCTGAGTTCGCACTAATGGGTTTGAGTGATGAGCTCTGGTCTCCAACAGTGTTGTCGGCCTCCGCATTCCTTGGTCTACATGCCTTTATGTGTTCGACGGTGAATGGATCCTCACTACTCCACACAGCTTGTTCACCATGAGCACTTCAATCCCACTGTTTTGCCTCGTCGAAGGTGACATCGCGCGTTACATGCACGCGCTTGCTGACAGGGTCATACACGCAATATGCCTTGGACCCGAACTCGTACCCGACGAAGATCATCGGCGTACTGCGGTCATCCAGCTTCTTCAGGTGAGGCTTCACGTTCTTAACATGCGCGATGCAGCCAAAGGTGCAGAGAAAGTGCACCGCCGGTCGTTTTCCATGCCAGGCCTCATACGGTGTCATTCCGTCAAGGCTCTGAGTCGACGCTCGGTTAAGGATGAAGATGGCGGTGGAGACAGCCTCACCCCAGAACATCCCGGGAAGACCCTTAGCCTTCAGCATGCTTTGAGCCATAGACACCACGGTTTGGTTGTGTTGTTCAACGACCTCATCCTGCTGTTGTGAAAAGGGAACCTTGAGTTGTCGTTGTACGCCACGGTCAGTACAGTATTCACCGAATTCTACTGAAGTAAAATCGTCACCGCGATTAGTGCGGAGAACCTTCAGCTTGCGCTCTGTCTCCACCTCCACTGTGGCTTGAAAGCGTCTGATTGCTGCTGGAGCCTGGTCTTTGCTTGCAAGAAGTTTGATCCACATGTAGCGGCTCATGTCATCCACGAGTAGCAGGAAGTAGCGGTGCCCGCTTGGCGTTGTTGGCGTGATCGGCCCACAAAGATCACCGTGGACAAGGTCGATGACTTGTTCTGCACGATGCTTCACTTGCTCGGGGAAAGACGCTTGTTGCTGCTTCCCAGTGAGGCAGTTGTCGCAGACTTGATCTATTTGATCAATCCGCGGAAGCCCTCGCACCATATCGTGTTGAGCGATCTTGGGCAGAGAATGGGAGTTCAGGTGGCCGTACCTTTCATGCCATCGCCATGCCACCTTTGACCCCCTTGTTGACAAGCATGTAGGTTGTGCAATGCTGAGTCTTAGCTTGTACAGCCGGTCGGGGAAGCGCTGCGCCCTAGCCAGCAGGTGTCGTTGCTTGTCCCGAATCTTCATGATGCCTCCCTCGATCAATACCTGACAACCATTCTCATCGAGTTGTCCGATGCTGATGATGTTGGCGGTGAGGCTCGGGATGAAGTACACCCTCGTGAGTGCGTGGTGCTCACCGGTTTTACAAATGAATAAGATTGTCCCGCACCCCTCGATATTGACGACAGATCCATCACCAAACTTCACGGTGTCGCGGATCCCAGAGTCAAGCTCAGAGAAGGCAGCGCGGGAACCGGTCATGTAGTTTGTGGCACCAGTGTCGAGGTACCACAGGTCGTCGTCGCACGCCTCCCTTTGAGCATGTTGTGCAAAGACCTTCGCCTGGACCACTCGGAGAGGACTGCAATGTGGCAGTGAGGAATTCGAAGTGGCAGATTGTGGTGGTGGTGTATCGGGCATCGCAGTACACGCCCTTACCATAAGGAGTGTCGGCTCGTCGTCGTCACCATGGGTTAGAAGAGCCTTAACATGTCTCATCCTGCTGTGACAATCTTTGGCCTAATGACCCATTTTTCCGCAATAGAGACATTGGTCTCTTGAGGCGTCATGACCGTCATTGGATCCCCTATCATCCCTTCGTGGTTGTCAGCGACGCCAGTTGCTAGTCTTGGAGTCGTTGAGGGGTCCATCCCTCGCTTGCCGCTCCTTCATCCGTGCATCCCACTCCTCCTCGGTGAGGAGCAAATTCCCTCCATAGTCGGTGGTGGGTGCCGGGTCAAAACGGTCTTCCGCCGCTTTGAGTCTCCCTGTTACCTCCTCCACAGAGAGCGTAGAGATATCGAGAAGCGTCTCAATTGAAAGGGCAATTTGGGAGAACCTGGAGGGGACGACGCGCAAATACTTCTCAACGACCTTGTCTTGAGGCTCTGGATCGCCGAGGATCGTGAGTTGGTTCACCATCCCGGTGAGCCGCAGTGCGAAGTCGTCCACCGATTCGCCGTTGTGAAAAACAATGCCTTCGTACTCCTTGCGGAGCTTTTGAGCATTGGCCTTGCGAACGCGATCAATGCCGATGCGCATGGCCTTCACGGTGTCCCACGCTTCCTTGGCAGTTGCCTTGACAGCGAGTATGGAGATCATCTTCGGCGGGACAGCGCAGAGGATGGCCTCCAGCGCCATCCGATCTTCCTGGAGTTCTGCACCGCCAGTGTCGACGGCATCCCAAAGACCGCGTGCTTGAAGCATGACCTTCATCATCAAGGACCAGTCGCTGTAGTTTGTCTTCGTGAGGATCGAATACGTCACCGATCCCCCGATTTCCTTCACCACTCGATGTACCACCAGAGGGCCGCTGTTGCTGTCAACGGGGGGTCTGGGACGTGCCGATGATGTCTGGGAGAGTCGGGGCGATGAGGGCTCAAAGTTCGGCATTGAGGATTAAGACAACCTCGCACTCTGATACTAAATGTTGGAAATGTCCGACTGATCAACACGAAAAAACACAAGCGAGGATGGAGAGAAGATTGAAGGAAAATACTTGAACACAAATGATGTTTTGTGCACCACCAATTGGGATGCTTTTTTGAAGAGGTTTTCATTTCATTATATAGGCAAAAAAAAAAACAAGACGTATTTACAATGTAATTAAAACCACGCGGCAGCCTTAATGAGGTCAAACCGTGTTGACTCATCAATGAGGGGGAGAAAATAAAACCGGTGAAATAAATTCCAAATAAAAATTAGTCAACAGTTTCCAATCCTAGCTCTGGTATAGACAAGCGGCACAATGATAGAGGACTTACAGGATTTGCTGCCACTTTGGATTTAGGTGCTTAAACAGCCATTTCTAAGGAGCACGTAAAGGTTTCTGATGCAAATTTTTGATAAAGAGATGAGGACACTGGAGGTGTTGATGATGACGCTAGGCAGCGGGCAGAGATGTGTGTTGCGAGGCAAAATAGTAATTGGTGTTTCCAGAATCCAGTTGGAGTTGCTTGGCTACTCTCGATTTTTCTCATGTTAGCAGGTTATGTACAAACTCTGTAAACAGACGTAGTTGTGGAACAACAAGCCCACTTGCTGGTTGCACTAAACGACGTGCTGGGAGAAGAGATCCAGCATTTGAAATTGGTGACAGGGCACACCATGCAAAATAGTGCGCTACCATTGACGATCTTTCCTTCCCTAGCGGGCAATCGGCAGTTCTATTCCAACAGCCGGGCATCACGCACATTTTCACTACATAGCACTTCCAGCAACTCCACTAGCTAATCAAATTTTCCACCTTGAGGACAAGTGTTGGGGGCAACATTGTTGTGGTTGTCCCCAAGAGTAGCCGAGGATCCACTGATTCATATTCCCGGGTTATAGATTTGTTGGATAAATTTGTTTTGTTTATAAAAAACGTGAATTAGTTTTGAAAACCTTAAGATTGAACTTCTGAATGACAAGAAAAGAAAGAAACGAAAACAGAAAACAGGAAAGAACACCAAGATAGAATGTGCTTCGGATCACGGTGATCCTACGTGCATGGCAAGAACACTCCACCGGGTTTTGTGTTTTATTACTAAGCGGAATCAGATAAGAAAATACAGACTCGAATGCAAAGATGATAACCAGAGAAGCTATTTGAGGAGGTCGACTTTGTTGAACTAGGTGGCGGCAATGAAACCCGTCACGTAGAGTCAACACCATCCACTCCTTAATGAACTCACACACCCATAATGGATACAGTATCAACCATGACTGAAATTAAAAATGAATCGCTTACAAAGCCAAGTTTCAACACTAAAACTTGGATATGATGAAATATTGTCAAAGTTTGACGCTTCCTTCTGGTGCGCGGTCGTCCCAGACCCAAGATCTAGTTGTCTTCCGCCAAGTCTTCATCGGAACAAGGTTCCAGTTATAGGGATCAACACGGACAGGACAAAGGGGAGTGTGGGTGGCCGGGAAACCTCAGCTTCCCTCCTCTTCTTTGAGTTCTTGCCCTCAAACCTCACGAGCAGCCTCTTGGAACTCTCTCGGGAACCAGATGAAAACCTTTGGAATGAGATAGAGGGACCCAATGCCCCAAACGAAGCAGCGGAGCACCATAATTGCTTGTCAGGGAGGAGTCTGGTGATGCAGGCGAAGGCAACGAGATGTAAGCCGCGTGGACAACCAAGATTGAAGAGGCGGTTCGCTTAACTAAAGCGCACAGTCGGGGAGGACAGGTGGAAACACGCGAATTGATGCAAGGGGTGCGACTCAGATCCACGCCTCGACAAACAAACACACCGGAGGCCGCATAGGGACTTTGGATCAACGGGATCCACGGTCCAGATTAAAACCGGTTAACAGTAAGGAAACCCAATACATTGGGTAAAACAAATGCAAGGTAATTCGAAGTAAATCAAAACCGCATAAACAATAGCCATGCACGATAATTCTATGCATAATCAAAACAACACAACAACATGATAAAAGCATGGATAAACATATAAAATGTGTAGATTGAGAAAAATGAGAGGAACCCAAACCCCCAAGGTTCTGTCTAAAGGAGCCCTTGGGGTGTATTTATAATGAATATTAAAAACCACACCGGACCTCAAGTCCGATGTGGGATGCAGACTCCAACACTCTCCCTCAAGCTAGGTGTACCTAGCTTGGACACATAATGAAAAGAAAACAACAAAATAGACGCTAACACTCCCCCTCAAGCTGGACATGCCCAGCTTGATGACAAAACAAGACAAAGCAAAAAATAAAAGATAAAAGCTGCATGGATGATGCTCCCCCTCACGATCGCAGCTCCCCCGTCGGATGATGGATGGATGATGGTGCGGGCGCAGCAGAAGAAACCACGCAGACCGGCCGGTTGACGGAACACCAGGAACACCGCACTAGTGGGGCCGGTCGATGAAACGCCGGGAAATCCAAACTAGCACCGAGAAAACCGCACTAGCGAGGCCGGCGACGGGAGGCGGGGATTCCGCAGAATTGTTGCGGGATCTGACGGCGCCAACGGGCTCGAATCCAAGACGGTCAAGGTGCTGCGCCACGGTGGATGAAGCGTGAAGGTGTGCCTGCTGACAGAGAGGTGGCTACCTGGAGTAGTCGGGAGATGCCGGCGAGGCGGGGATGCCGTAGGAGGTGCCGAAGAGCCGAACTTGAAGTGGGGCAGCCGCAGGGAGAAACCGGAGCCAACTGGCTGTCGGAAGAGGAGCGCAGGAGGAGGCCGGCGAGGGAGCAGGACAGCGGGAGGCGGCGCTGGAAGCCGGAGGAGGCCGTCGGTGTGGAGGGACCGGCAAGGTGGAGGCCGGCTGTCGGAGGCGCCGGCAGGAAAGGAGGCCGCCAGGAAGGGATGGTCGGCAGGGGGGGTACCGCCGGGCAGGAGAAGCTGCCAGAAAAAAAAAAGAAGGGGCTGTCGGAACTGGACGCCGGAGAGCAGCAGGCGAGGGCCGCCGGGAGTTGCGCCTGGAACCGCCTTCGGGAGTCGCGGGTTGTAGGAGCACCGTCGGGAGGCACGGCCGGAAAAACGCAGGAGGCGGGCTCCGCTGGAGAAGCAGAAGCGCCGGGAGGAGGAGCAACCGCCGGGAATCGCGCCGGTGCAGAACATCGGGAGTGTCGCGCTCGGGAGGAGCGACGACAGGATGGGCGCGCGCAGGAGGAGCAGCGCCGGGAGGGAGCGCCGCCTGGAGGGAGGGTCGCCGGGAGTGATGACCGGTAGGAGCCGCGTGGGGCAGAAGGGCGACGCGGGGAGCAACGGGAGGACGACGCGGGGAGCCGGGACGCCGGGAAGCCGGGAGCCGCGTCTGGCAGGAGGGCCGTCGGGAATGGCCGCAGTGAAGGAGGCGGCGGGAGGGAGTCGCCGGGATGTGGTCGGCCGCGCGGGAGGAGGAAGCTGCCTGGCGCCGGGCCGTGCTGCGCGCACAGGAGGAAGGGCTGCGGGAGGGATGGGAGCCGCGGGGCGGAGCGAAGCCGTCGGGGAGGAGAGCCGGGCCGAGGCGGAGGGGGAAAGCCCTCGGATATGCAGCAGGCCGAGCGACGCTCGGGAGGGAGGGGAGACCCGCCGGGGAGCCGCGCAGGGCAGAGGCGGAGGGGCGACGGCGGTAACCCTACGGGGCTTTGCGGCCGCCGCCCCCCACGGGGGAATTGCAAAGAACCCTAGATCGGGAAAAAAAATGTGTGAGGGAGGGATCAAACCTCCTCTGATACCATGTTGATTAAGAAAATGAGAGGAACCCAAACCCTCAAGGTCCTCTTTAAAGGAGCCCTTGGGGTGTATTTATAATGAATATTAAAAACCACACCGGACCTCAAGTCCGATGTGGGATGCAGACTCCAACAAAATGAATTTAAGTGCAACATATGCGGTAGTATAGAATAACAAATCTCCACCTTGCAGTTAAATGGGTTTAAACATGGTGTTCTCGCAACCTAAACTATAGAATTGGGACCGAATTCATCGACTTTAAATAATTTTTGTATTTAGACAATGGAACAAACTTAGTCAAACTATCGGCCGGATTGTCTCCAATGAGTTGACATACATAGTTTTTAGATAAATGCAGAGTGGATTGGCTTTCACAGTGGACTACAATGCTATCAGCAGATAATGCCAACTCAGTAATCAAACCTCGTAACCATGTACTTCCTTGATTGCTTCTATCAAGGCTATATACTCCACCTCTGTGGTGGAGAGTGCAACCACGGATTGCATGTTTCATTTTCAGGAGACCAGTCCTCCATATGCCAGAAATACAAAACCAGCGAGTGACTTACGATTATCAATATTTGCAGCATAATCAGAGTCAACAAAATCAACAATATCATCATTAAAACTATCATTTTTACAATATCGAATGCACAATTTAGCAAACATAGAAAAGTACCTGAGGGGCCCACTTCAAAACATACCAATGAGGCTTATGGGGTTTCCCTCTAAACTTTGCTTAAAGCGCACACAACAAACGCAATGTCTGGTCTAGAATAGATCATTGCATACATAAAACTTCTTACAATTCTAGCATAGGAGATCTTATTCATAAAGACAGCTTCAACATCATTTTTAGGGATTGTTCCAGGGACAATTTAAAATGTTGTCCTGAAGGAATAATAACAGGTTTAATGTGCTCAAAGAGGTACCTTTTCAAAACTTTCTTGATATAAGCATACTGAGATGGGTAGAAGGTTCGAGCCTTTCTATTTCTAATTATGTTCACACCCAAAATTTGATTAGCATTTTCTAAATCCTTCATCTTAAAGAAAGAATTCGGTCTTGACAAAATTTATAATTCTCATATTTTTACTTATCAACATCATGTCATTAACATATAGCAGCAGGTAAACAAACTCATGCTTAACAGGTATAAAGTAGACACATGCATCGAATTTACTTCTGCAAAAATTATTTTCAATCATAAAAGAATAAAAAACATGTAGAATATTAGGAATGTTTAACAAGAGTGCCATGTAAAAAAACAGTTTTTACATCCAATTGTTCAATATGCAAATTAAATTGTTCCATCAAGAGTACCATGTAAAAAAGAAGTTTTTATATTAAATTGTTCAATATGCAAATCAATTTTGGTAGCAAAAGCCAGAAGAATCATTATAGATGAATGTTTAACTAGAGAGAGAATCTCACTATAATTCTTTCATTACTAGGTCTAGTTATAACAACCCAGGTTTTATTCTTAAGGAGTAAATCCATATCATCTTGCATGGCGGCTAGCCGCTGCCTGGACACTTTGGACTCAACAACTTGCTTATAAGTGTGAGGTTCCTCACTAAACAGGTTTTGAGCAACACTAAAAGCATAGGCAGCCACATCCACTTGGCTGAACTGGGCTGGAAGTCTTATTATTCTTCTAAGCTGATAATCTCTAAAATTATCTTGCTCTTCAATTTTACGTTGAGAATCTGAATCAATATCAGATTCACCGTGAGGCCGAGGAAGAGGAGGGGTGGAGTCTGCCCTAGATTGGGGTTGGTGTTTAGACTCTAAAGGAATCTCAACACCTATGGGTGCAAGAGTTTTATTAGAAGACTCACCATCCTTATCTGAAGACTCTACAAACTCTACTCCTTTCTCTTTAGAGAGACCGAACTCATGGAACACTACATCACAACTAATAATACACTTTTGATAACCTGATTTATCTATCCACAGATGATATCCTTTAACACCCTCTGGATATCCCAAAAAAATGCACTTAACAGCCCTAGGAGCTAGCTTATCATTCCAGGTATGAGCATAAGCTATGGATCCAAATATCTTAAGGTGTGCATGACTAGGGGGAGAGCCCTTCCAAAGTTCCGCTGGTGTTTTAAAGGCATTAGCGGAACATAGACAACGATTGATCAAGTAGACGGCCGTAGAGGCAGCCTCAGCCTAGAAGGACCTGGGGAGATTAGAATGAGACAACATGCATCAAACCCTTTCTAAGACTGTCCTATTCATTCTTTCTGCTAATTCGTTCTGTTGTGGGGTTTTCACAACGGTCCATAATCTCTTAACACCATCAGATTTACAGAATTCTATGAATTTAGTGGATAGGTGTTCTAAACCATTATCAATTCTACCAGTTTTGAGTTTCTTATCGGATTCACTTTCTACACTAGCTTTCCATTTCTTAAAAGTCTGAAAAGTATTAGACTTGTGTTTTTGTATATAAATCCAGACTTTCCTAGAGTAGTCATTAATAAAGGATACAAAGTAGCATCCTCCACCATGAGAGGTGACCCTGGAAGGACCCCAAAGGTCAGAGTGGACACACTCACGGGGTTCTCTTGTCTTATACATTGACCTACTGAAGCTAACCCGTATAGACTTCCCAAATGCACAATCTTCACAAAATGACAGACTGTTTGGAGTGACATTACTCAAGAGCCCTTGTTTTCTATGTTCATCAAGGCCTTTGGCACTTACATGCCCTAGCCTTCTGTGCCATAGGGTGGTATTATCTAAATCTGAATCACTGGAGGCATTCAGCTGATTTCTATGAACCCTACCATCTAACACATATAGACCATTATGAAGGTTTCCTTTCGTAACAGTGAGAGATCCATGGACGATTCTCAGACTTTCAGAGTCTGACATAAAGGTGCAACCTCTTTGATCAAGGACTCCTAGGGGGAATTGAAGTTTCTTTTCAATTCGGGTATCCACCTAACCTCTTCAAGAGTTCTAACAATCCTATCATGGAGCTCTAAAGAAACAGAGTTTATCCCTATGATGTGAAAACTCCTATTATTCCCTAAGAACACCTCACCCGATTCAATTTCCCTCAACTCAGTGAAACACTCCCTCCTAGGACACGTGTGGAATGAGCATTCAGAATCAAGAATCCATTTCCCAGAGATCGCAACATTAGAGACATTTAACGCATCAGCAGTATCAAAATCCTGCTCAACTGGCAAGGAATGTTCATTACTATTGTCTTAATAGTCACATTTCCTAATAGGACAATTCCTCTTTATGTGACCAGGCAATTTGCTTTGGATGCATTTGATTATTTTATTCTTGGATTTAGATCTATGTTTCATAGATTGACTTTTATCTCTCCTACCCCTAGAGTCACTTTTACCTCTGATATTCAGACCCTCAACCTCAACCTTAATACCACACTTCTTTTGAAGGTCTTTGGAGAGCAATGCAGACTTCACTCCCTCGAGAGTAGGAGTGTCTTTGCCATAAATCATAGAATCTTTAACAGAGTTAAAGGAATCTTCTAATGATGTTAACAATATTATGGCTTAATCCTCATCATCTAACTCAATTTCCATGTTAGCAAGGTTTAACAAGATCTTATTAAATTCATCAATGTGAGACCCGACTGCAGTTTTAGGATACATTTTGAATGTGTACAATTTCTTGTGCAATCTACTAGCAAGAGACTTAGTCATATAAATGGCTTTTAATTTGGACCATATATCAGTAGCAGACGACTCATATGCAATCTCTCAAAGCACCTTATCTTCTAAAGATAGAAGCAGACTACGTGCTTTCCTAAGAACCTCTTCGGGAACATCAACATAGGTGACAACGGTTTTTCCATCTGGGGAAAGGGTGGTCACTTTCTTTTTAGTGCTAGCAGGAGCATCAATCAATTCGTTGTGATCCAGAAGTGCACTCATTTTAATCCGTCACAGGTTAAAATCATTTTCACTATCAAATTTGTAGAGGAATAAAAATGAGACCCGAACCCCCAAGGTATCTCTCTAAAGGAGCCCTTGGGGTGTATTTATAATGAATATTAAAAACCACACCGGACCTCAAGTCCGATGTGGGATGCAGACTCCAACACTCCCCCTCAAGCTAGGTGTACCTAGCTTGGACACATAATGAAAAGAAAACAACAAAACAGACGCTAACACTCCCCCTCAAGCTGGACATGCCCAGCTTGATTACAAAACCAGACGAAATAAAAAGAACGCTCCAAAGGCTGCTGCTCCCCCTCACGATCGAAGCTCCCCCGCAGGATGATGGATGAATGATGTTGCGGGCGCAGCAGATGACCACTCAGACCGGCCGGTAGACGGAACGCCAGGAATGCCGCACTAGTGGGGCCGGTCGATTAAACGCCGGGAAATCCAATCTAGCACCGGGAAAACCGCACTTGCGGGGCCGGCGACGGGAGGCGGGGACTCCGCATAAATCGTTGCGGGATCTGGCGACGCCAACAGACCCAAATCCTAGGTGGTCGAGCTGCTGCGCCAGCGAATGGGCGTGCCGGCGGATAGAGATGCGGCTGCCGGGAGTCGTCGGGAGATGCCGACGAGGCGGGGATGCCGCAGGAGGTGCCGGAGAGCCGAAACTTGAAGTTGGGCAAGGGCGCCGGGGCGAGGGCGAGGGTGCCGGGGCGAAGCCGAGGACGTCGGGGCGAGGTCGAGGGCGACGCGTCTGGGCGGGGCGCCGAGGGCGGGCTGCGCCGGGATGAGGCGGCGGGGCGAGGAGCCGGCGAGGGCGATGCATCAGGGCGAGGCGCCGGGCGTGGAGATCGCGCGCCTGGCAGGAGGGCGACGCGGGGAGGCCACGGGACGCAGGGGAGCCGGGAGTCACGTCAGGCAGGAGGGCCGCCGGGAGGATGGAGGGCCGCCTGGAGGGAGGGCCGCCTGGAGGGAGGGAGGGCCGGGAGGGAGGGCTGCCGGGATGGTAGGGCAGAGCCAGAGGGGGGGCGGCAGCTATGTGGATTGGAGCCGCCGCCCCCCGGACGGGGAAACCCTAAAGGAGGGGGGGGGAAAATCAGGAGGGAGGGTCGGGAGTAAATCCCTCTGATACCATGTAGATGGTGAATTCCCCTTTGCCTCCTTACCTTAAAGTGAGGAGGAGGCGTTCTTTTATAATGAATGATAAACTCCACATCGGATCGGGGTCCGATGTGGGATACAGACTCCAACAATAATTATCGTCTTATGTGGTGGGATCCTCAAGAGCTAGAAAAAAAGGATCTAAACCCCCTGAAATCCTTGCACCTGCATGACCACCTCAGTGGTCTGGACTTTGTCAACTTCCTTCAGAAAATATCCCCTTGTATTAAATCTGCCAATATTGTCCAACAAGCTATATATATTTCTACCCTGGTACTCCCAGGGCCAAAAGCATGGCCAATGACTGTACTCCCTGATGGTTGAAGTGCGCCAGCAGCTTGAACATCCGCACCCTTCTGTTCATGCACGGTTGAAGGAGACACTCCATGCAGCAAACCTTGATGTTCATAATGTGAAGTATGTAGTGTATGTTCTCCAGACCGGGTGTTCGCGTATGAATCTACCAAATATTGATCTCCAATAGCACATATGCTGGTAGTGTCACTCGTAGCTGGAAGAGTGCCTTTTTCAAGAGCTCCAAAGTTAGCGCCTTTTAAATATGCAGTGTTGACATCTGATGGAGTTGAAGTTTCAGCCCCCTTGACTGTAGAATTCTCCATTCCTGAAGCCACATGGCCTTCCACTTTTGAGGTTCCACCAGTAGCATGGTTGTCCACTGCTTCATTGAGACAAGATTCATCATCCTTTCCCATCACAATACCAGCAGGAGGCAACTTCATACTTGGTTGAGCACCAACTTCTGTAGCAAAACCACTTGGTTGTTTTATGGCCTGGTCAGCCGCCACTGCCTGGGTGAGCGCAATTCGATCCAGATGGTTGGAAGGAGAGCCCTTAATAGAATTTTTTTTTACTGTTAAACTGAAGAACATGGAAGGTTTTTCCATTTCTTTTAACAAAACTTAAGAAATTTTCCTCAATCATATTAGCCGAGTCAAGCATATCCTTAGATTCAGAGGACACCTCCTACTCCTGACACCCCAGTTGCACTGTGAGGCCACCATCATGCTTGTCGAAGTTACCCACAATAGTAACGTTTTTATTTTCATCAGAAGATGGAGGTGAGGGTTGAGCACCATCAATACCAGAAATTGAGAAGGTTTCAATAACTAAATCTGCAAAATATTGGCCTCGAATAGCACTGGCACCATTACCTGGACGAAGTCTAGCATCAGGTACTGCACTCCTACACACAGGCCTCTAGATCCCGCCACCCATCACATCCACCTTTTTGGATTTCAATTGTTCGGCATCTCCTTGGTGCTTCCTCTTCTAAACCATCGGCTCAGAGTTCACAACAATATTATTTCCATCAGAGCTGGGCGGAGCGAAGCTGACAGGAAGAGGGGTCGCGTGCCTTCATCGGGGCGGAGCGAAGGCCGAGGATGCAGGGTAGCGGCGCAGCGGAGGAAGAAGCCGGCAGTGGGGAGATCCGCCGGGAGGAAGGCCGAAGCAAAGAGAGAAACATGCGCCGACAGGGGGGAGATCCGCTGGATGGGAGGGACGACGCTGGATCGGGAGGGTTCCGCCAGAAGTGATCCGCCGGGTGGGAAGGTGATCCAGCAGGGGGGGTCGCCTGAGATACGAGCCCGGAGGGGGCGGCGGCATAAACATAAACCTAGCCCTACATGAGGGTGGCCGCCGCCCCCCACGGAGGAGAGTTCGAAGAAACCCTAGACAGGAAAAATAAAATGGGAGGGAGGGGTTCGGGAATAGGTTCGCTCTGATACCATGTAGAGGAATAAAAATGAGAGACCCGAACCCCCAAGGTATCTCTCTAAAGGAGCCCTTGGGGTGTATTTATAATGAATATTAAAAACCACACCGGACCTCAAGTTCGATGTGGGATGCAGACTCCAACAAAATTTATCAATATCAAACTTTGTAAACCCCATTCTCTATGATTTAGTAGGCTTTGATGCCAATCGATGGGGGCAACGTTGTTGTGGTTGTCCCTAAGAATAGGTGAGGATCCACTGATTTGTGTTCTCGGGTTATAGATTGATAGGATAAATTTGTTTTGTTGATAAAAAATGTTAATTAGTTTTGAAAACCTCAAGATTGAGCTTCTGGATGACATCAAAAAGAAACGAAAATAGGAAACATGAAAGAACACCAAGATATAGTGTGCTTCGGATCACAGTGATATTACGTGCACGATGAGAACACTACCCTAGGTTTTGCGTTTTATTACTAAGCTGAAACAGGCAAGCAAATACAGACTTGAATGCAAAGAAGATAACCAGAGAAGCTATTCGAAGAGGCTGACCTTGTTGAACTAGGTGGTTGTAATGAAACCCGTCACGTAGAGCCAACACCGTCCATTCTTGTTCGGACCCACGCACACACCCATATTGGATACAATATCAAACATGACTGAAATGGTGTCAAGGTTTGATGCTTCCTTCTGGTGCGTAGTCGTCCCAGAGCCAAGATCCAGCCGTCTTCCGCCAAGTCTCCACTGGAACAAAGCTCCATTAGCAGGGATCCACACGGACATGACGAATGAGAGTGCGGGTGGCCGGGAAACCTCAGTTTTCTTCTTATTCTCTGAGTTCTTGCCCTCAAACCTCACGAGCAGTCACTTGGAACTCTCTCGGGAACCAGATGAAAACCTCAGGAATGAGATTGAGAGACCGAATGCCCCAAACGAAGCAGCGGAGTGCCATAATGGCGTGTTCGGGAGGAGGCGGGCGATGCAGGCGAAGGCAATCAAGCATGCATAACCTGAATAAATACCAGTATTTTGTATAGATGACAATATAGTTGCAGTTGGTATTTCTTATACTGCCAGAGAAGAAAAAAATAGACAATCAAGCATGCAAGACAAAGATTATTATTGGAAATCAAAACTAATGTCACGGTTTTAAAAATGAAAATCCACAGTTCACATTTGAGGCTTGAAAAGAAACTCTAAAATCAGAGAAATGTTGAAAGATATAATGAAAATATCTACCTTCAGGATTCAATAATCCATGAACGTGACCATTTCATATTATGTTTACTTGATGTTATATGTTTGGTTAAAGGGCGAATGGTTGACACTTGAGCTATAGGAAGCAATTGTAATATAAGTTGATCTTGATGGGACATTTTTTTAGCTATTATTTCACCTGTAAATATTTGAAAAATCAAATTTGAAGCAAAAACATTTGAAACTGACAATTTGAAGATAATGCTCAGAAGATAAATGTGACAATATTCACCAAAATTCATAGGAGTTAATTAGTATATGGAAAAGAGATCATTTAGTTTTCAGTGGGTAATGGTGTGATAATATGATTTCCTGTTGATGAAAGTATTGTATTTATCCCGAGTAACTAATATAAATGAATACTATTTATGTACTTCGGAAAGTTCTTTGAAAACATATTGCTAAAAAAATCGGAAAGAAATATGGAATTTATTTTTTGAAAACAAAAAATTATGAGTTAGAATAAATGTAAATTAGTTAATAAACATCTAAAGAAAAGATATATAAGGTGAAATAACTATATTGAATTTTCTAATAAGAATTTCAGCCAAATGATTCCTGATTTTTTAAGAAATGGATGAGTATAGATTAATAATCAAGAAAAATAAATAATAATATTTGCATCTAACAAACCTCATGAAATATAGGGCGGGCCACCTCCATGTACATCATTAAATATTTGTGGAAGGAAAATATTTGTAATCACTTATGGAGGGCAAAGGTTTTATTAAAAGAAATAAAAAATTATCATCAAATCATGATTCTGCAAGTTTTTCTGGTTTATGGATTACTTTTTAGTTGAAAAAGAATTATGATATAGCAAATATTCAAGTAATGAAATTGTAGCGTACATGGCAGAAGTAATAACAATTAAATATGCTAGGTAGGCAAAACATTTATTAATTTCTAAATCGAAATAAAATCCTCAAACGCCATATAGTGTGTATTTTCATAGTCAAAGACTAACGAATAGTTATAGATTTTGAAAAAATTTCAGATATTGAGATTAGAAAATAATAAAACGCATGGATACGAAAGAAAATCAATGTTGTTATTTATGTTTTTATTGTGGTATATATGAGTAAATTTTTAAAAGCTGGTTGTTTTTGAGGAAGCATTACAAAATGGCAGCAATGATATGTACATATTATGTTATAAAAAATATTTAGTGAAACAGTAAAAGATGTAGGGAGAGAATTTCATATCATGTGTAATTAAAAATAACATTGTATAATTCTAATGAAATTCATAAGACTTGCACCTCTCAAACAAAAATCCAACTATAGTTTGCATAGAAATCGTATGAATTAGACTTACAGTGGAGAGGTGAAGAAGAAGAATGGAAGGAAGAAGAGTAACCCAAGAGACCTCCAGGTTCTCCTGCCCAAGCTCTCAGTCGAAACTAACAATCCAATTTCCTGCCTGTCTCTCTCTTGTCGACCCCTCTTTAACAACCTCCTTCTCACCCCCTCGCGACCCCAACTTGTCTAATGAATTCCCTCCCCCTGGTAAGACTAACCCTTCAAGAATGCACCTGCCAAGTGCTAGGTTCGTCCCGGGCTCTATTACTTTCCGCCCCTTGAAAAACAGTCTTGTCCTAAGGCTGAAGGAGGGGAATTGATTTTGGAGGACAAATTCATCCTCCCATGTCGCGTCTTCATCTGGCTGAGCTGGCTGGCCTTGCCGCTTGACTATGCTTTGACGTTGGAGGCCACCTTAGTGTTGGTCATGCCGCTTAGACAACATTGCCTTTGAAACTGGCGAGTCCGCAGAGCCCCCATGCAAATCCATGGGCAGTGTTGGCTGGACCTCGTGGTGTCTGATCACTTTCTTCAACTGAGAGACATGGAACACCAGATAGACATGAGTTGAGATTGAAAAATATAGCTGGTACACCACTGGGCCAATTTGCTTCAGGGTAGTAAAAGGCTCATAAAATTGAGGGGATAATTTTTGATTGATGCGTTGGGCTAGAGAATGCTATTTGTGCGGTCGGAGCCGGAGATAGACCAGACCCCCAACCTGGAAGGACACATGGCGTTTGTGGTGTTCCGCTTGTTGCTGCATGTTCTCCTGAGACCGGGCCAAGTGGTGTTGAAGCTGCCTTAAAGCCTCATCACGCTTCAACAAAGCGTCTTCTACTGCGACCACCTTAATGTTTGAAGGCAAAAAACCGGGAATTGTGGGTGACTTTCGACCATACACAACTTCAAAAGGGGTTGTATTAATCCAAGCATGCTAGGTGGTATTATAACATTGTTCAGCCCATGACATCCAAAAAGATAATGCTTTTGTGTGTTCCTTGGCAAAACAATGCAAGTTTCGAGGCATCGGTTAACCACCTAGATAGACATGGAACACCAGATAGACAATGCTTTTGGGTGTTCCTTGTCTGATCACTTTCTTCAACTGAGAGACATGGAACACCAGATAGACATGAGGTGAGATTGAAAAATATAGCTGGTACACCACTGGGCCAATTTGCTTTAGGGTAGTAAAGGGCTCATAAAATTGAGGGGATAATTTTTGATTGATGCGTTGGGCTAGTGAATGCTATTTGTGCGGTCGGAGCCGGAGATAGACCAGACCCCCCACCTGGAAGGACACATGGCGTTTGTGGTGTTCCGCTTGTTGCTGCATGTTCTCTTGAGACTGCGCCAAGTGATGTTGAAGCTGCCTTAAACCCTCATCACGCTTCAACAAAGTGTCTTCTACTGCGACCACCTTAGTGTTTGAAGGCAGAAAACTGGGAATTGTGGGTGACTTTCGACCATACACAACTTCAAAAGGGGTTGTATTAATCCAAGCATGCTAGGTGGTATTATAACATTGTTCAGCCCATGACATCCAAAAAGATAATGTTTTTGGGTATTCCTTGGCAAAACAATGCAAGTTTCGAGGCAACGGTTAACCACTTCGGTTGGACTGTCAGTTTGTGGCTGGTAAGCTGAACTTGAGTTTTGTTTGGTACCCTGCAACTTGAATAACTCCGTCCAGAAATGACTGATAAAAATCATATCTTGATCACTAATAATGGAGTGTGGTGAACCATGAAGATGAACGACCTCCCACATAAACACCAAAGCTACCCCGTTGGCCGTATAGGGATGTTTTAAGAGAATAAAATGGGTGTATTTAGACAAGCAATCCATGACCATAAAAATCATCTCGTACCCCCTAGTCTGGCAAAATGGTAATACAATCCATTGATAGATCATCCCAAACAACTTGACGAATTTCTAACAGTTGAAGAAGTCCAGTTGGAGACAATGTAGAGTATTTGTTGCGTTGACAAACTAAACGCTGTTGGGCAAAGCGTTGCATCTATTTTTTCATGCCCATCCAATACAATGAGGCCGCAATCTTCTTGTAAGTCTGGTAAGAGCCCAAATGCCCCCCCCCTGAGGAGTAGTATGAAACTCCTCTAGTAACTTAGGCACCCAAGGTGAAGAAACTAGTATTATCAATTGCCCCTGAAATCGAAGAGTCCCCTGATGAAGAGAAAATACAGGTGTAAGTCTGGTAAGAGCCCAAATGCCCCCCCCCCCGAGGAGTAGTATGAAACTCCTCTAGTAACTTAGGCACCCAAGGTGAAGAAACTAGTATTATCAATTGCCCCTGAAATTGTAGAGTCCCCTGATGAAAAGAAAATACAGGTGAAGAAACTAGTATTCCAATTGCCCCTGAAACTAAAGAGTCCCTGGATGAAAAGAAAATACTGGATATGAACTCGTGCCAGTTTGAAGAATTGTAATGATTTTGCTAAGGTAAGGGTCAACTTTGAGACTGGCACCGTCTATCCACCCTGAAGTAAACCAAAAGGAGTTTAGTTCGAGCGCTTCCTCACCCCGTGAGAGGGTGTCAGCAATAGAATTCGCACGCCCCGTTTTGAACTTTACTTCAAACTTATAACCCATAAGCTTGACCATCCAAAACTGCTGGTCTGTTGTGGCGATTCGTTGCGAGAGCTAAAATTGGAGGCGACACTGATCGGAAAAAACCGTGAAAAGCCTCCCAAGTAAGGTTCCAATGTTGGACAACTAACACTAGAGTCATGATCTCCCTATCGTATGTGGACTTTGTGAGAGTCTTCTGTGTCAGTGCCTTGCTGAAGTAAATGGTAGGTTGTCGATCCTGCATGAGCACAACCCCTATTCCTCACCTAGACGCATCACATTCTACCTCAAAGCCCTCGTAGTAATTGGGTAAGGCGAGAATCGAAGCAGTGGTCATGAACTGCTTTAATTGTTGGAAGGCACTAAGTGTTTTCGGCATCCACTGAAACCCGTTTTTCTTTGCTAATGTTGTAAGTGGCTGAGCAATTACACCATAATTATGAATTAATTTCCAGTAATATCTGGTAAGGCTGAGGAAACCCCGGATGCCCTTGACCAAAATTGCAGGCGGACCGGCCAACTCTGTAGCGATGACAACTGTAGATCACGAACCAGATGCCTCCGCCTCCATCGACGACCTCACATCCTCCTGCTGTGGCATTTTCTCTTGACGTCGTACAACTCCGACGATGTACTTATGAAATTCCGCTTGTTCAACCATTTCTCACTCCCATCGTTGCTGACTTTGCGTGAGGTTGCTCGCGGCTAAGGAAAGTTCGGACAACGTTACCCCCACTCGTCTCAAGCGTTGTTCCATTGCTTTGGTTAATGTTTGATGTGCGTTTCCATGAAAGTCTTCCCCAAGCCCCCGATGAAAGTTTCTGGCATGTTGGACCAAAATGATTAAACTCGCACCTCTCAAACAACAATCTAGCTATAGTTTGTATAGACATCGTATGAATCAGACTTACAGTGGAGAGGTGAAGAAGAAGAATTGAAGGAAGAAGACTAACTCGAGAGGCCTCTAGGTTCTCCCGCCCATGCTCTCAGTCGAAACGAACAAACTCATTCCCTGCCTGCCTCTCTCCTGCCAACCCTTCTTTAACAACCTCCTCTTCACCCCCACGTGACCCCAACTTGTCTATTGACTCCCCTCCCCCTGGTAAGACAGATTTACCCCTTCGAGAATACACCTGCTAGGTGCCATGTTGGTGTCGGGCTCTATTAGAAATGCATGTAAATGCTTACCTTTAAGTGCTGGAAAATTATGCATGTGACCATTTGATATTAGATATCAACTAGGTGTTATATGTGTTTCATGGGAAAAATATTTAAATTGGGGCTATAATCAATGGATAAAGGGTAAATTTTTGATATTTAGGCTTATTTTTGCAATTTGATGGAGATATTAATGCAGATGTCTTTCATAGGATTCAAAGTGGATGGATAAAATGGAGAAAGGCTTCTGAGGTGCTTTGTGATCGTAAAATTTCGTTTAAATCGTAGGGTAAAATTTGTAGGACTGTTATTAGACCTACTATTCTACATGGTAGTGAGTGTTGGCCTTTGACAAGACATCTTGAACAAAAAATAAAGGTAGCGAAAATGAAAATATTGAGATAGATATGTGGACATACTAAGATGAATTGGATTTGAAATGAATGTATTCGAGAGAAACTTGGAGCAGCTCCCGATTGACGAGAAGATGATTGAGACTAGATTAAAATGGTTTGAACATGTTAGAAGAAGACTTAGGGATGCACCTGTTAATAGGGTATGTTTAATGACTAATTAACTTATTAAAAAGAGTTAGTGGTAGACCTAAAAGAACTCTTAAATAGATCATTCAAGATGATCTTGTTCTAAATGGTTTTAATTAAAATATGGTCTTCAATAGGAACTAATTGATGACGTTTGATCCTTGTAGCCGACCCCATTTAATTTGGTTTAAAGCTTGTTTGTTGTTGTTGTTGTATAAGCAGTGGATGAATAAATAGTTAGTCTTGAGGAAATATTTGAATCTAGTTATAATTTTAAGGGTGATTATGAAAAATATTAATGTAGAACTGAAGCTTAACAAAAATTGGAAATTATAAGTGTACCTGATGTAATGGCTGAATTAAATTTGTCAATAAGATTTCCAGATAATTGATTCCTGTAATTAAAGATATGGATCGTTAATGTTCAATAAATATTGGAAAATAATTTATAAATTTTGTATTCAATGAACCAAATAGTATATGAAAGACATGGTTGACGTTCCGATGTTAAATCGGATTGAAAGTAGCATATGCTGCAAGTGTTACTGGATAGAGTAATATTGTCAGTCGACAATTTAGTTGAACCTGAAAAAATATAGAAAATTGATTTAATTACAATTAAGAATATATTGATTTAAAAATGTAGCTAAGAAAGTAGTAACATATGTACAGTTTGGTGAATGATTTTCCTGCATCCTTTTATCCATTGTCTCCATTACAGTAGAGGGACCTGCAGTATCTCTCCAAGTTTTGTAATTTAAAATTAGATGGTTGTCTAAGATCATAAAAACATTAGCAAGCGGTTAATTATTGTGTAACATATTGATGACATAAAATAAAAGCATATCAGTAGAAAGACAGTGTACTTGTTGGACCCCATTTCAGTTTAATGAGTATTTCTGAGTCCCACATCGGACTTACCCTCCTTGTAATTTGTTTTACTCATCTATAAAAGAATGTCTTCACCTCTCATTGAGGTAAGGGGAATTCACCAACAACATGGTATTAGAGGGAAATTAATCCTGAGCCCTCCCTCCCCTGCGGATTCTTGGTTATGTCCGGCCCCGCCTCTCTCCCCTCTGCCCTAGCCATTCCCGGCGGACCTCTCTCTCCGGCGCGGCTCCCCTCCCGACGCCCTCGCCCAGCGGCGTCCTCGCCCAGCGGCCCCCCTCGCCCCGGCTCCCGGTGCGACTCCCGGCTCCCAGCACGACTCCCGGCGTCTCCTCCCGGCGGCCCTATCTCCCTCAAGTGGCTCCTCGGCGCCCCTCTCCTGCGCGCTCGACCGGCGACCTCGCCCGCAGCTTTCTCAGGCGGCTCCCTTCTAGCGCGCGGCTCTCGGCAACCCGGCGCCAGCCCCGCCCTCCTTGCGCGCTTGTCCCGACGACCCAGCGCCGACCGCGCCTTCCCCGGCTCTTCCCGGCGGTTCCCGCTCCCGCCCGCCCTTCCGGCTGTTCCTGACGACCGCGCCACCCACGCCTCTCGTCGCCCACCATGGACGCTTCCTCGGTTCTGTCTTCTCTGATCACCGCCTCCTCCCGACTTGTAGATGACCGGCTGGACGCCACAAATTTCTCCGTCTGGCGGAAGACGGCCTTGATGTCCCTGTGCGGCATGGGCCTTCATTCTCATCTTGAGAATCCTCCACCCGCCATGACTGACACCAAATTCGACTCTTGGCAACTTGCGGATAGCAAAATATTCGCATTACTGGTCAACTCCATGGACCGATCGGTGAAAGATGATACCCGAACTGCCAACACTGTCAAAGAACTATGGGATTCGTTGACTGTCATGTATTCGGAGACCAACAACTTGGCTCGGGTCTCCGACATTCTACAGCGTCTATCCCACATCCGACAGCAGGATCGGACCTTTTCGACCTATTTCTTGGAATGGAAAGGTCTCCGTGACGAACTGCAAGAGCTCTGGCCCGTTCCTCAGACTCCGACGGAAGCGCAGACTCAACGGGACCAGCTCTGCATTTTCAATATCTTGAATGGCCTCGCCTCGGACTACGCCACGACGGCCACCGAGATGCTTGCCAGCCCTTCTACGCTGGATATCCCACAGGTCTATCATCGCCTGGGGAAAGCTCATCGGGTCCTTGCCCCACCCGTCCCTAGCCCTGATCACACTGCTCTCCTGGGTCGTGGCGGTGGCCGCCCTACTGGCACTCGTGGACGTGGCCATGGAGACGGGCGACCTTGCCCCCTCTGTCAGCACTGTGGCAAGCTCGACCACCTGGTTGACCGTTGCTGGGTCCTTCATGGCCGTCCCGATTCGCACCCACGACAGGGCCAGACTGCGATCCGAGATGCATCATCACCTGCTGCTGCTCTTCCGTCGTCTTTGGATCTCTCTATGGTTGAGATCCAGCTGATTCACGATAATAGGACCACCTCCATGCCGGGCTCTTCATCAGCATCTCTTGCCCACTCCGGTGGTCCCACTGCTTTTGTCAGTCATCGTTCCCCTGCCTGGATGCTTGACTCAGGTGCGTCCGTCCATCTTACCGGGGATGCAGGTATACTCTCCAACTACCGTCCCTATAGTGGTTCCTCAGCCATCACTGTTGCTGATGGTTCCACTCTCCCCATTGCCGGCTTTGGTACATGCTCCCTCACCTCCTCCCTTCACCTATCCTTGGTGGCTCATGTACCACGCAACCCGTTTAACCTGCTTTCCATCAGCAAGCTGACCAAGGATCTCAATTGTAATGCTATCTTTACCTCGTCTTCTGTTGTGTTTCGGGAGCGGACGACGAACCAAGAATTTGGTAGAGGCCAGCTTCGAGATGGGGTGTGCATGTTCGATGGTCCGACATCCGTCGCCTGCACGTCTGTCTCTGCTCGTGCCGTAGACCAACATTAACGGTTGGGCCACTCCTCCGCCTCCGCTCTTCATCAGCTCTATCTAGATATTAGTCCATCTTTATCTTTTCATTGTGAGTCATGTACCTTTGCGAAACACCATCACACGTCATATTATCCTCGACTTGACACAAGGGCTGCCAAACCCTTTGATTTGGTTCATTCCGATGTATGGGGTCCCTGTGCCACCTCGAGTCAATCCGGGTATAAATATTACATCTCTTTCATTAATGATTTTTCTCGTATGACATGGCTTTACCTTCTTCGAGATCGGAAATAAGTTTTCTCCACCTTTCAGACCTTTTACCATGAGATCCAGACACAATTTTTTATTTCTGTAAAATGTCTACGCTCCGACAATGGGCGAGAATACTTATCCACTCCCTTTTAGCAGTTTGTGCGGGCACACAACATCATACATCAGACCTCTTGTCCTGATACCCCTCAGCAAAATGGAGTGGCCGAGCGAAAACACCAGCATATTCTGGAAACTGCTCGTGCCCTCCTCTTCCACTGCCAGGTGCCTCTACACTTCTGGGGGGATGCCATCCTCACTGCCACATACCTACTCAATCGTCTTTCTTCCTCCATCCTTCAGGGGGAGACTCCTTTTCATACCCTGTTCCCCTCTCTTCCCCCTCACTCCCTTCCACTCCGCGTCTTCGGATGTCTCTACTATGTTCGGGACACTCGCCTCAATCTCTCAAAACTTTCTCCCAAATCCCTCCGGTGTATTTTTCTCGGCTATTCCCACACTCAGCATGGCTATCGGTGCTTCTTTCCAGACTTACGCCGCTACATCACTTCTGCCGATGTATCCTTTGTCGAGAGCTCTTCTTTCACTCCGCCCTCTCCTCATCCAGACACTACCATCGATGACTGCCTTCCTTTCCTGTTTCACCAGCCTCTGGTGTCTCCTCCTACAGGTCATCACTTTGGACAGGTCTACTCTCGTCGTCCATCAAATGTACCCCCATCCAGGCCGAGGACAACATTGTTCCCACTTCGTCAGATGCTCCTGTCACAACACCCGAGCACTTGCCAATTGCACTCCGGAAAGGTACTCGATCGTGTCAGATTACTCTTTTATTTACATCTTCTTACAAAGGTTTGTCAGCACTGGAGGCGAACTCCATTCCCCGCACAGTTGGCGACGCCAAGTCACACTCGGGGTGGCTACAGGCTATGCGAGATGAACTGCAGGCTCTGGAGGACAATCATACATGGGATCTGGTCCCCCTCCCTACGGGCAAACAGGCGGTCGGTTGAAAATTGATATATACGATCCGTCTCAATCCCGATGGCTCTCTTTGTCACCTCAAAGCCCGGCTTGTGGCGAAGGGCTTTGCTCAGACATATGACATCGATTACTTTGAGACCTTCTCTCCGGTAGCCAAGATGGCCTCTGTCTGCCTGTTCATATCTCTGGCTGCTCATCATCACTGGCCGCTTCATCAACTGGATGTCAAGAATGCCTTTCTCCATGGCTTTCTTGACGAAGAGGTCTACCTGTGACAGCCCCCTGGCTTTTCTGCATCTGGTGCCGACTCCCATGTCTGCCGCCTTCGTCGCTCCCTCTATGGCCTCAAACAGTCTCCTTGTGCTTGGTCCGACCGCTTCAGCACAGTCGTCACAGCCTTTGGCCTCTCTCGCAGTATGAAAGATCACACCGTCTTCTTCCGTACGACGACGCATGGCTCTATCTTGCTCGTGGTCTATGTTGATGATATCATCATCATAGGGAGCGACTCCACAGGAATCGCCAACCTCAAGGCGCACCTCCCCCACCACTTTCATGCCAAAGATCTGGGTCCCCTCACCTACTTCCTTGGCATCGAGGTCTCCTGTTCTGAGGACACTATCTCTCTCTGCCAACGCAAATATGCTCTTGATATCTTGCAGGATGCAGGTTTGAGCACAGCGACTGCAGTGGACACTCCTCTTGAGTCTGGGGAACGATCTCTCCATACCAACTCGGAACCATTTCCTCATCCTGAGAGCTATCGACGTCTGGTGGGTAAACTTAACTACCTCACCATGACGCGACCTGACATTGCCTGCGCCGTTGGCAAAGTCAGCCAGTTCATGGAGCATCCAACCAGATCTCAGTGGGATCGCATTGCCAAATACATCAAGAAAGACCTTGCACGTGGCCTTCGGTACTCACATCATGCTCATCTTGACGTTGAGGCCTTCTGTGATGCGGACTATGCCGGTTGCCTCGCTACCCGCAAGTCTACTTTGGGATTCGCCGTGTTCTTCGTCGGTAACCTAATCTCCTGGCGCAGCAAGAAGCAGACTGTCGTCTCAAGATCGAGTGCCGAGGTCGAATACCGCGTCATGGCCACGGTCACCACTGAGATCCTCTGGCTCCGTCACCTCCTCCAAGAGCTCGGCTTCCCAGCACAGACTTCTGCTCATATCTGGTGTGACAATCAGACAACCACAAAGATTGCCTCGAATCCCGTCTTCCATGAACGGATGAAGCATATCGAGGTGGACTGCCACTTTCTTCGACAACATCTGGAGCAGAACCATATCAGCTTTGGCCATATTCCGACGGCGGATCAGCTTGCTGACCTCTTCACCAAAGGCCTCCCGGGAGCTCGCCTTGACTCTCTCACTACCAGGCTGGGTATTCACAGCCTCCATGGCCCAGCTTGAGGGGGAGTATGTGATGGTCTTTGTGTCTTGTCTTCTTTTTTCTTTATGGGACTCAATCCAATCTGGGCATGTCCATTTTAGGGGGAGTGTTGGACCCCATTTTAGTTTAATGGGTATTTCCGAGTCCTACATTGGACTTACCCTCCTTGTAATTTGTTTTACTCATCTATAAAAAAATGTCTCCACCTCTCATTGAGGTAAGGGAAATTCACCAACAACAGTACTAAATGAATGCGTATTGGTAAATTTGATAATGATGGCAACCGTTTTGTACTATCTAAAACATATATTAGCATACAACGTTGTATCCATTTCAACACTGTTTGAAACTTTGTTATTTGCAGTTAAGAATTACGTATACCTAAAACATAATAGTCAAAATTAATGGGTATATAGTCGAAAATTAAATGAAAAAATCAAGATGATACATGCCAAAGATTTTATTAATTTTTTTTTTTACAAACCATAAAATGTGGCGTTTTTTTTGTGGCATTGTTATTCTTCATTGTAATCTGGCTTAGAACTTTTCTTGTAATTGGAACGCATGTGTGACATCTTTGTGTCGAATGATATGGGGTACGATGAAATTATGCATAAAATAGTATAAGGGGGTATGGAAGAAGTGATTTAGAAGCACTTAAATCTTTAAAAGGAATCCTTAGATTGAAATTTCTATGAATCTTGAAATTGAGATCTAGTTGGAAAATTATTTCCCCCTATTTTAATATTTGTTTCCATTTTTCTAATTTCTTTAGAGCATCTCTTGTATGAATTGTATTGAATTCAATTCAGGAAAAAGTTCGGTTCTTTCCACACTCGCATTGCTAATGTAGTCCATGTCATATTTCTCTTTGACCTGGGATTCATTTTCGTGAATAAATTTAGCAACATATGAATGTACTGTCAAAGGGACATCCCTTTACATATTGGTCAAAGCTTTCTCAGGGCTGTAGGTAAATCAGAGCCAGTATTGCTCCTCTGGGGAGAGCGTGATGAGCCTAGCCTCAGTTTGATGCCCCTACCTTTCATCATGTTTTTAAATATCATATAATTTTGGTTCCTGCAACTCCTTTTCTATAGAGTTCTTTGACATCCATGTAAGAACACTCTCTTTGACGGGATGATGAATCATTTTAGTTTTATTTTTGTGTATGTAAATAAGTGATGCTCAACAACTTTTTTTTCTGTTTTTTGTTAAAATTCATATTATATTATGTTGTGTTATTGTTTTTTGATGTGTGTTTGCTGGGAACCTTACGCATATTGCAAATTCTGAATTGGAAATATCTCTTTATTTAATTGAATTGCTAGTATGTTCAATATTCGATGGTGCTGTGAAGCCGTTTTTTTCTATTAAATCAAACTTATTTAAATGCTTTCGTCTATCACTATGTTTTTAAAGCTCTCAATGTTAGATGATTTCTTTCTGTTTGTGCAGTTGAGTGGTGGTGAAAAGCAGCGAGTGGCACTGGCACGTGCATTTTTGAAATCGCCTGCTATTTTGTGAGCATCAATACCCTTTTTATTTTTTGTTGCTTAAATCTATATGAGAAGTGTTGTAAGCAAGGTCATTTGGGAATGGTGTTAAGAAGTAGTTCTAATATATAGTGGAGTTGTAAACTGATGCAGTCGATGAATTAAATAATCGAATTTTGTAAATATAATCACTACTAGCACTACCTAAGCCAACCTCTCTACATCAGTAGACATAAGAAGTGAAAGGCCTATGATTGATGAAGACAAAATCATGAAGGCAGGATCCCAAACATTGACAGGAGTTGTCAGAAAAACAAAAATGGTCAGTCAGGTAATCACCATGATAATACAAACACATGAACACGAAATATCAACAAGATTGCATGAGCTGGTGATTGTTGGTATGAGCAGGCTTTTTAGTGATAGAAATGTTAAGTGCCATTGGTGTTTGTTTTTCCAAGTTAGGCTGGGCCTTGGCTAGGGTCATGTATTAGAGTTCCACACCGTTTTTGTTTCCATGATGTATTCTTTAGATATATCTATAATTAACATGTCCCACGTCTAATCGAGGTACAAGATTTCATTCTACATGGTATCA
This sequence comes from Viscum album, assembly GCA_963277665.1. Classification (NCBI taxonomy): domain Eukaryota; kingdom Viridiplantae; phylum Streptophyta; class Magnoliopsida; order Santalales; family Viscaceae; genus Viscum; species Viscum album. The sequence goes on along the minus strand of OY728156.1, from coordinate 1,626,250,292 downwards.
AAGTCAATTTTCCGTCCAAGCCTAGATGCCTCCAACTTCACCAACCATGCCTCCTCTCTTGGCGCTTCTTCACTAGTTGCAAATATGTATTGGATATCTTATAAGGATCTTTCTTTTCCAGCGCAAATATGCATTGCATATCTTACAAAAGATTGTTGTGTCTTAGGCTATTGCTGTTGACATTCCTCGAGCTTGGGGAAAAGTCTTTTTCACGATGCTAGTGATCTTTATTTTCTTTTGAAACAATATTGTCATCTTGTCAGGAGACTTAATTACCTTGCAATGACTTGTCCCAATATTGTCTGCACCGTCAGCAAGGTTAGTTAATTTATGGAACATCTCACGAAATCTCAATGGGATGTTGTTCTTCGCATCGCCACATATATTAAGCTTTATCTCAAGCACACTCTTCTATATTCTGATTATATCCATATGGATACTGAGGCATTTTGTGATGATGACTATGCAGGTTGTTTATCTACCCTAAAATTCCACTTTGGGGTTTGTGGTATTTCGCAACAACAATTTGATCTCCTCGCGCTGCAAAAAAACAGAACATCATCCCATGATCAAGTGCTGAGCTTGAATACCGTGTCATGATTGTGATAATTTTTCTTGCTAACTGCTCTATAAAATTGGCTTTCCATCGAAGAATCCTACTCATTTGTGATGTGTTAATCAAGGTGCTACAAAGATTGCTAACGATCCGGTCCTCCGGGAACACAACGGGCACATTGAAGAGGATTGCCATTTCCTTCGGTATCTGTACAAGCATAAACACCTCACTTTCGACTATATTTCATCTACAAATTAGCTTGGTGACATCTTCACCAAAGTCGTTCCTAGACCCCGAGTGGTGTTTCTTTGCACCAAGCTGGAGATGACATTCTTCCAGGAAATGAAGTATGTAGAGGGTGAATTCCCCTTACCTCAATGTGAGGTGGGGATACTCTTTTATAGATGAGTAAATCTAATTATAAGGTGGGTAAGTCCGATGTGGGACTCAGAAATACCCATTTAAGGTTAAATGGGGTCCAACACTCCCCCTCAAGCTGGACATGCCCAGATTGGATAGAGTCCCACAAAGAAAACAAAGATGACAAGACACATGACCATCTCAGACTCCCCCTCAAGCTGGGCCATGGAGGCTGTGAATACCCAGCCTGGTAGTGAGAGACTCAAGGCGAGCTCCTGAGAGACCTTTGGTGAAGAGATCTGCAAGCTGATCGGCCGTCGGGATATGGCCGAAACCGATATGGTGCTGCTTCAGATGGTGGCGGAGAAAGTGATAGTCCACCTCGATATGCTTCGTCCGTTCATGGAAGACGGGATTTGAGGCAATCTTCGTGGCGGCCTGATTGTCACACCAGATATGAGCAGGAGTCGATGCGGGGAAACCGAGCTCATGGAGGAGATGCCGAAGCCAGAGGATCTCAGTAGTGACGGTGGTCATGACTCGATACTCGGCCTCGACACTCGACCGAGAGACAACAGTCTGCTTCTTGCTGCGCCAAGAGATGAGATTGCCGGCGAAGAACACGGCGAAACCCGAAGTAGACTTGCGGGTAGCGAGGCAGCCGGCATAGTCCGCATCACAGAAGGCCTCAACATCCATGTGAGCATGATGTGAGTACTGAAGGCCACGTGCAGGGTCTTTCTTGATGTATTTGGCAATGCAAAGGACAACATCCCACTGAGATCGGGTGAGATGCTCCATGAACTGGCTGACTTTGCCAACGGCACAGGCAATGTCGGGGCGCGTCATGGTGAGGTAGTTGAGTTTACCGACCAGGCGTCGATAGCTCTCGGGATGAGGAAATGGTTCCGAGTCGGAATGAAGGGAGCGTTCCCCAGGCTCAAGTGGAGTGTCCACAGCGGTGGCGGTGCTCAACCCGGCATCCTGCAAGATATCAAGAGCATACTTGCGCTGACAGAGAGAGATAGTGTCCGCAGTCTGGGAGACCTCGATGCCAAGGAAGTAAGTGAGGGGACCAAGATCCTTGGTGTGAAAGTGCTGGTGAAGATGCGCCTTGAGGCTAGCGATGCCTCCGGAGTCACTCCCTGTGATGATGATGTCATCAACATAAACCACAAGCAGGATACAGCCGTGCGCCGTCGTACGGAAGAAGACAGTGTGATCTTTCATACTCCGAGAGAGGCCAAAGGCTGTGGCGATCGTGCTGAAGCGGCCAAACCAAGCCCGTGGAGACTGCTTGAGGCCGTAGAGGGAGCGACGGAGACGGCAGACATGCCGGTCCGCACCGAGGCAGAAAAACCAGGAGGCTGCTGTAGGTAGACTTCTTCATCAAGAAAGCCATGGAGAAAAACATTTTTAACATCCAGTTGATGAAGCGGCCAGTGATGATGAGCAGCCAACGAGAGGAAAAGGCGGACATAGGCCATCTTTGCGACTGGAGAGAAGGTCTCAAAGTAGTCGATGCCATATGTCTGAGCAAATCCCTTGGCGACAAGCCGGGCTTTGAGGCGGCAAAGAGAGCTATCGGGATTTAGACGGACCGTGAAAATCCATTTACAGCCGACCGCCTGTTTGCCCGCCGGAAGTGGAACAAGATCCCAGGTATGGTTGTCATCCAGAGCTTGCAATTCATCCCTCATGGTGGCTAACCACCCGGGGTGAGATTTTGCTTCACCAACTGTCTGAGGAATCGACACGGTCTCCAGCGCTGACAGACCCCTGTATGAAGATACAAAGAGAGGAGTAGTCTGACACGAGCGAGTACCTTTCCGGAGCGCAATCGGCACGTCCTCGGGAGCTGTGACAGGAGAATCAGACGAAGCAGGATCAAGGTGGTCCTCGGCCGGGATGGGAGGTACAGCGGAAGGACGACGGGAGTAGGTCTGTCCAAAGAGATGATCGGGCGGGGGAGACACCAGAGGCAGGTGAACGAAGAGAGGAAGACAATCATCGATGGTAGTGTCGGGAGAAGGAGAGGGGAGAGTGAAAGGAGAGGCCTCGACAAACGATACGTCGGCAGAGGTGATATACCGGCGGAGATCTGGAGAGAAGAATCGGTACCCGCGCTGAGTGCGGGAATATCCAAGAAAAATACAGCGAAGAGATTTGGGAGAAAGTTTGGAGAGATTGGGGCGAGTGTCCCGGACATAACAGAGACATCCGAAGACGCGGAGTGGAAGGGAGTGAGGAGAACCAGAGGGGAACAGAGTATGAAAGGGAGTCTCCCCCTGAAGGATGGAGGAGGGAAGACGATTCAGAAGGTAAGTAGCAGTGAGGATGACATCCCCCAGAAGAGAAGAGGGACCTGGCGGTGGAAGAGGAGGGCACGAGCGGTTTCCAAAATATGCCGGTGTTTCCGCTCGGCCACCCCATTTTGCTGAGGGGTATCAGGACAGGAGGTCTGGTGGATGATGCCGTGGGCCCGCAGAAACTGCTGAAAGTGAGTGGATAAGTATTCCCGCCCATTGTCAGATCGGAGACATTTGACAGGGATAGAAAACTGTGTCTGGATCTCATGAAAAAAGGTCTGAAATGTGGAGAGAACCTCTGTCCGATCTCGAAGAAGATAAAGCCATGTCATTCGGGAATAATCATCAATGAAAGAAATGTAATATTTATACCCAGATTGACTCGAGGTGGCACAGGGACCCCATACATCGGAATGAACCAAATCAAAGGGTTTGGCAACCCGTGTGTCAACTCGAGGAGAATATGAGGTGCGATGATGTTTCGCAAAACGACACGACTCACAAGGAAAAGATAAACGGGGACTAATATCGGGGTAGAGCTGATGAAGTGCGGAGGCGGAGGGGTGGCCCAACCGAGAATGGAGGTCGACGACATGAGCAGGGATGGACGCGCAAGCGATGGAAGTCGGGCCTGCGAACATGTACACCCCATCCCGAAGCTGGCCTCTACCAAGTGCCCGGTTCGTCGTCTGCTCCTGAAACAAAACAGAAGACGAGGAAAAGATAGCAGTGCAATTGAGATCCTTGGTCAGTTTGCTGATGGAAAGCAGGTTAAAGGGACTCCGGGGTACATGGGCCACCGAGGATAGGTGAAGGGAGGAGGTGAGGGAACAGGTGCCAAAGCCGGCTATGGGGAGAGTGGACCCATCAGCAACAGTGATGGCTGAGGATCCACTATAGGGACGGTAGTTAAAGAGCATACCTGCATCCCCGGTGAGGTGGTCGGACGCACCCGAGTCAAGCATCCATGCAGGGGAACGATGACTGACAAGAGCAGTGTGACCACCGGAATGGGCAAGAGAAGCTGAAGAAGAGCCCGAGATGGAGGTGGTCTGGTAATCGTGAATCAGCTGGATCTCAGCCAGGGAGAGATCCAAAGACGGGGGAAGAGCAGCAGCAGGGGAGGACGCATCGCGGAGCGCAGTCTGGCCCTGGCGGGGGTGCGACTCGGGATGACCATGCAGGACCCAGCAACGGTCGACCAGATGGCCGAGCTTGCCGCAGTGCTGGCAGAGGGGGCGAGGACGGCCGTCGCCACGACCGCGCCCTCGAGGGCAGTAGGGCGACCACCGCCACATCCGAGGAGCGCAGTGTGATCAAGGATGGGGGCGGGTGGTGCCAGGGCCCGATGAGCCTTCTGCAGGCGATGATAGACCTGCGGGATATCCAGTGTAGACGGGCTGGCTAGCATCTCAGTGGCCGTCGTGGCGTAGTCTGGTGCGAGACCATTCAGGAGATTGAACAGGCAGAGCTGGTCCCGTTGAGTCTGCGCGTCGGCCGGAGTTTGAGGAATAGGCCAGAGTTCCTGCAGTTCGTCGCGGAGACCCTTCCATTCCATAAAGTAGGCTGGGAAGGTCCGATCCTTCTGGCGGATATGGGAGAGACGCTGTAGAATGTCGGAGACCCGAGCCAAGTTATTGGTCTCGGAGAACATGACAATCAAGGAATCCCATAGCTCTTTGACGGTGTTGGCAGTCCTGGTGACATCCTTCACGGACCGGTCCATGGAGTTGACCAGTAAGGCGAAGATTTTGCTGTCTGCCAGCTGCCAAGAGTCGAACTTGGGGTCAGTGAGTTCAGGTGGGGGTTTCTCAAGATGAAAATGAAGTCCCATGCCGCGGAGGGACATCAAGACCGTCTTCCGCCAGACGGAGAAATTAGTGGCATCCAGCCGGTCATCGACAAGCTGGGAGGAGGCCGTGATCAGGGACGGCAGAATGGAGGAGGCATCCATGGAGGGCGGGCGCTAGACCTGTCCGCCGGGAGGCGTGCGGTGGAAGGGAGGCGGCCCGGAGAGGTCGCCGAAGGGAGCAGCGGCAGGGGGTCGCGCTCAGGATGGTGCGGCTGGGCAGGGGCGGCGCGGGTGCGAGGGCGCGGGTGCTGGGCAGGAGCGCCGCAAGGCCGAGGGCGGTGCGGGACCTGGGCGCGCCGAGCGTCGGAAGCTGGGGTCGGGAACAACGCCGGGAGAGGGCGCCGGGAGGGGAGCCGCTGGGAGAGGGCGAGGGCGTCGGGGCGAGGGCGCCGGGGCGAGGGCGCCGGGGCGAGGGCGCCGGGGCGAGGCCGAGGACGCCGGGGCGAGGGCGAGGGCGAGGCGTCGGGGCGAGGGCGCGACGGCGCGAATGGGAGGGCCGCTGTGAGGGAGTGCCGCCAGGAGCCGAGGCGAGGCGTGCCGAGGGCGAGGCGTCGGGGCGAGGGCGCGGCAGCGCGAAGGGAGGGCCGCCGTGAGGGGGTGCCGCCGGGAGCCGAGGCGAGGCGGCGAGGCGAGGCGTTGGGGCGAGGGCGCTGCAGCGCGAGGGGAGGGCCGCCGTGAGGGAGTGCCGCCGGGAGGTAGGGCTGCCGGGAGGGAGTGCCGCCGGGAGGGAGGGCGGCCGGGAGGGAGTGCTGCCGGGAGGGAGGGCTGCCGGGAGAGTAGGGCAGAGCCTGAGAGGGGGGAGAGAGGCGGGGCCGGTCAGAGCCGGGAAGCCGCTGGGAGGGAGGGTCGGGGTGAAGATCGCTCTGATACCATGTAGAGGGTGAATTCCCCTTATCTCAATGTGAGGTGGGGATACTCTTTTATAGATGAGTAAATCTAATTATAAGGTGGGTAAGTCCGATGTGGGACTCAGAAATTCCCATTTAAGGTTAAATGGGATCCAACAAAGTACATAAGAAAATCACACTACTAAACAGCTTGGTTTTCTGTCATCACTTAACTAACTTTTGTTCAATCATGCTAAACAGAACTTTAATAAGCAATTTTTCCTTGCCTATTGTTCTCTCATTCTTGTTTCCTTGTGCAAACCATATAATCCGGGAGGATTGTCTGACTTCGTTGCATGTTATTTAGAGATCAGTACTGTATTACGGTGACTGATTACTTCCATCAATGAAAAATGAAAATGCAAGAAGCAAATCACATAATTTATTGTTTTTCTTTAGTCCAAAATATTTTCTAGCATGTTTTTTAATAATTTTTTGTAAAATATTGTAACATTGTCTGTCACTTGGTTCTAAAAACTTATGCATAACCTTGACACGTGAAGATTGGAAAATATATTAGAAAATATTTTGTCGTGGGGGGAGAGCAAGTGAATTTTCTCTTCAAGCGTATTCGTTTTCTTGAAAATGAAAACATTTTTTGTTTTACAGAAATCTCCTATTTTCATTTATATTTTTTATGAAAATGTTTGTCATTTACACAATTTAACACATTTTTTTTTTTGAAAAATATATGCATAATTTAACACTATTTTTTTTTTATTGGTTAGGCTTTGTGATGAGGCGACGAGTGCACTGGACAGTACGACAGAAGCGGACATATTAAGTGCATTGAAGTCCTTGGCAAGCAATCGAACTTCAATCTTTGTTGCTCATAGGCTCACCACTGCAATGCAGTGCGACGAGGTCAGCATTTTTTTTTTTTAAAGCAGTTTTAAAAAAAATTAATATTAAAAACATGTTTGAACAAAAACCTGGGTTGAGCCGACCCCGGTATGGCCCAGCCCAGCCCTGTACTTCAATGTTTTCCATCAACTTTAACGCGGTATGTTACTGTTTTTGGGTGCGGAATTGTGTCAAGATTATGGTTCTGGAGGATGGGAAGCTGGTGGAGCAGGGTCCCCACGAGGTGCTGCTGTCCAATGCTGGGAGATACGCCCAGCTGTGGGCCCAGCATAACAGTGCTGCTGATGGAGTCGATTCAATGATTAAGCAGACTACGTGACGAATCACCCGAGCCTCCCCTCCCTTCAAAATATTGGGTGTTTTTGCTTTGGTTCTTTCGTCTCTGTTCAGGGCATGATAAATTTGGGTGTTGTGTAGGCTTTTTGTTTATTTAAAGGTTCATGTCTTTGCCCGATCATTCATTCCTGTGCAAGGGTGGAGACTGATTGGTTTGGTTTGATTTTGACAAAAACCAAATCAAATCACAATTTGTGGTTCAGTTATTATATATAAAAAACAAAATCATTTAATATTGGATTGATTCAAATTATTTTTTTTAAACTATTAATTTGTGGTTTGGTTCGGTTCGGATTGAGGATCAATTTGTGGTTCAGTTTTTGGTTCTTATGCATTCAAATTATCAATGAAGTACAAGCATGGACACCCCCAACAAACAAGATTGATTCCAAGGAACCAATACCGAAAGAATCAAGAAAAAACAGGCCTGATTTCAATAGCTGAATACGTGCTATTTAAATAATTTGATTATCATGATTATATTAGGATTAATCAACATCGTATGGTAAATAACTGAACACATACATCATTTAATCAATAACTTGACTGTCATGAATAGATAAGACATAATTAATTTGACGAGCTAAATAACCGAACACATGTCATTTAATTGATGATTTGACAACTATCATGAATAGATAAGACATAATCAATATGAAAGGGTAAATAACTAAACATACATGTCATTTAATCAACAACTTGACTATTATGAATAGATAAAACATAATGAACATGACACGGTAAATAACTGAAAACACATGTTATTTAATCAATAGTTGAGAATGAAATGTATCCAGAGATAATATCATTGTGAAAATCTCATGAATAATAATAATTGAATTTTTAATGAAGGAAATGCTTAATTATTGGACGTTGTGATCTCAGACATCATGATACCTCTACTGCTAAGACCTTTCACAAGACAGTTTAAAAACACAGATAAAAACCCGTTAAATGCAAGCTTACTGATTCGCTTCATGAGACTACCGATATATCGGGGAGCTATATAATTTCAGGACCCGCCCATCACTGCATGCCAAAAACATTCCTCATACATCGAATAATCAATTTAATTCATAAATAATGTATCTTATCATCAAATACGAGTAAAGAATACAGATTTACCAATATTTTCCTAGATAATCTAACTTTTAATGTAGAACACCGTATGTAGAAATGATATATGGTTTAAGCAATAAATATATCCATGATAAATAATATGGATATTTAGGGGGAATTTAATGTTCAATGATCACAGGAAAATGAATATTCAAAGGAAAGTTAATGTCTACAAAAAAAATGAATCAAGAAAGTGAATGTCAATAATTTCTTTGGTCAAAATGATCATAAATCATCCATAGAAATATTAGGGATGATATCAATACAACATATCCCTAGTGGAGTATATGTAAAATAAACGGTTGTTGTCGCTGACGAATAGAAATACCATAAAAATGTCATTAAAAAACATTCTAGAGGAAAATATTATTTTCATCTTGAAAATCACCTTTTAAAAACTAAAGGTTCACAAAACATTTTGAAAATACTTTTCTTTGAAAATAAAATTTGGATCTTATAAAAGAAGCTTTAAAACATTGATTGTTCACAACGGTTGAAATTCCGCTCAAGCCCTACATGTTAAAATAAAAATTCCTTTCACTTTTTCAGTAAAAACCAAAAGGGTCTTGTTTGAAAATGACATGAAGACTCATTTCAAAATATTTTGTAAAAATTCAAAATGGGAGGTGCAGATGTGCAGGGATGGGCGATGGGATGGAAGATGGGCAGAGATGGGCAACGAGCTAACTTCCATTTGATACCATTTTGAAATGGAAACCATACCTCACAATGAGGTAGAATGCTTTATTTATAAATGAGATGAGTACAAAAGACAACCCATATCGATGTGGGGCAAGAATATTAAAAATATTTGAAAAATCTAATACCCTTTTAACTAATACCTTTAACAGTAGTGAAAGAAGAATGTAACAAAATTACAGAAGAAAAGGAAGAAGAATTGTAACGTCCTGACCCGAATGCCACTAAACCGGTGCTACGAGCCGGTGGGTTACAAGGGCTTAGGCGCGTTTCCCTGTATGCCAGAGGCTTCCGACTAGCAGCGAGGGCATAAGATGTGATAGTGGGGAGACTATGCCCTCATATCAGAGTAAACAAACAACGAAAATATCTAATTACCATACACAACAATTAACTAACAAGAGTGTGGAAACAGTAAATAACTGAAATAGAACATGTTGTAATAATAAACGAAATGCTATAAAAACCCGAACAACTATGTCATACAAAACAACATTGGTCACCCACTGGGCCGACCATACAGATACATAAGTACAAAAGAAACTGAAAGTAAAAGTACATGGCTCTACTACCAACTCCGAGCCAGACCACGTACCCGGTCTCTAGACACTGTCGAACTGCCCCAACCCGATAAGAAGAACCCACACAAGCAGTTCTGCTCGATCATGCAACTTTGGGCCTCGGCCCTATCCACCATGAAACTGTGCTCAACCTGAAAAGCAAACATAAGGTCTACACGTACATCGAGGTGCACTGCATGAGTGAGAAAGAATCTCAGCAGGCCACCCCAACAAACAACCTATAAAACATGCTGCAAGTGTAGTATGCAAAAGCGATGTGCTTTGTTAAGAACCTGTGAGTTGAAAGGAGTTGGGGGTATAATGGTCTTTGTATGGGGATGGTTTTTTAGGGTGGTATCAGGTTTGTTAGTTTGTTAGTAGTGGGGGAGGAGTAGCTTGCTCCACGTGGCAATGTGAGGTGTTATAAGTAGAAGCAGTAGGGAGTGAGAGGGAAGAAAGTGTTACTCAAGGCTGCGTAGCACATTCGGCCACTTGGCTTGGACAGGAGTCTCCTGATCTTCTTCTTCCTCCTTTTCTGCTATATTTTGGTTACTTACCTTCTATAATACAAGTTTTCGGTCCTTTGTTCTTATCAACCGGTCTGACCTGCAGTCTTCCTCTGGTCGATTCCAACTGCGGCGATTCTGCATCTCGTTTCCATCTGCACCGGTGTGCAACATAGGTGGAGGTGCCAGTGCACCCTGCTATGCATTCGCTCGGCCGACTCCTCTTCATCTCGTCCAGCTCACGCGACGCAGTTGTCGCTCGTGTTGGTTCCTCGCTTGGTTCACGTCCCGCGTGATGAGGTTTTCAGCCTCTATCGCACCGAACTTCATCAGGCGGTGGTGTGCACAAAAGAGTCGCGCACTACTCTCCGCCAATCGGCGCTTCGTTGATGAGCCCTCTGTTGCTTCGTCAATCAGCGCTCCGCCGATTCTTCCCTCCCATAGACGGCATGTAGTCCCGAACAGCGGCAGCACCCACTGTAGTAGTCCCTTTCGACGGAACATGTCCGACGACCCCGCACCCCACTGCACCACCGGTGACTTCTGTGGAAGAAACCGCGCGCCGATAGGGACCACTCGTCTCGCTGTTTTTCCTTCGCGCCACATCCGGAGGAGCAATGCTCTCTATGTTTTGTTTGAGGGGCTGCACACGACCGACACCGCACGCGGATTGCTTGAGCTGATTACCCCCAAAAAAACAAAGAAAGCAAGGAGATTCGTAAGCAAAATCGTTAGGATGAAGTCGAGCAACGCCTTGGTCAAATCGAGGCTTTATTGGAAACTTGAGGACAAGAGCCTTTCGATAGACTACACAACAAGACATTGTTGAACTCACCAATACCGTTTCTGGCTTGGTCCGCCGCCTCGACAAGACCCCACAACCAGACGAGGTGCCTCCATCACTAATGACGACTGTTTCTTCCTCGCACGACCAGTAGTTAGCCCGACCCCCTGCGCTCACCCAGGAGGTTGGTGTAACTACCCTTCCTTTCTTCACTAGCTTTGGGCAGCAGTCACCTACTCGACAGTTAGAGCTCCCGGTTTTCATGGGCACGGATCCCCGAGGTTGGCTCGTGCGTGTTGAGATGTTTTTTCATCTTCACCAGACCACTGAAGCTGATAAAATTGCCTTGGCTCAATTGAGTATGGAGGGCGTCGCAATTCACTGGTTTACTATTTTAGTTGAGGTGCATCCGACTTTAACGTGGGTGATATTCAAGGAAGAGCTTCTCGAATGTTTCAACGACTTGCAAATTTAGAACCCCTATGAAGAGTTTGCACCCCTCCAACAATAGGGCCTAGTCTATGATTATATTGAGCAGTTTGAGTATCTGGCGTCCTTGTTACCTTGCCAACCTGAGGCTCAGTATGTCGGTTATTTCCTGCATGGCCTGAGCGATGACATTCACAGTTGGGTTCGCATCCACGATCCACCGACCCGGCTGCACGCCATGCGCTTAGCTCGAAATGTGGAGCTCGCTCTCACGGGAGGCGGTAGTACTCAATCCTACAGCGGGGAGTCCCGCAAATTCATTAGGGTCTGCAAGTCTGAACCATGACATCCTTCAATACGCTCGGGACCACACCAATCAGACAGGGCTCTTATTCCCCTTGCCAAACATGGGGCGACCATCGGGAAGTAAGCTCCCTGCGAGCCTCCTACTCACACCACCCCTGATGGGCGAGGTGTTCGCCACTTGACTACCCAGGAGTGGAAGGATCGATGCTGCAAGGGCCTTTGTTTCCACTGTGGTTAGCTCTATAAACCCATGCACAGGTGTCCCAATCATCACTTTAGGGTGTTATTACTGGGCGAAAACAATCCTGGACATGAAGATGGGGCAACCGATTGGGGCCCCGAGGCCGCCTGTGACAACGAGGAGCCTGTTCCCCACATCCAACCTTGAGGACAAGGCTGTTTTCAAGGGGGGAGGGTGAGTGTTAAGAACCTGTGAGCTGAAAGGAGTTGGGGGTATAATGGTCTTTGTATGGGGATAGTTTGTTAGAGTGGTATCAAGTTTGTTAGTTTGTTAGTAGTGGGGGAGGAGTAGTTTTCTCCATGTGGAAAGGTGGGGTGTTATAAGTAGAAGCACTAGGGAGGGAGGGAGGGAAGTGTAACTCAAAGCTTCGTAGCAGATTCGACCACTTGGCTTGGGCGGGAGTCTCTCAATATTCTTACTCTTCCTCATTTCTACTGTATTTTGGTTACTTACCTTCTATAATAAAAGGCACCGGTCCTCTATTCTTATCATGCTCAGCCTCGCTGAGACACAACAAAATATAAGTAAACCAAACGTTAAACCACAGTTGAACCTCAGGTTCGTAATCCCGGTCAACTGGGAAAGTACCTCCATGGATGTCCATATCTATATATGTATACATGTATAGTCCCATACCTATACATATATACATAAATATGAATATTAATGAGTATGTGAATCAAATAACATGAAACCACATCAGCAGTCGATCCCTGGGTCCGTAATCCCGATTGCCTGGACATCCTGTGCAGGGGCATTGAGCTGGACGTCGTGCCATTCAAGCTGTGTATCATTAATTCAGTCTCTGGGTCTGTAATACCAATCGATATATACCTGCCTCGTCCAATGATGAAATTATATCTCTGAGCAAGCTACGTCACCACAGGGGGATACTCGTCCTACACCTGGGTTCACACGTACTTGCCTTCAATCCCTGGAACTAGGATACCGTATCCGACCACTGAGCCTGTCTAAGGCATTCCTACATTGGAAATCCAAGTATCACTTAGGGTATACAAGTCATCGAACCACTGAGCCCGTCCAAGGCATTTTATACAACAAGAATCCAAGTATGACTTAGGGTATATAAGTCATCAACTAAGGCTGAACAACTGGATACTGGGAAACACCTTTAGACATTCCAACAAAATATATATCAGAATACATACATCTAGGCTCAATAACCAAGTCCCAGGTAGTACCTCTGGGTACACCAGTAAAATATCAGAAATAACATGGCTCAAAATCCATATCCCAGGAAAGAATGTTTGGGCATTCCAATGAGCAAAAAAGATCTCGAGAAGAATATCCGGGCATCCCAACCGGAATAAAAATACCTTGCGTTAGGCTCAACAGCCACCTACCAGGAAGCACCTTTGGTAAACATCATTGCATCAACAATAACCATGTGAAAGATATAAACAAATGAGTGAGGGTGGCCCGAACGCCCAACCCAGCACTCCAGTCATAGCCCCACAAGCTTACCAGTTCTGTACAGGTTCTAAGGTGACACCTGCTACCATCTCTACCCAAACCCAACGTACAGCTTAGGGTCGGTCAAACAACAGGCACCAACTGGGTCTCTCAAATCAAGCACTGATGAGGCATCCTACTAGGGATCATCAGAACGATACAAAAGTACAGGGGGGACTCCCTAGATTAGAACATAAGCAAAGACATCCCTCAGGGGATCCTTAGAAGCATCTGGTCTCACAACCTCCTAGGCCAGAATGATACGTCTCACAAGGGGAACGTCCCCAAAAGCATAAGTCACAGGAGGTAGCTTATAGCTCATCTCATATCAAGGTCTCAACTAGGTTGGTCCGAACACCCAACCAATCATTCACGCCAAGTCTCACTCTCAGGAGACAACTGAATTCAAAAGCCGGAGGGATGACCTCTCAGTTTAGATAGAAGCCCCAAAACACCCATTAGGAGTCCTCAAAACGCTCCACGGGTTTCACCATCGCGATCTACGTGGAAAACCACTCAGAATGAACTACTCTTGGGTCCAATTCTAATACCGGGGAATAAAATAGGAAAAGACCCTCAAAGGGTACCAAGAGAGGAGTATGCGACATGTAGATACCATACACGATGTCTGCCCTTGATCTTCCACAAGGGCGCGTACACTCGTCGGTCCGGGCGTGTAAACACCCCAGGTACATGGTGCGTAAGGAGAGAATATGGCATGTACCCTACATGGGGTACCTGCCCGTGTCCCTCATCTAGCCTGGCCGAATACATGGCTAGGCTGTGTACTTTTACATGGCGTGCTACCCACACTGGATCTGGCTGTGTACGCTACACGACCATATACCCTTACACGGGTAGCCATGCCTGGGTACTCGGCTACATGGCCGAGTACCGGTACACGACGTGTATACCCCATACACGGTGTGTACTACATAAAACACCATCTTCCCTCAAACGGGAAGAACACATGGCGTGTCACCTTGGACTACACGCCCTGTTATCGGGTTTTCTCGAACAGAAAACCCTCAGATCGCCTGAAACCCCTGTTTAAACCCCCAAATCAATAGATCCGGCCACTAGGGTCCACAATCAAGCATTATAGGGCTTTAAAAACTTGAAACAATGAATCTAAAGGGGTTTTGCCTTAAATCTTAAAAACGGCCTACCTTTGGGCAGAAACCGCCGGAGCTTGGCTCGATTTGATGGTCCACGGTGGGCGCACGTTGATCCAGTGCATCTAGAGCTTTGCGACAGTACCTCTTTATCTCCCTCCCTCTCCCTTTATCCCTTAGGTTTCAGCGAAGGAGGAGCCGCACATGAGGCATCTGCGAGAAGGAAGGAAGGGAAGAAAAGAAAAGTAAAAGAAAGAAAAAGGAAAAGAAAAAGGAAAAGAAAAAGGGGACCGAGCCGACTCCGATGCCCAACTCGAGTTTATGCCTCGCCTAGGCTAAACTCTACGTTCTAGACTCAATGGAGGAACGAAATCTCAATCCGACACTCTGTTCAGAAGTTACGTCCGAACAAAACTATGCGAATAAATTAATATTTAATTTAATAAAAATTAAATATTAATTATTCCGTCAAAATTTGAACGGCTTAGATTTCTTCCAAACTACTGTCCTAGGGTAAACATCCTATTCCGGGACCAAAGAAGTGGTTATAAAAATTATCCAAGGTCATATGCTGGGGTAAAAAGACCATTTTACCCTTTTATGGGCATCTGACATCAAAAATTCAAATTTCTGCTCAAAACTGAAGTCCGAAAAAACACGGGTCCTTACAAGAATGGAGGAAGAGAGATTCTTGAGAGGCTCCCCAACTCTCCCACCCAATATTTTAGGCAACTAACAAACTAATTCCATCCCATCCCTTCTCTCCACCCTCCCCTTTTTAACAATTACACCTCTCCCCACGTGGCCCCAGCTGGCCTAACAACTTACCCCCCCTGGAAGGACAGTTCTACCCCTTCCAGAGTATTCTTCCCAGGTTGTACAGGTTGAGCAGTGGGCCTCTTTCCCCCTTTCTGGAATATGATTTCCAGGCTGTCCCAGTTGTTCCTGGTATAGGCTCCCCTTCTAGAGTATTCCTCACAAGGCTTATATGGAGGCTTGATCCCCAGGCCTTTGAATAGATAAAGTGTTAATCTTTTGAGTTTGGTTTTATTTTATTTTATATTTTTGATATTTCAGATATTACAACTGAAGCTGGATTAGTCTATGTGTTTCAGTTGTGTGCTCTGGCATCATATAGAATGTCATGGGTGTGTGGTATAGATGACAGGTACTGAATCTCAACTTCGTACCTTTTTATAAGGCGGAGTCAAAATGCAATTTAACTGCTTAGATGGAATTGTAGCACGATTGCAACAGGGCTGAAAATAACATCCATGATAAGGGATAATTTCTTAGATTAGCAGGACAGTGTTTTGTTTGGCTTAAGGTGTTTTTGCTAGGAATTCTGGCCGAATTACATGCCCAAATGATATGCTTAGCAAGGGGATGTACCTGGATGCCAAATGATTGAGAACATGTGTAGGTCTATCTTAATTGAAAAATAAGTGGGGATGGTGACAAATTTCATGAATATCCATCTTGGTTGACTGCTGGTCAACTGGTTCTCACCGGCTACTCAAATTAAATTATGAAGGACAAATTTAAAAAATAGAAAGCTTCTCTTAACAGTTATTTAAGTTCGTTTTCCCTCATAAATTTGGTTCTTTTTAAAGGTTCGTATAGGGTTCCCTTTCTTTATTTTTCACAAGGGGATTTTTTGTGAAGGATCTACATACTTGGAAATAAGATATTTGAGACATCTTTAAAAAAAGTAAACATGATCTGTAAAATCATATTTGGGTAGGATGCTAGTTCATATTATTTGTTTCCCTTGTAGATAATGTATTTGCTTTTGTTTCTTGGAAAAGTACCATTTTACTTAGGGATGTAATCTTGAAGGAAAGAAATGGTATTTTCATTGATTCACACAGATTCTATGAAACTTTGTTTTCATTCCTATGATTTGATGGTTTTACTTATAGCAGAAGCTGTTATTCCACCACTTTTGTGTGATTGCTCAATTGTTGAAAATTGTAATTTTTACTATTTGGTCTTTGAGCCAACATTTATGGAAAATTATGCAGTCTAATATTTTCTTGTGACACTTTTTTCCTTGTTCACATATTCAAGCATTTATATTTTAAATAGGATAAATATGAAATTAGAGATAAAATCGGTGCAAACCATTTGCAGCTAATGTGGGGTAGCATTCAATTTGATGGTGTGCACTTCAGGTATCTTTTGCTTGCTATTAAAGAGTTGCAGTTGGGCATGTTATGTGGGGGTGCTATGTATCAGATTTTCAAATCACTGCAATTTCCTGGCTGAAAAGTTTTTGTTTGATGATGCTGTCCCAGTTGATTATTATCTGGTTTACTGTTAATTTTTTTTCTCTTGAAGTTTTTTCACAAGCTCATTCATTCAGGTAAGATGCATCATTGTTTATTTTAGATTTTTTCATCCAGGATCTATATGATTCCTTCTAGCCCACTTCTATTGTTGCCAAGGGGTCTATCTTTTTGCAATTTTCTAGTATTAGATTTTATGCATTCCTTTCCACATATAGGAAATTTTTGCTTCTAATGTGATAATAAATTTAGGAAATGGTGATGCTTCTGGTATTCGATTTTTTAGGAATAGTCACTCCCAGGTTCATAACTGTGGGGGCCACTCCCAATATGGGGTGGAACTTTTTAGCGGGAGAAGAAACTTATGTCGGCAGCTGATTCCATAGACAAGCAGCAGGTTAGTCGATGCGGTGGGTAGCCTTCATGGACCTCCAGCAGGCGGCAGAAGGAAGTCTCTCGGGTTGATGGACCAACCCCAACAACCAAAGAAATTTCTGGTTTCCATCCGTCTATAAAATGGGTTGTATTCCCTTATTTTTTTGTAAGATGTGGTGTATGTTTGTAATCCTCCGTCGAGAACTGGAGAGACGTGAATAGAGAAAGACCCCATTCTCCCGTGGACGTAGGTCATCTGACCGAACCATGTTAAATCCTTGCGTTGCTCCGTTTGCTTCCTGTTTTTGTGTGTTTGAGGTACCATGCACCTCTACTGCACCCCAAAAAGTGGTATCAAAGGTGAGTTGGAGCGAACATAGTTGAACCGGCAAGGTGATGACGATTTTTCTAATGGACAAAAAATTAACGTTTGTCGGAAAATTTTTCTGAGGCCAGATCTGTGAAGAGGACGGCGAGATGAATTCAACGGCGCAAGCGACGATAAAAACGGAGTTGAAACGAGCCCGGTATGCTCGGTCAAAGTTTGCTCAATCCTGTAGGTGAACAGTACCCCGTGCCTGAGAAGACAACACTGTTCACACTACCAACGAATATTCTGGTGAGATTCTGGCAGGAACTCTGGTGTACCATGTCAGCGCCACACCAGCAGGCGATCTGGACCGTTGAGTTTGTTTTGACGATATCTCGGTCAATTGGTGTCCGATTTCGGCGATCCAGGAGTCGATTCCAACTATTTTGACCATTCTAGACGCATCTGTACAGTGAGTTTTTAAAAATTATAACTCTATCAGTTGGTTTCATAAGGGCGCGGTATCAACGACGGTGATCGCGTTTTGCGACGACGACGATGGCTGTTGGCGGAGCACTACCAAGATTTGAGATCGAGAAGTTCGATGGTCTAAATAATTTAGGTTTGTGGCAAAGCATGGTGAAAGATATTTTTGTGCAGTAGGGCATGATCAGAGCATTGATCAGAGAAAAGCCCGAGACAACTAGTGTCGATGATTGGGAAGAGCTCGAGATGCGGGTCGTCACCACAATTCGACTATGCCTGGAGAATGAGGTAAAGTACTCGGTGTTGGACGAGACATCACCGAAGGAGATCTGGAAGAAGTTGGAGCAGCGGTATATGGTGAAATCGCTCACCAACAAGTTGTTCTTAAAGAAGAAATTGTACCAGTTGTGCATGGACGAGAGAGCGAATTTGTTGGATCATACCAATGAATTCAACATGATCCTGACCCAGTTATTGGGGCTCGACGTGAAGGTTGGAGATGAAGATAAAGCGCTTTTGCTTTTATCATCCCTACCAAGCTCATTTTATAGGCTTGTGACTACATTGCTCATGGGGAAGGAGACATTGAAGTTGGACGATGTGATGACATCACTTCAAGATTCAGAGGCATTTCGACGACTCGCGATGCATTCAGGCGAGAAAATCATGGTGATGTGAGATGATCAACGTGGGAGGAGCCGGCATCGGTAGTCAGGAGGTAAAGAATGGCGGCCAAAATCCAGGGGGCGTGATCCTAGCGAAATCACCTATTTTTGGTGCGAGAAAAAGGGTCGCTATAAAAGTGAATGTGGAGAACGCAAACGGTACGTTGCTGGGAAGAAGAAAGTTGAAGAGGAGGATGTGGACATCACATGATTATCAGCTGATGATGAAATCTGCATGACAATGGGAAGCATGCACTCAGATGAGCGAGTTGAACATGGAGAAGTGCAGTGTCATTACTGCAAAAGATACGAGCACATGAAGCGGGAATGCTGATTTCTAAAGAGGAAGAACGAGCAGACTCAAAATCCAAAGGAAGACAGATGAGTTCTGGATTTGGGGAGTTCGACATAGATATGTATGATGAGAGGTACATTTGATACTTTTCAGCAGGTGCGAGACTCGGTGAGACTTGGTGATGGGTCAACATTCGAGGTTCAAGGAGTCGGGACGGTGAAATTAAAGACACCCGATGGAGGAGTTCATAAACTGGCTGATGTGAAATTCGTTCTGAGGATGAGACAGAACCTGATATTATTAAGTAGGCTTGATGCAAAAGGGTTCAAGATTTCCATAACAGGTGGAGTGTTGGAAGTCTCACGCGGGGATGCGGCGATTCTTACTCAGAAGGAGTCCCAAGGGTTGTATCATTTGATGGGGACCACAGTTAGCCCGAGATCGAGTGAATATAGTGGAAGTGTTACGTCATCTGATGTGAAGAAGCGTGTTCGATTTGCTGATGAAGTTTTCAACACCTGCAAGGAGACTGCAGGTCTTGCTTCTACCCCAAATTGGTTGTGAGGGGGAGATTTGTGGGGGCCACTCCCAATATGGGGTGGAACTTTTCAACGGGAGAAGAAACTTCTGTCGGCATCCGATTCCATAGACGAGCAGCAGGTCAGTCGACGCGGTGGGAAGTCTTCATGGACCTCCAGCAGGCGATAAGAGGAAGTCTCTTGGGTAGATGGACCGACCCCAACAACCAGAGAAATTTATGGTTTCCATCCGTCTATAAAATGGGTTGTATTCCCATGTTTGTTTGTAAGTGAAAGAGCACTGTCGTGGGCACCCTCAAATGATTAGTGTGATTTTGGGGTACTTAGGTGCAGCAGAGTGGCTGACCAAGGTCGTCTCTCAAAGGAGGAAGTGAATTTAACTACTTATTAGAGGTATTCTAAAAATAAAATAAAAGAGAATAAAATAACTAATTGAAAGGATGGGGGTGGTTTTTTTTATATAGTTTATGAACCTAGAAGAAGTTTGCTGGAAGAAGATTGCATTTTTTTTTGTTTTTAATTTTGAAATGAAGTTTCGATTAGAATGACACAACAAGAAGATGTTTGTTTAGACAATATTTAAAAGACGTAATCGATATAACTCTAGATCTTCAATTTATTATTAATCATTATCATTTAAATTAATATTCACTTAATTATAATCCCTTAATTTGTTAAATCCCGAACCCTACGAGAATTAACTTTACCACGAAGATGATGTGAATTTAACCCTAGGCTAACTTCGGAACATGCAATCGCAGCACCCTGCTTTGATTGATGTTCTAAGATTAGCTTATGGTCAGTGGTAAATTAAGGCACATATACATTCTAGAAATGAGGATGAATTGTGTTTAGGGATTATATTTGAACTCTACAAATTTATCCCGTGTGGTCTTGTATTACCGATTAAGATCGCGCTCTCACAATTTACACAAAATCCCGACCTCACGTGTTTTTGTGTTAATTGTTCAATTGCTTGCTTAGTTTCTTACAATTTAAAAACACAATTCATGGATCATATTTATTGAATTACAGTAGCTCATTGATTCAAAATAATTAAATGAAGAGGGTAGAAGATAGATCGATTACTAAAAGACTACTCTTCCATGGGTGGCGTAATCATCGTAGAAGCGTTTTGCATGTGCAGAGGTTTAAAATGGGTATAACCCAATAACGCTTCTACTCAAGAATTCCAGCCCAATTAGGAAGATTAAGAGAAGAAGAAATTTAAACAAAACAGAAGAAAAGATAAGAAATAAAAGAAGAACAAATAAGTTTATTACATAAACAAAATCATTACAACATGAAGGAGAAGAAGAAGGCTTCGTCGAAGGGATCCTTGCTTCAAGAGCTACCCTTATTGAAATGGTTGGAGAATTGGAGTGGATCCACTTCTCCTCTGTCCTCAACTTACCAATGCACGTCCCAACCTCTCCAAATGAGAAAAAACTCCAATTTATAGAGGGGAGGGGAGGAGAGGTTACAAGTGGTTTCAAGTGTGAATGTGGAAATTCGGCCAAATATTTTATGCTAACTTACACCGCCCATTTGACCACCAAAACGCGTGAATTATCCGGCCTTCCAGAAGGATCAAATGTGCGGATATGTGTCTTCTATCTCCTCTCCAAATTTGGGCTCAATAAAGGCCCATATGAAGGAGTTATGGTCGAAATACAGAAGATTATCCATTCTGGCGAGCCCAGCCCAACTTTAAATTTATGTCCCAATTTCAACAACCAAATGAACTCTTTAGCTCTAGTGTCCTGAATAAAAGTTGTAGATAATTAAGTTAGGAACACTGTTACAAAATTTCAATTTCAAATAATAAATATAAAAATATTTATATTCGAAATACTACAGTGAACTATAAAGGGTAAAACTGGAATTTTCATCAAATATTCAAATGAATGATCTAATCCCAAATATTTTATAAATAAACATATTTAACACAATGTGAGGAAATTATATCATTTATTATCAATAAAATATTCAATAAAATAGTGTTTTATCAACTCCCCCACACTTACCCTTTTGCACTCCTGGGCAAAATCTCATATCAAGTAAACATCAATATCAAATCAAAACCAATTTTAAAACACATATCCTTAAGATCAATCAATTTCACACCAAGAATAAAAAGATATCATGCCTCATAAAAAACCTTATTTCAAGTTCTCCATTTATATCATTCAATATATTTCCACTTCATTTATCCGCCCATGCACAAAACACTTACCTCGCTTGAATTTTCTCTCATCACTCAAATATCAATTTTTTTTTGCAATGTCTTTCTCATCCAAACTCATACAAGGGTCACCATAGGCTTGATAGATTCCTACATCTCTACCCGATGTGAGTCAAGGACATATGTTTATCATGAGGACTTTTCAGGGTTGTTCTGTGGCTTTCGGTTGGTAGGATTAAGATGTGAAAAACTCTGAGGCTGAATGAGGAGGGCTTGACTCTTTTGAAGCAAAATTGCATTAATCTAATTTTCACTTAAATATGGTCTTCTCTTCAATACCCATAGTATCAATTCAGCTCCATCATCATGAAAAGTCATGAATGGTTTACACCATTCATCATTTCAGCATAAAAAATGTCAATCTTCTAAAACATGATTTTCTTGAAAGCTCCAGATGGGCACAACTTTCCACCTCAATTAGAAGCTCCAGAAAAAGGCACAGTTTCACTTGTCATGAAAGCTCCAGAAAAGGCACAGCTTTCAATATAATGACTTTATTTAGCAGCAAACACATCTCTTCAGAATTTAATTTTCCACCCAAAGTATCACATAATGTGGTGGCACAACACAAGACAGCTTCCCCCACACTTAAGCTCAACTAGATTATGCAATTTCACTTCAAGAGTTGGTTGGATAGGGAAAATTGGCTTGTAATGTGGCTTAACCTAACAGGATGTGCATGGATTCTAAGGGCTAAAAGGATTAAATATTCAAGGTAGGCCATTATAAAAAAGGATTCTTTGAAATAGGGGCTTTAATACCAAACAAATGCCTCAATCATTTAAACATATGTACCTCAAACCCTCAAGTTTTGACAGGAATAGATCAAATTCTGGTTAAATCAAGCATGGTTTGGTTCTCTCAAGAAGTGAGGTGAATGTAAAGAATATGAAAATAATGGTTTAGAAGCCTCACAGGAAAGTGATTTCAAATATAAAGACAGTGAGATTGGCATGGGATTCAAAATTCAGCGTACTTTTCATGAAATTACTAAATATTTGAACTTGAAACAAAGTCATTTCAGCATTCATTTAAGATTAGTTTCAAGGGGTAAATTGTTTCACTTATTGATATGGATTTAAAAATGGTGATGAGAATCATTTCAGCTCAAAAGTTTCAAAAACACACAGAAAATTGTAAAATAAACACACAAATTTTGAAAAACATACAATTTTTTTTGGTTTTTTTTTAACAGGAAAACAATTGAAATTACTAAACTAAAAGGTTCCCTCCCCCACACTTAAAATATTTCATTGTCCTTAATGTGAACCTATGAGATGATATATGCACATGAAATGTAGAATTTTTAAATAGGACAAATAATATAAAAGTGAAAGGGTTAGGAACAGCCTGATGTGATCAAGTGATGATGGGGTCATGCAGTGTGATAAAATCCACTGCATCAGTAGGATGTCCCTCAATGTATCTCTTCAAACGTTGCCCATTGACTGTAAAGATCCTTCCAGTGTCCTCTTGTTTGATCTCCACTGCACCATAAAAAAAAACATTAGACACAATATAAGGACCTAACCATCTGGAACGCAACTTACCAGGCATCAACTTCAGTCGTGAACTATAGAGAAGGACTTTCTCTCCAACATGAAACTCCCTTTGTTGGATCATTTTGTCATGAGATGCTTTTGATCTTTCCTTGTAGAGCCTTGAGTTCTCATATGATGACAGTCGAATCTCCTCAAGCTCTTGAATTTGCAACTTCCTTTGAATTCCAGCTTGGGCCAAATCCATGTTACATTTCTTTATAGCCCAATATGCCCGATGCTCGACTTCCACGGGGAGATGACACGCTTTCCTAAAAACAATCCGAAATGGGGACATACCAATGGGGGTCTTGTATGCTGTCCTATAAGCCCACAATGCATCATCCAAGCGCTTGCTCCAATCCTTCCTATTTGGCTGCACAGTTTTCTCCAAGATTTGTTTCAACTCACGATTTGAAATCTCAGCCTGGCCATTTGTTTGGGGGTGGTATGGTGTTGATGTTTTGTGTGTCACCCCATACTTTCGAAGGAGGGAAGCAAAATTCCTATTGCAAAAGTGTGTCCCTTGGTCACTGATGATGGCCTTTGGTACTCCAAACCTGCAAAAAATCTGTGCTTTGACAAAGTCCACAACAACATGAGAAT
Organism: Viscum album; assembly: GCA_963277665.1. NCBI lineage: Eukaryota > Viridiplantae > Streptophyta > Magnoliopsida > Santalales > Viscaceae > Viscum > Viscum album. Next base: position 1,626,226,549 of record OY728156.1, on the reverse strand, counting down.
CGTCAGTCCTGGTGGCCTTGGCCTCCACCCATTTACTCACATAATCAACAGCAACCAAAATATACAAAAATCCAAATGAACTAGGAAAAGGACCCATAAAGTCGATTCCCCATACATCAAAAATCTCACAAAATAGTATGGGTTGTTGGGGCATCTCATGTCTCCTAGAAATGTTCCCAGTGTGTTGGCAACGAGAGCATGACTTACAAAACAAATGGGCATCATGGAACAAGCTAGGCCAATATAATCCAGAGTCTAAAACCTTCCTAGCTGTCCGCTGGGGTCTAAAGTGTCCACCACATGCAAGTGTATGACAGAATTGCAAAACAGACTCAAACTCATGATCGGGAATACACCTCCTAATAACTTGGTCACTACACATGCGCCAGAGTTAAGGATCATCCCACACATAAAACCTAGACTCACTTTTTAATTTTTGGACTTGATGTTTCTTTAAGTTTGCTGGGATTTCAGAAGCAACAAGGTAGTTAACTAAATCAGCATACCAAGGATGCGTACCTGAGATGGTATAGAGATGCTCATCAGGGAAAGTGTCCTGAAGTGGTACCTGATCCAAGGTTCCATCCTCTAGTGTGTGAGTAAGCCTACTCATGTGGTCCGCCACCAAATTCTCTGACCCCTTCTTGTCCTTTATCTCAAGGTCAAACTCTTGAAGAAGGAGCATCCAACGGATAAGTCGTGGCTTTGCATCTGGCTTCTTTAGGAGGTACCTCAAAGCTGCATGGTCAGAAAAAACAACTACTTTAGAGCCCAATAAATATGAACGGAATTTATCTAAAGCAAATATGACAGCAAGAAACTCCTTTTCTGTGGTAGTGTAGTTTTATTGGGCTGAATCTAGTGTCCTCGATGCATAGGCGATCACATGTGAACGTCCCTCCACCCTCTGAGATAAGACAGCTCCAACCGCGAAGTTGGAGGCGTCACACATAAGCTCAAATGGAAGGTCCCACCATGGGAGCTGTATGATTGGTGGAGTGGTCAGACACTTCTTCAGCTCATCAAATGATACCCTGCATAAATCATCAAAATTGAAGTCAATATCTTTTTGAAGCAATCGAGATAAGGGTAGAGCAATCTTACTAAAATCTCTGATAAAGCGTCGATAAAATCCAGCATGCCCAAGGAATGATCGAACATCACGCACACATGTAGGATATGGGAGGGATGAAATAACGTCTACCTTAGATTTATCAACTTCAATGCCATGTTGTGAGACTATATGACCTAAGACAATTCCCTTTTCGACCATGAAATGACATTTTTCAAAATTTAAGACCAGATTCTTCTCAATACAACGATGCAACACATCACCCAAACTAGAGAGACATTCATCAAATGAGGACCCATAAACTGTAAAATCATCCATAAATACCTCCATGCAGGTCTCAATGAAATCTGAGAAAATACTCACCATGCATCTCTGGAAGGTACCTGGGGCATTGCAAAGTCCAAATGGCATCCTTTGGTAAGCAAAGGTACCGAATGGGTAGGTGAATGTTGTCTTCTCCTGGTCCTCTGCTGCAATGGGAACCTAAAAATAGCCAGAAAATCCATCCAAGAAACAATAGTGTGTCTTCCCAGCTAGTCTCTCAAGCATCTGGTCAATGAATGGAAGTGGGAAATGGTCCTTACGAGTGGATTGATTTAGTTTCCTATAATCGATACACACTCGCCAACTGTTTTGTACTCTCACAGGAACTAACTCATCATTTTCATTTTTTATAACAGTGAAACCAGTTTTCTTTGGTACAACCTGAACAGGGCTAACCCATTGTGAGTCAGAAATAGGGTAAATGATACCCGCCTCAAGTAATTTTTCAACTTCTTTCTTAACAACTTCTAGGAGGGTGGGATTAAGTCTCCTTTGTGGCTGTCTCACCGGTTTAGCCCCATCCTCCAAGAGAATCCTATGCATGCAAATGGAGGGGCTAATACCTGATATGTCTTCCAATGTCCAACCAATTTCCCTAATGTTATCTCTCAAAAGATTCAAAAGTTTTTATTCATGTTCAAAAGAGAGATTGTTAGCAATTATGACAGGTAATCTATCACCACTGAGCAAGTATGCATATTTGAGATTTGGGGGCAATGGCTTGAGTTCCAATGTAGGTGGGTGATGTATGGATGGAGAAATTGATGCAACAGACATATCTGCACAATGAAAATCAGTATCAGAATAAAAATCATCACAATTAGAGAATAAAGCACCAAATCCATCAGCATACTCAATAGCCATGTCATAATCAGAGTTCACATGATCAAAATTAGAATATGATTCCATTTCAAAATCAAATCTTAGAGAGTCTTGTTCCTTAAAAATGGGTGTAGAAGTATTCTTAGACATCAAACTAGAACCAATACTCATAATCTCCCTAAGCATAGGACAATCCAATTCCATGATGTTTTTACTTGGTGGTTCAAAATGGGAGATAACAAAAGCAGAATGGTCCTCTGAGGGGTACTTCATGGAATCCATAACATTAAATATCACAACTTCATCTCCAAAATCCATGGAAAGTGTACCCTCATTGACATTTATGATAGTTTTTGCAGTTTTGAGGAAGGGTCTACCTAAGATAATGGGGGCATGAGAACTTACCTGATCATCCTCCATGTTAAGCACATAGAAGTCTGCTGGAAAGATCATGTCTCTTACCCGAACAAGTACATCCTCAAGAACTCCCGCTGGATATGCCGTAGCTCTATTCGCCAACTGCACCACTACTCTTGTCGGCTTCAACTCACCAACCTGCAAGGAAGAGAATACAGAGTGAGGCATCACATTTATTGAAGCTCCTAAATCACAAAGAGCATCAGAGAAGTGCAACTCCCCTATGGTACATGGGATGGTGAATGTCCCAGGATCCTTGAACTTTGTTGGCATTGCTAGAGTTGGTGTAATGAGTGCCGATACATTCCTTCCAAGGTTGATCCTCTCATTCCCCTTGAGCCCTCTTCGATTGGTGCAGAGTTCTTTTAAAAATTTGGCATACCTTGGGATTTGATTAATGGCTTCAAGTAGAGGAATGTTGATCTCCACACGCTTGAATGTGTCCAAAACCTCCTTTTTTATTGCTTCTTCAGCCATCTTCTTGGTTTGAACAACCCTGTTTGGAAAAGGAAGGGGTTTAGGAGGAACATCATCAATCTTTTTCTTACCTTTATCTTTCTCCTTGGATTGCTCATCAGTTGGTATGAAATGCGGCTTCTCTGAAGTTGAGGTGAATCCTGGTGGAATGGTAGGTGCAGATGTATCGTTCATTTGCTTCCCACTTCTCAATGTGATGGCACTAACATTCCCCTTTGGATTTGGAGTGGGTTGGGAAGGTAGATTTCCAGAATTCTTACTCACAAGTTCATGGAGGGCGGTGGAAATCTGACTCATTTGAGTCTTCAACTCTCTCAGCTACGAACCTTGACTCTTCAGCTCATTCTATTGATTAAGAACAATTTGTTTCAAAATATCATCAGTGTTAGAGTCTACCTTGTGTTGGATATTCCCTTGTTGCTGACTTGTTGATGTTTGAGCTTCGAATCTCCTTTGGGGTTGTTGGAAACCCTGCTGGTAAGGCGGAGGCTGCTGGAAGTTTGGTTGAAAAGGGGGCCTTTGTTGTTGTCCAGAGCCATACCTCATGTTTGGTTGATCTTTCCACCCTTGGTTGTATGTTGTATCAAACTTCTTTTGGGGATATGGTTGTTGTTGTTGCTGCTGAAATGGTCTCCCAGGGAACACTGCTGCACAATCTTCTGTTTCTTGGAGTTGTGGGCAACAGTCAGTTGGGTGGCTTGTCTCAGTGCAAATACCACAAGGCCTTGAAGGAGGGGGTTGGGATGTCTTTTGAGCCAATGCAATCTGCCTCACCATAGTTGTCAATTCTTCTAACTTAGTATCAATCAAATGACTTTCAAGAGAAGAAGGACTTACTTGATGTACTCCTCGAACATGTGGTGTACCTCTATCACCGAATTGTTGAGAGTTTTGGGCCATTTTTTCGATCAATGCTTGTGCAGCTACTGGTGTCTTGTCCACCAATGCTCCTCCAGCTGCAGCATCCACCATGCTTCTCTCCATAGGTGTGAGTCCTTCGTAGAAGTATTGGATGAGGAGTTTCTCACTGATTTGGTGATGCAGACAGCTTGCACACAACTTCTTGAATCTCTCCCAATACTCATACAATGACTCCCCTTGTGCTTGCTTGATCCCCGATATCTCCTTTCGAATGAATGTTGTCCTTGATGCTGGAAAAAATCTTTGCAAGAAAAGACGTTTCAAATCATTCCAACATGTTACATATTCAGGTTGCAAATAATACATCCAATCTTTTGCAGCTCCATCAAGTGAGAATGGGAATGCTCTTAATTTAATTTGATCTTCAGAAACATTTCTTGGTTTTAAAGTTGAGCAAACCACATTAAATTCCTTAAGGTGTTTGTTGGGATCCTCACCAGATAATCCATGAAACTTTGGAAGAAGGTGAATTAATCCATATTTCAATTCAAAGTCCGATTCAAGATTTGGGTATGCAATACAATTTGGTTGATAGTTAATATCAGGTGCAGCCAATTCTCGAATGGTTCTATTAAGTTCATTTCCATTGTTTCCAGCCATTGGTTCTTGTTTTATGGTTGAATTTGAATTGCTTCCAATTTCAATGTTCTGATATTGGAGTAATTCTCCAACTGGTTGAATGTTGAAACTTCCCGTAGACTGAGAATTTCTGATTCGTGCCCTAAGGCTACGTTCAATCTCAGGGTCAAGATCTAAGAGATCTTTGGGATTAGTTCGTGTCATAGATCAAATAAAAATGAAAAGAAAGAAGGTGGACCATAGTAAAATAAAAATGAGAAGTTTGAGTTGATGGTCCAAAAATAAGTAGAAGAAAATAAAAGAAGAAGAAGAAAAATCAGATTGGGTAAAGAAGGAAGAAAGAAGAGAGGAAGAGAATAAAATGTAAAATAAAATAAATACCTCTAATTGGTTGAAATAATTACTTGACTCCTCGGCAATGACGCCAATTTGAAAGAGCACTGTCGTGGGCGCCCTCAAATGATTAGTGTGATTTTGGGGTACTTAGGTGCAGCAGAGTGGCTGACCAAGGTCGTCTCTCAAAGGAGGAAGTGAATTTAACTACTTATTAGAGGCATTCTAAAAATAAAATAAAAGAGAATAAAATAACTAATTGAAAGGATGGGGGTGGTTTTTTTTATATAGTTTATGAACCTAGAAGAAGTTTGCTGGAAGAAGATTGCATTTTTTTTGTTTTTAATTTTGAAATGAAGTTTCGATTAGAATGACACAACAAGAAGATGTTTGTTTAGACAATATTTAAAAGACGTAATCGATCTAACTCTACCTCTTCACTTTATTATTAATCATTATCATTTAAATTAACATTCACTTAATTATGATCCCTTAATTTGTTAAATCCCAAACCCTACGAGAATTAACTTTACCACGAAGATGATGTGAATTTAACCCTAGGCTAACTTCGGAACATGCAATCGCAGCACCCTGCTTTGATTGATGTTCTAAGATTAGCTTATGGTCAGTGGTAAATTAAGGCACATATCCATTATAGAAATTAGGATGAATTGTGTTTAGGGATTATATTTGAACTCTACAAATTTATCCCGTGTGGTCTTGTATTACCGATTAAGATCACGCTCTCACAATTTACACAAAATCCCGACCTCGCGTGTTTTTGTGTTAATTGTTCAATTGCTTGCTTAGTTTCTTACAATTTAAAAACACAATTCATGGATCATATTTAGTGAATTACAGTAGCTCATTTATTCAAAATAATTAAATGAAGAGGGTAGAAGATAGATCAATTACTAAATGACTACTCTTCCATGGGTGGCGTAATCATCGTAGAAGCGTTTTGCATGTGCAAAGGTTTAAAATGGGTATAACCCAATAACGCTTCTACTCAAGAATTCCAGACCAATTAGGAAGATTAAGAGAAGAAGAAATTTAAACAAAACATAAGAAAAGAGAAGAAATAAAAGAAGAACAAATAAGTTTATTACATAAACAAAATCATTACAACATGAAGGAGAAGAAGAAGGCTTCGTCGAAGGGATCCTTGCTTCAAGAGCTACCCTTATTGAAATGGTTGGAGAATTGGAGTGGATCCACTTCTCATCTTCCATAAACTTCCCAATGCACGTCCCAAACCCTCCAAATGAGAAAAAACTCCAATTTATAGAGGGGAGGGGAGGAGAGGTTACAAGTGGTTTCAAGTGTGAATGTGGAAATTCGGCCAAATATTTTATGCCAACTTGCACCGCCCATTTGACCACCGAAACGCGTGAATTATCCGGCCTTAAAGAAGGATAAAATGTGAGTATATGTGTCTTCTATCTCCTCTACAAATTTGGGCTCAATAAGGGCCCATATGAAGGAGTTATGGCCGAAATACAGAAGCTTCTCCATTCTGGCGATCCCATCCCAACTTTGAATTCATGGCCCAATTTCAACAACCAAATGAACTCTTTAGCTCTAGTGTCCTGAATAAAAGTTGTAGATAATTAAGTTATTAACACTGTTACAAAATTTCAATTTCAAATAATAAATATAAAAATATTTATATTCGAAATACTACAGTGAACTATAAAGGGTAAAACTGGAATTTTCATCAAATATTCAAATGAATGATCTAATCCCAAATATTTTATAAATAAACATATTTAACACAATGTGAGGAAATTATATCATTTATTATCAATAAAATATTCAATAAAATAGTGTTTTATCAGTAAGATGCGGTGTATGTTTGTAATCCTTTGTCGAGAACCAGAGAGATGTGAATAGAGAAAGACCTCATTCTCCCATGGACGTAGGTCATCCGACCAAACCACGTTAAATCCTTGCGTTGCTCTGTTTGCTTCATGTTTTTGTGTGTTTGAGGTACCACGCACCTCCGCTGCGCCCCAATAATAACACCTATAAGTAGATAAAGGTATGTGTGATTTGATTAGATATAATTCCAGATACCCATTAATATGTGATTTTATCACTAGGAGCATGTGTCACGTTAGGTGTTATGCCGTTCGGCTAAGGGGCGAGTGCAGGAGGACAGAGCGACTAGGACATGCAACGGGGGAAGGAGGACAGTGCAGGGGGCCTGTGAAAGGGGAGATGGTACGTCAGGCTAGAAGCGGAGGGAGGGCACGAGGCCTGGATGTGGCTAGTCCAGGGAGGGGAACCGTGCCTGGAGGTGCTGCCAGGGGATGTGCGTTGCAGCAGGAGGAGGAGTTTTCGGGGATGCGTTGGGCACATAAATGGAAGGGGTGACACAACTATTATGATGACCTTTGTGAAAGAACCCAGTTAGGATAATTGTATCACTAAGAAGGGGGAGGGGTGAATCAGTGATATATTTTCTTTTTATGTTTTCTTGAAACAACCTTCACTTCCTGTTAAAGATTTCGTTCCTCACTGAAAACAAATCAAACACACATCCACAGGAGAAAAAATATTTACAAGGTTTACTATACAATAAGAATAGTTATGTCCTTGATATGGTTTGAAAATAATTCAATACTACACAATCCACTAGAAAACAATCCTTTTGTGTGGAATACAACGAGTAGGATATGTCCTTTCACTCGTATAACACTATGAAAACAATCCAATAGTGCATGTGCTCTCTCTAACACAAATGATGTAATAAAAAGTTTTGTAACAAAACACGTCGCCTGTGCTTCTTTATCAACCTCTACGAATGTATTTTCTTAAAACAATTATTCAATTTCTTACCCAGAAGATGGTAAGAACTTCGAGAACTTTTGATATAAAACTCAGTCTGATTCTCCCAGTCCTATTCTCTCAGTCTGATTCTCCTAGTCTGATTGCTCAATACAAAAAATCAATCTCTGTCAAAATACGATTGAGACAATTCTGAACACTTTTCTTCCTCAGTCTGGAAATCCTGATACGCTAATCCAGCCCAATACGGAGATCACCTGAATACGATAAACAGTTGAATACGATAATCAGTTGAACACGATGATTAGCTAAATATGTTGTAATCCTATCTCTTCTCCTTTCACTTCTGTCCGCCATGAATTTTTCAAGAAAAACAATTCATAATCCTCCTTTTCTCTCTAGAATTTCTTCAGCGCTCTGCCTTCTCTCTACCTCTCATGAACAGTACTTCAGTCAGAAAAATACAATGTGCTTTTCGTCTTTTATAGGTGACCCAAAGATGGTTTGGGTGGGAATCTGAAACTATTTCCTGCTCAACCAAATTTTATGAATTTGCATTATTCTTTGAATTTCCGATGCATCTATGAATTTGTCAACGCTTCTCAACTCTTCTCATTTCTTCTAGATCCTTCTGGAATCTTCTAAAACCTTTTTCTCTCCTGATTTTATTTTCAAACACCAATTTGATTCTGAGTTTCTCAATACGATTCCTTCAATATAATCCTCTATACTAATTGTATGAAGAAGGAATAGACATATTCAATATTCTTCGAAAATCTCAGTCCGATTCTTTTTCTTCATTATGATTTCCTGATACGATTTCTCCATTACATTCAGCAAGATGAATCGGTATCAACTCCGATATGATGACTCTTGACCCAATTGATAAAAATCCTTTGAAAACAAATCAGAGCTTTTCTTTCTCTTCTGAATACGATACCCATAAATTTAATTCTATGAAGATTTATATCTTTTGGCTTTTAGTCTGACTAAAAATCAGTACCTTCGGTTTCTCACATTTGTCACAAATCTTCCAATCCTTCAAATTTCAAGCTCCCCCTTTGACAACACATCCAACTATCTCCTTCATACTCTTACCAAACTCAAGTATGATTCCAGTTTTGATTGACATTACAATTTTCCTCATTATGATAAAGACAATTGTAAGTCTCTCCTGATAAATGGTTGACTACATTGATCTAATTTGTACTTATGTAATTGTATAAAATAATGTTTGAAATGTGTTTAATATAGTGTTTTTTTGTATTTGTGTTGTAAATTTTATTTTATTTAAATTCTATATTGGTACTTGATTTCTCTAATTTCATGGTGTTTCTAGTGCTACAATGTTCTGTTACAACACACTACAGTATGCCCCTTTATCAACACTTCTAAAAGTGCCAATAAAAGTCTCCTTTATTAGCACTAAATAAAAGTACTGATAATTGTCCTTTATTAAAACTTTTTTTAGCATTGATAAATGAACCCTTTATTAGTGCTTCTTTAGTGTTGATAAAATCCTAGAGATTTTAATCTTTCTCCGGTATTCATCACTTCTTTAGCATTGATAAATGCCATTTTAGCACTTTTAAAGGCCTATTTTTTAGCATTATTATGCTAGAAAAAAAAATTATGTTGTGATTTTTTTCATTCTAAATGTAATGTGAGACTCATTTATCTATCTAGTTTACTAAGACTGCTAAACTGATCGGTCCTTCGGGATTTGATTTTGTGTAATTATGCCAGTGTAATAATAGCATGACTCAATCTCTGGGATTCTGGGGTTGGGTCACTACATCAAACATAAACTCATAAACCCATGATGGAATCAATAACTCTTAAGTTAATAAAGACATATATGCTTCTAAAATTTAAGATAATCCTTAGATGTTTAATGATTCTTATAACCAAAATAGCATTAGTAAAATTACTTCTATAATTTAATTCTTGAATCCCAATACATAAATACTTCAGCCATTATATTTCAACATAGGTACATCGTTGTTCTAGGGGTTAACCTATATAATAGGGAATCAACTCGAATAATACCTAGGTTCCATACATTTAAGACAATGAACTATAAATGGATCCCTACGATGAGATTTTTTTTCCTTCCATCGCACTCTTTATTTTTCCTTGACAATTCATCGCTTTATCCCCTTATTTTTCATACATGAAACATTTTCATATTCCTTTGAGGAAATTTATTGGGTGTCTCTTTCCACATTTATTACATGTAGGAAATCAAGGCTTCTTTCCTCCATTGTATCCACCACTCGAGATCTTAGAAAAATCTATCCTTATCTTCTTTGGTGATTCTAAGAGTTGGTTAAGGTATATACTATTAATCATATTTTAGGATAACTGATTAGGAATAATCACGATATATTTCACTCCTATAATAATCCCATTTTGTTTCTCATATTAACCAAATTATCTTTCATATTTAATGTTAACACGATTCCTTTAGGTTCCAACCATTGACTAAAATGAAAAAGTACAGTGTGAGAAATAATAATCATAGTGGGAAAACCATATAATAATTTATAAGATGTCTAAATATTGAAACCTTATTTTCAATATAGACACCTTATGTTTAACCTACATCATTCATTTTTACCATATATTCAAGTCCTTCATAATGGTCTGTAAAGAAAATGTGAATTATCCAAAGCAAATCCCCCAGGAGCGTCAAACCAAGTGAACAATAAGGATCATTGTTGTGTAAAAAGTAAGACTCTATTCAAGCCTAATGTTCATTTTCTAGAGTTATTACCACTAGGTATATCTATGATTGAACAATGTCCACTTGTAATATCTAGAAAAAGATGTATTTCCAGAAAAAACCACATAATCACAACCTTACCAAAACTTTTGGATGTTATTATATACTTATCCTCAAATTTTATATTAGGGTTATGTTATATAATATATTTTAACCTAAATAAAGTTCCTAAGGTTTCTAATAAACTTCCTCTAATACTAAATATAACAACCCCAACCCCAGTAGCCTGGATCCAGTGTTTTCTTTATTACATTGGTACTAAATACAAGCGATCACATCCCAAAGGAAAGAAAAGTTTAGTTGTATTGGTAAAATAGATACATACATGATTCCCATATTACATTCAAATACAAAAATTATAGCATATTTTTTTTGAGAATATAATTATTCCTTATAATATATCCTTACATATCAATCTTATCACACTGTCTAGATTCCAAGGAAAGGAAATAAAATAAGGGTGATCTCAAACGATCAGTGAAGATTAAGTATAATGGAAGCTATCATGAATCAAAAAGCATAATCAACATGGAAAAATAAATAATAGAATACAAATTCCCCTAAAATAATTTGACTATCATGATTACGTAAGGAATAATCAACATGGTATGGTAAATAATTAAACACACATTACATTTAATCAATAACTTGACTATCATGAATAGATAAGGCATAATTAGTATGGAAATGTAAATAACTGAACACACATGCCATTTAATCAATAACTTTTCTATAATTAATTGACAAGGCATAATAAATATGACAAGGTAAATAACTAAACACACATTCCATTTAATCAATAACTTTACTATCATGAATAGATAAAGCATAATCAACATAAAAAGGTAAATAACTGAAAACACACGCCATTTAATCAATAACTGAGAATGAAATGCATCAATAGATAATATAATTGTGAAAATCACATGGATAATAATAACTAAATTATTAATGAAGGAAATTATTAATTATTATATTTCATGATCCCAGGCATCATGATAACTCTAATTTCAATACCTTTCACAAGATAGTTTAAAACTATAGATAGAAACCCGTTTAATTCTAATTTACTGATTCACCTCACAAGATTACTGATGCATCGAGGGGATATATAATTATAGGCCACACCCATCATTGAATGTAAAAATCATTCCTCATATATCTAATAATCGATTTAATTCATGAACAATGTGACTTATCATCAAATATCCATATTGAGTAAACAATATAGATTTATCAATATTTCCCCAGATAATCAAATAACTTTAAATGTAGCACACCGTGTGTATAAATGATATATGGTTTAAGGGATAAATATATCCATGATAAATAATATGGATATTTAGGGGAAATTTAATTTCCAATGATCATAAGAAAGTGAATATTTCAGGGGAAAGTTAATGACTATAAAAAATGAATCAAGAAAGTGAATTTTAATAATTTCATTCGTTAAAATGATCAAAAACCATCCATATAAATAATAAGTATGGTATAAATACAAAATAACCATAATGAAGTATAAGTAAAATAAATGGCTATTTTAATTTAAGAATAGAAATACCATAAAAATGTCATAAAAAAATATTCTTGAGGAAAATATATTTCTCATCTTGAAAACTACCTTTTAAAACTAAAGGTTCAAAATAAATTTTGAAAGTATTTTACTTTGAAAATAACTTTTTAATATTATATTATAAGATTTAAAACATTGAGTTCAGACAATGGATGGAAATTCTATTCATTATGTACACGTTAAAACAAAGATTCCTTTCACTTTTTTAATAAAATCCCAACCGACCTTGTTTTGAAAATGACATGAAGATTACTTTCAATTTTTTTTATAAAAACTAAAAATGGGTAAAAATTTATTTAATAAATCATTTTTAAAAGGCTAAAAACATTTTTGAAATCATTTTTAGAAAACATGGTTTTGGTAGAAAAATGATTTTGGATCAAAGAGAGAAATGAAGTTAGATTTTATTAAAAACATTTTATCGATCATTTTAAGTACCAAAGAATAAAATAATGGCACTAATACTTGAAAAATTAATAGATAACCATAGGATAATAAAATTAAAGGGTTTTATTATAAAATTATCATATAATTTCTTTCAATGAAATTTCAAGAATATACAATGCTGATTAAAATGAGATTGTAAAATAAACCCTTACAAAGATCATAAAATTGAAGTAAGAATTAACCAATGAATTGATTATGTTTATAAAATGTAAATCCACATTAAAAAAATGGATATAAAACATAATATTTTCAAAATTAAATACACACATAAACATAGAATATCAAAGATAATTAAGAAGTAATATAAACCAATGAAAAGAAATTGAGTTATGAAATTCTTTACCACTTGGAAATTTTCAAGTCAAATCCCCTTGGATTAAATAATTCAAATTAAAAATTAAAATACCATGAATTATTAATAAATCATGATATTACATGTTAAAAGTGATTTTTATACACTATATAAAATAAATCAGGTGCATAACATTACAATATGGCTCAATGAAGGGAAGTTGATACAAAGTCCCATACCTCAAACTTCTTTTTGGTTGAACATGATTTAAACTCAAATATAATGGTTTAAGAATTTTATTAATATATACCATGACCATATAAATATTTATAATACCATATATGATCCCCTTATAACATTTTACCACCCATTTGTTAATAATAATTCCTTATTTTCTTTGTTTTGGGTGTTAATTGCCTTGTTTTCTCATGCATATTTTTTCATGAAATTTATGGTTCTTGTGAATATTATATAATTTCATCATATATAAAATTATATTAATTTTGTTGATATAATTTTTGTTAATTATATACATTTTTATAATCATTATTGAAATTTGAACATGGATAATGAATCACATTGTTTCGTGGAGACAGTAGGTCGTACATACACACGAGCAACACTATCATTTCCTTAATGGGTGAAAGGGTAAGGAAGTGTGTGATATATTAATTTTAAAAAACAAATATAATTATATATATATCAAATATATTAACTAAATTTATCCTTATTTCCTTCAATGTAAAGCGTAAGTGAAAAATTAATCACATCACTTTGCGAGGTGGTAGTCCACCGTACACACGAGCGATGTTATCTTATTTTAAAAGATATGGAAATAAAGAAGGTATATGTGATATAAAAATTTAAAAATCATAATAAAATCATAAATATAATATACATGTTTTAAATCCATCATTATATCTAGCCATTAAATATGGTGATGAAAAATGAATTACATCGATTCGCGAGGCGGTAGTCTACCGTACACACGATCTACGGTTTCGTTTCCCATTTGATGGAAGGGGAGATGGGTATAGGTCATGAACTTAACATAATAACATATAAGTATATGTAATACAACAAGGTTATTATATGATAATGTTTTAATGATATTTTAAGGATATGTAAGAAGAAACAAAATAAAAATACTCATTTAAGAATGTTACCACTTCTTCGAAAAATTCTTTAAATTTTAACAAAAATCATTCTTAGGTTGAATTTATGATAAAAAAATGGATCTAGGATTTTTTAGGGGATTTAGGAACTGATTTGGGTATGTATTTTCTGAACCAAATTAATTTGTAATTGTGAATAGGGGAGGAGAGGGGGTGGCCTTTTATAAGTTGGAGAGATGATGCACATGAATTTTTTGAAAGGAATTAATTGCACCCACATTTTTATCACACCTAAATCCCCCAAAATAGATAATTATAGAAAATTATAGGTGATAAGACTGAAATATGTCCATAAAAGGGGTTTTTTCACATGTTTTAAAGTCATTTTAACCCTTATCTTTTTTATTTAAACCCCAAATAAATCAGTTTCTACCTTGACCGCAATAATTAATTTTTACCACTTCTATTATTTATAATGGTAAAAAATTAATTTGAACTCATTAGATAATATAAATTATTCTGATTCAACATATGGAATCCATTTTTCTAAATTTAATTCACAGAATTGGCATAATCCAATTTAAAATTATACCCACAGACGCGACGGAAAAGCATGTTTCCAAAGAGAAAATTTTCATTAGTATAGAATGTTTTAATATCAAAATTCAACATAAAAATGATTCCAATGAATTAAATTTGTTAAATTTTAATATAATTGAACTAATTATACTTTAAAACCAAATTAAAATATAATTTAACCTTATTAATTATTTAAACGAAAATATAGTTTTCAGTAAAAATTTGTATTTTTTAACTATTCATCAAAAATTGAAACTTTTCAGAAAAATCACAGAAATTTACCCTAGGATAATTTTGATATGATGATTTCAAAAAATTAAGTTAATTTTTTAAAATATATTTTCTAAACTTGGAAAAAATTAATTTTAAATTATGTGGGCAAAGCGCGAGTAATCCATTTTTTAGAAAAATAATTTTTTTTTCAAAAAATATTTATTTTTATTTTAAATGTTTCTTATTTTATTTCTAATCAATACACAACCATAATTTTTATAACATAGATAGTAATATTCATGCTATCCAATTTAACGTCTAGGTTATAATGGTATACTATATTACAGTTCATTTAGGCTTGGGGTTTTGTGTTCCACAAACTATTGAAGAGATTAAATTTTAAAAAAATAAATTCCATGGGTTGTTTAAGATTGATTTTGCATGTTTCATGTGTTATTGGATAAAATGTTATTATTTTATAATTTTGGGGTGTTACACTATCGAACCATACACACAAAAATCTCACTGTTGACAAATCACGTTGTCCCTTCAGAGCCTTACTAGCCAAAAAACCCATTGGTGAAGAATCAATGAGAAACTAAGTGCTTCCCAAAAATCACCCATGTGCACTTTGAAATAGAAGAATCAAGAGTCCTCAAACATCATTTTCATCCTATTCCCTTCTAGATGATTCCCACCACAACTCGAACAATTCCAAATTATGGATCCATGAAATTTTATAATCATTGGTCAATAATTTGGACATAATTTATTCATAATCATAGAAACAAAGACATGATATTATCATTGATTTGATATCAAAATATTTTATTGTTTTTTATTGGTTACTAGATATAAAATCCAAAATAAGGCATGGATTAGGGTATTAATGCATGGGTCGAGTTGATAGAAAACAAGAAAATTATGTTTTTTTTGAAACATGCATGGTTTGGTCTAACAGGTGTGGTTTGGTTTGGTAGCTAAACCACACTGAAAACCAAGGGGGTGTATTCAATCCAAACGACAAACCAAACAATAATAAAAAACTACTACTTCGATTCTATTTGATTCATTTTGCGATTTGGTTCAGTTTAAATGGGTTCTTTTCCCACCTCTATGTGCAAGCCTATGCACATTATTCAACCATAAATCCCTTGTTTATTCACCATGTGGTTAAAAAATAGTTTTTTGGCTAATTAAATTAAAAATACAAATAGTTTTGTGGTTAATTGGAATAAAAAATACATTATTTTTCATGAAATCACTAATGTATTTATGTTTTTGACATAAACAAAATATCATTGTGGATGTCATTGTTCCTCTCATTGGGTCTCACTGTATATATTTTCTCTACATTTAAATCAATTATTAACTCTTCAAAAAAAAAAATAGAGAGCCTTCCTCGCTGTGGTTCAAGGAAAGAAACCTTCCATTTATAGTCCCCTTTCTTTTTTTTTTAATTTTCAATATTCTTTATTAGGCAAAGATATTTGAAATATGGTGAGAAATTTTTTATTCTTTTTGGTTGGAAAATTCCAGAAGGGGAGACCCAACATCGGTCCGATTAAGAGAATGATGGAGCTAATTAAGTTAGCATAGCTATTGATTGGATCGATTTGTGATTTCCATATTCTTATATTATTTGAAGATGAACATGAATACTATTTATGTTGGAAGAGATTTAAATGGGATTTCTATGTTTCACAATGGATGTATGAAAATGGAACCCTTTTTCACTTGGGGAATTCCTCTTTCGCTCAGATATAGTGTTTGGTATTACAAGAAATCTCACCACCCCAATGAAGATTGATGCAAAGATAAATAATATCACTTGAACTTATATTGCATGGGTGTACATCAAAATTGATGTCTCCCTTTAACCACCTAGACTGATTTGGGGAAACTAAAACAACCCCAAGATCTCAACACCAGAATGAAACAATTTTTGATGTGGTTCCTAAGCCAGTTGTGAAAACTTCTATAACCATTACACATAATGAATCTCTTATTCCATTTGTAAAATATTCTGATCCAGTATTCCTTCATTCACTACCCAAAGAATTTATTTATTTTCAATAATGTGATATTGATGCATTTATTGCACAATAATTAATTTCTATGATTCAAATGATTTAATTAAAGATGTTACAACTATTTAATTGGGTGAACATGCTATATCAGCTAAAAAAGACCCTCCTGATTTTTTCCTTGGATCATTTAAGTCCATGTATATAGTATAATAAAATGGGAAAACCCTTTAATTGAGGATGAAGGTTTCACAATTTTCTCATAGAAAAAAATCTCCCCCGTGAAGACTACTCAAATACATAAAGGGAAACGAGTATAAGGTCGACATCTTTGACAATTATGATTAATGAAAATAAAGTAAAAAAGTGGTTGTGGGATGGATGATTAGAGATAAAATTAATCAAGAATCTTCAATGAATTTTCTTTTTCACCCTAAGGAGGCGGTGGATAGGAACTTTACATTAAATCCTTGAATGAAGGCATTTAAATAATATATGAAAGCACATTTCAAGTTGATCTCAAAAAAGATAAATCATAATGGATTGACTATCGAGATCATAATATACTTCATGCCTTTAATGAAGGTAAAATTAATATAGGAGAGTATTTAATATTTGAGATATAAAGACCTCTCACACTTAATATCTTATTAGAGTTGATCTTAATTGGAAAAACTTCTAGCATGCTTAGTGAATGAGATCCCAGATCTAATATATTATGTTTTTTTGGAATGGTTTAGTGTCTCTGTTTGAGTTATAGCATTATTTTATTTTATTTTTCTAGTTTTTAATGCCTTCATAAAGAGACCCAAACCATGGTGTTTCTTTCTTCTCTCATTTACTATTTACGTTTACCCCAGCCTTTCATGGAACCATGAAACAACTATTCTATGGTTAATTGGATTAATAATACCTTGTGTTGATCCAAGTCTAAAAATTAATTATTTTAATAATAAAAAATCATGTTTATTATTATTTTTAATATATTAGGCTTATGTGAAGGATAAATTTAAATTGAAATTATTTTTTATCCATGCAAAAATGTCATATAATTATTGGTTAATTTTAATCTATTTTATAGTATTTTTAACCTTTATTAGCATAATTTTAGTGTTATTTTTTTATATTTAGTTAATTTTAGTATTAATATTTATTGTAGTGTTAAATTTATAATTTTAGTGTTTTAATTTAAATTATGATAGTTTAAAAATTTTGAATTATTTATTTTTATAATATGTGAAAACCCATAACATGGTGCACAAAGAACACATCATGATTCTTGAGTAAGATTGAAAATAAGAAAAGGAGGAAGGAAACTTGATGTAAATTTTTTCTCAAATTGGATAGAGGTGAAGCAATTAAAGAATGAAAAACCATGAGATTAAACCACATAATTATTCATAAAATTTAGAGCACAAAGAAAATCATTTTGAACCATGACATAAGGCTAAATCATGATTTTATGCTGATGATGAACATAAGAGGAATATATAAAAATATTCCATGGTTATATATGATTATGCTATGGATTTATAAATATGTGAATATTTTAAATTCAAATAATGCTAAAAAATATAGAAATGATTCATGATTTCTAAGATATTTCAAATTTGAATAAAGAATATATATAAAATACACTGTGGATTTTGTGAACACGTCCTAGTTTATGTCAGTGAAATAATCTCTATAATTTTAACATGATATAGATGGAGAAGAAAAACAAAATTTAATGGAAAATTTGGCACAAAGTTTCTTAGATCCCGACAACATTGGGATAGTAGTAGATAAAATATAGAATAAGATTTCTCTATGTTTTACATGAATCATATGGAGGGATAAACATATTTTTTTTGATTTTTTTTAATGAAGGGTGATTTATTTTTTATTTTATTTTATTTTTATATTAATTTGGTTGGGTTCATGCATTTATATATTCTTATACAATATTCTTATTTTAATGTCTGTGAACATTAGTTATTGATTATATATTTCTTTCAGTGTATGAACTATATCATTTGAGTGTATTCTTGATCATGGAATGAGTTTAAGTAATCCATGTTTAAAAATTATTTTAATTCAACTAATTGTTGAATGAATTGAAGTAATTGATTATTATAAAAAATTGATTTAGTGATTAGAGAAAAAAATACTAGACCACATGTTTTCTTAGAATTGATTTTGATGAAAAAAATTTATTCGTTAAATATATTGGAATTTTAATTTCTTTTTTATCTTGTATATATGATTCTTAGCACATGCCTTTATTATCTTCATGTTATTTCATTCTAGTTTAATAAAAATCACTCGAATGATTCTTCCCAACTATCAAATCAATGTAGTAATCTAGGGACCACTAGTTCTTTATGGGTTTGATCTTGGAATTTCACTTTACTATGAATTTATAGTTAGTGTAAGTTTGAGTAAATATAAATTAAAAAATTTGATTACCTTCCTAGAATTAATGAAACCTTGTGGGAAGTTAAGTTTTTAACGTCGTTGTCTAGTATCATAAGTGAACCTAAAATAATATTATATTCAATAAATTATAAAAATTATTTTATTACATATTTTCTATTTTTTTTCTTTTTGTTATGCATGTTTTTCTCATGCCATTATTTATGCATGGACAATAAACTCAGGAGAACATCATTGAATCAAGAAAGGAACTTTTCAAATAAGATTCTAAGATTGAAAAGAGGTTTATAATTAAAAATAAGGAAGAATACATGATTGGATTTTATTTAAATCAAGAAGTGGAATGATCGACTGATGGATCTTGTTGATGGGTCCTCAATTAAAAAACTTATAAATTCCTATGAATGCAACATTATGGTTGACCACAAGGTTATCTATCAATGAAGCTAAAAATACCATAGCCAATATCATCATCACTTAATATATTTTTATTAATATTGATGTGATAAAAGAAAGGAAGTTGGGTGTCACGACCCCCTCCCACCAAAGATGCCCCTCCTGAGTTGGCAATGGTGAAAGGGAGATAATGACCCCTGAGTCCCGCCTCCAGTAGGCCCCAGGTTGGCGACTAGCACCAAGGGTATGAGTTTTCACAAGTATGGGAGGCATTACCCTTTTTATTGTTTTGGATCGGGAAATAAGACAAGTCAACCACCAAAAAGGAAAAAGAACAAAGGTGATGAAAAGAAACCCAAACCAGTCCCATATGCATGTATAAATAAACTGAAACAGGTACAAGTACAAATAAGCTCAAAGTACAAGTGAGTACAGTACCAAAAGAAAAACAAGAAAACAGCAGCTGCACATCTCCCACTGCCTGACTAGTAGGGTCCCGCACGGCCCTGGTAGTCCTCCTGAAAACCTGAAACAACGTAGGGTGAGCATACAAGTATACTCAGTAGAGAACCTAAAGCTCTCGTGCACAAGTGGGGAGACACCCTAAGGTCCCGTGAGAAAACAGAAGAACCAGAAACTAACAAGGAAAAACTATCCACCCAGCCTCACTGGTCACACTCACCAAGTAACACAAACAAGTTTAGTATATATATAGAACAAAAGTATTGGGTACCCCGCACCATTTCCCACTTAATTAGATGCTTCTCTTCCTAATGGCAAACGTCCTGACTCTACCACACTCTTCCCGCCCGCACACACCTGGGCCAAACTACGCATCCTGCCCGCACACACCTGGGCCTCACAACCACGCATCTCGCCCGCACACACCTGGGCCACAACCACTAACCCGCCCGCAGACACCTGGGCCTCATCCCGAAGGTTCTTGGGAACGGTAAGCCTGCCCGAAGAGTCTTGGGCTAAAGGTCGCCTCAAGCCATCATAGCCTCCGAGACCTACCCGAAGAGTCTTGGGTGTAAGGTCACCTCAAGCCATCATAGCCTATGGAAGAAGGAGCAGCAAGGAGCTAGTAACTAAGGGGGAACACCCTCTCCCATAAAATGGGAGTGTTCGGCACTAGGTGCTTGACATGGGTGTGATGTGACAAAACAAAAAGATACAATTATATATATACATATACCAAACACACAACCCAACCTATGGCTTCTTAAAAAGAGGAACTGAGCATGTGCCTCGGCACTGCTACCACGAAGCATGCATCAACAACCAAAAATCATTCCCCAACCCCATTTAGGTTTTCATGTTTCATGCAAAGGTTTAACAAATTATTACTACTGGGCAACTATCATCAAGACAAAACTTTTCACAAACATATCCCTACCATCCACAACCAAGGTTAGGTAAACGCAAGAAACCACATACCATTTCATTTACAAAAGATTATCACAACCATACAACATTCCATCATTCATTTATTTCAAAGTTCCACACATAAAACCCTTCCCACACACAAAACATTTCCGCATTTGAAAACACCTTTTACTTCAAAACACTTTTCATAATCAAAACACTTTTCATAAATAAAGGCATTTTCCACAAAACAACCAAACCACCAACATGTTCATTATTCCAACTTTGTTCAACCGGGGTGATCACACAAGGTTTTCATTCTCATTTAATCATCCAGTCTTTACGTGCTTATCCATTTTACATGTTTTAACAAAACCAACCACAAACAATTCAGATATCAATTGCGCACGCAAAGGCCACCAACGGCCTTGATTTTCAGTAGGCAAAGGCCTTTCAATCCAAAATCACAATCAGAAGATAAAGAAACTGGAAGGCAATAGAAACAGCACAAAACCCCAAACCCTTCTTTATCCGGTTATTATCTTTATTTAAAGTTCAACTGCATCTCATGGAACAAAAGAAAAATATCCCACCCCGCATGTTGCACCAAATAGAGAGACGAAGGTAAACCCCTACCTCAAAAGGTCCCGATCACGTCGCTTCCGACGACGTCCTTCGGTGTCCTCCGCCTTCGCCAAACCCGACAAACGTCTCCTAGGATGGAATCTGGAGAAGGAAGGCCCGAAGGAAAGGTGAGAAGTCTGGGCTTAAAAGCTTTGTCTCGTCGCTATGATCCTGTGGCCGATGACGGATCGTAATTCGGAGCTCGGACAAAGAAGTTAGAGGAGGAATACTTCTCGATCGTCCAAGAGCATCGTCGTGCGAAGAAGAAGAGATTGGTCTGAAAATAATCCGCGACCCTTTCTTATATTTGCAACGAATAGGTAAAACAGTATGCAGTGTGTATTGATGAATGCACGGTGTGACCGTACACCCGTTACGCGTTTTGACTGGTCAACACACGACACGTCACGCGGTTTCCACGCGTTTTAATAATAATGATAATTCTATTAATATGTGGTGTTTCATTGACCTGAGGCATGAGTCATAAAAAGTAGCTCATTAATGGTCTTAAAATGACCGTCATAATTTTAGGGTTACGCTGTCGCTGACAGATCGTCAATCTGATACCGTATGAGGGAGATACGTTGGATACAAGATCCCGTAATAATAACAATATTAAATCTATTAATTCATGAGCGTTTCGGGTACCCAATCCGGAAACCCAAAAAAGACATCCAATATTGGACTCAAAATTTTCGTCTCGCAGTCAGGGTCGCACTGCCACTGACGGTTCGTGAAACCGAGGTCGCACGAAGAAGTTATTGTGAAAAAAGTGTTTTATCAACAAAATTAATAATAGCAATATTTTATTATTATTATTAATCAATTATTTATTTATTTTTCATAACTCCAAAATCAATCACGTTTTGGAGTCTTCATGGGTGCTAGAATTAAACACCAATTCCTCCTTTTTCATTTATTTGTCTTTTAATTTATTTCTCTTATTATTATTTTTTGTTTCTCTCTCCAATCTATTTTTTTTCTTTCATGATTCTCTCCCACCACCAAAAGTGGCGCCTCCCATTTATTTTACTCCATGTGGAACGCCCCAAACTCCATTCTCACTTCAACTTTATTATTTAATAAAATTAATAATAATAACACCCATAATTAATGTACTAATTTAATCCCATTAAATTAGTTTACCATGGTTATTAAGTTAAAACCATTCCATTTAATTAAATTCAAATAATTTAATTTACTAACCAAAAATTAAACCCATTTAATTAAATTTACCAATCACACACATATTTCTGTCACCTTTATCATTATTATTTAATTCAATAGTAATAAATCCTCTTTCAATTTCATCAACGGGTCCCCATCATTAACATTAATAATTATTATTATTATCGACGCCCATTATTTTCATATAATTACTCCATATATCCCATAACATTATATTCACGCATGGTTGGGAACCACATTCACGTGCCTCTTCATGTTATTATTATTATAACAAATTATTATATAATAATACCCTTTTAATGTTATTAACATAATTCCAACTTTAATTGTGGAGAACCGCACAACGCCTCCTGTACAAGGTCACACCCATGCACCCCATGCATTTAATTCCTTTATAATTTATTACATGAGCCTCATTTATTGTAATTTATTCCTTTATAACTTATTCCATGCGCCTCCCATCATTTTATTAAATATATTCGATTTTATTTCTTATATTTTACAATGATTAAATTAAAACCAATTTATCTAATTAACACCAAATATTTTCACGCCACCATTATCAATTATTATTATCAAAAAAAAAAATTATTATTACAACACGTGTCGTGTTTGACCACAACAAATTTTTTACAAAGAAAAGGACCGGAGAGGTCCGGGCCATTACACCAGATACCTCTCAAAACATTCTCGTCCTCGAGAATTAAAACCAACCCATAAAAGGGGGAAAGGTCCGAACAACCACCCCTTAAGATACCTCTCAGGCCTCTTGTCATAACAAGAAACAACCGACAACCCTAATTATGTGAGTTAGGAATTCCCTCTCCTATGTCGAGATATTATCCACTTTAGGCGGCACTGACTCGCCTGAACAGGTTTAATCGCATCCTCATTAATGCGTCTCGGTTAAGGAATGGGCCTTCCCACTTCCATATATTAGGTTTTTTTTCCAACTTACACTGCACCCAACAACGTACAACCCACACACTGCCCGGACACATGTCTTGAGGAATTCCTTCTCCCATGTCGAGATATTATCCGCTTTAGGCGGCACTGACTCGCCTGCACGGGTTAAATCGCATCCACATTAATGCGTCTCGATTAGGGATTAGGTCTTCCCCTCCCCACATGATAGGGCTCTTCACGTACATTTAAAGAAAAGCGGGAAACAACATAGCATTAAAAACTCACAAAAACAAGGTCCAGGCCCAGAGAATGAGCAAAAGAGTTCCAAAAAAGGAGTGTGATGATCTTGAATTTAAACAAAACATAAGTGAGAGAATTTAAGTAAAACCGGAAACATCTCTCTCGATCTCTGGCCTTGCTAGGGTTGCCACTTCTATTGCGTGAAACTGTCTGTGTCCCACTCCTCTGCCGTTCTGTTGACGTCCAGGTGCCATAGTTGTTCGGTAACCAAGGAACACCTAAGCCCAAGTAGTAATGAAAAACTCAAAGTTTTAATTATCATTTTATTTTAATTTCTTTCCCAGAACACCCAAATCAAGTAAAACACAAACATGATGATGTATGTACCTTCCCTAGGGTCTCTACCCTGCAATCAATATAGTCTCACTTGGTCGTTTGGTAGGCTCAGAGTCCTTGCATCGGATCACGGGGGGCCCTAAAATCCCGTGTCTTAGCCGGTCTTCCCTGGCCTATGTCACGCACCAAGATTAACGAACACTGTTTCCCTACCATCCCATGCAATCCTCACTGTGCCTAACTCCAGACTCCATCCTATCTCTCAACCATCCCTCTGATACCATTCTGTCACGACCCCCTCCCACCAAAGATGCCCCTCCTGAGCTGGCAATGGTGAAAGGGAGATAATGACCCCCGAGTCCCGCCTCCAGTAGGCCCCGGGTTGGCGACTAGCACCAAGGGTATGAGTTTTCACAAGTATGGGAGGCATTACCCTTTTTATTGTTTTGGATCGGGAAATAGGACAAGTCAACCACCAAAAAGGAAAAAGAACAAAGGTGCTGAAAAGAAACCCAAACCAGTCCCATATGAATGTATAAATAAACTGAAACAGGTACAAGTACAAATAAGCTCAAAGTACAAGTGAGTACAGTACCAAAAGAAAAACAAGAAAACAGCAGCTGCACAGCTCCCACTGCCTGACTAGTAGGGTCCCGCACGGCCCTGGTAGTCCTCCTGAAAACCTAAAACAACGTAGGGTGAGCATACAAGTATACTCAGTAGAGAACCTAAAGCTCTCGTGCACAAGTGGGGAGACACCCTAAGGTCCCGTGAGAAAACAGAAGAACCAGAAACTAACAAGGAAAAACTATCCACCCAGCCTCACTGGTCACACTCACCAAGTAACACAAACAAGTTTAGTATATATATAGAACAAAAGTATTGGGTACCCCGCACCATTTCCCACTTAATTAGATGCTACTCTTCCTAACGGCAAACGTCCTGACGCTACCACACTCTTCCCGCCCGCACACACCTGGGCCAAACCACGCATCCCGCCCGCACACACCTGGGCCTCACAACCACACATCTCGCCCGCACACACCTGGGCCACAACCACTAACCCGACCGCAGACACCTGGGCCTCATCCCGAAGGTTCTTGGGAATGGTAAGCCTGCCCGAAGAGTCTTGGGCTAAAGGTCGCCTCAAGACATCACAGCCTCCGAGACCTACCCGAAGAGTCTTGGGTGTAAGGTCACCTCAAGCCATCATAGCCTATGGAAGAAGGAGCAGGAAGGAGCTAGTAACTAAGGGGGAACACCCTCTCCCATAAAATGGGAGTGTTCGGAACTAGGTGCTTGACATGGGTGTGATGCGACAAAACACAAAGATACAATTATATATATACATATACCAAACACACAGCCCAACCTATGGCTTCTTAAAAATAGGAACTGAGCACGTGCCTCGGCAGTGCTACCACGAAGCATGCATCAACAACCAACAATCATCCCCCAACCCCATTTAGGTTTTCATGTTTCATGCAAAGGTTTAACAAATTATTACTACTGGGCAACTATCATCCAGACAAAACTTTTCACAAACATATCCCTGCCATCCACAACCAAGGTTAGGTAAACGCAAGAAACCACATGCCATTTCATTTACAAAAGATTATCACAACCATAGAACATTCCATCATTCATTTATTTCAAAGTTCCACACATAAAACCCTTCCCACACACAAAACATTTCCGCATTTGAAAACACATTTTACTTCAAAACACTTTTCATAATCAAAACACTTTTCATAAATAAAGGCATTTTCCACAAAACAACCAAACCACCAACATGTTCATTATTCCAACTTTGTTCAACCGGGGTGATCACACAAGGTTTTCATTCTCATTTAATCAGCCAGTACTTACTTGCTTATCCATTTTCCATGTTTTAACAAAACCAACCACAAACAATTCAGATATCAATTGCGCATGCAAAGGCCACCAACGGCCTTGATTTTCAGTAGGCAAAGGCCTTTCAATCCAAAATCACAATCAGAAGATAAAGAAACTGGAAGGCAATAGAAACAGCACAAAACCCCAAACCCTTATTTATCCGGTTATTATCTTTATTTAAAGT
The DNA here is from genome assembly GCA_963277665.1 of Viscum album. Classification (NCBI taxonomy): domain Eukaryota; kingdom Viridiplantae; phylum Streptophyta; class Magnoliopsida; order Santalales; family Viscaceae; genus Viscum; species Viscum album. The sequence continues at coordinate 1,626,200,230 of OY728156.1, read as the reverse complement.
TCAACTGCATCTCATGGAACAAAAGAAAAACATCCCACCCCACATGTTGCACCAAATAGAGAGACGAAGGTAAACCCCTACCTCAAAAGGTCCCGATCACGTCGCTTCCGACGACGTCCTTCGGTGTCCTCCGCCTTCGCCAAACCCGACAAACGCCTCCTAGGATGGAAGATGGAGAAGGAAGGCCGGAAGGAAAGGTGACAAGTCCGGGCTTAGAAGCTTCGTCTCGTCGCTACGATCCTGTGGCCGATGACGGATCGTAATTCAGAGCTCGGACAAAGAAGTTAGAGGAGGAATACTTCTCGATCGTCCAAGAGCGTCGTCGTGCGAAGAAGAAGCGATTGGTCTGGAAATAATCCGCGACCCTTTCTTATATAGGCAACGAATAGGTAAAACAGTATGCAGCGTGTATTGATGAATACACGGTGTGACCGTACACCCGTTACGCGTTTTGACTGGTCAACACACGACACGTCACGCAGTTTCCACGCGTTTTAATAATAATGATAATTCTATTAATATGTGGTGTTTCATTGACCCGAGGCATGAGTCATAAAAAGTAGCTCATTAATGGTCTTAAAATGACCGTCATAATTTCAGGGTTACGCCGTCGCTGACGGATCGTCAATCCGATACCGTATGAGGGAGATACGTTGGATACAAGATCCCGTAATAATAACAATTTTAAATCTATTAATTCATGAGCGTTTCGGGTACCCAATTCGGAAACCCGAAAAAGACATCCAATATTGGACTCAAAATTTTCGTCTCGTAGTCAGGGTCGCACTGCCACTGACGGTTCGTGAAACCGAGGTCGCACGAAGAAGTTATTGTGAAAAAAGTGTTTTATCAACAAAATTAATAATAGCAATATTTTATTATTATTATTAATCAATTATTTATTTATTTTTCATAACTCCAAAATCAATCACGTTTTGGAGTCTTCATGGGCGCTAGAATTAAACACCAATTCCTCCTTTTTCATTTATTTGTCTTTTAATTTATTTCTCTTATTATTATTTTTTGTTTCTCTCTCCAATCTATTTTTTTTTTCTTTCATGATTCTCTCCCACCACCAAAAGTGGCGCCTCCCATTTCTTTTACTCCATGTGGAACGCCCCAAACTCCATTCTCACTTCAACTTTATTATTTAATAAAATTAATAATAATAACACCCATAATTAATGTACTAATTTAATCCCATTAAATTAGTTTACCATGGTTATTAAGTTAAAACCATTCCATTTAATTAAATTCAAATAATTTAATTTACTAACCAAAAATTAAACCCATTTAATTAAATTTACCAATCACACACATATTTCTGTCACCTTTATCATTATTATTTAATTCAATAGTAATAAATCCTCTTTCAATTTCAACAACGGGTCCCCATCATTAACATTAATAATTATTATTATTATCGACGCCCATTATTTTCATATAATTACTCCATATATCCCATAACATTATATTCACACATGGTTGGGAACCACATTCACGTGCCTCTTCATGTTATTATTATCATAACAAATTACTATATAATAATACCCTTTTAATGTTATTAACACAATTCCAACTTTAATTGTGGAGAACCGCACAACGCCTCCTGTACAAGGTCACACCCATGCACCCCATGCATTTCATTCCTTTATAATTTATTACATGATCCTCATTTATTGTAATTTATTCCTTTATAACTTATTCCATTCGCCTCCCATCATTTTATTAAATATATTCGATTTTATTTCTTATATTTTACAATGATTAAATTAAAACCATTTTATCTAATTAACACCAAATATTTTCACGCTACCATTATCAATTATTATTATCAAAAAAAAAATTATTATTACAACACGTGTCGTGTTTGACCACATCAAATTTTTTACAAAGAAAAGGACCGGAGAGGTCCGGGCCATTACATTGGGAGGGTGTTGGAGTTTTTTTATTTTACCAATAAGAAAACAAGAGCGATGCAATGAAAAATGAGTGTTATAAAAAAGTATGGCTTAGTGTTTAAGAGATTACCTTTTTCATTAAATCATAGTTTCACTAATAATTATCCTAGTTATATTTCTCCTTAATTGATTCCTTTTTGTAGTTGTTTGTCTCCACTATTATTTTTTAAATACCAATGCATTACTCTCACAAGTGTACTAATCACATATTCTTATATGGACTGGTCTGTACACTCCAAGAGTGTATAGTGGAATCCCAAGTCTTATCCACCCAAAAAACCCTATCTCTATGTATTCACACATCTTGAAAATAGTCTCCAGAAGAGTACCCTAACCCACATACCCATTGTCATGGACTAATCCTTCCTTAATGACCCAATTCTATAATTATATAATTTATAATTATGTGTTAGAACCAAAGGTGAGTTTGGTGTTGGATTTTTTTTCAATCACTTGATTTTTTATCAAGAACTAAATAAGGATGAAGTTAAAATGGATTTGTTTCCAATCACTGGATGAATGGATGTTTATGGAAGATATAAATAAGTGGTGAAAATGGAAATAACAATGTTTAATATTCTTATTCAACTATATTCTAGATTTAAAGAGAGTTTTATCCTTATAATGATTGATCTAGAGATGAATAGAAGATTATTAGTGAAGGAAGTCTTCACCATGACATGCACCACACCATGGTGAATGAGGATAATCCATAATAGACATGGAAATAGATAGAGTGGTGATATTATAAATGTTTTACTAGGAATTTTACAATTGAAAGATTGTCTATGGGAAACAATGAATATCACTATGATGTGGTGATCCAAGACAATCTATGGTGTCCATTGTCGAAGGAATTTTAGAATTGGTATTTGGAAAAAGAACTAGAAAAGGTATGATGAAAAAATGGACCAACCCCTAGCTAAAACCACTGGATAATCTAACCACTTGAGGCAGCAACTGAGCACAATAGTGGTGCCTTTATAGAGCAGCATGGATGAGAAATGAATAAGGATAACATGAGGTGATTCTAGATAGAGGAGAGCACATGTATCATAGGATGTTATTATGATATGAGATAATGACCATAGTGTAGGGTGATACCACAAGGGGGAAATGATTGTCCTTAGAGTGCTGAGGCTTATCGATGACATACCAAACCATGTGAAAGCTCAATGTGGGATAAAGAAGTATATTAGAGAAACTGATGTAGATCTCAGATGTAACACCCCAAGCTTCCATGGTATGCTTCTCCTTTAATAATACAATAGCCTACGTTGTATGCAACTTTGAGTTCCAGTACACCACGACCAATCAAACTAGCTGTTTAAAAAACAGTTACGAATAATAATACCCACCTTTTGAAATTTTATAAATTTTATTTTTCAGAATGGACTTCATTTTTGGATTCTTAATATCAAAATTATCTTAGGGTGAATTTTTGACACTTTTCTGATAACTTTCATATTTTGATGAAGAGTGAAAAATACTAAATTTTAATTAAAAAAAACTTTTTAAATTGAAATAATTTATAGTGTTAAATTATACATTTGAGTGGTTTTAAAGTATCATTAGATTTTATTTTTATTATTTAATGTAATTTATTTCATTGGATGTAATTTCACATTTAAATTATACATAAACACATGTCAATCTTTTGATAGTTTTTACTTCTTAAAAACCCACTTTTTTGTTTTGACAACGAGAATTAATTTTAAATTAATTTCTAAAACTTCTATGTTTTGAATTTGGAAAAATGGATTCTATATTTGGAATCAGAAGATCCAGATTGTGTAAATAGGTAACTTTTATTTTTAGACATTATGAATAGTAATTTTAGTAAATATTTTATTTACCATGGTTAAAGGGTAAATCCAGTAAATAAGGGTAAAAATAATATTATAATAATATTAATTACCCTAACACGTGTCATAAACCTATTGAATGATACATGTCCAACTATGAGCATCCTTGGTTCGATTTTGGGACCCCATGGAGCCACTTGTTATTGAAAATGACACTTCATAAAAATTAATTTAATGTTAAGAAAAATGTAACATAAACAGATATCTTTTAGTAAATTTTTTTATATGAGGTTATATAATTGATATATTCGACTATAAATATTCATTATAAATATAAAAATATTTCCTACATCATGATATTTTATTTATAATTTTTAGACATAAAATAAATATATTTATTTACGGCACAGTAATGATGCAGTATTTTTTTTAACGGATTGAGGCGCAAAGGCCTCTATATTAAAAGAAAATAGAAAACATAAAACAGGAGAGGAGCACCAAAGGACCACAAAAAATACAGAAATCCAAAAACCAGGGTCCTAAACTCAATCAAGCGCCACATACTGAATGAAGGATTCCCTCCTGAGGAAAAATCCAGGCAATGCTATCCGGCTGGAATCTCTGTGATCAGTACTCCTTCTCAAGTAGGGATGAAGATCAAAGTGACGACTCTTCTTCCCTTGTGCTGAACTAATCAACCATCTCCAGCGCCAGAAACAGACTGGCCGACTCTATAAAATCTGAAACCAAAACCTCAGAATTAAACCAACAAGCAGCGCCAATGCTGCTCCTGAGGGTAAGCTCGTCAGGGTCTAATCCATCCTTACAAGCCTCACCCGGAACCTCAAAAGAACCATATAAAGAGACAAATGAATTAGAAAGAAACAGAATAAAAAAATAAAAAACAGAACAAAACATGCCAGATAAAGGAGGAACAAAAAAGAGTTCTAAAAGACTATAAATTCCCAAGTATGAAAAACAGTAAAGGAACACAAGCTAAAGACCAAACCGAACTGAGAAAAGCTTGAGAAAGCTGCAACACCGCAAACAGAAAAGAACCTGATCAAGAGATGATCCTAAAAAGGGGAGCTTTGTCCAGATCCCTTTTCAAGAGGGGTGTAAAAATATCAAGAAGTTTGTCAAACCAAATGAAGACATCCCCTTCAGCTCCTTTGTTAGCCAAACCATCTGCGACAGAGTTAGCTTCCTTATAAACATGAGTAATAATATGATTCATAGAAAAAAGGGAACCTAAACAATTAATACAACGATTTTGAAGCTTCTAGGAAAGGTGACATGAACCATCCCTAATAGCAGAGACCATCCTAGTCGAATCACTCTCTAGCCAAATATTATTCCAACCATATTTTTTGGCCTGCTCCACAGCAACGATGATTCCCATCATCTCAGCTTCAATTGAGGAAACAATACCACAAGAACCATCAGATGAATTAAGAATAATGTGAAAATAACCCTTACCGATTGAGATTAATCTCCAATCTCTTACGCCCCAGCAGTGAGAAATTCTGCTCTTAAGCTCAACATGAGACCAAGGTTTGTCTCCTTTTGAATAAATCAAACGACCTAATAAAGAAAATTTTCATAGATCTAACCTTTGTTGCAAAGCATCCGGGTCCGCCACCACCGAGAAACCACCATTTTCTAATCTGATGATATTTGAGGGTTTAGGCAACACCTTCTTTACCCGATTTGAAGAACCCGAAAGGACTTCCGCGAAGGACAAGTTTCTTCCTTGAAGATTCGAGGAATCTTGATATCCCAAGGACTTAACATCTTCCTTCGAGACATGTCGATTGTTCGTATGTAACACTTCCCACTCTGGATTGAACGAATCCATAGAAAGACTCAAAAAAAAAAGGAAAGAAATATGTAAATCACCATTGACGCAAAGAGGAAATAGAGTTTCTCTCTTCATCACGCCTATCAGTTTCGTCATCATAATGATGCAATATTTTCCTTATTAATGAAAGAATCAAATAAATGATATTATAAATATTAAAATAAATATAATTTTAAAGTTTTGATGTCATACATGAATTTTATAGGTGAATATGAAATGTTAGGGTTGATTAAACATGGTTATGATGTCCGACATTAGGCATTCCATCATTATGAAATTAGCTATTGACATTACATGTGATTATTCGACTAGTAGAATATCCATGTGAATAAGTAAATGGAAATATTTGATTTATATTTTCCATATTATGCTGAAGTTTAAGTTTAAAAGGCTTGTATTCTAGTCTTATACATTTCCTTAAATGTTTATTCTTATTTATGATAGTTTCCGCTATATTGTTATCCTTACTAAGCATTTGAGATCACCCCTTTCTTATGTTTTATTTTTCCTAGGATGCGAAGAAGTATATTATGATTAACCTATAGGAATAGGCTAAGAGATATGAGTGTGTTCAAAGGGGAAACAATGTTGTTGTTTTTCCATTTCATTATGTAATGTAAAACTTATATATGTATTTAGTACTTATAAGGCTACTAAACTAATCGGTCTTTCGAGACTTGATCTCTTGTGATCATTCCAGTGTTATATAAAAATGCATCGACTCTGGGTAACTGGGGTCGGGGCATTACAGTTGGTATTAGAGGAATTTTAGTTCAAACTTTTGAAACTAAATTTAGAAAAACTCTGATTAGAGAACATTACCCTAAGATAAACTTTGAGGATTAGTATAGAATAACTTCCTAGAATTTTGGTAATGTAGAGATTTTATGAATTTTCCAAGAAATACATCCCTATCTAGATATGAGAAGGTAGAGGCGGCTGTTGCACAGATGTATCTAGGGGTAAAACTGGAAAACACCGCTTTGAGCTAGACTCAAATGAGAACTGGTTCACGATAACGGGCCTTGCTGCACTCTTAGTTAGGACACTCCCAAGGGATATTCTTAGGATAATTCAAATTTTCTTTACAAACCAATTTGATGGATTTTAATATAATATGAGAATAAATAACCTTGGTTAATCCTAAGGTGTTTTAGATTGAAAATAATGTGTCATGAAATTCTCTAAATGATTTTATGATTATTGTTACTCACACTATACTTTATAGTTTTAGTCAATGGATAGATTCCAAGGAAGTCATAGTAACATTGAACATGATGTACAAGGTGGGAATAGTGGTGGAAATGAGAAAAAAATTGAATTTTGATAGGTGTAAAAGATATCGTGTTCATGATGAATCAATTTTCCAAAAATATGATAAAAAACATATACATTAACAAACTCCCGAACTCAACAAAGAAGAGAAAGGCAGAGAGTGATAAGAGATCCAGTAGTGGAGACCATGGAGAAAAGATATATCATTCACCATCATGTAGGAAATGTGGAATGAGTCACCTAGGAAAGTGTCTTAATGGAAGAAAGAAATGCTTTATGTGTGGGAAATAAGGATATAAAGTAAATAATTGTTAAGGAAAAATGAAGAGTACTATGGAAGAAAATAAAAATGATCCTAAGAATCTATTTATAGTCATTTTCCATAAATGTAGGGAACCTGGGAATTACCATAGTCAATGATCTATTCTATAGGATAATCACTAGGTCAAGTAAAGACCTATGTAGAAATAAATGGATGGTGAAATGTTTAAAAGTATTAATGCTCTTTGTTGGTGGGATTACTTTGGAAAACTTTTATCTTGTATGTGTAACCCTTCAGTTTGTTATGTGAAAATGCTATTTGAGGAAGAATTATCTTTTCTTTTGTGGATATAGTTATAAATAACCATTTGGGTTTATATGATCCATGAATTTGAGGCAATTACAGGTTATTACATTTTGGGATGAAAATGCGAGGTATGAGATAACATTTGTGGTTAAAATATGTTATGGTTATTTTTGAGGAATTTATCTAATTTTTTGGAATGTTATAAAATTATATAGTTTTTGAAAAAGTACAACACGAAGACTGTGTGACAACCTGTCGCGTCGGACAAAGCTGTGGGAATCAAACCCACAACCAAAGTGCGACTAATATTTATCGCCTACCACTAGACTACGTAAAGTCCCTAGTTAGTATGGCTAATTCTTTTTAGTTAAATGATTTTATGGATCAATAATATGTTGATTTTGGGAACTTATGATTTTTAAAATGGATATCCTTATTATAGGAAATTGATTTGGTTATTAAGTGAAAAAGGTTATTTTGGAAGACGTTTAATCTTTTGGGAACACTGTATGGCTAATAAAAAAAGAATACTATGGTATTTCATTTGTAGAGTAATGGTTGCAATTTTATTTTGGAAGAATCTATGTTTTATTGTATACTTATAGTGATTTGGGTTATTTATGGAAATGATTAACCTATCATAGAGAATATGTGATTAGGTTAATTAATTTTCAGTATGAGACTTTTAGAGTTGTCAATTTTATTTGAAGATAAATGTTAAGATTTACTATGGAAGACCATGTGATTAAATTATTTTGAGTTTTGGGTTTCAATCTTAGTTTGGATCATATTGAAGGATTTTAAGGACAATTGTTTATTGAATAGTCTTTGTTGAACTTTGGATATTGTTTGTTCAATTTTGGAGATTAAGAGTAGTATTTCTTTTTATAAAAGATTATCCTTTTTGAGGATTATATGATCTTGTACTAACCATTTTGGTTTTGGTTAATGTCTAAAGATATGGAAAATATATGTTTCATCTTTTTTGGATTATGTTATTCTCTAGGAGTTGATTCTAGCGCTTCAGGTGTGACCAAATCATCTTGAATACTCATCGTTTAGAGAAAAGATGAGTTTTTAGTAGAAACTTATTAAAGGATGAAACTATACTTGAAATGTAATTATATTTCCTTATGTTCTTAGTCAATATCATAAATAAAATCTCCAAATTTATGAAAGGGAACCTAAAACAAATTTTTTTTTCCATTTACTTTTCCTACCGGGGATCAAAGACCGTTTAACCCATCACAAGTTTGTGGTTTTCTTGTTGTTAAATTTCTCCTAATCATGTTTTCTATCACTCTCCATCAGAAATTGACAATTAGTTTCTCTTCAATATCCATGTTTTTTTATATGGAATCTTATTATGGGTTATCTTGGGTATCCTTTGTACTTATCTTTATTTCTTTTAAAGTGATAGTTTTATTGTCTCTTTTTCCGATGTGGTATTTCAACAAATATGTTTTGAAATGTCAAAAACCTAGTTTTTGTTTCTAATTTTAAATTTCGAGGATGAAATTATTTGAATGAGGGGATAATGTAACACCCCAAGCTTCCATGGTATGCTTCTCTTTGAATAATACAATAGCCTGCGTTGTATGCAACTTCGAGTTCTAGTACACCACGACTAATCAAATTAGCTGTTTAAAAAGTAGTTATGAATAGTAATACCAACTTTTTGAAATTTTATAAATTTTATTTTTCAGAATGGACTTAATTTTTGGATTTGGAATATTAAAATTATCTTAGGGTGAATTTTTGACACTTTTCTGATAACTTTCATATTTTGATGAATAGTGAAAAATACTAAATTTTAATAAAAAACAACTTTATAAATCGAAATAATTTAGTGTTAAATTATACATTTGAGTGATTTTAAAGTATCATTAGATTTTATTTTTATAATTTAATGTAATGTAGGTCATTGGATGTAATTTCACATTTAAATTGTACATAAACACATGCCAATCTTTTGATAGTTTTTATTTCTTAAAAACCTTATTTTTTTTGACAACGAAAATTAATTTTAAATTAATTTCTGAAACTTCTGTGTTTTTAATTTAGGAAAAAAAATTCCATATTTAGAATAATAATGTTCAAATTTTGTAAATAGGTAACTTTTATTTTTAGCCATTATGAATAGTAACTTCAGTAAATATTTTATTTACCATAATTAAAAGGTAAATCCGGTAAATAAGGGTAAAAAATAATATTATAATAATATCAAATTACCCTAACACATGTCCTAACCATATTTTATGATAAATTTCCGACCATGGTCATCCTTGGGTCGATTTTAGGACCCCATGAAGCCACTTTTAAGTGAAAATGACATTATAAAAATTAATTTAAAGTTAAGAAAAATGTAACATAAACATATATCTTTTAGTAAAAAAATTTTTATATAAGGTTATATAATTGATCTCTTTGACTATAAATAGTAATTAGAAATCTAAAAAGAATTTCTAAATCATGATATTTTATTTATAATTTTTATACATAAGATAAATATATTTATTTATGACACAGTAATGATGCAATATTTTCCTTATTAATGAAAGAATCAAATAAATGATATTATAAACATTAAAATAAATATAATTTGAAAGTTTTAATGTCATACACGAATTTTATAGGTGAATATGAAATGTTAGGGTTGATTAATTTTTTTTAATTAATAAAGTAGTTATGAATTTCAAAAAAACCAAATATTAAATAGTGTCAAAATTAAGATAAATGAGTTTTTAAAACAAATAATATATTATTAAATGATATAATATTCCTAAAAATATATGATTTAGAAAAAGGACTTATATAAGGTTATATATGTCATTAATTAACCACTTTATGTTCTCTTGATATTTTATAGTAAGTTTATTGACCATATAATATAAAAATACAAGGAGACATGGTAAATGTTAAACTATTTAACCAAGAGTTAAATCTAAAAGATAAGGTTACTATGGTGACCTAAACTTGTCTAAAACCTATTGGTTGAGATTATTTAGAACCGCCTTATTCTCTAAATAAATCCATTTTAAGCTATTATAAACCTAAATTGATTTTAGAATAAATTAATATTTCAAGCTTTTCCTAAAGTGCCCCTCACCTCTCTTATAAAGGGGTACTTCCACTTCTCTCAAATTCACACCTACAAATACATTTGAATCAGCCAAAAACTACTCAAATACCCTCCTAGATACCCTAACTTCAACATAGATTCCTTACTTTGATCATAAAGCCAACCTAAGAATCCCTTTTGTTCAAATCAAAATGAAGAACCCGAAGAAGAGGTAATTATTTCATCACCCCTTTCAAGTTCAATTCTTCTTCCACTTCCTATTTCATTATTGTTTCCATAAAAAAATAATAAATCCAGTACCTTCTATATACTGTGATGTTATTATAAATATTTTCCAACCATATTCATTATCTTATCCATCCTATGAATGAAAAAGTCATCATACGTGCGTACGTATGACTTACCATCTCCATGTCTTGGTGTAGTTTATTATTCAACACTTCATTATTTGGATGAGTATAATAATGAGTAAAAGTGATGTAAATAATAAATATATAATTTTAATTATTCTGTATATATAATATACCATCAAAATACAATTTATTTCACCATCAATAGAATGATATTGTCACTCGTGCGTATGTACGGCTTATCGTCTCCACTAAGTGATGAAATTTCATTCCCCAACATAATAATTCAAGAATAATATTCATTTTATGATTAAAAATAATTTTTAATAACTTAATATCATTTTGGATATGAATCAAATAAATCCTATCCATAACAAACATGACTTACGTAACAATACATATAAAGGAAAACGAATCAGTTAACACCCGAAATAATGATACTACTAAAATATTATTAACAAAGAGATATTAGAGGATAATATATGATATCATATTTATGTATGTGGTTATTTTATAATTTAATAACAATGATTTAACCATTATACAATAGGTTAAAATACCCTCTACTAAGGAAAAGTACAAGGTAATGAGTTTTCATCTCGCTTCTTATTCCCGTGAGATTCATGCTATATTTGCCACTATTTCCTTTTGTGTGGTGTATGTACTGCCCATGATTGTATTATTTTTGTAATATACTTTAATTTATGGGTATTTACATCTTAATTTTATGATCCTTCTTTCATGGGTTGTATGTTTCATAAGTTACCAAATCAGTAAAGGAATTTCTAATTTCAATTTCCACTCATTGGGTTTTACGCAAACTTCATTGATTAGTTTACTCCAAGATTATGTGTAAAATCACTATTTATTTATTTATGTAGTAATTTACACTCCACAGTTTTTGTATATAATTTTGATACACATAATCACTCCATTGATAAATTCTCAAGTCATCAATATGAACTTGATAAGAGTAATCTTAACTCAATTTCCATTCATTGAGTTAAACATCTAAGTCATTGAATATGTGTGAATGTACTCTGATTGGTTTACACTGAATATTCAATCATATTGAGTGTATTTATATTTTTCACACATAATTATGTCATTGATTTATCCTCAACCTAAGGATACGGTCTTTACAAGGTATTTCATCTCAATTTACATTCCATTGATACATCTTTGTTGTTATGCGGCAATTCACTTTTATATGGTGTATATATTTTACTTTTACATAGTATATCATGAATCCCTTATTCTCATGATATTGTAAATTTTTTATTACCTCAATTATCTTTATTCAAGAGTCTCTCATTTTGTTAGGAACTCTAACTAAAATATCATTTTAAATGTTTTAAAGATTTATTCTTCTAAATATTTCTCATTAATGTCCATGTTTTAAAAATGGTGTTAAGGATTTATTTATATAGACATGAATATTTTAAAAGTTTCAAAGTGGTATGGGATACTTTGATTCAAAAATCTATTTTTAACAGCTTCTTGATAAATAGTGAGACTTTTAAATGTTTTCAAGAAAAATGGGATATTTCTCTCAAATAGTTTTACTAATTATTTTCATATATATCAATATAATTCATTATTCTTGATTGAGGTTTATTTATTATAATAAAATATTAAATATTGTATTGAATGAGTTATGTTTGACTGTGGATGTGCTATTTTTGTACCATTCATGGTTTGTGGTTAAAATATTGACATTTCGTATGCTAGTTTTAATACGAATGATTAGATTATGTTTCAAACTTTTTCATATGAGGAATGAATTAGACTTAGTAAGTGACGGGTGGAGCCCACTATAGCTCCTCGATGCATTAGTAGGTCTCATGAGAAAAACTAGTGTCTTGGCACAAGGCCTTGAAAAAATCTTTATTTTTAATCTTGTAACAAAGCCTTGACTATGTGGTTATGATGTTCGGAATTATGCATTCCATCATTATGAAATTAGCTATTGATATTACATGTGATTATTAGAATAGTAGAATATCCATGTGAATAAGTAAATGGAAATATTTGATTTATCTTTGCCATATTATGATGAAGTTTAAGTTTAAAAGGCTTTTATTTTAGTCTTATACACTGCCTTAAATGTTTTTTTCTTATTTGTGACAGTTTTTGCTATATTGTTATCCTTACTAAGCATCTGATCTCACCCCTTTATTATGTTTTATTTTTTCCAGGATGCGAAGAAGTATATTATGATTAACCTGCAGGAATAGGCTAAGGGATATGAGTGTGTTGAAAGGGGACACAATGTTGTTGTTTTTCAATTTCATAATGTAATGTAAAACTTATGTATGTATCTAGTAATTCCAAGGCCAATAAACTAATCAGCCTTTCAAGACTTGATCTCTTTTTATCATGCCAATATTATGTAATAATGCACCGACTCTAGGTAACTAGGGTCGGGGCATTACATCAGAACATTAGAAAAGTTTAAAATAAAAAAAATGTTGTGGAGAAGACATACCACACTATGTTGGTTTCCAAATGGTGAGTAGATGTGAACCACGTCATGGTAGAGGATATGGGTGGGGTGATTTATTTATTTGTTTTTTTACAAAATAGGAAATTATGGAATGTATTTAAGGATTTTAGTTGAAATGGGAAACTAGTGGAGACCACAATGGGGTGGTTATCATGGTGAGTTTCTGATATCCCTTTTTGGAAATGGGGAGGCCCACTAGAGGAGTTTTGGTCATTGTGGAAGAATTATGCAAGGAAAGTTGTTTAAGGAAGCTATAAAACCAATGTGTTGTGGTGCTGGGCATAGTGGATATTAGGCCTACAGAGTCGCGGAGAAAAATGGAAAATTTTGGTGTGGTGTTAGGAGTTTGGAAGGTTGTTTCACCTAGGATTATGCTATACCATGTAAATCATTACAATGCATCATAGTAATTCAAGTTAAAATTTTAAAATGACCACCAAAATTAGGATATGAGGATAATATATGGTGTATTTTAGTATAAGTAAGTTGAGATGGATCCCTAAATGGTTATTTTGGTTGTCACCATGCCTTGGCAGTCCAAAACTTGGATACAAATAAAGGAAATATTTTTACTCAAAGGAAGAGATTATAGAGAAATATATGATCATTTATTTCGATTAAAGGGACATGATTAACCACACTAAAACTATATGGTACAACTAGCATGATTGTGGAAAATATAGAGAAGGAGAATCAATACCAACACTAAGATAAAAGGGGTTGGTTACTGGGATATATAAAAATGCTCTTGGAAGTTCTAGAGAAATAGATTGAGAGAGAATATTAAATATCTGAATTCATTAGATAATAAATAAGATCCTAAGAATCATTGAAAAATTTTCTTTATAAAAAGAGGAAGACGAGATGCATAGGAATACAATTTCTATATTCAATTCTATTTGAGAATAGGGGAATTGAGAGAATAGTTCCGGAATTCTATTTCAAAATTTGGTTGAAGATTTTAGAGTTCCAATGGATAATTACAGGTTAGAATTATCCTCATCTAGAGAAGAAGATTTATTGTTGGGATTTATATAAGACAAAAGTTTCAACCCTCACATTAAGGTGTTTATCTCATTAGAATTTAAATAAGGAGAGCATAAAAAAGTGGATAAAAGGAGTATCTACCTAGAGATGAATATGAAATATATTTCATTGACCTATATTAAAAAAAATACACACACTAATTTCTATAAACTATTGAATAATATTGATAAGTTTATAAAATGTCTTAGACATGTATTAAAGCTATGAACTGATAGTCAAGAAAATGGGGTACCCCTAGATTAATAGTGAGCCTTTCCGAATATATTTGTAACACATAAAATGAGTAGTGTTATATTCTGGTACACTGGCACAATTCCATATGTATGCTCCTTCGATTATCCATTAATAGGGAACCAAGTAAAAATAATATGTGTGCATGCTTTAATTTATATACTTGTTTTATCATTTGATGAAAGGGATAATAATTACAAGAGATTGAACATGTTACTACTAACATAAGAACAACATTTTTATGAAAAATAGACTAATGAAAAAGGAAAAGTTTTAATTGGTATTCACCCCAATTAACCCCCTTCTCCGGGAATTTTGGTTCAATATGGTGCTAACAAGTGGTATCATATCCTAAAGAAACCGACTTGAAGGTTTAATATATTTATCCATTAGTTTTTTTGTACACATAGAATCTATGATGAAGCCTCCATTTTTAAGAGTAACTTACTATTATGATTGGAATAAAGAAATGATAATGTTCCTTCAGGCTTGTGGAAAGGATGTTATGGAATTCATTCTTCATGATATTGATTTAAAAAATCATAGTGAATGGATATGAGATGAAATGAATGAGAAGATATTGGTAGAATCATTGTTCAATTAAGTTCAAAATAAAATCAATCATTATGATACTGAATTTGAAATATCGAATACCCTAGAATCTATTTATGGAAAACTAGTATAGACAAGTGAGATTGCAATGTATATCTCAAAAGAAGATTGAAAAACTAGCTAGGATGAGAAACCATTGGACAAGGTTGGTAAATAATGCGTTATAAAAAAAATTCAAGAAGAATAATAATAATAAGAAAAATACTCATGAGAAGATAAACACTAAAATAGAGGTGATGAATTCTAATTCTATTATTCAATATGATTTTAACAATGTTTTGGAAGATGTTTTTAAATTTGGAATTTTAGAGCCCCCCCAAAGATTGATAAAAGTGTAGAATCTGGATATGACATGGAAACAACATCTACTCATCAGTTCTATGAATGCTCATATTTTAATAAATATATTATCCAATCCTATTATGAATAGATGGATCAGTAGGAAATTATTCACCAACTGAATCTTTCCATCATTGAAGATTTTTTTCATGGAGAATAAAATGTTGAATATAGTTAAAGTGTTCTTGAATTTTAACTTGAAGAAGATGGTTCCTCAAATGAAGGTCTAGAGTTATCTTATTTAAGTACCATAAAAAGAGATAGGAAAACAAATGGTTATAGAGAGTGAACTAAAAGTAAGAATTGTCCTTGTCAAGACACAACTGGAATAGATGAGACAATATAGAAAGGAATATACCTCAAGTTTAACAGTGATGGATTCTTAATTAAAGGAGAAGGATGAGAGAATCTAAGAACTCAAATAGAGGTTAAAAAAATCTAATGAAAATAAGAATATCACTCCCATGGCAGCCTCAATAAGTGGAAGAAATAAAATTTCAAATCTAGAATATGTATGTAAGCAGAAGGTTATAGAAAAATAAATAAGAAAAGGATCTTAAAAGAAGATGTCTATGACTTTCTACTTCTATTGAATAATGGGGAACACCATGAGTGAGTGTCTAGAATCATGAGGGATCAATATTAGAAGATAAATTATCGAATTGACATCTAAACCAATAAGTATTAACAAGAGTAATTCTCTTTATGAGAGATATTTTATTTGTTCAAACCCTAGACATATGGAAATGGATTATAGCTGGAGGAGAAACAAAGAAGTCATAAAGAAACCCAAAATTCCTATGATATATAAAGATAGATTTTAGACTAGAATAAAATATATTGTTTTTCAATTTTTTTTTACTATTTTATAGGGAAAACATAGTGCTTAACATAAGGTGCACCAAAAACATATTATGTTTTTGATATGCACTAAAATAGTTAGCACTAAGCCATTTTGGTTCTTTATAATGTCTTTGTTGATAGCCTACATCACCTTTTACATGCACATTATGCATGCACATATCATATACACTCCCATTTTCATCAATTAAAAACCCATTATAATTGGATTTAATATGAATTTCACATTCATTGAACTGTTTCAATGGATTTGTTTAATGTTAAGAAACATATGATGATACATTTCATATGGATGATGTGTTTCATTAAGACTAAACATATCATTGATGGATATATAAATGATATAATCCATCATGTTTATGGGTTCTGATTACATATGAGATATCCAAATCTCTCTTCTCCCTAAAACATAGATTACCACTCATCGTGAAGGAAATTACACCCCTTATGTGTTTTGGGATCCTTAATAAACATTTTGGGATCCAAAGGCTAGTGTAATTTTCTTAAAGGTAGGAAACATTTTTTTATTCTATAGTGATCATCATAAAATACGATCTATCCAAGAAGAATATGGAGTCCACAACTCTAGAATTATAGGTATGCTATAGGAATTTTTTTCATGCTTTATTTTTCATTCACTTTTCATGTTTCATTTCTTGAAGATAGATATGACTATGTTTCAGTTCTGTTACACTACCAATAATCATATGATGATCCATTAGAATCCATAAATGGTAATAGATCAAATTTCCTCAAGTATTAAATGTGTGAATTTAATTATTTTTGAAAAACTTAACAATCACCATGACATGGTGGTCCCCATAGTGACTATAAAACAACTACACCACCATCACCACACCATAGATAAAGTCATGGTGGCTCTTCAATTGAAATTTTATTGACACCATGACATGCACTACAATACAACCTTATTATGGTGCAAGGAATGGTGTTTATCTCATGGTTAAGGTGCTCCAAATACAAAAACTTACACCACATAGAGGGATTTTTCTCACCATCCTTATGGTCCAGTAGAAACGAGAACCATTGCAATATGAAACACAACATGATCTAGACCATGATGCTTCCCAAGGTCACATTAAAGCACCCACTACTTTTTTCTCCATGAAATTTTGAGTCTAATGGTTTAACTATACACCCCAGTTGGAACCACGATAAAAAATTCCCCATGGTCCTTTTAAAAAATCCATAGAAAGTATACCATGACATGGAGGCAAGCCATGGTGTTCCTTAATGTGTTAAAAAATTGTTTTTGTTTTTTTGAATTATAGTTTATAAATTATTTATAAATGATAAGAGTTTTTATTTATAAAATGGTATTTTTAAAGTCTATATTAATATGAAAAGTCTCAGATTGTATCTCATGTTTTTAAGTAAATAAAATGACTATTTATTTGTTAAATTACTTTAATATTCTCGTCCAATATTTTTTTTCTTCAAAAATATGGATATAGTGTATGAATATTTATGTGATAAATTATTTCTTGGAGATAGAGCATCGTATTTCATGTTAGGTAAGACTTCATAAGATTTAGTTTTTCATTTACCTTGAACTTAATTTTTTTAGGGTTATAATATTGAAGATAGTTATTGAATATAGTTTGTGCATATTAGGTGTTAGATATAGCATGGATTGCATTATCTATTGATTAAAGTCTCCCCAAGGAGAGGGACTTTGTAACGCCCCAACCCCAGTTACCCAGAGTCGGTGCATTATTACACAACATTGGCATGATCACAAGAAAGATCAAGTCTCGAAAGACTGATTCGTTTAGTAGCCTTGGAATAACTAGATACATTCATGAAGTTTACATTACATCATAAAGTGAAAAACTACTACAACAACATATTGTCTCCATAGTCCACACTATTATCCCCTCATAATATCCCTGCAGGTCATTCATAAATTACTTCTTCACATCCTGGGAAAAATAAAACATAGAAAAGGGGTGAGCTCAAATGCCCAGTAAGGATAACAATATAGCGGAAACTTTCATAAATAAGAATAAACATTTAAGGCAATGTATAACTAAAACAAAAGCCTTTTAAACTTGAACTTCAACATAGTATGGAAAAAATAAAATGAAATAATTCCATTTACTTAATCACATGAATATTCTACTAATCGAATAATCACATGCAATATCAATAACCACTTTCATAATGATGGAATGCATAATGCCAGACTATCATAACCACATAGCCAAGGCCTCGTGCCAAGACTACAAATAAGATTTTGTCAAGGCCTTATGCCAAGACACTAGTTTGTCTCATGAGACCTACCGATGCATCGAGGAGCTATAGCGGGCTCCACCCATCACTTACTAAGTCCAATTCATTCCTCATATGAACATGTTTAAACATAACATAAACATTCATATTAAAACTAGCATACAAAATGTCAATACTTTAACCACAAACCATGAATGGTATAAAAATAGAACATCTACAGTCAAAAATAACTCATTCAATACAATATGAAAGATTGTATTGTATCATATTAACCTCAATAGATTATAATGAATGATATTGACATAGATGAAAATAACCATCAAAACTATTTGAGAGAAATATCCCCCTTTTCTTGAAAACATTTAAAAGTCACACTATTTGTCAAGAAGCCGTTTCAAAATAGATTTTTGAATCAAAGTGTCCCATACCAATTTGAAACATTTAAAAGGAGTTTTAATTTTAAAACTTTAATGTCCATATAAATAAATCCTTAAAACCATTTTTTAAAACATGGACATTAATGAGAAAGATTTAGAAGAATAAATCTTTAAAACATTTAAAAATGGTATTTTAGTTAGAGTTTCTAACCAAAAGTGAGACACTTGAATATAAATAATTGAGGTAATAAAAACTTTGTAATATCATGAGAATAAAGGGATTCATGATATACTATGTCAAAGTACATTATATACACCACATAAAAGTGATTTGGTGTATAACAACAAAGAAGTCTCAATGGAATGTAAATTGAGATGAAATCTCTCATAAAGGCAGTATCCTTAGGTTAAGGATAAATCAACGACATAGTTATGTGTGACAAATATAAATACACTAAATATGATTGGATATTCAGTGTAAAACAATCAAAGGACATTCACACATAATCTTGTAAAAACAACACCAATGAATTGGATGTTTAACTCAACAAATGGAGAATGAGTTAAAATTACTCTTATCAAATTCATATCGTTGACTTGAGAAATTATCAATGGAGTGATTATGTGTATCAAAAAGTATATCCACAGAAAAGGGGAGTGGAAATTATGACATAATCAAATGAATAGTGATTCCACACATAATCTCGGAGTAAAATAATCAACGACGTTTGCGTAAAGCTGAATAAATGGAAATTGAAATTTCAAATTCCCATATCGATTTGGTAACTTACGAAACATACACCCATGAAAGAAGGATAATACAATTATGATGTAAATATCCATAAATTAAAGTATATTACACAATTAATACAATCATGGGCAGTACACACACCACATGTAATAAATAAGTGGTGAACAATGGAATTCTCATGGAATTAAAAGTGAGATAAGAAACCCCTTACTTTGTACTTTTTCCTTGGTCGAGGGTAGGTTAACCTCCTGTATAATGGTGAAATAATTTTTATTTAATTATACAATAATCATATGCATTAATATGATATCATATATGATCTTTTAACATTTATTTGTTAATAATATCTTAGAATTATCGTCGTTTTGGGTGTTAACGAGTTCATTTTCCTTTATATTCTTTGTTATTTGAGCCATATTTGTTACTAATGGGATGTATATTATTCATATCCAGAATGATGTCAAATCTTTAAAAATTATTTTTAATCATTAAATGAGAATTAGTCTTGAATGGATATGATGGAGAATGAATCTCATCGCGTTTGTGGAGATGGTAGTCCATAGGTACGCACGATCGACAATATCATTCTTTTGATATTAAAATAATATTTAATTTAATTGTATATAATACATACAGAATCATTATCATGTTATATTTATTATTTAAATGAATTACACATCATTATTATACCCATCCAAATAATAATGTTTTGAATAACAATTACACCACGACGTGGAGACGGTAAGCCGTACGTACGCACGTATGGTGACATATCATTCAAAGGATGGATAGAATACTGATATATGGTTGTAAAATGTTTGTAATAACATCAAATTATATATAATATACTGGATTTATTATTTTATAATGGTAATAACAAAGAAAGAATAAGTGGAATAAGAAATGAACTTGAAAGAAGGTGGTGAAATCATTACCTCTTCTTCGGGTTATTCCTTTTGATTTGATCAAAAGGGCTCCTTAGGTTGGCTTTATGACTAAAGGAAGGCCTCTAGGATGAATTTAGGTAAGTTGAGAGAGTATTTGGGCAGGGGTTGGCCGAACCAAAAGGCTTTGAAGGTGTGAATTAATGAGAAGGGTGAGTTCCTTTTTATAAGAGGGGTGAGGGGCACCTTTGGAAAAGCTAGAAATATTATTTTATAATAAATTTATATTCGGTTTATAATGGCTCCAAAGTGGATTATTTAAAGGTTAAGGTGGTTATAGGTCTAAAAACACTCAAAAAATAGTATTTAGACATGTTTGGGTTACTATATTAACCTTATCTTTAAGTATTAACTCTTAGTTAATTAGTTTCACTTTTACAATGTTTCTTTGTATTTTTATATTATATGGTTAATAAAATTACTATATACATCCAAGAGACCCCCAAGTGGTACATTAATGATACATCTATCATGATATAAGTCTCTTTTCAGAACCTTAGATTTTTAGGAATTTAATATCAATTAATAATATAATATTTGTTTGAAAAACTCTTTTATGTCAATTTTGACACTATTCAATAATTGATTTTTGTAAAAATCATAACAGAATTATTACTTCGAATAAAGTTAGATATATCAATCCTAACATGTCATATTAACCTAGAAAATTATTGGTATTTATAAAAAGTCTCAAATTACATTTATTTGGGTATTTATAATATCAATTATTCTAATTTTTCATTAATTAGGTAATTACTGCATCACCATTGTGTGATAAATAAATTAAATTATTTAATGTATAAAAAATATAAATAAAATACCATTATGTATTAAATCGTTTTATCTTTCTTATGAATATTTATAGTCTAAAATCCAACATATATAACCCTATGTAAAAAGTGTTTTGCTAAAATATACATGCTTATGTCATTTTTGTATTTATTTTAACTTAATTAAAATAAAGTGTCATTATCACTTACAAGTGGCTCCATGGGGTCCCAAAATCAACCCAAAGATCCCCATGGTCGGACATGTATCCACCAATAAGGTTAGGACACATTTTAGGGTAATTTAGTATTATTATAATATTATTTGTTAACGCTTATTTACCGGATTTACCTTTTAACCATGGTAAATAAAATATTTACCGAAGTAATTATTCAAAATGTCTAAAAATAAAAGTTACCTATTTACAAAATTTGGACATCCTGATTCCAAATATGGAATCCATTTTTCCTAATTCAAATCACAGAAGTGGAAAAAATTAATTTAAAATTAATTCCCGCTGTCAAAACAAAAAGCGTGTTTTTAAGATATAATAACTATCAAAAGATTGATACTTGTTTATGTCCGGTTTAATTGTGAAATTATGTCCAATGACCAACATTGTATTAAATGGTAAAAATATAATCTAAATATACTTTAAAACCACTCAAATTCATAATTTATCACTATTAATTATTTCGATTAAAAAAGTTTTTTTTAATTAAAATTTAGTAATTTTCACTATTCATCAAAATATGAAAGTTATCTGAAAAGTACCAAAATTTCACCCTAGGCTAATTTCGATATTCCGAATCTAAAAATAAAGTCCATTTTGAAAGATAAAATGTATAAAATTTCAAAATTTAGGTATTACTATTCATAACGACTAGTTTGATTGGTTGTGGTGTGTTAGAACTTGAAGTTGCGTACAACACACGCTACTGTATTATTCAGAGAGAAGCGTACCGTGGAAGCTTGGGGTGTTACAGAATTGAGGTATGAATACCCACTGGCCTATAAGATTATGAATTATTTTAGAAATGTTTGGGGTTGTCTATTTTTCTCTATGAGCTTACTCATATAGAGATTTTCAATCTCATATAAGTTTATGCCTTTACATGAAAAACTCATATACCATATAATATATATTAAGTTTGTGAGAATTATAAAGGAATAACCAAAATACTAAGTGTTATATTCCTTCCAAAGTAACATATTTCAAGACCTTTAACATCCAACCAAATAAGTTTTACATAGCTATGTGCCCATGGATTATCTTGTGTAAGGAAGGAAAATGATGGGTGATATTGAAACATCCTTGGGTTGGGCATGCCATAGATGGGTGTCTATGGAATGACCTTTGTTACCATGTTCTTGATGTTTTCTATAGGTTTTATTAGATGAGATACCTTAATAGGATTAAGTAACATAAGGAATAGAGTTGATCAACTTATATATGATAGACATGGGCAATGTGTCGTCCACTTAACTTGCCAAGAGTCACAACTATTGTGATTTGGATGATTCCCTACCTCAATAGTTAAGTGGTGAAAGAAATACCATAACATATTCATTTTTTAGAGAAATATGGATCTTGTATCACTAAATGGATATGATATAATGGGTCATAATTTTAATGGGAGAACTTTCATTGAAATTCCTTGATAAAAAGATATAAAACATGATACTCACCCGTTGATATGTATTTGTTGTATATTATGAAATAATTAATAATAATCGTATTTAGATCACTTATATGAATTAAATATAGGGGTTGAGAAGTGTTCTTAGGGAGAAGCATTTAGAGACCCTAAATTTGAACATT
Organism: Viscum album; assembly: GCA_963277665.1. Lineage (NCBI taxonomy): Eukaryota > Viridiplantae > Streptophyta > Magnoliopsida > Santalales > Viscaceae > Viscum > Viscum album. The sequence continues at coordinate 1,626,176,817 of OY728156.1, read as the reverse complement.
ATAGGGATCAACTTCTCTAAAATTGGCTCATGGGTATTAAATACCAGATTCGAATCACACATTTGTACTAAAAAACACATACTCAGAGATATAAGGGAATTTAAAAAGGGTGAATTAGATCCTTGTATAGACAATAGATCAAGAGTTTCTACATTAGAGGTTGGAACATATGATCTGAATTTACTAAGTGGACTAGTCTTGGAATTGGAAAACTGTTATTATGTACCCATCATAAACATAAATTTTAAATCTTAATATTGTTTGAACATGATGGGAGTTTCATTTATTATTATAAACAAGAATTTTTTTATATATAATAATGAAATATTTTATGGAATTGGTAATAAGGTAAATGATTTATACATTCTAGATATGAATAATCCTATTTATAGCATTCATAAAAAGAAGGTCAGAGTTAATTCTAATCCCAACCACCTTTAGAATTTTCACCTTGGACATATACATGAGAAAAAAATTCAAAGACTCTATAAATATGCATTGTTGGACACATTCAATCATGAATCATTTGATACACATGAATATTTTTTATTGGGAAAAATGAAAAAGACACCTTTTAGAAGAAAAGGTAAAAGGGCTAGTGGATTATTGGATATCATACATAGTGATTTATGTGAATGAATGATTACATAAGAAATTAGTGGTTATAGGTACTTTGTTTCGGTCACTGACTCTAGGATGGGTGGCGACGACAATGGTTTCCAAGGTGATGTTGATTTAGACATTCTATTGATGGTACGATGGTGATGATAGCATCAAGGGTGCGGTTTGAGGATTCTTTGATCAAGGATCAATGTACTAAGGAGGTTCAATGAACATGATTTTGAATTTTGAATCAATTGTGAATTTATTCTATGAGGTTTTTTGAATTCGGTGATTTGGTAATCTCATGTATGGTCTGATTACTGCTCACCCAAAAAGTGGTTTTCAAAAATCAAATAAAAATCAAATAAAAATCGAATTTTCAGTCATAGAAAAAATATTAGAATATTCAAGATACTTATAAAGAGTTAAAAAGTATGAATAATATTCCTTATATATTCTCCATAGGATCTATCATGTTTTCGATATTGTATACCCAACACAATGCTTCCTATGCTCTAAGTATAACTAGTGATACTAATCCAATCCCAGTGAGAGTCAATTATTGTGAAGAACATTATTTAGTACTTAAGAAGGATTAAGGATATGTTATTGATATTTATAGGAGAGGATGAGGTCTATAGAAAAGGCTAAATATATGCTAGTTTCCAATCTTCTATAGATGATATGAAATAATAATATGATTACATTTTTTTCATTAATGGTGGATACATTTTTTGGAAGTGTTATTAACAAGACACTATAGAAGACTCAACAACATAAGAAGAGTACATAACTAAATAATATACTATGTAGGAAGCTATTTGGATTAGGAATTTCAACTATGAACTAGAGGTGGTTCCTAACATTTAAGGAGAAATAAAGCTCTACCATGACCAAATTTGATCTATCACTTAGGGTAAGGAACCCCGGTCTCATAAAAGGACTAAAAATATCCTTCATAAATACAATCTCACACATGAGATTATTGATATGGGTGATTTAATAATTTTTGGGTGCCTATATAGGAAAATGTAGTGGACTTGTTGATGAATCCATTACCACAACAAAAAATTGAGGGTTATGTTAGGTATTTAGGTATTAAATACTTAAGATATTGATTTTAATTGTTTGATAATATATCATGATTTTATAATAAATGAAATATTTATTTATCATTCATTCACACATGCTAAATTTTTTTTACATGAATGATTGAATGATAATATCCCCTAAAACTGAAACTTTGATTTATCCCTAACCAATTATCATCATGGAGTATTATGGGTTGTGATGATATGTTAAGGTTAACATGAAGATAATATCATACTTAGTATACAGTTTTGTATATGAGATACGAAGAATAGATTCATGAGGTAATAATTATAGACTTATTACTTGAATTAAACCACAAAAGTATATCTCATGTAATATCATTCAATCATTGATATACTTTAGGGTGTATGATTACTATTAATACTTATTACCTAAGGTTTTAAAGATACCTAACATAATAAACTTCATTATTTGATACCTTATTTATGAAATTTTGAAAATAACTTTGCTAATCATGGGTGGTTGGGTATGTTGCTGATTATGTTGTCCGTTGGAGTGCAACCAAGATGATATTTGTACACTTGTATGATGAATATATACACTTGGAACTTGATTTAATTATATTGAGGATATAAATTTATATTCTTAGTTGAGTCACATATGATATGTTCAGTTACTTGGATGCGGGCCACATGATGTGCTCATCTATTAAATGAATGACATGTGATGCGTTCATCGAACTGGTTAGTATTTTTATGAGAATAAAGAAAATATTAAGTGACCTATACTATATTTATGTGTTAAATTTATAGTGGTCACTCAATTTCATGAAAAAATGGATTATATAGGTGTATATATAATTTATGTGATAAATCTTATGGTGGACATGTTTATATAGATATATGAATATGTTTGATATAGATCACACTAAACCCACAGTATCTTGAGTAGAATTGATGCTTTGATAGAGTCCAATCATTATTTATATATATGAAATGTGATTTAATATTTATTTTAAATGCTACCAAGTCCTTTAGGGTCACACAGTTAGGCATCTAGATAAGGATTAAGTTTTGGACAAAGTTTTAGTTCCAAAATGAAGAGTGTATGAAGAAACCATATATAAAGAGTTTTATATGGATTCAAAAAGAGTTGTGAAGTTTTTTCATAAATTTTATATGATATTTTCATGAATGTGGGAGATTTTTGTATATTCACTAAAACGGTTAGCACCACACTGTGATAGTACTTGAGGATTCCATGGTTGAAATATGACATCATTGTTTTCATACACACAATGCATATACCTACTCTAGGGAGGTCTAAGCTACTCAACTCTTCCTTGGAATCAATTACCATCTCCCCACCCCAGGTCTACCTGGTGTGGTGGTTATAAGGAGCTTTGAGAAGTGGTGATCAGGTGGCCAATATTTTTTTAGGATGTGAGTTCTTCATTTGGAGGTCCAGTGTTTTGGTGAATGGTGGTTCTGATGAAGACTTTCAGACTTTTGGTTCCGACGGTTGACGATGCCAATGCTCATGTTGATTTATGGTGTCGGATTATGAGACAACTTTGGAGAAAAGATGTATATGAGGTTGAAAATTTTTTTTGGTGGAAATTTAAACTCATATCTAGTTTTCATTTCTTTATGGTGGTGGCGGAGCGATGGTGATCAGCTATGGAGGATGGTAATCTCTGGTGTATTGGTGTGGTGATAGATGAAAATGAAGTTGGTAGTGTTAGGTTGGTGATGAGGACTAGAGTGACTCATGATGATAGTGGTAGTCCTATCTTTGGCTGATGTAGGTCCCTACGGATCAATGATTCATTAGGTTTGGTGATTTGATATGTTTTTGAGTTTTTAATTTCAGATATAGAATGGTTTGATTTGTATCCCACACGCATGTTGTTTTGGTTACCTCTCAACCAAAAATAAGCTTTTTGAAAATCAAAAAAATAAAATTTTCAGTCATGTACCTACCACATCCACTCTTTATTGGGTTTTATCCATTACAAATTCATTACGAATGGATTTAATATGGATTGTGCATTAATTTAATGATTTCAATGGATTTATCCAACATTAAGAAACATATGAAGATATATTACATATGGATACCACCTTTCATTAATATGAAACACATCATGGATGTATATATATATGGGATACAACCCCTTCTGTTGGTGGGTTCTAATTATATATGAGATAACCAAGCTCTAATTTCCCTGAAACATAGTTTATAAATCACCATGAAGGTGCTAACACACTCTTTTCATTTTTGGATCCTCAAGAAATGTTTTGGGATCTAAAGGCTGGTGTAATCAACTTAGAGATAGGAAAAATTTGTTTTTTTCTCTAGTGATCATCATTAAATATGCTCCATAAAAAATATGGATTCCACAACACTGGAATTACAGGTATGCTATAAGCATTTTTAGCATGCTCTGTTTTTAATTTAGTTTAAAAATATGATTACATGAAGATATATTTGGATGTGTTTGGGTTTTATTCAACTCCCAATGATCATATGATGATCCCCTAAAATGCATCATTATTTTCCACTCATAATAACCCTCTTGGAAAGAAAGTAAATAGTTTTAGAAGACAAAGAAGTAGGAATCTATTCCAGATGTGAGGAAGAAGGATGTTCACTTAAATAATGATTCAATAAAGAAAAGTAATTTTGAGATGATTCTTATAGAAATTGAATAATATAAGTACAAGGAATTACTTAGTGGTTTCAAAAATCACATCATAAAGAAAGAGGCGAATATTATTAGAAGATCCCTCCAATGGAGGAGGAAACATGAAGAAATATGCATCAATGTTGGATCAAAAGAATAAGATTTAAAAAGTGATACATTTACCTTAATAGATATGGAACCAAAGCTAAGGAAAATTAATTAACCTATATAGAGCATCTAGAATGAAATATAAATAATTTATATTGAAAAAATATCCACTAGAAAGGCTTGGAATGATGTGGGAAACACTAGGTTAGTTTATCAAGACCAACCACAATCCTCAACTTGAGGATATTGGAGGTAACCCTCTCCCAATGCATTTAAATGTTTCTAATATCTATTTCAAGTGGTAATAGTTTAAGGGGAAGATATAAACCATGGGGTATATTCATTCAAAGGAGATGGATGTATTGTGAGAAGTTGTTTGTAATGAAATAATATCAATATAAAAAGTGGAATTATAATTCTTAAAGTTCTTAAATTGGAATCAATCCTAGAAAAAAGGAGTCATTGATGAATATGACTCAAATAGTGGTTTCAAGAAACCAATTTAGATTCCAAAGATAAATCTAAAAGTTTCATGATGGAATAAAGGATAACAAATGATGTAGATATTAATTTGGAATTACCATGGTGTTAAATCCTCACATGGTATAACAAGTGATATCTGGCCATATATTTTGTGGTATTAGGGAATTAAGTAAAATAAGGCAGATTTATGGATGATGCAATAATATATATTAATTTTATGATTATTTTTTATGTATTAACAAGTAGGATCAGATAACTGTTTTCAGGTTACTAAGAAGCTACTTGAAGAAAATAACATTATCATTAAGAGGTTCCCTATTATAAAAATCATCTCAAAATATGTTTTCAAGAGCTCAAGGAACTCAGGGGGAATTGGTGATGAGTACTTAAAGGACCTTTAGACTTTTATAATAAATAATTGGCCCAATAGAATGGATGATCATAGACATCATGTGGTATTATAAGTTTTAAAAAATGAGTGGTGTCAATTGAATTTATATGAGGTATGTCTCACACACTTTTAATTTAATGGTTATTTATGGATTATTTGGGGAAAGTATGATTGACATCATATGAATATTTGTTGATGAAAGAATTAAATAAAGTTACATTTATTTATTAAAATTAAGTTAATAATAGGTAAATCTATGAGATTGTAAACTTAGGCTCTTATTTCCTACAACGAGTCCCGAATCAATTTGATTAGAGAATTTTTAATGAATAAAATTAAAATCAATGAATACACTCATTAAAATATTTTGGGAAAATGTAGTTGAGTTTGGAAGTGGTAAAGAATACCAACATTTTGAAGGTGCTGTTTTCAAATAGTTGACAAATCCAAAAAGTTTTTGGATGTTAAGGAGTTGTGTCATACATACTTCGAATAAGTTTATAATATAGGGGTGTACAATCTATTTTTATTTTTATTTCAGAATAATCATGTTTCCCCACTAATAAACTTAAGAATATTATTGAAAATATTGAAATAAGAGGAGTAAAATTTATAGATGTACCCCTAGGGAGTTATAGGGGGATATAAATTGAATGAAAATCAAGATTTAAATGAAGTTATAAATCTGGATAAGAATACCCTTTTCATTATTATTGTCAAAGGGGGAGTGGAGAAATTAGAATTTCCTTTTTCATTTTTATGTCAAAGGGGGAGGAAATCAAGGAATAAAAAATCCTTATCCTTGTAGGTATTTATATATTTTATGGAGGATATATTTTTGATAATAATGAAAAAAAACCAAAGGGGGATAATGTTGGAACCAAAGGTGAGTTTGGTGTTGGATTTTTTTTTCAATCAATATATTTTTTATCTAGCATTAAATAAGGTTGAAGTTGAAATAGAATTGTTTTTAATCACTAGATGAATATATATTAATGGAAATTTTGGAGAAGTGATGCACATGGTAGGAAGAATGTTTAATATTATCATTCAAGCATATTCTAGATTTAGATAGATTTATACCATTAAAATGAATGATATGAAAATGAATAGAATCAAATTGGTGAAGTAATCCTTCACCATGATATGCACCACACAATGGTGAATGAGGATAAACTATAATAGATATGAAAATAGCTATATTGGAGCCACTATGGATGTTTTATAAGGAGTTTTACAATGGGAATATTATCTATGGGAAATGAATAATATTACCATGACCTAGTGATATAAGAAAAGATTTGGTGGCCATTATTGAAGGTATTCCAGAATGTGTATTTGGAAATGGAAATAGAAAAAGTATGAAGAAAAAAATGGACCAAACCCTAGATAGAAAAATTGGAGTAACCAAACACCTAAGGAATCAACTGATCTCAATAGTGAGGCCTATATGGAGTGGAATGGGAGAGAAAGGAAACATATCTTATGTGGGAAAACTCTAGGTAGAGGAGAGCATTGACAACATGGGTTGTCTCTATGAGAGGAGATAATGTCTATAGTGTGGGGCGACAACGTAGGAGGATAATGATTTTACATGGAGTGTTGAGACTTATCAATGAGAGACCATACCATGAGTAAGTCTAATGTGGGACCAAGAAGTAGATTAGAAAAACTAAAGCAGACCTGGGAACATCAGGAAAGAGATAAAGGATATACTATGCTATAGAGAAGAAAGACCATGCCATGATGGTTACAAAACAACGAACATATGCGAACCATGCTATGGTAGAGGCCATGGGTGAGATGAATCATGTACATGGTTTTTGGAAAAATGAAAATTTATAGAACATATTTATAGATGCCATTAAAAATAGAAAACTAATTGAGACTACGCCATGGTGGTCATCATGGTGAGTTTTTGAGACCCCTATGGGAAATGGGGACACCCACTACTGGTTTTTTAGTCATCGTGGATGACTTATACATGGTGATTTGTCGAAGGAAGCTCAAAAACCACTACACTATGATGCTAGGTGTAGTGGGTATTAGACCATTTGAGTTGAGGATAAAAACAAGCAGTGTGGGCATGGTGCTATGAATTATAAAGGTAATTTCACCCAAGACTATGCTATTACATGGAAATCATTGAAACATATTGTGGTCAGTCATGTTCATGTTTTAAAATGGTTTCACAACTTGGGATATGAGGAGAATATTTTGTGTATTTTGTTGTAGGTAAGTTTATTAGGATCCCTAAATGGGCATTTTGGATTTCACCATGCTGTGAAAGATCGAAACATAGAAAAAATAAAGAAAATAATTTTAATTGAAGGATAAAATTACAAAGAAATATCTAGATAATTTATTTGGATTAAAGGGACATTTTTGGCCACACTAAAACCATGCGTCACACCTGGCATGATTTTAGAAAATTAGGATAAGGAGAATCAATACCAACCCTCGGATCAAAGGGGTTGGTTGCTAAGATCTATAAAACTGCTCTTATAAGTTCTATAGAAAATTTTTGATAGAGAATATTTCATGTCTAAATTTTTTAGAGAATAAAAAATATCTTGATAATAATTGGAAAATTTGATTCAGAAAAAGAAAAAGGATAAATTTAGTGGGATACCATTTCTATATCCATATCTATTTGAGAATAGGATGATTGAGAGAAGAGTGAAATATTTTTATTGAAAAATATAGTTGAAGTGGAAAGAGCTATACATGATAATTAAATGTTGTAATTATTCTCATCAGAATAATAAATGTTACTTATATGATTTGTAGTAGAAAAAATATTCAACCCTCACATTGAGTTGTTGATCTCACCCAACTTAAATAATGAGAGTGAAAAAAAGTGTAAAAAAGGACCATATATGTGGATACAATGATGTAAGGTATTTAAATAATATATGTTTAATGAATACCAATCCTAATGTATATAAGCCATTGAAAAAGACCTAAAAATATATATACTATTCTAGATTTTTCTTAAAGTAGTGAGCTAATATAAAAGAAGAGGGAGTGACCCTAGATTGACATTTCACCTTTTTGAATCTATTTTTAACACATATAATGAGTAGGGTTATGTTCTAGTACATCAACATAATGATGTGTGTATAATCTATAGATTAGATCTTAGTGATGAACCAAATAAAAATCCTTTATACATGCTTTACTTTCCATACCTATTTTATCTTTCGAGGAAAGAGATTAAATGTGTTCCTACTAACATGGTAAAAAGATTCATATCGAAAAAGGACCAATGAAAAAGGAAAAATTTTAATTGGTATTCACCTTAATTTACACCTCTCAAGGTGATTTCAGTCAATCTGGTCCCAATATTATGGAAGGGGAAAAATAGTGTAAATCAATAAAATAGAGAAGAAACATTTTAATGAGTAATGGATAACCACTTTCACCTACCCCACCCCACATCACAGTGAGACTTAGAGTAAAAAAATAACAATAGAAACAATAGAATTACCTTAAAAGGAACTCAAGAACTTTATTGAATTTTTGAATAAAACTAACCACATACGGTTATCCCACCTTAAGAATGGAGTACAAATAATTAGGGAGATAAACATAATTATATGAAATAATAACAATAATAAAAAATAATTAAATTAAAATAAATTAAAATATATAAAAAATACATATGAAATCAAAATCAATCCTTTGAAAGGGAAACATTATTCCCAATTCCCTTTCCTTAATTTATCAGCTTCATGGTGTAACTTGAGGTTGAGAGAGTACTCCATGTTGATTTGAGTAGCTTGGGTGATCATTTCATGAAGGTGGGAAGATTTTAGAATTCATTTTATGTTAATCTTTGGAAAATGATGGATTCAATTCCCTTAATCCTCATCCTTCTCTTTCCAACATCAGTTTTTACATAACTGGTTAGTTACTTAATTTCTTTATTTGGTTAGGCAGTACATATGAAGAATCTTATTTTTCCTCATCTTATTCATAAACTCAACATAAATAATTTTCTTCATCAAGAACCATGGGCCAAGTTTCTTTCCTCTTATGTATTCATCATGAATGTGTATTCATATTTACATATATTATCATGTGGTGTGATTGAAGAAAAATTGATGTTTCTATGATAAATTATTTGTGTTTAATGATATAGGTATAACTTTTTAATGATGTGGTGCATTATAGTTCATTATCCCACCCAACATCTATGATTAATAGTAATTGTATGCTATGATTCCCCATTATGGTGTACCAATTCAGTCAATATCGACCTATTGAAGTGCATAATAATCCCTTATCCATTAATTTCTAATACTGCGACATCATTTTATACCATCAATAAAATATCATAAGATTCAATATACGTTACACCTCGAATCACCAGTACTAATATAGCTATATTGTCGAGTAAAAATTCCTATATTGTATCCATTCATAGACCCCCTAAAGTAGAGTAAAACGGGTTATTTATTATAGTTGGACATTATAAGGTGTGACTAGGTCATAGTCATTGATTTCCTATTTTTTTAAGTGGTAAAAGATGATTCTCCTCTGGTTTCCACTATAATGGTCCACCGATTTTCATATGTTGTAAGGAACAACATCTATCATAGCCACCAATATCATGGAATCATAATGGAAATGATAACATAGAAAACTCTATGGCATTATCACTATCCCATGATACACCACCTTTCATGAATTCTTTAAAAAATACTCAAATTATATTTATGTTCTTATATTATTTTTGAATATATGAGAATATCATCCTTAAAGACCACTATAAATTTTTCGAGGTAATATCTAAAGAATCTATACATAAACTCCATGATTATTTCTATAGAATTTGTAAGTATAAATGGAATCACTATGTAATCATAGTTTATATATTTCCTATAAAAGGTAGTCTTTGGAATATACTCCCTTTTCAACTTCAACTAGCGATATACTGATCAAAGATCCACCATTCAGAAGAACTGAGACCCATATAGCTGAAAAAAATATTCATCAATATGTGGCAGAGGGTATTTATTCTTTGTCACGATCTTATAAAGAATTGGTATATATAAATACCTTATCTAAATTATATTATAATTTCTTCTTTGATTCTTCTAGTTCAATGAGGGCCATTTAGTGGGGAATCTTTAAAAAGGGAAGATCTCTGAGCATAAGTTCTATTGTAAACTCAACCTATCAATTTGAAATAAGATAATACAACTATTTTGGGAATACATCAACATATTCCCTCATGATATAAATTTATTCAAGTACATTGAGCTAGACATTCTTGCCCATAAAGTAATAATACCCATACTTTTGAATGATTTTTCAAAGGATATTAATAATTATATTTTCATTTGTATAAAATTGGAGGAAAATTTAAAATAAAGAATACAATTTCTCTCTATTGGTATTTGATGATATAACTATGTAAGTATAACTAATCCATTATTAGTATAGAATCAAATAAAACACAAGGTAATATAAATATATTTTATGAAATATTCTTCCCACAAATATTAATTGGTGAAAATATATGTACTTAAGATGCAATAATTTCATCACTTTATGTTTTCAATGATAACTAATCCTTTATGTATTGAGTTTAGGATCAATGTTTACCACTAATACACTTCTCATTTAAAAAAAATACAGTCATGGAAAATTTCTCTTAGAAAATTGAACCATAAAAAATATCTATGAAATTTATCCATTTATCCATGATCAATGGATTATAAGATCAACTAAATGTGGGTGGATATTTTTGTATAAATGAATAAAAAAAAACATTTTCCCTTTTTGGAGAATTTTTCCACTATATATAGTTTAATTTATTGTTTATAACTTGAGTTAATTATGATAGTACCACCATAAAATTTTGAACTCCTACTCCCATCACATTTGGTATTGTGTTTAGTAAATCATTTCATTTCCCATTACATTGCTTGTTAAGATAATCCCTCCTATTTTTATCTATTTAATATAAAAAATAAAACTTAATGATGAGGATATTTTAATTAATAATCATATAAAATGAAATTTATGAACTTAGAAAGAATAATTTATAAATCACTTATATATCCTAATAAATGACTCCCTATGTTTCAACCTAGGTTGTTTATGGTGTACTTCCTATTATGTCCACTAACCTAATTCTAGAAAATAAATAGACCTAACTCTAATAAAATATATAATGAACCAAAACACATAAAAATATTATTGAACATTTTTATATAAAAATCATATAATAAACCACACTCAAATTTTGAAGGTATAATGTTTTTGGAAGATTAGCTACATAATACGTAATTTTAAAACAATTATATATATATATATATTAATTTATACCCTTATTCATAATATTCTCCAATATATTATTATTCTCCTATCATTTCCAGAGATACCCCGAGGACATACATAAAATAGAGGGTGTTCTAAGATCCTAGTTAGGGTATTATCAAAATAAACTTGAGGATGATATATCGTGAGTATCAATAAGAATAACATGAGATTATAAAATAAAAAGACCATAAATCATAATATAATAGCGTGAAATAAGAGTAATGATATCATAAGAACATGGTAATCATAGTAATATGTGAATCATACAATTTTTGTATAATTATAAAACATATATTTATAAATATAAGTCAAAGATCAATTCTAAGACATCATACTATAATATGACAGACCACCATACATATTTTCTCATGTGATGTAAGAATTTCCCAGTTTATTAGGGCGTTTCATAATTCCAATTTCACCTAAAACATCACAACATGTATCACATATGTGTTTTACATAGAAATTAAATAATATATTAAGAATAAATATGAACAAATCCATGAAAAGAAAAAAGGTTATACAATAATTCCACAAATCATAAACTACCAAAATATCATGTAGGTTCCCAATATATACATATATTAAGGAATATTATATTTTAAAAAGTGAATAATATATTTTAGGTCATGAATATTGGGATTAAACTAAAATAAAAAACATAATAAAAAACAAAAAGAAGTTTAGAAATGGATGCCTTTACCAAAATTTTAAGACATGGGTAAAAAAAATTTTAAATGATATAAAAGCACATAGTTTTCTAAAATCAAGAAAAAATAAATATATTTGTTTTCTAAATAATGAGTTTTGATGTCATAAAATAAAATATTACATGAGTGATAAATGAAAATAAATAAGATATGGAAAATTTCCCCTTACATATTTTTTAGGGTTTAACTTAAAAGAAATGATTGGAAGGTAACTAGAAATACATGAAGACCCTAGATAAATAAAGGAAAATGAAATTGAATGAATAAATAAAGGATTTATACAAAACATATAAGTGTTATATGTGAAATATGTAAATAATTGGAAAGATATATAAAGATCATAATCTATTAAGAAATAAGGAAAGCGTGAGATTCCCCTTACCCAAATTCATGATTTTATTTGGATACTACTATAACATTTGGAATAACATAATTAAAAACATTAATTGAATATGAAAAACCTTATTAAATTTTATTTCATTTATTATCATATATTTATCTTTTATTGGACTCATTTTTTATGGGTTGACATTGTTCGGTCCATAATTTCAAATTTTCTTCGATAAAATGGTAATGGAAAATTATCTTTGTCTGATGTCCCCACAATATCAAAAAGTGTTGATCACCTTTAGGGAATAATTAAATAATATAGGTTAATTAGTTTATAAATTTATAATATACTCCTACTATCACTAACTAATAAATGTGCAGTATGTGGTAGTCCGAGGTCAAACCCCCAAAGACAATTTAGTAATCAACATAGAAAATTAAGAATAAATAAAAAATAAAAGAGAGTAAACAGTTTTCGAAACTTCAATAAAAGAGAACATACAAATAATAGTAAATACAATATCATGAAATTGTGAAGTAAAAAGGGTAATAAATTAACCAAGGTGTCATTAGAATTGGGTATAAGAAAATCCCTTGGTCTAGGTAGTCACACCCTATCCCACTAACACCCCATTTCTTATGCTCAAATAATTTGGTTAATTAATAAAACTCATAACCCAAAACTATATTTAAAAATCAAATAACCTATCCCTCACAATTGTGATGCATGAAAATATGTATCTAGTTAATGTATTAAAATCAAATCAACCATAACATATAGTTTTCATACATGAAAGAGGAAGATAAGATTTAGAATAACAAAAAATAAAAAACCCATCCCAAATTTATCATAAATTAATAACTTCACTATGTAAAATATCACTTTATTACATGATTTTAACTAAAATAATCACTCCCATGCTACCCATGAGAGAGTGAAATAATAGAAAGACCATAAAACAGCATCATCCTAGCTAAAACCACTCCAGATATAGGCTTCATCCTCCCAAAATTTTATTGATTTAGTACAACGGTTAAACTATCTATTTATAGATAGAATCCCACTAAGATATATCAGAATATATATTTTTTAATTTTCCATATCTTGAGCCATATATATTCCATTTTTATACTCTTTATCTTTCCAACTTTAACTTAGCCTCAAACTTCTTAGATATATGGAAATACCCCCAGGAAAAAAATTATCTCTCCCTAAATATAACTTCAAAATGATATGAGAGTGAAAAGATATCCAAATTTTTATCTGTTAGATGTATAGAGTTTGAGACATGAACAAAAATTTAGGTAAAAAACCACTATAATCCATTACTATCTCCTTCATTCACATGCATGACCACTCCACATCCAATTAACATCATAACACATTCCAAAATCCAGAAATATGTTTCTACTATGCTCGAATGGTCATGATATAAAAGAAAATTCTTCATAGAATGAACCAATATTGTAAACACTCCAATAAAATTTCACTCAAGTCATCCTAATCCTTTTTAGTGAAAACAATATCTCCCACAGTGTGAACAAAATCCCTCGATCTACATATTTTCAAGTATCAAAACCATGGTACAATGAAAATTTGGAATGACATGAATTGTTCTTCCAAAATCATATTCATCACTCTTTTTTATAGTAATGATTCATTCATGCATGTGAGATGATTTATTGTATCCATGGTAGTGTGTATATAATATTTATAGAGGGATAACTTCAATCTCCATTATTCCATGCTATCAATACTTCATCATCACCATTTTATAGTTGTAACTCCCATTTTTCAGTGAAAAAAGGCATGGTGCATTACATTAGTTCATATCAGCTTCATGTAGGTGACCTCATTCTCACCGAGTCACAAGGAGTTGAGAATTATTCATTGATATTTCATGCATGGAATTATTTCCATTAACAATGGAACAACTTGAGATTTTATATTAATTTTGGATGTTGTAGTGGCTTCTTAGAGGCTACCCTGAGCTCCCTTTGATCAGTAATGGCAGACTGGTGCAATATGAATAGGCGAGATGAAGTGTGAGATGAAGTGAAACCCTAAATATATAGATATGATGACTACCGCAACTTGATATGACATTTTATTTTCAAGTGAAAAAATCCACTACACTTCATGATCCCACATTGAATTTGTGAGTGGGATGATATTCATTTATTACCTCAACTGCTCCACACCTACATCGAAGAAGTCCCTTAGGGTCTCCCAACTTTATGGGTACCTCTATTCCACCCTTCACGATGGATCCTATTCTATTCTCAGGCTAGTTATAACCTGTATTATCCCCTATTCATCTGTGTTCCCATGATTGTACCATTCTACCAACCATAGTTGATATTGGATAACTACTTCATTGTGGATAACCTGATCACTTGTTACTGGCTAGGTTGTCCAATTGTTTTGAAAACACTTGAAATTTCCATTTCCAAATTTTTCCATGATTTATAATTGTATTCTTCAATACAATAATTCTATTTTTTTTATCCAAATCAAATTCATACAATTAAATATAAAAAATTAATGAAAACTTGGAAAGAATAATCATTTAATCACTTAAATTAATGAATTTAAATTTAAAAATTTTATGCATGAATTATGGCTATCAAATCCACCCATACTTAGATTATTTTTTCCCTCAAGAAAAAATATCAACATAATCACAAAGGAAATACATCTAACCAATATTTAAACACCAAGGTTAACCAAATAAAACAACTATGTATAAATAAATACAAATTTCAAGTTTCACATGAACAAATATATTTAATTACCCACTTTTAAAATAAATAAAAGTTAACCATGTTTTTTACCCCCCTATAAAATTGATGGAACTTCTCCCATCTTCCATTAACATATCTCAATTCATTATTACCATGAATTCCAATTTCAATCTAAATCACTTTAAATTATTTCCCCTCAAAACCGAAGGTAATAATTTTACTAGAGTTATAATCATACCTCAAGTACATGATTCTAACTATAGGATTGTAAAGAATCTCAAATATTCACTTTATAAAGACAAATATCAACATTAATCGTGAAGACTTCACGTCAAGGTTAAAATTAATATGAGGTTAAGGGTTGGTTGGTATTTGATGTGAAAAACATCAAGGTTCAAAAGGAGGTTAACTCTAAAGCAAAATTCATGATAGAAAATATAAAGCTAAAAAAGCTGCACCTCCCAAGAATGACACCACCCACTTTCCCCAACTTAAATAAAAGGATCAGAAATAATATGAAAATAAGTATAATGAACAATAACCTCTTTCAAAAATTCTTTTTCAACCATTTTTTTCAATAATGTTTTTATATTTTATCTTATTTCTAACAATTATTTTTTTCAACTCTTTTTAGAGGGAAATAATGAAATACAACGAAATTTATAGTCATTAACCTTTCCCCCACAACCAAATGAAAACACCACACATTTACTCCTTAATAAAACCCCCCCTTCCACTATGGACAACCTATCACCCGTACTTAAAGCATTATATATCATACAAATGTACAAATAGTAGGGTAGGAAGGATAATACAAGCTTGTAATGTGGATCTTCCTATAAATCTCATTCATGGATTCTATGGGATTAAAATAAGGAAAAAAGTAAAGGTGGGTCACAATGGAATATATGGGCTCAAATAAAAAAAATGCTTCAATCATATTAATGTGACTTTATTCTTTTATAGCTTTGAAAAGATATCAATGAAAATTATAGTAGGCCAACATTCCCCATGAATCTCTCAAGAAATGTTTATTAAATAGAATATGACTAATATGGATTATAACCCTCTTAAGAATGAGAACATATGAATTTTAACAACCAATCATGAAATATATAACAATAAAAAACTAATCCACATCAATTTTAATCAAAACATGAAAATGTAAAAGGGAATTTCATCTACATGAGTTAATGAGCCCCCCAAATCATGATTTATCAAATCAATACCCTCATGATTATCTCTACTCATTCATATTATATTTTAATGATTAAATATTATTAAAAATGATATCTAAAACATGTAATGGTTGGATTACTAAGTAATGTTTCATCATAGATCAAGAATTAGACAAGGAATTTAAGTGTAGAGTAAAATTTACCTTAAAAACCTAAAAGAAGAAATGTAGGGGAGTGAAAGATAAATAATTAAAACCCTAATAACTTTTCCTCATGAAGTCCCTTTCACCTATTTTTTTAGCTTCATAATCATGGATATATAGATGCAAAAAACTATTTAATATTATAGGATCCATGAATTTAAGTTAAAAAATGTTAGGGGATTGAAACTATATCCTAAAATAAATTATCAAATCCTAAATTTTTATTCCAAAATATTACTTAAAAGAAATTAAGGTTTCCTCCTAAAATTAATTTTGTTTAAGTTCATTTTTATTGAGCTTACCTTTTTAATTTAAGTGATATAGGGTTGGAAGAAGCTACATCATCTGGATAAATGAATAGATAAATCTATGATTCTTCCACATAGTTGGGCCTTCTTTCTTTTTCTAAGATCACTTTCACTTTCCCATAAGGTTGTACTAGAATGTTTTGGGCACAAAAAAGTACCATTTGTCTATAGGGAATGTTTATTTTAATCATAATCAATGAATAATATAAGTTGTACATGATGAAGAATGTCATGAAAAATAGAACTAAATTTAAAATTAATTGAATATTACACTGGAACCAAGAAGACAAGATCATAAAATATAATTTATAATTAATTTATTTTTATAAATAAATACCTTGTGTTGAATTTATTTATTCATTGATGAATTGGTAGATCAATTATTGTTTTTTTGTTATTAGAGTGAGAGGATTAAAGTGTATAATCCCTCTAGTGGTGATCCACATGTAACACCCAGACTTGAACCACTAGGTTTAAGACGGAGTGTCACATGACCTCATGTATAACTTCCTTTATGAAAGAGGATTCTGAATAGAAGCAATGGTCTAAGTCCGTCAGTAGGGAGGCTATACCCTGAGTATCATGTCATAACACAAATAAATAACTAGAATAATATTAATATAATGATCAGAGTATCATACAAAAAATAAATAAT
Organism: Viscum album; assembly: GCA_963277665.1. NCBI lineage: Eukaryota > Viridiplantae > Streptophyta > Magnoliopsida > Santalales > Viscaceae > Viscum > Viscum album. The sequence continues at coordinate 1,626,159,031 of OY728156.1, read as the reverse complement.
ATAAAGGGTATAAATTTCATGTAGGTAATAACAGGATCCCAAAGTGGAAATCCAAAGAAGAGTATAAAGTGAAGAGAACAATAAATAAATAGTTGGGGGTCCTCTAGAGCCTGTCCCGGTCTGATACCAGCTCCATGCTCCTATTCTATGCCATCCACCATAGGGTCATTCCCTTTACTGGATATTTAGTCATGAAATCTACAAGAACACCAAAATTCCCAAGTAGGATGTGAATACAAGACCCAGTAATACACCAAAAAAACATTCTTAACAAGTTTCCTCAATTATACATGTTTATTCCATAAATAAATAATAAATTCATAAGAAACACAACAATCCAAAACTGAGAACCTGTGTACTATCCAAGCCACCATAAACCCCAACTGTACCTATTTCAGCCCCATGTTGAAAGAAATTTAATGGTATAAAGAGTAATGAAAGACTAGACATGAGGCTAATAATTAAGTTTCTTGATAATCATGTGAATATACAACTCAAAATTTACTTAGAATCAAGTAAGTCATGTTCTTGAAATTCACTTGGCATCAAGAGCTCCTCAACATCAACTAAGAATCAATTAACATGTTCCTTGGAATCTTCTAGTCATTGAGTGTGTCACATGACATCCATAAGGTATAATCATAGCCCCACCCTTCACTAAAGTCCATAATTTCCACCATATCAAGTTTTGTGCACTCCCCCTCTAAGGGATAAACATGTCATGATAGTCTACCTACCTTTGGCTCTAAGAACATTACCACAAAGTCACATATAATAGGTTAGAACACACAACCAAATATAGAATATCATAATAAGTAAATTATAAACATAATTTACATGTGATTAACATAGAGCATGAATAAACCAGCTATGTACATACTCATGTAAGAGTTATATCATGGTAAAAAGTGTAAAAAATAGCCCCAAATGGTAAGGAAACTCCTACCTTAAGTCATTGACTTCAAAATCAAGGATAAACCACACTGTTTGGTTTAAAATATGGATAGGAAAAATCTAAATACAATAAAACCTTTTCATGGGACTTATTATCAAAGTTTTTTGACACATCAATATCTTGGGTTTATCAAGGATCCCTATAATCAGAACCAAAAATTTCATTTCAAAAAGAAATAAAATATCACATGTGATAATAGTTATCTCTCTTAGATATTTTTCAATTTATCAAAACATTCTAAAAAATGTGTTATAAATTATTACTCAAGAATAATAATAAAAAAACATGAGATAATATTCTATTTCTCAAGAATAATATGTATGTGATAATCATTTATTATTATTATTTGATATTTTTGGATAATAATTCTTTTTATTATCTTTTATAATTTTTAGGATAATATTCATTTATCATTCTCTAAATTATTTATAGATTATTATTATCCCAGAGTTATTTATTCAATTTCTCCAGTTTCCTTCATGATACACATGAAATATTGAGAAAATAAGAGAATAGGATCCTCCCTAAAAATACCTCTCACAAGCATTGCACCCAGGAAAAGGAGTGAGAGATAGGGGTTCTTCCATGCTTGGAATTTAGAATAAGGGGCCACACTATTCAAAGAAGGCTTCACTAGACTAGAAAATGGTAAACACCAGGTTGTTCATACTCAAAATATAGAGAAAAAAAGGATACGAGGGTTAAACTATTTTAGAAATAATAAATCATGTACATGTTCACGGTTATTAAAAACAAGAATTTATTTAACAATTCAATTTTTGTTTTAATAATTTCTTGAATATAGAGGGTTTTAATTTCATTCATAAATATGAGTAACAGATTAAAACAAGTCTAAGGATTTAATTACAACTATTTTGGAATTTAAATAGTCAATACCATGTTGAAAAAGTGTTCTAGGGAATAAGAAGAGAGAAAAATTGAAAAATAGGGTAAAACTGTTACCCTTACATATGAAGTATGAGCTGCATAGGGGTAACTTGGTTTACCCTTATGAAGTGGCATATAACCTTACACAATAGCCACTATACCCCTAAACAATCCTTATTACCCTTAAATAGTACCCTTATATGGCTGGATACCCTTAGGCATTACCCTTACATGACTGAAAACACTTATACAATGCCTGGATACCCTTACATAGGTACCCTTACATGACTGGTTACCCATAAACAACAATTGGATAACCCTTATGCAGGCACCCTTACATGGATAGTACCTTTATGCAATGATTAACTTACCATTACACAACACCTATTACCCTTACGCAACACATGAAACATGTAAATACCTCTATATAGGTTATTTTACCCTTAGGTTGTGCATATGAAAGGGATATTACCCTTACACAAGGCCTTTAAAACTCATTTTACCCTACATGAAGCCTTTAAATCATGTATAAGGTGTTTTTTATTAAAAAAAATTAAATTTTAACATAAAAAGATTATAAATTAAAAATAAAATAGGGTTTTATTATATCTAAAAATTTATAATATTACAATTATCCCCCTCCAATGACTTTGCATCCCTGAGAAGTATCCACAATGGTCCTGTTCAAATAACTCAAGCCACTGAGCTAGAACATCAGACTCCAATTCCCACATATCCTCTTAGATTATTCCATGATACCACCAAGTCTATACAAGTGGTACCATATTACCTTGAATTAATTTATTTCTCTAGTCTATAATCCACACCAAATTCTCCTTACAATTGATGACATGCGTAGAATTAGCCATATACCTTTGGAGCTGTGACACATGGGATATGTCATGCATACCTTGGTAGTGAGATGGAAGATATTGATGGTACAACACTCCACTAACCCACTTGGTGATATAAAAGGTTCAAAAGAACATAGTGCTAGCTTTATTTTCTTTCTCATACATTAGTGCCCTAACCGACGAGTCACTCTCAAGAAAACCCGATTTCCCATAGTGGACTCCAATGGTATCCTCCTATGATGGAAATATGATATTTTTCTACTACAAGAAGCGATAAATATCTTCTGAATTAGTTTAACTCTATCAAAGGTTTCCAGAACCAAATTGGGCCCCAAAACCAATGCCTCACTTTCCTCATGCTAATAAAATAGTGAAAAACATGGACTCCTCTAGATATCCTTATAAAATTCATTTTGAATCAAATCCTAGTAACTATTATTGTATGAAAGAATATACCAAGTATAGATGATCATCCTATGATATACCAAAGTTTATAGAAAAATCTTGAAGTATATCCTCCAGTATGTGTATAGTCCTCTTAGACCATCCGTCTATCTGGGGATGGTATGCTGTGCTAAATTTCAACTAAGTCCCTAGGGATTTTTACAAGCCCTTAAAAAACAATGACATGAAACATTCATCTCCATTAGATATAATTATCAAGGAAACTTTATCTAAGCATATGATCTTACATACATAGAGCTTTTCTATCTCATCCACTGATTGAGTCCCTATGATCAGTAAGAAGTGACAAGTCTTCATCAATTTATTGACACTCATTTAGAAAGAGTCACGACTCCGTGGGGTCATGGTGCAAAGACCCCAACCCTAGTAGCCCAGATCCAGTGGTTACTTTAATAATTGGTATAAGATACAAGTAAACACATTCCGAAATACTAAATAGTTTAGTTTTCTTGGTAAACTAGATACACACTTGAGTCTTGCATCACATTTGAAAACAAAAATTGCAACATAATTTTTTTTCAATAATATTTTTAATCCCTCTATAATATCATAGTACTCTTCTTAGATTACTAGGAAAGGAAAAAAATAATGGTGAGCTTAGATTCTCAATAAGAGTTATGTAAGGAAAAAGATATCATGAATAAATAAGTATAATCAACATGGTAAGGTAAATAACTTAACACACATTCCATTAAAATAATTTGACTATCATGATTAAATAAGGCATAATTAATATGAAAAGGTAAATATCTAAACACACATTCCATTTAATCAATAACTTTACTATCATGATTAGATAAGGAATAATAAATATGGAAAGGTAAATATTTTAACAAACATACCATTTAATTAATAACTCAACTATCATGATTAGATTAGGCATAACAAAAAAGGAAAGGTAAAAATCTAAACACACATGACATTTAATCAATAAACTGAGAACAAAATGCATCCAGAGATAATATCATTATAAAAATATCAAGGATAATAATAAATTAATTTCACAGGAAGGAAATTATTAATTATTGGGAATCATGATCTCAGGAATCATAATACCCCTACTTTCAATACCTTTCACAAGAAAGTTTAGAATTGATGGTTTGGTATACACTGTAAATCCATTTAACTAAGGCTATCCAACTGATTTATCTCATGAGACTATAAATGAATTGATAAGATATCTATACTCAAGACCCATTCATACCTACATGTCTAATTCATTCCTCATATATATCAAATGATCTATTTAATTCATGAATAATATGACTTATCAAAAAACTTTTGTATCGAGTAAGGAATACAAATTAACAATAATTTATCCATTCAATCATATAACTTTCAAACTAAAATAATGTATATAAAAATGATATATAGTTTAAGTAATAAGTATTTACATGTTAAATAATATGGATATTTTGGGAAAATGTAATGTCCAATGATAACATGAATGTAAATATTTCAATGTAAAGTTAATGATTACAAAAATCAATTAAGAAGGAGAATGTCAATACTTTCCCTAACCAAAATGGTCGTATCTAGAGAAATAATAAGGATGAAATCAATAAAAAATATCCCCATTGGATCATAAGTACAATAAATTATTTATTTCATTGATGAATATAAATACCATAAGAATATCATTATTATTTTGAGGAAAATATCCTTTTTTAATTTGAAAATATTTTTAAAACTAAAATTTCACAATTTTTTTTGAAAATAATTTTATTTATAAATAAAATTTGAAAATTATAAAATAATATTTAAAATATTTATTGGTCATAAATTTAGGAAATTATATATATTTTTTACACGTTAAAACAAATAATCCTTTCACATTTTTAGTAAAAACCAAACATGCTTTGTTTGGAAAATAACATGAATATTCCTTTCAATTTTTTTTTAAAAATAAAAAATAGGTAAAAATAAATTTAATAAATCATTTTTATAATTTTAAAAACATTTTTTAAAACATTTTTATAAAATATGGTTTTGTAAGAAAAATGAATTTTGACTAAAGAGAGAAATAAAGTCAGATTTTATTAAAAGAAACATTTTCTCAATCATTTTAAGTACCAAAGAGTGAAGAAATGGTACTATTACATGAAAAATTCATGAATAAATAGTGGATAATAAATTTAAAGGGTTTTATTATCCAATTATCAAATATTTTCCTTTAATTTATATTCAATCATAAACAATTCTGATTCAAATGAGATTGTGAAATAAACCCTCACAAAGATTGTAACATTGAAGAAAGAATTAATCAATGAATAAATTATGAGAATCAAATCTAAATCAACATAAATCAAGTGTAAATAAAACATAATATAATAAAAATTAATTACACACATAATATTATTATATAAAAAACAAAGAATCAGTAATTTAACCCAATGAAAAGGAATTGAGTTGTTAAATTCTTTACCAATTGGTAATTTTTAAGTCAAATCCCCTGGGATGAAATAATTAAAATTTAAATATAAAATACCATGAATTATTAATTAATCATGGTATTACAAGTCAACGTATTGGTATATACACCATATAAAATAAATTAGGGGTATAACATTACAATATTCCTCAATGAAGGGAAATTGAGACGAAGTCCCTTACGCCATGATTCCTTTTACTTGAACGTGATTTAACCTCATATATGATGGTTTTAATCATGTTATTAATTTATAAAATAAAAATATTAATATTTATAATGTCATATATTATCCTATTATAACATTTTCCCAACTCCATGTTAATAATATTTCATCATATTCATTGGTTTGGGTGTTAATTGCCTTTTTTTCTCATGAGCGTTTGGTCATGAAAGTTCTAGTTATTGTGCATAGGATATAGATAAATAATATAAAATATGATAATAATGTTATTAATATCATATTTAATTATTAGATACATTTTTATAATCATTTATGAAGGCTGGACATGGAAAATGAATTGCATTGCTTTGTGGAGAAGGTATGTCGTACGTACGCACGAACAACGATATTATTCCCTTAACGAGTGAAAGGGTAAGTAATTTGATGGAATATTAATTTTATTTAATAAATATCATATCATATATATCACATATATTCATTAAATTTATCCTTATTAACTTCCATGTATAGTGTAAGTGGAAAACGAATCACATCGCTTCGTGAGGTGGTAGTCCGCCGTACACGCGAGCGACGTTATTGTAATTTAATCAAAATGGAAAGTAAGAAGGTATATGTGATAAAATAATTAAATAAGTATAATAATATCATAAATATTATATATATATATATATTAAATCCATAATTATATACAATCATGATATTTGTTTATGGAAAACAAGTTACATCGGTTCACAAGGCGATAGTCGGCTGTACACACGATTGATGATTTCATTTCCCATTTGATGAAGGAGGATATGAATAAATATTATTTCAAAAACATAATAAAATATCATTATATGTTATATATGGGTGTTATTATATTTTAAGTTTTAATATATAATTTAAGGTGAAAAAATAATAAATAAAATGAAAGAGCTTCGTTAAGACAATTACTTTCTCTTAGAGAAACTTCCTTTGGATCTCCTCTTAAGAACCATAGAGTTGGTATTTTTGGAATAAAATATGCTCTAGGATGTCTCTAATTATGTTATTAGGGGATTAAGGAATTTATTTTGGAAGGTATTTTCTAAACCAATTGGATTTGAAAGCATGAAGAGGGGAAGAGAGGGGGATGGCCTTTTACAAATGGGGGAGATGACACACATGGTATTTTTGAAAAGATTCAATTACACCCATTTTTTAATCATGAAAAATCCTAATAAATGGGTAATTATAAAAACTCAGAGGTTATAAAGTTTAAATATGTCCATATAATGGGTTTTGGACAAGTTTTAGATCATATTTAACCCTTATCATTTTAGTTTAACCCTTGGTAAATCATTTTTTTCCCTTAACTATGACAATGAATTTTTACTACTTTTACTATTCATAATGGTAAAAAATTAAGTTTATATTATTATATGATATAAATTATTCTTATTCCAAATATGGAATCCATTTTTTACAAATTCAATTCATATAATTGGTAGAATTTAATTTAAAATTATACCCATAGACGCGATTTAAAAGCGAGTTTACAAAGATAAAATTATCATAAGTATAGAAGGTTTTAATATAAAAATTCAATATGAAATTGATTAAAATGAAATAAATTAGTTAAATTTTAATATAATTGAACTAATTTTACTTTAGAAACAATTTAAAATATAATTTATCCTTTTAAATCATTTAAATTAAAAGACAATTTTTAATAAAAAATCAGTATTTTTCCCTATTCATCAGAAAATAGAACATTTCAGAAAAATCCCAAAAATTTACCCTAAGATAATTTTGATATGATGATTTCAAAAATTAATTTTATCTTATCAAATATATTTTCTAAAATTGGTGAAAATTAATTTTAAATCATGTGTTCAAAGTATGACTAAACTATCTTTTAGAAAAATACAGTTTTCAGAAAAAGTTTATTTTTTTAAATGATTCTAATTTTATTTATATTTAGTAGATAATCAAATTTTTATAATTTATTTAGTATAATTAATACCCACCAATTTAATGTCAAGGTTATAATGGTATATTATATTACAGTTTATTTAGACTCGAGGTTTCATGTTTTGTAAGCTATTGAAGAGATCAAATTTATTTAAAAATAAATATATCATAAAGAATTATGGTGTTACTTTCTCATATAATCTTGATGTTTCATGTCATATATTCTATCAAACCCAATTTTATTCTTTTAAAATATCAGGGTGTTACACCTTGGTAACCCCATCATAATGTATATCATGACATCCTCCCACTTTTACATAGGAACAAGAATTGGGTGGAGTAAAACACTAATATATTGGTTCTTATCATTCACCCTATGGAAGATAAGGCATCGAAAAACAAATCCAACGATATCCCTCTTTATACTTGTCCACTCGAATTGATGCCTAAATTCACAGTACATCTTCATTACACTAGGATTTACCACCCATCTAGTGGTATAGAAATATTTCATCAGATCTTATCTGATGGATGTAGAGACTACTAATCTCCCATGTATAAGTATCACGTCATAATTTTACAACGACCAACTGGGTATCAGATCACCTCTAGCTATCTGTTACTGTATCAGAACACACTCTGGGGATGTATCCTATCTAGTATTTACCCATTCTACCAGATAATATGTGACCACCATTGGAGAAAAATTAATCATTCCATAACCCCCATAAGTATCCATAATCCATTCATCCAATAAGATCATCAAGTGGCACTACTCCTCTAAAGGTTGTTTACCAAGATCCACCTCATCTTTCATCTTACGGAGCAGAGAATCCACAATAATGTTACCTTTCCCCATTTCATACATCATCTCAAAGTTGAACATCTGCATATACACCACCCAATGCCTCTGACTCAGATTTAGGTACCTATTTGTAAAGATATAGAGAAGGTTATTTTGGTAAGTGTAGAAAAAAAAACTTACTAAATAGATAATGCTTCTAATACTTTATAACATTAACCACATATTCCATCTCCAAATCATGATTGGGGTAGTTCCTCTCAGGGGGTTGCTGTTATCATAACCCATAAGATACTACCTTCTCTCTCTACATTATTGATACTCCCAGAACAATGCTTGATGCATCACAATATACTACATATCCAATCCCAAGCTCAAGAAGTATCAGTACTATAGTAGTATTCAACCACCTCTTCAGCTCAAGAAATGCTTCTTCACACTGGTAAACCACTAGAACTTCACTCCCTTATTTGTTAGCATAATCATGGGTGATGATAAATGGGATAATTCTTAGATATAGTTGAAATAATATTCTACTAGGCCCCGAAATATTTTGATCTCAAACACATTACGGGGACATTTCCAGGACATCCTTGCATCCAATTTCTCTTATTCTATGAATATAACTATCTCATACACCACATAAACTAAAAAATCACCTCCTGAATCTATAATTCGCACTTTAACAGTCTAGCATAAAGATGATGTTCTCACACTATTGAAAACATACCCTATACCCACAGTTTAAGACTATGGGTATATCCCATAAACTATGGGTATATACTGTACCCACAGTTTTATGAACCTTGGCTGATGGATCCATCAGTATAGAGCTATACCCATGGTTTCTATAGAAAATATCAGTATATCCTAGGTTATTTTATCATACCCATGGGTTTGGTTAAACCATGGGTATAGATTTTCCTAGTAGAAACCATATACCCATGTTTCAATGAACCGTGGGTATAAATAACTATCCCCATTTGGTAGCAGTATCCCTTCCATCCCATCCTAAACCTATAAATAAAATGAAAACCACAATATACATTCAATGAAATACATATATTATATATTTACAATTCAACCAACTAATTGCAATAATTTTCAAAACATTTACAATACTATAACATACATATACATCCATACAACTAATCAATTCAATTCATTAAACAACATCCACATGTATCATTACAACTAACTCAAAAATGCAGGGGATCAATATCTACCCCATCACCAACATCCTCATCCTCATCACCATTAGAAATATCCTCATCACCAACAATATCATTTGGACCACCACCACCACCACCACCACCAACACCTCCTCAACCGTTACTAGGACCCTCATTGAAATCACTCATGGATTCATATAAATAGAACATTGATATAAAAAATAAATCAAAAGTAGTAGTATCCTATGATGGATGTGATGGACTTATAATCAACATAGCTTTCAGGAAGTGTTTGGTGATCAATTTATTTTTTTCATGCTCCTGTAAAGTTATTTTTTTGGCCTCAACTACTTCTACATGAGATTTTTATAGCTTGGTGGTCTGAGCGGTTTGAGAGGCACCCCATGAGGGCCAATACCTAGTAGGGATGATATTTTTCTCAGGTTTACATTGGACTCTACCATAGTTCTCCTCACTTAATACCTAACTTAAATAGTCATTTGGCCTAAATTTGTCATCTTATTTCTTATCGAGGACCTCTAGGGAACACTATTGAAAATATAAACAAGATATTTAATTACGAATTGTGTATAGATATTTGAAATATCAATAAAAAACTTAAATTATTTTCTTATGTTTGTGCATTTACTCCACTTTCATCCTTCTTCTTCCTACTTGAGAAAAATATTTTTTCTCAAGGCACACGATCTTTGATTCCCAATGCTACTTACTAAAAATGAAATCAATTAGAATAATAATACATTATTTAATAATATTAAAGTGAAAAAACCAATAATGAATTAAAATTGTAGCTGTTGAAGAAATATATATCATAAAGATGCATCTAAATATACATTTAATTAGAAATTTAATACTATTGGAATAATATAAATAATATATACTAATTATCATGATAAAAATGCATATGATTTTAATTCCTCTTATATGTTAATTTCAGTCTAATTATATTTGTGTTACGTTATTTGGTCACTTGGTAATTTTTATCATTTGGTTAGTAGGTTTATTTTTTAAGTTAAGTTGTATTGTAAATAGGCCATTTGGCTATTTGGACATTTGGACAATTAGGCCATTTTGTCCAATTAGTCCAATTAGGACATTTAGGCCATATAGGTCAATTGGTCCAATTAGGATAATTAGTCCTTTAGTCTAATTAGGTCATTTAGTCCAATTAGGTCATTTAGGCCAATTATGCCGTTTAGTCCAATTAGGAAATTAACGCCAATTTAGGTCAATTAGGCTATTTTGTACAATTAGTCCATTTAAAACAATTAGGCCAATTAGTCTATTTAAGCCAATTAGGACATTTAGTTCAATTAGGTCATTTAAGAAAATTTAGGCCAATTAGGAAAATTAGGCCATTTATTTGACTAATTTAGGCCAATTAGGCTATTTATGAAAATTTAGACCAATTAAGTCATTTAGGTCATTTAGGCTAATTAAGCCATTTAGACCAATTAGACCATTTAGGAAAATTTAGTACAGTTAGGGAAATCAGGCCATTTAGTAAGATTATGCAAATTAGGTCATTTAGCCCAATTATTCCATTGAGGATAATTAGCCCATTTAGTCCAATTAGGACAATTAGTCCATTTAGTCCAATTAGGCCAATTAGTCCAATTAGAGCAATTAGGACATTTAGGACATTTAGGCCATTAGACCATTAATCTATTATTCCATTAAGACATTAGGCCAATTAGTCTAATTGGCCATTAGGGCATTAGAACATTAGTCTATTAGGCCAATTGACCAATCGACCATTAGGCCATTATGCCAACTGGTCAATCAGTCATTAGGTGAATTTTCCATTAGGAGAATTTTCTTTTAGGCCATTAGGTCGTTAGAAAATTAGTTCAATAAGCCATTATGCCATTAGGAAAATATTCCATTAGGCCATTAGGTCAGTTGACCATTAGGACATTTGGTCAATTGACTATTAGGCCATTAGGCCATTAGGCCAATCATCCAATTGGCCATTAGACCATTAAGCCAATTAGACAATTAGGCTATTAGACCAATTGTCCATTAGACTTATTGGACATTAGGATACTTGGCCATCATGCTATTAGGAAAATTATTCCAATTTACCATTAGTACATTAGAATAATTGGCCACGAAAATAGTCCATTAGGACATTAGGCCAATTTTCCATTAGTCCATTAGTCCAATTGAACAATAGGCCATTAGGAAATTAGGCCAATTGGAAGATTTCCATTAGACCATTAGGATAATCGATCAATTGGAAATTTGGACAATTTTATATTATGACATTAGGCTATTGGGACATTAATCCATTGGTAAATTAGTCCATTAGCCCATTAGGCCATTAGTCCATTAGGCCCTTAGGCCAATCATACAATTAGGCCATTAGTCTAATTGGCCAATTAGGCCATTAGGTAAATTGGCCATTTGAACATTAGGTGATTAGTCTATTAGGACATTATTCCATTAGACAAATATCCCATTAGTCCATTAGGATATTAGACCAATTGGCCAATATCCCATTAGGCCATTAGGCCAATTAGCCAATAGTACATTATTCCATTAGGCTAATTGGACATTAGGCCATTAGGCCAATTTCCCATTAGAAAAAATATCCAATTAGTTCATTATGTTATTGAGCCAATTGGACAATTAGGACATTACCCCAATTGTACATTTGGATATTAGGTCATTAATCCAATTGGCCATTAGGTCATTGGGACAAATGGAAATTAGGCCGTTAGGCCATTAGGCCAATTAGGTGATTAGGACAATTAGGCCAATTGGCCAATTGGACATTATTCCAATTAGGACAATTGGAAATTAGTACATTAGTCAAATTGGCCAATTGAACATTAATACATTAGGCCATTTGGAAAATTGTCCAATTGACCAGTAAGCCATTAGGCCATTTGAAATTGGTATTTCCAGCCTTATATTAAAGGGATTAATGATAATAAAATTTAAATTTCAGCATAAAAATATAACTACTTAACAATATAAATATATATATTATTTCTATTTATATCAAATTACCTATATCTTATCATGATCAAGTATTTTAGTGTGTACCAAAGTGTTCAAAAATGTCATTGAATATTTTTTATTTTTGTTATTTCATGACAAATCCTAAAAAAAATTCAATAAAAGTAATCAGAATTAATTTTTCTATACAAACCATTAAAGATTAAGAATACCTAAAACTCATCACTCTTCTAATACGGGATCATTTCTTGATATTGTGTTGTTGGAAAGTTAGGTAATTTTGGTACACCCTCTAAATCAGATCCAAAATACTCTTCCAACCAACATATAACTCCTACTTATATGATCACTAGAACTCACCAAGATCCATCAACCTTGCAACCTTAGAAGATTCACCTTCGTAAATGGTAAATCAATGCTGAAATGAACATGTTAATTCATATAAATACAAAAATAATATAGATATTAATTTAAATTTTTTTCTTACCCATATCTCCACCCATGATTCCTCTTTGATGTCATTACCGATATGCCTCCATGATATTGGTTGCATCAAAATGATATCATTGTACTTGGATAAAGTTACCATGAAACTTATACACTACCTAGAATTTTTACCTATTATCTAATTTTATTCATTGTGATCCACCATTATTTGTGTTTGGATATTCCAGGCTTCACATATATGGGTGCGCCCACATCGCCTACTAGAATATCCCACTGAATAAGATCAAAGGAAAAGAAGAAGAATTTAGTCACAATACAATAGTACAAAAATTATGTGATATAATTTGACACAATTATAATAAAAAAACTTGATAAAAGATGCTAATTAGGCTCTAATGGATTCATGGGATATCCTAAATCAATAGCCTCTGAAGGATGTGCCTATTCTAATGCATGCTCTGGGTGATCTTCATGCACTGTAGTGGAAGTTGAATGAATAGAATCATTAGATCCTGGATGGATAGTAGGAGATGGAGGTGGCATAGACATGGAATGATATGGGAAGTAGGGTTGGGGATACATCAAGGGATATGGATATGGTAAAGTTGGGAACATATCTAGAGGTGGTGTAGACATGGTATGGGAAGAAGAGGCTAAATCAGATGATGATGAAGGCATGGTAGAGAATATCCCTAGTGGATTAAGAAGAGGATATAAATGTGTGGTAGATGGGGTGTCTTCTGGTGGGTTAGGGTGGGAATAGGCATAATAGGTGCTTCATCTAGCTTTAGGAGCATCCCTGATCGGACCCATACTAGTAGGAAGAGTAGGAGTTAACTCTGGTTCAAATGAGTGCCCCTAAAAAAATATGATAAAGAATAAGAAAATGGAATTATATATAATTCATAAGAATAATATAATAATTATTATACTCACTAATGGAACTAGAGGAGGAAACCCACACTCGTGCATCCGTTGATCATTATCAAATAATTGCTTCCTTTGAAATTATTTAATATTTTTCATAATCTTTATAAGAATGAAATGTAAATTTTTTAGAAATAGTTTTTAAAAATCATTCATAAAACTTAGAATTCAAAGAATTCATAAAAAATATCATAACATGTTTTGGAAACAATAATTTAAAACCAAGTTATATATTTTTTAAAACCAGTTTTAAACCTGGTTTTATTAATTGAAATAAATATAATTAAATTCAATGAAAAAAAATAATACTAAAACAAACATATCATTCCAAAATGAAACTATATTAAAGTAATTACAGTAGTAATAACATGAGAAACCCATGTTAAGGTAAACTGAATGAGCTGTGAACATATATGTTTTCTTCTATATATTACCCACCACTACTTCAGGTTCAACATCAACTCTCAAAATGGGATAATTTGAGCCATCAAATGAAATATTTTTTTGTGAAAAATAATGTGGTCGTCAATGGTTTTAATTTTTTCCCTAGCATCATGAAAAACATTTATTAGGATTACTTCATTAATGACACCGTAATCATGTCTAAGACGATCTTTCACATAATTTTTTTCCATTGATTCTAAAATATATGGTTCATCAGTAGAAACAATTGACTCATGTAAATAACTTTAAATCCACAGTCATCAATAATTCTACCATGTATCATCATTGAATCAAACCATTTACATTTCATCATATTGACTAGACCATGAGTGTTGTAATATAATTACAATATTTTCTCAACAAGTCTATAATAAGTCACATTTTCATATCAATGCCTATTATCTGATGAACTATAATAATAGTTCATTATAGAAGTTAACATAATTACATCATTCTATGTTCTCATTTTCACCACTTGATTAGTTTTATCAAATTTATACCCATTTATTATTAAATATTTTCATTCAAGAACCAAAGAATTGGGACCAAAATCCAATTCTATTAATTCTTGAGAAACATAGTCAAAAAGTAAACTCAATACCTAAAATATATATGAATAATAAAATTAAATGAATATATATATTTTATTTTAGCTAAATTAATGGTCAAACTTTTTATTTCAACCAAACAAGAAACTCTTTCCTATACAAAGCCTCTCTCCATCTCAAAGGAAAAGATCGATGAACTATACTTATAATTTGTTTATTTTACCTATATAAAATGATAATAAAATTTTAATGTATATGTGAAATGAAATAGTATGAGATAAAATATAAATATTGAAATTACTTAATTGATATAGTCATCTAACAAATCACGATTAAACAAGACTATGCGATGTGCCATATCTCACTCTTCAAGGCTCAATCTAGCCAATCTATATGACCCAGGAATCCATCCTATTTGGGGAAGATATGGAAATGAGGGATCAAGTTTCTCATACTTCTCATATTAATTTCTCATCGGATAGTTATGTCTTGTTCTCACATCAGACAAATACATTGAATAGAAATCCATACATTCTTGATCCAGATAACCTCTCAAAATGGAACCTTAAGTATTACTATTATTTAAGACATAATATTTCATTATGAACATATTTATTTCCGTATGATACATCCACCAAAAATAAATGGTTACCCAAGAAATGTTTTAGTTGGAATATGAATTATTAAATGCATCATGAAAGTGAAAAATAATGGATGATTTTTTTTCAAATTACACAAAATTAATGGTGCCTTTTTATAAAATTTTATCAAGAAATACTTGGATAACCTTTAATCACAAAGGTCTCTAAAAAATGGCACAATGGAATCACTATCACCCTTACATTATTGGATAGTAAATTTCAGATTACCATTGAAATAAATTCATGAATAAGGATGTGATAATCATGAGTTTTTAGGGATTTTAGTTTTAACCCCCTTCTATTGGCTCATTTAGATATGTTACTAGAATAGCCATCAGGAGCCTTGATATTCTCCAACACTTCCAGAAATTTATTTTTCACTAAATCTTTCATCACATAAGAAGAACAAGGAACTTTCCATTTGTTTTCACCGATACATACCGGATGCAGTTCTAGTAAAATACCCCAATCCAATAAGTCAAAATGATTTCAGAAGTAATATTTGGTCTCCCCTTGATATTAAGAAGAATTGAAAGAAACATTTAAAATATATTTTTCTCGATGTGCAATATGTCTAAATTTTTATGTAACAAATTGTTAGACCAATATGGAAACTCAAACAAGATACTTCTCTTTTTCCAATTGTAAGTGGATTCAGTGTCAATATTATTCCTCTTTTTAGATCTCATCCGACATTTCCCTAATGAAAAAAATAAAATATTTCAATTCATTAATAAAATCAATTCCTAACATAAGTTGAGTTGGTTATTTAGTATCAATGGTATTATCAAACCTCTAGTGATTTTTTCTATATTGATGATCCATTGTAAGGAATCATCAATGCCCCATGAAACTAAAACTATGATGACATTTAAGCCTTATATATTGTGTATTCTTCATAAAATCTGGACATGATAGTTTTACCTTTTTTCTCAAACCATACATAATTGAATAAGTAGGTAAATAATTTATAGTCCATATAAGGGAAACACACATCTGAAATATTTTTTTTGAAGAAGCATCAAATGTGCACACAACTATATCCCAAAGCTACTTCAAATCTCTTATTAAAGGTTTCAAGTAGAAATATATAACATTTACAGGATATGAAGGTCCAAATATTATTATAATAAAAAATTGAAATGTTTTTTTATACAAATCCATGATGGAATATTATAAATGTGAATAAAAAATGGCTACATATTGTGAGTAGTAAGAGTCTGACTAAATGGATTAAAACTATCACAGGATAGACCCAACCTAACCTTACATACCTCAAATGAATTTTTTTGATATTTTTCATAAAATTCCTACCATGATAACCCATATTTAGGATGAACTAACTCATCATTACCTTTAATTCTCTCAGGATTATTCCATCACATATTGGATGGTATTTCTATAAACATGAATAGATTTTGAATCCTAGGAATCAATGGAAAGTTCCATATGACTTTATGTGGAATAAAAGATGGTTTTACATATATATTTGACTTAAATTGAAATGTACTAAATTCTTTATAGTCATTAAGTTCACATATTTCCTCCCAAAATAAACTGTAATCTTTTAGACAAGCATGAATTTTATTAGTAGAAAATATGAGTAGCTTAATTAACTTTAATGTATTTTAATGATTTGAGTGAATATCTACACCATTAAGGTGAAATTAATTCAATAGGTAAGAATATAATATGGTAGTATTATAAATTATATACATGGGTTTTCCATGATATAACCACATTAAAAATTACAACCTTTTAATTTTAGTACATTCATGATATATAGGAGTTATAGAATCATCCATTAATTTTTCAATCTCTCAACACCATCATATTTAATATTTTACTCATGTTTATTGATATCATTTCCATATTTTATTGGAATACTATCTCTCTCATGATGATTCAAAAATGAAAATCGATCAAATATCAAATTCTCCATACCACTTCTTTATTTCCATTCATGAATAATAGAAGATTGTATTGTCTCTCTATTGTGATACCAAACATAATATTTTTTTTTGAAATATAGATTTTTTTATATGGTTGCTAATTTCTTCCCAAATTAACCATGGTTTTACAACACAATTTTAACATGGACACTATATACAACCTCCATCTGAAGAATTTTTAAATGAAAAATCTATTTTTTTTCAAATTCATTTAAAACTCGATTGAAATATAATATGTATGATACATAAAACTTCTATCAATTATATTATAGGAAAATTTTTTCCAATAAAAAATGGAAACCATAATTAAAACTATATCCAAATTAAAAGAAAAATTAAAATTATAGTGTAGATGAAATTAAAGAACACTAATAGGAAAAAAAATTTAATATAATGCATGATGCAAGTGACCATTATGGAACAATAATATCCTTCCAAAGAAATAATAAGGCATATCATAAGAAAAAACCAAGGAATACTCATATAAATCCAAACAAGGTGCATGTATTAGAATAAATAACAACTAAGGAATACTAGCATAAAAATGCTGATTTCTTATCTATAGAGGCCTTCTCATTTGAAAACATAATTGATGATAAAATTTATTCATGAAAGGATTTTATTCAAGGTTAACATTACTTATATTATTCAAACACAAGTAAAATATATTTTACATGATTTTATATTTCAATTTAATAATTATTTAATTTTGGGAAGATCCATCAAGACTAAATAATTAATCCATTCCCTCCCACTTTATGAAACCCATCCATTAATTAACCACTGATGAAACTTCTTAATTGAGGTAAAGTGTGGTTAAATACTTTTTGATTCATTTAACATGTATTAGAAATAAATGGCTATGCACTCAATACAAGATAAATGAACTAAAGAATCATTATTCACAAATAACTAAGTTATACTCAAAATTTAATCAAAATATGTGAAACTAATGTTCATACCATTAAAGTTTTCTTAAATAAAAAAATTCTTATATAAAAATTTATCAATGTAAACCATGTTTTATAAAATGAATATGATCCAACAAGATTTCCATTCTATCTTATATAATTATTTCATGACATTTATCAAAGGCTTATATAAATATTTGTACATAATAAAGGTTTTAAAATTCTTAAACATTTGAAATATAAATATTTAATTATTTGAAATAACATTTTATCATTCATTCATGTCTAAATCATAATAATGAATTCTAATAAACATGCTTGAAAAGTACTATACATACAATAGTGAATTCTTGAAGAACCAACCTTCATAGTTTAAAGAATATTCCATATTTACTTATAATAGTATAATCATATACATCATCATACAATTATTTATTTTTGAGTTAAAATAAACCAATTAATAGTTTAACCACAGTTCAAAATATAAATAATTGAATTTCAATAATTAAATCCCACAATTCTAATTAAAACCAACATTAATACATATAGTTAACTTAAATATGATTCCAAACAATAAAAATATCTAAATCCATAAAATATTCCACCAAAAGAATATCAAATTTAAGTTAAATTCATAATAATCCCAAGGATAGTTTTCAAAAAAATAAATTATAATTAAAAATTTAATTTTAGGAATTTAATAGACTATATATGATCTCTATTAGACTATAAATTTAAAAACACAATGATATAAGTGATGCCAATACACTACAGTAAAATCACATGTATAGATAAAGATGAAAATAACAATCAGTAGAAGATAAGATAGATTTAGAACTCACTAATCTGATGTAGAAGAAGATCAGAATAAAAAATCCTTGAATTAGAGGAGAATACTGGAAAATAAAACCAATTATAACTCAGGTGAGGGGGAAATAAATAAAAAGAGTGAAGGAAATATTAATTCTCAAATATCGCAACAAAAAATGCTAAAAATAGAGGAAGAACACCTAGACGATGTGGGAAATGTCAACTGAGGAGGGGAGGGGGGATGAAAAGTATCATAGTAGGGGATTCGGGATTTGAATGAGGAGGGGAGGGGGAGTTCAAGGGGAATCTTTGTTTTTAAGGAGCTATACCCATTGTTTTTGAAAAACCATTGGTATAACTCAACCTATATTAATGGTTTTTTCAAACTGTGGGTATAGATTTGAGAAGGATATCTATACCCATGGTTTCTCTAAACCATGGGTATATATTCATGGTGTTAGACTCTGTTTATAGTAGTTTCTAATAATACTTAGAACTATCTAAATTTTTTTGGAATTTTGCTCTGATGTTGTAGAGTAGATGATGATGTCGTCGATGAACAACACGATGAATGAGTCTAGGTAAGGATGAAAGATATTATTCATGAGGGTTGTTATCAATTATAGAGAATTATAAAAATCAAACAAAATAACAATATACTTATAAAATTAATACCTTCTCTAAAATTTCATCTTCAAAATTTCCTCCTCTCTAACCCATAACTGGTGATAGCTCGATAAAAGATCAATCTTGGAGAACCACCAGGCTCATCGTAACTAATCAAAAAGGTCATTTATCTTGGTAAAAGGATATTAGTTATTTATCATCACTTAATTTATCTTCTATTAATAAATGTATAGTCAAATTCTTCCATCCAAATTCTTGAATAATAACACAGATGAACCCCATGGTAAGTTTTCATCCTGATAAACCCCTTTTGCTCCAAAATTTTAAGATATACATTGAGATCCTTTAGTTTACTCAGTTCCATATGATAAAGGAGTATCAAAATGGGTTGCACACCTAGAATGAGATAAATATCAATGGTAACTCCTCTATCATAAGTAAGTCTTATGAAGTCATCCAAAAATATTTCATGATAGATATTCATGACTAGAGGAAACAATGAGGGGATTTCCACTGATCCTGTCAAGAGATCCAAGACTACCATCTGCACTATGAAAATCCAAAGTTGAATCAAGTTTATATGAACTCTTCCTTCTCCCAATTCTCACTCTATAGTCATCATGAAATTATCTCCTTTTAATGAAGTAAATGTCACACATCTTCAACATAAATCAAAGTGAGACCAAAAAGTTGGTTAGCCAATCTATGTCAAGATTCACATTGAATTCCATCATCTCTATAATCATGAATCCCCATATATTTCCATAACTGATGAAAAATATAGGACACTCTAACCATTTCTAGAGATGTTCTACTTTCATGTCCAATAATGAATCAAGTAAGGATAAATCATAAGATAAATTAATCATCATGTCAAGTACAACTACTACTTGGGTAGATATAAAGGAATGAGAAGAACCAATATCAAACAATGTAGTAGATAAAGTGAATGTAATAAAGTCTATACCTCGGATAGTAGAAGGCCCCTCACCACCATATGTTAGAGTCTAATCCACTATGTAGACGTGGACCGTATCATCTCCATGACCCTATCCCTGAGATACATGACCGGTCCAATTCTATTATTGTGGACCCTGGATGGATCCTTGGTTCCTTGGCTATGATTTCCTCGACACCCCATGGAATACTCATCTCACAGTTCAGTGGAAGAATAGTTCAAGATGGACCATCTTACAACACTTCTAGAACTTACTCTGAGGTGCTGATTAGGCCCTATGGTAGTGAACGACCTTCCCATAGTTGAACACCTATGGGTCACCTACTAAGGAGACTAAAGAGACTGAACTATAATGAACCTTCATTCCATTAATCTGCTGCATGTCTATGTCCTTCCTATTCCTATCATCATTAGTTGTATTCATGATAGTATTAGGAGGTCTAACCATATGATTACTGAAGGGTAAAAAAAGATCATATGCTCGACCATCCTCCAAGATCCTCTTGATGGTCAAGGAATTTCATAAAACCTCCAAGTATGATGCTAGGTTGAAGCTCTGATCCTAGTATCTAATATTAGGATAAAGTTATATATTTAACTTCTTGGACTTTTTAGCATCATTACAGACCAAAATCAGTGCAAAGAAAAGAATATTTGTACAATAATAAGATTAAGTGGACACCATTATAGAGCCTTACTGTAGCTCCATGAAATCCTATGCTCGATCAAAATTCAGTGTATTAGGAAAGAAATATGAAAATAATAGTTCATTGAAGGTATCCCAAGTAAGACCCTCACATCCTCCATTATGTCCCATAACTCCCCACTAATTATTGAAAGGTCCCTATAGTATGAAAGATTCCAAATTCACCTTCCCACCAGTCAGAGTCTCAACGAGGTTGAAGATACCCTCAATGGTACCCACCCAATCCTTAGAATCTTATGGTCTATAGTTTCCCTGAAAATATAAAGGATGATAGAGCTATAAATACCTATTGTATCCAACCATGGATCTCAATAGAAAGGATCCTAGATGGAGTACGTTGAATTCCTACACCACTGGAGTAGGTGTAGGAACATGCTATGGAGAACCCTCCTACCTAGCTACCAGTCCCACCAAATGTCTATAAGGAAACATCTCATATAATAAAAGAAACATTAAAAACATAAACAGATCCTAAGCAGTATAAGGGATCACACAAGGTTTTCCTAAATGTATACCCATAAAACAAGGTATAAACCTCTTAGAACTAACCATATCCTCATCCCTACATGTTAGTCATAGTCATCAAATATATACTAACACAACAACATGCCCATTACAACTAATTAATATCAAACAGAGATATATCATAACAGCATGGAAAAAAGATATATTACAAAATAATAGATACTATCCCAAAATTATATCATAATTCAAGGAATTAAATTAAATAACTAATATATAATGAAAAAAAATATATATATGAAATTCTAACCTACATGCCTAATCAAGATGCATGAACACCCACAAGATCTCATAAAAATAGTGATAAAAATACCATCAACAGTAACTCAGAGTTCTATTATGTATGAGCTTGACAAGGACCTGAAAAGTCTCGTGATCAAATCCCACAAAACTATATCCTTTATACCATGTCCCAAGTTAGTATAAAAATAAAATAAGAAAGAATTCTATGATACCATATTATAACACCATGACTCAAGCCACTAGGTCCTATTGGAGGGTCATATGACCTCATGCGTACCACCCTGTATGCAAGAGGCCGCTGACTAGTAGTGAGGGTCTAAGTACATTAGTGGGGAGATTCTACCTTTAGTATCACTTCATAAAACAAATGAATAAATAGAATAATAAATAATATAATGATTATAGTATCATGTAGAAACTAAATAATATAAAGAGAATTCATTTCATACACATAATAAATGTGCTCCCAAAGTGGAAATACAAACTAGATTATAATGTAAAGATAAAAATAAATAAATAATAGGGCCCCCGAGTCTATCCTAGTCTACTACCATCTCTATACTCCTCTACTTACCCATCCACCATAAGGACCTTACCCTTTTATGAATATCCAGTCATGAAATCTACAAGCACATGGAAGTGCCTGAGTAGGGCATGAGTAAAAGTCTCAGTAGGACACTAAAAAATGATTCCTTAAAAAGTGTGCTCAAGTAGAATAGTGTATTCCATAAATAAAAAATAAATTCACAAGAAATAAAACAATATAAAATCAAGCACCCATGTTCCAACCAAGCACCATGAGCCCTGAACATACCATCTTCGACCCTACAATGGAAGAAATTTAAAGGTATCATGAGAAATAAAGGTCTATCAATGAGGCTAATAATCCTATTGATCGACCATCATATAAAAATACAACTCTAAATTTACTAGGAATCAAGTAATTCATGTTCTCAGCATTCCCTAGGAGTTGAGAGCTATTTAGAATCCTATAGGAATCGAGTAAAATGCTCCTTGGCATACGCTAGTCATCGAGTGTATCACACAACATTCACGAGCCTTCATCGTATCCTTACCCTTTGTTTAAGTCCATCATATCCATAATTTATAGTCATACACACTCCCCCTATAAGTGATAAACATGTCATGATAGTCCACCTACCTTTGGCTCTAAGAACAATACCAAAAAGGAAAACATAACAGGTTAGAAAACACAAGCTATAATAACATATCATCATAAGTAAATTAGAAATATACACTACATGTTATCAATATCAAACATGAATAATAAATCTATATACATAATCATAGAATCATATATCACATAAATTCCTTACAGGATACAAAAACACCCACATGAAAGCATAATAAATCATGACTATCATGTATGCCAACACAAGAGTTATATCATGGTAAAAAGTGTAATAAAGACCCCCAAATAGTAAGGAAACTCTTAACTTGAGTCATCAATGTCAACGTCCAAGATAAACCACACTATGTGGTTCAAAAGTTTGAGTGAAAACCTCTACATCCAAGAACACCACATTGTGGGCCTTATTGTCATAATTGATGATATGTAAATGTTCTATGTTCTTCAAGGATCCCTAGACTCAAAACCAAAAATTTTATTTAAAAAAGAAATAAAATATCACATGTGCAATAGTTTATCTCTATTGGATAATTTGCGAATTATCAAAACATTCCAATGCACATGTTATCAATTATTCTTCAAGAATAATAATAAAACCACATGAAATAATATTATATTTCTCAAGAACAATATGAATGTTATAATCCTTTATTATTATTCTTTTATATTTATGGATAATAATTCTTTTATTATCTATGAAAATTTGTAGGATAATATTCATTTATCATCCTCTGAATAATTTATATATTATTATTATTCAAGAATTATTTATTCAATTTCTCTAGCTTTTTCACAACACACATGAAATATAGAGAAATGAAGAGAATATGATCCTACCTAGAACTACCTCTCACATGAACTGCCCCTAGAAATAGGAGAGAGAGATGAGGCTTCTTCCACACTTGGAATTTGGAAGAAGGGTCCACACTATTCATAGAAGGCTTCATTAGACTAGAACATGAGAAACAACAGGCAGCTTAGACTCAAAAGATTGAATGAAAACAAAAGTTTTAATGGTTCAAGTATTTTATAAATAAAAAAACATGTATAAGTTTTGGTTTATTAAAACCACAAATTAATTTGAGTTTTAATCATATCTTGAATGTGTAGGGTTTTAATTTCATACATAAATATGAATTATGGATTAAAATGAGTCCAAGGATTTAATTACCATGATATTGGTATTTAAAATAGTCAAAAATGTATTGTAAAATCATTTTGGGGAAGAAGAAGAGGGAAAACCTGAAAAAATAATGTAAAATAGTTACCCTTACGTACAAAGTATACACTGAGTAAGGGTAACTTGGTTTACCATTATGCAACGACATTTACCCTTATGTAGCAGTTCCTCAAACCTTATTCAGTCCAGAATACCCTTATGAATTACCCTTACATGGCCGACTATTCTTACAAATTACCCTTATATGGCCAACTACCCTTACACAACACCGTTCTACCCTTATGTAGGTACCCTTACATGATTGGTTATCCTTACATAGTGCCTAGATAACCCTTACGTAGGCACCCTTATATAGATGATACCCTTATACAATGATTAACTTACCCTTACATAATACCTCTTACCCTTATACAACATATGAATCACAAAAATACCATTACACAGGCTATCCTACCCTTACACTACAAATATAAAAGATATTTTACCCTTATAAAAGGTATTTAAAACCCATTTTACCCTTATGTGAAACTTTTAAATCATGTATAAGGTGATTTTTATTGAAAAATTAAAATTTTACATTAAAAAAATTATAAATTAAAAATAAAATAGGGTTTTATTATGTTTTAAAATTAAGAATATTACACATACGTGCACCACGAACCTCTGAACATCACCTTATAAATCCTTGGGTGCTAGCATAGAATATTTCGATGCTTGTGTCATTTGTTTATGATCACTAAAAGAATATATTTGGGTGAAATGACTCTTGATCTCTTTAGTATTGAGATTTTTGTGGAAGAGAATCACCCTTAATTCTTGAGAGAATTATAAGAGAAAATATCTCTAGGGTGTGAGAGAATACTCTTTAGACTTTCATTGTGCACAATAAAAATAAGGTTTAGAAATGAAAAAATTGGGTTTAAATTGAGTTAGAGTTAGATAAATGATAATTTCACATGGGCCCTTATTATTTTCCTTAATCCCCAATGAACTCCATGTCTAAATAATAATGTCATTATTATTTACTTAATATGTTCTTATCACACGGATAAAATAAATATTATTTCCATGAATAAATAAATTAATATTTATTCAAATAAAATTTAATATGAAATTTCTTGATGAACCATTAAAATCAATCCTCCAATCCTCCTCATTATTTATTAAGCATTGAATAAAGACTATTTATTTAATAAATAAATACCAACACATTATTCGACAATAAATAAATAAATAAGACATGGAAAAAACCAGTGGATAAATATTTATTAAATATTTACATAACCAAATAAATAAATATTTTTTACCTTACGAATGAACCAGAATTAATAATTATTATATATTCACGTTATTAATAATAACCTTATAAAATGAATATTTATTTCATATTTAACTCACATAATTTTCTATAAAATATCTGGTGATTGAATATATGTGATCAACTAAAAATGAATAATTATTAAACTACATATGAGAATAATATTTATTGAAAATGTTAAATTAAAATAGAATTTAACTATGACTCTAAATACACTTAGTATGTGATCCTCTAGGACCCTTTATCAATGAAATTAGGTTATTACACCTAATTTCTAAGGTTAGTGTCTAGAAACCCACCAAGACACCTATAGAGAAAGAGGTTAAATGCCAAAATGATAGTAACCCCATACAAATTTACATTGTGTAATATAACCCATTTATCATGATATCTCTAAACAATCAGGTTTAATTCTATTTTCATTAACCTCTGTTCTCTATGTTTCTTTCTTTTACCTCCATAAATGAACATGCCAATAGAATTCTATGGACATGGATTTAATAAGGTAGTTACATTTCTATCAATGGGAATGAGATATCAACTTACATTAAAAACATAAGGGAAAAATCATTTATCACATTATTCATTAATGAAATATTATTCATGATGCACCCAACATATCCTACCTCATCATGAGCATATGTATTCACAATTTTCATTAATACATCAAAGTACACAACTCATATTATGAATTAATAATAATATGAAAGTCTAAATATCATTACACATGTTCGTAAATAGGAACATCAAATAGAACATAGAAATATGGATTTTCTACTAGTGGGTTATGTTCTCATAATATTATACATTTAATAACACCAATGGTATAAAAATGAGATAGTTTATCAAAGTCCCATGAGTCTCCACCTATGACAAACTATCTCATTTTCATCCCATCAAATGATATCATCCGACTATAGAACATATATTTAAGAATACTGGAATGAAAATTCTAGGTTCTTATCATATAGGGGAACTACTATGACCTTTTAGTGAGATAAGTACCCAAATACATTATCCCATATTTATCACATAGAATAATGATAATTATGTGATAAGAAATTAATTAATATTCAAGACTATGAATATTCTATTAACCAAATGTACTTAATAGTTGGTTCTAGGGAACCAACTCCAATAGAATCCAACTTAAACAAGAGTTAATCTCTAATAACTCAGTTGATTAACCTCACTTGATAAGCATGATTTTTCTGAGATATGGATATAGTTACTAATACCACCATGCTATATGTGGCTGATCTACTTACTATGTCCTCATTTCTTTGAGAAAATCCCTTAAGAGACAATATCATCGAGTATATATCCTTTTTTATGCCTAACATCTTGGATAACACCATAGATAAAATTCATCGGGATATGATTTAATTTTACTATATTGGAACAACTCCAAAATCTAGAATAAATAATTTATAAAATCATTTCTTAAGTTTCATTAGAAACTACAATATACTTAGTCAAATATAGATATGATAACTAAAATCTATAATAAGATTTAATATTTCACATTACCTTAGCCTTACTATGATTCTAGACCAAATTGATATAAATATGACTAGTTTTGTATTCCATTAAAACTAGTATTCCCATTTTTCTAATTTCCAAGAACTCATCTAGTTTTTCTTTCTAAAGTACTATCAAATAGTTCTAACTGCCAATTTTTGTAGTTATCATTTTTTTTTGATATTTTAATTCTATAATTTATGTAAAAATAAGATCAATATTGTGTATATATTGTTCCATATAAGATATATTTATAAAATACTCCTAGGAATATTTAGTCTACGCACCACAAGAATCTCATGTGACACTAAAACAATTCGGGTAGATTATTCCATCTTTCATTTTTCAATACCATGTCAATTGTGTAATATGATTTAGATTAAGAAACACCTTGATCTATACTAGTTGATATTATTCCCTAGAACTTCGACCACTACTTAAGTCATCTTTGGAGAAATTCTTTAGTCTTATATAACCAAAAGAACAGTCAATTATTTTATATATGTTTTCAAACATACCTATTTTGAAAAAATTAGTACTCTGAATAGTCTTTTATAGAAACCTAGAAATAATTCATTCCAAATGAATATACTATGATAATTATACTTGTTTCAACCCATTAATGTATCCATGAAACTTACAATCCATATTGGTATTCTTTGATGTCTCCAACCTTTGTGGTCACATTATATGAACAATAAAGTTACCTCCATGAGAGGTGGTTCTTGTCATGAGATGCCTAATATAATGATCATAATAGCTATGAAAAGTTTAATTCAAATAGATTTAATCATGATGATCATATTAAAGGTTTATATCACAAACTGTATCATAGAAATAAAACCTCATAATAATAAATCATGATTTATTCTTATCGACTTATACCAGCCACATATAGTTTCTCTTGAATATTCACTAGTAGTATCAAGTCTAGAAACATCTAAAATACAGTACCCATAAAATTTTGGTATATGGATTCCATTATTTAATTCATAAAAACTAGTCAATAATAACAAGTTACAACTTAATACTTCCTATAAGAATTATTATTATTACTGAATAATATATATCACTCATCACAGTTAATATAAAACCAATGATATGGTTTTAAATTTACTATATAGTTTGTGTATCTGAAATAATTACGCCCACTAAAAATTATTGATTTCACTCTTCTTATTCCAACTTGTGAATTTCAAACAAATATTCAATTGAATCCTTGCCTTCTCCCATTGTCTAAAGATATCATTCCCACATAGAAATGTAGTTGAAAAAATTAATACCATTCTATCTTGGGGATGTTAATATCCTCAGTAGCTATAGGATAATAAACTAAGATAAACCTTGTGATTCCTTTGATATACATTTTAAGATAATTCTAACTTAATAAATGATTCAAATCAGAACACCTTGGGATATAAAATTAAGAGACTCCCATCATACTATAACTTATACTATATCTATTAGTCAATTTAGTTGGCATATTATTATTCTTTATGCTTATGTTTTTGAAAAAGAATTATGGAAAGGAATCATAGAATAATTTAAATATCTATAATCCTATTCATAGATCTACCATATATTATCAACATCTCTATGATGCGAGGTAATGCGATTTTAGGAAAACCTCACTCTATATTTAATGATCAGTGAATAATATATTAAGATATTATCCAACATGCTATCTTAGGGGATCCTTTATATTTTACTAAGTGAATTAATTACTTTCATTTATCATTCCTATTTTTTTTAAATAAATTTAATAAAGTATATGATTTTACCTCTAGACTCACCTTATAATTTTTCATGTTATGTAGCTGAATAAATTTTGAAAAATTTGTGGCATAATTTTATTTATAAAGGTTTATTTAAAAAAAATAAGTATACATGTAGATAATACCAAAAAGGTTTTCAGTTTCAGAGATACTAAATACTCTTTTGGATATATCTTTGAAAAAACCTTAATTTTACTTAATAAAGAATTATCTTCCCACAACTGTGTATGAATATTATAATTTATATTCATTATATATTCCCATCATTTTATATCAATTATTATATTATTACTGAAAAATTAATTAAGTTTATAATACTATAAAAACTTTAATTTCAAAAGAAATAATGTCTTATTGTGTCCAATAGAACACCAAGATAAATGTAAGGGTAACACTTACAAAAAATAGTTCAACTAGTATCTATCAATTAGGAAATCCGAAGTTATAAAATTTTCACCACTAACATTAGAATAAACCTTTTCTGCCTATGAGAGAATTTAGATTTACTTCTTGATGGAATTTTATTCTCATAATTGACATAAAAATCATCCTTCCTCAGTTCCTATGAGAATACACCATACTTCCAGTTTTGCTTCATTCTTAGAATTAGTATTTTTAATACAAGATAATATTTAATACCCAAGTAAAATCGAAACATTATAATCCATGATGAATATACTTGAAGTATATGTAACTGCTTATGTCTTCTTCAATTTATTGAAATTATATTTTAAATGACCATTTCTATCTTTTTTTTAAAGGTTGGGGCCAAAACCTCATTTATTATTAAATCAAAGAAAATTCCTCTTTTAACTGGGTAGAGGGAGACCCATTAAATAGCCCAAAGTCATAGTGGGCATTTATCCCATTACATGGCCCGTAGGCCCAAATTTTTGGCCCAAATCCCATTCTGTGAATAGTAATGCTACAGTATCGCCTACTACAGTACCGCACAGTACCCTGCCGCCGCTACAGTACCCTGCCACCGCTACAGTAACCTGCCGCTGCTATAGTGCCCACTGTTGATATAGTGCCGCAGCTGCTACAGTACGCTTATATTTTCCACACCATTTCAATTATTTTGTCTCATTGAAATATATTATAGAGGAACCATTTAATATAAAATATTCATCATATTTTCAACTATTTCCTTTAAAGTTATTCACTATAAGGGTTGTGGAAATGAGTTCCCCAAAAAATCTTATTTACTTGGTAAAGTTATGTCAAAATATTACAAAATTGTTCATTCCATAATTCTCGATGAGTAAAGAGAACCTAAAAGGAAAGGATAATAGTATGATATTAGGGGAAAATTTATTATCCATACGGTAATGTAACTTTTTTAAGTGATCAATGTACTTCAGTTTATTAAAGTTAATATTAATAACTAAGTACCCTCTTCTATTTTACACTAGTATAGTGTAGTGATGATCTCATTTATCTAAATCCCCTCTTTCTTCTTTTCAAGATATAAGAGATGATATATCATGCTATAAGAATTAATGTACTTATGTTAAGTTATCATTTCTCTGAATATAATTAATATTCTAATGAAATGGAAAATTAAAGCATCCCCATGCACCTCATATAGGAATATTTGTCTCCTTTACTTTCTCTATGAGCTAGCTGAAAAAGTGTTGGGAATTAAAGCACATAGTAGGAATGTTTTTATAGTTGTTATGTGTATAAAACAACTATACCACCCTTTTAAATGTATGTTGTTTAATACAAAAACTTTATAGAAACTATCAAAATTTTATGATGATTTCTCTTTCCATATTTAATTAAAAGAAAATTTTAGTTTTATCTTGATTAACAAAAGATACCATGTAATAATATTTTATTGGTATCCCACTATTTTATCAAAACCCAATATCCCTAACCATTAACTTCAGAATATCATATCTCATTGATATTCTAGTAGAAAGGATACATATTCCACTTTTCATAACTTAGATATATGTTCGAAAAGATATTCTAAGATATTTAAGTAGTTATGAATTTCCAATATATTAACTCAAGTCCTCATAATCCATTGAGTGGACTCCCTAATCCTAAAATCCTATATTGATATTTACTCAACACTTACCTGCTATTTTCACTAAGTCTAATGGAGGCAACCAACCATTAATGTGAAATGGGTTAATTCGACCCCAAAATCAAGATAGAAATTTCTCAATGATTGAAAGCACCCCAAAAGAGGTTAGTTAAATACTTTGAACTATAGTTAGATTTTTACCCAAGTAGTGGGAGACTATACCGACTTAATATATTGATTTGAGGGATTTTATCTTGTATGCATAAATTTCCCATTTTATCTTATTACATGCATATTAATATTAAGTAGATTTTAATCAAGTGATTAACTATGTCCCCATGTTCTTCTATAGGTCAGAGATGGAGCTTCAGTTCTATAGGGTTTTGGGTCATGTGTTCTTCTGGTGGTCGATGGCTTCCCTGTCGCTCGCGACGCAGGCCTGCTCTCATTGTGTTTTCTTCTGGTTTTCTGCTCCACAATGGCATCATTCAGAGCCCCCAACCGCTCAATCCTACTCTAACCTTGAGTTCCTCGGTGCCTCTCCTAGCCAGATTTAGAGTGGTGGATTCTCTGAGGTTTTGGGAAGTGTGTTTTGGTGGCTTTAGGTCCAAATGACTCTTGAGTTGGTATTTTTCTATGAAGTTGGTTTTTTGTTTGTCATTTTTATTTGTGTTTATTCTTCAAAGTATTCAGTTATGATTTTGCTGTTTGGAGTTCATCTTCTGGTGTCATTGATATTTCTCGGTGGTGCTCGACGATAGTGTTGATGGTGATAGTGAAGGTGGAGAGACGCTGATATGGGTTTTTTGACCGGTTTTGGGACTCAGATAAAGGCAGAGACGATGAAAATATTACAACGGTGATGAAAGACTCCAGTGGAAGGGCTCTATGGTGATTTGATTAGAAGAAATAATGGGATTGTGATGGGTCAAGATGTCTGATGGCTGACATCTCATTGACGAAGGATTCCAGTGGGTCATGCCAGCATTCTGACCTGGAATTGTCTGCTCGATTCTCTGCTCTTGATCCAGGACCTCAACACACTCTCTGAGGAAGATGTGGGTGGTGGTCTTCTCAGTTCCTTGGGATGTGAGTTCGAGCATATAGCTCTAGGAGGATGATGGTGATGACTCATCTGTGTTTGTTCTGGTCATCAGGTCCTCGACGATGATCAATTGGTGATGAAGATGGGGTTCGGTGCTGACGGTGATGAAGTATAGCTGACGGTGACGAGTCGCTGATGACAATTTGATGGTGATGATTCGATGTGAAGGCAATGATGGTGGTGAATCGATAAGGTTGGTGAGGTGATGATGGAGGTGACGGTGATGTGGCTTCTCTCATTTTGGGTTTCTCAGGAAGATTTCTTTGCCCACGGTTTGAGTTTTCAATTTTTGAATTTGAATTTTCAAATTTGAATGTGCCTTTTCATGATATTGTATTTCTAGATTGATGTTTTTGAATATTGTATGAGGTGTTTGTAAGGTTCCCACTCTCCCAAAAAGTGGTTTATTTTTGAAAATGAAAAAAAGGATTTGGAGGAGGAAAGAAACCAATCACATACATAGGTTGGCCTAGGCTCATGATCATCCACATGCATGTAATGAATATAAATTTTCATATTAGTTAACATTCACTTGATTTTTCCTTTAATTGAGATAACATCAACTCAAATTAATCCAACTAATTATATTATTATTAATTAATTAATTTTATCTTATCTAAATATTCCTAGTAATTCCATCATCCATAAGTCTAAATAAATTAAATAAATAAATTTTAATTAAATTAAATAAGTACACAATATTTAGTTGGAGACAACATAAATATTAGTTTCAAATTTAATGTGAAATCAATTAGTTAATCAATATTATTTAAACCATTTCTACATGACATGTAACCCTATTTAATACCTCAATTAATTTTATTTCCACATAAATCAATTTATGCATCTACATCCTAGAATAACATGTACATCATGTGAATTAATTACACCACATGTATTAAACACCCCAAATTTGTATTAATAATATACCATGTATGAATTAATTATATCATGCATGTATTAATAATACACAACATGTGAATTAATCACATCACATTTGAACTAATTATGTCATGTGTGAATCAATTAATTACTACACATGTGGACTAAATAAAATACCACCACATCATTTGTAATAAATACATTGCATGTGTATTAATTACATGACCACCACATCATGTTCATTAATCACCATGTTTCTTTATTTTTAGTTAAACGTGTCATGTAATAAATACACAATTCATCTTCAACTATGTATTTTACACCATGAAAACACATGGAACACACAACATGCACTCGGGTCACATGTCATATTGTCTGGAATTACATGTTACACCCTGGTTGGTCAACACATGATGTGAATTTAATGTATTATTTTTAAATTTACTACAAAATGACTCGGATTTATCATTGTTTGTCCTTGTGTAGTGTAAATTGGGACACATATAACATCAGACTACATTGTAATGACCTGAACCACTAGGGACCACCTTTCCAGTGGAAGGCCTGATCATCGCAACCCTAAGACCACCTTCAATAGGCCAAGGGTTGGAGAAAATCATTGAGAAGGAATAATATAAATGGGAGGCCTTTTCCTAGTGCCACTATATGCAAGAAACCAACCATATCCATCCAACAATGAAAAGGAATGATAAAAAGGGTTATAACATATAGAGTAAAACCGTGAATGCAATAACCTCTAGGGAATAAATTAGAGTACGAGAGAATAAAAAAAAGTGTAAAGGGGAAAAATAAACACCCAAATATAAATGAATTCCCAACCTGACAACAACTATAATGAAAGAAATATGAGAGAGCCCAACTCATGTTCTCCATGTCTGACCACTATATGCGGTCTATGAACCTGAGTATCCCTATGCTTCACTGAAATTACCATTTATCTATCCATTGTTTTCATAATAAATTAAACTTTTAGACAAATCCCATTCAAGGGTGAGTATATACATACCTATTATGATTCCTCAAAAACTAAAGGGGGGTAATAGAGAGATATGATAGAAGTAGTCAGCTCAACCCAAATCAAGAAGAAAATAAAACCCAAAAAAATATATATTCCCATAAATAATCAAAGATGAGAGAGAAATGGGATATACATCCCATTTATTATCCTAGGATGATGAGTCTTACTATAGCTCCAAAGTTCCATCAACGATTCCCAACATCCCGCGCGTCTGTCCGAAGAAGTCATGAGGAGGATCTGCACCCCTCGATTGCTCCATAGCCCAAGGGGTCAAAATATATAATAGAAAGAGGACCCATGTACTAATAAATTAGGTCGATTCAACATATTAGATTAATATAGAACTCAAGACCTAGTGTGTCATGGGGGATTCCATTTTGTTGATAGATATAGAACCCATGAACTAGTGCGTCAGGGGGATGCCACTCAAAGCATGGAGGACCCACCCCCTATTATAACAAGGTGTGAAACTCACTGGGTATTAGTAGAGGAAACTCACCCTAGTGCGTTAGGGGGATTCCAATCCATGGGTAGAGGAATATGGGGGACCCATGACCTAGTGCAATAGGGAGGTTTCTAACCCCAACATCACTCAAATGATCCTGCCTGAGCACCACCATAATCAAGTATCTCCTAAAGAAGCATCACACTCAGAAAATTCAAAATCGTATCTCAAAATCCACTATAAAGACTACTATCACACTCTATGTGAAAAATTGATCAGTATAAGCTACTTTTGGGCCAAAATATGAGTCCAGATGAAGGAGACACGCAAGGTGGAAGTTTATCATAGGGGTACATGACATGTATAGGGTCTACACGACATGTGGTCCCACTTCACTAGCTAGCTGTGTTCTCTTATGGACATGGATAAGATGATGTGTCATCATACATGACATGTAATGGGCCCCACATGGTATGTCTTGGAAACCTGAGGTCTTCCCATGTTCTCCTGGCCATGCCCATGTTCATCGGGCTATGCCTGTATACTTGGCCATGCCCAGCTACTAGCTTGTGACCATGTAATCCTAGAGTACATGATGTGTCATCCTATATGGGGTCTTAGATGTGTGTATATGGAACAAAACTTAGCCACCCAAGGAGGTTCAAATGACATGTGGGTCTATCCAAATAGTTTTTCAACCTTATCTTTCCCAAAACCCTATCCGTCATAGCCGGGGGGGGGGGGGGGGTACATGACATGTGTTCATCATAGTACACGCCATGTAGGTGGGTATTTCACATAAATTCTAGAATATTCATGTTTTCTATAGATCCAGCCTCCCCTCCATGAATAAAAATTATTGACCACATGAAATCAGAGTAAAATACCTTCAATTGTCGATTCCTGGCCTCTGATGGCGAAAAATTTGATTTTGATGATCCCCTTGAATCCCTAAACGTAGAACATTACACCTCTAATCACCTACCACATGATCCCATTTACCATTAAAATCCCAAATCCATAGAGTATCACCCATATCCTTCATCATTACTTGATCCATATAAACCATTTATCCATGTGTTTTTCATGCTTTCACAATGAATCTAGGGGTTTGATCACGCTCGAACCCACCTTAAAAATGTTGAACCGTGACCCCATAGGACAATAGTGAAGAATATGATGAATTGATAGGTTAAATGCATAATAAAAAAGTAAATAATTTTATGTATAATAATTATTGGCAAAATATTACATAACAGGGATGTCCAGGGGAGGTACCATGACATAATAAATATAAATTGATTAAACAATTCCATTATCTGGATGGGATCATTCGAATGGTGTGAAAATGAAAATAAAAATAAAATAAAAATTAGATAAATAATACATGATCAAACTTTTAATCAAGGTAGAAAACCAAAATTGACAATCCCTACCTCAATTTGGATCTATATTTAGTGAAGAACGCATTCACTAACAATGGGGAAGACCCGCTACATTTGATGCTTCAGAATCCACCTCAATCTGATCACCGTTCGTCATCTGATATCGATCTGCCAAAAAATAACTCTCCCCTTCTCATACTCTAAAATATAGCAAGGTTTATGTGGATAACCCTTGGAAAATTTTAATAATTACATATTTATAGATGGAGGGTTAATTGAGATCTATTAAATAAATAAATTATTTAAATTAATTAATTCACTTATCGCACTAACCAATGACTATCTCAACCAAACATTTGGCACTGAACAACCTTAGGTCACACCTATGGTAAATCCCATATTCCGGATTCAACCATTATCTCATATTTTTTTATTCAAGGCTCCAATGAGAATATATTCCATTATTTCTTAAAAAAAAGGAACATGATATCGATATATTTTAGATTTTTATAATATTAATTCTGGGATCATTGAGCCTCAGAATCTCATGAAATCTTAATGCCTTGATATGAAAATATTTCTTAATATATTTCAATGTTTTACAAGGAAAAAAATAAGGTCACTACATATATTCTGCATAGTCTTGTGTTATGCAGCTAGATTAGTTGTCACCTTCTGATGGAATATTCAAATTTTATTCATCAATTTTTAACTATTTCATGGTTATATGATCAAGATAGAAGAAGGAGAAGAGAATAATTTGACATTTAGATTTAAATAATTAATAATCTATAAATTAAAACTAAAAAAAATATAATCAATCAATGATTTATAAATAATTATAAATTAGTTATTTGATCACTTTGATACCACTTGAAGGTTTTGGGTGTAATGGAAGCACCTTTGGGACATAACAAATTCAGTTTTTTGTTGTAATCAATGAATAATAAAAAATTTACATGAAAAATGATATTGTTAATATTTTAACGTCTTATTATATACTCCCTTTACTGATTTTATATGAAATGTGCATAATTTGTGTGAAATATTAATGTTTTAATATTAAGTATAGTTTTTGAGCATTTTTAGAAGTAGTTCAATTGAGTCAGTTTAATGTTTTAATAATAACTATCACTATACTGATCCAAATTGTGTGTTTATTGTTTTTTAGGATTCTACTTTCAATATAAAACATTTCATTAGGAGGTACCATGAGCCAATTCTGCCATTTGAAGGGTCATATGGTCCTCACAAACAAGACCAAAGAATCTGTGAACAAACTGGACCAGCCTTTAAGATTGATTTACTGGGCTCAATCCAGAATTCTAAAAACATTAACTCTCCACCATAATTCGAAGGACACTAAATTTCATCTTGGATAAAAATTTCAAGGCCCAAATCCAAGTACAAGGGTCCCAAATGAAGCTTTTAAGTCCAGCCCACCATTCTGGATGAGAAATAAAAGAAGTATAGTATTCATGACATATCTCATGATGTAAGCATCAAATAGAGATGATATTTTTCAATGTGAAAGAGGAGATATATTCGGCCGACTTTGTTGAAGAAGTCATTCATATTTGAAGGAATCTTCCTGTTCTAAAATTCATTCACATTTTGGCCATTGAAAAAGAATGGATAGAAATGGACAGTTTATATTTGTTTATTAAAACCGCAATAACTTTGGCTCCACTTGTCCAAATGCCTCCAAATTTTGAAAGTAGTCGGAAAACTTTATTATATAAAACTTTGAAGAATGGGGTATTTGTAGATTCGTCTGTATGAATAGACAAATTTCCGATTCAAGTGGAGGGACATATTGGGAATGCAAACAATCCACTCCTTGGGCTATAAATACTCTCCCCTTCTCTCCTTGAAAGGGGTTGGCATTTAAGAGAAAATGAGGATTGATTGGAAGTACCAATGCCCTGCGAAAGTATTGAGAGGATCTTCCAAACTCAAGTTTTCACTTGATAATCCCTTCCTCCTCTCTTTGTTTTCATTTAATTTTGTATTTTTCTTCATTGTAATTTTGCAAGTGTTTGTCTTTGTAATTCTGTTTTAATGAAATTTTATTCTTCTTAATTTATTATTCTCATACACCTTCTGTAATTAAATATTAATTTTCTTATTTTAGTTTAAACAAATCTGAAATCCATCATCTTCTTTTACTTTATTATTCAATAAAAAGTCCGGTTTTTTTTACTCTCATCATCGTTCGTGTGTGTGTTCGGCGCACAACTCTTTTCTTATCCCTTTATTTTTCTTCTCTTTGTAATTAATCACCTTAAACATAATAGACCATATTACTAATAATTTAAATGGCTGAGTAAATATCTTATTGGGGTGAGTTATAATTTATGGATGTTAAGTGATTGAGAGGTTTTTCTCGATGAGTATTCTTTAATTTAACATTGTGTATGTTGGACTTAACATGTCATGGATTATTGACATATTATGTTC
Organism: Viscum album; assembly: GCA_963277665.1. Lineage (NCBI taxonomy): Eukaryota > Viridiplantae > Streptophyta > Magnoliopsida > Santalales > Viscaceae > Viscum > Viscum album. The sequence continues at coordinate 1,626,120,332 of OY728156.1, read as the reverse complement.
AACGTGTGGTTTTCATGGATTATTGGAACCATAAATACACTTCCAAAATCAAGAACTGATTGAGATTAGAACCCTAAGTAAAGTTAAGGCTTGGATTAAAGGCTTAATACTTGGGAATTCCAATCAACATCAACTTTTGATGTGGGTGTTAATTTAATGCAATATAAAGCAAAGCTCAAGGATATCACATGCTTAACTCCCTAATGATGAACTCACCCCAATATTTATTAACTTGTTAAATTAAACATCATCCATTAAACATTTCAATCAAGATCTACAAACAAACCCCCCTAATCAAAATACAATCAACTAAAAATAATCGACTATTACGAAGTACCATCGCCGATGATTCGAACCGAGTGCTGCTATACACATTAGCAGAGCACCGGAACCTTGACCGGTCGATAAGCGACAATCAGCCGCGCGTTTCCACAAATAACATCATGAATAGTGAAATTAAATTGAAAATTAATTTACTATTATTCCAGAACCAAAAAGAAAAGATCATCACATATAATTTATAATTAATTTATTTGGATAAAGAAATATGTTACATTGAATTTATTTCTTCATTAATGAATCACTATACCAATTATTTTCATTCCATAGTTTCAGTGAAAGGATTAAAGTGTATAATTCCTCTATAAGTGATCTATATGTACATTGTAGACCTCCAAATGTCTCCATAGAAATATTTGGGTGCTAGTGTAGAAGATTCAGATGCTTCCATAGTTGGTTGATGGTTACCAAAAGAATCAATTCAGGTGTAAAAAATCTTCTTTATCTATATATTCTTAAGAGGTTAATGGAATAGAATCACTCTCCATTATTGAGAGTTTTATAGGAGAAAATCTATCTAAGGATCAAGAGAATTCTCTCCAGACCTTCATTGTACACAATGATGATTAAGTTTAGTAATGAAATAATCAGGTTTAAATTGAGTTAATATTAGAAAAATAATAATTTCAAATGAGCCCTTATCATGTTTATTAATCCCCAATAAACCCAATTTCTAAATAATAATACCATTATTATTTAATTAACATGAATTAAACACATGAATAAAATATATATGATTTCCATGAATAAATTAATTAATATTTATTCAAATAATATTTGATATGAAATTTATCTTCGGACATTAAAATAGACCAACAAACCCTCCTCATTATTTATCAGGTATTGAATAATGACTATTTATTTAATAAATAAATTTAAATTCATTATTCACCAATAAATAAATAATTTATTCTATTCACAAAAAAGTGAATAAATATTTATTAAATATTCACATAACCAAATATATAAACATTTTTTTACCTTGAGAATGAACTAGAATAACTAAATATTATACATTTGAGTAATTAATAATTACATTGAGAAATAAATATTTATTTAATATTGAACTCACATAATATTTTATCAAATAACTGGTGACTGTATATATGAGATCAAATAAACTTGAAAAATTATTAATCTATGTACATAAATAATATTTATTCAAAATGTTAAATTCAAATAGAATTTAACTAAGGTTCCAAATACAATTATTGTGTGACCCTCTAGGTTCCTTTATTTATGGTATTAAGTTGTTACACCTAAAGTCTAAGGTTATCATCCAACAACACACCAAGGAACCCATAGGGAAAGTGATAAAATTATTCGATGATAATAACCACATATGAACATGCACTTTTTAATATAATCCCTTTATCACGATATCTCTAATCAAGTAGGTTGAATACTGCTGTCATCAAACATTGTGTTTGATGTCTTTTCTTTTACTTTGTTGAAATGAACATTGTAATAGAATTCCATAGCCATAGACTTAATAAGTAAGTTCCATTTCCTTCAAAGGGTTCAGGATATAAACTTCCATTAAATAACACAATTGATCAATATTTTCTCTCATTATTCATTGATGAAATATTTCTCATGAAGAACCCAACATACCCTACCCAACCATGAGCATATGTTGTCATAGTTTTCAACATTACATAAAATTAAAAGAGTCATAATATGAATTAATAATAATATTAAAGACTAAGGACAATTACATACATCCATATATAGAAACTTCTAATGAAACTTATAAATGTAGATTTCTTATTAGTGGGTCATGTTCTCACAACATCATTCTCTAAACATTTCTAAGGGAATACACCTTGATAAAGTTCCTCAAAGTCCTATGAGTCTCCACCCTAGATAGCCTATATCATTTTAATCCCATGAAATGATATCATCTGACTATATAATATATATTTAAGAATAAAATCATGTAACTTCTAAGTTATCATCATATAAGGGAACTTACTATGACCTTTTAGTGTAATAATCACACAAAAACATTATCATTTGGATTTCATGAAAAATAATGATCATCATGTGATAAGTTTTTAATTAAGATTCAAGACTATGAATATTCTAGTAATATAATGTGCCTATTAGTTGGTTTTAGGGAACCAAATACAATAGTAAATTCTCCACATTAATAGGACCAATCCACCAATGTTTGGGGATAAATCAAACATTAAGTCATTGACTAGAAAAATATACTATCCCAATTTGAAATTTCTTAGTTACTAATAACTTCAGTTTCCTCTATTTTTCAGAAACTTTTTATTTTTATTTTCTTCTTTTCACCCTCTTCTTGACTTCAAAAAATTACCATGTATCTATTTCCTGAATGGTAGAAGCATCCATAACTTATGACTTGTTTTCTACACCTAAATCCTAACCTGTTTTATCAATATTTTTCATGGATCAGTGAATGGTAAGATTTAATTGCTCACCACCAACCCTTAGAGACAACTCCCCATTTTTCACATCAACCAAGTCTATCCCCAGGGATAAAAAAGGACTTCCCACGAAAGGGGGGTCTTCTGCTCATTGATGTTAAGCATGAGGAAGTCTACCAAAAAATATAACTTTTCCACTTTCACTAAAAAAATGTCAATCAAACCTCATGGATATCTCACCATTATGTTTTCCAATTAAATAGATACTATTGTGGGAATTATCTCCTATAATACCAATATTTTAAAATTTTAATATGAAATAACATTCACACTCGCTCCAATATCACACAAAGATTTCCAAAAATAATAAGATTCAATATTAACTATAATTGGAAAGCTACCACGATAATGTTTATTCTTTAGTATAATTATTGGCACCACAGTTTTGAACTCTTCAATGAGTGGTACGATACCCATTTAATCACGTTTCATATTATTTAAAACTATCTATTTCATAAACATAACATATGTGGTAATATTAAATAACACTTCAAAAATGGAATATTAATTTATAATCTCTTTAAGATTTCCAATATTTTACCTATTTATCCTTTAAATTACATTGATTCATCATTTTGGGAAAAGGTAGTGGTGGTTTTTAGGGGTTGGGTATTCCTCCTTGACTTCTTTCTCAACTTATTTTTTCCTTTTAATTTTCTTCATCCTTCATATTTTACTCTATTTTATTTTCATTTTAGGATTTTTATCTGTCTATTTTATACTTTTATTTGACCCTCCATGATATCTCTACTTCTCAAGGTTATATAATTAAATTATCTATATAGTTGGATCTCTATGTCACTTGGTATCACTCCTCTAGGCCTCTACTTGAGTTGGTTGGCAATCTGGACAACTTTGTATTTCATATTTTTTATGGAAGCCTTTTAATATTTCGATTACACTTTCAATTAATTGATGGAAACCCCACTAGTTTTCAAGAATATTGACAAGGTATACTTGAATGGAGTGATTTTAATCCATATATAAATCCCTTGTTTTTGTTTTAACCCTAATGCTCATTGTTGGTACCCCTGACCCAGATCTTGTGGCCTCTTCCCCTAAGAATTGTTATAGTGATTATAATCAACATTATTTTAATCTTAAATACCTCGAGGTTGGTGTATGGACATCATCATATCCATATTCTACATCATGTACTATATTTGGGAAGCTATCTATCCATTTTTATCTTCCATGTTCACTCCATTCCTTTTCACTCCTTCTAATTTCCATTGAAAACTATCACTAGAAATTTCATCAAATAATTCATAGATATATTTAGGATCATCCAACCACAATATATAATATTGACCTATTACCCTGATATAGAACATTATAGAGTTTTTGGATAAGAAATCACATTTCTACCCCATGATGGGAACACTTCCTAATCAAGTCCGTGAACCTATCCCATATAGTGTATAATGATTTTTTGTCGTATTGATTGAAATTTAAAATATTAGTGTGAATATCCTTATATATAGAGGGAGGAAATAAATTTGATAGGAATTTCCTTACCAACTTGTCTCACATCATCACAGAATGTGGGTATAGACTTTGGATCCACTCTTAGGATTTTATTTTAAGGGAAATTTAAATAACCACAATATTACCGCATTGATAGAGTCTTTGTTGAATTGGAACATGTCACTAATCTTAGGGAAACTACTGTGTTTAGTATATGGTTCTTCATGTGGCAGCTCGATGAATTAAATAGAATTTTGGATCATTTTAATAATCATAGGATTGATTTATAAGTTGTTTGTAGTTACCAAAGGCATTATAATGCATGACTGTTCCCCCACAATTAAGGGTTGACCGTACTCCATCAATGTTTAAAACATCAGATATATACCTTTAAATTCTTGGACCTCCCCTTTCTCTCTTGGATATCTTGTCTCAACACCAGCTGTGTCTTCCTTCTTATTCTTATTTTTCTTCTTCGAATATTTTCCAAATCAGGATCATTGTCAAGAATTTCTTTTCCTTTTCCTGAGTTGAGTATTTGTGCATCAAAATTTTAACTTGAAAATTACAACATGAAAAGAACCAAAATAAAAAATAAAATAAGAACTATAAATAAAAATATAAAAATATACACCTTTCTTGGTAACAATGCTAATTTTTTTTATCTCCCATATGGTGTTATTAAATCCTTTAGGGTAATTAGTTTAGAAATTTATAATATACTCTTACCAATACAAACTAATAATGGTGTATTATATGGTAGTTTTAGGTCAAACCCACAAATAATTTTTTTGAATCAACTTAGAAAATTAGGAATAAATGTAAAATAAAAGAGGGTAAATGGTTTTAGAAACATAAATTAAAGAAAATGTACCAAGTATATCAAGTACAAGCTAATTCAATAGTATAGTAAAAAGGGTAATAAAGTAATCAATATGTCATTAGAATTGGGTTTAAGAAAATATAATGGTCTAGGAAATCAATCTATATCCTTCTAATACCCCTTTTCCAATTCTCAAATAATTTAGCTAATTAATAAAATAAGTAAACCCAAACCATATTTAAATATAACTACCCTAACCCACACAATGGTCATGTATTAGAATGGGTAGATATTTAATGTATTAAAAGTATATAAACTATAACATATAATTCTTATTCATTAAATTGTAAGATAATATTTAGAATAATAGAACAAAAATGAAAAACACATCTCAAATGTATCATAAAAATAACTTCACTATATACAATCCCCTTTCATTACATGCTTAGAATTAAAATACTCATCCCCTCATTATAGTCATGAGATAGTAAAAAAATTAAAAGACCTTATAATAGCATCACCCTAGTTGAAAGAACTCAAGATGTAGGTTTGATCCTCCTAAAAGTTGATAGGTTTAGTGTAGTGACTGAACTCTTTATTTATAGATATACTCCCTCCAATATATCTCAAAATATATTATTTGTATCTTTCATATCTAGAGTTATATATTATATACTACTAATCATTCCAAATTTAAATTGACCTCAAAATCCTTAAATACGTAGTAATAACCCATATAAAACAACTTATATCTTATCTGAATATATATTAAATAGAATATAATAGTGAAAATATATTCAAATATGTATCTGTTATAGATATAGAGTTCACGATGTGAACAATAATTCACAGCATGAACAACTACAATCTACCACTGATTCATGTATGAACATGAAAGACCTCACCATGTTAAATTATCTTTATAGACTGAAAAAAATCCTCCAACTACCCTATTTTTACCTGTATTTTCATGGAAGAAACCCCAAACCTCATGAAATAGATAAAAAATACAAAAATATGCTTATCCTCTACTCTAATAGTCATGAAATGAAAGAAAACCCTTCTTGACATCAACCAATATCACACAAACTCTAGTACACTAACCTTGAACCGTACTCATCCTTTGTGAGGCAAAGAAGAACCCCCACGATGTATAAAAAATCCATTAATCTCTAACGTTTCAAGAAGATACATCCATAACATGATTTGAAACCAACATAACATGAATTTTTCTTCTATATTCATCTTCATAACTCTGTTTCATAATAATGATTCATGAATGCATGCAAGATTTTGTCTTTTATCCATGTCAGTGTGAAAGAAAGCTTCACGGAGGGATGATGTTGTACTACATAATTTTGTGGTATCAATACTTAATCATCATCATCTCATAGTATAAACCAAAATTTTTTATTGTGAATAACCATGGAACATCACATTACTTCATATCAGCTTCATATAGGTGGTCTCATGCTCACAAAGGCACAGATAATATAGGATTCTTTACAGAGATTTATTTCATAGCATTACTTCCCTTTATAATGGTATTACTTGAGCTTCCGTGGAAGCCTCAAATATTTTAGTGACTTTTTGGTAGCTGATTGGAGCTCCTTTTGATCAATAATGGATAACCGGTGCATCAAAATCATGAAATATGTGGTGTGAGGTGAAGTGAAATCCTAACTGAGTGGAAGAGATAACTATGATGACCTGATACAACAATGTATTTTCAAGTTCACAATTCCACTACACCTCATATACCCACATAGAAGTTACATGTGGTACGATATTCATTTATTACCTTGACTTATCTAGACCCACATTAAACAAGGTCCTTAGGTCCTCCTTGCTCTATAGGCATTATATTGCCACCCCACACAGTGGAACCTATTCTCTTCTACCATTGTTGAGATTGGAGGCTTACTGATTTAGTGTTGCTAACTTTATAGTGAACCAGTCTTAACATACATGGATATTAAATCATTTTAGATGAATATTCAACACATTATAAAAGTACATTCCCAAGGACCGTAATATTTTAGTTTATCTGGAAATTGGGAAAACATTCTTCTAATTTGGTGAGAGATATTTAACATCTCTCATAATGATCTTCCTATTTAGTACTCCTACTTAAAACTATTCTTCATAACCCAAAGAAAAGAAACATAAGAAAGGGTGAGATCAGATGCTTAGTAAGGGTAAAAAAGAAGATATGTATTCACAACATGAACATAAGGGTATGAAAACATGAGAATAACATTTGAAAACCATACCATACATATCAAATATCATAATATTGAATCATGGAATAAATATTGGTAGTTCATAAGACATGAATCATAAGATAATCATAGAACACGAGTCATGAGAGCATAACATAAACATAAGACATGAAATTTTTAGCATACACATAATTATAGAAAATAATTTCATATTAGTCAAGGATTACTGTAAAGACCATCATAGAAGATAAGGTCCTTTACTGAATAGGGTTCACTCCCCGTTCCAGCCCTGTAATATTGAATCGAGTTCACTTATCGTTCTAGATCTGTGTTACTAAACGAAGTTTAATTCCCATTCCAAGCATGTGTTAATGAATCGATTTTACTCTTCATTACACTGAACTAAGTTCACTTCTTGTTCAGTCCCTATATAACTGAATTGAGGTCAATCCTCATTCCAACCCTATATTACTAAACCAAATTCACTCCTCATCCCAAACCTGTATTACCGAATCAAGTTCACTTCCCATTCCAGTCATTACTATATGATGAGATATATAAATATTTATCCAATTCATTGTAGGGATTTATAGGCCCCATCCATCACAACATAAAATCATACATAGTTTTTCCACAAGATAATAAAACATTAATCATACCATGAACTATAAAAAGAGATGGGTTTCATAAACATCATATAATAACCCATGAAAGGAAATGGGTATCATAAAAATTTAATCATATCGTAGCCTATAGAAAATATATTGATTTCATAAACATTTAATCATATAATAACCCATTAAAGGAAGAAGGTTTCATAAGTTTTTTATCATGGAATATCACATGGAAGAAAAATGGGTTTCATAAACAAATTTTCATCTTTAACACAAACCATTTAAACAGAAAATTAGAATGGTATCCTTAGATCATATACCTAGTAAATAATAAATTATATCAAAGGATATAATATTATATGGAGAATTATTTTGAAGGATCAACAAGATAATTTCTTAAGGAAAATAAAATTTCATTGAAAATCACTTTTTAAGACATAAAACATTTTCAAAATCCTTTTCTTTTAAGATAAATTTAGAAACTAATGAAGTAATATTTAAAAATAATTTAAAACATTTCTTGAGGAAAATATATTTTTCTCTTTGAAAACTTATTTTTAAATCATAAAACATTTTTAAAATATTTTTCTTTAAAATTCGATTAGAAAACTTATAATGTAAGCTTTGAAATCGTTGAAATCATTTTCTTTGAAAATAGCCTTTGAAAACTTATAAAGGATTATTTGAAAACCATTTAAAATACTTTTTAAACATAAAATATTTTTATATATCATTTTATTTGAAAATAATATTTAAAAATTATAAAGGAATCTTCAATGAATGGAGTGTTCATGATGGCAGAGAATCCCGTACATGAAATATATGTAAAAAAGGTTCCCTTCACATTATTGGTAGGAGTCAAAAGAGACTTGATAGGAAAATGAAAAGAATATTCCTTTTAAAACCATTTTTTAAAGTAGTAAAACATGGGTAAAATTTTATTTAATAATCATAGGATTATAATAGAATGTTTTTGAAATCATTTTTAAAAAACACAGTTTTGGAAGAAAATAGATTTCTGACCGAAGAGGGAAATAAAGTCAGATTTTCTTAAAAATATTTTCTTAATTATAATAAGTACCAAAGAGTGAAAAAATGGTACCATTATATGAATATATCATTAATTAATACAGGATAATAAAATTTATGATAATTCTTGAGATATGGATCATAATATTTCAGCAATGGAAACATAATCATAAACAATCTTGATAAACGATGAGATCATAACATAAAATTATTTCCACTTTGGTAACCTTGAATCATAATCCCCATGAAATAATAACATTACATGAATCTTAAAATTTAATGAAAATAAGGATATTCATGATATAAAATATTAAAGGGGAAGTATATACACCTCGTATATGAATACAGGTGCATAACATAACATGTTTCTCAAAGAAGGAAAATTAAGAAAAAATTCCCTTACCGATTTGATAACTTTTGAATCATAGACCCCATGAAAGAGAGATACTAAAATGGATATGTAAAAAATAATAAATTTTAGGATTATGATCATAAAATAAACTAATTTTTATTATATGAATCACATATAATAAAGAGGTGTTGAATATAGCATGTGTCTTATGAAAGTAAAAAGTGAGATAGAAATCCCTTATTACCTGAGTAGCTTTTAAATCAGGGGATACAAGAAAGAATAAAATAAATTGAAACTTTTAATATAATGAAATAAATAAAATTAATTATATTTTTTTTGAAAGATGGAGGAAGATCCCCTAATTATTATAAAAAGAAAATTCTGGAAGGATGAGCAAAGTAAAACAATGATATCAAGTTCCCCCTCTTGGTGGGACAAGCTTTTTCCTCAGCTTGTTTCCAATTCTTCATTCCTGTTCTCTCATCTCATTCCATGCCTCTATATTGATGCGCCCCTGGCCTCTCCTTCCTCTAGTGTATCGTTATTCAATATCTTTAACTTGCTGTAGCAAAGTTTCCACATCTTCATTTAAACTTTCAGTTTGCTCCTCATCCTTCTTCCTTTCCTCCTTTCTTGATGCTTTATTTTGGCTTCTTGTTTGAACCTGTTTCCAAGAAATATCTTCATCACCTTTCAGTTCATCATCCTTCCTTTCTTTTTCTGCCACCTGCATAGCTGAGGGAGGAAAAAAATGAGAGGGTTCCCCATGATAGATACTCACCTGTTTTACTGGGCTGGCCAAATCCCCAGCCACAGATGACTGCATCTCCAAGGGAGTGGAAAAAGTAGCAACATTCCCAGAATCTATAGCATTAGCAACATAACTCTGAAGGTTTAGGTTCATGCTGGTAACTGGAGAAACCAGGGTAGGAACCTGCTTCGATTGGGTTCCAGCCTCAAAATGAAGCCTATATTGTGCTGTAATCTGTTTCATTCCTTCATCAGGATTACAATCAAGGTTTTTTTCTTGAGATGAAATCCCAACCACCCCATCAGTGGATGTTTCAGTGAGGGAAGTTTGATTAACAGAAGCCACATGAGCTTCAATTGGAGCAGTGCTTAGTTGTTGAGCAAAATCAATCTCAGTGTGGTTCCCTGAACTTAACTTAATCTGAGCAGTAAGAATCTGATTTTTGGCATTATCATCATGAAAAAAATGGTATTCAGGATCATAAAACTCATGTTGAGACTTTTCTGAAGACTCAATACCTCCTGCTGCTATATCATCCCAGGAGATTCCTATAGGTTTAGCAGAATTATTTTGGTTTTCTTTTGTTTCACTCACAGTTTGGTGAACATTAATGTTCCCAGGTTCAAGATTCAGAGATTCCCCCTTCTGGTTATCCAATTTCCTTGGACCAGGCTTCATCCTCCCAGTATTAGTGCATGATTTAGATTCATGCCCTCTTTTACCACATGTATCACAAAGCACTGCCTTCCTACAAGTTACATCGTCATGTCATATAGTTTTGCATTCATGGAAAATTTTTGGAAATCTCTCAAACTCAATTTTGAGTTCTAATTCTTCATCATGAGTATATAAAAAGTCATAGGGTAGTATATACACCGCACAAAAGAAACAAGTGGTGAATATGGAATAAGTCTCACAGAAAAAAAAGTAAGACTAGAAATCCCCTTACCTTAAGTCTTGACTTTATTCATACACATTAACACCTTGTTTATAATAAATTTAAATTTATTAACATCTATATCATAAATTTATTAATATATATCCTACAACATATTATTTTCTTATTAATTTATATTACCTATTTATTAACAATACCATTTTAAAGTTACATTTAAGGTAATAACCACTTTGTTTTTCTTATAAGTTTTGAATTGTTAATTCTATTACTATTAATTTAATCATGATTTAATCATTTAAAAAATGTAAAATATGATAAAAATATCATATATATTCATTATATATGTGTATAGAGTAACCCATAAAATTTAGTGATAGGAAACGAAATACACCATTGTTGGAGATGGTAGGTCGTACGTATTCATGAACACTGTTTACATTTTCTTATCATATTTAAAGAAAGAATGTAAATGACACAAGAAAACATAAAAATATATATATTATAATTATAGTATACTTTTTAAGTCATATATATCACATATATTTATTAAATACATCCTTAATACATTCTGTTTAAAGCACGAACAAATCACATTTCTTTGAAGAGATAGTAGTCCACACATCCACAAACGATGTTATCATATTCCCAAAAAATGGAAATCATAATAATATGTGTTATATAATAATTCCAAAAGCATAAATACATCATAAATATAATATTAATTAGTAATTAAATCATTATTCAAAATCTTGAGAGGTGACAATGGAATAATGAATGACATCGGTTTGCGAGGTGGTAGTCTGCCATACACACAAAAAATTATTGCATATCCCATTTAATGGAAGTGTGTGAAGTTTTAGGTAATAACCTTAACATAAAATATATAATTATATTTAATATACTAATTTTTTTTATATAATAATTATATAAAAATAATTGAAGGGGCAGAGAAATAAATAAAACAAAAGTGGCCATTGTAGAACGTTACCTCTTCTTCAGGTAACTCCTTTTGGTTTGCATCAAATGACTTACTTGGTTTGATTTAGTAAAAAAATTGAGGACTCGAATATGATATTAGGTATTTTGAGATAATATTTTTTCATTTTTTGGATGAACCAAATGCATTTAGAGGTTTTAATAATTGAGGAGGGTGAGTTCCCTTTTACAGTGGAGGAGGAGTGACATTCTTGTAAATACCAAAAGGTAAAAACTATTGGGAGGTCTAAATTATATAATATGCCTCCAATAATGAAATAGTATCAATAAAATATGTTACATGGTCAGAATATGTCCAGGAAATGGGTTTTGTACATGTGTCTAGGTAATTTCATCCTTAATTTTAATGTTTACTCATTTTTCTCTTAAACACCTTGATTAATTTTAACTGTTTTCACTAATAATTTTGTTAAAAAATTAAGTTGAAACTATTAAAAATTATAAATTATTCTGATTAAAAATATATAATCCATTTTTCCAAATTCAAATCACATAATTGGTAGAAATTAATTTAAAATTAATCCTATAGATGGGATGAAACAACGAGTTTTTAAAGTGAAAATGTTCAAAAGTTTGAAATGTTTTTATATCCAATTTCAATTTTAAATTGATTACAATGACCTAAATTGGATTTATTGATGTATAATTGAAATAATTATAATTAAAAAAAAATTAAAATATAATTTATCTATATAAATAAATTATATGAAAATGCAATTTCCAATTAAAATTCCGTATTTTTCACTATTCATCAAAAAATGAAATATTTGAGAAAAATACCAAAAGTTCACCCTAATATAATTTTTATGTTATTATTTAAAAAATGAAGTTTATTTTTTAAAATAAAACTTTTAAAAGTTTCAAAAATTAGTTTTAAAACAAGTCTTCCATTAAAAGGCGGCAAAACTACCTTTTAGAAAAATACAACTTTTATACTTAAAATTTGATTTGTTCTTATTTTATGCATATAAAACACATTATATAAATGAATTTTTTTTATAATTATATAATATATGAATTTCATAAATATATATCAATAAAAAGTGATTAACGTAATTTATTAATAAAAAAATCCTTTATGGGCATAAAAATAGTTTTTCATAAAAATAAAACCTTTATATTCAGTAGGTTTCTAGTTTCATTTACAATTAATTGATAACAAAAGAATTAATTTTATAAACATGTGTAAACCATAGTTTTATAATTTATTTTATCTTATTAATATCCACCATTCCAATGAATTGGTGATAACTATAATAATATTTTAATAATAATATTAACAGTATATTATAGTTTGGTAAAACTCAGTCATGCATGTAACAAAATATGTCGAAGGAAATTGGTATTGTGTGTAACACAAGATAAAAATAGAGTTACATGTATCAAAATATAATCTAAGTGTTTTGTGTAGAACAAAATTAACTTGGTATTGTGTATAAAGAAATCCTAACTCAGTGTAGCGTGCAATGCAAGCCATCAATGAATTTTAATTTAATTTAAACAGTAATTCATAAAAACTTGGGGTGTTACATTATAACCCCTTAAAATGAATTTCACCCTCTAAATTCAACTGGTTCATCAATATTTTAATACTTTAAATTTCCTTTCATAGGAACTGACATTGAGAAAATGAAAACTAAAATCTCTTTTAAAAATGGAAAGTTGGAAACATAATGACTACCAAAAGTAACTCAAAACTAGGATTCCAAATAGGATAACATAGGTGAATATTTGCATATATAAGAAAAACATAAATCATTATAGAGAGTGATAAAGATCACTGTTCACAAGAAAGTGGGTGATCCAGAGAATTTTAATAATCACAAAACCAAAAACAAAAGAGGTGTGAAAGAGGTCATTGATATCATAAAAAATTATGGTAATATGAAATAATTTTATTTCAAGATCATTTTATTAAATTGAATAATTTTTACAAGGATATATACTTACTTTATTTTTTTTCATTTTATATGCACAATATCACCCTTTGGTTGTACCTTGACCAATTTTCCACTTAATCTCTTACTCCAAAAAATGAAGGTGAATTTGTTATTCCTGAAGCACTAACATATCATATAGTCCATAAAGGATGATAATTAATTTCATTTGTATTTAGTTATCATTATAGAAAAATGGTTAGAACATGTTATCCAATATATATAAATACTCATATGGTGAGATAATACTTTAATCTCTAAAACCTCATCTGAAGATTAACTTAAACCATTCCATAAATTTTTAACCTTATAACCCTTCTGAAAGATGAAAATCCAAAAATTTAGAAATAAGGTCACTAAATTTCTAAAAATTAGATTAACATTGATCCCCTATATTTAATAAAGTATCTCTTGGTTTCCACATATCAAACATGTGAATACCTTTATCATGTATTCTCTTAAAACTTGGTAATAACATGAATTACCATAAAACCATATTGAAAATGTACACGCTTCTTCATTATTGACATAGAACATAGATTATTTGATATATTCCTTAAATAAAAAAAATGTCGTAAACTCCATCCATGATAGTATAAACCACTTTTTCAAAAAATCCTTTATCAGTTCTGAGGTCATTGATACTATCCAATTTTCTTTATCCAAATTAATCATCTCTTTATCCAAGATAAACACAAATTTCTCAACATTAAGAACATATTTTGGGTAACCTTTCCTTAATAAAAATATCACCTTTATATTAAATCACTTTTTTGATTCATTAGCACCATTCAAAAAATATTTTCAAATCCTTAATGAAAAACTTATATAGAAAATACTTATATATTTCATGATTCGTATAAAATAATATTTTAATTACAAAACATAAATACTTTATTTATCCCACTTCCTTATTACAAAATTATTTAAGCTTCATCATATTATTACTTAATACCACATTCCTAAAATATGAAAAAATAATCATGTCTTAACATTCATCAAACTAAATATATTCATTCTTATAAACAATAATTTTAGAACAACACATACCTTTCATATATCATTCATGGTATCTTCATCATCAATAGAAAAACCATTTATTATAAATACTTGTTGATATTATTCATGAGATTTCCCCCTAAGACATTTATTTTCATAATTATCATACTTTCGATACATAAAACATACCGTAGGGATGCTAATATTCCCATTCACTTCATTAACTAAACTATTCATTTTTTCTCTATAATTACTTACTCTATGGACTCCATCACCACATATAATTTATATTCTCATTCCTCTGAGACATTCCCTTGAGTGCTTATTCCCACATTCTTGATATATAGAAAACTGAATCTTCTTTCCTCCATGGTCTCCATTACCCAAACTCTCAGTGAACTCCATATTTCTATTATTTAGTGAGTCTAAGAGTTGGTTATGGTAAAAATTGTTAATCATGTTACATGAAAATTGATTTGGCATAATCACAACATACTTTACTCCAGTCATCATTACATTTGTCTATTCATCAATAAATTATTCATCTCATTCAATGTTAACCTAGTTCCTTCTGGTTCCCACTATTGACTAAAACCATAAAACATAGTGTTAGAAACACTTATTATAATTTGAAAACAAATAATTATGAAAATAACTTATAGGATATCTAAATCATGACTCATACTTATTTAATATATGAAAACTTAGGTTTATCTTAGGTTATTCATAGTCATATTATATTTAAATCCTTCATGATTGTTCATAAAGAGTTTGTGAATTTCCAAAGCATATCCCCTAGGAGTGTCAAACTAGGTGTGTATCAAGGCCCTTTGTCATGCACTAGTTTCCATTCGATTCTAGATAAATATTTTTTTTGGGGTTATTACCCCTATTTAAATTTGTGCCAAAGAAATATCCACTTCTAGTATCTAGATAGAGATGTATTTCTAGGAAACCACTCGCTCTATCATCAACCAAAATTCTAGGACATTTTCCTATACTTTAACTCATCCTTAGACTTATCCTTATAACATCCCTAGAAATATACTTAAAAATATTCCTAGATATCTCACTATAGTTTTCTCATCCTAGTCTGAAAAGCTTAACTAAAAATTTCCTTTGATACCCACTATAGTGACCTTGGATTCACATACTTGGATATTGCATCATTTTAGATGAATATTTAGTACATTACAAAATTACATGTTCAAGGACCATAATAGTTTAGTGTTTTTGGAAACTGGGAACACATTATTAAAATTTGGTGAAGTATCTTCAATATCTATTTTAAATATCTTCCCCTTTAGTACTTCTACTTAAAACCTTTCTTCATAACCTAGGGAAAGAAAAAATAATAAAGGGTGAGATCAGATTATTAGTAAGGGTAAACAAAAGAGATACATATGCATAACATGAACGTAAGGGTATATAGAACTGGAAATAAAATTTGAAAACCATACCCTGTATATCAAAGATCATAATCTTGAATCATGGAATAAATATTTGAATTTCATCAGACATAAATCATAATATAATCAAATATCATGAGTCATGAGGGCATAACATAGGCATAAGACATGTAATTTTTGGTATACACAGAAGTATATAAAATCATTTTATATTACTCAAGGCTCACTATTAAGACCATCATAGTAGACATGGTCCTTTACTAAACCAATTTCACTCTCCAATCTAGCCCTGTATTATATAACTGAGTTCACTTCCCATTCCAACCATGTGTTACTGAACCAAGTTCACTTCCTATTCCAACCTTAGTGTTACTGAACCGAGTTAGTTCCTCGTTCCATACCTATATTCATGAAAAAAATTCACTCCTTGATCCAACCTTGTATTAATGAACCAAGTTCACTCCTTATTGCAGCCCTGCATTAGTAAACCGAGTTCACTCCTTGTTCCAGCCTTGTATTACTGAACAAAGTTCACTTCATATTCTAGTCCTTTCTATCTAATGAGATATATAAATCTTTACCCAATTAATTTTAGGGAGATGTAGTCCCCACCCTTCATATAATGAAATCATACATACGTATTCTATAAGATAATAAAACATTGATCATATCATGACCCATAAAAAGTGATGGGTTTCATAAACATAATATTATAACCCATCAAAGGAGATGAGTTTTATAAAATTTTTATCACATATTAACCTATGTAAAATAGATAGGTTTCATAAAAATTTCATCATATAATAACCCATGAAATGAAATGAGTTTCATGAGAATTTTATTATGGTATAGTCCATGGAAGAAAAATGGGTTTCATAAACAACTTGTCATCTTAAATATAAACCATTCAAAGAAATAATAATAATGATATACTTGTATCATATCCTCAAAAAATCATAAAATATATCAAAGTAAATCATCTTAAATGGGGAAGGATTTTGAAATATCACATGGATCATTTCTTAAGGAAAATAATATTTCTTTGAAAATCACTTTTTAAGACATAAAACATTTTCAAAATACTTTTCTTTTAAAATTACTTTGAAAAATTATGAAGCAATATTTAAAAATAAATCAAAAAATTTCTTGAGAAAAATACCCTTTCCACTTTGAAAAACTATTTTCAAATCATAAAACATTTTTAAAACCATTTTATTTTAAAATAGATCTAAAAAATTATAAATGAAGCTTTGAAATTGTTTAGATCCTTTTATTTAAAAATAAACACCGAAAAACTTATAAAGAAAAATTTGAAAATCATTAACAACGCTTTATAATCATAAAACATATTTGAAATCATTTTCTTTGAAAATAATATTTTAGAAATATAAAATAATATTTAATGAATGGAGTGGTCATGATATCAGAGAATTTCATACATGACTTATATGTAAAAACAAGTTTCCCTTCACATTTTTTGAAAGATTAAAAAGATCCTTGATAGGAAAATGATAAGAAGATTCCCTTTAAAACTATTTAAAAATAAAATAAAAAACATGGGTAAAATTGTATTTAAGAATAATAGGATTATATTATAACATTTTTTAAATAACTTTTAGAAAAATGGTTTTATATGAAAATATATTTCTGATCAAAGAGGAAAATAAAGTTAGATTTTATTAAAAATATTTTATTAATTATCTTAAGTACCAAAGAGTTGAAAAATGGAAGAATTACATGAATATATCTTGAATAAATATAGTATAATAAAATTCATGATAATTATTGAGATATGGATCATAATATTTCATCAATGGAAATATAATCATAAATAATCCCAATAAATGATGAGATCATAAAATAAAATTATTACCACTTTGGTAACCTTGAAACATAATCCCTTTGAAATAATAACATTAAATAAAGCTTAAAATATCATTAAAATAAATATATTCATGATATAACATTTCAAAGGGGAATTATATACACCTAGTAGAATAATATAGGTGATAACATAACATGTGTCTCAAAGAAGGAAAATCAAGAGAAAATCCCCTTACCGATTTGGTAAGTTTTAAACCATAAACCACATAAAAGAGATATACTAAAATGGATATGTAAATACCAATAATTTTTTTAGAATCATCATAAAAATTATTCATTGGTAATATATACACCATATAGAATAAAGAGGTGGTAAATATAGCCTGTATCTCACGAAAGTAAAAAGTGAGATGAAAATATATTACTACTTGAGTAGATTTTGATTAATGAGATCCATGAAAGAATAAAATAAATTGAAACTTTTAATATCATGAAATAAATAAAATTTATGATATAACATGTCATTATTTATTATATACACCTCAAAAAATAAACAAGTGGTGAATATGGAATAAGTCTCATAGAAATAAAAGTGCGACAAGAAATCCCCTTACCTCAAGTCTTAACTTCCTTCATAGACATTAAAACCTCATGTATAATAATTTTAATTTTATTATAAATCTATATCAGAAACATATTCATATATATCCTACCACATATTATTTTCATATGACTTTATATTACCCTCTTATTAACAATCCCCTGTTAAAGTTACATTTCTGGTAATAACTGCTTTGTTTTTCTTATAAGTTTTGACTTTTTATTTATTTAATCTTAATTTTATCATGATTTCCTAATTTATAAAATGTAAAAATTTTATAAAAATATCATATAAATTCATTATATATTTATTTAGAGAAACCCATAAAATTTAGTGATAGGAAACATAATACACCGTTCTTGGAGATAGTAGGTCGTACTTACGCATGGTCACTGTTTCCGTTTTCATATCATATTGAAAGAAAGAAAGTAAATTATATATATATATATATTATCAATATATTATCATTTTTTTTCATATATATCACATATTTTTATTAAACCCATCCTTAATACATTCAATGTAAAGCGTGACCGAATCACATCATTGTGAGGAGGTGGTATTCCATATGTCCACAAACGATGTTATTATATTCCAAAAAATGGAAAGAATGAAGGTATGTGTTATATAATAATTACAAAAGCATAAATAAATCATAAAAATCATATATATCATATAAAAATATTAATTTCATCATTATTTCCAACCTTGAGAGGCAGTAATGGAAGAATGAACAACATCATTTCGCGAGGCAGTAGTCTGTCATATGCACTAATGATGATTGCCTATCACATTTGATAAAAGTGTGCAACTTTTTAGGTCATAATATTAAAATAAAAACCTATAATTATATTTATTATTCTTAGGTTATTATATTATCAATATATAAAAATAATTGAAGAGGCGGAGAAATAAATAAAACAAAAGTGATCATTAAAGAACGTTAACTCTTCTTCCGGTAACTCCTTTTGGTTTGCATCAAAGGACTTATCTGGTTTGATTTATGAAAAAATTAAGGATTCTATAATGATATTATGGATTTTATGAGCTTATTTGGGATGAGTTTTGATGATCCAAAGGGATTGAGAGGGGCGAATTAATGAGGGGGTGAGTGCCCTTTTATAGTGGAGGAGTGACATTCTTGTAAATACAAAAAGGTAAACAATATTGGGGGGCCACCCTTACATAATGTTCCTATAATAATAAATATTCATCTATATATGATAGTATATGGTCTAAATATGTCCATAAAATGGGTTTTGTACATGTTTCTAGGTCATTTTCCCATAAAGTTTAAAGTTGACTCATTTTTCTCTTAATCACTGTGATTAATTTTAATCATTATCAGTAATAATTTTGGTCAAAAATTAATCTAAAATGATTATAAATTAGAAATTATAATTATTAAAAATATTTAATCCATTTTTAAAAATTCCAATCACATAAGTGGTAGAAATTAATTTAAAATTAATCCTGCAGAAGGAATGAAACAACGAGTTTTTAAGTGAAAATGTTTAAAAGTTTGAAATGATTTTATACAAATTTAAATGTGAAATTGATTCCATTGACCTAAATTGGATTTATTGATTTATATTATAAATAATTATACTTTAAAACCAAATTAAATTATATTTCAACTATATAAATAAATTAGATAAAAATACAGTTTTTAACTAAAACTCATTATTTTTCACTATTCATCAAAACTGAAATATTTGAGAAAAATACCCTAAATTCACCATAAAAAAATTGAAGTAAATATTTAAAAAATTAAGTTTATTTTTTCAATTAAAAATTATTAAAGTTTCAAAAATTATTTTTAAAATAAATCTTCCATTAAAAGGCATCAAAACTTCCTTTTAGAAAAATACAACTTTTATGCTTAAAATTGAATTTCTTCTTATTTTATGCCTATAAAACTTATTGGATGACTTTAATTTTTTTTATTAATATATAATTTATAAATTTAATTAATATATCTCGTTAAAAATTTATTAATTTAATTTATTATGATAAAATGCCTTTATAGGCATCAAAATAGCTTTTCATAAAAACAAATCCTTTATAATCAATTGCTTTTTATTTTCATTTATAACTAATTGATAACAAAATAATCCATTTTATAGACATGTTTAATGTATAGTTTCATAATTTAGTTAATATTATTCATATCTTCCATTCCAACGACTTGGTGATAACTATAATAATATTTTAATAATAATATTAATAGTATATTGTAGTTCGGTAAAACTCAGTCTTGCATGTAACATAAGATGACAAAGGAATTTGGTATTGTGTGTAACACAAGAAAAATAGATTTGTGTGTACTAAAATCTAATCTAAGTGTTTCGTGTAGTACAATATTAACACTGTGTTGCGTATAAAGCAAGCTTAACTTGGTGTAGCTTGCAATGCGAACCATTAAGGAATTTTATTTTATTCAAAAACTTAATAATTAATAAAAAATTGAGATGTTACATGTTTTATCGCCTATTCATATATTGTATAGCCTATTTTTTAGAAAAAAAATAAAAATTCATTTTTGAAATCCTTCCAAGAGTTAGAATTTTTTTCCAAGACAATAATTTTATTTTCTTTAATTTTTCTCCAAATCATATTCCTTCCATTAAATACATAAAATTAATGAAAACTAGGCCATAATAATCATTTAATTCTAAAATTAATGAATTGAAATTTAATAATTTAATGCATGAATCATGGATATAAAATCCCCACACACATAGATCATTTATTTTCCTCAATCTCAAATCTCAAAATAATCATAATGAAAATCCATCCTACAAATATTAAAATACCAAGGTCATCCAAATTAAACAATTATCAATAAATGGATAAAATATTCAACCATCACATGAAAGAATCTCTTAAATTACTCACTTTTTTAGGAAAACAATGTTAACTTTGTAGTTTACCTTTCCCCTATAAAATTAACGGAACTTATATTAATTTTCATTCACGTATCTCAATTCTTTATTATCATGCATGCTAATTGTGATCTACCTCACTTTAAATTCTTTTCCCACATCATTCAAGACAATTTTTTTACTAGAGTTATACTCAAACCTCAAGTGTATACTCCTCACCATAGGCATGAAAATAATCCCAAATATCCACCCCATAAATAAAAATATCTACATTAATCTTAAGGACTTCACATCAAGGTTTAAATGACTTTAAGGTTTAGGGTTGGTAGGTATTTGATGTAAAAAACATGAAGGATCAAATTGAAGTTAACTATAAATCACATTGTATGAAAGACAATAAAATCTTATTAACAACTCCTCCTCCTAATAATGACATCACCCACTCTCCCAAACTCGAATAAATGGATTATAAATCATATGAAAATATGTATAATGAATTATAACATATTTTTCAAAAACCAATTTTAGTCATTTTTTTCAGTATTTTTTTTAATTTATCTATTTTTTTATAAATGATTTTTTTTTCAATTGGTTTTAGAGGTAAAAAATTAAATACAATGAAATTTATATTCATGAACCTTTACCCCAAACAAAAAAAACCCAAATCTCCTCCTTAATAAAAAAAATCACCTTTCACCATGGAAAACTTCTCCCCCACACTTAAACCATTTCATATCATATAAAAGTACCAAGGGTAAGGTATAAAGGAAAAATAGGTTTGTAATGTGAATCTCATTATAAGGGTTATTACTAGATTATACATGCTTAAAATAAGGATAAAATATAAAGGCAAGTCTTAAAGGAATATAATATCTAAAAAAAATTCTCAATATTATTAATGTGACTTTGTTATTTCATAAACTCGAAAAGATATTAATGCAAGTTCTATAAGGCCTACATACCCCGAGTATCTCTCAAGAAATGGTATTAAAAATAATATGACAACTATTGCTTAAATAACTCTTTGGAATGGGAAACATATGAATTTGGATAATCACTCATGGTATATATCACAATAACAAACTAACTAACATGAATGTTAGAAAATCAAAGCAATAACATGTTAAAAAAAATTTCATATATATGAATTAACTAGTACCGAAAATCATGATTCATAAAATAAATACTATAATTATTATATATACTCATCCATATATAATTTTACTAATTAAAAATTATTAACAATGAAATATAAAATATGGAATGTTGATATTCCTAAGTAAATTTTTATGATATATTAGAAATTAAATAAGGAATTTAAGTATGGAATACAATTTCTCTTTAAAAAAAATACAAAAACATAAATGTAAGGGAGTGAAAGATAATGAATTAAAATAAATTATTCCCTCTCCTCATGAATATTATTTTCACTCAATTATTTTATTTGTTTATCTTCATCATCATAGACCTATAAAATAAAACAACAAAGTGAAAGCATAAGGTCCATTCATTTAATCTCAAAATGGTACGGGGACTGAAACTACATGTAAAATAAAATATGAATTCCTAAATATTTATTCCTAAATATTAATTCTAAAAAAACTCACGTGGCCTCTGAAAATTTATTTTATTTAAGGTTGTTTAACTTGACCTTACCTATTTTATGTTAGGTGATAGAGGGTTAGGAGGAAGTTACCCAGTATAGATAAATGAATGGTTGAAACTATGATTCATCTACATAGATAGGTACTCTTTATTTTTTGAATATTAGTTTCACTATTCCTTAAGGTAGTATCTTCTACACACCCATAGGGACAATGCACCAGTGTTTGTTCTATATTGTGAAATCAAACATTAAGTCATGGACTAAAAAACTTGCTGGTCCCATTAAAAAATTCATGGTTCAGTAGTACATATGACTCCCTCTATGTTTTGAAGTATCATTTTCTCTATATTATTCTCTTTTTCATCCCTTTTT
This sequence comes from Viscum album, assembly GCA_963277665.1. NCBI lineage: Eukaryota > Viridiplantae > Streptophyta > Magnoliopsida > Santalales > Viscaceae > Viscum > Viscum album. The sequence continues at coordinate 1,626,096,749 of OY728156.1, read as the reverse complement.
TACCTTTAAATAATAAATATACCTTCTATTTTATAAATGGTAGAAACATCCTCTACTTTTATCTTGTCATCCACACCTAAATCCTCACCCTTTTTATCAATTTTGTTTGATGAATTGGTGAATGTTAAACTTTAATCTCTTCCCACTAACCCTTAGATACAACTGCATAGTTTTTACATCAATAAAGAATCTCCTCGTGTATAATAATGTACTTCCCAAGATAAGGGGGGTATTCTATACATCCATGTCTATCATGGTCAAGTCTAAAGAAAATAATTTTTTTATAATTTCACAAAAAAAAATTCATTAAACCTTATGAATATCTCACTATTGTGTTCAGTAATTGAAGAGAAGATATTGTGGGATTTATATCCTCTAATCCCAATATTTTAAAATTTTAGTATTACGTGATGTTCATACTCACTCCAAGACACACAAAAGTTTCACGAACTCATAATAATTGGAAATCTATCTAGATATTGTTTTTTCTTTGGTAGACTCCCCAAAACCACTACTAATCACTCTATCATGAGTGGTATGGTACCCATATCCTCATGATTTTTCATTTTCAATACTATATATTTCATGGACTTAGCATATGTGGTCATATTCATTAATTATTCAAAAAATGGAATGTTAATTTGTAATATCTTAAATATTTATAGAAAATTTCCTCTTATCTCCTCAAACTTCCCTTAATTAATCCTTTTCATGAAAGGTATTAGTGGTTTGTAATGTGGTTGAGATTAATTATAAACTTCTTTCTTAGATTCTTTATCCTTTTATTTTTTTCCTTTACCCTTCATCTTTCCCTCTATTGTATTTTCCTTTTCTACGTATTCCTATTTCTATTTTATACTTTCTTCAGCTCCAACCTCTTTGTTTTTCCACTCACCATGGTGAAAGTGTTAAATTATTTACATAGGTGGACGTCAATGACATCTGGTATTACTCCTCTAGGATACTCATTTAGTTGGTTGGAAATATGGATAACTTATATTTTTTGTATTTTTCATGGAAGCCTTTTTATATTTCAAGTCTATATTTAATTAATGTATGGAAACCCCATTGGATTTGATGAATGTAGAAAATATCTCCACTAATGAAGTGATTTTACTTTGGAGATAAGGCCCTTGTTTTTTTGGAACCCCAATGCTTGTTGTTGGTACCCTCTACTCTATTGTTGTGGCCTCCACCCTTGAAAATTGTTTTGGTGTTTATAATCAATGTAATTTTCGTCTTCAATATACATATGTTGGGGATAGTGCATAACATAATTACATCCGTATTCTTTTTCAAGGCCTCTATTTATGAATCCATACATCAATTTTTATATTCCATATTCAATCCCCACTTTTTCACTCATTCTGATTTCCAATCAAAACTATTATGGGAACCTTCATCCATTAATGCACAGATCACCTTGGGAAGCTTCTTAATTAGAGATCCTCAAGTCTCAACATATAATATTGACCTATTACCCTGAATAAACCCTTATAGAATGTTTATATAAATATCCACACTTCCATCCTATGATGTGGACACTTCTTAATCAAATTATTAATCCTCTCCCATGTAGTGTATAATGATTTTTCATTGTATTGAATGAAATTTAAAATATTAACATAAAGGTCTATATATTTTTAGGGAGGAAAGAAATGTGTTAGTAATTTACTTACCTACTCATACCATGTGGTTATAGAATATGAGGATAGACTTTGAATCCACTATTAGGATCTGTCTTTTATGGAAAATAAAAATAACAATAATCTTACCGCATAACTAGAGATATTGTGGAATTGGAACGTGACACAAAGATCAATGAAACTAATGAGGTGATTGTTTAGGTATTTTGGTGGTAGATCAATGAATTAAATTAGAATCAATATCATTTGGATGATAACCGTCTTGATTTCAAAGTGGTTTGCAGGGAATAGGGGCCCTAGAATGATTGGTTGTACGCCTACATTTGAGGGTCGACCATACTCCAATAAAAAATTCCAATTAGCGATTTTTTTTGAGTTACCAGAGTTTTAAAAACTCCCTAATTAATTTACCTAAATTTCTCAAAAACATTGATAAATGGGGTTTCACTAATTTAGCGATGTTTATAACTATAAAAAATTTAGCAACATTTAAAAATGTTGGTAATTAGTGACATTTACAAACATCACTAAATTAGTGACGTTTATAAAAGTCTCTATTTAGAGACACCTAATTTATAGATTTTTCTAGAAATGTCATTATATTAATGTAGATAAAATAGAGGTATTTGTAAACTTCATCATTTAGTGAAATCTCATTTACTAACATTTTCTAGAAATGTTGGAAAATGAAACCTCCATTGATGATGTTTCTAGAGAATGCCGATTTTTTTTAAATTTATAATTTTTTTTTCTAAATGTGGTTTTTTGAAATTTATATTTTTTATAATGATAAATATAATCCACCTGCCCTACTCTAATCCCTCGCCCCTTCCCCACATATCCAGTACCCCCTAACCCCACACCCTCCCTCCCTCCAGTACGTCACCATCCCATGCCCCCAGCTCAAAAACATCACCAAATGTGGTGTTGCTAATTTAGTGATTTTTTTAATTGTCATGAATTTATCAATGTTTACAAATGATGTAAATTAGAAACATGTACAGACATCACTAAATTAGTGATGTTTATAAGCATCACTATTTAGATACACCTCATTTATCGATGTTTCATAGAAACATCAGTAAATAAACATCTCTAAAATAGAGACATTTTTAAACATCGTCATTTAGTGACACCACAATTGCCAACATTTCTAGAAAACATCAATAATTTTTTTCTCTAAAAGTTTTTTTTTAAATTTTATATTTTTTATAATGAAAAATATAATCCGCCTGCCCTGCTCTAATCCCCAGTCTCACGCCCTTCCTCTCTCTAGTAGCTCGCCACCTCTTTTCCCCCTACTCTAATCTCTCAGCCCTGCCCCACATACCCTCCCCCTAGCCTCATGACCTTCCTCACTCTAGTACCTCGCCACCCATCCCCTCGCTCCAATCCCTCGCCCCTACCCCACACACCATTACCCTCCCCCCAGCCCCACACCCTACCTCCCACCTCTAGTACCTCACCACTCACCTTCCTACAGTTCTCCAATGCCTACACCCCCTCACCCTCTAGTAACTTCTTGCCTCCTTGCCCCATGACCTCTCCCCCTCCTGTGACTCTACTGCCTCCCACGCTCATCTTTCTCCCCCTTTGGTAACCCCGTTGTGTCCCACACCCGTCCCTCACCCCCACAATGTAAATATTGGGTCTAGTAGGATTCAAGGGGCAGACCTACTATTTGGCATCAAAGACCATTTCCATTCACCAATTTAAGTTATTGTTAAAGAATAGTATTTGGTTATATATATATATATACATATATTAATATATACATGTTTATATTATATATATATGTTTATATTTTATATTTTATGTTTATATATATATATGTGTGTGTGTGTGTGTGTGTTTATATATTATGTTTATATATATATTTAAATGTTTATATTATATATATATATATATATGTGTGTGTGTGTGTGTGTGTGTGTACTTAGCCACATTTTAAAAATAAAAATGTCGCTAAAATAGTCATGTTTTCTTAAAAATGTTTCCAAATTTAAAATATTTAATGGTATTATATTATATATATATATAAATACATTTTGGTATTTAAAATTTAATATTATATATATATATATATTATATTAATATATATGTGTTTATATTTTATATTTTATGTTTATATATATATGTGTGTGTTTATATTATATTTCTATATATATGTTTATATTATATATTATATATATGTTTATATTTTATGTTTATATATACATATACATATATATATATATATATATATTTGTGTTTGTGTGTGTGTTTATGTTATATATATATATATGTTTATATTTTATGTTTTTATATTATATATATATAAATATATTTGTTTATATTTTATTATATATATATGTTTAGGTTATATATATATATATGTGTGTGTGTGTTTTTATATTATATTTATTATATGTTTTTATATATATAGGTTTATATATATATGTTTATATATATATATATGTATGTGTGTGTGTATAAATATATATATACGTGTGTATATATATATGTATATAATTAGCCACATTTTAAAAAGTACAAATGTCACTAAAATAGTCACATTTTCTTAAAAACGTGTCTAAATTTAAAATATTTAATTGTATTATGTGATATATATCAATATATATCCATGTTATGGCCTTTCATTCCCACTGGACCTATGTTGCATGTAATGGGATTCATACCCATTGGGCATACAGGCCATGTATTGAATAAATAAGACATGATGGGTGATCCATCCCTTAGGTGGGGCTATGACATACCTTTCCAGCCTCTTTGTGAGGTGTGTGTGTGTGTGTTTAAATATAATTGTACCCAAAAACACCTAATATATATATATATATATATATATATATATATAGATAAATACATTTCAATATTTAAAATTTAATCTTATATATATATTTTATATATTATTATACATATATTAATATATATATGTTTATATTTTATATTTTATATTTATATACATGTATGTGTGTGTGTGTTTATATTATATTATAATTATATATGTTTATATTTTCATATTCTATACACTTTTATATATTATATATATATGTTTATATTTTATGTTTATACACACACACACACACACACACACACACACACACACACACACACACACACACACACACACACACACACACACACACACACACACACACACACACACACACACACACACACACACACACACACACATGTTTATATTATAAATATATGTTTACATTATATTATATATATATATATATATATGTTTACATTACATTATATATATATATTATATGTGTGTGTGTGTGTGTGTGTGAAAATATATGTATGTGTATATATATATAATTATAATTATAAATAAATAAATATATATAATTAGCCATGTTTTAAAACACCACTGAAAATGTCACTAAAATAGCCACATTTTCTTAAAAACATGACTAAATTTAAAATATATATGTGTTTTTATATATAAATATATGTATATATATAAATATTTATATATATATATGTGTGTGTGTGTTTATATATATATATATAGGTTTATTAATATTAATATAAACAAATAAATATATATCTAAATATATATTTACATCGATGTGGGGAAATAATCTATATAAATATATATATTTTTTAGCTATGTTTTTCAAGAAACATCATTAATTTAGCAACACTTTTCACCCAACATCAATAAATTAGTGATGTTTCATGAAAAATGTTGCTAAATTTAAAAATTAGTGAATTTTTTTAAAAAAATATCTAAAAAATTTCACTGAATTATAGTTTTTTATAGTGCATCAATGTTTTCTACCCTAGATATCTGTATCTCTCTCCTTGACTTTCTCCTTCCTCTCTTGGATCTCTTAGTGTAACTACAACCACATATTCCTCATTCTTATTTTCCTTAAACTCTTTTCCAACCTAGGATCATAGTCGAGAATTTATTTTAATTTTACCCAAGTTGATTATTCATGCATAAAAAGGTTTAACCTTAAAAACACAACATAAAATGACCAATTTAATAATGAAAATAAAAAATAAAATAAAAAGATAAAATATTAACATCATAATTTTTATAAACACTATCCCCAATAACGTAACTAAGCACTTGATCACCCATAAAGCATCACTAAATCTCATTGGGTAATCAGTTTAGAAATTTATTATATAATATTACTACTACAAAAGGATAATGGTGTAGTATGTTGTAGTGAAAGTTTAAACCCATGTAGATGATTTAAGAATCAACATAGAACATTAGTAATAATTAGAAAATTAAATAGTGTAAATAGTTTTATATACTTAAATCATAGGGAACATACCAAGAATAGTAAATCCAAGATCATTCACTAATGAAGTAAAAAGGGTAATAAATTAACCCAGATGTCATTAGAATTGATTTTAAGCAAATCCCTTAGTCTGAGTACTAACTCTCTATCCCACTAACCCCCATTTTATTATGCTCAAATAATTTGGTTAATTAATAAAATATATATTCCAAAACCATATTTAAAAATAACTACCGTAGCCCAAACAATAGTCATACATGGATATATATAGCTAGTTAATTAATTAAAATCATATCACCCTAACATACAATATTCATCCATGAAATAGAAATATAATATTTAGAATAAAATAAAAATCTACAAAAACCCATATCAAATTTTATATAAAATAATAACTTCAATATGTACAATCCCACTTCATTATATGCTTGGAACTAAAAGACTCACCCCTTAATACTAGTCATGAGAGAGTGTAAAATTAAAAATACCTTTCAATAGCAGCACCCTAGATGAAATCACATTGGATGTTGTCTTTATCCTCCCAAAATTTGATTTATTTTTTTTAATGGTTTCCCCCTTTTTTTATAGATAGACTCCCTCTAAGATATCTTGACATATCTCATTTGTATCTATTGTATCTCAATCCATATCTATTCCACTTATATAATCCTTATATTTCCCACTTTAACTTAGCCTCCAAATTCTTAGATACGTGGAAATAACCCCATGGAAAACAACTTATATCTCCTCTTAAATATATCATCAAAATAATTCAAGAGTGAAAAGAAATACAAATATGTATCTATTTTATATATCGAATACATGGAATGAACAATACACCATTACAAAAACCACTCCAATCCATCATTTCCCTCTACATGAACATGCACGACCACTCCACATCTTATTATCTTCATTGCATGAACCAAAATCTCCCAACTACACTGTTTCTTCCCACATGTTCACAGAATGGTCCCAAAACCTCGTGATGTGAACCAAAATAAAAATATGGTTATCCTCTACTCTAATGGTCATGAAATAAAATAAATATCTTCCCGTGATGAATAAATCTCACACCCACTCCAACAACACTGCCATAGAACCATCCTTCTCTATTTCAAGGAGAATATGCACCCTCACAATGCGAACAAAATACCTCAATCTCTAGCTTTTCAAGTAACTACAACTGCAATTTGATGAAAAATAGGAATGACATAAACTATTATTCCACAACCATCTTCATCACTCTTTTTAATTTAAATTATTTATTCACGCATTCAAGATTTTTTCTTCTATCCATGGTACTGTACATGTAATCTTTTTAGAAATATGGAATTGATATCCATCATTATGTTGTATCAATACTTCATCATCACTATCTTATAGTTGAAAATCCAATTTTTGTAGCATGAACAAGCATGATGCATCACATTTCTTTGTATAAAAATTATGAAGGTGGAATAATGATAACAAATTCATGAGGAGTTAAGAATTATTGATATAGGTTGAATACATGGAATTCTCTCCCTTCATAGCAGCACAACTTGAGCTTCCATGTAAATCTTAGTCATTATTTTGGTTTCTTATAGGCACTCCCAAGCTCCCTTTTATTAGTAATGGTAGATTGGTGTGAAAAAATAGGAAATATGTGGAATGGGGAAAAGTAAAACCCCAATAGAGAAGAGGGGATGCCTGCAATGACCAGATGCAGTGCCGTAATTTCAAGTCTATGAGGGGAACCGCATAATCCCACATCGAAGTTGTGAGTGGGCAGATATTTATTTATCAACTTGGCCACTCTACACCAACAAAAAATAAGTCACTTAGGGAACCAATTATTAGTATGAACCTATGTTCTTCCCAATAAGTTAGATTATACTATCTTCTCTAGAAAATGTTGACCCACACTGTCCCTTGTTCCACAGTGCTCCAATGCTCTTATCACTTAGCTGGCTATTATTGAGATTGGATACCTTCTTTATTGTGGATTTCCTGATCTTCCAAGGCTGGTTAGATTGACCTATTTTTAGTAAACACTTGAAATTCTATTTTTCAAATCCTTTTAAGATCCAGAATTGTCTTATTTAAGCCTATAATTCCATTTTCTTAATTTTTTAAAAAATAAAATTCCTACCATTAAATATAAAAAATTAATTAAAATTAGGAAATAATAATCATTTAAACACTAAAATGAATGAATTTTAATTTAAAATATTAATTCATGAATTATGGATATCAAATCCCCCCCACACAGAGAACCTTTCTTGTCCTCAACCATAAATCTCAACACAAAAATAATATAAATACATCCTTCCAATATTTAAATACCATGGTTAACCAAATCAAACAAATATCAGTGAGGGGATAAATTTTTTAAGAATAAAAAAAGTATCCCTTCAATTCTTTAATTTTTAGGAAAATCAAAGTTAACCATGTATTTTACTTTACCCCATTAAAATTGATGGAAATTATCTTAAATTCCATTTAAATATCTCAATTCATTATTACCATGAATGTTAATTATGATATACCTCAATTTAATTTATTTTCACTCACCACTCATGGTAAATTTTTTACTAGAGTTACACTCATACCTCGATTACATGTTATAATCATAGTATTTGAAGGAATCTCAAATAACCACCCCATATAGAAAAATATCAACATTAATCATGTGGAATTCACATCAATATTAAAATGAATCTGAGGTCGAGTGTTGGTAGGTATTTGATGTGAAAAACATTAAGGCTCAAAAAGGAGTTTAACTCTAAAGCATAATGCATGATAGATAATAGAAATATCTAAAACAAATCCTCCTCCCAAGAATGAAATCACCCAATTTCCCCAACATAAAAAAAGGAGATTAAATCATATGAAAATAAGTTCAAGGAATGATACCTTCATTTTCAACAATTATTTTTCAATCATTTTTTTCAATAATTTTTTTTTTCATTTTTTATTAACAATTTTTTTTCAAATGTTTTTAAAATTAAAATATGAAATATAATTGAAGGTATATTCATAAAACTTTCCCCCACACAAAATGAAAACACCTTGTATCTCATCCTCAATGAAAAAATCCCCTTCAATTGTGGAAAAACTACCCCACACTTAAACCATTGTATATCATACAAAAGTGAAAAGAGTAGGGTAGGAAGGATAAAATAGAATTATAATTTGGATCTTCCCATCAAGGTCATTCATGGATTATAAATGCTTAAATTATGGGTAAAATTTAAAGGTTGGTCGCAAAGGAATACAAGTTATTAAATAAAAAATGACCCAATCATATTAATGTGTATTTTTTCTTTCATATATTTGGTAAGATACCAATGCATGTTCTAGTAAGCCTACGCACCCTAAGTATCTCTCATAAAATGGGTATTAAGAATAATATGAAAAAACTAGATTACAACCCTCTCAGAAACATGAATCATATGAATTTGGACAACCAATCATGGAATATATAAAAATAATATACTAATACACATGAAATTAAGAAAATAAAAGCATGAACATGTGAAAGGGAATTTCATCTATATGAATTTATTAGTCCCCCCAAATCATGGTTCATCAAATCACTACCCTCATGATTATATATACACATTCATATATTATTCTAATCATTAAATATTATTAAATATAATATCTAAAACATGTAATTATGGGATACATAAATAATTTATTTATTATAGATTAAAAATTAAATATGGAATTTAAGTGGGACATGCAATTTCCATTTTTTTAAAAATCCAAAAAAATATAAATAGTGTGAAGTGAAAGATAAAGAATTAAAATAACTAATTCCCTTTCCTCATGAAGCTTCATTTATTCAACTTATTTTCTTTTGTTGAAACATCATAATGGACCTATAAAAGAAAAAAACCAAGTGTAATCACAATGTACATGTATTTAATCTAAAAAAGAAAAGGGTAATGAAACAATATCCTAAAATAATATATAAATTCATAAATACAGATTCCTAAAAATTAATTCTATAAAAATTAGCTGTACTCATAGAATCTATTTTATTTGAGGTTATCTATATTGATATTAACTCTTTTACGTTAGGTGATATAGGGTTGAAAGAAAGTTACTTGGTCTAAATCAATGAATGGTCAAAGATGTTATTAATTTACATAAATGGTCCTTATTCTATTTTTAATATTATTTTCAATCTTCCCTGAGGTAGTACATTCTATAAATCCAAAGGTCCAATCCACCATTTTTTGTTCATCCTTGATAAATAAAACATTAATTCGTGTACTAGCCAAACTTACCGAACATCTTCAAAATTTCTTGGTTTAGTAATACCTATGGAATCCCCTATTTTTTATAGTTTATTTTGTCATTATTTTATTATTTTACCCACTTATTATATTTAAATAATATCTATGTATTCTATTTTCTGAATGGAAAAATAATCATAAACTTCTGAATTATTTTCCAAACCTAAATTCTTATCATATTCAACATAATATTTTCATGGCTCCAAGAATATTAAACTTGAATTTCTCACCACTAATCCTTACATATAACTCACCACTTTTCACATAAGTTAAGTATCTCTATATAGCTAAGAATATACTTCCCAATATGGGGGGGGTATTCTCCTTATCTATATCAATCATAAGGAATTACACTAAAAAAATATAAGTTTTCAATTTAACTAAATCTTATTCAATAAGACGTTATGAATATGTAACCATTGTATATTTTAATTTAAGAGAAACTATTATGGAATTTATCTCCTCAAATACCAAGATTTTTAAAGTTGTGTATGACATGAAGTTCACACTCTCTCCCATATCACACAAATATTTCCCAAACTCATAAGATTAAATATTAACTGAAATTGAAAAGATACATGAATCTTGTTACTTATTTAGTATAATCCTTGAAACCACCACTGGGAATTCTACCTTGAGTGGTATTGGACACATATTCTCAAGTTTCCTCTTGTTTAAAACTATCTCTCCCATAAACTTTGTATATGTGGGAATATTTACTAATGCTTCATCAAAGGGAATGTTAATTCGTAATCTCTTAAATATTTCCAAAAATTTACCACTTTCTTCTATAAATTCCATTGATTAATACTTTTTGGAAAAGGTAGTGGTGTTTTTTAGGGTATTGGGGATTCCTACTAGACTTTTTTCCCATCTTCTTTCTCATTCCTCTTTTGATCTATTTTCTTTTCCTTTTATGATTATTAATATTTCTATTTTATACTTTATTTAGCTATGTAATCCATTATTTTTCAACTTATTAAGTCTATAGGATATAATTAATCACATAGATAGACCTCAGTGTCACCTAATATCACTCCTTTTGGACTCCCCTTGAGTGGGTTGAAAATTTAGCTAACTTTTAATTCTAGATTTCACATGACAACCTTTTGATATTTCAATTACACTTACAATTAATTTATTGATAACCTAATGGTTATCTTGATCATATATAAGGTCTCATACAATGTGGTTATTTGGTTATGGATATAAGGACTTTGTTGTTGTTGGAACCATGATGCTCATGGTTGGTACCCTTGAATCAGTTGTTTTGGATTATACACATAAAAATCATTTTGGTAATTATAATCAATATAATTTGTATCTTCAACATAAATAACTTAGGGTTGGTAAATGAACATCATTTCATCCATATTCTCTATCAAGGACTCTATTTGGGAGGATATCCATCAATTGTTATCTACATGGTGCACAACTCACTTTTTCACTCCTTCTGATTACCATTGAAAACTATTATGGGATATTTCATCCAACAATACATAGATCTCCTCAAGAAGCTTCTTCACTAGTGATCCTCAAGACATGAAATTTACTATTGACCTATTACCCAAATATATACCCACATATAATGTTTTGATGAGCAACCAAATTTCTTTACCATGACATGTAGACATTCTTATGAATTCCTTAAACCTATTCCATGTAGTGTATAACATTTTTTCATCATACTGATTGAAATTTAAAATATTAATAAGAATATGAATATATATGGAGGGAGGAAAGTAACTTTTCATGAATTTCCTTACTAAATTATCCAATGTTATTATAGAATATGGGGATAGAATTTGAATCCACTATATAGAATTTTATATTAAGGAAACCAAATATAACTAAATTATTATCACATAACTAGGGACATTGAATTATAATGTGTTATAAAGATCAAATAAACTACTAAGTTGAGTATTAAGGTCTTAATGTTGTAGCCCAATGAATTTAATGTAATTAAAAATTATTTGGGTGATCATTTAATTTATTTTGGAGTTGTTTTTAGTGATTAAAGGCATTAAAATGATTGGTTGTACCCCCACACTTGAGGGTCGACAAAACACTATCAATGTTCACATCCCCAAATTTCTCCCTCGCACTCCTTATACCACTCCTAACTCTTTTGGATATCCTATCTCAACAACATGTATTCCTCTTTGTTCTTATATTTATTCCTTAATTTTTTTATTAACCCAGGATTGTAGTTGGTAATTCATTTTTCTTTTCCCAAATTTAATATTCAAGCAGTAATTGTTCAAATTAAAAAGAGAAACATGAAAATAACCAATGTAACAAAGAAAATAAAAACTAAAAATAAAAATAGAAAAACTTAATATCATAAGTTTCCTAAACACCATTCCTGGAAATGAAGAAAAAAACTTGATCACCTATAGGGCATTGTTAAAAGGTAATCAATTTAGAAATTTATAATATAATCTTACTATTACTATCTAATAAAGGTGTATTATGTGGTAGTACTTGGTTAAAACCAAAATGAATATTTAGGAATCAACTTAGAAAATTAGGAATAAATGGAAAATAAAATAGTATAACTAGTTTAAGAAACTTAAATAAATTAGAACTCACCAAGCATAGTAAATCCAAGCTCATGCACTGGTGAAGTAAAAAGAGTAATTAATTAATAAAGATGTGATTGGAATTGATTTTATGAAAATTACTTAGTCTAGGTACTCACTATATATCCCAAAAACACCCCTTTTCTTATGGCTAAAAACTTAAATTAATTAATGAAATAGGTAACCAAAAACCATATTAAAATGTAACTAACCTATCCCGTACAATTTGCATTCAAGAAAATTGGTAGCAAGCTAATTCATTAAAAGAATTTCAACCCTAACATAAAATGGTCAAGCATGAAATAGGAATATAAGATTTTTAATAATATAAAAAAAATGAAAAAACCATCTCAAATTTATCATAAAATAATAGTTTCACTATATAAAATCCCCCTTCATTACTTTATTTTCACTAGAAGTATCACCCATTATGCCAGTCAAGTGAGAGAAAAAAAAACTTACAACAGTTGAACCCCAGCTGAAATCACTCTAGATATAGGCTTGATCATCCCAAAAGTTGATTGTTTTAGTTTCAAATATCTCCCCTATATTTATAGATAGACTCCCTCTAATATATATCATCACATATCCTTTATATCCATCATATATTGAGCTATATCAATTCTACTTATCTACTACTTATCTTTCATGATTTAAATTGGCCTCCAAACTTCTTAGATATTTTGAAATATCTCTATGGTAAAAAACTTATATCTCCCCTAAATATATCTTCAAAATAATCCAAGAGTGAAAAGATATACAAATATATACCTATTAAAGGTATAGAGTTCATGACTTGAATAGTTTTTTAGGACACGAACCACTCCAATCTATCACTATATCCTACATGCACATGCATGACCACTCCACATCCAATTATCTTTATGGAGTGGATAAAAATCCTCTAATAACCATTTTTATATTAAAATGTCTGAGACAAAAACCCAAAACATCATGACGTGAAACAAAATCCAAAAATATGTTTCTTCTTCTTCTGCTTTAATGGATATTAAATTAAAGAAAACTCTTCATATATTGAACTAATCTCATACACACTTTGGAAAAACTACCCTTGAACCATCCTCCTCATTTATAGAATGAATAAGAACCCCCACATTGAGAAAAAAATCTATAAATCTTCATCTTTTCAATTATCATGATCCATGACCTGATGTATACTAGACACAACATAAAGTATAATTATGAATTTTTCTTCCTCACTCCATTTCACAACAATGCTTCATGAATGCATGTGAGATGATTTATTTTATCTATGGTAGTGTGAATGAGAGATTTATAGAGGGAAAACGTCAAGCTATATAATTTTTTGACATTATTCATTTATCATCACCATTTCATAGTTTCAACTCACACACCATCATCATCATTATTTATTTAATAATGATGAAAAAAGATCCTAAAACATACACAAGGAAATAAGAAAACAATAGATTAAGGAGGCCTGAAGTGGTAAAAACCAAGAGCATCTCCTATCACTAAGTTCACCCCCTCCAGATGAAAGGACCCCAAGTTGGAGAAGATGGTGACATGAGATATTTGGATAAAATTCGATGAAAGTAAGTCTTTCACCTTGTTCCCTTCTCTCCAAATTTGAAGAACTTCCACATAGTTGTTGAGGAGACTCTTTCACCATATGATGATGTAGAATATGGACCAGGAGGTTGTACCAGGACCAAGGAGGGAGTTATAAATAATTAAGGAGTCCGTTTCAACTGCTACCAGGTGGATGTTGTTTTTGGAACATAAGGATAGGCCGAAAAACATAGCCTCTTCTTCTGCCTGAATTGAATTACCACCACTAAAGGATGATGAGAAGGAAAGGATGATAGAACCTCTAAAGTCTAAGATGACCCCCATACCCTCATTTATTCCAAGATATAGGATCCATTTGTGTTCATCTTGAGGCCATGAGGATGGGGTATACAGTGAATCCATCTCCCCTGTGATCTGCATGGTTAAGGAAATGAGGAGGAGGCAACACAAAGGGGGTGAAGCGATGGATCCTTGTCCCAATTTTGGATGAAGCAAGAGAGATCAATAAGGAGATTTTTAGTCCACCAGATGATGGAAATATGAATTCATGGAGTTGATTCATGGAGAGACTTGTTCTTTACCTTCTAGATTCACAAACAAGCCGTTCGGAGGCTAATACATCCATCCTACTTGTATGGACTTGAAGAGATAGCCCTTGAATCCACACATCGAATAAGAAATCACTCGACGATTCATAGGAGTGAAGGCTAGTCAAGGAACCAAATAATCTCTAGATCGAATGTGCCTAGTCCCATTTATAAAAAGGTGGTCCACTAAATCTTCCTTGGGTTCTCTAAAATAGCTACATATAGAGACCATATTAGTACCAAGACATTTGATACTGTCATCTATTGGAAGATTTTGATGTCTCACTTGCCATAGGTTGAAGTTAAATTTGGCAGGGATCTCCTTCGGTCGAAGGACCTCTCCCCAGTATCTAGTCAAGTTTTTAACCTTCACTATATAATAATAATAATTTGATGAGAAATTTACATAGGAATATATAGTGAAAACACATATATCAGGGTCCACATTCAACTCAATTTAATTAAAGGAGGATTGATGATCCTTGTCCAACACTTCCTGAATAAACCTGGGGAAAACACTTGCCTATATGATCATGATTTTAGGGACTAGGAAGCTAGGGAAACCAAGATTGGTGCCCAGACAATTAGTGTGCTAGGAGTTGATATCCTCATGATCCACTATCCAACGAGAGTGAATTTTAAGACTTTGGATATGGGGGAGGAGCATTTTACAATGAGAGGAAGAAATATTCCTACGATGGGCCTGTATTTTTCTATATTTTTTCCACATGAAATATCACCATAATGTTCACATATCTTAAATTTCCCATGCTAGCTTTATGTGGAGGCACTTGATAGAATCCTTCATGTTTCTCAAATTAATTCCTCCCTCATACACAGGCTTAGAAATATTACCCTAAGAGGCCCAATGATGTTTCCTATCTGAGCGGGCATCCCATAAGAAATAACAAAGGACCTTTTAAATACCATTAATCACACTTTTAGGAACCTTTAGGGTGGAGATAATATGTATTGGAATTTAAGTTAAGACACTGTTGATCAAATAAATCCTACCACCATATGAAATAAAGCGATTATTCCAATTAATTATTTGACCAATAATATTTTCCATGAGAATATCAAATTGGTTAATGTGGTAACTCTTGGGGGAGAGAGGGGTGCTCAAGGACATATTAGGGAAACTTAATTTACATAGTACCACTTTTTTCCAAGGATATAACCTGATTTTCCAAACAATTATTTGAGATAAACCGTTTTCTCTTCTCATGGTTTACTTATTGACTACTCCAATGGCAATACTCGTCAAGGAGACCGTTGAAGCCTCTGAAGGAACTCTTGTTAGGTACCTAAAAACATGAGGTCATTTATGAACATGAGGTGATAAATAAATCCTATTTGGGACCTGCATATATAAGGAAGAATGATCCCCTTCATGATAAAATTATTAATGAGACAACTTGGGTAGTTTTGAGAGATAATAAACAGGCTTGGAGAGAGCGGATCACCCTGTCTCAAACTGTGAACTGCTTTGAAAAAGCCATACTACTTTCCCTGGAAGAAAATGGACATCCATGTGGAACTAAAACATTTGAACAGTAAATCTGAAGCCCACCCAGATAAACCCAAACTAGAAAGAACCTTAATAATATATCTCCATTCCAGCCTATCATATTCCTTGTTCATATCATGCTTGATAACTATATTTGATCTGAGATATTTTTGATTGATATCACCAATTAATTCTTGATCTAAACTAATAGTACCCTAGATTGTTCCCCCTATATAAATCCATGATTATCCTTTGATATCCATATTTCTAATAGAGGCACTATCCTTTTGTTAAGAATACAATCCAACACTTTATATTGATAGTTTCACATACTTATAGGCCTGTAGTGATGAATGGAAAAAGGATATTTAATTTTTGGAACTAGAACCATAGTGGTTGCACATAAAACATAGGGAAGGCTGCTACTATGAATGAAATCCTGAATATCAATGGAAAGATCAGGTCCTATCAAATTCCATGAGGCCCTATATAATGAACTAGGGAAGCTGTCTGGTCCTGACACACTCTCCGGATTAAGAGAATAGGAAACTTCATGAATCTTAGAAGCACTTGGGATACACTAAATGTCCTAATTTTCTTGACTAGACACCACTTGAGAGAGATACTCAAATAATGTTAGAAGACCTTAGTGGTATCCACCATACAAACATGGGTTGGGGTCAGCAAGAATAGAGCAAAGAAGAGTCTCCACAAATCCACTAACCACATCATGATAATCTATGAAGGATCCATTTTCCAGAAAAATGTTTGGTTTAATATAAAACTACTTTTTTTTGATGTAGACATGAAAAAATTCAGTGTTTCTATCATGTTCCTTAACATATTTAACCCTGGATTGTTCACTAGACTTTCGTTCATGGATCAGGATAAGATCCACCAAATAGTTTTTCCTATGAGAAAGATCACTAAATATCAACTCATCCCACTCATTTTCAAGACTTGTCTCCAGCCGATCAATATCATATGAAATAAATTCTATATTATGGAAATGGGAATGCTAAATATTGATCTATATTTAAATATTTCCCTTAAGACTCTTTAATTTTTTGTGAAGGTTGATCCATAGACTGCCTTGAGTGGGCTTCGACCAGGACTCCTAAACCACCTGGTGAAAACCCGAAAGGTTGGGCTAGATATGGGAGAAATGAATCCATACTTCATTATTGTAATTAGGGTTTAGGGTAACATGAATAGGGGAGTCATATGATAGGGAGCGAGTAAGGTGAGTGACCATAACATCTGGGAAGTTGGAGATGGTTTGGAAGTTGTCAGGGCACCTGTACAGATAACACAATGTACACTGATCTCCTCTTTGGTTGTTGTACAAGGTGAAGCCTTTTCTTAATAATCCTAGATCCAGTAGATCTGAACTTTCCATAAATGAGACAAAGTATTGACTACCCTCACAAGGAAAGGCCCCAC
Source organism: Viscum album (assembly GCA_963277665.1). NCBI lineage: Eukaryota > Viridiplantae > Streptophyta > Magnoliopsida > Santalales > Viscaceae > Viscum > Viscum album. The sequence continues at coordinate 1,626,078,861 of OY728156.1, read as the reverse complement.
CGCCCTTATTCTCATTTGTAGAAGCCACAATGTTGAAATCACCTCCCATGATCCAAGGAAGAGATCCCAAATTGAAGGCCCCAAGGTCTCACCATAAGGCCTCTATGAGATGGACTTCACACTTAGAATATATGAAGGAATAGAAAAAACTAAGGGATCCATAGTAAATTTTTAATGTAATGTACTAGTCTAAAGATTCCCCAAGATCAACTGAAAATCCCTGATTCCACAAATTAAAATGTGACGTTTAAGAGTATTTTCATATAGAAATTTCCTCACTCTAATCCTATGAGCATACTAAGCTATCTTTGAAGAATTGATTTTGGGTTATAGGATAGTAATAATAGATAAGTTGTTGTTGAAGAATTCAGAAGAAAGGAAGTCTTTCTTGACCCTGGTTCCAAGCCCATGAGCATTCCATATAAGCATCAATATCATCAGACATGTTTGCATTTGGATTTATCCCCTGATGAAAAGGCACTATATTCCTATATAGAATAACAAATCTAAAGATATTTGGATTGGGATTGGGTATAGACTCTACTAGGGAGAGTCGAGGCTGGCTGGATTGTAAAGACCAGGGCTTGAGGGGGGGGGGGCTTCAGGAGCCACACTCCAATAAGGGGAGGAAGGGGAGGAAGGGGAGGGGAGTAGGGAATGGGATATATAAAAAAGGAGAGAAGGAGGGGAGAAGCGCCGAGAGAGGATGAATGACCCACCTTTGGGGAAACATAAAATGATGCACTATTCACCAAAAGCTCGAGGAACACCAGGTGATACTGGATCGTGGGGTGGAATGAGAGAATAGATAGCTGGAGGAATCTGGTTGAGAGACGATACATGACCCATATTTGGGGAAGCATAAAATGAAGCACTATTCAATATGAGCTTGAGAGGAACACTAGAGGGTCCTGGATTGTGGGGAGGATAGGAAGCAAGGAGAAAAGGAACTGAGGAAATGCCTTTTCCACAATCTCCTATAGATAAAGAAGGAGTCCAGATAGAAGACCTGGGAGAATAGGTAGACGAAGGTCGAAACTGGACTATATCATTGCAAGATGAGGGAAAAAACTGGGTTGACTAGCTAGGGCTAGTGAGTATGACCAGGGAATCTCCGATTGTCCAAGGATGAGCGTAAGGGAACAAATGCCAGCTAAAGAAGACTGGGACCCTGTGAGATCCACTATGGAATGATGGTGATGGGGAGAAGATCCAGGCCTACTATTCCTATAGACTGATGCCAAATGGCCTTGAAAATGATAGGATAATAAGAAACATAGGTAAGTGGGGTAAAAGAGATCCTGCAACCAATCTAGATCACCTTCAACCCAGAGAAGAAAATGAGGAAAAATCAGCCGGGATAGATCAATTTCAACACAGATGAAGGCGAGAGAAGAATTTGAAAGATTCTGAGTGCACACATCTATGAAAATTAAGTGTTGGGCTCCTTCTTGATTGGCGTACAGCGTAATTCCTCCTCAAATGGAGGACACACGAGTCAATTCCATGTGAATTAATTCACACGGTGACATGCTTTTGACATGGAGACATTATTTGATGCAGATTATTTTACCTATATAAGGAGGTTGTGGCAAGGCATTTTAACACACCAACAACACCGATAGAAAATCCCATTTGGTGATCACCTTTCTTCAATGATCATATTTCTTTCTCTCCATCTTTGACTCATTTATTTTATTCTTGAGTATTAATTTTGAGATCCATTCCATTTTTGGGGAGTCTTTACCATATACCTCTTTATTTTAGTGGATCTCTCTCTCTGGACTAGGTCCCATGGTTTTCCCTTTTGGTTTTTCCATGTAAAAATTTTCGGTGTCAACTTTATATTCTACACTTATTTTTATCGTTGAGCATCCACTTTTATTTTGAGGGAAATATTTTATTTTTCCGTTGCACATTCAATTTTCAGTTGTTTTCACGTTCATTGATTTTCCATGTTTCCCAACATCTGGTGTCAAAGGGTTTGGTTTTTATTTCATATTTATTATGAAGTCCAATTACAGTCAGATGATTTTGTTGAATGGTACCAACTACCTTATGTGGTGACTTAAAATGAAGAATCTTCTTTTTGTCAAGAAAATGCATCTTTCAGTGTTTAGTACCCAACATCCAAAAAGGATGTCAGATGAAGAATGGGTGTTCGAGCATGAGATGGTTTTTGGATTCATTCACCAATGGGTCTAAGACAATGTGATGAACCAAATTATCAACATCTCTCACACCAGAACTTTATGGGAGAAGCTTGAGATGACCTATGCTTCCAAGATGGGAAATAATAACTTATTTATTCTTAAAAAAATAATGAATTTTAGGTACAAAGAAGGTATGTCTATTTATGACTACTTAAGTGAATATCATGGATGTTTTGATCAGTTGTATAGAATGGGTATCAATTTTGAAGATTCGGTTTTATCTCTTTTGCCGCTTAACACTTTACCCGATTTATGGGAGAATTTATGTGTTACTCTAATCGGTTCTACTCCTAATGGTCCTATGACATTTAGTTTTGTTAAGTATACTATTTTAAATTAGGATGTCATGAGACGTAATCAGGAGAAATATTCTTTAGAGCTCTTAGTCACAGAGAATAGGGGGAGAAGACAGGACGAGGGACAGAGCAGTCGAGGTAAGAGAAGAGACAAAATCAAATATAGATAGAAGCAAAGATATTTTGAATGTCATCATTGTGGTAAGAAGGGTAATTTTAAGAAATTTTGTTATCAGATAAAAAGAGATAATAGAATGAAGGAAAATCCATATAAGAAAAATGGTGATGGATATGATCATGTCGCCGCCACTATAAGGGTGATCTTGTTATTATTTATGACTCTATTATTATTGCTTCTAATGATTCCTGCTGGGTTGTTGACAGTGGTGCCTATTTTCACATGACATCGAAGAAGGAGTTATTTATATATTACAACCCAAGTAATTTTGGGATTTTGAAGATGGGAAATTATGGTCATGATGACGTTGTAGGTATCAGGACTGTTTGTTTAGAGACCAGTATAGGAAGTAAACTGATTTTGAAGAATGTTCGACATGCACCGAAGGTTCATTTGAATCTTATTTATACTAGAATTATTGATGATGAAGGTTTTATCATTACTTTTGGTGATTTAAAATGGAATATTTCCAAGGGATCTTTGATTGTGGATCAAGGGAAGAAGCAGTCAGGTTTGTACTGGACTAGAGCATCTATTTTTTGTGATACTTCTTGTGTTATTGAGTGCAGTGTTTCTTCCAAGTTTTGGAATAAGAGGCTCAGTCACATAAGTGATAAAGGTATTGGTTGTTTGTCAAAGAGAAATATTCTTCCAGATTTTAAAAGTATCAAATTGGACACGTGTGATCATTTTATGGCTGGAAAACCGTGCAGAGTGAGTTTAAACAGTTATCCTCCACACAGGAAGTCACAAGTACTTGAATTAGTATATTCTGACATTTGTGGTCCTTTTAAATCTAAGACCTTTAGTGTAGGTCTTTATTTTGTGAAATTTATTTATTAATACTCACATAATCTCTGGGTTTATGTTTTAAATTCCAAAAGTCAGGTACTTAGTGTTTTTAAGCAATTTCATGTTTCTACGAAGAGGGAATCAAGTAAGAAATTGAAATGTATTCGCACTGACAATGGTAGAGAGTATTGTGGTCCATTTTATCAGTATTGAAGGTATGAAGGTATTTAGCATCAGAATACTCCACCCAAGACACCTTAGCTGAATGGTTTAGCTGAGCAGATGAACATGGCATTGTTAAAAATAGTTCGTTGTTTGATTTCGGAAGAAAAGTTCCTTTGACAATTTTGGGGTGAGACTTTAATTATTACTGCTTATATTATCAATTTATCACCTATAGTTTCTTTACTTATAGACACTCCCAAAAAATTTTGGTATGGAAAAGAGATTATGTACGATCACTTGCGTGTTTTTGGTTGCAAGGCTTTTGTTCATGTGCCTAGAGATGAGAGATCCAAGCTGGATGGTAAGACATGCCAGTGTATTTTTATTAGCTATGGACATGATGAGTTTGGGTACAGGTTCTATGATCTCGTTTTGAAGAAAATTTTCAAAATCCATGATGCAGTGTTTAAGGAGGATTAAACTATTACAGACATTGATAAGGGAGAAAACTTTTCTTCTCCAACTTCAGATGGTTTTGTCAGTCTTGAGCTAGGTTCTGATTCACATTTACCCTATATTGTTGATTTTGATGATCATGTTGATGTACATGATGATTATCAAGGTGAACAGGTTGGAGTTTATGTTTTTGATGAACCTTTTATTTTTGATGATCCGATTCCAGGGGTTATTAATGAACCCGTAGTTCCACTCCAGAGGTCATCTTGGCATCGTACCATTTCTACTTGGTATTCACCTGATGATTATGTACTCCTCACAGAAGGGGGAGAACTAGAATCTTTTGATAAGGCAATGGAGAGTGAACATAAGGATATATGGGTTGTGAAAATGGATGACAAGATGACATTATTTCATGACAACCACACTTTTGAGCTGGTGAAGTTACCGACATGAAAGAGAGATTTGCAAAATCAGTGGATTTATTAGATTAAAAATGAAGAATATAGTTCTGTTCCACGATAAAAGGAAAGCTTAGTTGTTAAAGGATTCTACCAGAAGAAAGGTATTGATTTTAATGATATTTTATCACATGTTGTCAAAATGTATTCCATTCGGGTTGTTCTTGGTTTGGCTTCTAGTTTGGATCTATATATTGAGAAGATCCACACCAATGACAACGGTTTAGACATGATGACCAAGAGTTTACCCAGAGGAAAATTGGACACTTGATGACTGATTACAGGGTTGGAAGTGATCCCCACTTGAGTTGGAGGGGGAGTTTATTTGGAACCTTCCTGATTGGTGCACAACGTAACGTTCCTCCTCAAATGGAGGACACACGAGTCAATACCATGTGAATTAATTCAAGCGGTGACACACTTTTGACACAGAGACATTATTTGATGCATATTATTTTTCCTATATAAGGAGGCAGTGACAAGTCATTTCGATACACCAACAACACTGAGATAAAATCCCATTTGGTGATCACCTTTCTTCGATGATCATCTTTCTTTCTCTCTGTATTTGATTCATGAATTTTATTCTTGAGTATTACTTTTGAGATCCCTTCCATTTTTGGGGAGTCTCTACCATGTACCTATTGATTTTAGTGAATCCCACTTTCTACACTAGGTCTTGTGGTTTTTCACTTTTGGGGTTTCCATGTAAAAATTTCCAATGTCAAATTTATATTCTACACTTATTTTTTTTGCTGTGCATCCACTTTTATTTAGAGGGAAAGATTTTATTTTTCTGCTATGCATTCAATTTTTAGTTTTTTGCATGTTCGTCACTTTTCCAGCTTTCCCAACAAGAAGGATCCAAGGGAGTCACCAATGATGTGAAGAAATGAGATGTTTTGGAAGGGAAGGCATAGGTCTAGGAGAGAGACCCGGACAGTAGCACAAGAAGTGTCCCAACCAAAGTGAACATCCATCATCCATCTGAAGAGGGAGAAGGGCCACCTTCCAACATATCTAGGATTAAAACACTAGGCCTGGATGAAATCCTTGTGGTAAGATAAGTAAATGCATAAATCCTTCCAGTTTCGCATTGAGATCTAGGTGAGACCCAACATGCCTCACAAATCAGAAACTTTCTTGAATGTGGGGAGGGGGGTTTATTTTCCCCAAACCTCTCCACAATATTCCATTAAAACAGAGCCGATGACTATGCTAGAGAGGAGGATGGAATTAAAATCACCGAATAACCACCTTCCAAGGAGACATAAGGGGCATCCAGGGGTATAGTAGGGAAACAAGGAGATGACTATAGACTAGCAGGAGGGGGACTTAGGATCACTTCTCTAATGGATATCAAAGGCTTGGGGACTAGATCTGGAGGGAGGACTGAGTAACTCCTAGGAGAAAATAGGGGGACTATCACTGGGGAAGGAGGAGGATGAATAGGAGAAGAGTTCTCTGGGAAAGTAGGCCATGGAACCCGAGAAGGGATGAAATTCACAGGAGAAATAATCACTATAGATCAAATGTTAGGCAGTGTGTTAGACACATACTTTTTGGTTTGAAAAGAATCCATTTTCTATAGTTTTAACTCCCATTTTGTGGTGTGGTGCATCACATTCCTTCATATAAGCTTCATGAAGTTATACTCATACTTTCATAGGAATGAGGAGTCTATAATTATTCATACATATTACATTCATGGAATTATATCCCTTAACAATGGTATAACTTAAGCTTCCTTGGAAATCTTGGATGTTGTAGTGGCTTCTCAAAGGCTAGCATGCGATCCTATTGATTAGTAATGACTGATTAGTGTGGAATGAACATGAGATATGCGATGTGAGGTGAGGTGAAACCCAAACTAAGAATAGGGGAAGACTATGGTAGCTCGATACAACATTTTATTTTCTAGTGCACATGTCCTCCACACCTTGTGGCCCCACATTAAAGTTTTGAGTGTAAAAACATTCATTTATTACATCGAACAATCCAAACCAACATCGGAGAAATACCTCAGAGCCTCCCTTCTTAGTGGTCTCTACCATACCACCACACATGGTGGGTCATAAGATCTTCTCTGGCCAAAGATAACCCATGATAGTCCCTGTTCCTCTGTTATCCCATGATCCTACCACTCAACTAACCATGGTTAAGATTGGACTGTTACTTCAGTGCATCTAACCTGTTCTCCCACGACTTGCTCAACTGGCCTATTTTTTATCAGACACTTTAAATTTAATTTACCAAATATGTTAATGATCCATAATTTTCTTCTTCAATCCAATAATTCCATTTTCTTCCATTTTTCTCCAAATCAACTTCCTATCATTAAATATATAAAATTAAGGAAAATTAGGTAAGAATTATAATTTAAAAACTAAAATGAATGAATAGATATTTAATAATTTAATTCATGAATTATGGCTGTTAAGTGTCAGGGTAAATATTCTTGTCATTTAAATAGTATAATATATATATATATATAGATTAATAGATACTATAAAATAGTTAAAACTATGAAATAATTAACAATAATCTTGTTTTTAGTGTTTTATAGACTGAGATGGTTTATCTTTAATATTATTAATATCATACCTATTTTATCATTCCTAAATCTTAAAAATGAATAATAAATGTTATTAATCTTATAATTATATATGAAAATAATTTTTAAAACCATATATGAAATGTGAAAGTGAATATAGAACATTATCAATGGATGCATCCAATTGAAAGAATAATGTCTATGATGAATATTATATAAGGAATAAGAATCATCCTGAAGGATCTATTGTGAAATATTATTTGGAACATGAATACATGGATTTATACTCAATGTATTTATGATATATAATCACCCAATGATAACTAAATATGAATAATATGATCATATTAAACCTACATTTCCATCAATCCTCAAATAGGGGTATATCATGATCGTATTCATTATATACTTTGAGCAGGGAAGAGTGGGAAATGGATCATTATATTGTTCTATTGAAATGGGGTTTGGTTAATTATTGCATCTAGAATATTAAATTTTTTATATTTTTGTTATGTCAGATTTTTTATAGCATCCTATATCTCAATAATTCCATATTTGTAGAAAAAATATAGAAATTATTAAAAGAACCCATATTTATTTATCTATTAAGAGTATGGATCAATTTCACAATAAATAATTTTCTATATGTTTAAAATAAAAGGAAAAATACTTAATTTTTTACATTACATAATTACTCGTATTTATTTAATATTATATATATATATATATATTTCTCTTTCAAAGTTTAATAATGGATGATGTATTTCATAATATTAGGGAATTTTAATTTGGTCTGAATAATATGGAATGTGAGTATAAAACATTAGTCATTAATATATTTAAACTCATTTTAAATAATTGTACAATAAACATGGAAACACAACATGATAGTGTCATGTTAAGCACATAAATAGATTGTTACGCTTGTGTATAAGATATACAACCTTAATCAGAAAATATATCATATTATGGGGTTATTGAGAAAATAATCACACTAGATTATTACAGACATTGTTGAGTCACAATGATGAAATAAAAGTGGTTGGTTCAATTAAATGAAAATTCAGTCATATAGATATTTTTGGATTTAAGGCAACTAATATGAAACACCATCTTTTTACTGATGGTCATTTCATTCTTGAATCACAATCTATACAATTATTTTGTATAATTGAAAATTTTAAACAAAAAGTTGGTGTCATTTTTAATGTTATTCCATGATGATTTTTTACAAAGGCATGTATAATAGTGATGTTTTAGATAAACCCATTGGTATTCTCTCAAATGTTGCATACTATTACATAAATAATAAATAAATAAATAAATAAATAAATAATAGGTGCTTGGAGGTACAATTACATTCAAACACACATACACCTCACACTCATAGGCTGGAAAGGCAGTCCATAACCCCCCATAAAGCCTTATTTACTTATATTATATACAGTCACATAGGCCCTATTATGTGGCCCAAAGGCCCCATAGTTTGATGGTCTAAAGGACCTTCTTTCATCACTACATACATGGGTCTTAACCCCTTTCCCACATCATACCTGTTTCACTGCATGCCCGCATCATGCTTGCATCACTTCCGGTTATGTCAGTGCCTACATCAAATGTTGCATACAATGATATAAATTATTAATCTTTTTGAGTAGATTGTGAACCATAATTTGTAATGAAGACTCTATAGCATCAACACAATTTGATTTATTTAATTTATTTCATTGACATATGGTATGTATTTTGTTTTTTTAAATCATTACCCATGGTATGAATTTAATTTTTTTATTTTTATTATATATATTTATTAGTATATTTGAAACATAATTAAAATTCAAATAAAAATGCTGAGATACGTTATCACATTATTATGTAAATATTAAATTATTATTAAATTATTATTTTTAACTTGAAAAATCCTTTCACTATTTTTTTCAATTTTTTATTAATATTTTATGTTATTTAATATAATTATTTAATTTTCTTAATATATCTAATTCTATCACATTAATCGGGTTTTTAGGTCATCACGTCTATATATAAAGTGGTACATAGAAAAATAATACAAAATAATGAGAAGGGAATACAATATTTTTCGATAACTTTGATGATCACCTCTATGAGTATATAATTTCTTATCTACTGATTAACTTTGTGGGTATGAAGAGGCCATCATATCTGAGTAAGAATAGGTGTATAGATAATCGATTTATCCATGAATTTTAAAAATTTGAAATTCATTTTATCTTACATATTAATCCAAGGATCTCCATCAAGGTGACATATTGATTTAATTAAGGATTTAGAGTGTAATATTGAGTATAAGATGACATTTAAGACTCATTATATGAATAAAAGTACCCCTACTTCTATAGTTTATCCTCATACTTTATTTCTATAGTCATCGGGAAGTCATCGACTAGTTATTCAATCACCTTTTTTTTTGTAATTAATGATGAACATTCATTTTCCTTATCGTTTTCACCCAAAACCATAATGGATGGTAGTCCTAATCCACTTATACCTATTTTTTATTCATACCCACTATCCACTATACAAGGTACTACTTTTTCATACATTCCATCTCAATACACATATCCACCATCTTTTATATATAAAATTCCTTTACTTTTCATCCCTCTATCATTTCAATATCCATAATTAAATCTATAGAGTAGTTAACTTATTGATACCCCATTACCCACTATACAAGATACTTCCACCACCCCTAATTTTGAGATAACAGCTTAGGGGACTTTAGATCACCCTACCTCTGGTATGTTTTTAAATTGTATTTAAAGAAATGTATGATATATACAAATATATACTATTTTTGTTATTTTTCATGATAATTTGGATATATTTACAGATGTATAGGTCACAAAAACATATGGGATGTTTGGAACAGACACACCTAGATTATTGTTGATTACAATTAGGACATATCTATAATTATAAAGAATAGTAAAAATGCAATCATATTATGATGATGCTTTCCAAATATTGTAAAATTATTCCCATTCTTGGAATACTATGGAGAGAAGTTAAATAGGAAATAAAGAATAATTCATTGGATAATATAGGGGTAAATAATATTTATTATATTTAAAATATATTATTTTATAACATTAAGTTAACAAACATATTTTCTAATATAACATCGATATATCTTCATTGATGGCCATAATGTAAAGGAAACAAGGTTTATAGAGTTGGGATAAATGTGGATAGAATAAAATTATGATTTTTATATAGGTTGAAAAATTATAATTGGTACCAAACTTGAGGGTATACCTATTTTTGATGATTGTTCACATTCTTAGTATAAGAATATGATCGTTTATTGTAATAGTCCATGTTTAAAGGCTTTAATTAATTTTATAACTAGTAGTATCTTTATTTGAAAAATATTAAAGTATTAATTACTTATGTTACTATTATTATAGATAATTAATAATTATATAACTATTTTATATAGAATAAATCTAAAAGAAATAAAAGTAACATGAAAAATTTCTATACTCTTGGATTCACATCACTTATAAATAATAAGAAAGTGCATGTAATTTAATATTATATTTTTTCTACTTTTATTGATTAGTTAAAACTTATTTTTCAATTAAAAAATATACTAAGAACAATAATCTTTTCCTTTTATGGTGACTTGATAATAATTTAGAACAATAATATTTATCATTTATCATTGATATATCACAAACTTAAACCTTGATAGTTCCATCAATAGTGTTCTTAAAGTGGTAAATATCAACCATCATTCCAATATGAAATATATAATTAATCAATTTTTTTTAATATGACTCTTCCTTTCCATATAAGAAATATAACATATATTATTTTATTTAGAAGTTATATTTATACTTATTCTAAGTTCAATAAGATAATATTCAATTAATTATTTTTTATTATTTACCATAATTAATTTTTTATTTATTTAAATATATTAAATATAAAAATATATTTCTAATCAACATCACTCTATAGTCTTCCAATGAAATTTAAAATTTGGAACATCCCTATAAGCCTTTTTTCTAATATCATCTTCTTAGTTAATTCTGAAAATACTTATTTAAATAATTTTTTAGATTTTCAATTAAAAACGTTCAATTCTATAGAATAAAATTATTTGGGACATTATATAATAAAAAATATTAATCATTCCCAATGAATTTGACTCTGGACTTTTAAAACATTCCTCTAAAAAAATTCTAGAATAATGTATCCCTCCTGGTTGATTTATAACTATTTCTTATACGGGGTATAATTTTTTCAATGTGAAATTATATAATAGTTATATTAGATAAAATATATAGTTTGAAACTTATTATGGATGAAATAAATCACATAAATATTTACTAGTATTCATGAACTAACCCATACTATGAAAACCTATACAAAAAAGAACCTAATCACTATAACTTGGGCCAAATTGATCAGAATATACTTAGACTGGACTAAATTGTCCCAAATAAACACTACTAGAAAAATACCCTATACCAACGGTTTGGAACCATTGGTATAGGCCTCCAAACCGTTGGTATAGCCTATACCAACGGTTTGGAGAACTGTGGGAAAGTAAGCCGTGGAGATAGGTTTATACCAACGGTTTTGGGAAAACTATTGGTATAGACGTATACCAACGGGTTTCAAAACCATTGGTATAAGTAATATGAAAATCTATACCAAAGGTTCCATAAACCGTTGGTATATGTAATTCAAAAAAAATCATTCAGTGGGTTTTGATCCCAGCACATCCTGTTTGTGATTGAACGACCTAACCAATAACCTAACTTACTTTTGTGAACATAATTTCATAAATATATATATGTATTATCATAATTATTTTAAATTTTGATTTATTTAATGTCCTCTGTAAGAGGATTCCATTAAAAATACATGTACCTATACCAACAGTTCTCAAAACTGTTGGTATAGACCTATACCAATAGTTTTGAGAACCGTTAGTATAGGTTCTTTGATTTTGGGACCTATACCAATAGTTTTGGACAAACTGTTGGTATAGGAGGGACCAATACCAATGGTTTGGCCAAAACTATTAATATAGGATCTCTATAATGGACCTATACCAACGGTTTTCCCAAAACTGTTGGTATAGGTCCAAATTAGTGAACTATACCAACAGTTTGCCCAAAACCGTTGGTATAGCTCCAAATTAGTGATATATACCAATGGTTTTGGCTAAACCATTGGTATATGTCCAAATTAGTGAACTATACCAACAGTTTTCCCAAAACCATTGGTATAGATCATATTTCCAGTAGTGAAAAATGAACCAAAAAAATGAATAAAAATAAAACATAAAAATCCAAAATAAACCATAATAAATAAAAATTAACTAAGGATAATATAAAATAATTCAACAAAACGAAATTAAAATTTATATAATTGAATAAAATTGAACTAAACTATAATGAAGTGAAATGAACCAAAATAAATCAAATTACTCAAATAAAGTTGATATAAGGTAACCAACCTGAAATAAAAAATATAAACCTAACCAAAACAATATAAACCACCAACTTTAGACCAGTGTAAACCTATTCTAGTAGAATGTGAAACATTTGACTAAACTGAACTAAGCCAAAATGAACTGAACCAACTTAAGCCAAACTGAAGATAATAAAATTAAAAAAACTAAATCAAACCTAATTGAATGAAACCATAATAAATGATATTAAAATAACCAAAAATAACTTAAAAAAATTAAAGATGACATAAAAATACCAAATTAACTCATATAAAAACAACCTAAACCAAACTTAATTTAAATTACCCAAACTAAATCAAAATGATCCTAAACTAAAGAAACAAAATGTAAAAGGACTGAAAAAAATAAAACCAAATTTAATTGAGATGAACTAAATTAAATAGAAACAAATATTTCCAAACCAAGATGAATTAAATTGTTTTGTAAGGTTATGTTATATATATATTTTTTATTTAGTTCAATATGGTTTAATTTGAATTTGATCTTCTATTAATTCCTTTTATTTTATTTTTGTTTGGTTCAAATTATTTTTTTTATTTTTATCTTCAATAATATTACACTTTTTCTTGTTTTTTTAGTTTGGTTCAATTTAATTTAGTATGATATTATGTTTATCATTGTTGACTTTTATTATTTATGTTTATAAATGGTTACTTGACATTTTTTTAATATTTTTTTAGAAAAAGTAATTGAGTATTGAAGGTCATGTTACTCCATCTTATTTTTTTTATTAAAGTAGTAAAAATAAAGGTAGAAGCATAGTAAACAATGAGACCCAAGATAAAATTATAAGAATATTTTTATTTTTAATAATTTGTTTAAATTTTCTACTTTATTTTTTTTTCATTTTAATTAATGAAATAAATTATTAAATTGAATTCTCCTGATTCCCTAGTAAAAAAATAGGACATTTTTTTTTCCAAAATATTATTTGTATCAGGTGTTAGGAGATGAGTATCATGGAAGGGTTTGTTGTCATCATAGAAATAAGATTTTACTATATATATATTAGTATTCTAGATGTGTTTTTACCCAATAATCCCTCTATAGTTATAGAGGATTACTTTCATGTTTCTATTGATCAAGAAACATTAAGAGTGGTAGAATAGGCTCAACAATTCCACAATTTGATTAATGAAAAAATCATAAAAGATACATTTATAATGATGTAAAATTTGTAGGCTCAAACATTATAAATGTATCTTTTATGATTTGTAGGCCCAAACATTTTACCTGTGATATTGTAGGCTCAAACATTTTACCTTTACAATAATGATGTAAAATTTGTTGTAAGAACCCATCAATGGTATCTTGATAATAATATTTAAAATTTATAAAGGAATAAAATATAGTTAAAACCCTGAGTTATATATTAATGAGACCTAAAAACACCCAAATAATTTTTTTATCACTTATTATATTTTTAAGTTTCTAAATATTTGAAAGATAGAGAATTGGTTTTGAGGTTTTTATTTGATAAAAATAGAAATTTCTAAAGAATAAAAAATAGTTGAAAATTTTGATGAGAAATAAGTTATAGTTTTAAAGATATTTCCAAATTTTATTCCATCATTATTTTTATAATATTGTTATGTTTTAACCCTCCCTTAGTGACTTAGCTCAATACTATTCATTGGGTTTCCCCTCATTGTCTCTCTATTGTAAGTCTTCAAACAATATAAACCTTTAATGAAATAATCCACATATTTATTACTTGAAAAAAAATTGAATCACTTAACTATGCTGTATTAAGAGTGACTTATGGTACCTTAGATCAAAGATGTTTGAAACATACTTACTTGATTGATTTATACTTTGAATGACCAAGTCCAAAGTATTGCATCCCAAAACACAAGGTTTTGATCATGAACCACTAATTTTGTTATCTATAAAACTCTATTGTATGAAGGATAAATAAAATAAAGGGTATATTTTGACATGTTTATAATGAAAACATAAAAGATGGTAGTATGATGAAAATTATAGGGAGGAAACTACCAAATTCTTTACTTAAATCACCCACTTTTATTTCCAAGAGTAGAAAATAAAACAAAACAAGGGAATATCATAAGAAGGAATTTATGAATCATTTTGGTTCCCTAACCTCAAATTAACCACTAGTTTTAAGTTCCCCATTAAATGATTTATATAAAAAAAATTAAGAACATGAAGAATATAAATGAAAATTACAAAAGAAATAAAATCCTGAAACTAATTTAGAGATTTAGAACTTCTAAGATATTTATTCATGAGCCTCTATTCTATTTTATAGTTAGAAAAAACATGTTTGATTTACTTTTTGTTCCTTTAGATTATTCCAAATGTATTTTCATATTCTATGATTTGTACTTTTATACCATGAACCTTTTTCACTTGTTATTTTATTTCTTAAATTTTTTTCATTCATCTAACCTGATCACTGCAATCCTTCTCTTTCCTAACCTAGTCTATAGGTGTCCCTCCTATTGAGACTTTAAATAATTCAGTTAGACAATTAGTATAAGTCATATTAGTTCTTCTCTTAATCCTTTCCATGTTTCTAATGTTTAATGTTATTATTGTTAATGTGTAATGTTGAACATATTTTAATTGAAAAAAACCCTTTTCTTATTTATCTAGGCACCATATATTAAATCAGTTTCAATCATTTCCTAATTAATTTAATTTTTTTACAAAATTATGCAACCTTCAATTTGGAAGCCACATGTATACCCAATTTCAATTATTTTTTGGATTTAAACATATCTAAATAACTCTTTTTTTGGTGTCATATTTTAATTATTTAGGTTTTTCATGTTACTTAAATTGAAAAAAATTCACATGTGGTGTTTAAAAAAATGATAACAAATTTTACATTCACTCTATTTTTCTCAAGTTTACCATAACCCTTATCTTATTATTCAAAATTGACTCAAGAAAATTCATGATAAATTACTCAAATTCATGGTCAAATTAATTCTTTTATATTATCATCTCCACTCTTCAATATGTTTTACCTTATAGTTTAAAATTTAATCTTTCAAGAAAACCTTAGAATTTACTACATGATCAACCATGTAGTTTATTTTTCTTGAAAATTAATCTCATGTATACTTTCCCATAGATATTATAACATAAAATTAATAGGGTTTAACTTGTTCAATAAAAATTCAAAAATGATAATTTACACCATTAAAATAAAAAATTAATTAAATATTTCAATTTATCCACAAAAATCCAAAAAACATGATATTATAATAAATTCTCACTTTTTGTTAATTATGGGAGATTTTAATACCATGAATTATAGTTAAAAATATGTAAAACTTTATTTCTCTATATATATCATGGTATAAAAACAATTTGGGGATATCTTACATGACTTTTATCCACAACTTAACTTGTTTAGGTCTAATGACCCCCCTCAAGTTGGGACATTTTCCACTTTGAATAACAGTGTCTTAAAAAATAATGGGGAGAAAAGAACCATGATGATTATCCTTCAAAATGTGTTATAGATGTTGTGTATCTTCACCTTGGTGAAAATAAACTACACCTAAAGTCTAATAATTCATTTATAAAAGATATCAACAAGCTAATTTATAGTGATATGTAGTATAACATGAGGCATTTTTTCTCAAAGTGATATCAAAGAAAATTGAAGTTTGTATCATTTTTCCTATTTTATTCATAGAATACCAGGATGATTCATTCATGATGAATATATTATCCCATTATATATGATAAATATTTTATCATAAAATAAGGGTTTATTTTTTATTAAACTAGAGATCTAGTTACAGTCAAGGAGTATGATGAACCCAGAAGTGGAATTCTCATTAGATTAACAACCTGTAAGGTTGGAATAAAAAAAATTCTTCCACATAAATGTGCTCATGATTTTAAAATATAAGATCACACCCATGATATTATTTAATTTATTTATTGATGAAAATAATTATATACCACCAATAATTCATGGGTTACTCCATAAAATGAAAAACCATTCTAAAAAAACAATTAAGATCAGGATGAGTCGTCATGAAGTGATTTAGTTTCCAAAAATTATGATGATATTAATCCATAAGATAATAAGGATCACTAGTATCATGAATTTACCTGCCTTTGGGAATAATAATAGTATCAAATGTAATATTTTGAGACAAAAAAATATTATATAAGATATCCATGAAATATCTGTAATGAAAAATAAAGATCCTTGTATTATAATAAGATACTTAAAATCTTGACATAGGATATCTTTCAATTATGAATATATTTATCTATTAGTAATTTCAAAAAGGAAAATATATTACATTTGAAGGTCACACAATGGTGAAATCCATCACACTAGGAAAACGACCCTTAAAAATGGGGTTTGGGAATCCTTATATATGCTGCCGTGAAATTTTGTAAGGATGTTCACATCAAGACCCCTTGGGTCACATAGTGGAGCCTGGTTGAGGGTAGGAATCATAGCATGGATATCCAAGGCCATTACATAAAGGGAGGAGGCTACACAATGAATTATTGAGCATGAGATGTCATTTTTATCTAGTATAGGTGTTTTACGATGTAACTAGAGGGTTTATGATATTAGACATGACCATGGGTGTGGCATTATACCATAACCCCTGGGGTTATTCCATGACTTGACCCCAAGATGGGGTGTCACAACATAACAATTAGGGTCACACCCTAACAATCATATTTTAATTTTTTTAAGTAGGGGAAAACTTTTCATTCCCAGCTTAAAACCGTTCATATTTAAGGGAAAGAAAACATCAAGAGAGGGCCATTTCAACAGAATTTTACCCCTATTTCCCTAATTTTTTTATCATTGATAAGGGTGTTCTTAGTGGAGATGTTACAATAATTTAAGGTATTATTATATTATCCTCTCTAAACTCTTCATACCCTTCATTTACCTCTATTTTTTTTATGATTTTGTGTTAGGGTTTGATGAATATTCTACTAGGGAAGGGTGGAATCATATTGGCTAATGGGTATTTTTATCAGCATACCTAAGGGGGATCCCAATAGGATGAACACACTGGGTTTTGAGTGGTTTCAATGGTGTGGAATTTCCCGTTGTGGTTTTTTGGAATTATACCACTTTAGTTTAATTTGGAAAATTAATTATAAATTTTTATAATTAATTATTTAGATATGGTGTCTCAAGATAGATGGTTGATAATTGAAAAGTTTGGTTGAGTCATGCGCAAGATTGGAGATGGGATAGCTCTATGACTAAGGTATTTGGTCCCTATAATACTAAAACATATACTTTTTGATGCATGATTCCAAATTCCTAATTGAAAATATAGATTCGTATTAAAGGGATAGGGACAAAGATAACCTGATGTAAATTTACGGCATGGCATTGAGCCTATAATATATGGAGTGAGGGATCTATTAAAAATTGAATATTTTAGGATTGCACAATGACTATTTCTCTAAGAGATATTAGTGTTTGGTTAAGTTTATGAGAGACCCAGTGTTGGTATTGGGATTTTGTATTAGTGGTGGATATCGTAAGTTGGTTTCCTATGGATAGTTGAGAAAGCATGAGATCCTTAGACCTAGTGTTGATAGGTGAGATGATGTACGTCTCAAGGATTTATGGTAATCACCTCTTGAGGAAAGAGGAGAATCTTAGTTTGTGTGGTATTTAGAATAAGTAATACATGGATAAAATGGTGTGATCAGAGGGTTTCCTCCAGGTGATGGGTTTGAGAGTTTTCCTAAGGGAGATATGAGATAGGACCCAGTCATGGATTGAGGGAATTTTCTTGATGAATTGTAATTGGGTTTCCAAAATGTATTGGTGCGAGTTAGCTTGATATGGTCCTTTTTCAATGATACTGGGTCACGATACAAGAATTTAAAGGGGAATTGGACTTGATCTTCTATGTTCAGGGTCAGGTAGATCTTGTAGGTCATGGGGTCACTGTGGGGAAGCTGGTTTGAGTTGGTATTATTGAGAAGTGATCGGGTTGGGTTTAGAAAACCCAATGGATGTCAGAATAGGAAGGATTAGAAAGCTGATGGGTGAGGAATGGTGTGATTGTGTGACTGAGATAGAGGATAACATCTTGTAGGGATATAGGGGTACAAGGAGCATTGATGGTATGAGAGGATACTTGGGAGATAAATCCTGGACATGTATATTTTGGTGATCATGACAGATATTCCATTCCTTGTTTATTATTTATGAGTGATGCACCAGTTGTGTGTATGATTGATGGATACACTGGATGCTTCAGATCACCTTGAGTGAGAAGGTACTGGAAGGGACTACGTTGAGTGATAGGGTATGGTCCAAAATATGGATTCTTGGCTTCATGTAAAACTATAAGGCATTGGAGAGGACTTCATTGAGTGATTTAGTATTGGTATAGGTTTTGATATGGAAAAACATGTGAATTATTATCATTATCTTGATTCAGAATGTATTGGTAGGGATCTCCCTAAGTGAGAGGGTATTGGTATAATTTTTGATGTGGTACATGATATGGATGTGTAGTCTCACCTTGAGTGATAAGGTGTTGATAGGGACTACCATGAGTGAGAGGTTATTGATACAGGTTGTGATGTGGCATGGAAAAAGATGTATAACCTCACCTTCAGTGAAAAGGTGTTGATAGAGACCATCCCGAGTGAGAGGGTAATGGTCTAGGTGAATCCATGGGGCCCAACCTTGAGTGAGAAGGTAGTAGACTTGATGTGATATAGGGCCCTTCC
The DNA here is from genome assembly GCA_963277665.1 of Viscum album. NCBI lineage: Eukaryota > Viridiplantae > Streptophyta > Magnoliopsida > Santalales > Viscaceae > Viscum > Viscum album. The sequence goes on along the minus strand of OY728156.1, from coordinate 1,626,059,493 downwards.
CTGAGTGATAGGGTAGTGGTTAGGATGTTACATAGGGACTTACCTTGAGTGAGATGGTAGTTGTTAGGATATAGGATGTGATGTGGGAACTCAACCTGAGTAAGAGGGTCGTGATGAGGTTATGGTACAAGAAATGATATAGTATCAGGACTTGGTACAAGACCCTACCCTAAGTAAGAGGGCATGCTTAATAAATTTTTATTAAAACCCACCCTAAATCTTCAATTATGGGTTTGGGTTTGTGGAATCAAATGAAATTTATCTGGAATAGGCTGAAGCATGTATGGTCGGGTGTCATAATGGCTTGGTTAGCACACGATGACCTGATGTGCATGCTTTTGTGTGGTTGTTTTATGTTATTTGTTTTCCTCATGAATAAACATGTATATGATTGTGTATATTAGGAGAGCATAGTGATACCCTACTAAGATATATTTCTCACACTCTTTATAGAAAATCTAGTGCACATGAAAACCTCATTCCTTTATTTAGGAATGGTCATTGGTTTTATAGAAGATTAAGATAGAGAATTTTAACAAGGATTGGTGATGGTTTTGAGGTGAGGATCAAGGTTATTGTAGATCCTCTTTTTTCTTTTTTTCTTATTTATTTTTTATATGTTACAAAATACTGAGAGATAAGTCAAGACCATTGGCCATATGGCCACATGTTCATTTTTTATAGAATGGATGTATTGTTAATATCATGTACTATGATTATCAATTGTGGATGTTTTTTAGTTATTTTATTTATTATTGGTGGTTATGATATTGTGGGAAGAGTATCCCCAATGTATGATTTATTCCCTATCCACTATTTAACATCCACTGATATATGGGGAGGCGTGTTTGAGGCCTCATGCCGCTATAGCTGGGAAAGTGTCGAGTTATTTCATCTGGGGAATTAAAAAATGTACTCATTATTTCTTTTTATTTTTCTTACTATTTGAGGACTAGTAGTTGGGGATAGGAATGTGTCATAGCTTATGATATACCTTGGAATGGTGAGTTATGGACACCTTTTTAGTGGGTATTCTATGTTACCATGGCTATGGGATTGTTGTTCTTGGTTTTCTTTATCATAATTTAGATGTTTATTCAAGAATTATGTGTTTATTTGATCTTTTTATTATAATTTTTTGTATATTTTTTTAGTGGAAATATTAATGAATTTATGCATCATTGTTGGTATGTAGGATTCACATGACATTCTTATGCTTACATGTGGTTGATTTTACTAATGATAGAGGGTTTATTTGTTTAAAGTTTCAACAATAACTTATATATTGTTTCATTATATAACTGGTTGGTGGAACTCTACTCTTATAAATTGTAACGCCCCAACCCCAGTTACCCAGAGTCGGTGCATTATTACATAACATTGGCATGATCACAAGAAAGATCAAGTCTCTAAAGACCTATTATTTTAGTATCCTTGGAATAACTAGATACATTAATAAAGTTTACATTACATCATAAAATGAAAACTACAACAATATAGTCTCCATAGTCCACACTCTTATCTCCTCATACTATCCCTGTAGGTCATTCATAAATTACTTCTTCACATCCTGGGAAAAATAAAACATAGAAAAGGGGTGAGCTCATATTCCCAGTAAGGATAACAATATAGCAGAAACTTTTATAAATAAGAATAAACATTTAAGGCAATGTATAAATAAAACAAAAGCCTTTTAAACTTGAACTTAAACATAGTATGGAAAAAATAAAATGAAATAATTCCATTTACTTATTCACATGGATATTCTACTAATTGAATAATCACATGCAATATCAATAACCACTTTCATAATTATGGAATGCATAATGCCAGACTATCATAACCACATAGCCAAGGCCTCGTGCCAAGAATAAAAATAAGATTTTGTCAAGGCCTTGTGCCAAGACACTAGTTTGTCTCATGAGACCTACCGATGCATCGAGGAGCTATAACGGGCTCCACCCATCACATATTAAGTCCAATGCATTCCCATATGAAAAGGTTTAAATATAACATAAACATTCGTAATAAAACTAGAATATGAAATGTAAATACTTCAAACATAAACCATGAATGGTATAAAAATAACACATCCACAGTAAAACATATCACAAAACCTTAAATACAATATATAAGTTTTGTATCATAATAAATCAACTTCAAATAAGTGTAAAATCCATCAAAGGATATTGACATAGATGAAATCAAAACTCTTTTTAGAGAAATATATCTTTCTATTTTGAAATCATTTAAGAGTCATATATTTATAAAATAAAACATTTTCTTTGAAAATATTCTTATAATCTTGTAAGGTAAGCTTCAAATATTTTATAACGGCGGAAAATAGCCGCACCCGCTGTATAAGTTAAAAAAACATTCTTACCTTAATTCTGTCGAAAAGGTTAAAAAGCACCTTGTTTGGAAAACGACGGAAGTATTCCTTTATAAAACTTTTATAAAAAGTAAAACAAGGGTATAAATTACTTTAACCCATATTCTAGTAAATAGTAAAAATGTGTTGGAGTACATTTTTAAGAAACATGGATGAGGATGATAAAGAAGTCCCAGTAGATTATTACGTATAAACAACCTCGGATAATGAAGAGATTGCGAAATAAACCCTTACCTTGTACTTTTCCTTGGTTGGGGTAGGTTAAACTCCTATATAATGGTGAAATAATTGTTATTAAATTATACAATAATCATATACATTAATATGATATCATATATGATCTTTTAACATTGATTTGTTAATAATATCTTAGTATTATCATTGTTTCGGGTGTTAACTTACTCATTTTCTTTTATATTTTTTGTTACGTAAGCTGTGTTTTTCATGGATAGGTTTTATATTAATCATATCCAGAATGATATCAAGTCGTTAGATACTATTATTAATCATCAAATGAGAATTAGACTTGAATGGATACGATGGAGAATGAATCTCATCGCGTTCGTGGAGACGGTAGTCCGTACGTACGCACGAGAGACAATATCATTTTTTTGATATTAAAATAATATATAATTGGATGGTATATCATATATATAGAATAATTATCATGTTATATTTATTATTTATGATAATTACACATCATTATTATACCCATCCAAATAATAATTTATTGAATAACAATTACACCACGACGTGGAGACGGTAAGCCGTACGTACACACGTATGGTGACATGTTATTCAAAGGGTGGATAGAATACTAAATATGGTTGTACCATATTTATAATAACATCATAGTATATATAAGATACTGGAGTTATTATTTTAGAATGGTAATAACAAAGAAAGAAGAAGTGTAAGAAGAAAGGAACTTGAAAAAGGGTGGTGAAAAGATTACCTCTTCTTCGGGTTCTTCCTTTTGATTTGATCAAAAGGGATCCTTAGGTTGGCTTTCTGACTAAAGGAAGGCCTCTAGGATGACGTGAGGTAAGTTGAGAGAGTATTTGGGAAGAGTTTGTCCAAGCCAAATGGATTTGAAGGTTTGAATTAATGAGAAGGGGGAGTGCCCTTTTATAAGAGGGGTGAGGGGCACCTTTGGAAAAGCTAGAAATATTATTTTATAATAAATTCATATTTGGTTTCTAATGGCTCAAAAGTGGATTAATTAAACGTTAAGGTGGTGATGGGTTGAAAACCACTCAACCAATATAATTTAGATAGGTTTGGGTCATTATATTAACCTTATCTTTTAGTTTTAACTCTTAGTTAATTAGTTTGACACTTACCATGTCACTTTGTATTTTTATATTATATAGTTAATAAACTTACTATATACCTCCAAGAAACCCCCAAGTGGCCCATTAATTATAAACCTATCATTATATAAGTCTCTTGGATAAATCGTAAATTTTTAAAAATTGAATATCAATTAATAATATAATATTTGTTTTAAAAACTCTTTTATGTCAATTTTGACACTATTTGGAAAATTGATTTTTGTGAAAATCATAACAGAATTATTACTTCAAACAAAGTTAATTAAATAATAAATAACATGTCATATTAACCTATAAAATTAGTTTAATTTATAAAAAGTCTCAAATTATATTTATTTTGTTATTTATAATATCAATTAGTTTAATTTTTCACTATTATGGTAATTACTGCATCATCATTGTTTCATAAACAAATTAAATTATTTAATGTCTAAAAATTATAAATAAAATATCATTATGCAGGAAATATTTTTATCTTTATAATGAATATTTATAGCCAAATATACAACATATATAACCCTATGTAAAAAATTGTTTTGCTAAAAGATATATGCTTATGTCATTTTTGTATTTATTTTAACTTAATTAAAATAAAGTGTCCCTATCACCTACAAGTGGCTCCATGGGGTCCCAAAATCAACCCAAAGATACCCATGGTCGGAAAGGTATCCACCAATAAGGTTAAGACACATTTTAGGGTAATTTAGTATTATTATAATATTTTTTAACCCTTATTTACTGGATTTACCCTTTAACCATGGTAAATAAAATATTTACCGAAGTAATTATTCAAAATGTATAAAAATAAAAGTTACCTATTTACAAATTTTGGAAATCCTGATTCCAAATATGGAATCCATTTTTCCAAATTTAGAACACAGAAGTGGCAGAAATTAATTTAAAATTAATTCCCGCTGTCACAACAAAAAGTGTGTTTTTAAGATATAATAACTATCAAAAGATTGATACTTGTTTATGTCTGGTTTAATTGTGAAATTATGTCCAATGACCAAAATTGTATTAAATGGTAAAAATATATTCTAAATATACTTTAAAACCACTCAAATTCATAATTTATCACTATTAATTATTTTGATTAAAAAAGTTGTTTTTAATTAAAATTTAGTAATTTTCACTATTCATCAAAATATTAAAGTTATCCGAAAAGTACCAAAATTTCACCTTAGGCTAAATTCGATACTCCAAATCCAAAAATTAAGTCCATTTTGAGAGATAAAATTTCTAAAATTTTAAAAAGTAAGTATTACTATTCATAACAGCTAGTTTGATTGGTTGTGGTGTGTTAGAACTCGATGTTGCGTACAACACACGCTATTACATTATTCAAAGAGAACCGTACCGTAGAAGCTTGGGGTGTTACATTCTCCCCTACTTCAAATAATTTTGTCCTCAAAATTCCTAGAATACTACCACATGAAGAGACTCAGGTGGTTCTTCATCATAAGTTCCTCGGGTTCCCACATTGCCTCTTCCATCTTATGGTTTCTCCACAAGACTTTTACCAGACGAGTCGTCCGGTTTCTCAGTACTTGTTCTCTCATATCAAGAATCTTGAAGGGCTCTTCTCAATAAGACAGATCGTGTTCCAGTTCTAATTCCTCATAGGTGAGTACATGTGTTGGGTCAGGCATGTATTTCCTCAACAGAGATACGTGGAACACATCGTGAACTTTGGAGAGACTTGGCGGCATTGCCAATCGGTAAGCTACAACCCCAATTCGTTCTAGAATTTCTAAAGGTCCGATGTACCTGAGACTCAATTTACCTTTCTTACCAAAACGTATGACTCCCTTACATGGAGATACCTTCAAGAAAACATGATCACTGACTTGAAATTCCAAATCCTTCCTTCGATTATCGGCATAGCTCTTCTGCCTACTTTGAGCTGCTTTGATATGGTTTTGGATTACCTTCACCTTTTCCATAGTTTCCTCCACCAGTTCTGGGCCTACAAGTTTTCTTTAACCAACGTCATCCCAACAGGTTGGTGTGCGACATCTCTTTCTGTATAACGCTTCATATGGTGCCATCTGAATACTCAAATGGAAGCTATTGTTATAGGAAAATTCTACTAGAGGTAAATATTGATCCCACATACCCTGAAAGTCAAGTTATAAAGATCTCAACATGTATTCTAAGGTTTGAATAGTTTGTTCTGATTGTCCATCTGTTTGAGGGTGGTAGGCAGTGCTCAAATGAAGTTCAGTATCCAAGGATTTCTGAAGACTTTTCCAGAATCTTGAAGTAAAATGGGGATCACGATCAGAAAAAATAGATAGGGGTACTCCATGAAGTCTCACAACTTCATCAATATATAGTCTTGCTAGACGTACCAGTGGTAGATCTCCTCTTATAGCAAGAAAATGTGATGACTTAGTAAGACAATAAACAATAACCCATATTGCATCGTTCCTTCTAGGAGTCTTTGGTAGTCCCATGACAAAGTCCATCGTGATATTATCCCATTTCCACTCAGGTATGGGAAGGGGTTGCAATACTCCACCAGGCTGTTGCCTTCCAGCTTTCACTTGTTGACAAACCATACATCTTGAAACAAAATCGGCAATCTCCCTCTTCATGTTGTCCCACCAAAAATGTTCCTTCAAATCTCTATACATTTTGGTGCTCCCAGGGTGTATAGAGAAATTGGAACTATGAGCATCATCCATGAATTATCTTTTTAGATTAGGTATATCAGGAACACAAAGTCTCTTCCCGAATTTCAAAATTCCTTCTTCATACACAAAGTATCTCAACCTCCCATCATTCATAGTTTTAATCTTCTTTTGAAATTCTTCACCATCGGTCTAAGAACTCTTAATCCTTTCTAGTAAAGATGGTTTGACAACCATTTGAAAAAGCATTGATGTTTCACCTTCCCTGGTTATTTCCATGTCCATATTCACTAGATCCATGAAAATTGGATCCCTTTCAATTATCATATTGTTCAAAACTCCACGATCTTTTCTGCTCAAATCATCTATCACCTTGTTTACTTTCCCCCGGTGGTAGTGTATCATACAATCATAGTCTTTGAGTAATTCAAGCCATCTCCTTTTCATCATGCTGAGTTCTTTTTGTGAGAAAATATACTTCAAACTCTTGTGATTAGTATAAATCTCACATTTTCACCATAGAGGTAGTTCATCCATAACTTAAAAGAAAATATCACAACTTCTAACTCGAGATCATGAGTAGGATAGTTTTGTTCATGAATTTTCAACTGTCGTGATGCATAGGTAATAACCCTATCATTCTGCATAAGGACACAACCAAGTCCTTTCTTCAATGCATCACTATAAATAACGAACCCATCATTCCACGATGGTAGAGTCAATATAGAAGCATTGACTAATCTTCTCTTCAGTTTTTTGAAACATTATTCACACTCTTTTGTCCAAAAAAATTTAACCCCTTTACGTGTGAGCTTCGTTAATGGGTTAGCCAATCGGGCAAAATTATGGACAAAACATCGATAATAACCTGCCAAACCAATAAAACTGTGTACCTCAGTTATACTCGTAGGTGCTAGCCATTCTTGGATTGCCTTAGTCTTAGAAGGATCAATAGAGATTCCATATTTAGAGATAATATGGCCAAGAAAAGAAATCTCCTGAATCCAGAATTCACACTTGCTAAACTTCCCATATAATTCATGTCTTCTCAGAGTCTTCAATATAATGTGAAAGTGATTTTAATGATATTTTTATCTTTTGTTGTATACCAAGATATCATCAATAAATACCACTACAAATTCATAAAGATATTACTTGAAAACTCTGTTCATTAGATCCATAAAAGAAGAGGGTGCATTAGTCAATCCAAAAGGCATTACTGTAAACTCGTAATGCACGTACCTTGTTCGAAATTCTGTCTTCAGAATGTCTTCCTTCTTCACACACAACTGATGGTATCCATATTGAAGTTCAATCTTTGAAAAGTATTGAGCTCCATGCAGTTGGTCAAATAAATCATCAATGCGAGGTAGGGGATACTTGTTCTTTATTTTTATAGCATTGATATCCCTGTAGTCGATACATAACCTCATAGATCCATCTTTCTTTTTTAGAAAAAGAACAGGGCCTCCCCATGGAGAAACACTAGGGAGAATAAATCCCTTATTACTCAATTACTCTAGTTGTTTCTTTAGTTCAACTAATTCTACAGTGGCCATTATATAAGGGGTCTTCGATATAGGCCTTGATCTAGGAATTAAATCAATGGAAAACTCAACTTCTCATTCTGGAGGATGTCCAGGTAAATCTTTCAGAAACACATCTACATATTCTTTCACAATAGGTGCATCCTCTATTTGAACATTCCTTTCCTCACCCACAATCATTTCATCCTCTTCCTCCCCAATAATTGAATTTAGTTGAGCTACTGGGGGTGGATCTAGATAAGAATTAAGTGGTGACGATTCTGCTCTAAAGATAAGGTGTTCCTTATCATCATCATCAAAAATTGTAACCTCCTTATTATTACAATAAATCTTCTCATCATGGTTCGAAATCCAATCCATACCGAGGATTATATCAAACTCAATAATAGGTATGACGATGAGATCAGTAGATAAAGAACATTTATGTGCTCTAATGGGGACTGATTCACAAAAAATTGTTGCAATGATACTTCCCTTAGGAGTTTTAATTGAAAACTCCCTTGTTAAATCAAATTGGAAATATCTAATTTTCTTATAAAACTTGGAAGATATGAAACAATGTGATGATACAGAATCAAATAATTCATTTTCTAAACTTGAGGAAACCATTAAATTACCTACCACCATGTCTTTTGGAGCTTCTACCTCAGCAGTAGTGATAGCATAAGCTTGGCCTTGATCCCTTGGCCTTTTATGAGGTAAGTCCCCCATGACTCTTAGGAAATTCATTTACATAATTTCCCATCTCCCTGCAATTGTAGCGTTGGACATCAGTAGCTTCCTTCTTCCCCTTGCAATCACGAGCTTGGTGGCCTTTTTCACCACACTTGCAATAGACTCCCGTTCCTTTTAAGAAAGTTCTAGGGTGTTTCTTCCCACATTTACTACAGGATTTATATTCAACTTTTCCCTTCTTCCCTTTACTTACATTCCCATATTGATCAGCAGATCTCTTCTTCTATTGCTTTGCTTTAAAGTCATATGACTTAGAGAATTCTTTCTCTGTCTTGATAGCACATGAGAAAATGTCTTCGTACGACGAGAAGTATTGTGAGACTAATGCTTGACAGAGAAATGGTTTTAACCCATCAAAGAAATGATCAATATTACTGCTTGGGTTACGTATATAATCTCCAGCATACCTTGCCAACCTTGTAAAGTTAGCCTCATACTTTGTGACATTCTCATCCTCCTTTTGTCTCAGACTCAGAAATTGCCTTTCCATATCTTCTCAATGGTCACAAGGAAAGTATTTTTCTAAAAACAAATCTTTGAACTCCCTCCATTCCATATTTGATACTTCATCATCTTCCTTCGTGTTTTTAATCATTGACCACCATTGAACAACATCTCCAGTGAGGTGATAAACTGCCATGACAACTTTTTCCCTTTAAATACTCCCCAAAATCTGAAATATTTTCTCTAGCGAACTTATCCATTGCTCAGATACTAATGGATTTGTACTACCATTTAATGTTGGTGGTTGTTTCCTCATGAAGCGATCTAACATTGATCCTCCACGCTGCGGATCAATGTGATCCATATGGGTAAGTTTATTATTCATAACCTAAGTGAGTTATCCCAGTATGGTGATTAGTTGATCAGCACCAGTTGCATCACCATCTCCACTATAATTATCTTGAGCAGGAGGGAAATCCATACATGGAGTGCATGCATTGATACAATTTCCATTTCTTTCACTAGGCACCATTTCTAAACAATGGCATAAACTAGATCAGTTTATGAATCAAAATACATAATTCCATACTTATAAAACACTTAACATAAATTGAACTATTTATGGATATAATCCATAATCATAAAAATGTTTTCTTTGAGGAAGTATATACTCATAAACCCTTCATAATTATTTTTAAAGAAAATGAGATTTATCCTAAGCATATCCCCCAGGAGTGTTATAACCAAGAGTGAAGCAAGACCCGTTGTCATGCACCAGTTCCCGTTTGAGTCTAGCTCCAAGCAGTGTTTTCGGGTTTTACCCCTAGGTACATATGTACCAGAGCCACCTCTACCTGCTCGTATCCAGACAGGGATGTATTGCTCAGAAAACTCACAAAATCTCTACAATACCAAAATTCTAGGAAGTTCTTCTACACTAATCCTCAAAGTTCATCTTAGGTATACGTGCTCTAATTAGAGTTTATCTAAATCTATCTTCCAAGGTTTTTAATAAACTTCCTCTGATACCAACTGTAACGCCCCGACCCCAGTTACCCAAAGTCGGTGCATTATTACATAACATTGGCATGATCACAAGAAAGATCAAGTCTCGAAAGACCAATTAGTTTAGTAGCCTTGGAATAACTAGATACATTAATAAAGTTTACATTACAACATAAAATGAAAAATACAACAATATATTCTCCATAGTCCACACTCTTATCCCCTCATACTATCCCTGCAGGTCATTCATAAATTACTTCTTCACATCCGGGAAAAAATAAAACTTAGAAAAGGGGTGCGCTCAAATGCCCAGTAAGGATAACAATATAGCAGAAACTTTCATAAAAAATAATAAACATTTAAGGCAATGTATAACTAAAACAAAATACTTTTAAACTTGAACTTCAACATAGTATGGCAAAAATAAAATGAAATAATTCCATTTACTTATTCATATAGATATTCTACTAATCGAATAATCACATGCAATATCAATAACCACTTTCATAATGATGGAATGCATAATACCAGACTATCATAACCACATAGCCAAGGCCTCGTGCCAAGACTACAAATAAGATTTTGTCAAGGCCTTGTTCCAAGACACTAGTTTGTCTCATGAGACCTACCGATGCATTGAGGATCTGTAGTGGGCTCCACCCATCACATATTAAGTCCAATGTATTCCCATATGAAAAGATTTAAACATAACATAAACATTCGTAATAAAACTATCATAAGAAATGTAAATACTTCATTCATAAAGAATGAATGGTATAAAAATAACACATCCATAGTCAAACATATCACAAAACCTTCAATACAATATAGAAGTTTTGTATCATAATAAATCAACTTCAAATAAGCGTAAAATCCATCAAAGGATGTTGACATAGATGAAATAAAAACTCTTTTTAGAGAAACATCTCTTTCTATTGTGAAATAATTTAAGAGTAATATATTTATAAAATAAAACATTTTCTTTGAAAATATTCTGATAAGCTTATAAGGGAAGCTTTGAATATTTTATAACGGTAGAAAATAGCCTCACCCGCCGTATAAGTTAAAAAAACATTCATACCTTAATTCTGTCGAAAAGGTTAAAAAGCACCTTGTTTGGAAAACAACGGAAAGATTCCTTTATAAACCTCTTATAAAAAGTCAAACAAGGGTATAAATGACTTTAACCCATATTCTAGTAAATATTAAAAATGTTTTGAAATACATTTTTAAGAAACATGGATGTGGATGATAAAGAAGTCCCGGTAGATTATTACGTATAAACAACCTCGGATAATGAAGAGATTGCGAAATAAACCCTTACCTTGTAATTTTCCTTGGTTGGGGTAGGTTAAAATTCTGTATAATGGTGAAATAATTTTTATTAAATTATAAAATAATAATATAAATTAATATGATATCATATATGATCTTTTAACATTGATTTGTTAATAATATCTTAGTATTATCGTTGTTTCGGGTGTTAACTTACTCATTTTCTTTTATATGTTTTGTTACGTAAGCTGTGTTTTTCAAGGATAGGTTGTATATTAATCATACCCAGAATGATATCAAGTCCTTATATACTATTATTAATCATCAAATGAGAATTATACTTGAATGGATACGATGGAGAATGAATCTCATCACGTTCGTGGAGACGGTAGTCCGTACGTACGCACGAGCGACAATATCATTCTTTTGATATTAAAATAATATATAATTGGATGGTATATCATATATACATAATAATTATCATGTTATATTTATTATTTACATTAATTACACATCATTATTATACCCATCCAAATAATATTTTATTGAATAACAATTACACCACGACGTGGAGACGGTAAACCGTACGTACACACGTATGGTGACATGTTATTCAAAGGGTAAATAGAATACTGAATATGGTTGTACCATATTTATAATAACATCACAGTATATATAAGATACTGGATTTATTATTTTAGAATGGTAATAACAAGGAAAGAAGAAGTGGAAGAAGAAAGGAACTTGAAAAAGGGTGGTGAAAACATTACCTCTTCTTCGGGTTCATCCTTTTGATTTGATCAAAATGGCTCCATAGGTTGGCTTTCTGACTAAAGGAAGGCCTCTAGGATGAAGTGAGGGAAGTTTAGAGAGTATTTGGGCAGAGTTTGGCCGAGAAAAATGGCTTTGAAGGTGTGAATTAATGATAAGGGGGAGTTCCCTTTTATAAGAGGGGTGAGGGGCACCTTTGGAAAAGTTAGAAATAATATTTTATAATAAATTCATATTTGGTTTTTAATGGCTCCAAAGTGGATTATTTAAAGTTTAAGGTGGGTATGGGTCTAAAAACACTCAACCAATAGAATTTAGACAGGTTTGGGTCATTATATTAACCTTATCTTTTAGTTTTAACTCTTAGTTAATTAGTTTGACACTTACCATGTCACTTTGTATTTTTATATTATATTGTTAATAAACTTTCTATATACCTAAAAAATACCCCCAAGTGGTCCATTAATGATAAACCTATCATGATATAAGTCTCTTGGCCGAACCTTAGATATTTAGGAATTGAATATCAATTAATAATATAATATTTGTTTTAAAAACTCTTTTATGTCAATTTTGACACTATTTGGAAAATTTATTTTTGTGAAAATCATAACAGAATGATTACTTTGAAAAAAGTTAATTAAATCATTACTAACATGTCATATTAACCTATAAAATTAGTGGAATTCATAAAAAGTATCAAATTATATTTATTTGGGTATTTATAATATCAATTAGTTTAATTTTTCACTATTATGGTAATTACTGCATCATCATTGTATCATAAATAAATTAACTTATTTAATGTATAAAAATTATAAATAAAATATAATTATGTAGGAAATAACTTTATATTTCTAATTAATATTTATAGTTGAAAATCCAACATATATAACCCTATGTAAAAAATTGTTTTGCTAAAAGATATATGCTTATGTCATTTTTGTATTTATTTTAACTTAATTAAAATAAAGTGTCCCTATCACCTACAAGTGGCTCCATGGGGTCCCAAAATCGACCCAAAGATGACCATGGTCGGAAATGTATCCACCAATAAGGTTAACACACGTTTTAGGGTAATTTAGTATTATTATAATATTATTTTTTAACCCTTATTTACCGGATTTACCCTTTAACCATGGTAAATAAAATATTTACCGAAGTAATTATTCAAAATGTCTAAAAATAAAAGTTACCTATTTACACAATTTGGACATCTTGATTCCAAATATGGAATCCATTTTTTCAAATTCAAAACACATAAGTGGCAGCAATTAATTTAAAATTAATTTCCGCTGTCAAAACAAAAAGCGTGTTTTTAAGGTATAATAACTATCAAAGGATTGATACTTGTTTATTTTCGGTTTAATTGTGAAATTATGTCCAATTACCAACATTGTATGAAATGGTAAAAATATATTCTAAATATACTTTAAAACCACTCAAATTAATAATTTATCACTATTAATTATTTTGATTAAAAAAGTTGTTTTTAATTAAAATTTAGTAATTTTCACTATTCATCAAAATATTAAAGTTATCCGAAAAGTACCAAAATTTTACCTTAGGATAAATTCGATACTCTGAATCCAAAAATGAAGTCCATTTTGAGAGATAAAATTTCTAAAATTTTAAAAAGTAGGTATTACTATTCATAACGGCTAGTTTGATTGGTTGTGGTGTGTTAGAACTCGATGTTGCGTACAACACACGCTATTGCGTTATTCCAAGAGAAGCGTACCATAGAAGCTTGGGGTGTTACATAAATCATGGATTTGACTAATGATTATTTTTCTAATGATATTTCATGTGAATCCCATCATTTCATGTTATTTGAATATTTCTATACAGTCTATCAGTACAAGGGATGCATAGAAACCCTAGGTGGGTTGGTTTAGGAATTGAATGTCTTGGTGATGTTTTGATATAGGTGAGGTGTTCTTAATAGATGATTTGATATGGTCATATCTTTCCTTGATGAGATGGATACCCTTGAAGGGATAGAGGAAATAAATTTGAGATGCCTTTGGATTTCGAGATGCAAAGCACATAGAGTGATTTTGGTATCATAATCATGTTTGGGTGGAAAGATAGGTTCTATACCTAGAATTATTGGTTAGACGTGGTTTCTATGGATGATAGTTAGTGATCCTAGATTATTGGGTTTGTTATGGGTAGAGAATGAGTTTATGCTTTATGGATTTGGAATGATGACTGAGTGGTGGGTGATTATTACTTAAACCTCGGCACGACTGAAATTCCTTCGGATTGTTGGAATGGGAGAACAAAATGTGATTTTGGTTAGGTGATATCGACATAAAAGGAAAAAATTGTCAGTTTTTAGGAACATGAGCCTAGATTTTATGAGATAAAACTCATGGGAGCATGATTTTGGCTATGTGGTCAGGTGAAATGGTGGTGTACACCCATTGGGTTTATATGAGATCAAGTTGGATAGTGGAATAAAAACTTATGGGGAGTTTTTATAGGTTTAATCTACCTTTGGAGGAGAGTGAGGATTTACATGGGTTTTCATGGACAAATCCTTGATTTTCGAGGGAAAGTGTGTTTTGTGTAATGACTCAAACTATTATAAATTAAATTCCCCTTAAAATTTAATTAAATGTATTATTAGGTAATATGGTAATAGAAAACACATGCACTTATTTGGTTTTATTATGTCCTATCAAATTTAATTTTCCATTAGCAATCGTTACCAGTGATAATATAGTCATCGAACAATGATCAAATAATTAGTATAAATATAGGGTTTTAATAAATCCAACTGGCATAAAAAAGGAAGTGATAACCTCAACTAGTAGGATTATACCATATGAAGCCCATTTATTGGAGATTCTGAGGGATATATAATATATGGTAGTTATTATTTATCGATACCAATCTTAGATCCAATAACTTAAGCATGAGAAAAACCATTTATGGGATAATTTAAAGCTCATCGAGATCATGACCCAAACCATGTTTGCCGAACCACCCCATGAAAGTCCCACCGTCACACACTTTACCCTTAGGGATTTTTTTGGTGTATTAAAGGGATATGTATCAAGACCTTATAAATATGAGTATATAAATTATTTTTTATAGAATAATTAATATATTTTCATCATATTATTGTTACTTTATAAATGATTTTTATTTTGATTCAATAAAACACAAATAGTATTTTTGGTTAATATTAAAAAACTATTAAGGAATTTATTTTTATGAATTAATTGATTTTTTAATAAAATATTATTATTAAATATTTTTTATTAAATATGAATTATCATATAATTTTTATGAAGTCAAATGTAATTTTTATAAGGTTTAAAAAATTATTAATGTCAAAAAACCCAACATTTATTAATAAATGTAGATTTTATTTTAAAAGTAAAAATTCTAATATTTTTATAATTATTTATATAAAATGAATATTGTTTTTGGAATTATAATGTAAAAATTATTCAATGGTGAATTTTTCATAATTTTCAGAGATAGTCGAATTTTTGGGTAAAAATTAAATACTATATAAATATACTTTCTGTATAATGACATCATAATGAACTAAAAGTGAGATAAGAAATACTATAAAAGGTATAAATGACCAAATAAATGTTTTATATTTTAAATAATGATATTTTAAGTTTACTTTATTAATGTTATAAATCCATTATGAATCCTCCAAAACCATTAATATATTTTAATGTTTTAAAACCATCTCTTTAAGAGTATGACTCACCTCCACATAATCAATAGAATTATTTTATCAATTTCATCCCTTATAATTATGAAATAATTAAAACCACTCCCATTTGAAAAAAAACATGTGCAAAAAACATGGGAAGGTTTGTGGATTTGTATATTTTATTATATGGAGTCCAAAACCAAAGTTTGAGAAATAATAAAGAAATCCCCACTCTTTTCCAATATAAACCCACCCAAACTCCTATTTCTCTTCACTAAAACTACTTGGAGCATACAATTACTATACCTTAATCTCTATAAAGTCCTCCCAAGGTTCCCTAAATCTCTCAAGAATCTCCTCCCAAGAATTTGGATTCACACACTCAAGTATGGGATCCTTTCCTTCTTTTCTTTAACTCAAGTTTCTTTATTATCTTATGCCTTCTGTTTCCAATTTCTTATGTTTGGATATGTCTTTAAATGTACCTATCACTTTATATTTTATTTAAATATTATGATATAACCATTTCACTCTCATCAACCCATTTTATGAATTTTTACGTGATGCTATTATGCTGTCGAAATTTCGCTGTGATTTTCCATGAAAAAACAATTGTGTAGTGAATACCATAACCATTTACTATAAAGGGTGTTAAAATTTATAAAATTATTCCTCTTTTTCATGGTAATTATATTTATTTATTCTACACTCCATGTTTTTGTAGTAAAAGGTGATGACAAATGATTCCATGTTTTATGATCTATGTGTCACACTTAAGCATGAGAATGAAATGAATGTGCCGGGTGTGCCCAAAATTACATAAAACTCCAATGAATTTAGTAATGTTTAGTCTCATGAGAAGTCATAATAGGATAAGGAGTTAACTTTATTACTTTATTTTACTTTTTTCCCATCATGATGTTTGGCAGTTATCCTTGACCTATATTTTTATGTAGTGTTTTAAGTTACTACAACATTTCCCACTACTAGAAAAAAGGCCTATACCCACAGTTCAAAACCGTGGGTATAACCCCCAAAACTGTGGGTATAGGCTATACCCACAGTTTTGGGAACCATAGGCTGGAACGACGTCGGTATAGGGGTCTTGACTTATACCCACGGTTTGGTAGAACTGTGGGTATAGGTGTGTCACACACCAACACCACGCTGTACAGCGTGGCAGGGAACTTACACCACGGTTTTCAAACCATGGGGAATATATTCAATTCATTTTAAAAAAATAATGTACAACAAGGATTGAACCTTGCACGCTACGCCTAACAGCGAGCCCCTGGACCAATCGAGCTGCATTTTTTATATGTTATATATACATATATCAGTGGATATATATTAATATATATCCACGTCGCATATTAAAAAAACGCGGCCTTGGGGTTTCGAACCCTCGCCTCCGGCTACTCGTTGCAACAATGCCCCATGATGGAACAAACAAGCTATTAATTTAATCTGTTATATATTCCTACATCTGCGTAAATATATTAATATAAAAGGTATTTAAATTCAAAAAATGCTGCTGCGGAGATTCGAATGGTGGTCTCGCAATGCACCTCAACGCCGCTTTTCAGTAATGTACCAACCGAGATAACATTATTATTTGTTATATGTACATTCATATGCTTATATATATTAATATGATCCGTAAAAAAAAAACTTTCCACCAAATTTTTTTCGTGTCTCGCCTAATGTTTTTTTCCCTCCATAACACGGGAAAGCTATACCCACGGTTCTAGAGAACCGTGGGTATAAGTCTTCAAAAAAAAAACCGCAATACCTACGGTTTTGAAGAACTGTCGGTATAAGTCTTTAGAAAATACCATATACCAACAATTTTCTCCAAAAATGTGGGTATAGGTCTTAAAAGAAAACAATACCCACAGTTTTTGGCACAACCGTGGGTATAGGTGACCTATACCTACGGTTTTGGAAAACCATGGGTATAGGTTCACATACTATCCCTATACCCACGATTTTGGAAAACTGTGGGCATATGGTTACCCTATACCCACGGTTTTTTGCAAAACCGTGGGTATATACCTATTTTCCAATAGTGTCCCATGTTATGATTATCATTATATATCATGTATTATTATTTATATTTATGATTACTACTCTTATTATTCCCCATTGATAAAAATATTGTATAACATGTATTATTCTCTTCATGTTATTCCATTTTTATTCCCTTACTAGTCTTTATAGCTCACCCCTTTCTTATGTATGTCCCTAGGTTATCCCATATAGTTTTAAAAGCCATGGAATTCTAGAATCATGTTAAGGAAGTTTTCAATAAATATGTTATTTTTCCTATTTAAATTGTTATGTAATATACCAAATCCAAAAATACACTATACTTCTAGATATTTCAGTTTGTATTAAGTGTAATATTTTATAATGGATCATGTATTAATGTGAAATAAAGAGCAGGGTTGTTATAGTTGTTATCAAAGGAAAAGTTCATTTATTTTTGGGATTAGGATTAGAAAACTATAGAGAAAGCCTTAGGGATAAAGACTAAGTATAAGAAAAAATCTCTAAAGTGTAGAGAAAGTGGTTTATCAGGAAAATAAATTCATGTCTAGATATTATAAGTGGATGTGGTTCTATCATAGATGTACCTTGGGGTAACAACTCTGATAATGTGTGCCCGGCTTGACTCGGTGTAACTTGGTACATGACAATAGGCCTTACTGCACACCTGTTTTGAAAATCATGGGGGATATGATTTGGTAAATTTATAATCTCATTATGAAATATTATTAATGGAAAAATAAAATACCAATAATAGTATATGTTAGTAAATAGATTATGGATAACATAAATTGAAGCCTAGAAAATCACAAGTTAAGTAAATATATATAATTTATAAGTTATCCCTTTAATGTCATTGGGTTACCCTTTTATATGTTTAATATTTTAAAAATACTCATCCCTACTTTTCCCTTTATTCTAGTAAATGTCAATAAATAAGAGAAATCGGGTAAACAATCAATGTTATGGGAAATGTGATGAATCCCCCAATGAGATGACCAACTTGATGGGAGCATGAAACACAAACATTTTGATTATACTCTCTCAGCTAAATTAGGGTTTGAGTAGAAACATATATCAGGAGGAGCACCAAAATACCACTAATAGACAATAATCTATGATTTAGAGATTTATGAAACAAAAGCCTATGACATTCAAGGGATCATCTGATCCCTTAACCACAAAATAATAGATCAACTCCATTGAGAATATCTTCTCCATACTTCAATGTTTTGAGAAAGAGAAGGTTCTATTGGCTATTTATAATATGGAGGGATAAGATGATCAGTGGTGGAAATTGATCACAAATATGAAGCCTGAGAAAGATATCAAAGTGATGGGGTGGATGTAATTTTATAAAATGTTTTTTGATAAATATTTTCCTCGCACTCTTCATATTAAAATGGAGAGGGATTTCCTTAACCTCAAGAAAAAAGACAATGAATCAATCGAGGCGTATGAGAAAAAATTCACAAGACTTGCATGATATACCTTAGGATTTGTATTTACCCCCAAATTCAAGGTTGAAAACTTCTTTTGTGAGATAAAACCTAGTCTACAAAATACCTAAAGATCTATGACTTTGATAGCTATGAAGAAATTGTCCAATGTGCCCTCAAAGTCTAAATGGAGGTCAGATAATCTCAAGGGTATTATAGTGATAATAAGTGTAAAGTTGAGTTTAATTCCAGTGGGTTTATGGAGAAATATAACGGTGCTAAGAAATTTCAGCATCCCACTTTTCAAAGATGAAGAAAGATGCACCTCAGAAATTACCTAAGGAGGATGAGGAAATGATTTTGTTGTGGGAAGGAATGGCAAATAGCTAAATATTTTCAATAGGAGAAACCCACTAATGTGACATATGAAAGGAATGATCTAGTCAACCCTCAAAACATTGTTCATTGATACAACTACAAGTAACTGTGGCACTTGTCAGACCGATTCACTAATCCAAGGGTTTCCAGAGATAACCAACAACCTCTAAGGTAGCAAGGGAGATATTTATCCATCACAACCACTGAGGTGGATCTCAAAAAAAAGTGGTGGCATGTATTATAGTTATTCAGTAAAGGATAGTGAACTTAATTTTTTGATTTTGGTTCTACGCATTACTTCATATCATGAAATATTACCATAATTATTCAAATACCACCACAATGCTTGGAAATGGAGTTTTCATTGAAAAGGAAAAATATGTAAATTATTGCATCCTAATTATATAACTCCTCTCCTATCACAATTTGTGGGATAAAATTTCCAAATAACCTTTTCATACTCCATTTGGTGAAATTTGATGTAATTTTTGGGCATGTATTGGATTTCCCTACATAGATCCAACATAAATTTCCATGAGAAGGAAATCCCTCTCCATATTATAAATTGACCCATGATTCTATACAAGTACAAAGAGGAGGATGAATCTTATTTAACATCAATATCATAAGAATAAATATTATTTCCCTATTATAAAGAATATCTAGATTAAATGATTGAGTCCATGTAAAGAATCATCCCCAAAGACATGCCTATTGTGAGAGAATATTCTGATGTGTTTCATAAGGAATTTCCTGGTTTTCCTCCTAGCTGAGAGATTGAATTTTCAATAGAGATTACTCATGGGGAGTTTCCATTATCCAAGACTTTGTATAGAATGGTTGTTGTGGAACTTGAGGATCTTAAGAAACAACTACATGAGAATCTGGATAAAGGGTTCATATATCCAAGTACTTCACCATGGGGTGCACCAATCCTATTTATCAAGAAGAAAGATGAGTTAATGCACCTTTTCATTGATTATCATGATCTCAATAAGATCAAAATAAAGAACACATATCCTATGCCACATATTGATGACTTTGTTCAATTAACTATTGTCTCCAAGGTAGATCTACTACCGAGATATTACCAAGTTAGTCTGAAGAAGGAGGATATCCCCAAGACTAATTTTTATACAAGGTACAGGCACTATGAGTTCATAGTGATGCCTTTCAGGCTCACTAATGCTCTAAAAATATTCACGGGATTTATGAATAGAGTCTTTATAGATTACCTAATTTTTTTTGTAGTCTATATTGATGATATTCTAATATATTCCAAAACCAAGGAGGAGTTTGAGGAGTATCTGAGAACTTTTCTAAATACCTTGCGAAAGGAGAAGCTTTATTCCATGTAAAACAAATGTGAGTTTTAGTTGAAGGAAGTCCGATTCTTGTGGAATATCATCACATGAAATGGGATATCTATTAAACCTTCAAAGATAGAAGTAATTTAATGATGGATGAGGCGGAAATCAGTGACAAATATACATAGTTTATATGGATTAGATGGGTACTATCATTGATTTTTGAGAAATTTTTCATGATTATCAAATCCTCTAACCAATATAACTCGTAAGGGAGTAAAGTATTCCTGCAATGAAGAATGTGAAGAGAGATTAAAGGAACTGAAAATAAGGCTTATCACTACACCTTTTCTCACACTACCCACAAGTGGAGATCTTTTTGTGGTATTCAACGATGCTTTGAAGAAGGTCTTGGGTTGTGAGTTAATAAAAAATGAAAAATTCATAGCTCATGCATCAAGGTAGTTGAAATTTTAAAAACAGAACTACCCAATGAATGATCTGGAGTTGGATATAGTGATCTTCACTTTGAAAATATGGTGGAATTATCTCTTTGGGTATAGGTGTGAAATATATATATCACAAAATCCTCAGGTATATATTCACACATAAATACATGAATATATTCTAACAAAGATGGTTAGAGCTGATCAAGGACTATGTATGCTCAATTCACTACCGTCCTGGTAAAGTGAATAACGTGGAAGACACTATAAGTAGAAAGGATCCAACAATTCTATCATTTATGAGAATTTAGAGGGATATGATCTTCTTAGATTTGAAAAGGATGGACACGGGAACTATAAATTAAGGGACATAATCAATCCTTTCACAAATTATTGCTCAACCACCCCTTATGGAAAAGATAAAGGATGCTCATAGAAATGATGTGGGAATTTAGAAGAAATTGAAAACTATAAGAAAAGGGAAATCCTCTGATTTTAGTGTTAATGAAGAATGAGTTTTTAGATTTAGGTCAAGACTATATGTACCATAAAATCAAGAGTTAAAAAATGAGCTATTGGATGATGCACCTAGATCAACACTCTCCATCCACCCAGGAAGCACAAAGATGTATCGAGATCTATGAGAATACTATTGGTGGTACAATATGAATAAGGATATCACAGATTATACATCAAGATATATTGTATGTAAGAAAGTAAAAGTGGAAAGGAAAAAATCCAAGGGTATAATACAACCATTACCCATACGTAAATGGAAATGAGAAAACATCACCATGGACTTTGTCACTGGGCTTCTGAAGACATCAAGAGGGAACAATTTTATATGGGTTGTGGTAGATCATCTTACAAAGACTGCACAAGTCATTTTGTTTCGAGTGGATTTATAACTAGATAAACTTTCATTGATATACATCATAGAAGTGGTAAGGATGCATAGAGTACCACTATCTATTCTATCTGATCAAGATCTAAGATTAACCTCTATGTTCTAGAAGAGTATTCAACACAATCTGACTACTAAGTTGAACTTCATCATGATCTATCACCATCAAATTGAGGAAAAAACTGATCGAACTATCCAGACAATCGATTAAATGTTGAGAGAAAGATCAATTGACTTTAAAGGAGGATGGAAAAAATATATTCCTATGGTTGAGTTCTCTTACAACATCAGTTTCTAATCAAGCATCCAAATGTATCCATATGAAGTTATTCATGGGAAGAGGTTCAAAACACCTACATGCTGAGATATAGCTGGGGAATAAAAAATAATAGGTCCTAAAATGGTAAAGTAAATGGTGGAAAAGGTCAAGACCATTAAACATCACATCAAGGTTGCTCAGAGTCAACAAAAGAGCTACAATGACAATCATTGATGAGACCTAGAGTTTGATGTTAGAGACATGGTATTCCTTTGCATATATCCATGGAATAAAGTCATAAGATTTCTAAATAATGGAAAGCATAGTCCAATATACACCATCGCCTTTGATATCCTTGATCACATAAGAGTGGTGGCCTACCAAATTGAACCCATACCTAAACTATCTCAAGTATATGGTGTATTCCATGTATCCCTATTGAGAAAGTACATACCAGGCCAATCTGATTTACTCAATCCAGAGGTGGTACCATTATAGAATGAAATTTCCTAGGAAGGGAATCTGGTGAAGATATTAGATCATAGAGAAAAATTTATATAAAATAAGAAAATTCACCTTATTAAGGTGTTGTAGAGAAACTAAAATTTTGAAGAAGAAATGTGGAAAATGGGGGAGGTGATGGAACAAAGTAACCATCATCTGTTTTAGTGTTGTAAAAGAAAATTTTGAGAGAAAAATTTATTAATGGGGGAAGTTTGTAATGACCCAAACTTTTATAAATAAAATTTCCCAATAAATTTATTTAAATGTATTGTTATGTAATATGGTTATAGAAAAAACATGAAATTATTTGGTTTTATTATATCCTATCATATTTAGGGGGGAAACATAGTAGTCCTCATCTATTTTAGTGTCGTAAAATAAAATTTTTAGGGAAAATTTATTAAGGTAGAAAGATTGTAATGACCCAAACTGTTATAAAAAAATTTCCCTTGTAATTTGTTTAAATGTATTATTATGTAATATAGTTATAAAAAAACATGCAATTATTTGGTTTTATTTAATTTACCATTAAGAATAATTACTATTGATAATATATCCATTGAACAGTGATCACATGATTACTATAAATATAGAATTTTAACAAATTAATTTAACACATACAAAGGAAGTGATGTCCTCAACTAGTTGGATAGTACCCTATGAAGCCCATTTATCTGGGATTTCAAGGGAGATAGAATCTCTTGAATTTTCCCTTGAACAATACTAATATGAGATTCAATAACTTAATAACGAGATAAACTATTTACGAGATAAGTTCAAGATCATCGAGATCACAACCCAAACCATGTTCGCAGAACCGCCCCATGAAAGTACCACCATCGCGCACCTTACCCTTAAGGTGTTTTCTAGTGTATTAAAGGAATATGTATCAAGAACCTATAAATATGAGTATGTAAATTATTTTTTATAGAATAATTAATATATTTTCATCCTATTATTGTTACTTTATAAATGTTTTTTATTTTGATTCAATAAAACACAAATATTATTTTTTGTTAATATTCAAATTCAATTAAGGAATTTATTTTGAATAATAAATGTATTTTTTAAATAAATAATATTTTTATAAAATATTATTATTAAATTAATTTTATTAAATATAATTTATCTTATAATTTTTATGAAGTCGAATGTAATTATTATAAGGGTTCAAAAACTATTATTATAAAAAACCCAACATTTCTTAATAAATGTAAATTTTATTTTAAAAGTGGAAATTAAAATATTTATATAATGTGAATATTATTTTTGGAATCATAATGTCAAAATTATCCAATGGTAAATTTTTCATAATTTTCTGAGACAATCAATTTTTTGGGTAAAAATTAAATACTGTATAAATATACTTTGTGTATTATGATATCATAATGACCCAAAAGTGATATAATAAATAATATAAAATGCATAAAAGACTAAATATATGTTTTATATTTAAAATAATGAGATTTTGAGTTTATTTTATTAATGTTATAATTCCATTATGAGTCCTCCAAAACCATTAATATATTATAAGGTTTTAAAATCATTTCTTTAAGAATATGACTCACCTCCACAGAAGCAAAAGAATTATTTTCTTAAATTTGGACCTTGGACTTATAAAATAATTAAAACCAATCACATTTTGAATAAATCATGGTCAAAACCATGTTAAGGTTTGTGTTTTTGGTTATTTTATTATACAAAGTCCAAAACTTGAGTTTGAGAAATAAAAAAGGAATCCCCACTTCTTTCCTATATAAACCCATCAAAAATCCTATTTATCTTCACTAAAACTATTTTTAGCATGTAATTAATCTAACCTACTCTATCTAAAGTCCTCCCAAGATTCCCCAAATATCTCAAGAAACCCCTCCTAAGCATTTGGAGTCACACACTCAAGTAAGAGATCCTTTCCTTATCTTTTTTCATTAAAGTTTATTTATTATCTTATGTCTTCTATTTCTAATTATTTATGTCGAGATATGTATTTACATGTAGAAATTACTTATTATTTTATTTTAAAATTATTATATACCCATAAATATTTAATCAACCCATTTTATGAATTTTTATGTGATGCCTTTATGCTGTTTAAATTTCGCCGTAAGTTTCCATGACAAAAATATTATGTAGTGAATACGATACCCATTTACTATCAAGGGTGTTAAAATTTATACAATTATATCTATTTGAATTGGTAATTACATTTATTTATTCCACACTTAATTTTCATGGAATAAAATGTGATGATAAATGATTCCATGTTTTATGATCTATGTGGCACAATTTAACATGAGAATGAAATAAATGTGACGGGTGCTCCCAGAATTATATATCCCTCCAATGCATTGGGTAATGTTTAGTAACATGAAACATCATTTTGGGACATGGAGTGAACCTAATTCCTTTATGTTACTTTGTTCATCATGATTTCTTTGCAGTTAGCCTTGAACTATGTTTATGATGTAGTGTTTTAAGTTAGTTCCACATTTTTCATGTTATGATTATCATGCTATATCATGTCTCATTGTTCATGTTTATGATTAATACTATTGTTATGACCCATTGATATTCCTATTATCTAGATTGTATTATTATCTTTATTTTATTTCATTTTTATTACCTTACTGATCTTTATATCTCACCCCATTCTTATGTATGTCCCCAGGTCATCCCATAGAGTTTTAAGAGCCAATGAATTTTAGAAGTATATTAAGGAAGTTTTCAATAGAGATATTGTTTTTTATATTTAAATTATTATGTAATATACCCAATCTCCAAATACACTAGAATTATTTATTTTTAGGGTTGTATTAATTTTAATATTATGTAATGAATCATGTATTAATGTGAAATAAAGAGCAAGGTTGTTATATATTGGCTGCATGTAGTGCCTGCTTGGTTCATGGCCTAGAGGAAAGGGGCCATGTGTAGGTCCATTGGGAATTTTCTGAGCTCTAAGGGAACATTATAATTACAAAAGTTATGTTGGTGAGTACCCTAGTTCCAATATTATTGGAAGAGAGTCATGGGAACTTAGTGGAGTTTGGTGACGATCACACTTGGAGCATGATCAGGGATGAGGTGTGATTTTTTCAGTTCGGTTATGGGTAGAGAAATGATGGAAATGGTGGAATTCCAATGGAAGTGGTGGAATGAGATTTTTTTAATAATTAGATGTTTTTATCTATGGTATGAGGAGACCTCTGATACCGATCAAAGTGTCCTGGCATAACTGATTTGAGTTTGGTCCTTGACATGGGTTGTAAAGGATATGATAAGCATGGATCATGAAGGGTGATATGTATATAATGATAGAACCTATCTAGT
Source organism: Viscum album (assembly GCA_963277665.1). NCBI lineage: Eukaryota > Viridiplantae > Streptophyta > Magnoliopsida > Santalales > Viscaceae > Viscum > Viscum album. The sequence continues at coordinate 1,626,033,053 of OY728156.1, read as the reverse complement.
TCAGTGATATGGGAGTAGTGTAAGGTAATCCTACCCTAATAATTTAAAATAATAACATTATGTCTGATAGTGTATACGACATGCAACACAGGGCTTAAATGACCTAAAAAATATGTTATTTAAATTTAACCATTATAACCTAGTCATTGAATTGGTAGATATAAATAATCTATAACAAATTACGAAATATATAAAAGGTTTTTAATAAATAAAATTTTATTTAATAATTATTAGTAAATAATCCTTCAATTTTTAATGAAGACATTTTATTCGAAAAAAATGTTTTCTTCAAAAACTATTTTTATTGCTTTTTGTGAGAAAATATTATAACTAATTTTGAAACTTTTATAAAATTTATTTTATAAAATTAACATCATTTTTTAAATTATCATGTCAAAAATAACTTAGAGTAAAATTTTGGGATTTTTTCATAATGATAGTTTTTTTAAAGAATAGTGAAAATTATCGAATTCTCAAATACAATCATTGCTTTTCATTAAACAAAGTAATTTAAAAGCCATATTATAATTTAGATTTGGTATTAAAGTTAAATAAAAACCATATTATTTATAATAATATAATTAATTTCATTTTAATCATAAATTTTCATGATTTTGGTAGAAGATTATTTTGTATGCTTAAAAATGCAGTTTTTTTGAAAAATATTTTTAAGTACATAAAGATTATCCATTTTGATTAATTAAAATTACCCATAATAAGTAAAATTTAAATGAAATTTATAGAATATAGATATATATATATTAATTTAAATCCTTTTAATTATGGTTTCCAGTTATGTAGTTAATATAAAATCATATATTTCTTTAAAAATGCATTTTCTTAAAAAATTGCTTTTTGTCACGCTTTATAGGATTATTATAAAAATAAATTTCTTACAATTATAGAAATTAAATTTAGTAAAGTTGATTATATATTTTTAATAATCATTATTAATATTATTTAATATGGTAATATTAATTTTTTGTCATAATGGATAGTAAAAATAGTAAAAATATGTTACCATGATTAAGGTTAAAACAAGTTTTTGGGGGTTAAACTAAAGAGATAAGGGTTAAAATAACCTAAAAACATGTCTAAATCCTATTTTCTGGACATATTTAAACCTTTATCACATTATTATTTAAATTTAATTTTTTATTGGACACGTTACCGTGAAAATGACCTATATAATATTTTAGGTAATTAAAAAGACAAAAATGTCACTCTATTGCATTTAAATATCACTCATGTGTTCACAAAGGGACAAAAGAAAGTAGAGAATGAATATAAAAATTTATTATTAGAATAATTAAATTAATTTATTAATTTTAATTTATTTATACTTTTTGTTAATTATATAATCACCTTAACTTAATATGCATTGCTGATATAATATTTATTTATTTAAGAAGAAAATAAAATAAATGATTTTAAAAATATTAAAAATAATATAATATGAATGAATTATTGTGATGAACAAATTTTTTAGAAAATTATAAAACATTTTAGTTTTCCTAAAGTCTTATATTCTAATTCTATTTTTGCTTTTATGTTTTTAAAGTCAAATTTAATGAATAGGGTCAACATTGACATTAATAATATTTTATAATAAATAATGTTTTATTTAATGATTTAAAATTCCAAAAAAAATATTTTATTGAGAAAAGAAATTGGGATATGGTTTATGATATCAACCATGGTCCATTTATGTGCTATTTTTCTCTTTATAGGAACTTTATTGACCCTTAAAGATTAAGAACTTTAATACCATGGTAATTGTCAAAAAGAATTAACATAGGATAAACCAAAAAGATAAGGGTAAAAAAATCAACTAAATTTGTCAAATTTTTCTCAAATGAGATTATTTAAACTCATAATCATATTATATTTGAATATTATCAATTTTTATCCATTTTAATATGAAAATTAATTTATATTAATTTAATACTTTAAGAAATTCTAAAAGTGCCTCTCCCCTCACTTATTAAAGGCCACATACACTTTTCTTTTCTTAAAACTTACAAAGGATTTTGATTTAGAAAATACCTATCCATATACTTACCTTAAACCCCTAACCAATACCTATAGTCCCCCATTTTATTAAAAACCCATCCTAGGAAGGCTTTATGTATAATACAAAAGAGGTTTTCCGAAGAAGAGGTATAGTTATTAACTATGTGTTTTCATTTTATTTCTTCTTATAACTCCTAAAATTAGTCTTTAACCATGATTAAATAATAAAAATTTTATATTAAATATAATTATATGTTATTATTTTAATCTCATAACCTATATTCATATATTCTTCCATCAAATGGGAAATGAAACCATCGATCGTGTGTATGGCATACTACCACCTCACGAACTTATATAATTAAGTTTCCATCACAACCTCTCACGAATAGAGATAATGATGGATTTAATGTTTATATAAGATATTTATGAAATAATTATACTAATATAATTATAATATCACATCTACTTTATTACCTTCCAATCCTTTGGAAAATAATAACGTCGCTTGTGCGTATACGTAGACTACTGCCTCCATGAAGTAATGTGAATGATTTTAATTTTACTTTAAAATGGATGGTAATAAGGATAGTTTTAATGTATATATATGATATATATGAAATAAAAATTAATCTTTAATGGTAAAATATTATTTAAATTTCTTTCATTCCATACGTTAAAAAATAGAAGCAACGTTCATGGGTACGTACAACCTACTCTCTCCATGAATGATGTAATTTATTTCTTTATCTATAAATTTAATGGTTGACTATAAATATATATAAAATTAATAAATTTTATATTTATATCATGATTAAAATAATTTATATTATGGAATTATAATAAAATTAAAATTACCAAAACTACTGAACCAAAACATAAATGAAAAATGAAGCAGTTATCACTAGAAATAGTGATTTTAATAAAGAATTATTAATACACAGGTGATAAAAGGATATAATTAAATAATATATGGTATTATATATGTGTGTATATTTATTAAATATATTTATAATTAATCTATATTTATGATACATGAGTTTTGAACATGTATGATGGAAGTCGGACCTCAGGTAAGGGTTTCTCATAGCACTTAAATTTTTGTGAGACATGTACCATATTCTCATATTGTTTCTATTATGTGGTGTATATACATACCATGAATTTATTTTATGATTATTTTCATGAAAATTAACTGGATTTAAAAATCTATATAAGGATATCTATTTCACGAGGTTTTGATTCTGATATTACCAAAGTGGTATGGGTTTTATGTCTCACTTTTATTTTCCGTGAGACATATGTCATATTCATATCTTGTTTATTTTATATATTGAATATAACACACATGAATGTATTTTATTAATATTTTCATTAAAATTATGGGGATATTTATATCAATTTATGTTTATCTCTTTAATTATGTTTGATTCATAATTTACCAAAGTAGTAAGTGTTTTATGTTACAATCTCATTATTTATTATGATTGTTACAATTATATATATAATGGTGAAATATTATGATCTATATCTCAAGAAACTCATGATTTTTTGTACCCTATGTTTATTTATGGATATTATATATTTTCATTTAATTTTTCTCTCTTTAAGTACTCAAGAGACCATAAGAATATTTTTAATAAAAACCAACTTTGTATATCCCATCGATCAAAAATATTTTTTCTTCCACATCCATGTTTTCTAAAAATTATTTCATGAATGTTTTTAATATTTATATATGATTTGTTAAAATAATTTTGAACCATTTATTAATTTTTTCAATTTTTTTAAAAGGAATCTTCTACCCGTTTTCCAAATGAGTTATATTTCAATCTTTACTAGAAATGTGAATGGAATATTTGTTTTAATGTATATGAAATGAACATAATTTCCCACCATCATGAAAAATAAGTAATTTTAAGCTTCTTTTACATGTTTTCTAGATAATTTTTAAATAAAATTTTTTCCTTAATATTTGGGAATTTTTTTGATTTTAAATAAGTGATTTCAAAGTGAAAAAGCTATTTTCCTTAGGATGTACTTCAATGAGTCTTTAAAATAATTTTTATATATGATATAATCCTTTGAGGTTAATTATGTTTTATGGGGGATATTATCCAGTTATTCTATTCTTATTATTTATATAGATGATTTATGATTATGATGACAAGAAGTTCATGAAACCCATTTCTTTTTCATAGGTTATGCTATAATGAAATGTTTATAAAACCTATTTCCTTTTCATAGGTTATGATGTGTTGAATGTTTTGTGATATTGTGTCACACATATATATTATTTTCATTATGTGATGGGTGAGACCAAAATTATATATCCCTCCAATTCATTAGGTAAATATGGATAACTCATGAGGTAAATATTTGATGCATGAACCTGATTTCATGTTCACAGTTTCATGTGTGGACATGATTTTCATGTCCATAATATTAAGCACGGACCTGGTTTTAATGTTCATAAGTTCATGTGTAGGATATACTTTCATGTCCATATGATTAATCATTGACCTGGTTTTCAAGTCTATAAGTTTATGTGAGGGCCTGATTTCATGTCCTTAACTTAATAAGTGAACCTGTTTCTATTTAACCATATAAAAAATGTTATAATATTTTGTTTTATGATATTCCTATGTATATTTTATACTCTAATGGATCATGATAGTTGATTTATTTTATGATTAAAGTATTATGAAATATCAATATTTATAAAATAACTGAGGATTATGATCTATATTATACATGGTAATGCTAAGATCATTCTCTAATACCCCTATGTTCATGTTATTCCTATGTAATCATTGATACCACCCTTGTTTACCCTTACTAAGAATCTGATATCATCCTTTCTTATGTTTCATTTTCCTAGGTTATGAATAATTGTTTTTAATAGGTTACGTCTATAATGAGTACTAAATGGGGAGATCCTTGTGAAAGATGTTTAAGATCTTTCATGATATAAGAAGACCATGTATCTAGTTCCTAAAGACACTAAAAAATTATGATAATTGGTAATTTATTTATGAAATGTAAATAATATTCATCTAAAAAGATGTAATATTTATGTATGTAAATCTAGGGTCATTATCGTTGGTATTATAGGATACATTTAGTTAACCTTTGGAAACTAGGATGAGAAATATTTTGTGAGAACCCACATGATAATCCTAAGGATAGGAGAACATAATAAGTTATGGTAAATAAAGGAGTATATTTTTCCTAGTAAAACATCTGTCTCTGGATACTAAAATTGGGCATTATTTTTGAAAAATTTCATCAAGGGGTAATAACTATAAAAGGGTTTGTCACATATATCTCATCCATCATTATGGTGCAGGGTGATTGTTCCCTTACTGAACACTTAGTTTGACAATTTTGGGGGATATTCTTAGGTGAATTAACATTTTATTTATGAAAAATCATGAAGTATTTGATTATAAAATGATCATAAATGACCTAGGTAAAACCTAAGGTTCCATAAATTGAAAATAAAATTCTATGATTTAGACATCCTATAAATGAATCGTCATGATTATATAGTTTCCCACTATGATTATTGTTTCAGAAAATATTATTTTTTGGTTTTATAAAATGGATGGAGGCAATAGAATTCATGATAATGGTGAATGTGATGGAAAATGGATGGATTTTACTCATAATAAACTAAATGAATTTGGAATTGTAAGGTAAAACATTATAATTATGCCTAATTATCCATCATGATATATAATCAAAAACAAGAACATCAGTGATATTCCTATAATGTCAAATAATATGAATACATAGTTTTATGAATGTTTGTGTGGTAATTGACATATAGGGAAGAAGTATCAATTTCCTTCATGTTAGAAATGTGCAAAAAGAAACTCATTAGAATATCTCTAAGGAATAATAAAATTTTTTATGCCTAGAAAATAAAGGAATATAGAAACAAATTTCTATAGAGTTTAACGTATTATATATGGGGAGCATAGAAATTATCTAAGTCAATTAACTAATTCAAGAGTTAACTTCTATAATAAGTAAGGACCCATGATATACCAATTATTGTTAAAGGATTGAAGTGTTTATGTTTTGGGATTTGAGAATTATGTTGTAGAAGTGTTATATCTATGATATTTTGGTTATAATAATCATGAAATATCTTAGTATTGTTTCACATTAGTTTTTATTGAAGTCTTTCAATTAATATGTTGAATGGTACCGATGAACTAGAAAAGTGATTTAAAGGAAAGGTGATATTTTATAGAAAACACATGATTAGGGGAAAGATAAACCTTAATATGTTCCTGATATCAAATTAATAACCTTTAGTTGGGATAAAGTGATTATTGAAATTGATAAAGTAAATCATATAGTATTGGTGACCTTGAAAATGACCAATGATTTGGTGAAAAATAAATTTATGATGGATTTTACTTAATTTTTTGGATTCATGGAATATATTTGATAATATGTGATTTTATTTAAGGAATAGGGATAAATTTAATTTTGGAAGTAATTTTCTTTTCATCAAGGTTTTTGGTGACAAAGGTATTCAAATATTTTGTATGTGACATTAATAGTTACTTTATAATGTTTAAGGGATTAATGTTATGTTTATTTTTAAAATTTAGTGAACTTATTTGTAATTTTTTTAATTTTGAATTTAGTTGGACATATTTTGGAAGGTTTTAAAGGATAAATACTTATAGAATGGATTATATTTAACTTTGGGTGTTACTGTTGGGGTTTTAGATATTAATATATTTTATTTGATAACTTGATGTAAATATTTTGGTTTTAGTTAAAATTTTAAGACAAAGAGAAATATTGGTCATTATTTTATTGATTTTATGATCTATTAAAAGTTAATTTTATTTCTTTAGGCATAAAAAATTAATCTTTGATATTAACTTCTTTGACTAATAAATGTAGTGGAAATTGATCGAAGCACAACCATAGGATGAAATTGTGATTATAAGATAAAAATATATCTAATAAGTATATTTTTTTTGTGTTTTATATATATATAGTAAAGTAATCCCTCAACATTAGGAAAAGTATCCTGAAATAAAAATGTTATACTTTTACCTACATTTTTGATTAATCAATTGGCATTTAACCTATAATTGATTTATAGTTGTATGGTTGTTAAGTTTCTCCTGACTATATTATATATTACACTCTATTAGTCATTGGGAAATATTTTTATCCTCCATGTCCATATTTTCACTTATCATTAATTTTATCATATTTGAAAATGTATTTTTGTGTCATTCATGATGACCTTCATATTTCCCTTTCCCTCTCTCTAAGATGAAGTTTATTAACCCTTTGTATGATATAGATTTTCAATAAAGGTATTTTGAAACATCAAACCCTTGATTATCAAGATTAAGTTTAAATTTTGAGGATGTAATTTACTAAATGGGAGAGAATGTGACACCCTGAATTTTTAAAATGAGAACATTATGTTTGATAGAATATGGGACACACAACACCAAGATTAAACCTCCTGTGAAATATATTATTTTGATATAACCTTTAGAACATAGTTATTGAATTTGAGGGTATAAATAGGATTAAACACAATATTAAATTTATATAATGGTCTTAATAAATAAAAATTTATTGATTGATTATTAGGAAATAAGCATTCAATTTTTAATGAAGGTATTATATTCTTAAAAAAATATGTTTTCTTCAAAAAAAATTATTTATTTTTGTGAGAAATATTATAATGAAGGGTGATATGTATATAATGATAGAACCTATCTAGTTCAGTGATATGGGAGTAGTGTAAGGTAATCCTACCCTAATAATTTAAAATAATAACATTATGTCTGATATTGTATACGACATGCAACACAGGGCTTAAATGACCTAAAAAATATGTTATTTAAATTTAACCATTATAACCTAGTCATTGAATTGGTAGATATAAATAATCTATAACAAATTACAAAATATATAAAAGGTTTTTAATAAATAAAATTTTATTTAATAATTATTAGTAAATAATCCTTCAATTTTTAATGAAGACATTTTATTCGAAAAAAATGTTTTCTTCAAAAACTATTTTTATTGCTTTTTGTGAGAAAATATTATAACTAATTTTGAAACTTTTATAAAATTTATTTTATAAAATTAACATCATTTTTTAAATTATCATGTCAAAAATAACTTAGAGTAAAATTTTGGGATTTTTTCATAATGATAGTTTTTTTAAAGAATAGTGAAAATTATCGAATTCTCAAATACAATCATTGCTTTTCATTAAACAAAGTAATTTAAAAGCCATATTATAATTTAGATTTGGTATTAAAGTTAAATAAAAACCATATTATTTATAATAATATAATTAATTTCATTTTAATCATAAATTTTCATGATTTTGGTAGAAGATTATTTTGTATGCTTAAAAATGCAGTTTTTTTGAAAAATATTTTTAAGTACATAAAGATTATCCATTTTGATTAATTAAAATTACCCATAATAAGTAAAATTTAAATGAAATTTATAGAATATAGATATATATATATTAATTTAAATCCTTTTAATTATGGTTTCCAGTTATGTAGTTAATATAAAATCATATATTTCTTTAAAAATGCATTTTCTTAAAAAATTGCTTTTTGTCACGCTTTATAGGATTATTATAAAAATAAATTTCTTACAATTATAGAAATTAAATTTAGTAAAGTTGATTATATATTTTTAATAATCATTATTAATATTATTTAATATGGTAATATTAATTTTTTGTCATAATGGATAGTAAAAATAGTAAAAATATGTTACCATGATTAAGGTTAAAACAAGTTTTTGGGGGTTAAACTAAAGAGATAAGGGTTAAAATAACCTAAAAACATGTCTAAATCCTATTTTCTGGACATATTTAAACCTTTATCACATTATTATTTAAATTTAATTTTTTATTGGACACGTTACCGTGAAAATGACCTATATAATATTTTAGGTAATTAAAAAGACAAAAATGTCACTCTATTGCATTTAAATATCACTCATGTGTTCACAAAGGGACAAAAGAAAGTAGAGAATGAATATAAAAATTTATTATTAGAATAATTAAATTAATTTATTAATTTTAATTTATTTATACTTTTTGTTAATTATATAATCACCTTAACTTAATATGCATTGCTGATATAATATTTATTTATTTAAGAAGAAAATAAAATAAATGATTTTAAAAATATTAAAAATAATATAATATGAATGAATTATTGTGATGAACAAATTTTTTAGAAAATTATAAAACATTTTAGTTTTCCTAAAGTCTTATATTCTAATTCTATTTTTGCTTTTATGTTTTTAAAGTCAAATTTAATGAATAGGGTCAACATTGACATTAATAATATTTTATAATAAATAATGTTTTATTTAATGATTTAAAATTCCAAAAAAAATATTTTATTGAGAAAAGAAATTGGGATATGGTTTATGATATCAACCATGGTCCATTTATGTGCTATTTTTCTCTTTATAGGAACTTTATTGACCCTTAAAGATTAAGAACTTTAATACCATGGTAATTGTCAAAAAGAATTAACATAGGATAAACCAAAAAGATAAGGGTAAAAAAATCAACTAAATTTGTCAAATTTTTCTCAAATGAGATTATTTAAACTCATAATCATATTATATTTGAATATTATCAATTTTTATCCATTTTAATATGAAAATTAATTTATATTAATTTAATACTTTAAGAAATTCTAAAAGTGCCTCTCCCCTCACTTATTAAAGGCCACATACACTTTTCTTTTCTTAAAACTTACAAAGGATTTTGATTTAGAAAATACCTATCCATATACTTACCTTAAACCCCTAACCAATACCTATAGTCCCCCATTTTATTAAAAACCCATCCTAGGAAGGCTTTATGTATAATACAAAAGAGGTTTTCCGAAGAAGAGGTATAGTTATTAACTATGTGTTTTCATTTTATTTCTTCTTATAACTCCTAAAATTAGTCTTTAACCATGATTAAATAATAAAAATTTTATATTAAATATAATTATATGTTATTATTTTAATCTCATAACCTATATTCATATATTCTTCCATCAAATGGGAAATGAAACCATCGATCGTGTGTATGGCATACTACCACCTCACGAACTTATATAATTAAGTTTCCATCACAACCTCTCACGAATAGAGATAATGATGGATTTAATGTTTATATAAGATATTTATGAAATAATTATACTAATATAATTATAATATCACATCTACTTTATTACCTTCCAATCCTTTGGAAAATAATAACGTCGCTTGTGCGTATACGTAGACTACTGCCTCCATGAAGTAATGTGAATGATTTTAATTTTACTTTAAAATGGATGGTAATAAGGATAGTTTTAATGTATATATATGATATATATGAAATAAAAATTAATCTTTAATGGTAAAATATTATTTAAATTTCTTTCATTCCATACGTTAAAAAATAGAAGCAACGTTCATGGGTACGTACAACCTACTCTCTCCATGAATGATGTAATTTATTTCTTTATCTATAAATTTAATGGTTGACTATAAATATATATAAAATTAATAAATTTTATATTTATATCATGATTAAAATAATTTATATTATGGAATTATAATAAAATTAAAATTACCAAAACTACTGAACCAAAACATAAATGAAAAATGAAGCAGTTATCACTAGAAATAGTGATTTTAATAAAGAATTATTAATACACAGGTGATAAAAGGATATAATTAAATAATATATGGTATTATATATGTGTGTATATTTATTAAATATATTTATAATTAATCTATATTTATGATACATGAGTTTTGAACATGTATGATGGAAGTCGGACCTCAGGTAAGGGTTTCTCATAGCACTTAAATTTTTGTGAGACATGTACCATATTCTCATATTGTTTCTATTATGTGGTGTATATACATACCATGAATTTATTTTATGATTATTTTCATGAAAATTAACTGGATTTAAAAATCTATATAAGGATATCTATTTCACGAGGTTTTGATTCTGATATTACCAAAGTGGTATGGGTTTTATGTCTCACTTTTATTTTCCGTGAGACATATGTCATATTCATATCTTGTTTATTTTATATATTGAATATAACACACATGAATGTATTTTATTAATATTTTCATTAAAATTATGGGGATATTTATATCAATTTATGTTTATCTCTTTAATTATGTTTGATTCATAATTTACCAAAGTAGTAAGTGTTTTATGTTACAATCTCATTATTTATTATGATTGTTACAATTATATATATAATGGTGAAATATTATGATCTATATCTCAAGAAACTCATGATTTTTTGTACCCTATGTTTATTTATAGATATTATATATTTTCATTTAATTTTTCTCTCTTTAAGTACTCAAGAGACCATAAGAATATTTTTAATAAAAACCAACTTTGTATATCCCATCGATCAAAAATATTTTTTCTTCCACATCCATGTTTTCTAAAAATTATTTCATGAATGTTTTTAATATTTATATATGATTTGTTAAAATAATTTTGAACCATTTATTAATTTTTTCAATTTTTTTAAAAGGAATCTTCTACCCGTTTTCCAAATGAGTTATATTTCAATCTTTACTAGAAATGTGAATGGAATATTTGTTTTAATGTATATGAAATGAACATAATTTCCCACCATCATGAAAAATAAGTAATTTTAAGCTTCTTTTACATGTTTTCTAGATAATTTTTAAATAAAATTTTTTCCTTAATATTTGGGAATTTTTTTGATTTTAAATAAGTGATTTCAAAGTGAAAAAGCTATTTTCCTTAGGATGTACTTCAATGAGTCTTTAAAATAATTTTTATATATGATATAATCCTTTGAGGTTAATTATGTTTTATGGGGGATATTATCCAGTTATTCTATTCTTATTATTTATATAGATGATTTATGATTATGATGACAAGAAGTTCATGAAACCCATTTCTTTTTCATAGGTTATGCTATAATGAAATGTTTATAAAACCTATTTCCTTTTCATAGGTTATGATGTGTTGAATGTTTTGTGATATTGTGTCACACATATATATTATTTTCATTATGTGATGGGTGAGACCAAAATTATATATCCCTCCAATTCATTAGGTAAATATGGATAACTCATGAGGTAAATATTTGATGCATGAACCTGATTTCATGTTCACAGTTTCATGTGTGGACATGATTTTCATGTCCATAATATTAAGCACGGACCTGGTTTTAATGTTCATAAGTTCATGTGTAGGATATACTTTCATGTCCATATGATTAATCATTGACCTGGTTTTCAAGTCTATAAGTTTATGTGAGGGCCTGATTTCATGTCCTTAACTTAATAAGTGAACCTGTTTCTATTTAACCATATAAAAAATGTTATAATATTTTGTTTTATGATATTCCTATGTATATGTTATACTCTAATGGATCATGATAGTTGATTTATTTTATGATTAAAGTATTATGAAATATCAATATTTATAAAATAACTGAGGATTATGATCTATGTTATACATGGTAATGCTAAGATCATTCTCTAATACCCCTATGTTCATGTTATTCCTATGTAATCATTGATACCACCCTTGTTTACCCTTACTAAGAATCTGATATCATCCTTTCTTATGTTTCATTTTCCTAGGTTATGAATAATTGTTTTTAATAGGTTACGTCTATAATGAGTACTAAATGGGGAGATCCTTGTGAAAGATGTTTAAGATCTTTCATGATAGTTGATAGTTGATTTATTTTATGATTAAAGTATTATGAAATATCAATATTTATAAAATAACTGAGGATTATGATCTATGTTATACATGGTAATGCTAAGATCATTCTCTAATACCCATATGTTCATGTTATTCCTATGTAATCATTGATACCACCCTTGTTTACCCTTACTAAGAATCTGATATCATCCTTTCTTATGTTTCATTTTCCTAGGTTATGAATAATTGTTTTTAATAGGTTACGTCTATAATGAGTACTAAATGGGGAGATCCTTGTGAAAGATATTTATATAGATGATTTATGATTATGATGACAAGAAGTTCATGAAACCCATTTCTTTTTCATAGGTTATGCTATAATGAAATGTTTATAAAACCTATTTCCTTTTCATAGGTTATGATGTGTTGAATGTTTTGTGATATTGTGTCACACATATATATTATTTTCATTATGTGATGGGTGAGACCAAAATTATATATCCCTCCAATTCATTAGGTAAATATGGATAACTCATGAGGTAAATATTTGATGCATGAACCTGATTTCATGTTCACAGTTTCATGTGTGGACATGATTTTCATGTCCATAATATTAAGCACGGACCTGGTTTTAATGTTCATAAGTTCATGTGTAGGATATACTTTCATGTCCATATGATTAATCATTGACCTGGTTTTCAAGTCTATAAGTTTATGTGAGGGCCTGATTTCATGTCCTTAACTTAATAAGTGAACCTGTTTCTATTTAACCATATAAAAAATGTTATAATATTTTGTTTTATGATATTCCTATGTATATGTTATACTCTAATGGATCATGATAGTTGATTTATTTTATGATTAAAGTATTATGAAATATCAATATTTATAAAATAACTGAGGATTATGATCTATGTTATACATGGTAATGCTAAGATCATTCTCTAATACCCCTATGTTCATGTTATTCCTATGTAATCATTGATACCACCCTTGTTTACCCTTACTAAGAATCTGATATCATCCTTTCTTATGTTTCATTTTCCTAGGTTATGAATAATTGTTTTTAATAGGTTACGTCTATAATGAGTACTAAATGGGGAGATCCTTGTTATTCCTATGTAATCATTGATACCACCCTGGTTTTAATGTTCATAAGTTCATGTGTAGGATATACTTTCATGTCCATATGATTAATCATTGACCTGGTTTTCAAGTCTATAAGTTTATGTGAGGGCCTGATTTCATGTCCTTAACTTAATAAGTGAACCTGTTTCTATTTAACCATATAAAAAATGTTATAATATTTTGTTTTATGATATTCCTATGTATATGTTATACTCTAATGGATCATGATAGTTGATTTATTTTATGATTAAAGTATTATGAAATATCAATATTTATAAAATAACTGAGGATTATGATCTATGTTATACATGGTAATGCTAAGATCATTCTCTAATACCCCTATGTTCATGTTATTCCTATGTAATCATTGATACCACCCTTGTTTACCCTTACTAAGAATCTGATATCATCCTTTCTTATGTTTCATTTTCCTAGGTTATGAATAATTGTTTTTAATAGGTTACGTCTATAATGAGTACTAAATGGGGAGATCCTTGTGAAAGATATTTATATAGATGATTTATGATTATGATGACAAGAAGTTCATGAAACCCATTTCTTTTTCATAGGTTATGCTATAATGAAATGTTTATAAAACCTATTTCCTTTTCATAGGTTATGATGTGTTGAATGTTTTGTGATATTGTGTCACACATATATATTATTTTCATTATGTGATGGGTGAGACCAAAATTATATATCCCTCCAATTCATTAGGTAAATATGGATAACTCATGAGGTAAATATTTGATGCATGAACCTGATTTCATGTTCACAGTTTCATGTGTGGACATGATTTTCATGTCCATAATATTAAGCACGGACCTGGTTTTAATGTTCATAAGTTCATGTGTAGGATATACTTTCATGTCCATATGATTAATCATTGACCTGGTTTTCAAGTCTATAAGTTTATGTGAGGGCCTGATTTCATGTCCTTAACTTAATAAGTGAACCTGTTTCTATTTAACCATATAAAAAATGTTATAATATTTTGTTTTATGATATTCCTATGTATATGTTATACTCTAATGGATCATGATAGTTGATTTATTTTATGATTAAAGTATTATGAAATATCAATATTTATAAAATAACTGAGGATTATGATCTATGTTATACATGGTAATGCTAAGATCATTCTCTAATACCCCTATGTTCATGTTATTCCTATGTAATCATTGATACCACCCTTGTTTACCCTTACTAAGAATCTGATATCATCCTTTCTTATGTTTCATTTTCCTAGGTTATGAATAATTGTTTTTAATAGGTTACGTCTATAATGAGTACTAAATGGGGAGATCCTTGTTATTCCTATGTAATCATTGATACCACCCTGGTTTTAATGTTCATAAGTTCATGTGTAGGATATACTTTCATGTCCATATGATTAATCATTGACCTGGTTTTCAAGTCTATAAGTTTATGTGAGGGCCTGATTTCATGTCCTTAACTTAATAAGTGAACCTGTTTCTATTTAACCATATAAAAAATGTTATAATATTTTGTTTTATGATATTCCTATGTATATGTTATACTCTAATGGATCATTATAGTTGATTTATTTTATGATTAAAGTATTATGAAATATCAATATTTATAAAATAACTGAGGATTATGATCTATGTTATACATGGTAATGCTAAGATCATTCTCTAATACCCCTATGTTCATGTTATTCCTATGTAATCATTGATACCACCCTTGTTTACCCTTACTAAGAATCTGATATCATCCTTTCTTATGTTTCATTTTCCTAGGTTATGAATAATTGTTTTTAATAGGTTACGTCTATAATGAGTACTAAATGGGGAGATCCTTGTGAAAGATGTTTAAGATCTTTCATGATATAAGAAGACCATGTATCTAGTTCCTAAAGACACTAAAAAATTATGATAATTGGTAATTTATTTATGAAATGTAAATAATATTCATCTAAAAAGATGTAATATTTATGTATGTAAATCTAGGGTCATTATCGTTGGTATTATAGGATACATTTAGTTAACCTTTGGAAACTAGGATGAGAAATATTTTGTGAGAACCCACATGATAATCCTAAGGATAGGAGAACATAATAAGTTATGGTAAATAAAGGAGTATATTTTTCCTAGTAAAACATCTGTCTCTGGATACTAAAATTGGGCATTATTTTTGAAAAATTTCATCAAGGGGTAATAACTATAGAAGGGTTTGTCACATATATCTCATCCATCATTATGGTGCAGGGTGATTGTTCCCTTACTGAACACTTAGTTTGACAATTTTGGGGGATATTCTTAGGTGAATTAACATTTTATTTATGAAAAATCATGAAGTATTTGATTATAAAATGATCATAAATGACCTAGGTAAAACCTAAGGTTCCATAAATTGAAAATAAAATTCTATGATTTAGACATCCTATAAATGAATCTTCATGATTATATAGTTTCCCACTATGATTATTGTTTCAGAAAATATTATTTTTTGGTTTTATAAAATGGATGGAGGCAATAGAATTCATGATAATGGTGAATGTGATGGAAAATGGATGGATTTTACTCATAATAAACTAAATGAATTTGGAATTGTAAGGTAAAACATTATAATTATGCCTAATTATCCATCATGATATATAATCAAAAACAAGAACATCAGTGATATTCCTATAATGTCAAATAATATGAATACATAGTTTTATGAATGTTTGTGTGGTAATTGACATATAGGGAAGAAGTATCAATTTCCTTCATGTTAGAAATGTGCAAAAAGAAACTCAGTAGAATATCTCTAAGGAATAATAAAATTTTTTATGCCTAGAAAATAAAGGAATATAGAAACAAATTTCTATAGAGTTTAACGTATTATATATGGGGAGCATAGAAATTATCTAAGTCAATTAACTAATTCAAGAGTTAACTTCTATAATAAGTAAGGACCCATGATATACCAATTATTGTTAAAGGATTGAAGTGTTTATGTTTTGGGATTTGAGAATTATGTTGTAGAAGTGTTATATCTATGATATTTTGGTTATAATAATCATGAAATATCTTAGTATTGTTTCACATTAGTTTTTATTGAAGTCTTTCAATTAATATGTTGAATGGTACCGATGAACTAGAAAAGTGATTTAAAGGAAAGGTGATATTTTATAGAAAACACATGATTAGGGGAAAGATAAACCTTAATATGTTCCTGATATCAAATTAATAACCTTTAGATGGGATAAAGTGATGATTGAAATTGATAAAGTAAATCATATAGTATTGGTTACCTTGAAAATGACCAATGATTTGGTGAAAAATAAATTTATGATGGATTTTACTTAATTTTTTGGATTCATGGAATATATTTGATAATATGTGATTTTATTTAAGGAATAGGGATAAATTTAATTTTGGAAGTAATTTTCTTTTCATCAAGGTTTTTGGTGACAAAGGTATTCAAATATTTTGTATGTGACATTAATAGTTACTTTATAATGTTTAAGGGATTAATGTTATGTTTATTTTTAAAATTTAGTGAACTTATTTGTAATTTTTTTAATTTTGAATTTAGTTGGACATATTTTGGAAGGTTTTAAAGGATAAATACTTATAGAATGGATTATATTTAACTTTGGGTGTTACTGTTGGGGTTTTAGATATTAATATATTTTATTTGATAACTTGATGTAAATATTTTGGTTTTAGTTAAAATTTTAAGACAAAGAGAAATATTGGTCATTATTTTATTGATTTTATGATCTATTAAAAGTTAATTTTATTTCTTTAGGCATAAAAAATTAATCTTTGATATTAACTTCTTTGAGTAATAAATGTAGTGGAAATTGATCGAAGCACAACCATAGGATGAAATTGTGATTATAAGATAAAAATATATCTAATAAGTATATTTTTTTTGTGTTTTATATATATATAGTAAAGTAATCCCTCAACATTAGGAAAAGTATCCTGAAATAAAAATGTTATACTTTTACCTACATTTTTGATTAATCAATTGGCATTTAACCTATAATTGATTTATAGTTGTATGGTTGTTAAGTTTCTCCTGACTATATTATATATCACACTCTATTAGTCATTGGGAAATATTTTTATCCTCCATGTCCATATTTTCACTTATCATTAATTTTATCATATTTGAAAATGTATTTTTGTGTCATTCATGATGACCTTCATATTTCCCTTTCCCTCTCTCTAAGATGAAGTTTATTAACCCTTTGTATGATATAGATTTTCAATAAAGGTATTTTGAAACATCAAACCCTTGATTATCAAGATTAAGTTTAAATTTTGAGGATGTAATTTACTAAATGGGAGAGAATGTGACACCCTGAATTTTTAAAATGAGAACATTATGTTTGATAGAATATGGGACACACAACACCAAGATTAAACCTCCTGTGAAATATATTATTTTGATATAACCTTTAGAACATAGTTATTGAATTTGAGGGTATAAATAGGATTAAACACAATATTAAATTTATATAATGGTCTTAATAAATAAAAATTTATTGATTGATTATTAGGAAATAAGCATTCAATTTTTAATGAAGGTATTATATTCTTAAAAAAATATGTTTTCTTCAAAAAAAATTATTTATTTTTGTGAGAAATATTATAATGAATTTTTGGAACTTTAAGAAGATTTATTTGATAAAATAAATTTATTTTTTTAAATCAAAATATTAAAATCAACTTAGGGTGAAAATTTTATATTTTTATGAAATGATTTATTTTTCAGTGAATAGTGAAAAATATTGAGTTCTCAAATACTGTCATTTATTTTCATTAAATAAAGTAATTTAAAATACACATTATATTTTTTATTTGGTCTTAAATTTAAACTAGTAAAAATTTACTTATAATAATCTAATTTATTTCATTTTAATTTAGAAATTTTCATGATTTTTCTATAATTTTATTTTTTATGCTCTAAAACATAGTTTTCTGAAAACTGTTTTTAAGTGGATAAAGTTTATCCGTTTTGATTAATTAAAAAAACCCATAATAAGGTCTGATTTAAATGAAATTAATATATTATATATCTAATTATATTAATTTAAATTCATATAATTATTCTTTCAATTCATAGAGTTAATATAAGATCATCTATTTCATGAAAAATGCATTTTCCAAAAAAAACAAGTTTTCATCGCGTTTTGCGGGATTATTATAAAAAGGATTTTTTACACTTATGGAGATTTAATTTTGTAAAATGAATTAAATATTTATAATTATCATAATTAATATTATTTAATAAGTTCAACTTATTTTTTGGTCAAAATGAATAGTAAAAATAGTAAAAATCTGTTACCACTATTAAGGTTAAAACAAGTTTATTAGGGGGTTAAACCAAAGATATAAGGGTTAAAATGACCTAAAAACATATTTAAATTATATTTTATGGAAATATTTATACCCTTATGACCTTATTATTGATATTTAATTGTTTACTGGACCCTTTTCCATGGAAATGAACTATATAATATTTTAAGTAAGGAAAAAGACAAAAATATTACCCTCTTACTTTTAAATATCTCTTATATGTTAATAAAGGGATAGAAGGAAGTGGTGAATGAATATAAATGGTTATTTTGGGAATAATTAAATTAATTTCATGATGGTAATTTTTTCTATTTTTTAGTAATTATATAATTTCCTTAAATGATTATGTAACACCGTTATAATATTCATTTAATTAAAAGGTAAATAAAATAATTGATTTAAAAAATATTAATACTAATAAAATTTGAATGAATTATCATGTTACACAAAATATTTAGATAATTATAACACACTTTTTGTGTTTTAATGGTATACATTTGAATTATATCTTTGTATTGATGTCTTTAAAGTCAAATTAAATGAATATTGTCAAAAATGATACTAATGATATTTTTTTAATAAATAATGATTTATTAAATGATTTAAAATTCCTAAAAATATTATCTTCTGTAACATAAATTATATATGGTTGATAATATCAAACATATCCCATTTATGGGTAGTTTTTCCTTTTATAGGAACTTCTTTGACCCCTAAAGAGTAAAAAAATTAATATTGTGGTAATTATCAAAAAGGGTTAACAAGAGATAAAAAAATATAAGGGTGAAAAAATAACCTAAAATTTTCCATTTTTTATTTTATGAGAGTATTTAGAATCACAGTCATATTATATTTGAATCTTATCAATTTGGGTCTGTTTTAATATAAAAATTAATTTATTTTAATTTAACACTTTATGAAATTCTAAAAGTTCCCCTCCCCTCACTTATAAATGGAAACATCTTCTTATATTTTCTTCACACTTAAAAAGAATTTTTTTTCTAGAAAAACCCTAAAAAACCCAATCCTTACATCCCTCCCCATGACCTGGAGTCCCAGATTTGAACAAAAAACCATCATTGAAAGGCTTTAGGTACAATCCTAAATAGGATTTCCGAAGAAGAGGTATAGTTATTAACCATGAATTTTTGATTTATTTCTTATTATACCTCCATAAAATATTTTTTAACTATTATGAAATAATAACATCGGTATCTTAAATATACTAATATGTTATTATGTTAATAAAATAAGCTATATCCACATCCTCCTCCATTAAATGGGAAACGAAACCATTTATTGTGTGTATAGTGGACTACCAACTCATGAACCTATGTAATTCATTTTCCGTCATTATATCTCATAGATAGAGATAATTACAAATTTAATGTTTATATGTGATATTTATGAAATATTTATACTCCTGAAATTATAATATCATATCCAACTTCTTACCTTTTTATCTGTTGAGAAACCATAACGTTACTGGTGTATATGTGTGGAATACCATCTTCGTGAAACTATGTGATTTATTTTTAATTTTATTTTTACATGGATGATAATAATGATAGATTTTTTAAGAACTTAATATTTTAAGGTATGTTTTTAAATAAATTTACTCTCTTTGATAGCTTGCATTTCACGCCACACCAAGTTCAAATGAACTACTATCTATTATTACATGATCATTATAATATAACCATTAAAAATAGTGAGTATGAATAAGAATAACTAAATTATTAAAATTATATGGTTTACATATTTATAATATAAATTCCTTGGTTATCAATAAAAAATAATTTGAAAATAAAAGAAATGCTTATCTGAAAAACTATTTTTGTGCTTGAAATATATTTACATCATAGTAGATCCAATTAGTCACTATTAGTGAATTAATTTATCTAAATTTACATATTATATATTCAATAATTTTTTTTAACATTAATCTAGATTTTTTATTAGGCATAAGATAAGAATAAACCCAATTTTCTGATTAAAAGCTGTAATTTTCTAAAACATGATTTTCATTGTGTTATGTGGACCTATTTAAAATTAATTTCTGGAACTTATAGAAATTAAACCTTGAAAAATGTATTCTATATTTATAATTAGGATGTTCAAATTTGGAAAGTATGTCCATTTTATTTTTGGTCGATATGAATATCAACTCTAGTTAAACTTATCACTTCGGTAAAGGGTAAATTAGGTTGAAGTTGGTTAAAACTAAGTGAAAAGGTCATAATGTTTCATATTAATTATTATTTAATTAATTAAATTAAAAATTTATCATCTAACTTTTTAAATTAATACATATAATGAAGACAATTTCATGAAAATGACCAATATAATATTTAAATCAAGGAAAGTTATAAAATGTCACTCTATTAGTTTTAAATATCTATCATGTGTCCACATAGAGAAAAAATTAGATTCTGGATCAATTTAAATGTAAATTTTATAAAAAATAAAATTATATTCATGATGATAATTTATTTATAATTTTTAGTAATTATTTAATTAACTTAAATTCTTCCGTATAGCTAATACAATATTTATTTAATTAATAGAAAACTAAAATAAATGATATTAAAAATATTAAAAGTGATATAATTTTAGTCATTTATAGTATTCCACAAATATTTTAGACAAATATGACAATTTAAGGGATGTTTAAATGAATTATACTGGAAAAAAACCTTTATTTCTATATTTGAAGTCAAATTGAATGAATAGTATAAAAATTGACATTAATGATAATTCATCTAAATAATATTTTATTAAATTATTTAAAAATAAATAAAATATTTAAATAGTATATTGTGGAATTATATAGTCTAAAATTTCATACCTTATCTATTTATGTATCAATATTTACCTTATATGTACAATTATTACCCTTTTAGAGTGAAAAATATGTTTCCATGATCAATGTTAAAATAGGTTAACTAAGGGGTTAAATTAAAATATAAGCTTTCAACCAACACAAAAAATTGAGAAAATTTTATTTTTGATTATATTTAAACCATATACTACCCAAGGTTCAAATCAATATCCATTCATAGGAATTTTTGATAGATAATGACTTTTTTATAATTTAATCTTATAAGAAATTTCAAAAGAGCATATGACCACAATTATAAAAGGAAACCCATTCCTTCACTTATTTAAAACACTTTTAGTGACCTAGATTGACCAATACCTAAAAATTCCTCTTATAAAAATCCTTATCCATGTTTTTGAGGTGATGGTATCCCTAAAATAGCAACCTTATGTTCCTTAAGAATGGATATAAAGAAGGTCTCTCGAAGAAGAGGTAATTGTCTTACTTGAACTCTATAAAATTATTTATTCTTATAACTCTTCTTAGTATCTGTAATTTATTAAAAAATAATAAATTAGGTATCTTCAATATAATTAAATGTTATTATGATTGTTAAAATATAATTACCCACCCTATTTCCCATCCAATGGGAATTGAACATATCACTCGTGTGTACGTTCAACTTACCATCTCCACATAACAATACAATTCATTTCTCATCACTATCTTTTATGGATGAGTATTATGATGGGATTTTTGGCACAAAAATACATACACAAAATGGATCAACAAAGACAAATAAATCACCAAAGGTCCTGCCTCACGAAGCTCTAGCGTGAAGCCCCATCTTCACCGCAAACGACGCGAAGCCGAAAGAAAGGGTTCCATCATGACTACTGTAGAGTAGTGACAGAGGCCTCCATTAGTCTGAAGTGCACCCTGACATCCATATAGTAATGATATAGGGATATGCAATTACGATAGAGCCACCTCCAATCACAAAGCATCTTTTTCTCCATGGCGCGCTCTCAGAGCATCACGATACCCAGTGCCTATAAATAGGCAACTCACCCCCCATAACTATCATTATCATGAAATTTCACCTTATGAGATCCCATTTCACGAATCAGGCTTTAATCTATGAACCATCAAAGAAAATTCATCACCTAAGGTATCTGAGCATTGTGAACCTGCTTTCCCTTTGTTCTGATTTCCCTGTGCTTCAAGTGGGGATTACCTTTGTGAAGACCTATGACCATCACAAAGGTAGAAGTCCATTTTGGGAACTCAGGACTTCATAGAGAATTCATCCTTCATTAAGAACCCTCCAAGAACATGTAAAACCAATGCCTCAGCTGGGTCATCATGCTTCTCTAATGTCCTTCCATCATAGATACCTTTTTTCCCAAGCTTTTTGAAGCACCTTTCTTCATAAAGCTCCTTCTCTTTGCAAATAACTATATCTTTATGAAGGCCTTTTTTAACGAGGCTTCCTGCTTCTCTAACCCCTCTCTCGTGTGCCCCCCAGGCTTGTACAAAGTGATTTCAAGGTCCCTTGAGTGGTGTTTCATGTTGTGTTTCCCTACCTTATGCTTCTTTGCATAGGCACGCTAACGATTATTGTTTCCTTGCATATCCATGCTAACATGGACCCCTCAATTGACCACTCCTGCACCACTATCCCATCCAACATTACTTTTTCATTCCCTACCTTGAGTTTGGGTTGGTATAAGTTATGTAAGTCCAAGGGATGAGAAGTGATTCCTCATCATCCGAGCTGTAAGATGTTGATATTCCAATCACCCTCATCCCCAACACATGACATTAAACTGTGAGTTTCCACATGTGTGGAAGGACCGAGTGGATCAGAGAGAGGATGGTACTAGGATCCTTTATATTCTTTACTTTTCAATCAACCGTATCTTTCCCTCTGGGATTAGTTTCCATGTGCACCTCGGGAAGTCTCCACGCAAGCCCTGACACCCACCTTTATAGGTTGTCCCATATATGATTGACACAGATCCATATCCTCCTCATACATGAGACATCCTCCTTAGGATGCTAGCCATGCATAAGCCCCACACCATTACTCATGTACACACCCCTTGCGACATGATAATCAGGTCCACCACTGCCTCTTGTTTCTCACACATATCCCGACTCACATGGGATTAGAGATAGCAGCGACCATGACATCCTCTTTGAAATGTTAACCATGTGTAATCACCATCATGTCTCCGGGTCCCTATCCTTTGTGTACACCCTGATTCCATTCCCCCTCTTGATCTACATGGACTTTGATTCCCCACCATAGTGATAATTATGAATCCTCCCTAAGGTTCAATCCCATCACCCATCATTCATATGTCCCAACCACTTCATGTCAGTTCACCTTTATACCGAATGATGTTAAAATGTATTCCCCAATTTCAAACTATGTGGTTTTTGATCCCTTTTGGGTACGTAGGATGACTCATTGATGCTCAATTCCATCCAATGGAAAACCTTGGTGCTTCCAACTTTTGGGTTCCACCTTCCCTGATCCTCCCTTTGCGGGGTCTAGATCATCCCTACGAATATGATATTTTACCTTTTTGGGACACATCTCTCAGATCCACCTCCCTAGGGTTTTTCGATCCCTCTGGGAAGCTAACCATTCATAATCCCCAAACTCAACCCATACTCCTCCAAACAAGAGTTCCCCTCTTACAATAGGCCTCTAACCATGTGTAATCCCCAACATATCTCCAGGTCTCTATCCTTTAAGTACACCCCAATTCTATACCCCATTATGAACTATGTGGACTTTGATTTCCCACCATGGGGATATGTAGGAAACCTCCCTGAGGGTCAAGACCATCACCTATGTCCCATCATGGCTTTTCCTTCGAGCCTTTAGGTTTTAGGAAGATCATTCACTAGCCCGAAGGTTCTACTTCCTTCGTGTCCCCATCCATGTGATCCTTTCTAATGGGCCACCTCCTTAGGTGTCCCATCACCTCACCAAAATACATGGACTTTGATTCCCATCCACATGGATACGTAGGAATCCTCCATGAAGTTCAATCCCAACACCACCATCATCTTCATGTCGGTTCCATCTCATTCACCATCCACTTTACTCAACCCTCCATCATCCATCCTGATTCCTACCTAGGCCTCCATATCCCGATGGGATCATTCCATTCAATACATGATTCTAACCATGTGTAATACCTGAATAACCTTCTCGAACTACATGGGATTTGATCCCTATCATATAAAAAGGGTACGTAAGAAGCCTCCATAAGGTTCAATCCCAGCCAATAGTAAACCTTGGTATTCCCTTTTTGGGGTCCACTCTCTCCGATCCTCCCTTTGTCGTGTCTGGATCATCATTCCTGATGTGACATCTTCCCTTTTTGGGACACCCCATCCTTGATATGTTCTCATTGGTAGTTTTGATCCATCCATCCAATAAACCTTCTAGGTGCTCCCTCATAGGGATGTTCCCACCTAATCCACTCTCATTAGTGTTCTCATTAGTCTGATCCATCTACTCTAGACATAAAAATCATGGCATGTCCCATAGTAAACATGGGAATATGAGGAAAACCTCGGATACATGAATTCTACATAAGATACCCCACAATCACCATAGGAAGACTGGGGTTTCTATACCCTTGATAAGCCCTATAACGAGGAAGAATACAAGTGTTTCAGTGTTCCATCATCAAGAAATTCCATAGATTCCTTAGCGTGACTACTCCCCTAACTAATGGTTGATGACCTGACTCGACCCCTTGGAATGTACTAGCATAAGTAGTGTAATTAAACAGAATCCAAAAAGATATGGCACCAGTAATGAGTTTCAAAAAAAATGTCTTAATCTATGAGGGAGAATCAGACTGGGAAATGAGTTTTGAGGAGGAATCCACAGAAGGAGGAACCAACATCTCATCATACCATTTCAATCAAGGATCAAACTTCACTGGAAAGGTGGTGGATTCCACCCACCTTGGGAAAAAAGGAATGTGGGGAAAAATTTAACCATCAATGAACATCAATACACTCAGGACGTTCACCTCAGTGGAAAGAATCCGAAACAAAAATGGTAAACTCGACATGAAATAGTTCTCCTCCAACTATGGGGATTAGTAGAGCTCGAGGCATCATAAGATGATAACTTCACCAAATTCAGATATCTGGTGCTAGGTCTTGCTAAGAAAATAGTGGGCCTAAGATAAAATCTCATCCGAATTTGGGGTAGTTGATCTTGGGGCATTCTGTTATGTGGAATTGTTAGCGTGGATCTTTCTATCCAACCATGGAATACTAAATGGTGCTGGGTTATTGGTAATAGTTTTCCTAACATATGTGTTAATGGATGAATCTTCCTACTTTGTAAGACCAAATCTATAGACACATGAAACCTATAACCTCTTGCCTGCAGACGTAGGGGTAGGGGAGATTCCAATGTGAAAAATCCACATGGCTCTGCCTCCGCCATGACATCTTCCAAAACTACAGCTTCTGGGTTCCCACACCCCTTCTCACCCTCCAGGATCATCCAGATATGAGTGATTGATACTCTCATTCAATGATATAAATATGAGGGGGCCATCCCAATGAAAGATATGAACCGCCATGATATAGAGGCCTCTATTACTCATCATCACCACTACCCTCAAGGGCCACACAGGGAGGCACTACTCCCCACTCCAACATCCAACCATTTTGGGAGTCTCTCCCCAAAACATTCCTATGATTCACTCCACTATGACAATGAGGTTTGGGAAATTCGAACCATCCTGGCTTAGACATCATCCAAGAAGCCTTCAAGGATGGATCCCACCAGGATGCATCAACACCACCATATGGTTCCCTAGGACAAGGAGTAGTTGGTTTACATCCCTACTCCGTCAGCTCCAGTCTGGATGACCCTGCGTCAATGTCAGGTTCATGATCAGGAAGATGCCCGTTAGGGGGAATCATATTCTACAACTTTAGTGGCCCATTCCACTACTGACACACACCATCAGTACCCTGTTATTAAATATCAAGGACATATCTATGCCTGATCGGGATCAATACCCCATCCACCCCATGGCCAGGCTGGGCCGACTCTTCTGATCACTGGCATGAGAAGCAACCATCACGGGTCGACCCATAGTGATGGAGTTCAGCTCAGAGTTCCTCCCTTTTACCATGATCCAAGGTATGGATATTCTCCCCATATTTTAGATTATCAATGCAATTTTCCGCCTCATTTAATCACTAGATTCAGTGGAGGTCCTCCTCTCTTCGTCAATGGTCATCACAGGGGTCCTCTCCATGTTCAGTTTGACCGGTATGAAGGCCCTCCTCACGTTACCATAGAAAAATAGCATGGAGGTCTTCCCCATGTTCTCACTAACTCTAGTGGAGTTCATCACCGCTCTAGAAATCCCCACCCTAGAGGTCCTCCCCACACACCAAGAAACAGACATAGGGGTCCTTCCCATGTTCTATTCCACATATGCCTGAGTGGTCCTCACAACCGAGATTCTAAAATTAGGGATCCTCACCATGTCGAAGATCTAAATTTCCCTAAATATCCATTGTGGGGTATGAGGGAGAACCGTTTCCACTAAAGGAGGAAGACTGTGAAGTGTCAGGTCATATTCAACCCAGTTTTCTTTTCTGATTCTAAAGAGAAATACGACTCAATGATTGATCCTTTACCCCAATCCTTTATATCAAGGTTTGGGGAATAAACCTAGAATGTTAGATTTGTTCTATCAGAAAGCATGATTCACCATATCCCTAAATACCTTCGTAGGTATTTTTAGAAGGAGGTATATTTGGATCCCTTTCAAGGTCTTTCTATGTAGTCTTCTCTCCCAATTCCAGACTCACTCTTTACCTCAACACAAGATCACAAGGAGTTTCTATAGGGTTTGGAAGATTATGAACACCAGAATAACCCACCCCCCCAAATCTCCACCCCTATAATGGAAATAACAATTGATATCCCATTATATAGGGACATGGTGATGCAGTCAGTACTATCTCCGAGCGACGACCTAGTATGAAGCATCTTGTCAGATCGTTCAACATTCTCTCCACCATCCAATCTGCCACCACAATTTTCTGTATCAGTTCCATTTATATCCCTTAGACACTGCCATTTTAGGAATGGGGCAACTAGATTTTAGATCCCACTTCTGAATGGAGAAACTTATGGGATATCCTTGCAACAAACCAATTCTCCAAGATGTTTTGACGATTGCTACACCAAACTTTAATTCTCTAGATTCCCTTGATCAGGACGCTGTAATGTGTTTCTATCAGACTCTATAGACGATGAATTTCGGTCTCCATCATCATCGACTGGTTTATCTGAAGATCCAGGAGCATTATGATGATATAAACCAGCAGTATCGCATGGTTTACCTGACCATGTTTCCTGTCATTCAACAACCTGTATCGTCCGACTATTATCGAATCCTACGGAAATGATGCACCCAAAACTTCAATTTTCTCCATAGGATTATTGTTGAGGAGTCCCCATATGTTCAGATCCATGGATGGGGGTAGTACACAACTCTCTACTTCCGTCTGATCCAGTTTCAACTCGATCTTCTAGGCTATATAAAGGATATGCCTCTAAGTGTATCCACGGTAAATATGACAGAACTTATAGATAAGGATGATAAGATAAGGATAATTGAAGAAATCCTATCCCCTAGGGTAGTACCACCTCTGTTGGATCCCCCAAGTATCATCACTCATCAGAAGAGACACTTGCTTGGCCTTGCTATGCCCATTGAGTTATTGCCCTTAGTTCGGGATCCTAGAAAGGGTAAAGGCCCCCTGGGACCGTTAATACCTCCGACCTATATGGTTCAGTACAAAAGATGGAAGAAGACCTCGAAAAATCAAAGTTTCTTCAACAACTCGCGAAACAGAACAAGGTCATCAATGAGATCCTTTCCTAGCATGCTGTAGAGCTATGTCTAGATTATGATGATCCCCGATATGACCCCACCCATCCTCTTTCGGGGCAGTAGGAGCAGGTACAGGACTCCCCGGGCGAATTTCACCCCATTTTTCTCACCAACCCCACTCATCCAAATAGGGTAGTGGCCAAAGCCTATGTAAAGAGGCCATGGTATGAATCACTATACCCACTTGAACTACATGAGAACCTTCCTCAGGAAACTCTTTAGGTTATTCCTCCAGCTTCTCCATAGTTTAATCCTCCAGTAGTTCCCAGGGTTGTTTCACTGGCTTCCCCATGAGTTGTTAGGATCTATTATCATGTTGAAGAACCTCCCAATGCACTAGTTGTTAGAAATACTCACCAAAATAGGAATACACATTCGGTTGATATTATGGCTGATCTCATTTCCCCCCTTGAGTCCCTCAAGAGGTGATAGGTGGTGATCCCTCCTAATGGAAATCCATATATGACATGGGTAGACAACATGCCAATGCCCTCAGATTTCAAAAATCCTACCTTCTCTACCTTAAATTAGATGGGCGATCTGCTGCAACACCTGGACCACTTCATCTATAGGTGTATACCCATGCTAGGAACTCTAGTGCAGCAGGAATCCGCCAATCTCCAGTGCTTCGTACAGACATTGGAAGGGTTTTCATTCATATGGTACAACCATTTACCTGTCAGGTCCATAACCAGTTGGGAGGATCTCCGTAGGTAATTCTTGAATCCATTCAACTCCACCACTCGAAAGACCAATATTACCGAACTCTTCAAGTGAAAGAAAAGACTAGATGAGGGAGTCGTAGAATTCCTAGCCTAGTGGAATGGCCTCATGTATTCACTTGACATGCCGCTGACTAAAGATAAGTTTCTGATGATGTGCATGGGGAATGTGAAGACTGAATTGGTTCCCTACCTCATCACTCAGAATTTCCCTGGTGGATTCTAGGACTTCTCTGACAAGGCTCAGTACCTAGATTAATCCTTGAAACAAGATAAGTAGACACGTCCATTACCTCCCACTGCACCTAAAAGATGAGACACCAAAGTTGATACAACTTCCATTACACAGATAGAGGCCCCCAATCCACTAGAGTTATTACTGGAAGAGCCTCCCCCATAGACTCACTGAGGAAAGTATCCCCTGACTCATCATTAGGTTCAACATCTACAACCTTAGAATCAGCCGACACCACCCAATTAACAACCACCATCTAGGCGAGATAATCAGGTTCCACATCCTTGGAAGAATCCAACCCCTCATAAGGGCTGGGCTCCTATATTCCCTTTCCCAGATAGGAGAAACCATACCTAATATTTTGAAGAGGTTTAGGTCCCCATATATTTTCAGAGTGCATCAGATTAAAGAATCTCGAGGCTTCCAGCATGAAAGAATCCCGATTAGGCAGATCTCATTGATCACCCTAACTATTTCCCCTAGGACTAGTTCCTTGGACATACACTAAAATAGTACTATGTGTTCAAGGAATGGATCCAGTACTAGGTTGAAAATAACATATTCAAACTGGGTCTAGCCTTGACATTGGTGTCACATGTTTCCAAAAATTGAGATAACGATGGTGAGGGTGAATTGTAGAAGGCTTCCAGTTGTGGGTATCAGAATTATGATGACTCGATGGCTCACATGGTAGTCGCTTGCACTCACGCTATCAACCGTGCCAGTATAAATCATCCCATGCCTTCTAAATCCACTACGCCTCCTCCCACCACTTCTTCTATGTACTCTTCTTGGTCTTCCATATCTTATAAGATCAGTCGCCGATAACGTAAGGGAAAGAAAATCCCCCCAATAGTACTAAAGCTCTCCTGAAAACTTAGCAACTTCATGCCCCCAAAAATGAGGATTAACCCCAGAATTTTCCCAGTATTGGAATATTCTTCAAGTGATGACTAGAAGTATGTCTTAGTGAATACTGTTGAGCTGGTGGACCCTTATATGGTTCTCAACCACAAGGACTACCAAGTAGACCCTCCTAATTCCCCTAGTTGGTGCAATCATCGATGAAACTGTGGGTATGTGAACCTCTAGAATGCACTGACTAGTGATTTTATCTAAGTTGTGCACACCATTGAGACTATAAAACATGCTCAATGTAGAGTACATCACATGCAGTTCTCTCACCCAATCTTATTAGGATCACTGCCACCACCGTTTATGCTGATTGATCAGGTAGAGCTGCAGTAACTGCGCTATGGTCAGCCAAATTCAATTGTGGGAAGATATTAGTCATTTGGCCATCAGATTATAGTCATTTTACAGGATTTGACCCGAAATAAGTGGGATATCCTCAGTACCAACTAGAATCTTCAGGTTCATCCAGTAGTACCAGTCATACCTCCTACCACATAGAAACCTCCTATTGGTAGAAATGCACGACTTTTGAGGAAGTATGATGTATTCAATCATGTCGAAATCATTCCTAGAAAGCTATCAATTCTCAAGGATCTCTTCCTATCAGAAGATATGCATGAATCTCTTACAGAGGATATGAGAAGCCCCCTACAGTTCAAAACAGAGGTAGTGGACTCATATTCTTTTCATACTAAGTAATTTGAGCATGCATAGTGAAAATACATTATATCATTCTCAAGGGAAGATGAAGGCTCTCCCATATAGGGGAATATCTACCCATTGTATATCACTAGCTAATTTAATATCACGGAGGTCTGCTGTTGTCTCATCGACACAAGTTCTAAGATCGATCCCATACTAATTCATATGCTACATAAGATAGGGATGTATGAAACTGATCTAAATCCCTCTAACCTGAATTCCAAGGTTATAATAGGACAAATAAGATGCTGGTTGACAAGATCCTCCTAAATACCAAATTTGGTGGCCTAATTTCCAGCACTGAGTTCATAGTTGTCTCAAAGTACACCGCCTACAACATACTGATGGGTAGACCCTGGATCCATCGACACGTAGTATTCCCCTCCTTATATGACCAGTGCCTCAAGTTCTCCCTTGATGTATGAATGAGTGTACTCCAATGTGATGCGTCTCCCTTTTCCTCTTGTAATGATTGCTAATAAGATGCCGACTATTACAAGATCAAGAAAAAATAGGTTCAGGATAATGAGGTTGATCCAAACCCTACTGTGGTCGATCCATGGACAGAATTGGATGATGATTTTATCCTCCCAATTCACCGGTTGGAGGCCATGACCCTAGACTTAGGACACTACTTTTTTTTGTATCTAGAAGGAGTGAGAAGTGCGGTCCCAGACACAAGGAGTGATGGAATATCACTTCATATTCTTACATGAATTAGGATCAAGTGATACCAGATACCCTTACCCCTATTAGGTATCAAGAAATTCACCCCATGGAATCAACAATATTCTATACTTTTATGTTTCTCAAGGCTAGGTTGAATCGACTCAAGACGACGTGCCACTACTACTTTGATATTATCAAATGTGGCCCCCTCAGTTGAAGTCCTGATGGAACCAATTTTACATATTTTATAGCTATGGTTTTAGTAGTACAATATTATCCTAATGAAGATCCCCCCACCACTCAGGCCAGTACAAACATTCTATTAGGGTCAGCCGATTCAGAACAGTTGCCTATTGTTGATGATCCTATATCTAGGGATGATGAAGGGGATTTAGAAGATTCCCCTACCACATTTGAGGAGGGTGTATCCACTACTATTGATGAGTTGATCCAGGTGAATATCGATACTAAGGCAGAATCAAGACCGAATTTGATCAGCACAACTATGCCTGTCAAAGAGCGGAAACAATATATGAATTTTCTAAAGTAGTATGAAGATGTATTTTTCTAGAGCTATGATGAGATGTCTGGACTAGTCGCTCAGGTCTCTATCCACCACCTTGGTCACTCGATAAACCATCACAGGTTTAAAAAACCTCCAATAAAGATGCACCCTTCTCATAGTGCCATGGTTGAGGCCAAAGTTGATAAGATCATCGAATACAACTTCTTCAAGGATGTTCATTACCCCAGGTGGTTGGAAAAAATCATTCCTGTTAGGAAGAAGAACAGACAGATAAAAGTATTCATTGATTTCTATGATCTTAACCCTCACTATTGAAGGATGATTTGTCACTTCCGGTGACAGAGCTATTGATTGAAACCACCGCCTAATTCTAGGATCTCTCCTTCATGGATGGGTATTCCAGATACAATCAGATCTGAATGGCCCCTAAGGATGAAGATTCCACCGCCTTCAGAGCACTACAATGTACCTTTTGTTACCAGGTAATGCCTTTCGGTCTGAAGAATGTAGTAGCAATCTATCAATGTGCTATGCACCTCATATTAAATATAATACTTGGGATGCTAGTGTAATGCTATGTGGATTATTTTGTGGTCAAATACCACCAATTCTAGGACCATCTTAGAGATCTTGGGAAGGTGTTTTGGTTCCTCCTCTCCTTCTATCTGAAGATGAACCCCTTGAAGTACGCCTTTGGGGTTACCTTCAGAAATTTTCTCATCTTTGTCATCATATATAGAGGCATAAAGATCAATCCATAAAAGGTAAAGGTCATCAGTTAGATGCCTCCTCTGAGAAACATTCAGGAGCTTCAAGGATTTCAAGGACACTTAGCCTACATACGCCGATTCATTACGAATTTAGATGGAAAGTGTAAGCCCTTTTACCAAATCACGAAGAAATGAGACATATAAAAATGAGATGAAGAATGACAGACCTCTTTTGAGAATATTAAGAAATATATTCTCCAGCCTCCAGTTCTGATGACACCCATTTCTGGAAAGCTAGTGTTTCTTTATGTGAATGATCCCCTGACACCCATATCACCCAGAAGAATAACTAAGGGATAGAGAATAGTCTATACTATCTCAGTCGCATAATCATTGACACCAAAGATAGATATTACTCTATTGAGAAGAGATTCTTCTTGCCGGTCTATGTAGTGCAGAAACTGCAACATTATCTACAACACCATGCGATACAACTGGTGTCCCACATAAATCTACTGAAGTATATTCTGAATCACCCTATATTGATAGGCCATCTAGCTTAGTGGGTAGTGATCCTTCAGCAGTTTAAAATCATTTTCATTCCACAGAAAGATATCAAGGGTCAGGCATTAATAGATTTTCTAGCCTCCCATCCAGCCCCTATTGAATAGTCTCTGAATATTGGCTTCCTAGATGAGGCCATCCTATCAGTGGATGAGACTATTCCATGTTGGAAGATGAACATATATGTATCTTCACAAATTCCAACTAGTATAAGGATCAATGACCCCAGACTTAATAGAGGTTGCCTGGGTGTCATCTTAATCATGCCTACACAGGCTGTCTTGACCTACTCATTCTGGTTGTCATAAGGCTGCATCAACAATGTGGCAGAGTATCAGGACATCAACACTAGTCTCAAGATGTCTCTCAAGATTGATGTTCCCCACTTACACATGAAAGGGGAATTTGAGTTGGTTATCAAGAAGATCAATGGTAACTATATCATCAGGAAGATGAAGATCATGCCCCTCTTAGAGCGTACTCTCCACCTGATGGTCCAGTTCCCTTCTCCACCAGAGGTCACTCATGTCCCTCAGTCACAAAATGTTTGAGACTACACCTTGGATAGCCTTATCACATCTCTTTAAGAGCCTGATCAGGACAATTTGACCATCCATGTGGTGTATCAAATAGTCATCACCCCCGTCTCTTCAAATTATGATGATAGCCAACAGGTAAGCCATCTTACCACTTGTGCATCCACATAGGGAACTCAGAGTCTCCCTTTCATAGCATAAGAGACCCATGATTGGAAAAATCTTTTTTTCAAGTACCTCTTACATGATAATATCCTAACAGACAGAGCTGAATGTGAGCAAATCCATCAGCATGCAGTGTAGTTCACCCTCTAGAGTGGTCATAGAATTGAATAGATCCTCTAAAAATGTAGGCATGATGGAGTAATCCTCCATTTCATTTAGGGAGATGATATTCCCTAGGTTATGCAGGAAGTTCATTCCGGTTCTTATGGAGCTCATCAGATAGGTCCAAAAATCTCTCATTCGATTTGAAGGTTGGGAAACTTATGTCCCACCATAGTTCATGAATATATCGAGTTCTCTAGGAGATGTCACACATTCCATATCCATATTAATTTCATGCATCGACCACCAGATCCTCTCTATACTACCAAGTACTCTTATCCCTTTTTGGTTTTGGGACTCAATGTCGTGGGGCCATATCCAGCAACAACAACTTGCCAATGAAGGTTTACATTGACCACCAAGAATTTCTTTTCTAAGTGGGAAGAAGCGATACCAATCAAGGAATTCAAGTCCCATTATATCATTGAGTTCATGAGATCAAACATAATTAACCAATTTAGAGTCCATCACATCATTCTCACTAAAACCAACACTAAATTTCGAGTGGACAAGATGAAGAAACTATACGCCAAGAACAATATCCGGTCTAACAACACTTCTCGCTATCATGTGGAAGAAAATGGGTAGATCGAGTCGTTCAAAAAGACCCTATCTAATATTTTTTAGAAGATAGTTGGTTATAATAATAAAAGTTTTCCAGAAAATATCCCCAATGCTCTCTGGGATTACCAAAAGACAACTCACAATTCCACCCGGGTGACCCCATATTCCCATGTGTATGAAAAATAGGTAGTCCTCCTCATAAATATTTAGTTACTGTTGATTAATTTGGTTGTTTTTGATCAAAATATGTTATAAAAAGTAGATTATGTCAGTCTATATGAGTTGTATTCCCTCAAAAATAATAGGCTATAGGCCTTGCATAATCTGGAGAGACACCAGAACAAGATAACCAGAGATTTCAATAAGAATGTGTGCCTTTGCTCCTTCCTCCAAGGTGACATGGTACTGTCCCTATGGAAACCAATGATACCCTGCAAGAAGCCACCATATTTGGATCCCAAATTTAAGGGACCCTACATTTCAAAAGGTGTATCCCAACGGTGCATACTCTTTGGTCACCATTGATGACGAGCGAATTACCCCTCCCACCAATGCCAAATTCCTCAAGAAATACTTCATGTGGGGACACTATTTTCTGGATCTAGGACATAAAAGTACCCAACATCACTATCCCACACAAAATTAAACTATACCTACATCCTTACTACATGACGTTAAATTGCACAGTATTTTTAGAACTACATGTGTCTTGATTCCTTCCCATACATGATACATAAGAACACCTGAGCATTTTTTCTTCAGTTCCAACCCCATGTACCAAACATCTTTCCATATTCTTTTGGACAATTTGTCATTATCTCCCTTGTAAGTACACAGTGTAGTGTGGATTTATTCTATTGTCATTCATGTCAGGTTTACAATAGTTGCACCTTGATCCTTTTTGAGAGCACTCTCCCTACTTCAGTACTTACTGCAAGATGTTAAACAACACAAATTTTTTAAAACTAAGTGTGGCTTGATTCCTACCCTCACAGGATACATAGGAATTCCCAGACATTTTTTCTTTGAGTCTAGCCCCAGGTCCCTCAACCATTATGGACCTCTGGCCTTACTTTATGTTCCAAGTTCTATGAACTTAAAATAAGATCTTATTCATCATATATGATGATAAAATATTATTTCATACTTTCAAGACATTAAAATTCATGATAATTAGTCGTAGTCCCCTTCTTCAAGACCTCTGTCCTGATTCCTCTCTTGGGTGTGTGTGCTATGGTGTAGACTTCTTCTGTCCTCATTCACATAGGGTTTATTTTACCATGCCATATTCATCCCCGTTGATATGTTATTTACCTCTAATGTCCTATCCATATGACAATAAACTACGTCACACCTCCCTTAATTACCGCATGATGTTAAACTACATGAAATTTATAGAACTACGTGTGGTTTGATTTCTGACCTCACAGGATTCATTAGAACACCCAAACATTTTATCTTCAGGTCCAGACCCAGGTATATCTACCTTTTTTCATCTTTCCTCGACTCTTTATCTCGAGTAACCTACCCCTAATCGATCCCTCAATATGATTTTCCTCATTAGTGTGCTTAGATATGTCATGGTATGAGACTTAGAGTGTTAGATTCTATATGTACATTCTCTCATTACACCTCCATGCTTTGTGTACCCTTTTTTGGGTCTCTATATTCTTTCATATCTTAAAGGATCCCTAAATGGTATGGATGATCGACCTTAAGGATCACCTACCATTATGGTCCAACATCTCAGATTTTCTTGAATGGAATCTTGAGACAGGTTCCTCCCACATTTCAAATATGGTCAGCGGCCCACCCTTAGTTGTTTGTTCCTATATCATGCTACATTATATGGATTTTGTGTTTCGAATATGGTTAGCTATTATCCTCATCTGTTAAACCACCCCCATTAAACCCCAAATATCGAGCACTGTGATTCAAATTTTTCCTACCCTTTGATGTTATTATGGATTTATAATTCCCATTGTGTTGTCACTTTTCACATTCACATGTGTCAAGTAGGACTACTGGCATGATTGAATTTTCCCACCCGAAACTTCTTTTCCCATGTTGTGAAATCACATATGATGGGGAAGTCCTAATATCTGTACTTTTTTCCCACACCGAGCATGAATCACGTGGGATTAGGATTCTTGGTAAGGTTATACCTACATATGAAATTTGTGCGACCTTATGGTCCGAGTTCTATGACCTTAAACTAAGATCTTTTTTCTGTCCAAGTGATATGATATTAAACTACATTGCCTCATCCCTCATGACATTAAACTATAGCATCCTTACCATAAAATGTTAAAATTCATGGGTAGGTCATGTCATACATCCTTAAAATGAAACACCATCTTCCTAGACACACAATGAAAAACAGTGCCACACTGTGGTATTCTCACTCGAGAGAGCATCACCTTTTTTACTAGTCATTCTCCATGCCACTCATCAAGATCCGTATATGGCTTGATTCTAGTAGAGACACCCAAATTTTTCATCCGGATCGTGACGCTCAAAAAAAAAAAAATATATATATATCACACCTAAAAGGACAAAGAATAGATATCTAATGTTGCTTCTTCATGTGCATGGGTCAGCCCTGCACACCCCCAAGAACTATATGTGGATTGATTTTTTCCTCTTTGGGATACATAGGAGTACTTGGAACATCGAACTTGGATCAAACCTTAGTATTATTGTTTCTTTTTCTTCATACTCAGTGCATGAAATTAAACCGAAACCATACTCTTAATAAATTTAGGATGCCCCATGATAATTATAGGATGATTCAACTTACTCAATATCAAATAGGATTTCCCCCACCAGTGTTGGTCTATAATCACACTATTCTGTAAGAACTACATTCAGATTGATTCCCCCACTTATGGGATATGAAGCAATGCCTGAACATTTTACCTTTAGGCCCAGCCCTAGGTTCATTAACCCTTTTGGACCTTAGGTGCTGATTATGGTCTGAACTCTATGACTTTAAACTAAGGGCCTCTTAGGAATATGTGGTGTGATGGTCGGTGGTAGGTCTCCTTGGACTTCATTCATGGTGGGTTTTTACCTTACCGCACCACATATATATTCTTTATACATGTTCCTTGATATTTATATGGTGCGCAAGCCTACATTGGCTCATTCATGTTGGGTTAATCTCCTCCATGCCATGAAAAAACTAAAGGAATAGACATTATAGTCTGTGTAACATGACTTTAAATTGCTAAGCAGGTTCAAAGCGGTATGACCTTAAACTATGTGCAACATCCTAGTTATATGACGTTAAATTATTACATGCATCGTCTGCACTGTACGATGTTAAAATACATACCTACCATCTTCACCTTCGAGGAATTTTGGGTCCTCACTAGATAGATCCCATTCAAGAGTAGGTTTGACCCTAGTTCAAACCGATACACTCAACCAATATTCTTTTGTCATAGTTTCATGATTTTAAGAGTGTTGGAATCAATTCAAACATCCCGTCTCTCCATCTCAATTATTTGTTTACCCTTTATTTGGAACATCATCCTCTTTCACATCTAAGGGAACCCCCTTATGGTATGGATTCTTGGCCTCATGGCTCACCTACCATCCTAGGCTAATGTTCTAGAAGAAATTATAAAACACATTGAGTTTGGCCCCATGTTTTGAATATGGTCAACAGTTGGCCCTCATTTGTTTGTCTCCATTTTAGGCCCTCGTTTTTTTCCATTTTAGGATAATTATGACATGAGTTACGTTTGGGTATTGATTAAAGAAGAGTTCTCTCTCATCTGTATTTCTAGGCGTTGGATATCCAGTTTAGCCTCCTGAAGATTTTGAATGCTGATAGACTTCTTTCATTTCCAGACCACACTAAAATCATGGTATCTCTCCCATACTTTATCAGTAAGGTAATCCCAGATGACCATGTGTAGACCTCATGCATCCACCCCTCTGACACATAGTTCATGTAGCTGAGAATGAAGTTTACCCATATAGCTTATCCATTATGCTTACAAGACGCCGTTGATAAAGAGCTTGATCAGTTTCCATGACCGGCAACGGATAGACCGATTGTCCTCCACATTAGATTTGGCCTCATCTAACTCCTTTGGGTCAACAGGTTCATATTCTAGAAATGCATCCAGAATTTTGGAAACATGATCCTCCTATAGAATTTACTCAGATGGGATATGATCCATGTCATGCGGTTGATCCTCATCATTGTATTGAATCTAGATGATTTTAGGTTCCACCCCACTAATGATTCCACCCATAGAAGATATTATTGTGACCTGCTCAGCTCAAACATCCGGTTCCATATTGATCAGCGTTCCCCATAAGAAAGGATCACCGATACCTCTGAACATCCTCACTAGCAGCACACTAGCTTCTTGAAGAACTGTTTGGAAAAAGACAGTTTCAGTTGTATTAGTCCAATGAACAAATAGTTATGACTCTATAAGAAGATAACTTACAAAGTTTGAATATTTAATCCCATCCTAGGGTAGTTACTATTGTAATCCTAGGACATGGCCCCATATGAGTGGGAACTCCAAAGATTCCAGAATGGATACCCTGGTTACCATAGATTTGTTGGACCCTATCCCTATAATCATCCCCAGCACGGGACCTGGAGCCTCATCCATTGTCTTGCGAGAAGAGGTCTTCTATGTGAGGATCTACTGTATAGAATAAATATCAGCTGAGAAACCTGGATGATATGAGTAAGATCATTGTGAAAAGGAATGTCTTAGATCTTACCTCATGAATTCCGGTGAATTCTCTTAGCTCCGAGGTTGCTACCTCTCCTTCCTCTAGAGGGCTCCCCCTATCAGCAAATTCTTCCTAAAATGCCAATGATTCTTCTAGAAAAGGGAAACATTCCCTCAGATCAGTAGTAGACAATTTTTGTGGGGATGTTTGGTTAAGCAGTACTTTCACCCAATCCATCATCGGATGTGGGGTGCCCTGATAATGCACAAAGTCTTCCATCACAACAACGTATTTCTCCACCTCTGCCTGATATACCAGAAAACCAGTCCTGACTTAGCCAATATTTAGAAGATATGTCCTAAACTAGTTAAGATTCCCACACATCTCAGAAGGAATAATGATTTTACTATTAACATCCCAAGTTTCCCAAGACTTCATATAGAAAACATCCTCAGGAATGTCCACGCTGCGCAGTTGCTTACGAGGAGCTTGGGAAGGTATCTAGAAGAACCCTTTTGATGAACTCCCTTCCTCTCAGTAATGCTTATTTGGGACCTCTAGGTATGCTACTACCACTTTCCTTCTACTACCACCTGGTTTAGGACTCAGAATTACCGACCTTGCTGCTGATTTTCCACCACTATGTGCATTAGCCCTGCCACTATGATGTGTTCTTTCCATTGTTTGATCCAAAATTTGGGGTTGAGGATGCACCTCATCATTAACTCGAGTAGTCCTTTTCTTCAGTATCTCTCCCAGGTAGGTTGCCTCCCAACTCTTCAC
Organism: Viscum album; assembly: GCA_963277665.1. Classification (NCBI taxonomy): domain Eukaryota; kingdom Viridiplantae; phylum Streptophyta; class Magnoliopsida; order Santalales; family Viscaceae; genus Viscum; species Viscum album. The sequence goes on along the minus strand of OY728156.1, from coordinate 1,625,992,107 downwards.
ATACTTCTCAACTATCACGTAAGCAGTAGTAGGCGGGAACAACTTGTAACGCCCCAACCCCTCTAGACGGGATCCGGTGCATTAGTTGTTATATTGGCATGGTTAGAAGGAATTAAAATAATGAAGGAACTATCAGTTTAGTAGTATAGAAAAAATTAGATACATATATGTAACTCACAAATACGTTAGAAAAGGTTACAAAATACAATACATAATAAAAACTAAAAACTGCATCCACATGAACTCAATAAATGATCTCTTCTTCATCACCTCTTGAAAGTAAACAATGAAAGGGGTGAGATCAAACTCTCAGTAAGGGTTACAAATAGCGAAATCATGAATCAATAATAACTTAATTGTAAACAATTTGACATAATCAATATGGCATGGTGAATAAATGAAAAACACACCCAATAAATAAACTGAGAATGAAATTGCATCCATGGATTTTGTCATAGTGAAAACCTCATGGACAGTAATAACTGATAACGAATAAAGATAATTCTCATTAATTGGACTTCATGTATCTGGCACATGATACCATAATACCATTAAAACGGTTTAGTTCTGTGGGTAGAAACCCGTCTGAGTTTTGGAAACAAACTCGAAGGGGTTGTCTCCAAACTGATTTGCCTCATGAGACCTACCGATGCATCGAGAGGCTATAGAGGGCCCCACCCGCCACTGCATTTCCAAATCATTATTTATACATAAATTCAACACAAGATCAATATGCCTTTACATTATCCATATAGAATAGTGGTTACAGATTCATCAATATTTCCACAGTCAAAACAACATTCAAAATAAATACCCTATGTAAAATGGTATACGACTTAGACAATAATCATATCCATGATATGAGAATATGGAAATTTAAATGGAATATAATTTAAATTTAAAAGTTATCTCAAATGGGAAGTAGGTACACCACATAAGAAAGATTAGGTGCACAATACTAAGCAAGTCACAATAAAGTTAAAATTGAGACAAATCTTGTTACCACGTTGTAATCAATTGAGTTATATGACCAAAAGTTAATAACCACCAAAAGAATAAAATAATACTATGAATATAAAGATAATCATGATAATATATATCAAATGGAAGTACAAATATACCACATATAATAAATAATAGGCGAACAATGGAAATCCCACAGAATTGAAAGTGAGATGAGAAAACCCCTTACAAACATTTCAGCATGGTAACAAGAGTTCTTGTGAGGGATTAATGAGAGGTAAAGGGGTATCCCATTATTTATATATCATAAGGGTAGTATTGGAGAGGTGTGAAAACATACCCCATCATTAGGTATTAAAAATAAAAGAGCACAACAAAGGAGAGATTCTTGAACAAAAGTGAGAGAAATGATCCCTTACCAAGAACGCATCATTAGATTGGGGTAAAACTAAAGACATAATTATGTGTGACAAACATAAAACCCCAAAATAAAAGTGTATATACATAATAAAATAATAATAGGTCATTCACATATATTCTTGGAACAATTTAACCAATGAAATAGATGTTTAACTCAAAGAATGAAAATTGAGTTAAGAAATCCTTTACCTTATGCTCGAAGGTGTTCTTGATTGTTCTTAACGACTTGAATAATAAAATTAGAATCATTAATTAAAAATTAAATAACCTCATAAACATGTAATTGATATTTTACAACCTTATTAGGTTCATTAATGTACTTTTTGATGGGTTTTAGCAATTCAATTTTATTTTTTTGGTAGCATTTTCTTCTTTGGTTTTCATGATCCGTTTACTTGTATTCTTGAATGGATGTTTGTTTGAAATGTGGTTAAAAATCCAGAATTGTTAATATAAATTATTAGTTAAATTAAAGATATATAAATGATCTTATAATGATTATGGTTATATACCATGAGGATGACTCATTCGATGAGTTTAAAATAAACGCTTGGATTTGGTTTGGCGGTTTTGTGCACAATAAACTTGTTTTGTATTATTATTCCATATTATGAATGTGTAAAGATTACAGAACATTAAATAAGATAAATCACATATATTATGATCTGGTTGAACCATTGAAAAGTTTTCATGACCAGTATTGAATATAGTAATGCAAATTGAAAACCTGTCTTCCTTGAGTGTGACAAATTAACACATCTGAGACTGTGTTTGCATTTATTATATAAAAGGAGGGGAAAAGAGATATTATAATGAAATCTTCAATTAGAATAATGAATATCTAGTAAATTTAAGGTACTGGAATTATCATAGCATTTGTATGAGGTGAGGTGAGAAGAGAGCAAAAAAATAATAAAACATGTAAAAGAATTTGAAAGAAATGAGAAGAGAGGTTCATCTCTTGAGTACTCCTCCTTGAGAAACTCTTTAAGACCATTGTTTTTGGCCTTTGGGTGAGACCATCAGGTCTTGGATGTTGGGGAGGAGGTTAGGGGGCTATTTGATTAGAATTTAGGCAAGGCATGAAGCTTGAGTGGTGAGGGAGAAAGAGGGGGTGAGGAGTGGTTTATATAGTGGATGAGAGGAGAGTTTTCTTAATATTATAATCATTAATTTATTATTTATTCTAAAGACAAGAAATAGTGAGTATTACATGACCAAGAATAGTAATATATGAATGTGATTTCTAGATTTGGGTGCTTACATTACTCCTGATGCTAGGAATAGTTAATTTAAATTATAATGTATTTATACAGTAAATTAATGTATTTTACTATTCACCAAAATTCAAGTATTTCAGAAAAATCCCAAAAATTCAGCCAACCCATTTTTTGACATTTAGAATCCAAAAATGAACTAAATTTTTCAAAAATAATTTCTTAAATATGATTAACTAAATATTTAATTAAAATCATTTTTAATCGAAAAATATAAACACCTAAATTATTCATATTTAATTTTAAGGTGCCTAAATTTATTTATACATTCATGGGTGTGGATACCATTCATAAGTTTCATTTTACTATTCAAATGGGTAAGTTAATATTCATAAGGGTAGGTTACTATTCTAAGGATAGGTTACTATTCACTAAAAATTGAGTTTTTCTTATCGGACTCCAAATAACTTACTGATCGCAACCATGTATATCAGATTTTCAAAATTCACATCATTGAAGTGAAAAAATTATGTTTACTTGGATAGGTTATAACAAAGTGGTGTTTTTATATACTTAGTGATCTATTCATTCTAAAATAAATCTATTTGTAAATTCTTGAGGGTGTTACATTATTCCCACCTTCAAAAATTTCGTCCTCCAAATTTTATTTACTTATTAAAAATTTAGGGTACCTTCATCATGGTGTCCATCTAGTTTCATCATCATCTTTCTCACATAAATAGAAGGTCCATGCATTGAAACAATGATTTAGAGGTCCTTAAAAATAATTTTGTTCCTTCATCCAGATACACCTTGTACAACTTGGGTAATATGGGTGTTCACAGAAAAATAGTTTCGCAAAATAATTATGTATGAAATATAATTTCAAAACATCTGATAAAACATAATTTTTATAAAATAGTCAGACTGATTTTGAGTTGATACTTTCAATCAACGGTCCTTTTAAAATTCTGTAAGTATGTGCTGAAATATTATATTTTAAAAGAAAATATAAATAAGTTTCACAAGGGTATCCTTCTTCAGCACCTTTTTCAAAATCATAATATGCTTCAAAATCTTGTGATAAGGTAAAATATTTGAAAATGCCTTGATAATATTTACCTTTCTTGAAAATATGAGAATATTGAGAAAATAGGATTTGATTAAATACAACCCATGATCCATGATGGTCTCAAGGTATAGTGGAGGTGTTTGATATCTCAAACAATTTCTTGAAAGTGAGTTGTATGTTAGAAAATGTTTTAGAATTGTCAGGACACAACTTTGCAATAATTATTGCATGCTAGCCATCAATAAGGGATAGAAATGTCATTTTAGATCCTCCTCCTTCCATTTGTAACTGACTTTCATTGATCCAAAAAGTTATAAAACAAGGATTTGACTTATATAATAGACATAACGACTAACCATATGTTTAAAGAAAACTCATAATCCCAAAATTTTTTTATGAGTATTGATTCCCCCCTTACATTAGGCTCCATTTATAACTAATTTCATACACTATATTAGGTTATGAATCATAATTTATACTCTCAATTTGAAAAGTACTTAGCATAATTTAAAATTCTATGCATTGTTAATCTAAATAGACATGGTTTTTCTGAGGAAAAATTTACAATAAAATCCTTCATAATGGCTTGTAAAAAATGTGAATTATCCTAATCATGTACCTCAGGAGTGTCATAACCAAGAGTGAAGCAAGACCTGTTGTCGTGTACCGGGATACCCTAGGTCAAGCCTGAAACTCCTTGTTAGAGATTTCACTCCTAGGTACATATGTGCCAGAGCCACCTCTACCTTCTTGTATACAGACATGAATGTATTTCTTGAAATATCCAAATAATCTTTTCCTTACCAAAATACAAGGGCATTCTTGTATGTTTGTCCTCAAATTCTACCTTAGGGCTTTGTTCCCTAATCTATGTTTTCTAATATTGTTTCCAAGTTTGCTACTAATCTTCCTCTGATACCAACTATAACGCCCTGACCCCTCTAGACTGGAGTCGGTGCATTACTTGTTATATTAGCATAAAAAGAAGGAATTAAAATCCCAAAGGAATGATCAGTTTAGTAGTCTTTAAGAAACTAGATACAAATATGTAACTCACAAATACATTAGAAAAGGTTACAAAATACAATACATAATAAAAACTAAAAACTACATCCACATGAACTCAATAAATGATCTCTTCTTCATCACCTATTGAAAGTAAACAATGAAAGGGGTGAGATAAAATGCTCAATAAGGGTTACAAATAGAGGAAGCATTAATCAATAACAATTTAATTGTAAACAATTTGACATAATCAATATGGCATGATGAATAAATAAAAAACTAACACAATTAATAAACTATGAATGAAACTACATCCATAGATTTTGTCATAGTGAGAACCTCATGGATAGTAATAACTGATAATGAATAAAGATAATGGTTATTAATTGGAATTCATGTATCTGGAACATGATACCATAATACTGTTAAAATGTTTTAGTTCTGTGGGTAGAAACCCGTCTGATTTTTGGAAACAAACTCGAAGGGTTTTTCGCCAAACTGATTTGTCTCATGAGACCTACCGATGCATTGAGGGGATGTAGTGGGCCCCACATGCTGCTTCATGACCAAATCATTTTTTATACATCGATTCAACACAATATCAATATGACTTTATATTATCCGTATATAATAGAGGTTACAAATTCATCAATATTTCCACAGTCAAAACAACATTCAAAATAAATATCGTATGTAAAATGGTATACGACTTAGAAAATAATCATATCCATTATATGAGAATATATAAATTTAAATGGAATATAATTCCAATTGAAAATTGATCTCAAATGGGTAGTAGGTACACCACATAAGAAAGATTAGGTGCACAATACTAAGCAATTCACAATGAAGTGAAAATTGAAACAAAGCTCGTTACCACGTTGTAATCAATTGAGTCATATAACCAAAAGTTAATAACCACCAAAATAATCACATAATACCATGAATATAAATAGAATCATGATAATATATATCAAATGTAAGTACACCTATACCACATATAAGAAATAAGAGGTCAACAATGGAAATCCCATAGAATTGAAAGTGAGATGAGAAAACCCCTTACAAACATTTCGAAATTGTAACGAGTGTTCTTGTTAGGGATTAATGAGAGGTAAAGGGGTATAAAATTATTTATATATCATAATGGAAGTATGAGGGAGTTGTGAAAACATACCCCATCATTAGGTATTAAAAATAAAAGATCACAACAAAGGAGAGATTCTTGAACCAAAGTGAGAGAGAGGATCCCTTACCAAGAACACATCATTAGATTGAGGAAAAATAAATGAAATAATTATGTGTGATAAACATAATACCACACAATAAAAGTGAATATAAAGAATAAAACAATCATTGGACATTCACACATATTCTTGGATCAATGTAACCAATGAAATAGATGTTTAACTCAAAGAATGAAAATTGAGTTAAGCAATCGCTTACCTTATACTCGAAGGTGTACTTGATTGTTCTTAACGACCTAAATAATCAAATTAGATTCATTAATTAATAATTAAATAACCTAATCAACATGTAATTGATATTTTATAACCTTATTAGGTTCATTAATGTCATTTTTTATGGGTTTAAGAGATTCTATTTTATTGTTTTGGTAGCATTTTCTTCTTTGGTTTTCATGATCAGTTTACTTATATTCATGAATGGATGTTTGATTCAAATGTGGTTAAACATCCAGAATTGTTAATATAAATTATTAGTGGAATTAAAGATATATAAATTATCTTATAATTATTCTGGTTATATACCATGAGGATGACTCATTCAATGAGTTAAAAATAAATGCTTGGATTTGTCTTGGAGGTTTTGTGCACAATAAATTTATTTTGTATTATTATTCCATATTATGAATGTGTAAGGATTACAAAACATCAAAAAATATATATTAAATATATTATGATCTGGTTCAACCATTTAAAAGGTTTCATGACTAGTATTGAAGATAGTAATGCAAATTGAAAACTCGTCTTCCTTGAGTTTGATAAATTAACACATCTCAGATGGGGTTTGCATTTATTGTATAAAAGGAGGGGAAAAGAGATATTATGATGAAATATTTCATTAGAATAATGAAAATATAGTACATGTAAGGTAATAGAATTATCATAGAATTTGGATTATGTGAGGTGAGAAGAGAGAAACAAAATAATAAAACTTGTAAATGAAGTTGAAAGAAAAGATAAGAGAGGTTCACCTCTTGAGTACTCCTCCCTGAGAAACTTCTTAAAACCATTGTTATTGGCCTTTTGGTTAGACCAGTAGGTCTTGGACGTGGAAGAGGAGGTTAGGGAGATATTTGAGCAGAATTTAGGCAAATCTTGAAGCTTGAGTGGTGTGGGAGAAAGAGAGGGTGAGGGGTGGTTTATATAGTAGAGGGAGGGGAGTTTTCTTAATATTATAGTCATTAATTTATTATTTCTTCTCAAGACAAGAAATAGTGAGTATTCCTTGACCAATAATAGTAATATATGAATGAGTTCTAGATTTGGTTGCTTACATCACTCATGATGCTAGGAATAGTTAATTTAAATTATAATGTATTTATATGGCAAATTAATGTATTTTACTATTCACCAAAAACTCAATTATTTTAGAAAAATCCCAAAAATTCACCCAAACCATTTTTTGATGTGTAGAATCCAAAAATGAATTCCATTTTTCAGAAATAATTTCCTAAATATGATTAATTAAATATTTAATTAAAATCATTATTTAATCGACAAATATAAATATTTAAATAATTCATTTTTATTTTTAATGTGCCTAAATTTATTTATACATTCATGGGTGTGGATACCATTCATAAGATTCATTTTACTATTCACAAGGGTAAGTTACTATTCATAAGGGTAGGTTACTATTCATAAGGGCAGGTTACTATTCACCAAAAATTGATTTTTTCTTATCAAACTACAAATAACTTACTAATCACAACCGTGTATGTCAGATTTTCAAAATTCACATCATTGAAGTGACAAAATTATGTTTACTTAGATAGGTTATAATAAAGTAGTGTTTGTAGAGACTTAGTGATCTATGCATTTTATAATAAATATATTTTTAAATTTTTGGGGTGTTACACAACTCATTTTTCATCTTTCTGTCCTCCCATGTGAACATGAGCCATAATTGCCTCATTACGCATGGGTGATCTTTATGGAACACTCCTAAGTAGACCTTGGAGGTTAACCTCTACATGCACTGGAATTGCATCATTAAGTGATGTGGGGTATATGGCTTGCAGATAGGTTCACGATCTACCCGTGCTACCAGAACTCCATCTCATAAGGAAAGGAGATATGACCTATGCTCCTCAGTACCATGACCATCATCGGCAAATACTCCCGTTGGCAGCAGAAATGGATGGAAGTTGAATTTTTCTTCCCTAATGATTTTGTTCAGCACTGCCAGTGAATTCAGTTTGATCAGGAAGCTTCTCACTCTGTTTAGAATGGATGGAAACAATTCTTACCTAGGGGGGAAAATGGGGTTTGGATATTTGTAAACCCTCATGTGTGCTGCTATACAGCCATATAGAAAGTTGAGCGGTCCACATACCTATTGTGAATTCCTCCCCTCACTGATGCTCCATAACACGTTGTACAACTTTTCCAGTACCAGGATCCTGAGAATGACGAGCTTCCCCATAGACAACATGGATGCCATGATAAATGTTCTCGGCTACACACCCATTTTCATATCCCTGACCAGTAATATCCATTTGCAAATGGGTGAATATTTGAACCCATCCAAACTAACAACTAGTTTCTGTTCGGTGTTAACACTAAACCCCCATAGCTGGTACTGACTGTCTTACAAGGTTCAATAGTAAGAACCATCCATGCTACCCTGGGCTCCCCTTGGATAGGTGGGGGGCCTCGTTTTAGGTTTCTTAGGTGCCTCCTATCCCTCAGCAGGATGCTATAATTGGAAATTCAGAAAATGTATGAACCACTGTTTGAATCGGAAATCCCTCACTGACTGCTTATCATCGCCTGACACCAGATCCATCAGTGTCTTTTACAGCTACAAAATCTACTCCAGATCCTCCCATGTGTTCTCCGTAGGGAGGAACTCATCATAAATCACCCCAGGATCAGAATCCCTAGAATACAGTGGAGGTCCTAGGGGCTAATTCCGACCTCCCAGTGCTGAAAATTAAAATTATTGGTCCTCAAATACCACCAACTGAGTAGCTCTAGCATCATGTGCTTCGGTTGGTATATGTCAAATTGATAAGCCCACACAGCCTCATACAGGCCTTCCCACATCATCTCTGCCTCAAATTCATTGCAAGATGTGCATACTCAGTAGGCCTAAGCCCATTCATCCATGAAATTTCTACCTTAGTATAGGTCACAATTATCAGTACACCCTTTCTCCAGGTTCCCAAAACATTCATTGAGGATGGTGTGGTATTGTGGTGGAGATACCACATGTTGTAGTGCTTTTCCATCAACATTTTTGACATGGTTGTACAGGAAGTCGACAATGATGGGCATATAATCCTTCCAGGTATGTTCATCTGTAGCCCTAAAACACTAATATTGGCATGGAGTTCCCCTGATACAGTAAACCGGTTTATCCCTACTGGCTTCGGGGATGAAGACACCTTCCCTCAGACCTAATCCATACAACAAAAATCTCTTGTAGAGGGGGTATTCCTTCTTCCAGTCTATCAACAGCTCCACCAGAGAAACCCAATCAGAGTGACTCCGCACACATTCTCTGAGATTAGTATTTTTCATCATATCTTCCCTTTGAGATACATCCACAAGAACCTCCCATTAAGCTTCTGGATTATCTATTTGTTTTGAGACTTTAGCATTTTCTTCTTTTTTCTCATAGCACACTCGCATAGTACGTTCGCGAATCCGAAATCACGGATCACATGATCATAGAGCCTCTAAATATTCAACACATTTCACAGAGAAACATAGGATCTTGATGCACCAGTTCACTGAGTATCATTCGTATAGCATCGATCCGTGGGCCGAGTTCACAAAGAGTGTTTTCAGGGGTGCTAGAGATTCAAAATTTGAGAGCTCAAGAATAAGTTCATAGAGATAGATTCAGAAAAAGAAAGGGACTTCACGTTTAATTTATAGGTTGTGACTCTACGAACTTCGCAGAAATCTCCCTACATGATTCGTGCACCATAATCATGATCCTACTTCACAAGAAACTATTTGCAGTGATCTACCCTAAGAATTTGACCCTTTTTTCCCTTGGCTACCATCCTGAGGGGGGGGGGGAATTTGTTGGCACCGAACGTCATGCATAAAATGGACCAACAAAGACAAAAAAATAGCAAAGGCCCTGACTCGCAAAGCTCTAGTGTGAATCCCCATCGTCACCATGAATGGACCAAATCCAATAGAAAGGAATCCTTCGTGACCATCACAGAGTAGTGATGGAGGCCTCCATGAGTCTGACATGCACCGCGACAACCAAAAATTAATGACAGATGGATCCACAATTATGATGGAGCCCCCTATGATCACAAATCAACCTTTTCTCCACAACGTGCCCTTGGAGCATCATGATACCCAGTTCCTATAAATAGGCATCTCACCCCCCATAAATATTTCTACACTGAAATTTCACCTTATGAGATCCCATTTCATGAAGAACTCTTTTCTCTGAGAACCAGGAAGGAAAATGAATCACCTAAGGTATCCAAGAATTACGAACCAACTTTCCCTTTGTTTTGATTTCCCTCTACTTAAAGTGGGTATGCCCTTTGAAAATCCCTATGGACATCATGAATGTAGGAGTCCCTTTTAGGAACTCGAGACTTCGTGGAGCATTCCGCCTTGGAAAAGTACCCTCTAAGAACATGTAAAATCAATTCTTTCGCTGGGCCAAAATTTTTTCACAAAGCTTCTCCCTTCACAGAGACCCTTTTTACCATTCCTCACGAACCACCTTTCTTCGCGAAGCTCCTTCTATTCGCAAAGAACCAGAGCTTCTCAAACCCCTTCTTTGTGAGGCTTCCTACTTTGCGAACCCCTCTCCAATGCGGACCTCTAGGCTTGTATTAAGTGATTTCAAGGTCCCCCGAGTGGCGTTTCATGTTTCATTGCCCTGTATTATTCTTCTTATCATTTTTACACTAATGGATATTGCTTCCTAAAATATCCATGCTAATTTGTACCCCTATATTTACCACTCCTTGGCCTCACTCTCATCTGAAATTTCTTGTGCCTTCACTCTGTCGAGTGTGGGTTGGTATAAGTTATGTATGCCCAAGGTATGAGGAGTGAGTAATAATCGTATGAGCTAAAAGATATTAAACTTCCAAGAAACCTCATCCCCAACACATGATGTTAAACTGTGAGTTTCTACTTGTGTTCCAGGCTCGAGTGGATCAGAGAGAGGATGGGAAATGGAGCCTTTCGCTTCTCTCCTTTTCAATCGGCCTGATGTTTCCCTCTAGGCTTCTTCTCCATGTGTGCCTTGGGATGTTTCCACATAAGCCCTAGAAACCACCTTGATAGAGTGTCCCCTATATTATTAACATGAATCCATATCCTCCTCGTACATCAGACATCCTCGTTGGGCCACTATCCATGCGTAAGCCCCACACAATTCCTCATGGCTGCACCCCTTGCGTTGTGATCGTCTGGTCCACTGCTGCCTCTTTTTTCTCACATTGAGCATGACTCATGTGGGATTAGAGAAAGAAGCAACCATGAAATCCTCTTTAGGCTTCTAACCATGTGTAATCCCCAATAAGTCTCTGGGTCACTCTCCTTTTTGTACACCAAATCCAAGCCCCTCCTGAACTACATGGACTTTGATTCCTTGCCACGGGGATACGTAGGAAGCCTACCTAAGGTTTAAGACCAACACCCACCATTCATCTATCCTAACCACTTCATGTCGGTTCACCTTCATCCCTCATGATGCTAAAATGTATGGCCCCATTCAGAACTATGTGGGTTTTGATTCCTTTCAGGAACATAGGATGCATCTCTGAGGCTTAATCCTAACCAACAGTAAACCTTGGTGCTTTCCATTTTAGGGTTCCACCATAACTAATCCTCCCTTTTTGGTTTCTAGATAATCCCTCCAAATATGGAATTTTCCCTTTTGGGACACATCTCCTAGATCCACCTCTCTGGGGTGTTTTAATTCCATCAAAAATCTAACCATGCATAAGCCCCGTACTCAACACATACTCCTCCAACCAAGAGTTTACCTCTTGAGATGGGCCACTAACCATGTGTAAGACCCACCATATCTCTAGGTTTTTTTCCTTTGTGTACACCCTGATTATATTCCCCATCCTAAACTACATGGACTTTGATTCCCCACTACGGGGATATGTAGGAAGCCACCTTGAGGTTTAAGCCTGTCACCCATGTCCCATCATGGCCTTTACTTTGAGCCTTTGTGTTTTGGGAAGATCATGCCTTAACCTGGAGGTTCTACTTTCTTCTGGTCCCCATCCATGTGATCCATTCTCATGGTCCACCTATTTAGGTGTCCCATCGCCTCACCAAAATATGCAGACTTTGATTCCCATCCATGGGGATATGTAGAAAGCCTCCCTGAGGTTCAATACCAAAACCACCATCATCTTAATATCGGTTATATCTCATTCACCATCCACATCATTCAACCCTCCATCATCCATCCTAATTACTACCCAAACCACCACCTCCCGGTGGGATCACACCATTCAATATGGGATGATAACCATGTGTAAGCCCCAAATAAACATCTCAAACTACATGGGATTTGATACCTGTCCTCTAAATAGGGTACGTAGTAAGCCTCCCTGAGGTTCAATCCCATCCAATGGTAAACCTTGGTGTTCCATTTTTTGGGGATCACTCTCTCAAATATACCCTCTATGTTTTCCGGATCATCCTTCAAGGTGTGACATCTTCCCTTTTGGGGACACAATCCTGAATATGTTCTCATTGGGTGTTTTGATCGATCCATCCGATAAACCTTATAGGTGATCCGTCCTAGGGATGTACCTGACTGATCCACTCTCATCTGTTTCTCAATCAATTCGATCTATCTCTACTAGATGTTAAAATTGTGGCATGTCCCATGTTAAACATGGGAATATGATGAAATCATCAGATACATTCCTCTGAAATAAGATACCCCACAATCTTTATGGAAATCCTTGAGTTTCGATGACCTTGAGAAGCCCTCTAATGAGGAAGAATACAAATGTTTCAGTGTTCCAGTATAAAGACAAACTACAGATTCCTCAATGTGACTACTCCCCTGGCTGAGGGTTAATTCCCTAAATTGACCCCTTGTAATTTCTTGACAGAAGTAGTGTAAGTAACCGACATCTACAAAGATATGGCACCAGGAACGAGTTTTACGAACAACATATTAATCTGTCAAGGAGACCCATACTAGGCAACGAGTTATAATGAGGAATCCACAGAAGGAGGAATTGAAAACCATCATCCCATTTCAATCAAGGATAAAAAATCCCTAGAAAGATGGTGGATTCCTCCCACCTTTGGTAAGTGGGAATACAGGGCACAATGCAACTGTCGGCGAACGTCAATACGCTCAGGAGGCGCACCCCAACGAAAAGAACCAGAAACAAGGATTAATTTTTATATATGATAATTATGAAATTATTATACGTATTTAATGATAATATCATATTTATCTTCTTACCTTACAATCCATTAGGAAATGATAATGTCGCTCATGAGTATTCGTGGACTACCACCTTCATGAAGCGATGTGATTTTTTCATTTATATTTTACTTAGATGGTACTGAAGATAAATTATATGAATATATATATACTATATGATACAATAATAATTCTATAATTGTTATTTATTATTTACTTTACATTTTTTATATCCATTGAAAAGTGAAAACAATGTTTATCTTTACGTACGACCTACCATCTCCTTGGGCGGTGTAATTAATTTTATTTATTAACGTTTTTGGATTACACAATATATATATATATATATAATGAATATATATTATATTTATATAATTATTAATATTATATAGATGATGGAACCTTGATAAAATTATAAATACCAAAACCACTACACCAATACATATATGAAAAACATAGCTGTTATTATCTGAAACCATGATTTTTAACATAGAATTATTAATAAACAGGTGATAAAATATTACAAGTAAGTCATAAATGGAATTATATATAATTATGGTTTTGGAATATATTTATTATAAATCCATATTTATTATATATGAGTTTTTCATATTTATAAAGAAAATCAGACCTAAGGTAAGCGTTTATTTCACGATATCAACATTATTCAACATTTTTTATGTTTAAATCCCCTCTGGGGGAATATTTTTCTTTCATATCCATATTTTAATTAAATATTTTAAGTAAAACTTATATTAATCTCTAATGATTTATTAAAGAAATTTTTACCCATGTTTTACTTTTTACAATATGGTTTGAAAGGAACCTTCTTGTCATTTTCAAACAATTTACCTTTTAACCTTTTAAAAAAGCATGAAATGTTTTTTTAACTTATACGGAATGAATGGATCTTACAACCACCATGAATAATATTTAATTTTAATATTACTTTATAATTTTAGAAGGATATTTTCAAATAAAATGTTTTCCTTCATACTTGAAATGTTTTTAAACAAGTTATTTCAAAGTGAAAAGGGTATTTTCCTCAATAGTTTTACAAAGGTATTTTTAAAGTATTTTAATCTATGCCAAAAACTTTTTTTAATAATATGATTTAATGAATTTATTATGTTATTATACTATCTACCATATTTTATTGGATGATTTATAATTAGTTTGACATGCGATGTACTATTTTGACACCATTCACCATATTACTCTAGATGGTTTATTATAATGTTAATTGACTAGTGTAATTATCAACATTTATTTTACTAGTTTCAATATGAATGTTTATGATGATTATGTTTCACCCCTTTCATATGAGGAATTCATTGGACTTAGTAAGGGTTGGATGGGTCCCACTATAGCCCCTTGATGCATCAGTAGGTCAGATGAGACCTATTAGTTTGGGTATTAGCTAATGCCTTACCATTTTATTTAATATGTCTTTGAATGAGATGCCGATGGTATGTTTATGGTTTTTAAAAATATGCATTTCCCTTTTATGAGATTTGTTATTTAATTTCCATGTGATTATTTGATTAGTTATGATATCCATGGATAATTTTAAAGATTATGTTATTATTTTTATGGTATTATTTTATCATCCTTTATTCCTGACATATTCTTATTTATAATTATTTTATTAATTAAATTGATCTTTTCCAAGACATTTACCTTTCCATATTATTTATTCCGTATTTATTTATATTAGCTTCTATTGTACACATACCCTTATGAAGCATCAAATCTCACCCCTTTCTAATGTTTATTTTCCCTAGGATTCCATGAAGTGTATTATGATTGATATAAAATGATATACTGAAAGGAATATTGGTATAATAAAATAAAATATCAAGTTTTGTTTTGTTTTAAAATGTAATGTAATATTAAACTATGTTTCTAGTTTTATAAGAATACTAAAATTCTCGGTCCTTTGGGATGTGATTTCTTATATTTTGTTATAATATAATAAAGTAACCACTATCTATGGGCTATTAGGGTCAGGGAATTTAAAATTGGTATTATATAAATTTTCGTAGAAACCTTAAGAACTAGATTTAGTAAAACATAAATTTGGTAACATAACCCTATGAAAAAATTTGAGAATATTCCCACAGAAACAGAGCTTATGATTCTGAGATTATTTATGCATAAATTTTCAATTTATATTAAGTGTTTAACTAGTATAGAAATTATACATTATGATTCATAATATAATACAATGTATTCCATTATTTAGAAATGGATCTTAGCTGAAGGAATAGAAATAATATCAATGAACATAATTCATGTAGAGATTTCTCTCCTCAGAAATATAATAAAGATGGAGATGGAGTGGTATCTGTAACTGAACAAATTATAATTGTATTAAGAAAGATGAAATAGGTTAATACTGATAGACTTTACCATATAGAGTTCCTAGTAATCCACAACATGGTGTAACAATGTTAGAAAATTTCATGTGTTAGCAGCCTCCATCATTCAGTGGAACTAAAAATCCATTGGTAGCTGAGGAATGGATAAGTTCCTTAGAGGATATATTTCTCACTTTGGGAAGTAATGAAAAGGATAGGGTTGTTATAATATTTTATCATCACTTAGGGTATACAGATCAATGGTGGCCATTTATTCAAAACCCTAAGGATGAATAATAAATAGAGAGCATGTAATGGAAGGATTTAAAGGAACTTTTCTTATAAAATATTTTAATCATGGACAACAAGAGGATATATAGAGACAATTCCTGAATATAAATCTAAAGGAATATAAATATGTTTTTAAGTATGATTATAACATTAAAAAGACATGACATAGACTATATACATAATCTAAATAGAAATATTGAATATTTATTTGGTGGTCTTTATTAAATACTTTTAAGGGAACTATTTTACCAAAAAATCTAATCATATGAGAATATAGTATCATTTTTTATCAATACAGATACATAATTCTTCAATTATTATAGCTTCAAAGGAAATCAAGATTAGAAGAAGGCTATGGAGTCCTTTGGGAAAGGAAATAAGGAAAAGGGGGAAGAAGGTAATGGTGAAATTCAATAATTGTAATAAATGTGTAAAGAAACACCATGAAAAATGCTTATTGGGAATGAGAGTTTTCTACAAGAATGTAGAGAAAGGGCACTCGGGGTGTGATTGCAAGGGAAAAAGGAAGCTACCAATATTCAATGATTCATCTATAAGAAGAGGGGATTATATGAAAATGATTTTATTATTAGTCAAGGGAACTTTCCCTAGAAAAGGGAATGAGAGAAAGGCAGAGCTTATGTGATCACAAAAAACGAGGTTGAAGTTTCTAATGATGCGGAAGTAAGTACTTCACTCATATCCTCAAATTTATCCAATGATTTATTTGATTATAAACCATCACATTATTTTATACCTCCATGTTTTCCAATAAAATTATATATTTCCCCAACACATTAATAAGGGATTTATCATTCTAAATTCCTAGTGGAAGTATCACCACAACAAGGATGTGTCATTTGGTTCCCATTATGAAACATAAAAATTTTCTATTTACTAAAATTTATTATTATACATATGTTAGATTTCAATAAAATACTTATTATGGAATATATTTTAAAATATAATTAAAAAAATTATTGAAAATTGAAGGAAGTTGCGATTTATGATGAAGATATTGAATTCCATATCTTTAGATTAGAGAATTCATGAGAGTCATGCTTAGATCCACCCTAGTAGCTCTTCTAAATGATATTCTTAGGGAATAAGAGAAGACACAATCTATGGATAGAAAATGTAATATTCAAATTTAGGATGTACCTATCATACATGAAAACATTGATGTATTGAATAAATAATTACCTAGAAACCCACTAGAGAATGAGATTGAGTTTTTATTTTATTTAATCCTAGATACAATATCCATATAAAAGACTCCTTATAGAATGGCCACTGTGGAATTTGTGGAATTGAAGAAGCAACTAAAGGATTTATGTAATAAGGGATTTATACACCCTAGTGTTTCACCATGGGGAGCCCTTGTTCTCTTCATTTAGAAGAAATATGGATCTATGAGACTCTACATTGATTATAGGAAAATCAATTCTATTATGATAAATAATAATTACCCTCTACCTCGTATTGATAACTTATTCGATCAAATTCATGGAGATAAATATTTTTCAAAGATTTAACTTCATTTTAGATATTATTAATTGCAATTAATGAGTAAATATATTACAAAGATAACATTTTGAATGAGGTATGTGCATTATGTGTTTACAATAATTCCATTTGGAATAACTAATAAACCCTACATTTTCATGGATCTAATGAATATATTATTCAATGAATATCTTGATAATTCTTCTATGGTATTTATTGATTATATCTTGATGTACTTTAAGAGTAATGAGGGAAATGGGAATAACTAGTGTATCATTCTCAAGTCTCTTAGAATAAAATAGTTATATGGGAAATTTAGAAAGTGTGAATTTTGGATTTAAATTTTTATTTTCTTGGCTATATTATCTCCAAAGATAGAATCTTAGTTGATCCTATGAAGACAATGTTAGATTAAGAGTGACCTAATCCAATGAACATAACCAAGCTATTTAATTTAATTGGTTTGGAATGTTACTATATATAAGTGATTTGTTCAAAAAATTTCCCAATTGTCTAACCCATCAACCAAGATTAATCGCAAATGGGTTAAGTTTATTTGGAAAAAGGGATGTGAATAATTTTTAAAAGAATTTAAGAGAATATTGGTGAATGCTTCTATTTTTAATTATCCATTAAGAAATCCTAGATTTTTTATATTAGTAATTCATCAAAGAGAGAACTTCGTTGTGTTATTATGATGAATGATTGAGTTATTGCATAACTATATAGAAAATCGAATAATTAGAAACAGAACTATCCCACTCATGATCTTGAGTTAACAACCATAATATTTTATTTAAAGTTATGGAGATATTTTCTCTATGAGGATATATGTGAGATATAATCTGACCATAAGAGCCTAAATTAAATATTTTTATAGAAATATCTCCACATGAGGCAGATATAATAGATTGGGTTACTTAAGGATTATGATTTTTTGATACACTACCACCGAAGTAAGGAAAATATGGTAGAAGATTCATTAAGTAGGAAGGATCATGATGTTCTAACCAAAAAATGAGGATAAAAAATGATCTTATATTAATAGATTTAATAAGGATGGATATAGGAATTATCAAGGAAGGGAAAAAATAAATCCATTTTGAAATTATTACAAAGCCATATTTATTAGAAAAGATAAAAAGTACTCAGTTTGTTGATGATAATTATAAAAAAATTAAATCCATAAATGATGGGAAATTGGAATACTTTGTATATGAATATGGTGTTTTGAAATTTGGAAAGAGGCTTTGTGTTCTATCTATACTTGAGTTGAAGAGGGAATTTTTGGATGATGCTCCTAGATTGAATTTCTTTATACACCATGGTGGCATAATGATGTATAGACATTTGAAATAACATTTTTGTTGGGATAATATGAAGCACGATATTTCTGATTATGTGTAAAGATGTTTTATTCATCAATAGGTTAAGGATAAGAGACAACATCATTGAGTATTAATGCAACCTATGTCTATTCTTACATGGAAATGGGATGAAATTACAATGGAATTTGTCACTATAATACCAAATACTCCTAGAAAGAATGATGTGATATGGGTTATTATTGATTAACTCACAAAATATACACATTTCTTCACTATAAGGGATGATTTTCCTATAGAGAACCTTGCAATACTATATATTAATGAAGTTCTAAGAGTTCATGGTTCACCTATTTCAATTGTGTCTAATATTGATCCATAATTTATATCAAAATTCTGGGAAATTGTCATGACCTGTTTCCTGGGGCCCATATCGTGACTACCCCAAGCCCGCCTTCCATAGGCCAGGGGCTAGAGACCAGTACCAAAGGCGTAAATCCATAAACTGGGAAGACATTGTATTTATAACTGAAAAAACACATCAGAGTACACAACTAGAAGTATTACACTAAGTAAAACTATATACAAAAGAAGTGATGGAAAGTAAAAGGGGTAGGAAATACAAGCCCAATTAGAAAGTACAAGTACAACTGAAAGTAAGTACAACTAAAGAAAAGTAAAGCAACTACTGAGTCATCCTCCAAGGTTTCTACCTGAAGGGTAGGTACAGATGGCCTCCTCAGGACTCCACGTCTGTTCATCTCATCCATGCACCGTCACACCAAGTAATCCACCTCCGGGTACCGTCCAGTCCTGCTACTGTCTGCCTCAGTCAGCGCTGTCTATCGTCTGCAACCAACACAATGAGGTGCGGGCATAGTCCTTGCAGGGGTGAGTATAATGATACTCAGTAGGTACCCTGAGACCCTCAAGGTCTCACAAAATCCAACAAGTATGAACCAAAAAGTATGAAATCAATGGATAACCATTACTTAGGTACATGCCCATAAATATACCTAAGTTATCTAGTAACCCATCTCAATCATAAGGAAAGCACAAAAGTCATTGACTCAGCTCAAACCAGGATTTTTATTAATCTAAACCTCCGGCTGCTGGAGAAATCCTCCTGTATCGAGTACAGTGGGGCTTTCGTGTCACACAGAGGCACTTCCCACTAACTTTTACTACTGAGGTACTACTCCTATAGAGTACCGTGGATCTGCTGCGCTCACACATAGGCTCTCTCCACGATGGGTCTGCTACACTCACACAGATGCGCTCCCCTGGTAGCTTTCTGAGGTGCTCCACATGTCGATTACCGTGTATCTGCTTCACTCACACATAGGCGCTCCCCACTGGGCTAGTCGAATCACTCCAAGTCGAATCGGTAAGCAGTCATCAAGTCCCAGCCAGCTAATAGGTTCCCAGACAAATGCTTTCTCATCTCTAGAATATCATGTCCATAATCTACTGGTCTATACTCCAACTATCACTAAGTCCCACGTAGAAGTATCTCAAAGGTCCACCACGTCATAGGGGTCTCAACGCAACCGACATCACATCAAACGAACGCTCGGTTTGTTAGTTATTAGCCTTTTAGTCCCGGGGGCCGGGTTGGATTCGTGTAAGATCCAACCTAACCATATCTCAACTATACCCTGAACTCTAGTGGGGTATTCTCAAAGGGATGGCTTCGCTCCAAGAATACCATCTCCGCTGACGGTTCGTCAAACGGACGTCCGGTGCCAAAGATACGGTCCAAGAAGGTAATGGGTCAGTAATGGGCCCAGGTCTGGTCCGACTAGGACGGACCGACTCGGCCCAACCCAGTCTGGGTCGACCCGGTCTGGGTCGACCCGGTCTGACTCGCTGGGTCTAACTCGGTGCGTTGGGTGGTTCAGCCCGCTAAGTTTTGGCCCGGAAGTCGCCACATAGGCAACTCGACCCGAAGGTCGGGGCTGGTTTGGCCAATGCTGAGAGGGGCATAGCTCGGGCAACTCGGTCCGGGAGTTTGGGCCGGTCGGGAGACCAAGGGGCAGGCCGCGCAGAGCGTGGGCTGGCCGCGGGTGCATCAGGTAAGGCACGGGGGTGCCGGGTAGGGCTCGATTGGGCGCCAGAGGGCCGCAGGCAGGTGGACCGCACGTCGGGCAGGGCGTGGGGGTGCTGGGCAGGGCATGGGGGTGTCGGGCAGGGCACAGCAGGGCACCGGAGGGACATGGGCAGGCGGGCCGCACGCCGAGCAGGGCGCGGGGGTGCTCTGCAGGCCGTAGGGGTGCCAGCAGGGCGCTGGGCAGGTGGGCCAGCGCTGGGCCGGTCGCCGTGAGGCCGCGGGTAGGCGGGCCGGGTGCCACTCGGGCCGGCAGTGGTCAGCCGGAAGCATCAGTGCGTCGTGTGGGTGGTGTGATTCGTGGAGGCTGCGGGTAGCACGACCTTCATCATTTCCTCCTTTGTCATCGTCGCCTCATCACCATGCCGTAGAACACCACAAGAAATAAGAATCGACGAAGGATATTGGGCCATGTTAGGTTGGCCCGCATCCTCTGCGTTTAAAGTGATAACAATTGGTTCATCAAAAAAAAGTAAAGATGAACGACTAATATTTACAACCACGCAACAGTTTCTTTTCAAATGATGATGAGAAAAGAAAAGGGATAAAGCCCAAGGTAAACCCCTACCTTTGATTCGCCGTTTGTCGTTTGTTGACGTTGCAGAAAGATGGTCGTCGATCCGTGGTAGACGGACCCGTCCCACGTCGAAGGAGTCCAAGGAAGAAGGTCAGAGGGGGTTCGTTCTTCGTAGTATAAGGCGTCCCTCATCGACTTTCTTTGTCAGGAGAGTGTTCTTCGCCAGAAGAGCGTTCTTCGTTGGAGAGAGTTCTCTCTTCTCCCAAGCTCCACCAAAAGAAAGATGTCCACCAAATGAAATAATAGATCGCCTATTATTTTGTTGGCACACTGATTTCAAAAAGGAGAAATAAAATGAGAAGGCTCTGCCTAATTAATTATTGAGGTTAGCACCTTTAATTAATTGTCTTGTCTCAGCAATTAAAGAGGTGTATTTGGCATAATAAATAAGGGGAGTTGAAGAGTTTCTCTACCTTAAATGGGGGTTCCAAAGGTTACAAGATCGGGTGGTCCCCACCAAAATTATCTTCCCAAGGGAGGTTATGTTCGGGTGGGACCCACCACCGTAACCTCTCATGGGAGGTTATGGTGTGGTGGCCCCCACCTCTAACCTCCTCTTGGAGGATTTAACCACCAAGAATAAAAATAAAGTAACACTTTATTTTTATTTAAATTAATCTTAAAAAATCAAAAACCACCTTTCATTCTCGACCAACTGTCGTCGAGGTGAAATTATTCTTAAGAGAATACCGGCCCTGCGAGTTCAACGGTGCCCTCTAATTTCAATTCCGAGCACCAGTTCAAAAGTTATAAAATCCCGCTCGTTCGTTTACTGAACGTACCAGAACAAAACTTCAGAAATTGATTTCGGGCACACCGGGCCTTAGAATCAAGCGCCGTAAATTTTCACGGACTCATAAAAATCCCATGTATTAAAAAAAATCCACAGGATTTCCAGGTCTTTACATTCTCCCCACCTTAGGGATTTATGTCCCCGTAAGCTACAACTCGAACTAATGTAACAAATGGGGGTACTGAGCACGCATCTGAGCCTCCCACTCCCATGCGCTCTCCTGGAGGTTCCCGTGCTGCCAGCGTACGCGCACCAGAGGTATCGACCATCCATGAAGGAACTCTCCTGTCGATCCTCAATCTTCACTGGAACCTCCGTGAAAGTTACCCCATCGTCGATGTCCATCTATCCATGGTCGATGATGTAAGAAGGGTCATGCATGTATCTCCTCAGCTGAGATACGTGGAATACGTCATGCATCCAGTGCAACTGAGGTGGAAGAGCTAAGCGGTAAGCCAGCTCGCCTACTCTCCTAAGGACCTGGAAAGGTCTGATTAATCTTGAAGATAACTTGCCACCTCGGCCAAATCTCCATAGACCTCGTCAAGGTGAGACCCATAGAAAGACGTGGTTTCCATCCTCGAACTCTAGAGGTCTCCGTCTCCTGTTAGCATACGACTTCTTCCTGCTCTGTGCAGTGTTCATCTGCTCCAGGATAATCTGCACCTTCTCCGTAGTAGCTCGGACCATCTCTAGTCCCACTAGTGCTGACTCCCCAGGGTCAGTCCAACACAAGGGGGATATTCAAGGTTTCCCGTACAAGGACTCAAAAGGTGCCATCCCTATGGTGGAGTGATAGATGTTGTTGTAAGAAAAATCCACCAAAGTAAAGTGATCCTCTTAGCTACGGCCGAAGTCGAGGAGACATTCACATAGCATGTCCTCGAGGGTCTAAATGGTCTGCTCAGTCTAACCATCCATCTGATTATGGAAGGCAGTGCTCAAGTGAATTTGTGTCCCTAAAGCCTCCTGCAACCCCTTACATAGCCGAGAAGTAAACCATGCATCACGGTCAGAGACAATAGAGGAAGGTACTCCATGTATTATCCCAATCTCCTGCACATAGAGGCGTCCCGAGCTCTCTACTGAACCCTACTATCTGATCGGTTGGAAGTGGGCTGACTTGGCGAGTCGGTCAATGATCACCCATATCGAATCATGACTCTTGGATGTATGTGGAAGACCCACCAAGAATTCCATGGATATTCCATCCCACTTCTACTCTAGGACCTCTAAAGGCTGAACCAAGCCTGCTGGTACCTGGTGCTCTGCCTTCACTTGCTGACAAGTGAGGCACCGTGAGACAAACCCTACTACCGCCTTCTTCATACCTGGCCAACAGTGTTGTCATCTGAGGTCCTGATACATCTTTGCCACTCCTAGATGTACTGCCAGAGGGGAAGTGTGGAACTCCCTCAACACTTCCTCCTGAAGTGACACTGGTACCATGGTATGTCCTCTGAAGAGGATGATGTGCTCCCCACCTTTAGAAAATCCATTAGCTGCCTGCCCTGTGGATATCTAAGCACATCGCATATTGCAGTCAGCGTCCCCATGCTGCATGTCCTTGAATCGCTGAAGAAGAGGGGGAGTGACTATAAGAGACTGTAGGAATGCTGCTTCATCTCTATCCACAAATGATATCTGTAAAGCAGCCAGCTGCTCTATCGCCTCTCCTAGCAGCTGTATACCAGATCTCCTACTGAGTGCATCCACAAAAACGTTCCCCTTCCCAGGAGTATATACTATCACAAAGTCATAGTCCCGGAGGAACTCAAACCAATTACATTGTCTCAGATTCAGGTCATTCTGATAGAAGATATACCTGAGACTCTTGCGATCAGAGTACATGGTAAAACGCTCACCCATCAGATAGTGTCAACACATCTTTAAGGTAAAGACCACTTCTTATAACTCCAGGTCATGGGTAGCATAGTTATTTTTGTGCTATCTCAGCTGCTGAGAACCATAAGAAATCACTACTCTCTCCTACATCAGGACACACCCAAGTCCGGCCCCTGATGCGTCACAGTAGACTACGTACCCTACACCTTACTTTGGAAGCCTCAAGATGGGGGCACTAGTTAGCCACTACCTTAGCTGTTGAAATCTTGGATGACATATCTCCTACCACACGAAGGGTTTCCCTTTATTCGTTAAGGCTGAAAGTGGTGCTAAAACTCTAGAGAAGTCTATAATGAACCTCTAGTAGTTCCCAGCCAAACCTAGGAAACTCTGAACCTCCGTCACACTCCTGGGTGGCTCCCAAGCAAGTACCACCTCAATATTGACTGGATCCACTGAAACTCCAGCCTCCGAGATGATGTGTCCCAAGAATTGAACCTCTAAAATCCAAAAATGGAACTTCAAGAGATTACCATAAAGCTGGTTCTCTCAGAGTGTGTCTAGTACTACCTGTAAATGGTAGGCATACTCCTCCTCAGTAGTCGAGTAGATCAAAATGTCGTCGATGAAGACTATGACAAAGAGATCAAGGTAAGGCTGGAAGATCCTGTTCATGAGACTCATGAACACTGTTGGAGTGTTGTTTATGCCGAAGGGAATAACAAAAAACTCGTAGTGGCCGTAACGACACCTGAAGGCCATCTTTTGCACATCCTCGTCTCGAACTCTGAGATGGTGATAGCCTGATCTGAGGTCTATCTTCGAGAACCACTGTGCTCCCTTCAGCTGATCAAAGAGGTAATCAATCCTCGGTATTGGGTACTTATTCTTCATAGTCACCTGGTTCAGGCGACGGTAGTCAACACAAAGCCTCAAGCTCCCATTCGCCTTCTTGGCGAACAGAATCAGGGCTGCCCAGGGAGAAACACTGGGCCAGATGAATCATTTCCCTCTGAAATTCCTCCAGCTGTACTCGTAGCTCACGAAGCAAAGTGGGAGCCATCCAATATGCTGGTGTAGATATCAGTTCCGTCCCGGGGTACAGGTCAATGTAGAAGTCCACCTCTCTACGAGGAGGTAGTCCTGGAACATCGTCAGGGAAAAAATCCGCGTACTGGTCCACCACTACAGGATAGCTCGGACTCTCCACGTCAACTGCTCCGAGGGTGAGACATGCCAACTGATGAGTGATCGGCTGCACCCTCCTCCTGGTAAGTCTTTCCTGTGATGCAAAGCCTCCCTTCTCGCTGGTGAAGGTGAACCTGGTCCCATTCGTGCAGACACACCACACTTTTCGCCTAATACAGTCAATCTGAGCATTGAATCTAGATAACCAGTCCATACGCAAGATGACGTCATATGGCCTAGATGCCCCAACACCAGTGCGTAATCGTCGAATCAGCTCCCATAGGAGTCTCGTAAGGATCGATCCAACGGCTCCGTCAGAATCTCTTATCTCCGAACAAGGGAAGTGGAATTGAAAGAGTGACTAGAACCTGTGTCTATAAGAACTATATATAAGGTAGAGTAGAAATAGATTGTACCTAGAATCATATCAGGAGCACCGTGATCGTAGGACTCAGCTTCCTGAAGCTGAGATCTCCCCTGTCCACCCACTCCCTGAGGTTGGGGTGGGCCTCCTAGTGGTGGTGGTGGTAACACCTCGTAACATCGTCCACCGCCAGCTACACGTCCATCTCCTCTTCCATGTCCACCTCCTCCCTACAGACCGCCTTGTTCAAACCTCTGCCTCTGTCTGGGAGGTCCCTCAACTGTCTGGAGATCATCTGAATGGCGGGTTGGACAGTCACGAGCCATGTGACCCTACCCGCCGCATGAGTAACACTGCCTGCTACTGTCATGTGTGTCTTTGCTCCATGTTCCTCGAACAAACGATCCTGAGTCATGAGGTCAACCACATGTAGGTATGGTCCTCTTGGACCTCTATGACATCTATCTACTTCTAGCTATAGAAGACTCTACTTCAAGTCAGCTAGTAGTGGGACTCATTGCTGGTGACTGCTCGACAAGAAAACTCTCCACTAAGAGGGCTCTCTCTAGCACCCCCGTCTGCGTCAGGATGCTAAGTGAGATCATCGGAGCTCTGATCTCTTTCCTGAGCCCATGGTCGAAGGTCTGGGCCCTGAAGAATGGGTCCCGTACCATATCTGTGGAGTATCGCAAGAGGTCGGTAAACCTCGCTAAGTACTGTGCTACTATCATGCTGCCCTCATGCAGATGAAGTGGCTCCTGTATCCGCACCACACGAAGGGTGGATAGTACAAACTCCACCTGGAACAGGCTCTCGAAGTCTACCCAGAGTAGGGTCTCATTGTCATGAACCTGGAGCATCAGGTTCCACCATTTGCCTGCTGCTGCCTGAAGGAGACTCACGGCAAGGATCACCATGAAGTCTGCTGCTATCCCTACTAGTCAGAAAAATCTCACAACAGCCTCTAGCCAATCCTCAACCGCCTGTGGGTCTGTGTCTACCCTGAAGCTGGGTGACCTCTGGCACTGGAACTAATGCAATGTTCTCAAGCGGTGTGCATTGTCTACTGCTGGGGCTGGTGGCATCGGTGGCCCAACATAAAGTAGTACCGCTGGTGCCTTTGCTGGAAAAGGGCCCTACACCGAGGCCTCATCACTTGGTGGGCTGTCGGTACGTACGACTCTCGGGGATCTAACTGGTCGTCCGCGGGGAGGCATACTGAAAGAAACAGATGCAACATGGTCAAAAGATTATACATGGTGAGATGACTTGGTTGAGATGACTTAAAGACAACTTTTAGAAACACACATTCAATCAGTGTATTCATGCACTGAGTCAAAAATCAGAATTTAGGGTCTTGGTGTATGGATATGTCGGTCTCCCACACCAACAATGGATTCCCTAAACTGAAAACCACACTTAGAACCCTTAACAATATTTCTTCATAGAAATGAAAGATCATAGTTCTATGTTCTACAGTAGAAACGACTCCTCTGATACCAATTTGTCATGACCCGTTTCCTAGGGCCCGTATCGTGACTACCCCAAGCCCGCCTTCCATAGGTCAGGGGCTGGAAACTAGCACCAAAGGCATAAATATCTAAACTGGGAAGGCATTTCCTTTATAACTGAAAAAAACACATCAGAGTACACAACTGGAAGTAAAACACTAAGTAAAACTATATAAAAAAGAAGTGATGGAAAGTAAAAGGAGCCAGAAATAAAAGCCCAATAGTAAAGTACTAGTACAACTGAAATAAAGTACAACTGAATAAAAGTAAAGAAGCTACTGGGTCATCCTCCGGGGTTCCTATCTGAAGGGTAGGTACAGATGGCCTCTTTAGCACTCCACGTTCGTCCGTCTCCTCCGTGCACCATCACACCGAGTAATCCACCTCCGGGTACCATCCAGTCCTGCTATTCTCTACCTCAGTCAGTGATGTCCATCATCTGCAACCAACACAATGAGGTGTGGGCATAACCCGTGTAGGGGTGAGTATAATGATACTTAGTAGGGACCTCGAGACCCTCAAGGTCTCACAAAATCCAATAAGGACAAACCAAAAAGTATGAAATCAACGTATAACCATTACTTAGGTATATGCCCATACATATACCTAAGTTATCTAGTAACCCATATCAATCATGAGGAAAACACAAAAGTCATTGAATCAGCTCAAACTAGGATTTTTATTAATCTGAACCTTCGGCTGCTAGAGATCTCCTCCTCTATAGAGTACAGTGGGCCTGCCACATCACACAGAGGTGATTCCCACTAACTTGGACTGCTGAGGTAATCCTACTTTCGAGTACCGTGGATCAACTATGCTCACACAAAGGCGCTCTCCACTGTGGGTCTGCTGCGCTCACTCAGAGGCACTCCCCTGGTAGCCTATTGAGGTACTCCATGTGTCGTGTACTATGGGTATGCCGCACTCACACAGAGTCTCTCCCCATCATGGGTCTGCCGCTCTCACACAGAGGCGCTCCCCACTAGGCTAGTCAAATCAATCTGAGTCGAATTGGTCAACATTCATCAAGTCTCAGCCAGCTACTTGGTTCCCAAACAAATCTCTGCTCGTCTTTGGAATATCTGCTCCACAAGCTACTGGTTGATACTCCAAATGTCACAAAGTCCCACATAGAATTATCTCAAAGGTCCACTACGTCATAGGGGTCTCAATGCAATAGACGATGCGTCAAACAGACACCGAGTCTGTTAGTTATTATCCTTTTAGTCCCGGAGGCCCGGTTGGATTCATGTAAGATCCAACCTGACCATATCTCAACTATACCAAAAACTCTAGTGGGGTATTCTCAAAGGCACGACTTCACTCCAAGAATACCGGCATCGCTGACTGTTTGTCAAACGGACGTCTGGTTCCAAAGATATGGCTCAAGAAGGTAATGGGTCAATAATGGGCATGGGTTCGGTCAGACCCGATCAAACCGACTTGGCCCAACCCAGTCGGGGCCGACCTGGTCTTGGCCGAACCAGTCTGACTTGCTGGGTCTAACCCGGCCCGTTGGGTGGGTCAGCCCGCTATGTTTTGGCCCGAAGCTCACCATGTAGGCGACTCAGCCCGAAGGCCGGGGCTGGTTCGGACAACGCCACGAGGGGTGCGGCTTGGACCGGGAGGTTGGCCAAGATGGGAGACCGGAGAGTAGGCTGCACAGAGCGCGGGCTGGTCGCGAGTGCGCCGAGCAGGGCGCGGGGGTGCCGGGCAGGGCGCGGGGGCACCGAGCAGGGCGCCGGAGGGCCGCGGGATGGTGGGCCGCGCGCCGGGAAGGTCGCGGGGGCACCAGCAGGGCACCACGCATGCCGCGGGGGTGCTGGCAGGGCACCTGGTTGGGCGCGGGGGCACCGAGTAGTGCGCGACAGGGCGCCAGAGGGCGTCGGGCAGGGCGCCAGAGTGCCGCGGGCAGGCAGGCCGTGCGCCAGGCAGGCTGTGGGGGCGCCGACATGGCACCGGGCAGGGCTCGGGGGCGCCAGGCAGGACGTAGGGGCGCCGGGAGGCCACGGGTAGGCGGGATGGGTGCTGCTTGGGCTGTCAGTGGTCAGTCGTAAGAATCGGTGCGCTGCGGGGGTGGCGCGATTCGCGGAGGCCGCGGGCAGCGCGGTCTTCGTCGTTTCCGCCTTCTTCATCGTTGTCTCATCGCCATGCCGTAGAATGCCACAAGAAAGAAGAATCGACGGAGGATGTCGGGCCATGTACGGTTGGCCCACATCCTCTTCGTTTAAAGTGATACGAATTGGTTCATAAAAAAATGGAAAGATGAACGACAAATATTTACAACCATGCAATGATTTCTTTTTAAACGATGATGAGAAAAGAAAAGGGATAAAGCCTAAGGTAAACCCCCTACCTTTGATTCACCGATCATCATTTGTTGACATCACAGAAAGATGTTTGTCGATCCTTGGTAGATGAAAACGTCCCACGTCGAAAGAGTCTGAGGAAGAAGGTCGGAGGGGGTTTGTTCTTCATAGTCGAAGGCGTCCCTCATCGGCGTTCTTCGTCGGGAGAGCGTTCTTCACTGGAAGATCATTCTTCATTGGAGAGAGTTCTCTCTTCTCCCAAGCTCCACCAAAATAAATATGTCCACCAAATGAAATAATAGATCATCTATTATTTTGTTGGCACAATGATTTCAAAAAGGAGAAATAAAATGAGAAGGCTAAGCCTAATTAATTCTTGAGGTTAGCACCTTTAATTAAATGTGTTGTCTCAACAATAAAAGAGGTGGATTTGGCATAATAAATAAGGGGAGTTGAAGAGTTTCTCCACCTTAAATGGGGGGTTCCAAGGGTTACAAGCCTGGGTGGTCCCCAGCAAAATTATCCTCCCAAGGGAGGTTATGTTCGGGTGGTCCCCACCACCATAACCTCTCATGGGAGGTTATGGTGTGGTGGCCCCCACCTCTAAACTCATCTTGGAGGTTTTAACCACCAAGAATAAAAACAAATTCACACATTATTTTTATTTAAATTAATCTTAAAAACTCAAAAACTACCTTTCATTCTCGACCAACTACCATCGAGGTGAAAGTCTTTTTTAAGAGAATACCGGCGCTGCGAGTTCAACGGTGCCCTCAGATTTCAATTCCGA
Source organism: Viscum album (assembly GCA_963277665.1). Taxonomy (NCBI): domain Eukaryota; kingdom Viridiplantae; phylum Streptophyta; class Magnoliopsida; order Santalales; family Viscaceae; genus Viscum; species Viscum album. The sequence continues at coordinate 1,625,961,821 of OY728156.1, read as the reverse complement.
GCACCGGTTCAAAAGTTTTAAAATCCCGCTCGTAAGTTTACTGAACGTACCCGAACAAAACTTTAGAAATTGATTTCGGGCACACCGGGCCTTGAAATCAAGAGCCGTAAATTTTCGCGGACTCCTAAAAATCCCATGTATTAAAAAAAATCCACGATATTTCCAGATCTTTACAGAAATTCTGCATAAGGATCTTAGCACTGAGCTTAATTTGAGCATATATTATCATCCTTAAACTTATGGTAAGTCACAAATTACTATAAAACTTTATAAAACATATTTAGGTCATGATCACTTGACTTTAAAGGTATATGAGATTAGTATTTTCCCTTGGTATAATTTACCTATAAAAATAGCTTCCATTCAAGTATTCAAATGACGCCGTATAAAGAGTTATATGAAATGAGATTTCCTACTCCAACTTTTTGGGAGAAAGTTGGTGAAAGTATGTTTTTAGGACCAAAATTTGTAGAGGAGACAATGGAAAAGGTAAAGACTATTCAAACCAATATCAAAGTAGATCAAAATAAAAAAGGGATAGCTGATAACTAGAGGAAATATTTACAATTTGAGGTGAGAGATCATGTTTTATTAAAGGTATCTCCATGTAAGGGTGTTATAAGATTAAATAAGAATGTAATATTGAGCCTTAGGTACATCAAACCTTTATAAATCTTAGAAATAATTATATATGTGGATTACTGCTTAGCAATGCCACCCATCCTTCCTAAAGTACATGATTTGTTTTATATCTATTTGTTAAGGAAGTACATGCTACAGTCAATTATTATCCTCAATTTAAAATAAATCGAATTCGAACCTAATTTATATTACTATGAAGTGCCTATCCAAATTTTGGAAACTACAGAATATGTGTTGAGGAATTGGATGACTCAGCTGGTAAAGGTACTTTGAAAAAATAATAAGATAGAAGTGGCGATGTGGGAAACTAAAGAAATTATAATGAATAAATAACCAAATATATTCATGAGGTGACATTATAGAAATTTCAAGGATAAAATTTCATTAATTAGGGAATAATGTAACACCCTAATAACTTACTGTAATTTTTTATTCAAAAAATATCATCTCTTCAATAACTTGCATTGTATACAACACCGAGTTCAAATGAATCATGATCTATTACTATGTGACCATTATAACCTAGACATTAAAAATGGTGGGCATGAATAGTACTAACTAAATTATTAAAGGTAAATGGTTAAAAAATTTATTAAAAAAATCCTTTTTTATAAAAAAAATCATTTTAAAGTAAAATAAATGTTTTTTTGAAAAAATATTTTTTTGCGCATATTATATTTATATCATAATAAATTAAATTAGTTACTATATATGAGTTATTTTAATGAAATTTTCATATTATATATTCAATAAAATTTGTTAACATTCATCTAAAGTTTTTACTAGGTATAGGATAAGAAGAAACCCAGTTTTATACTTAAAACTATATTTTTCTAAAACGCGATTCCGTCATGTTTTGTGCACTTATTTTAAATTTATTTCTAAAAATTATAGAAATTGAATTTTAAAAAATGGATTCAATATTTACAATAAATATTTTCAAATTTGTTAACTAGGTCCCTTTTATTTTTTGTTAATATGAAAAGTAATTATGGTAAAATTTATCACCTCAATAAAGAGTAAATCTGGTAAATCTAGGTTAAAACTAAGTGATTTGTCATAATATTTCATATTAATTATTATTTAATGAATTTTAATTTTACCCTGATCATTTTAGGATAAATATTCATATGTTTAATGGATAATTTTCCATCAAAATGACCAATAAAATATTTAAATCAATAAAAGTTAAAAAATTCCACTCTCTTAGTTTTAAATATCTATTATGTGTCTACATAGGGACAATTTCAAGTTATGAACGAATAAAAAAATATATTTTTTGAAAAATCAAATAATATTCATGATGATAATTTCTTTATATTTTTTAGTAATAATATAATTATCTTAAATTCTTCTGCAATGCTAATACAATATTTATTCAATTAATAGAAAACTAAATAAAATGATATAAAAAATATTAAAAGTGATATAATTTTAGTGACTTATAGAGTTTCAAAAATTTTATAGATTAATATGACATATTAGTGATTTTTAAATTAATTATACTCTAAATAAACATTTTTTTTATGTATTTAAAGTCAAATTAAATGAATAGTGTCAAAATTGATATTAATGATAATTTATCAAAATAATATTTTATTAAATTATGTAAAAGTAATTAAAACTATAAATAGGTTAATGGGGTAATATATATTATAAAATTTCATTTCATTTCCATTTATTAGTTAATATTTACCATATATGTAAAATTATAACTCTTTAATTGTGAAAAATACATTACTGCGGTTAATGTTAAAATTGGTTAACTAAGAGATTAAAGAAAAATATAAGGTTTAGAAACCATAGAAATCAGTAAATTTTTATTTTTTTGATGAAATTTAAATGATATATTACCATAGTTTTGAATACCAATCCATTTGGAATAATTTAGGATATATAATGACTTTATTATAATTTAATATTTATGAAATTGCAAATGTACCCCTCACCTCAATTATAAAAGGACACCCATTCATTCACTCATTTTTACCAAATAGAGAAATATAGATTAACCAAACCCACCCATTAATCTTATAAAAATCCTTATAAAATTTATATATGCTTGTCTCCCTAAAATACAAACCTTATGTTTCTTAAGAAAGGATCTAAAGAAGGTCTCTCTTGAAGAGAAAATTTTCTTACCCGACCTCTTTCAAATTATTTCTTCTTATATCTCTTTTAAGTATTTTTAATGTATCATAAAATAATAAATCCAGTATCCTTAATATACATAAATGTTATTATGATTATAAAAAAACCATTACCCACCCTCTTTCCCATCAAATGGAAAGTGAATGTATCACTTGTGTGTATGTACGACTTAACATTTCCACATAGGGATACAATTCATTTCCCTTCACCATATTTTATGGTTGGGTATTATGATAGGTTAAATATTTGTGTATGATAATTATGAAATTATTTTATCTCTGTAATTATAATATCATGTCTACCTTCTTACCTTCTAATTCATTGGAAAATGATAATGCCGCTCGTGCGTACACGTGGACAACCACCTCCATGAAGTGATGTGATTTATTTTTCATTTATAGTTTACATGGATGGTAATTAAGATTTATTTGATAAATATATATAATGTATATAATTTAATAATAATTCTATAAATGTGAATTATTATTTAATTTTTTTTCATTCTATCTGTTGAAAAGTGATGGAAATATCCATATGTATGTACGTCCTACCATCTCTATGAGCATTGTAATTCATTTTATATCTATAACATTTATAGATTACAATAAATATGTATATAATTAATATATAATATATTATATTATTATTAAAATTATTAATATGATGCAACCTTGATAAAATTATAAATTATGAAACAACAGAAACAAAACATACATGAAAAATGAAGCAATTATTACCCGAAATAGTGACTTTTAACAAAGACTTGTTAAAAAGGGTGATAATAGATTATAAGTAAGCAATAAATAGTATGATAAATATTATTTTGTATATTTAATATATTTATAATATATATATATATATATATATATATTATATAGTATTTTAAAACATATACAAAGGAAATCAGACTTTAGGTAAGGGTTTATTTCACAATGTCAACATTCTTCGGGATTATTTATGTTTAAGTCCCCACTGGGGGAATATCTTTCTTATATATCCATATATTACTTAAAATTATTTTAATAATATTTCTATTACTCAACAAAAATTTATTAATTAAAATTTTACCCATGTTTTACTTTTTAAAAAATGGTTTTAAAGGAATGTACTTAGCATTTTACTAACAAGGTACTTTTTAACCATTTTACAACAGTGAGAAAGGAATGTTTTTTAACTTGTATGACATGAGAGTATTTCCCCATCATCGTGACTAATATTTTACTTAAGTATTACTTTATAATTTTAAAATTTTCTTTTAAATGAAAATTATTTTTTTCACATTTGTAAAGTTTTTAAATAAGTGATTTTAAAGTGAAAATGGTACTTTCCTCAAGAATTTTCCAATGATATTTTTAAATTATTTTCATCTATGTCAACATCATTTGTTGAATCTTATGATTTATTGAGGTTATTATATTACGATACCATATACCATATTTTATTGGATGAATTATGATCATTTTTATTTGGGATGTACTATTTCTTACCATTCACCATGTTTCTCTGGATGGTTTATGATTATGTTTATTGATTTGGGGTAATTATTAACATTTCGTATGCTAATTTCAATATGAATGTTTATTTTTGTTATTTTCACCCCTTTAATATGAGGAATGAATTTGACTTATTATGTTATGTGTGAGCCCCTCTATAGCCCCTCGATTTATTGGTAGGTCTCATGAGACAAACTAGTTTGGTGCACATATATTGTGGATGAAAGTTTTTCATGTCTTATGAAATTTGAATTTGTAATTTTTTTTTTGTTTTGATGGTTTTTTAATCAAGAGTTTTAGTTGGTTTTTATTTTATTTTTTTGGATCTTGGTATCTGAATCGGATGTGAGTTTTGCGAGAGTTCTTACTTAAACAATAAAAGTGATTTTTCTTGAAATTAAAAATATTTACTCGGAGTAGAGCTCACCCCATTTTAATGTTCATTTTACCCAAGATACCAAGAAGTGTATTATGTTTGATATGTATGGATATGATGAAGGAAATAATTGTGTACTCAAAGAAAATATTATGTTGTTATTTTTTTCAAATTTAATGTAATATTCAATTATGTATCTAGTTTTATAATACCACAAAACTATTTAGTCCTTTAGGATGTGAATTCTTGTATCTAGTGCCAATTTAATAAAGTAACGACCAACTATGGGATTCTAGATCTAGGGAATTTAAATATTTAATGAATATATATGATATCTATTATTTAAAAATTAATCTATAAATCTGAAATAATATTTATATTTCTTTCATTTCATCTGTTAAAAAATGGAAACAATGTTCATGTATATGTATGACCTACCATCTTTATCGACGATGTAATTAATTTTTTATCTAAAATGTTAATGGATGAATATAAATATATATAAAGTAAATATATATAACATTTATATCATTATTGAAATCATGTTTATAATTAAATAAAGATCAATGTGAAAGGACCAAAACTACTAAACTGAAACATATATGAAAAATGAAGTAATTATCACCCAGAATAGTGATTTTAATAAATAATTTTTAATGAATAGGTGATAAAAATTTATAATTAAATCACATATGGTATGATATTCATGATTATTATTCTGAAATATTTTTATAATAAATCTATATTTAGTATACAGGACGTTCAAACACGTATGAATGAATTATGGCATGAGGTAAGGGTTTCTCGTCTCACTTTTATTTTTGTGAGACATATGTCATATTCACAAATGTTTTCTATTATATGGTGTATATAATTCCCATGAATGAATTTTATGATTATTTTAATAAAAATTATTTGTATTTAAAAATCTATATAATGTTATCTCTTTCATAATGTTTTGATTTAGAGATTAAAAAAGTAGTAAGGGTTTTTCGTCTCACGTTTAATTTATGTGATACATATGTCATATTAACATTTTGTTTATTTTATGTGGTGAATATAATTCCCACGAATGTATTTTTTGATTCTTATATTGAATATTATGGGTATATTTATCTCCATATTATCTTATATCATTCTTGAAGTTTGATTCAAAAGTTACCAACGTGTTTAGAGTTTTAGGTTATAATCTCATTATTTATCTAGATTTTTTATGATTACGTTTCTGATGATTAAATATTACTATCTGTCTCTAAAGAAACTAATGAATTTGTCATTCCTCTTTTTATTTCTATAGATTTATTATTTTCCTTTTATTTTAATCTCTTTATGCACTCAAGAGATTGAAGTAGTAGTTTTAATGAAAATCTACTTTAGTTCTCTCTTTGATAAAAAATAAATTTTCTTCCGTATCCATGTTTTCCAAAAATATTTTCAAGAATGTTTTTAATATTAATATATTATTTTTTAATTTCAATTTTATCCATGTTTTAGTTTTTACAAAATTCTTAAAAGATTAATCTTATACCCATTTTACAAATGAGTTACTTTTAACTTTTTATAAAAAATGTGAAGGAAATAATTATTTTTATGTATATGACATGAACGAAATTTAATACCATCATGAAAACTCAATGCTTTAAAGATTCCTTTAAAAAATTTCAAGGTTATTTTAAAAGAAAATGTTTCCCACAATATTTAGTAATTTTTTATATTTTAAATAATTTATTTCAAATTGAAAAATGTATTCTCCTCAGAAAATATTTCAGTCAATATTTTAAAGGAATTTTAAAATATAATAGAATCCTTTACTATTAATTATATTTTAATGGGGACATAATCCAATGATACCATACTTATTCTTTATTTGGATGGTTTATTATTATGATATAAATATGTTCATGACACCCATTTATTTTCCATGGGTTATTCTTTGATGAAATGATGAAATGTTTATGAAACCCATTTCCTTTTCATTGGTTGTTATATTATGAATGTTTTATAATATTTTGGAATACATATATATGATTTTAGTTATGTTATTTGTGGGAAAAATATATATCCCTTAAATACATTGAGTAAATATGTATTAATCATGAGTAAAATATGTTATGAGTGAACCTGTTTTCATGTTCACATTTTCATGCGTAAACTATATTTTAATGTCTATAAGATTAAGTGTGGACATGATTTTCATGTTAATAAGTTTATGCATGGTCCTAACTTCTATTTCCATAATATTATGAGTGGGCCTAGTTTTCAGGTCCATAAGTTTATGCAAGATCATAATTTCATGTACTTAACTTAATGAGTGAACCTTTTTTTATTTAAACATGTTCAAAATATTATAAGCTTAGGTTTTTCCATATTTATATTTATATGTTATAATATCATCACTCATAATGATTTATTTCCTTTATTATTTGTGTCCTATTAACTATTAATATTTATTCCATGACTCAGGATTATGATCTATTTTATATAGGGTATGGTTTTCAAATGATAAGCTCTTGTTCTCGTACTATTATGCTCATCTAATGCCTAAGTGATCATTGATATAATAATTGTTTTACCTTATTGATAATCTAATATCACCATTTCCTATGTTTCAATTAATTGGGTTATGAATAAAGGTTTTAAGTAGGGTATGTATATGAATACTACCAAATGGGGAGATTGTTGTGAGATATGTTCAATATATTTCTTGAAATAAGATGATTATGTATCTAGTCTCCAAAGACACTGAACCTTTATGGTCCCTAGGTTTGTATTTAAAAAATGTGATGAATATTTATCTAAATTTGTAATATCAGTGTATGAAAATATTGTGTCTCTATAGTATCACACCATTGGTTGTTGGAGGTTTTGGCCCTCATTCTAGGTGAATTTAAATGAATATTTATGATGTTAATCTTGGTAATCTAAGAATGGGTGGTGGTTAGTGTTTTGTGTTGGTGTTTGGGTATGAGCGGGTTTATCACATCCAATTATTATATCTAGTAAGTAATATAATATGGGTCATTGTGAATTTTTTTAGTGAGGTGATGATAAGAATACTCCTTTGGTGAGGATCTTCTTATTGGTTTTGGGAACAAAACCTTCATGTATAAAGGGTCATGGAAGTGGGGGAATTAGTTGGATGATGGTAGAGATGAATCTGAGATATCGGTGAGTAGGTAGATATGATTTTATACGGTTCTTTGGTAAATATCATATCTATGATTCAAATATGGTGTTGGATGGAGTTTGAGTTTTGGAATTGGACTTGGGATGAAGTTTGTTATGATCTAAGAGTGAGTATGATCATAGGTGAATCAACGCTCATGGGTGGAGCAAGATGAAAAACATGGTTATTTAAGGATCCAAATTTTTAAACACACTGAGTGTTGGGTTCATAATTTGGTGTGGGATTTGGAGAGTCTAAAATTCCATTAGTAATTAAGGAATCACAATCGAGTAATGTGATGATGCATCAAATAGAGAAGTTAAGTATTTTTTTGGAAGAGTTGGATTGGGGAGGAACAACTGGTGTTGTTATATATAATAGGATTCATCCAGGTGTAAACCACATTAGGTGGAGAATATAAAGAATTATTAATGTGTTTAGATGATCAAACTGATCTTTTTGGAAAAAATATGGTGTATCTAGGCTTAGTGAATTGGATATGGAAATTCATTCAATTTAAATCAAAATGGAGGATGGGGAGTGGTATCATTTTATGATCAATAGATTGGAAGAAATAAGATATTACTGAGTGTATTTTGGGGGTAGAAAACATTATGTTGTAGATTTTATAATGACCCATGAATTTATGAGTCATTGTTTTCTGGGGAAATTTAAATTTTTCGTTTTGAAGTACGATTGGGATGACCCCATAGTAGTTTTTTATTTCATGTGTCTAGTAAAGATATGATGGGTGAGGGTTATGAATTTGTGAGTGGATGATTGAGAGATCACACCATAACCAAGAGGGGATTTACAACATGAATATAGTAGGTTACGTGGTGACTAGTGTGTGTCATAGCATGGATGATTTGGTAAGTGATATTTAAGGGTGAGTATATGTAAGGGTTAGGGGAATTCACTCCATATCCTAATAAATCAAACTATAATGATAACCCTTACATATTTTAAATTTTTTATAGGAAAATATCTCACATATTAAGGTCACACCATGGATGAGGGTGTCACACCATGATGGTGGCCCTAATGTATGTGGTTTGGGAACACTTACATATTAATTTCCAAAACATTTCAAGTAAGGAGAGTTACACAATGACCCCTAGAGACATCTATAGAGATTGGTTGAGGGGATGTATCTTGGTATGGATAGATAAGGCCACACTATGAAGGGTTAAGGCCATGCTATAAAAGCAGGAGGCAATTCTATGAAGGATAAAGTATAGGATGCCAGTTCTACCAGGGAGAGGAATTCCACATTGTGTCCATAGGGTTCATGACCTAAAGGGAGGTCATGGGAGTGGTGTTGTGCTATTATCCCTAGGTCCATATCATGAAATAACCCAATGATGGTGCATCACACCATGACACTTAATTTCATACGGTGATGTTTCCATTTTCTAATTTTTTAACCAGGGGAAAACCTATCTTTTTTAGGTCAACACCTTTTATATTTAAAGGGAATGGGATGTTGGGAGAGGTTCATTAAAATTTTATATTCCATCTCTCTACCCCATTTCTCCCCATGGTAAGGTGTGTTTTGGGTAGTGATTCTTTTTAATTTGAGGTATGATTTTATTTTTCTTCCTTCATTATTCATCTCCTTAATTCCTTTTATTTTTGATGATTTTGGGTTATAGTTTGATGATTATTCCAATGGGGCATGGTGTAATAATCCAAAATGATGTGGATTTTTCTCATCTTAGTTAGAAGATATTTCATAAGGATGGATGTATAGGGTTTTATACAATTTCAATAGTGTAAAATTTACTAAGGAGTTTTTGGCCATTATTAAACTTCAACATAATTTTTATAATTAATTATAAATTTTTATAAGAAATTATAGGGATGTGGTGTATTGAGATATATCACAAAAATTTATTTTGATGCCTTCATGACCTTTCTTTGATTTTATATTCTTTTATAAATTTTAATGGTTATATTAAAAGAAAATATTTTTCTCAGTATTCTAGTATTTTATAAATGTAATCAAAAGGTAAAAAATATTTTTCTCATGTTATCAAAGAAAGGTTTTAATTTTCTTTTAATGTTATTTTTAATCTATGCCTATATCATTTGATATATTTTTCATTGGAGATATGATTTTATATTACCATCCAATTTTTTTATCTAGATGGCTTGTGATGATGAAGTTTTAATGATAATCCCATGAAACTCATTACAGTCTATCTGGTCAATTAAGTTATGATTAAATATTTTCGAAACGTATTTATTTTTCATCTTTTATGCTATTATGAATTGATGAATATTTTTTTTGATCATGTGGCACACATGTATGGTTTTCATTATGTGATGGGTGATTCTGTTAAATCCATTCAATGCGTTGGGTAATTATTGATATCTCATGATAAAATATGGATTGAAATAGGGTGTGAAACCTATTCACTAAGAGACTCTATCCACTTTTAGAGTCTTGGAAGTTAATCTAGACTAAGGAAATGATGGATTGGGGAGTGAACCCAATCCACTATAGGAATTTTTCCACTATGATAGTCTTTGGAGTAAACCTTGAATAATGAAATTATGGAATGGGGAGTGAGCCCAATCCAGTATGGGACTCTATCTACTATGATAGTATTGGGATTGAACGTTGACTAATGAAATAATGGAATGGGGAGTGAAGCCTATCCACTATGGAACTTTGTGTACTATGATAGTCTTAGAAGTGATCCTTGAAAAAGGAAATGATTTTATATGATGTTATGTATGCCTAAAATTTATTTATTGTGCTTATGATAGGTTTTCAAGGGTCATGATTTATTATTCAGCATTCTACACTCTTAAAACCTATGAATTTTATTACAACAAATATTTATTCCACGAGTCATGATTTATGATCTATGATAGATTGAGTGTAAAATTCCTAATTTATGATTATTCTATCACACATGTATGTTTAAATTATTCTTTTATATGATAATAAATTTATATCTCCCATGTTTTTCATGACCCATCCCTCGGGGCCCGTGTCGTGGCTAACTCAAGCCCGCCTTCCATAGGTTAGGGGCTGGCGACTAGCACCAAAAGGCATTTTACCTACAACTGGGAAGACATTGCCTTTATAACCTACAAAATAATATAACAAATCACATAGAAAGATAAAAACACAAGAAAAATATATAACCAAAAGAGTGTTGAAAGAAAAAGGGTCTGGAATATAATCCCAACAGTAAAGGTACAAGTACAACTGAAGAAAGAGAAAAGGAAGATACCGGTTCTTCCTCCGAGGTTCCTACCTAAAGGGTATGTATAGATCACCTCCTCAGCACTCCATTTCCACCCATCTCCTCTGTGTACCGACATGCTGTATGGACCACCTCCTGGTACTCTCCAGTCCTGGTACTCTCAGCCTCAGTCAGCGTTGTCCGTCGTCTGCATCCAACAAAACAAGGTGCGGGCATAGCCCATGTAGGGGTGAGTATAATGATAATTAGTAGGGACCCTAAGACCCTCAAGGTATCACAAAAACCACCAAGGATAAACCACAAAGTATTAAATCAATAGATAACCCTACTCAGGTTTATTCCCATACATATACCTAAGTTATCATGTAATCCATCTCAATCATGAGGAAAACACAGAGATACTGACTCAGCTCACAACAAGATTTATTCTAAAGGTGGTAACAAGTAATATCCCCAGTCACATAGTCGAACACCTTGGATGCTGGAGATCCCCACCTATATCGAGTATAGTGGGCCTGCCATATCACACATAGGCGCTTCCCACAAACCTTGGACTACTGAGGTACTCCTCCTGTCGAGTACCGTGGGTCTGCCGCGTCACATAGAGGCGCTCCCCCTCGTGACTTGTTGTGGTACTCCTCCTGTCGAGTACCATGGGTCTGTTGCGTCACACAGTGGCGCTCCCCAACATGGCCTGTTGAGGTACTCCTCCTGTCATGTACCGTGGGTCTGCCACGTCACATAGAGGCGCTCCCCACTGTGGGTCTTCTGCATCACACAGAGGCGCTCCCCACCATGTCCTACTGAGGTAATCTTCCTGTCGTTTGCCGTGGGTCTGCCGTATCACACAGAGACGCTCCCCACTGTGGGTCAGCTGCGTCACATAGAGGCACTCCCCAATGGGCCTATCAAGTCACTCCAAGTCAAAAAGGTCAGCGGTCGTTAAGTCTCAGTCAGCTACTGGGTTCCCGCACCATGCTTGCTCGTTTCTGGTAGGATCCTCTCCACGAGCTACTGGTCGATACTTCAACTGCAACGAAGTACCACGAAGAAGCATCTCAAAGGTCCTCCATGTCATATGGGTCTCAACAAAATAGACGATGCATCAATCGGACACCTGGTCTGTGAGTTATTAGCCTTTTAGTCTCGGGTGGCCGGTTGGATTCATGCTTGATCCAACTTGACAATTCCCCATCTTAATCCAAAACTCCAGTGGGGTATACTCAAAGGGACACTCTCACTCCAAGATTTCCAGCGCCACTGATAGTTCGTCAAACGAACGTCCAATGCCAAAGTTATGGCCAAACGAAAGTAAATTGGTCATAGTGGGCCCGATTCTGGTCCGACCCGGTCAGACTGACCCAGCCTAACCCCGCATGGGCCAAACCGGTTCTGGTTGACCTAGACCGAACCGCTGGGTCCGATCCGGACCGCAATGCGGCCCGAACCACTTGGTCCGACCTGGTTCGTGCTGGGCGGCCCAGCCCTCTGGGCGGTCCAGCATGCCACGAGGGGTCGTGGGTGTTCGACCACGGATGGCGCAAGGCCGCAGGGCAGCTCGGTCGGAGCAGCTCGGGTCCATGGGGTGGCTCGGTTGGAGCGGATCAGGGTCGTGGGGCTGCTCAGCCGGAGTGGCTCGGGGCCGCGGGGTGGCTAGACCGGTTCTGCTCGGCCGCGGGGTGGCTCGGCCAGAGCGGCTCGGTCGTGGGGCGGGTCGGCCGGAGGGGCTCAGCCACAGGTGGCTCGGACGGAGTGGCTCGGCCATGAGAGGCTCAATCGTAGTGGCTCGGAAGGCCACAAGTGGCGTGACTGGGTGGATCGGCCGACAACTTGGTGGGACGGCGACAGCTCAGCGGACGGCGGTGGCGGCTCGACGGACGACGACCATGGATCGGCGGAAGGCGGCAGCGGCTCAGCGGACGGCGACGGCGGCTCGACCTCAACGACGGAGGCCATGGGCGGCGCGGCGGGGCCGCAGGTGGCAGAGTTGTGGGGTGCGGTGGCCGTGGGTGCCACGGAGCAGCTCGACCACGGGGGTGCCGCAAGGGCGCAGAGGTCGCAAGGCGGCAGTGGCCATGGGGTGGTGTCGTTGCGCCATCACCTTCGTCGCGTTCAACACCACAAATCATTATAAGATCTACGGAGGGGTCAAGCCATGTTTTTTTGGCCCATACCCTCTACATTAGGGTGGTAGCATATGGATCAGCAAGAACTTGAAGAAGAACGTCAAGCTTTACAACCTCCCGCAACGATTTATTCCCAATCCCGAAAAATAATTTAAGGAAATAACATGTGAAAACTATTCAAACACAAATAAACCCCTAACTCATTTGCTTGATGACGTTGATGAGGTCGTGAGGAAGAAGAAGAATCGTTGGGAAAAGACGGACGTTGGTGTCATCGGCGTTTCCCTCGATTGTCGATTTGTTGACATTGAAGACGTTCCTCGTCAACAAGAATCCCATGGAAGAAGTCGGAGTCAAAGTTGGCGTTCTTCATTGACATTCTTCATTGGAATTCTTCATTGGAGAGGATAATCCATCATGTTCTCTCCCAATTCTCTTTTTCCAATCCATTCCCCAATTCTACCAAGGATAAAGGAAATAGCCAACACAAAAATTATATAATATCTCAACATTTAAGTTTATGTTGTCACATAAAATTAATTGGTAACTTAACATTTAATTCTTATGTTGACACATAAAATTAATTGGTAACTTAACAATTAATTTTATGTTGACACAAATAATTAATTGGGGGAGTTGAAAGGTTTCTCTCCTATTAAGAGGGGTCAGGTGGTCCCCACCCCTAAATTCAAAATTTGGGAAGGTTTTGAGGACTTGGGTGGTCCCCTCCACCTTAACTCAAGTAGAGGGGGTTTCAAAAAATAAAATAAAATAGAATATTATTTTATTATATTTTTTTTTCATTTCCACGAAAAACCCAAAATCTATAATTCACCTTCGACCTACTGCGGTCAAGGTGAAGGTCCCCTTAAGCGTATACCGGCGCTGCGAGTTCAACGGTGCCCTCATATTTCAATTTTGATCACCGGTTCAAAAGTTAGAAAAACTCACTCACACGTTTACTGAGCGTACCCAATATAAAGTTCAGAAATTCATTATGGGAACTCCGGGCCACGGAATCACGTGCCGAAAATTTTCGCGGACTCGTAAAATTCTCATATATTAAAACAATTACATGGAAATTTGGGGTCTTTACATTCTCCCCACCTCAAGGATTTACGTCCCCATAATCCGCAACTCAAACTAAGAGAACAAGTGGGGGTACTAAGCATGCATATGAGCCTCTCGCTCCCATGTGCTCTCCTGGAGGTTCCAGTGCTGCCAGTGAACGTGCACCAGAGGTATCGACCGTCCACGAAGGGCCCGCTCCTGTCGATCCTCAATCTCTACCGGAACCTTCATAAAAGTCACCCCATATCGATGTCCAGCTCTCCATGGTCGATGATGTGAGAAGGGTCATGCACGTATCCGCTCAGCTGGGATACGTGGAAGAAGTCGTACACCCGGTGCAATTGAGGTGGAAGAGATAAGTGTTAATTTAACACCCCAAGCTTCCTTGGTATGTATCCTTTCGAATAATGCAATGGCGTGCATTGTACGCAACTTCGAGATTTTAACACACCATAACCAATCAAACTAGCCGTTATGAATAGTAATACCTACTTTTTGAAATTTTATAAATTATATATCTCAAAATGGACTTCATTTTTGGATTCAGAATATCGAAATTAGCCTAGGGTGAAATTTCGGTACTTTTCGGATAACTTTCATATTTTGATGAATAGTGAAAATTTCTAAATTTTAATTAAAAACAACTTTTTTAATCAAAATAATTAATAGTGATAAACTATTAATTTGAGAGGTTTTAAAGTATATTTAGAATATATTTTTACCATATAATACAATTTGGGTCATTGAACAAAATTTCACATTTAAACCAGACATAAACAAGTGACAATCTTTTGATTGTTATTATCTCTAAAAACACGCTTTTTGTTTTAACAACGGGAATTAATTTTAAATTAATTTCTGCCACTTCTGTGTTTTGAATTTGGAAAAATGGATTCCATATTTGGAATCAGGATGTTCAAATTGTGTAAATAGGTAACTTTTATTTTTAAACATTTTGGATAATTACTCCGGTAAATATTTTATTTACCATGGTTAAAGGGTAAATCTGGTAAACAAGGGTTAACAAATAATATTATAATAATACTAAATTACCCTAAAACATGTCTTAACCCTATTGGTTGATACATGGTCGACCATGGGCATCTTTGGGTTGATTTTGGGACCCCATGGATCCACTTGTAAGTGATAATGACACTTTATTTTAATTAAGTTAAAATAAATACAAAAATGACACAAGCATATATCTTTTAACAAAACAATTGTTACAGAGGGTTATATATGTTGTATTTTAGATTATAAATATTCATTATAAATATAAAAAGATTTCCTACATAATGATATTTTATTTATAATTTTTAGACATTAAATAATTTAATTTATTTGTGACACAATGAGGATGAATTAATTACTTTAATAGTGAAAAATTACAATAATTGATATTATAAATACCCAAATAAATATAATATGAAACTTTTAAGGAATTAAAATAATTTTCTAGGATAATATGACATATTAAGATTGATTTAATTGACGTTTTTCGAAGTAATCAATCTGTTATGAGTTTCAAAAAAATCAACTATTGAATAGTGTCAAAATTGACATAAAAGAGTTCTTAAAAAAAATATTATATTATTAATTGATATTAAATTCCTAAAAATCTAAGGTTCGGAAAAGAGACTTATATCATGATAGGTTCATCATTAATGGACCACTTGTGGGTCTCTTGAATGTATATAGTAAGTTTATTAACCATATAATATAAAAATACAAAGAGACATTGTAAAAGTGAAACTAATTAACTAAGAGTTAATACTTAAAGATAAGGTTACTATAATGACCCAAACCTGTCTAAATTCTATTGGTTGAGTTGTTTTCAACCCATCCCCATCTTATCATTTAAATAATAAACTTTAGAGCCATTATAAACCGAATATGAATTTATTATAAATTAATATTTCTAGCTTTTCCAAAGGTGCCCTCACCCCTCTTATAAAAGGGCACTCCTCCTTCTCATTTCTTCACACCTTCAAAGCCCTTTGGTTCGGCCAACCCCTGCCCAAATACTATCTCAACTTCCCTCACTACAACATAAAGGCCTTAGTTTGATCATAAATCCAACCTATGGAGCCCTTTTGATCAAATCAAAAGGAAGAACCTGAAGAAGAGGTAATGTTTTCACCACCACTTTTCAAGTTCCTTTCTTCTTCCACTTCCTCTTTCTTGTAATTACCATTATAAAATAATAACTCCAGTATCATATATATACTGTGATGTTATTATAAATATGGTACAACCATATTCAGTATTCTATCCATCCTTTGAATAACATGTCACCATACGTGCGTACGTACGGCTTACCGTCTCCACGTCGTGGTGTAATTGTTATTCAATATATTATTATTTGGATGGGTATAATAATGATGTGTAACTCATGTAAATAATAAATATAACATGATAATGATTCTATATATATGATATAACATCCAATTATATATTATTTTAATATCAAAAGAATGATATTGTCGCTCGTGCGTACGTACGGACTACCGTCTCCACGAACGCGATAAGATTCATTCTCCATCATATCCATTCAAGTATAATTATAATTTGATGATTTAAAAATATTATATAAGGACTTGATATAATTATGGATATGAATAATATACAACCCATTAATAACGAATATGGCTTACATAACAAATAATATAAAGTAAAATGAACCCTTTAACACCCGAAATGACGATAATTCTAAGATATTATTAACAAATAAATGTTAAAAGATCATATATGATATCATATTAAAGTAAATGATTCTTGTATAATTAAA
The DNA here is from genome assembly GCA_963277665.1 of Viscum album. NCBI lineage: Eukaryota > Viridiplantae > Streptophyta > Magnoliopsida > Santalales > Viscaceae > Viscum > Viscum album. Next base: position 1,625,944,787 of record OY728156.1, on the reverse strand, counting down.
TAACAATTATTTAACTATTATACAGGAGGTAAACCTACCTTCGACCAGGGAAAAAGTACAAAGTAAGGGTTTTCTTATCTCACTTTTAATTCCGTGAGAATTCCATGATCACCACTTAATTATTGCATGTGGTGTATGTGTACTGCCCATGATCATATTCATTGTGTAATATACTTTAATTTATGGGTATTTAAATCATCATGGTATGATACTTCTTTCATGTGTGTATGTTTCGTAAGTTACCTAATCGATAAGGGAATTTGAGATTTCAATTTCCACTCATTTGGCTTTACGCATATTTCATTGATTATATTACCCCAAGATTATGTGTGGAATAACTATTCATTTGATTATGTCATAATTTCCACTCCCCTTCCTATGGATATACTTTTGATACACATAATCAATCCATTTATAATTCTCAAGTCATTGATATGAATTTGATATGAGTAATTTTAACTCATTCACCATTTGTTGAGTTAAACATCCAATTCGTTGGTGTTGTTTTTACAAGAATATGTGTGAATATACTTTGATTGTTTTACACTAAATATCCAATCATATTTAGTGTATTTATATTTGTCACACATAATTATGTCATTGATTTATCCTTAACCTAAGGATACGGCCTTTATGATAGATTTCATCTCAACTTACATTCCACTGAGACTTCTTTGTTGATATACACCAAATCACTTTTATGTGGTGTATATATTGTACTTTGACATAGTATATCATGAATCCCTTTATTCTCTTGATATTACAAAGTTTTGAATACCTCCATTATTTGTATTCAAGTGTCTTTCTTTTGGTTAGAAACTCTAACTAAAATACCAATTTTAAATGTTTTAAAGACTTATTCATCTAAATCATTCTCATTAATGTCCATATTTTAAAAATGGTTTTAAGGATTTATTTATATGGAAATTAAAGTTTAGAAATTAAAACTCCTTTTAAAAAGTTTCAAAGTGGTATGGGACGCTTTGATTCAAAAATCTATTTTTAAATGGATTCTCGACAAATAGTGTGACTTTTAAATGATTTCAAGAAAAAGGGAGATATTTCTCTCAAATAGTTTTGATGATTATTTTCATCTATGTCAACATACTTCATTATTATTGATTGAGGTTAATGTGATACAATACAATCTTTCATATTGTATCGAATGAGTTATGTTTGACTGTGGATGTGCTATTTTTATACCATTCATGGTTTGTGGTTAAAGTATTGACATTTCATAAGTTATTTGTAATCTGAATGTTTATGTTATATTTCAACCTTTCATTCAAATGAATGTGTTAGACAAGTATGTTCCGGGTTGGGGACCGGTAAAAGTAAGCCCTCCGATTTGGTCTCCGGTTATTAGAGGAACTCCGGTTTGGTCTCCGGTTACTAGAGGAACTCCGGGTTGGTTTCCGGTTATTAGAGGCACTCCGGGTTGGTGTCCGGTTATTAGAGGCACTCCGGGTTGGGTTCCGGTTACAGTTAGCCCCAAGGTCTTGGGACGAGGCCTTGACAAAGAAATTATAGTTCAACATTATGAATTCCATCAATATGAAAGTGGTTATTGATATTGCATGTGATTATTCGATTAGTAGAATATCCATGTGAATAAGTAAATGGAATTATTTCATTTTACTTTTTCCATACTATTTTGTAGTTCAAGTTTAAAAGGATTTTGTTTTATTAATGCATTGCCTTAAATGTTTATGCTTATTTTTGAAAGTTTCCGCTATATTGTTATCCTTACTGGGCATTTGAGCTCACCCCTTTTCTATGTTTTATTTTTCCCAGGATGTGAAGAAGTAAGTTATGAATGACCTGTAGGGATTTTATGTGGGGATATGAGTGTGTAATATGGAGACTATGTTGTTCTAGTAGTTTTTCACTTTATGATGTAATATAAAACTTTATGGATGTATCTAGTTATTCCAAGGATACTAAACTAATCGGTCTTTCGAGACTTGATCTTTCTCATGATCATGCCAATGTTATGTAATAATGCACCGACTCTAGGTAACTAGGGTCGGGGCGTTACAGTTGGTATCAGAGGAAGTTTAGTAAAAACCTTGGAAGCTAGATTTAGATAAACTCTGATTAGAGCACGTAGAGCTAAGATGAACTTTGAGGATTATTATAGAATAACTTCCTAGAATTTTGGTATTATAGAATATTTTGTGAGTTTTCCGAGCAATACATCCCTGTCTGGATACGAGCAGGTAGAGGTGGCTCTGGCACAGATGTACCTAGGGGTAAAACCCAAAAACACCGCTTTGAGCTAGACTCAAACGGGAACTGGTGCACTACAATGGGCCTTGCTCCACTCTTGGTTACGACACTCCCAGGGGATATGCTTTGGTAAATTCACAAGATTAGTATAAACCATTATTAAGGGAATACAAAAAAATTCCCCTAAGAATATATGTCGGCAAATAGATAGTGGATAACCTAGATTTAAACATAGGGTACCCCAAGTTAGGATATATTGTTCAATTACAAGATTATCCTATTATATCTATTTTTTTACATTCTTATTAGATAAGTATTCAAAAACCCTAATTGTATTTTCTTTTGTTAGTTGAAACATGGAGGGAGCAAGATCATGAACAACTCTTCTCTCTCTTCCTGAAGAACTACTTGCAATTATTATCCAGAAGTCATGCGCAGACGATGTTGAAACTTTTTCAAAGGTCCAAGTTACATGAAAAAAACATTACGAGACATCCAATACCTCTAGCATTGCACGATTCTTTCAAGGATCAAGTACCGACTATGGGATAATGTTGCACTCTCAACTTTCTTACCACGCTAAGCGTGGGAAGTACCATCAGGGTCTTTTCAAATTATTCACTTTATCTCAAAATTACGATGCACTAAATTATTTTCTAGATGCTACAGAAGAGGGAGACCTTCGAGCAACCTATATATATATATATTTTCTTTTGGGATATACAAAAAATAATTTACCAAAACCATATTTTGAAATAATTGAAGTTGAATCAGTGAGAATTTTTCTAAAAAAACATGTTAAAGACGATGTCTCAAAATTATATATAAGAAATACCTATTTTTTTATGATGCATCGATACTTCCATCAATATAATACAAAATGGATGAGGAGTTTTTGGGTAAAGGAAGTAGATGATTTTGAAAACTTCATGAGGTACCATTGTGACACATGAACACATTCTACCAAAAGGCAAATCCGCCTAGTCTCTCCAAAGTTCATGTTGTGATCCACATATCTCTAGTGACAAAATACATGCCTGACCCAACGCATGTACTCACCTATGAAGAATTATAACTGGAACCTGATATATCTTATTGTGGAGAGCCTATCAGAATTCTTCATACCAAAGATCAAGTGTTGCGAAACCGGATGAGTCGTCTGGTAAAAGATCTATGGAGAAATCATAAGATGGAAGAGGCAATGTGGGAACCCGAGGAACATATGATGAAGAACCTATGTGGAAATAAATGGATGGTGAAATGTTTAAAAGTGTTAGTGCTCTTTATTGATGGGATTACTTTGGAATAATTTTCTCTTGTATTTGTAACCCTTCAGTTTGCCATGTGAGAATGATATTTGAGGAAGAATTTTCTCTTCTCTTGTGGATATAGGTATAAATAACCATTTGGTTTTATATGATCATTGGGGTTTGAGAAAATTATAAGTTATTATAATTTGGGATGAAAATGCAAGGTATGATATAACATTTGTGGTTAAATTATGTTATTTTGAGGAATTTATCTCATTTTGGTAATATTATAAAATATAGTTTTTGAAAAAGGACAACACGTAGACCGTGTGACAACCCGTCGCGTCGGACAAAGCTGTGGGAATCGAACCCACAACCAAAGTGCGATTGGGATTTATCGCCTACCACTGGACTACGTGAAGTCCCTGGTTAGTGTGACTATTTTTTTTGTTAAATGATTTTATTGGTCAATAATAAGATGATTTGGGTTTTTATGTCTTATCAAATGAATACCCTTGGTATAGGAAAATGATTTGGCGATTAAGTGATAAATGTTATTTTGGAAGATGTTCGCTTTTTTGGGAACACTATATGCCCAAGGAAAATAAAATACAATGGGGTTTCATTTGTAGAGTAATGGTGGATTTTTATCTACTTTTTTATTTTGTATTTATAGTGATTTGGGTTATTTATGGAAATGATTAACCTATAACAGAGAATATGTGATAATGTTAATTACTTTTAAGTATGTGACTTTAAGAGTATTTGATGTCATTTGGAGATACAATTTAACATGGGAGACTAGATAATCAAATTATTCAATGTTTTGGGTTTCAATATTAGTTTGGATTATATTGAAAGATTTTAAGGACAATTGATTATTGAATGGTATTTATTTTACTTTGGGGTATTGTTGGTTTAAATTTAGAAATTAAGATTAGTGCATATTTATCTCAAGGAATATCCTTTTTGGGGATCATTAGATCATTCACTAACCATTTTGGTTTTGATTAATCTTCAAAGACAATGTAAATATATAGTTTATCCTGCATGGATCATGTGATTCTATAGAAGTTTATTCTAGCTTTTCCAGTGTGACCAAGTCTTCTTGAATACTCATCGTTTAAAAAAAATTGAGTTAGTGGTGGAAATTTATTAAATAATGAAACTCTACTTAAAGTGTAAGTATATCTCATAATGTTCTTAGTCAATATCATAAATTAATTCCTCGTCCTTATGTAAGGTAACTTTAAAAAAATGTTGTCTGTTTACTTTCCTACTAGGAGACTAATGGTCGTTTGTCCCAACACAGGTTTGTGGTTTTCTTATTGTTAACTTTCTCCGGATCATGATTTCTATCCCTCTCCAACAGAACTTGACACTTAGTTTATCATCCATATCCATGTTTTCCTACATGGAATCCTAGTATGGGTTATCTTGGATGACCCCTATACCTCTCTTTCTTTCTTTTAAAGTGATAGTTTTATTGACTCTTTTTCCGATGTGAGACTTTCCATTATATTCCCAAGCAAAATTTTAAAAAATTGTGAGGACGTAATTTATTGAAGGAGGGGAGAATGTAACACCCCAATCTTCCTTGGTATGTATCCTTTCGAATAATGCAATGGCGTGCATTGTACGCAACTTCGAGATTTTAACACACCATAACCAATCAAACTAGCCGTTATGAATAGTAATACCTACTTTTTAAAATTTAATAAATTATATCTCTCAAAATGGACTTCATTTTTGGATTCGGAATATCAAAATTAGCCTAGGGTGAAATTTCGGTACTTTTCGGATAACTTTCATATTTTGATGAATAGTGAAAATTACTAAATTTTAATTAAAAACAACTTTTTTAATCAAAATAATTAATAGTGATAAATTATGAATTTGAGTGGTTTTAAAGTATATTTATAATATATTTTTACCATATAATACAATTTGGTTCATTGAACAAAATTTCACATTTAAACCAGACATAAACAAGTGACAATCTTTTGATAGTTATTATCTCTAAAAAACACGCTTTTTGTTTTAACAACGGGAATTAATTTTAAATTAATTTCTGCCACTTCTGTGTTTTGAATTTGGAAAAATAGATTCCATATTTGGAATCAGGATGTTCAAATTGTGTAAATAGGTAACTTTTATTTTTAAACATTTTGGATAATTACTCCGGTAAATATTTTATTTACCATGGTTAAAGGGTAAATCCGGTAAACAAGGGTTAAAAAATAATATTATAATAATACTAAATTACCCTAAAACGTGTCTTAACCCTATTGGTTGATACATGGTTTACCATGGGCATCTTTGGGTTGATTTTGGGACCCCATGGATCCACTTGTAAGTGATAATGACACTTTATTTTAATTAAGTTAAAATAAATACAAAAATGACACAAGCATATATCTTTTAACAAAACAATTGTTACAGAGGGTTATATATATTGTATTTTAGATTATAAATATTTATTAGAAATATAGAAAGATCTACTACATAATGATATTTTATTTATAATTTTTAGACATTAAATAATTTAATTTAATTATGACACAATGATGATGAATTAATTACTTTAATAGTGAAAAATTACAATAATTGATATTATAAATACCCAAATAAATATAATATGAAACTTTTAAGGAATTAAAATAATTTTCTAGGATAATATGACATATTAGGATTTATTTAATTGACTTTTTTCGAAGTAATCAATCTGTTATGAGTTTCAAAAAAATCAACTATTGAATAGTGTCAAAATTGACATAAAAGAGTTCTTAAAACAAATATTATATTATTAATTGATATTAAATTCCTAAAAATCTAAGGTTCGGCAAAGAGACTTATATCATGATAGTTTCATCATTAATGGACCACTTTGGGGTCTCTTGGATGTATATAGTAAGTTTATTAACCATATAATATAAAAATACAAAGAGACATTGTAAAAGTGAAACTAATTAACTAAGAGTTAATACTTAAAGATAAGGTTAATATAATGACCCAAACCTGTATAAATTCTATGGGTTGAGTTTTTTTCGACCCATAACCACCTTATCATTTAAATAATAAACTTTGGAGCCATTATAAACCGAATATGAATTTATTATAAATTAATATTTCTAGCTTTTCCAAAGGTTCCCCTCACCCCTCTTATAAAAGGGCACTCCTCCTTCTCATTTCTTCACACCTTCAAAGCCCTTTGGTTTGGTGAAACCCTGCTCAAATACTATCTCAACTTCCCTCACTACAACCTAAAGGCCTTAGTTTGATCATAAAGCCAACCTATGGAGCCCTTTTGATCAAATCAAAAGGAAGAACCCGAAGAAGAGGTAATGTTTTCACCACCCCTTTTCAAGTTACTTTCTTCTTCCACTTCCTCTTTCTTGTTATTACCATTATAAAATAATAACTCCAGTATCATATATATACTGTGATGTTATTATAAATATGGTACAACCATATTCAGTATTCTATCCATCCTTTGAATAACATGTCACCATACGTGCGTACGTACGGCTTACCGTCTCCATGTCGTGGTGTAATTGTTATTCAATATATTATTATTTGGATGGGTATAATAATGATGTGTAACTCATGTAAATAATAAATATAACATGATAATGATTCTGTATATATGATATAACATCCAATTATATATTATTTTAATATCAAAAGAATGATATTGTCGCTCGTGCGTACGTACGGACTACCGTCTCTACGAACGCGATAAGATTCATTCTCCATCATATCCATTCAAGTATAATTATAATTTTATGATTTAAAAATAGTATCTAAGGACTTGATATAATTATGGATATGAATAATATAAAACCCATTAATAACGAATATGGCTTACATAACAAATAATATAAAGTAAAATGAACCCGTTAACACCCGAAATGACGATAATTCTAAGATATTATTAACAAATCAATGTTAAAAGATCATATATGATATCATATTAAATTAAATGATTCTTGTATAATTAAATAACAATTATTTCACCATTATACAGGAGGTAAACCTACCGTCGACCAGGGAAAAAGTACAAAGTAAGGGTTTTCTTATCTCACTTTTAATTCCGTGAGAATTCCATGATCACCACTTAATTATTGCATGTGGTGTATGTGTACTGCCCATGATCGTATTCATTGTGTAATATACTTTAATTTATGGGTATTTACATCATCATGGTATGATACTTCTTTCATGTGTGTATGTATCGTAAGTTACCTAATCGATAAGGGAATTTGAGATTTCAATTTCCACTCATTTGGCTTTACGCATATTTCATTGATTATATTACCCCAAGATTATGTGTGGAATCACTATTCATTTGATTATGTCATAATTTCCACTACCCTTACTATGGATATACTTTTGATACACATAATCACTCCATTGATAATTCTCAATTCATTGATATGAATTTGATAAGAGTAATTTTAACTCATTCACCATTTGTTGAGTTAAACATCCAATTCGTTGGTGTTGTTTTTACAAGAATATGTGTGAATATCCTTTGATTGTTTTACACTAAATATCCAATCATATTTAGTGTATTTATATTTGTCACACATAATTATGTCGTTGATTTATCCTTAACCTAAGGATACATCCTTTATGATAGATTTCATCTCAACTTACATTCCATTGAGACTTCTTTGTTGATATACACCAAATCACTTTTATGTGGTGTATATAATGTACTTTGACATAGTATATCATGAATCCCTTTATTCTCATGATATTACAAAGTTTTGAATACCTCCATTATTTGTATTCAAGTGTCTTTCTTTTGGTTAGAAACTCTAACTAAAATACCATTTTTAAATGTTTTAAAGACTTATTCATCTAAATAATTCTCATTAATGTCCATGTTTTAAAAATGGTTTTAAGGATTTATTTATATGGACATTAAAGTTTAGAAATTAAAACTCCTTTTAAAAAGTTTCAAAGTGGTATGAGACGCTTTGATTCAAAAATCTATTTTTAAATGGCTTCTCGACAAATAGTGTGACTTTTAAATGATTTCAAGAAAAAGGGAGATATTTCTCTCAAATAGTTTTGATGATTATTTTCATCTATGTCAAAATCCTTCATTATTATTGATTGAGGTTAATGTGATACAATACAATCTTCCATATTGTATCGAATGAGTTATGTTTGACTGTGGATGTGCTATTTTTATACCATTCATGGTTTGTGGTTAAAGTATTAACATTTCATAAGTTATTTGTAATCTGAATGTTTATGTTATATTTCAACCTTTCATTCAAATGAATGTGTTAGACAAGTATGTTCCGGGTTGGGGACAGGTAAAAGTAAGCCCTCCGGTTTGGTCTCCGGTTATTAGAGGAACTCCGGTTTGGTCTCCGTTTACTAGAGGAACTCCGGGTTGGTGTCCGGTTATTAGAGGCACTCCGGGTTGGTGTCCGGTTATTAGAGGCACTCCGGGTTGGGTTCCGGTTACAGTTAGCCCCTAGGTCTTGGGACGAGGCCTTGACAAAGAAATTAAAGTTCAGCATTATGAATTCCATCAATATGAAAGTGGTTATTGATATTGCATGTGATTATTCGATTAGTAGAATATCCATGTGAATAAGTAAATGGCATTATTTCATTTTACTTTTTCCATACTATGTTGAAGTTCAAGTTTAAAAGGATTTTGTTTTAGTAATGCATTGCCTTAAATGTTTATGCTTATTTTTGAAAGTTTCCGCTATATTGTTATCCTTACTGGGCATTTGAGCTCACCCCTTTTCTATGTTTTATTTTTCCCAGGATGTGAAGAAGTAAGTTATGAATGACCTGCAGGGATTTTATGTGGGCATATGAGTGTGTAATATGGAGACTATGTTGTTCTAGTAGTTTTTCACTTTATGATGTAATGTAAAACTTTATGGATGTATCTAGTTATTCCAAGGCTACTAAACTTATCGGTCTTTCGAGACTTGATCTTTCTCGTGATCATGCCAATGTTATGTAATAATGAACCGACTCTAGGTAACTAGGGTCAGGGCATTACAGTTAAGCCACCTCGTCAACTCTACTGAGGACCTGAAAAGGTCTGATGAACCTCAGAGATAATTTTCTGCCTCGACCAAATCTCTACAAACCTCATTGAGGTGAGACCCGTAGAAAAACGTGGTCACCATACTCAAACTCTAGAGGTCTCCATCTCCTGTCGGCATACAAATTCTACATGCTCTGTATAGTCTTAATCCTATCCTGGATGATATGAACCTTATCTGTGATAGCCTATGCCATCTCTGGTCCCACTAGTGATGACTCCCTTGGGTCAGTCTAGCACAGGGGTGATCTGCAAGGTCGCCCGTACAATTCCTCGAAAGGTGCCATCCCAATGGTGGAGTGATAACTGTTGTTCTATGAAAACTCTACCTAACGAAAGTGATCCTCCCAGCTGCGACTAAAGTCGAGGACCCATGCACATAGCATTTCCTTGAGGGTCTGAATGGTCTGCTCAGTCTGGCCATCCGTATGAGGATAGAAGGTGGTTATCAAATGAAGCTGCGTCCCGAAAGCCTCCTACAACCCCTTCCATAGCCGGGAAGTAAAACACACATCACGATTATAGAAAATAGTCGAGGTTACTCCATGTATCTGCACAATCTCCTGCACATAGAGGCATCCCAAACTCTCTACTGAACCCTGCTCTCTGATCGGTAGGAAGTGGGCCGACTTGGTGAGTCGGTCGATGATCACCCAAATCGAGTCATGACCCCTAGATGTACGTTGAATTCCTATCATGAAGTACATGGATATCCCACCCCACTTCCACTCTGGGACCTCTAAAGGCTGAACCAAGCTTGCTGGTACCAGATTCTCCGCCTTCACTTGCTGACAATTGAGGCACCAAGAGACAAACTCTGCTACTGGTTTCTTCATTCTCAGCCACCAGTGCTGTCGTCAGAGATCCTGGTACATCTTCTCCACTCTTGGATATACCTCTAGAGGGTAATTGTTTAACTCCCTCAACACTTACTCCTGAAGTGACACTGGTACCATGGTACATCCTCTGAAGAGGATGACATGCTCCCCAACTTCAGAAAATCCATCAGGTGTCTGTCCTGTGGATATCTGAGCACGTTGTGTCTCGCAGTCAGCGTCCCCACGCTGTGCCTCCTTGAATCGCTGAAGGAGTGGGGGATTGACTGGAAGAGACTGAAGAAAAGATTATCCTTATCTATCCATAAAGGATATCTGTAAAGCAGCCAACTGCTCCATCGCTTCACCTAGCAGCTGTATACTAGACCTTATGCTGAGTGCATCTGCTACAACATTCCCCTTCCCAGGAGTATAGACTATCTCAAAGTCATAGTCCTGGAGGAATTCAAGACAATGTTGTTGTCTCAGGTTCAGGTTCTTCTGAGAGAAGATATACATGAGACTCTTTTGATCAGAGTACATGGTAAAACACTCGCCCATCAGATAGTGTCACCACATCATCAAGGGAAGACCACTGTTTCTAACTCTAGGTCATGGGTAGCATAGTTCTGATCGTGCTATCTCAGCTGTCGAGAACCATATGCGATCATTGCTCGCTCCTACATTAGGACACATCCTAGTCTGATCCCTAATGCGTCGTAGTAAACTACGTACGCTACGCCCTCCTCGGGAAGCCTCATGATGGGGGCACTAGTAAGCCTCTGCCTTAGCTCCTGAATACTCTACTAGCATTTATGTGACCAAATTAAGGGTTTCCCCTTCTTCATCAGTATTGATAGTGGTGCTGTAACTCTGGAGAAATCTGACACAAATCTTCAGTAGTATCCATCCAAACCCAGAAAACTCTATACCTCCTTCACACTCCTGGGTGGCTCCCAAGGAAGTACCACCTCAATATTCACTGGATCCTCTATAAATCCATCCTTTGATATGACATGTCCCAGAAAGTGAATCTCTCGAATCTAGAACTGGCACTTCAAGAGATTACCATAAAGCTGGTGCTCTCGGAGTGTGTTTAGTACTACCCAAAAATGATAGGCATGATCCTCCTCAGTATCCAAGTAGATCAGAATGTCATCAATGAAGTCTACTACAAAGAGATCAAGGTATGTCTGAAAGATCCTATTTATGAGCCCCATGAACACTGTTAGAGCGTTGGTCATGCCGAATGGCATAACCAAGAACTCTTAATGGCCATACCGACATCTGAAGGTTGTCTTCTGCACATCCTTGTCCCACACTCTGAGACGGTGATAGCCTGATCTGAGGTCTATCTTCGAGAACCACCGTGCTCCCTTCAGCTGATCAAAGAGGTTGTAAATCCCCAGGAGTGGGTACTTGTTTTTCAGGGTAACCTGGTTCAGACGCCGATAGTCGACAAAAAGTATCAAACTCCCTTATGCCTTCTTGACGAACAAAATCCGGGCTACCGAAGGTGAAACAATGGGCCAGATAAACCCCTTCCCCTATAATTCCTCGACCTATAACCACAGCTCACGAAGCTCTGCAAGAGCCATCCGATATGCTGGTGTAGATATCAGTGCTGTCCTAGGGTACAAGTCAATGTAAAAGTCTACCTCTCTGCAAGGAGGTATACCCAGAACATCATCAGGGAAAACATCTGTGTACTAGTCCACCACTACAGGATAGCTCGAACTCTCCACAACAACATCTCTGAGGGTAAGGCTAGCCAACTAATGAGTGATCAGCTGAATTCTCCTCCGGGTAAGTCCATGCTGCACTGCAAAGTTTCCCTTCTCACCGGGGAAGGTAAACCTGGTCCCATCCATGTGGAAGCACTGCACTTTGCGCCTAATACAGTCAATCTAAGCATGGAATGTAGATAACCAGTCCATACCCAAGATGATGTTGTAGGGTCTCGATGCTGCTACTAGGAGATCCCAACCGAAGCTCTCACCTCCTAGAGTAAGCTCACACTGCCGACACCATTGCGTAATCATCGAATCCACCCCCGTAGGAGTCTCTAGATGCATGGATTGAGCCAAAAACTCCATCACAATCTCCGAGCTCTGAATAAGGGAAATTGAAATCAAAGAATGATTGGAACCTGCGTCTATAAGTACTGTAGATAAGGTGGAGTAGACACAGATCGTACCTCATATAATCTCCGGAGTGCCATGATCATAGGCCTCAACTTCCTGGAGCTAAGATCTCTCCTGTCCACCTGCTCCCTGCGGTCAGGATGGACCTCTTGGTGGTGGTGGCGGTAACATCTCGAATCGTCACCCACCACTAGCTACACGAATGACTCCTTTTCCACGTCCACCTGATCCCTCCAGACCACCTCGGTCGAACCTCTATCTCTGTCTGGGTGGTCCTTCGACCGTCTACTGATCATCTTTATGACGGGTTGGACAGTCACGAGCCCTGTAACCCTACCCTCCGCATGAGTAACACTGCATTATCCTTTCCTAACTGGTTCGGCCTCGGGTGCCCCACAAAATTGATCCTGAGTCATGCATTCATCCACCTATAGGTCTGGTAATCTTGGACCTCTGCGACATCTGTCTGCTTCCAGCTGTAGAAGACTCCGCTACGTGATGATTGGTAGTGGGTATCACCGTTGGTGACTGCTCATCAAGGAAACTCTCCACCAATAGGGATCTCTCTAACACCCTCACCTGCATTGGGATGCTGAGTGAGATCATCAAAGCCTTGATCTCCCACCTGAGCCCCTGCTCAATGGTCCGGGCCCTGAAGAAAGGGTCCTGAACCATATCGGTGGAGTAGCGTGAGAGGTCAGTGAACCTCACTGAGTATTGAGTTATAGTCATGCTTCCCTACTATAGATGAAGAAGCTCCTGTATATGCACTGTGTGAAGAGTCAATGGGACAAACTCTGCCCAAAACAGGTTCTCAAAGTCTGCCCAGAGAAGTGTCACCTCATCATGAACATAGAGCATCAAGCTCCACCATCTTCTCGCTGCTTCCTGTAGTATTATGGAGGCAAGCATCACCATGAGATCTACTGGGGTCCCTACCAGTCGAAAGACTCTCACTACAACCTCCAGCCAATCCTCAGCCGCCTGTGGGTCCGTCTCTCCCCTGAACCTTGATCGCCTCTGGCGTTGGAACTCGTGAAACATGCTCAAGCGGCATGCACTCTCTGCTACTAGGGCTGGTGGCATCGGTGACCCAATGGTTAATGGTACCACTGGTTCCTCCACTGGTGCCTCTACTGGAAGAGGGCCCTGAAATGAGGCCTCGTTGCTCGGTGGCTACCAGTGTGTGCTACTCTCGGAACCCTAGCTGGCTATCTACGTGGAGGCATCCTAAAAAGAAACAGGTGCACCACGGTCAATAAGTTATACCTGGTGAGATAACTCAAAGATATAACAAAGAAAGATCCCAGAAACACACACACAATCAGTTTTTTCATGCATTGAGTTGGAAATCAGAAGTCAGGGTCCTAGTGTATGGATACGTTGTGCACCACACCAACACTCGACTCCCTGAACTGAAAACCACACTCATTACCCTTAACAATTTTCCTTCATAGAAAAGATCAGAGTCATAGTTCTTTAGTAGAACTGACTCCTATGATACTAATTTTCCATGACCCGTCCCCCGGGGCCCATGCCGTGACTACCCCAATCCCATCTTCTATAGGCCAGGGGCTGGCGACTAGCACCGAAAGGCGTTTTCCATAAAACTGGGAAGGCATTGCCTTTATAACCTTCAAGCTCACATAGACAAGCACACAACAAGACATGAACACAAGAAAAATGTCTAACCAAAATATTGATGCAAGTAAAAGGGACCGAAATACAATCCCAACAGTAAAGGTACAAGTATAACTGAAATACATTAAAACTAAATAAATAGAAAAGAAAACTACTAGTTCGTCCTCCAAGGTTCCTACCTAAAGGGTAGGTACAAATCTATTCCTCAACACTCCACGTCCACCTGTCTCCTCTGCGTACCAACACGTCGTATGACCCACCTCCAGGTACAGTCCAGTCCTAGTACTCTCAGCCTCAGTCAACACTATCCATCGTCTGCATCTAACACAACAAGGTGCGGGCATAGCCCATGAAGGGGTGAGTATAACGATACTCAGTAGGGACCCCGAGACCCTCAAGGTCTTAAAAAAACATGAAGGATAAACCACAAAGTTTAAAATCAACAGATAACCCTACTTTGGTATATTCCCATACAAATACCTAAGTTATCAAGTAATCCATCTCAATCATGAGGAAAACATAGAGATACTGACTCATCTCACACTAGGATTTATTATAGGGGTGGTAAAAAGTAACATCCCCAGTCACATCATCGAACACAGAGGCGCTCCCCACCGTGGGTCTACTGCGTCACACAGAGGCGCTCCCCATTGGGCCTATCAAGTCACTTCAAGTCGAAAAGGTCAGCAGTCGTCAAGTCTCAACCAGCTACTAGGTTCCCGCACTCTGTTCACTCATCTCCAAGAGGATCCACTCCACGAGATACAGTTCGATACATAAACTACCACGAAGTCCCACGAAGAAGCATCTCAAAGGTCCACCACGTCATAGGGGTCTCAACGCAACAGATGGCGCGTCAATCGGACACCCGATCTGTGAGTTATTAGTCTTTTAGTCCCGGGGGCCCGGTTAGATTTATGCTCGATCCAACCTGATAATTACCCATATTAATCCAAAACTTCAGTGAGGTATACTCAAAGGGACCGTCTCACTCCAATATTTTCAGCGCCGCTGATAGTTTGTCAAACGGACGTCCGGTGCCAAAGTTATGGCCAAAAGAAAGTAAATGGGTCGTAGTGGGTTCGGGTCTGGTCCAACCTGGTCGGACCGACCCAGCCCGACCCGGTTCGGTTCAAACTGGCCCATCCCACTAGGTCTGGCCCGAACCGTAGTGCGGCTTGTCCTGTTGGGTTTGGCCAGGCCCGCTGTGTCCGGCCCGGTCCATGCTGGGCGGCTCGGCCCGCTGGGTGGTCCGGAAGACCGTGAGGGGCCGCAGGGGTTCAACTACGGACAGCGCGAGGCCGCAGGGTGGCTCAGCCGGGGCGGCTCGGCCAGAGTGGCTCGGCTGTAGGGCGGCTCGACCGTGGGTGGCTAGGCCAGAGCGGCTCGACCACGGGGGGCTCAGTCGGAGTGGCTCAGAAGGCCAGGAGTGGTGTGGCCAGGGCGGCTCGTCCAGTGGATTGGTGGGATGACGATGGCTCAGAGGATGGCAGCGGCGGCTCGGCCCAGATGGCGGCGGCTATGGGTGGCGTGGCGGGGCCGTGGGTGGTGGAGCTGCGAGGTATGGTGGCCGTGGGTGCCACGGAGCAGCTCGGCCGCGGGGGTACCGTGAGGGCGCAGAGGTCGCGAGGCGGCATTGGCCGTGGGGGGGTGTCGTCGCGACGTCGCCTTCGTCACGTTGAATCCCACAATTCATCACAAGATTTTTAGAGGGGTCAGGCTATGTTTGTTTGGCCCATACCCTCCACATTAGGGTGGTAGCATATGGCTCAACAAGAACTTGACGGAGAACATCAAGCTTTACAACCTCCCGCAATGATTTTTTCCCAATCCCGAAAAATAATTTAAGAAAGAACATGGGAAAAGTATTCATACACAAATAAACCCCTACATCGTTTTCTTGATGAAGTTGATGAGTTCGCGAGGAAGAAGACAAATCATTCGGAAAAGACGGATGTCAGTGTTGTCAGTGTTTCCCTCGATTTTTGGTTCATTGACGTTGAAGGCGGTCTTCATCAATGAACATCCCATGGAAGAAGTTGGAGTTGAAGTCGGCGTTCTTCGTTGACTTTCTTCGTTGACGTTCTTCATTGGCGTTCTTCATTGGAGAGGATAATCCTTCAAGTTCTCTCCCAATTCTCTTTTACCAATCCCTTCCCCAATTCCCCCGAGGAGAAAATAAATATCCAACACAAAAATTAAATAACAACTTAACATTTGATTTTATGTTGTCACATAAAATTAATTGGTAACTTAACTTTTAATTCTTATGTTGACAAATAAAATAAATTGGTAACTTAATAATTAATTTTATGTTGACATAAAGAATTAATTGGGGGAGTTTATAGGGTTCTCCCCCATTAAGAGGGGTCGGGTGGTCCCCGCCCCTAAATTCAAAATTTGGGAGGTTTTGAGGACTTGGGTGGTCCTCACCACCTTAACTCAAGTAGAGGGGGTTTCAAAAAATAAAATAAAATAGAAATTTATTTTATTTTATTATTATTTTAATTTCCACATAAAACCCAAAATCTATAATTCACCCTCGACCTACAGCGGTCGAGGTGGAGGTCCCCTTAAGCGAATACCAGCGTTGTGAGTTCAACAGTGCTGTCAGATTTCAATTCCAAGCACCGGTTAAAAATCTAAAAAAACACGCTTGAATGTTTACTTAACTTACCCTAAATAAAGTTCATAAATTAATTCTGGGCACTCTGGGCCTCAGAATCACACACCTACAATTTTCAAGGACTCGTAAAACTCCCATATATTAAAAAACATTAATGGAAATTACGGGTCTTTACATGTTTACCCTTATTTAGTATTTGAGATCACTCTTTCTTTTGTTTTAAATAACCTAGGTTATGAAGGATGATATTATGTAATATATGTCTATAATTGTATCATATGTGATGAATTTTGTGATAGATATTGAAGTTTTCATACGGAACATGAAAATATAGGTATAATAGAATAATTCATTTTTGGATGGAAATAAATGAGTTTTTTCACATGATGTGTTTTTACTAAACCTATAAAAATATAAACCAAAAAGGTCTTGGGTATGTGTATGAATCAATATTGGCTATTAATTTTGTAATTATAGACAGTTAAAATTGGGCAACTTCTATTGTTATAAAATCCTATATGTAAATAATATATTTTAGTTCCAGATATGTATGCATGGCTTTTGGGATGTATCAGTTGGTATCAAAGAAAGTTTTAAATAAATTTAGTGGTTAGGAAATTATCCTACAAGGATAATTTTTTAGTTAAGTAAACCATTATGGTTGATAAATGTAAGTATGATAATAAGTTAAAAGGAATAGATACCCTTTGTGGGTTTATGTTATGAAATTTTAAGGTGACTAATAAAATTTTGGGTAATGTTTTTTGGGTTTTAATATATCATTGAGGTATATTTAACCCTTAGGTTTAACATGTGATTAAATTTGAATTTATTTGTGAGAGATATTATTGGGGACATAAGTTTCAATATACACATAACCTATAATGTTAATACATTCTTTATTTATAAGGTAATTATGTTTAATGGAAATAAAGGGTTATCATATTTTTGGAATATATGATATTGGAAAGTGATTTTGGTGATTAAGTGATTAAATACATTTTTGAAGAAGTATTATTAATTAGGAAAAATATATGATTAAATTAATCAGAATACTATTTTCTAGGTTTTGATTTTATTTCAGGAATAAATATTGATTGAAATTATAGAATCATATTTGTTTTTTTTGTGGTTTTAGGGTGACTCAAATTATTTTGGGAAATTATTAGTATATTTTAGAGAATATAAAATTATGGAATATAACTTTTTTTATGCGAGTTTATGAGTGGTTAATGTTATTTATGGATACATGTTAAATTGATATTGAAATAACATGTGACCAAATATTTCTGATTTTGGGTTTTGAATATGGGAAAGCATATTTTTAAAGAGTGTAAGTTTAATTATTTATGAAGTAATTTAAGATGAACATTGGGTGTAATTATTGAGGGTTTGGAGGTTGATGTATAATGTTTTATTCATATTGAATATTATATTAACATGTGCTAACCATTTTGGTTTTGGTAAATGTATAGAAATAGAAGAGAAAACTTTTTATCCTTTTATGGATATTATCATCCATTAAAACTTAATTTTAGTGATTTAGGCATGAAAAACTAATCATGGTTATTTATTCTATGACATGAAGTTGAGATGGAAAACAAGTTATAACAAAACCAATAGATGAAATTTTGGGAAGAAATGAAGTATTAATATTCTCTCATACACTCTTTTTTCGATTATAAAATAATTCCTCAAACTAAAACAGGAGGAAGATAAATCTATAAATTCATATATGGAAAAAATTTCTCATTTATAAAGTTGTACCTTATGAAACTTTTTCTTAAGTACGAGTCTCATAATGGTAAATTAATGGTTTAAGAAATATTTAGGAAATTATAAGTTTCCTTGTCTTAACATATGTATTAAATTCCTTTTTAAAAGATATTGTTATATACGTGGCCTAAAAGGAATTTCTTAACATTTAGGTATATTTATCTTCCATTCATTAGAACTAATTCTAAGAATGTTTTAAACAATTTTTATTATACTAGAGAAAAAAATTATGAGGACACAATTTATTTAAGTGGGGTAGAATATAAGACCCAATAATTTTAGAATATATTTTCTCTTTAATAAATTAAATGTGTGTGATATATTTTGAAGCACAAAACCATGAAATTATGTGAATAATTCTTATACATTATAAAATAAAGTACATTATGAGGTATTTAAAAGAAATTTAAATTTTCAAAAATAATTTTAAATTTAATTAGGAAATATTAATGACCCCAAAGAACTATTTTGAAATATTATTTTATGAGTACTATGTATTTCATATATTATTTATTTATGAATTTATTCATATTATTAAAATTATGAAACTTTAATGTTCAAAAACATAATAAATGAATTCATTAGTTATCAATTGGTTTGAAATGAAAAAATGAAATCATTTGATGGTAGAAAAAAATGTTTTCTTTTTCTGAAATACTACTTTTATGTGAGCAATGTATTTTTATCATAGTAAACTAAATTAATAAGTATTGATGAATGGTTTTAATGTAATGTGTAGATCATATTTCCAATAAAATATATCAACATTTATCAAAAAGGAGGATATCATGATCCTATTCATTATGTACTTTGAGTAGGAAAGAGTGGGAAATGGATCATTATGAAGTACAATTCAAATGTGGCGTGGTTGATTATTACATATAGCATATTTAAAATTATATATTTTTAGTTAAGTAATATTATATATATATTATTATGTCTTAATATTTTAAAATTTCCAAAACATCATATAGAAATTATGAAAAGTACCCATATTTCTTTATCTATTAGGAAGATAGATCAATTTCACAATAAAGAATTTCCTATATGGTTAACATAAAAGATTATTAGTTAATTTTTTAATTGAAATATATACAAGTATTTACATAATATTTGAAATTTATATATTTATGGTTACAAGTTTACTAATGGATGATGTATTTCCTAATATCAGGTAATTTTCATTTGGTTCGAATAATGTGGTGTGTGATTATAAATTAATATTCATTAATGGATATAAATTCATTTTAAATAGTTAAAAAAACATATAAAGGCCACATGATGGTTTCATGTTAAGAAAAACAATTTTTTTTAAACTAGTGCATTAAATATACAACATCAATCATAAAATAAATCATATTATAGGGTTTTTGAGAAAATTATCACACTGGATTACTAGGAACATTTATAAGTTCTAATGATGAAATTAAACTAGTTTTGTTTAATGAAATGACAATTAATTCATATATATTTTTGGATTTAATGTGATTGATATGAAACACCATATTTTTACTGATGATACTTACATTATTACATCACAAGATATACAAGTGTTTTAGGTAACTAACAATTTAAAATAACAAGTTAGTGTTATTGTAAATATTAATATAAGTAATATTTTTTATGAAGGCATGAATAATAATAATTTTTTATATTAACCCATTTTTATTCACTCAAATATTTTATAAGATTACACAAATGATTCAATTTTAGAGAAGATTATGAACCATAAGTTGTAATGGAGACTATATAGAATCAATAAAATTTAATGTATTTAATTTATATCATAGAAACATGGTATGCATATTATTTTTTTGAAGCATTTACACATGTTATTTTTTTATTACATATATTGGGTAGTTAATTTGAATCACATTTAAAATTAAAATAAAAACATGGTGAGATACATTATCACATTATTATCCAAATATAAATTTATAACTAAATTATTGTTTTTAACTTGATAAATACATTCAAAAAATATTATTTTAAATTTTCTATTTGTTTTTCAGTCATATAAATGATTTATATAATATTTTTAGTATTTTTAATTATCTCTGATTACTTGGGGTTTTCAGGCCATAATTTCTAGATATGAAATGGTGTGTAGAAATATAATAAATAATAATGATAAGGGAATATAATATTTTGGGAAAAATATATTGATCACCTATATGGGTATAGAATTTCTTACCCGATGACCACCTATATAGGTTTGAAGAGGTTATAATATCCTAGTAATAAGAGGTTTATAGATAATCAATTTATCCATGAATGTTAAAAATCCAAAATTTAATTTATCTTCTATATCTGGATGGGGTTCTCCATTAAGGTGGAATATTGATTTTAATGAGAATTCAATGGGTAATAGGGAGTATATGATGACATGTTATACTCATTATGTAGATATAAGTACCACTACTTTTATAGTTAATCCTCATACTTTATAGCTCTAGTCACAAAAAATTCATAAACTAGTGATTCCATCAAGTTTTTAGCAATTAATGATGACAAGTCATTTCCTTTAGCATTATTCACCCAAAACCATATAGGATAAAATCCTTATCCTCTTATCCCTCCTTTTTATTCATATCCACCAGTCCCTATACAAGGTAATGCATCCTCATACATTTCACCTCTGTATCTATATCCACCATCTTCTATATTACACATTATTCTAGTTCTTATCCCCTCACCAGTTTAATATCCTTAATCTAATCTATATAGTAGTTAACCTATTGATATCACACCACCCACTATACATGGTACTTCCTCCACTCCTAATTTTGATAAATTATCTTAGGAGAATTTTTACTACCCTGCTCCTGTTATGTGTTTAAATTGTATTGAAAGAAATTTATGATATATATATATATACACACCATGTGTGTTATTTTTCATGAGCATCTAGACATATTTAAAAATGGAAAGGTCATATAAATATGTGATATTTTTGGAACATAAACACCCTAATTATGTTTGATTACAATGAGAAAATATCTATAATTAAAAATAGTGGAAAATAATGGAAGTGTATTATGGGGATTATTTCCAAAAATTATAAAACTATTCCAATTCAAGGAATACCATGGAGAGAAGTTAGAGAGGAAATAAAGAACAATTAGTAGGATAATCTATGAGTAAATAATATTTATTAGATTTAAAATATATTAATATATAATAATGATAATAAACATATTTTCTAATATAGTTTTAATATAACTTTGATGCTGGTCAGAATATAAAGACTGTGAGGTTGACGGAGTTGGGATAAATATGGTGAGAAAAAAACTATGACATTGTATGTAGTTTTGAATTAGAGAATTGGTACCAAGCTTGAGGGAACAATAGTTCTTGATAAGTATCCATTTTATTAATATATATAGGAGATCATATATTAGAGTAGTATATGTTTTATGGTTTTAATTAATTTTATAATTAGTAGATTTTTTTTGATAATGTATTTTAATGTATGATTTACTTATGTTATAATTAGTATAGATAACTATAACTATATGACTATTTTTTATATAATAAATCTAATATAAATAAAATTAACATTAAAAATGTCCATACTATCAAATGCATGTCTCTTCTAAATCATGAGAAAGTTAAGGTAATTTAATATAACTATTTTTCTACTTTTATTTATTGGTGAAAATTGATTTCTTAATTAAAAAATTAACTAAGAATAATCTTACATTTATTTTATGTTATCTTGATCATAATTTAGAATAATAATATTTTTCATATATCATTAAGATATTAGAAATTGAAACCTTGATAGTTCCATAAATATTATTTTCAAATGCTAAATATCAACAATTATTCCAATATAAAATATCTAATTCATTAGATATTTTTTTTCTTATGAATATTCATTTTCATATAAGAAATATGTTGTATTGTAGTTGGTTTTGAAGTCCCTTTTATCCTCATTATATGTCTAATATTTTAATATTAAACTAATTATTTTTAATTTTTCCTGTAATTAAAATATTATTCCTTTTAATATATTTAATATAAAAACCCATGACCAATCTAAATCCCTCCACAATCATCCAATGAAATTTAAAATTTGGAACATCCTTATGAGATTTTTTTCAAAGATAATTTTATTAGTTAACTCTTAAAATAATTATTTAAATAAATTTTAAGATTTTAAAATAGAAAAATTCAATTATATAGAATAGAATCATTTTTATATTATATAATAAACTAGAGAAACAATTACCAATGAATTTTACTTTGGAATTTTAAAACATTCCTATAAAAAAAAATTCTAGAACACTATATCTCTCCTAGTTGGTTTATAACTATTTCTTATACGAGGTTGAATTTATTCAATGTGGAATTTTATAACATTTATATTAGATAAAAAAATATAGCTCAGAAATTATCATGAATGTAATAAATCATATAATTATTTACTTTCATAACTAAACCAAACCATAATATGAAAATCTATCCATAAAATATCTAAATCAATCGAGCCTAAAATAAATACAAACTAATTAGAACATACTTGGACTAGACTGAATTGACTGAAAAAAATGAATCAAAAAATTAAGTAAAATTGAAACATACCGAACCAAAATGGGAAAAAATAAATCAAATTGAACCAAGGAAAACCTAAACCAACTCAAAAAAACAAAATTTAACTAAATATAATTGAAGAAAAATGGATCGATGTTTATTAAAATGAAATGAATGAAAATAAATAAAATCAATCAAATAATGTTGATCAAAAGTAACCAACCAGAAATTAAAAAATATAAACTAGCCTAAACCAATATAAACCCACTAAATATTGACTAGTGAAAACCCAGACTAGTATAATGTTAAATATTTGACTAAATTAAACCAAGACATAATGAATTGAACTGAAATAAACCAAACTAAAGACGATAAAATAATAAAAACTAAATCGAACCACATTGAACAAAACCGTACTAGATGATATCAAAATAACTAAAACTAACTTAAAAAAATAAAATTTGACTCAAAAATACCAAAGCAACTCATATGAAAATAACATAAACCAAACTTAATTTAAAATACCCAAACTGAATCGAATTGATTTTAAACTAAAGAAACCAAAGGTAATAAGACTGAACAAAATAAAACCAAATTGTCTGGAGCTAAAATAAATTAAATAGAAAAAATATTTTCAGACCAACTTGAATTGAATTGTTTCATAAGGTTAGGTTATATATTATTTTGTTTGATTTAATTAAATATGGTTTAATTTGAATTAATTATTCTATAAAATACTTTTATTTTATGTTTGTTTAGTTTAAATTATTTTTGTATTTTAATATTCAAACATATACAACCTTTTCTATTTTTTATTGGTTTAGTTCAATTTTATTTGGTATATTTTTTATATTTGTCATTGTTATCTTGTATTATTTATGTTTATAAATGGATACTTGTCTAATTATTTTATAAAATTTTGTAGAAAAATGCATTCACTATTAAAGGTCATGTTAGTCTCTATCTTTCATGTTTTATTAAAGTAGTAAAAGTAGTAGAATAGTAAACTATGAGACATAATAAAAAACTATAAGATTTTTTTATTTGATTTTACTCTTTAATTTTTTTATCATTTTATTTAATGAAATACACTATTTAACCAAACTCTCTTGAATCATTAGCAGAAAAAGACAAGACACTTTTGGTCAAAAATATTATATGTATCAGGTGTTAGGATATGAGTATCATGGAATGGTTTGTTATTAAACAAGATAAAATATTGTACCATCTAGATATTTGACTTCTAGTAGAGTTTATTTACCCACCAATTATTCTATATTTATAGAGGAGTAATCATATGTTTCTATTGAACAAGAAATACGAATAGTGAGAGAATAGTCTCAATGATGCCAAAAGATGACGAATGAAAAAAATCATGAATGATATGTTTATTTTTTGTTATTCACTTTCACTTAAGGATGAAACAATGATTGATTCATGTTTTATGATGATGCATTTATTTTTGAAGATTCATCATGGATAGATTCTTCTCTTAATCTAGATGTGAATAATGATATAAATGGTCATAAAAATGATGATGATGATGATGCGAAATATGATGGGGATGTTGGTTATTTAAATGATGGTGTTGGTGAATCTATGAGTGATACTAATACTAGGGAGGATAGTTATGGCTATAGAGAGGGTTCTTATGGTCCTGAAACAAATCATGGGTATCCAATTTTTGTAGAATATATTTTTTATCTATAATGGTTATAAGTACATTATTATTCATGCTGATTATGTTTTTATATGTTTGTTTTTTTTATGAAATTTATACATTTTTAAACACACATATATATAAGAATATTTTTTTAAAAATAAGTTGCATACAACCTTGGGAATTATGTGTGGATATTGGTATACATGCATAAACATTATAGGTGGATTTAGAGTTATAACCATGGGAAAAATATTCCCATGGTTTTACATATATTTTCACAACTATATGGTTATTGGTAATATGAAAATGGATAAAAGATATATCCACTATTAGCTGGGATATGACCATGGTTATGTCCCATGGTTGTATTCCCTTATCTAAGTAGCGAATAGGGTATAAATTTGGTTAAAGGTAGGTGATCCTTAATATTATTATTCATTATATGTGTGTACATGGACTGACTTGTGCTTGGGTGAGTATGAGTAGTCTAATGACTTATTTAAGAGGGTTTTTTGGATTTTATAAATTAGTAATTACATATTGTAAGGTACATGGGGTTGTTATACCATTAGTTTTATTTCAAAAATATTATAATGATGATGTAGATGGTATGATTTCTTTTTAAAAGTGGAAACAAACCCCATGTTAGGTGTTTGATTATGGGGATAGTTGAGGGAGAATTTAGTAGTGGACTTAGGCTTATGTTGTGACATCTTCCTTATAAGAAGGTGGGGATCCTTGATTAGTCCGCATGTTTATCTTGTGATGGGAAAGTGTGTACTATTTAATAAATTAATGGAATATATTTTAAGTATAAAGCTAAGATATAATAATACTTGAGTGGGGATTGATGTTAAAAATTATGAGTGGATACCGTGTTAAGTGTTTGGAAGTAGGAACAACTAAATTACGAACCAAGGATAGTCCTTAAGCTTGGTTTTTGAAAATTTACAATTGAGATGGGGGGATACTTAATGATAATATTAATACAAAAAAATTTAAGGGTGTGATATATGAGATGGCCCAATAGCTAGGAATATATATCAGACATTTAATAAGGTAACACAATGGGTTTTTAGAGTCCATTAACATTTTGAATCTAGTATTAATTGGTTAGTGAAGTGCTAAGAATGTATGAGTGTTTAATAGGGTGCTAATTTGGACGTGTGTATTCTGTGATGATTAAGATGAAATTGTGAATGAATGAAGTTAAAGGTATGTGTTGGACTATGAGATTTAATTATTTTGTTTCTATACACTCATAATTGTCTAGGTATGGAATAATAGAGCCCCTGTTTTTTCATCAGAATGGGGATATATGATGGACTAATATGGACTTATGGAGGTATTGTGTACTAGATGAGAGCTAGTAGTGGAATGTGTATTCCTTATTCTTGTTTTCATGTTCTATTCAAAATTTAATATGATAAAATGTGTTATAATGATAATGTTACTTTTTTTGATAAATATCTGAAACTGGAGATGGTGGGGAGTCATGATCCACTAAAAAAATATCTTCCCCCACAAGTGTGGTGTATCATGATCCAACTTTCAGTTGTTTTATCTTATCAAATTATATATCCTGATCAACCATTTGGATGTATTTCCTTGAGTACGGTGTGTTATTACCCACCCCTTATCTACTTATTCTCTTATGATAAACTTGTCATGACGTACCATATAGATATTCAATCTCATGTGCATCAAGTCATGATCTACCCCTCATGTGTTTGACCTTTTTGGAAGAAATGCCATGATTTATTGCGTGTATGTTCTTCTCTTTGAAGGTTGAACCAGTTAGAGTTTGAAAAACCATATGAAATTTCCTTTGGTATAATGATGGTGATCTATCATCATTGGTCAAAGTAGGTAAGGTTGTAAATCATGGATTCTTAGTTAGTGCATGATTACTTGACTTGGGTGTTTTTTGATTCTTATCATTTATCATCAATACATAAAGTTTCATATGTTATATCATTTATATTAAGGGGTCATTGGCAATTTACTATTATGTTTTATTATAAAATTCTAAACATGAATCTTAGTGGATGTGAAAAACTTATTTTTTGAGAGTTAGGTTAGGGGAAGAATGTTATGATATATAAGTATGAAACACATGTGGAGAGGGATGGTCAAGTGGAATACTATTTGACCCTTCCATAACACTAAAATTCTATACATGATGTATTTAATGTGTTTAAACATCAGAGATATCTTACTAAATTTTTTCAAATGATAGACACTTATGACATTGAATTTGGATGTTGATGTTTCCTTTGAGAAGAATCTGATCCGTATCATGGATTGTAGTGAGAAAAATATATGATAGAATACTATTACTCTAGTTCGAGTGTAGTGGACTCATGGGAGTGTGAAATAAGAGACTTGGGATAGGGAATATGATATTAAAACACAATGTACATAATTTTTGACTAACAACCACAATGACGCTTTAGAGTATAGCTAATGGAAGAGCTGTTATATGGCGGGGAGGCTGTAAGATCTTTCTTCTTTCCAGGTATTCATCCTTTTATTTTCTTGGGAAAACCTTTTTGAGTTTAGTTGTTTTTCGTAATCAAGGCCTTTTAATTATTGGGTTTGTGATTTATAGGTGTTTAGAGTTAAAAAAGAAGGGAAGCAAAGTATGGATATAGAAAATGTTCACCCTATGAATTGTCAATTCATGATGTGAATTGTTCTAGTAAGACCCCATGAAAATCATAATAGGTTTGAATGGTTCAGGGAATTCCCCATGAAAATAAATCAACACATTAGATTCAATTTACGATGTGAATTTTTTTGGTTTTTAAAACTTAGGCGATGGTTTTTTCGATGTACATGTAAAACTGAGAATTCAAAACATGAATCCTAAATTCACATCTTGAATGGGGAATGTCCAAAAATTATTTTAACCCTCACCCTATGTTTCTCAAATATCTCACCCACCTTTACCTCTTTTTTTCCATCCCTCCCATAGTCAATTTTGGGCTCTTTCTTTGATCCAGAAGCTG
Source organism: Viscum album (assembly GCA_963277665.1). NCBI lineage: Eukaryota > Viridiplantae > Streptophyta > Magnoliopsida > Santalales > Viscaceae > Viscum > Viscum album. Next base: position 1,625,917,011 of record OY728156.1, on the reverse strand, counting down.
TTCTCATTAGATCTTGGTGTTTTTGAGTTCTATAGATTTATGTTATGTCTATTGATCCTTCTTCTTCATCATGATCTGTTAGTTTTCCCTTGGGAGTAATCCTAGTTTTGGATAAAAAAACCTAGATTTATATTTTATTTCATATGATAATAGATGCTTATTAATTTTTTTTAAGGGAAGTAAATAGGAACCCAATTAAAATTTGGTTTTAATGATTCCTTTTATCTTAAACACTTTCAAGGTAGGTGGTCTAAGTCATATGCCTAAAAAATTGTTTAGTTTTATTTTTCTATTATGTGAAACACATGAATCCATGTTTTCACACTGTGTGCATGACCTAAAATAAATGGAAACACACTATTTTGATAATTTCATATGTGTTGACCTTCAATGGATATCTTTTGGTCCATTGGTGATGATATCGGGCTCGTGCAAACTCAATGGGTGTTCCTATCTTTGAACCTGGGATAAATTGGTATTGATTAATGTGGAATTTCGATTTCCCAGGATAATGTATTAACATGGTAAATTGTTAATTTTCTTGAATGATAATCATATGATTTGAAATAATGAATTGACATTCATATGGATTAGGCCGATAACCTAGTGAAATATGTATATAATGGCTTGATAATTACAAATAGAAATAATTGATACAAAAATATAGGTTTTATATCTATGATAATAACTTGTAACTTTTATAAATGGAATAAATTGTTACATAATATGTTTTTATGAATTTATAATTATGGTTTATAATGACATGCCTGAATTTAATGGTTCTTTTTCCTATAAATTTCTTGCCCAAATTTTTTTCTTGATATGACTCTATTTATGTTTGATTCTTTAGGGAAGGATACTACATGAATTGTTGAGATAGTTTCATGTTATGACTTATTCTTGGGTTTGGTTCTCGAGGTCCCAATATGTGATGCTTGAGGGTAAGGTTCATGGTCATGACCCTTTCAGAGGGAAATATTCATGGTATTCAATACCACATAATGGTTAGATGAATGGGGTATAAAATACCTAAGGGTAAGATGAAAAATATATAGTTGTTTGAGGGAGATATTCCTATTTTCTTAAGGTAAAGTTTCATGGGTTCGTGATATGATATAGTAAATTCATCCTTGATTGGACAATATACCAATGTTATGGGTCATTATTCCTTGGAAGGAGAATCTACCACTTGAAAGAGACATCTGACACTGGCCAAAGTTGGTTTGGTTAACCCTGAGTGACACCTTGGATCTTGAGGGCCGGAAAGTTTATATGACATTTATAATAAATTATGAATTAATTTTATGTTTGTAATACTATTTAATGAACTAATTATACTGTCTAAACAAAATTATAATCCACGATTATCATCCTTTTAAGCTATACTCACACCCTGTTCAAGTTCTATTTGATTACTTGAGATATTTCATGGTTGGAAGTTTGGATATATGAAAGGGAACCTACATTTATTGACTATTGGGGGGAGGGGGGGGGGGGTGGAGGTTTGATAAAGGAATGAAGTGGAATTCAGTATTGGGGATATTGGAGTTTTATTGTTTGATTCTGATTATTATTTTACTTGTATGAATCTCAATACGTCATTTAGTTACATTAATCCTGTCATTACATGGTATCTGTTATTATTTAATTGGTCCATATTTTACCTTTTTCATAATTGGTTTTTTAATAGTTTATTTATATTACTTCCACTATTTTGATACTATATTCTAGAGGGTATAGTCTCCCCAATCTATTTCTTACACCCTCACTACTAGTTAGTAGCCTCTTGAATATAGGGAGGTTCGTCTGAGGTATAATAGTGACTTGTCTTGGTCACATGAAAGAGTACTAGGTCAGGGACATTAAAACATATTAATAGGGATGTGTTTGTCCACACCATTTTTAATAATAAACTTAAAATATATAGGATGTTAAAAAATACATGGATCCTCCTCTTTTTTAGATAAAGGAAATTAATAGTCAATTAAGGTTTGATTATTGATCTTTGAAGGAGGCTCTTTTTTAATTCATCAGAAATTTTTTATTAATTTCACTATGGATCAATATTGTCTTCCTCTTATATATCAAGGGACTATATTATGGGTTTATATATACTCACTTAAAATATAACACATTTATTATATATTATACTTCTTTATAGTCATTATTCAGTACAAGTAGTAATTATGTTGAGCCTACAAAATCAAAACATATAAGATTAGATGGTATTTTAGTTTATAAATAATATAAACAACATGAATCCATAGTTATTTTATCTCCCTCAAATTATTATGTTATTATTATTATTTCTCTTATATTAAATTATTTTGGATGTTTGTAAGTGATATTTCCAAGCTATGGAAATTCTTATAATTTTTTCTCAACCATTGCAATGTCTTTATCAAAGGATAGAGGGACATTTTTCTTCTTCCTCTATTTGTTCTTGTGTTTTCCTATTCCCTTTTTCTTTTGAGATCTTGGAAGGAAATGGATGTCGTTAATAAATTTTTATATAATTAATCTATTCAAACATTTCATTCAATCAATATCTTCTTAAGATTATCAGTGCTTGGGTCTTGTTCCTTCTAGAATGGTGGAGGATGATATTGCTCATAAAATGAAAAATACTATTGTTATTGGTTGAATTACTACTTTATTCTCAAGTAACTTTCCCATAAATGATTATACATATTATGTTATGGTTGTTGGTATGGCTATATTATTCTTATACTTATTAAGAAAATTGTTTTATGATAAATCAATATATTACAAGATTCCAGACCATCATACCATATTTATCCATACTAAGTTTATCCATAATATGTTTTGGAAATATATTCTCATTATACATGTTGGAAATATTTTATCGAGTAAGAATAAATAGAAATTAAATGAAAAAATATTGAAATAACCAAAATAATGAAACAAAATTCAAAATACACACAAAGAAAAGAAATTAAGTGCAATCTTGTGACCTTTACAACCATGATGTAAGATTTAATGTGAGAAACCATCATGTGATATCTGAATAATAATATTTAAAACTTATGAAGGAATATAATATTATTGAAACACCAATTTATCTCTTAAGGAGGCCTTAAAACACTTAATTTCATTTTTTCTATAATGTATTATATTTTTTAGTTTCCAAATATTTTGAAAATAGATAAATGATTTTGAGGTTTTGATTTGATAAAAATAGAAATTAAAAAATTAATTAAAACAAAAATTAAATTGTTGATGATAAATAATGGCTATTCCTAATGATATTTTTGAATTTTATTCTATAATTTATTTTCTAAGCTTGTTATAGTTCAATATTTCCTTAGTCACTTATATCAATACAATTAATAAAGTTCCCCCTCACTGTCTCTATGTTGCATGTCTTAGAGCACTACAATCCTTGAATAAACTAATCCATGTATTCATTACTTGAAATGGTTTGAATCACACAAATTTTCTTTATTAATAGTGACTTGTATTACTTTCGATCCTAGATATTTGAAGCATACTTTTTGGATTGATGTATGCATTAAGAAACCAAGTTCCAAGTATTGTATTCCAAAAACCATGGTTGTAATCATTCACCATTGATTCCATGATCTAAACAACTCTATTATAAGGAGGATAAATCATATAAAGGGTGTTTTTTTATAAATTTATATAATGAAAAAATGGTAGTAAGATGACAATGATAGGGAACCAATCACTAACTTCTTCACCCAAATCACCCATTTTGATTTCTTAGAGTATAAAAAAGTCTAAATCAAAGAAATATTATAAGAATAAACTTATAAACAATCCTATTTCCTTCACCTTATATCCAACACTATTATTTAGTTCCCAATTAAAGGATTTAAATAAAAAAAGTGAAGAACACAAATAATATAGATAAAAATTACTATAGAAATAAAATCCTAAAACTAATTAAAATATTTAAAACTCTTATGATATTTCTTATTAGAAATATATTCTCTTTTATAGATATAAATAACATGTCTAAGAAACTTATTATTTCTTAATATTATTCCACATGTCTTTTCAAATTCTATTATTTTTACTTGTCGACCAAGAACATTTCGTACTTGAATTTTTTATGCCTAAAAAAATTTCATTAATCTACTAGGATCACTATGATCCTTCTTTTTCCTTGCTTAGTCAATAAATGCCCCCTTTTTTTCCACATTACCTAATTTAATTAGATAATTAGTATAAGTAATATTAAATATTCCCTTAATCCTTTTCATGTTTCTCATGTATATTCTAGTTTTTATTAATAATGAAGGTTGAAATTTTTTTAATAAAAAAATACTTTTCTTCCATATCGAAACACCATTTTTCTAATTAGTTATAATAATTTCCTATTTCATGTAAACATAATTTTTATATAAATATACTGCCTCCAGTATGGAAACCTTATTTATATAAAATTTCAATTATTTTTAGAGTTAAAGATCTCTAAATAACTCATTTTTTCTGTCTTGAATACATTATTTAGGTCTGGTTTGTAAATTAAATATTCAAAAGCCACATTAGGTGTTTAAAATCACTCACAAAAAATTGAAAATTCTCTTTTCCCCCAGTTAACCATGAACCTTATATTATTATTTATAATTGACTAAAGTTACTTCATGATCAATTAATCAAATTCATTATTAATTTAATTATTTTTTATGGTCATCTCCACTCTTCTATACATTTGAAAATAAATTTTAAAATTTAATCTTTCTCAAAAACCATAGAATTTTCTACATGGTCAAACCTGTAGTTTATTTTTCTTTAAAATTATGTTCATGCATACTTTCAACTAAAATTTAAAAATTTAAAAAATAGGATTTATCATGTTCAATAAAACTCTAAATACGATAATTTACAACATTAAAATCTAAAATTGAGTGAGAAGGTGTAAGAAAGGTCATCCTTGAGTGAGTGGGTGTTGATAAAGGTTGTGATGTGGTATATCATGTGGATTATTATCCTCACATTGAGTGAGAAGGTGTTGGTAGTGATAACCCTGAGTGAGAGGTTATTGGTAAACTTTTTGATATGGTACATTATATATATGTATAGTATCATCATGAGTGAGAAGGTATTGGAAGGGGATACCTTGAGTGAGAGGTTTTTCATCTAGGCTGTGATGCATCATGGGACAATATGTATGATCTCACCTTGAGTGAGAAGGTGCAAGTAGATACCACTCTGAGTGAGAGGGTTCTGGTCCAGGATGGGGGTATGGGGCCATACCTTGAATGAGGAGGTAGTAGTCGGGATGTGATATAGGACACAAACTTGAGTGATAGAGTAGTGTTCATGATGTGACATATATAAATACATTGAGTGAGAGTATAGTAGTCTAGATATGGGTTATGATGTGGTACCTCATCCTGAGTAAGAGGGTGGTGGTGTGATTATGGTATGAGATAAAATATGAGATCAATACATGGAACAAGACCCTACCCTATGTAAAAGGGTACCCGTCATAAATTTTTACAACCTACCCAACAACTTCACGTATGATCGTATAAATATATATTCATTTGTTATATCATGGATGTATTGTTAAATTTTAATATTTTGATTATCTACTATTAATTTTGTTTAATTATTTTATTTAATAATGATAGTTTTGATATTGTGGGCATAGTCTCCCCAATATATTATTTAATCCCTCTACACTAGTTAACACCACCATACATACAAGGAGGATAACTTTTGGACTGATGTTGCTTCAACTAGGATACTATTGAGTGATTTAACATTAGGTATTAAATAATGGTGTCATAATTTCTTTTGATTTGTTTTACTGTGTGAGGAATGGTAGTTAGAGATTGTAATGGGGCAGATATTATGATGTACCATGTACTTATTTTTCCTGAAAACCTTTTTAGTAGAAAGTCCAGGTTTCCAATGTTATGGGATTGTTTGTTAGTTTTCTCTATCATAATTGAAATTTTTATTCAATTATGATGTGCTAATTTGATATTATTATTGTTTTTAGTCCCTTGTCTTGTATTGTAAATATGGAAGTGCTAATGTATCATTTTTGGAATGTATGATTCACATGACATTCATATTCTTGCGTGTGATTTATTTTACTGATGGTAGAGGGTTTATTTGTTTAAAGTTTCAATAATAACTTATATATTGTTTTTTTAAATAACGTTTTGGTCTCATTCTAATATTATATATTGTGTTATTAAATCATGATCATTTTTAAAATAAAACGTTTTGTGGATCCCATCATGGTGTATCCTTTGAATATTTCTATATAGTCTATCAGTGAATGAGATTCATAGTGACAATTTGTTGGTTGATTCAGGTATTGGATTCCTTGGTGACAGTTTGATGTTGATGAGGTGTGCATGAGTGATTAATTGGTATGGTAATAGGTTTTCATGAAGATAGGGATAACCTTTATGGGATAGAGGAAAGGCATGTGAAATGCCTTTGGATTTTGAGATGAAAAGCACTTAGACTAATTTCAGTATCATGGCCACGTTTTGGAGGTAGGATATGTTTTATAACTAGACTTGTTAGTTATATTTGGTTTTGATGGATAGTGGATAGTTATCCTAGTTTTTTAGTTTTAGAATGGTTAGAGCATGGGTAGATGCTTTGTGGATATTTAATGATGCATAAGTGATGGGTGATCATGGATTAAGCCTAAACATTAGTAAGATGCATTGGGATTGTTGTTAAAGAAGAAATAAGGGTGGTTTTTAGGAGAGATTAACATAAAAGTAAATAATGGTTATTTTCTAGGCACATGAGCCTAGATTTGTTGAGATTATACTCATGGGATCATGACTCTAACTGTGTAGTTAGGTGACATTAGGGTGTACACCCATTGGGTTTAGATGACATCAAGATGGATGGTGGAATAAAAACTTATGAGGGGGTTATAATAGGTACACTATATCTTTGTATGATAGGAGTGGGGAATTAATTGTATTTTTATGGAACCCCTGATGGGTGGGGGAAAGTGCATGTTGGTTGCGTAAAATGTTTTCTTGGTTCATGGACTAGTGGAAAGGGCCATGTGTAGGTCTGTATAGAATTATCTAATTCTATGGGAACTTGATAATAACAATAGTTATGATGGTTATTACCCTATTTCCTAACTACTTATAGAATATTCAAGGGACCTTGGGTGATTTTAATGAGTATTACACATGGAGTGTGATCAATGATGAGGTGTGGTTTTTGCAGTTCTATTACGGGTAGATAACTAATTGAATCGGTGGAATTCCCATGGGAATGGAGGGTTTCAATTTTGATGAGGAATGGAGGTATTTATCTATGGTAATATGAGAAATTTGATATGGATTAGAGTTTCATAGAAAAACCGATTTGAGTTTATTCCTTGAAAGGGGTTGTTAGGGATGAGATATACATGGATCAGGAAATGTGACATGTGTATGATGATGGAACCTATTTAGGTCAGTGCTTGAGGAGTAGAGTTACAAAATCCTTATATTGGGGAGCACACCACTGGTTGTTGGAGGGTCTATCCATATTTTTGGGTGAATTTTAATGAACATTGAGGATGGAGTTATTGTTAAACTATGAATGGATGATGATTAGTGTTCTATGTTGGTGCTCGGGCATGATTGGGCTCATTATATCTAGTTATTATGTCCAGTAATGAATGGAACATGAGCCTTGGAAATTTTTAATTTTTCTCAATGGTGTGATGATAAGAAATCTCTTATGGAGAGGTGAATATTTTCATAACTGGTCACATAACCCTCATGTTGAAATGGTTGTGGACATGGTGGAATTATCTAGAGTATATTGGAGATGTCACTGAGATATCAGTGAATCGTTAGATATGATTTTATTTGGTTCTTTAGAAAATACAAGATATGATATTCCTATATGGTTTTATATGGTTTCCAAGTATTGGAATTGGACTTGGGGTTATGTTTGATGTGATCTAAGAGGGATTCTGATTGTAGGTGAATTGGTGATCATGAGTGGAGTATGATGGTGGATTCGGTTGGTCAAGGATCTAAATTTTGAAACACACTAGGTGTTGGGTTTAGAATTTGGTGTGGGCATTAGAAGATTCTATGATTCCTCTAGGAATTAAGGAATCATGATTCAATGATATGATGATATGACAGGTAATGTGGTCAATCATTTTCAGGAAGAGTTGGATAGGGGAGGGCCAAATTGTGTTGTTGCATGTAATGAGATTTAGTTTAGTGGAAGACACATCAAGTGCATCATATTGAGTATGATGATTGTGTTTAGATTATTGAACTGAGATTTTTGGAGAAAATATGGTCTATCTAGTCTTAATGAATTGGATGTGGAAATGTATCCAATTTAAATCAGAATTTGGGATTGGGATTTTGATCTTTGGATTGGAAGTGAGAAGAAATTACAAGGTTAATTTCTGGGATGGAAACCCTTATGTTGAGTATTTTATAATGTACCATGAAATTATGAGTTTTTTTTCTAGGGAAATTTAAATTTGGAGTTAGAGTAGAGTTGGGATGGTCCCTTTATACTTTTTTATACTAAAAATAGATTTTCATTCCATGATGGATGAGGTTAATATAGTGGTGAGTGGATGATCAATATATCACACCATAGCCAAGAGGGGCATCAAAATGTAAATGTAGTAGGTCACGTTGTGACCAATGGGTGTCCAAACATGGAAGACTTGGTAAGTGATATTTAAGGGTGTGCGTATGTAAGTGTGAGGGGAATTCATACCATATCCTGGACATCACATTGTGATGATAACCCTTACATATTAGGAATTTCATAAAGGGAAATACCTTAAATATGAAGTTCATGTCATTGCGAAGGGTGTCACACCATGACATTGGCCCTTATGTATGGAGTATGGAAACCTGTACATAATTATTTGAATTTTTTTTCAAGGAAATATATTCATTCCATGACTCGTAGGTTCATGTCGTAGATCCTAGTTGAGGGGTGACATTATGGTGTGGATGTCTAAGGTCAAATTGTGAAGGGATAAGGTAATGAAACGAATGGATGATGCCATTCCATGAAGGATAGAGAACATGATTTCAGTTCTACTAGGGATAGGCATTCCAATCCATGTCTAGAGGGGTCATGATATGAGAGATAATTGTGGGAGTATAATTGTGTTGTGATCCATAGGGTCATGTCATAACCTAACCCTAGGATGGGGTGTCACACTTTTATGATTAAGGTCATGCCATGAAGATATATTTTCCTATTTTTTAAATAGGGGAATTCTATATTTTCTAGTTCAACTCCTTTAATATTATAGGGAATGAGAGGTTAGGATAGGGAAAAATTATCTTGATCTTCCCTCACTTTTCCCCCCTTCACCCCCATGGTTAATGTGTTCTTAGTGCTTATTTCATGGAAATTTGATCTATTATTTTAATCTTATCCATTTATTCTTTGTAAGATCATGCATTTTTAAAGGTATATCCCTTAATGTTTTATTCTTTCTTTGGACCCTGATAGATATATCAATTGGAATTTTGGTGTTTTAGAGGGGGTATTTATAGTGAAAATTCCATATTCATGTTCTAAATGTGTGGAGTAACATAAAAGGAGGAAAAAATTAACTTGTCGACCCTAATGCCTCTAAAAAAATATTTCCCTTATTCTTTTATCCCAAAAACTACATCAACTATACTCGAGATCCCTTATCCTTTCACTCTTAGATAATATTTTCACCTCCTACTCTATCTAGCATCCGTTTCACTTTCCATTGACTATGTTGGATCTGTATCGGTAAGCTCTTAAATCCTCTTGAATCCTCTCTTCATTCTTCTCACCCTATGGAATGATAAATCTATGCGAGATAATATTACCTATTTTTAGTCTATTCTTATATTCTTATGATTTCTCCCATTATAGCCTAGATTAGATATCAACACTAGAAAAGGTGTCATCTAACACCATAAGTTAGGAATTTTAGTAATTTTTCCCTAAAAACATTTTGTTTTATGTCATGTGTCGTCATGACACATGCCAAAATTTACAAGTATTGCATTAAAAATAAAAATATACTTATTTAAACCATTAACCTAGTTAATGGAACTTATATAGAACCTTATTTATTATTAGAGGCACCCATCTCAACAAGTGACACCCCTTTGGGTGTGCTCAATAAAAAACCTCAACTCTTAAAATATTAATGTGTCCAAACCACCTTCTAAGTGGTCTTGGTTTTAAACCCAACTGAATTGATTGATTTAATTAAATGTAAAGTGACTGGCATGACCAAATAACATTAATTTCATATAAACAATGGTTATTCCATTGATTAAATAGAATATTATTGATTTTTGAATAATCTATTAGCTTATATTAAAGCCTATCCAATACTATTTTACTATTTATGATACTCAGGAAGGAAATCCCAAAAACTTGTGATAATCATGCATGAAATCCCATATACTTGTGATACTTTGTCTTGGAATCCCATATACTTTTGATAACCAAGAATGTAGTCCCATATACTTGTGATACATGGGTATGGAGACCCTTATGATTCGTAATACCTAGGTATAGAGACCCTTAATACTCTAAGAGACTCTTGTGACTAGGCATGGATTCTTGAGTTATGCCTCAGGTCACGACTAACACCAAATTTCTATATATATGGCTATATATGTTCCTATGTATATAGTGAATATATATACATAAATACTGATATATTTATACACACACATATATATGTGGAATCATATATATAATTACCTAATGACACAAGTTCAGAGATATTATAGCTTATACCGATGCAGGCAGTGTTAGTTTGGTGTCCTTTAAGAAATAGAGTTGACTTTTTTACATTTTACATGTTTTTTGTACATTTTTATATACGTATAATTCCATTTTATTTACACTGGATGGATTATAATACACACTTTTGGTGGTGGCCTACTGAGTATATATCACACCCTTTTTGGGCCACTGATTGGTACTTGAACATGCCTTATGAATTTAGGTAAGGACCAAGGGAATCATCTTGCTTTAGATGCTTAATTGTCTACCTTGGATGGAGCATGGAATCATTGGAATGAGATTATTCTGGTGATTCTAGTGGAGATATTTTTGGATTTTTTTTAATTTTAGCATTTTGTATATTTCTATTTTCTTTGTATCCTATGTGATTCCCTTTTTGACTAACATATATACATAAAATCATTTTGAATAAGATATTGATCCTGATTATTCATGTTTATTATATCTAGATGATTTATGATTCCACAATTCATTTATTGTATTCTTTCAACTATTTCTTATTATTGTATACCACTGAGTTACACTCAAATCATGAGGCTATAGTCTCCCCATCATACCAACATAGACCCTAAATAGTATATGACAACCTCTAGTTTATGAGAAAGTGCGCTTGAGGCCCCGTGTCCAACTAGGTTTAGTTACATATGAGTGGTGAGGTTTGGGATGTCATAAGTTATATCAGTGCTCTTTTCAATTTTGTCTTATTTTTTTGGGTTGGTAGACATGAGACTAGAAACATGGTGGGATTTGGTCATGATACAATGTTTTGGAGTAGCTAACCCATGTACAAAGAGATTCTAAATTACATAGGATGATAATTTCTATTCTAGTTTTTTCCTATTAAAATTGCCTTGTTTTTACTATTGGGTGATGCACATGATTTTTTGTGTTATTATTTCTATAATTATTATTTATTTTTCCCTTAATTTGTTATGGTAAGGAGGTATCATTTCATGCATCATAGTAGGAACCTAATAATTCACATGACATGAATATTCCATTCCATATTTATATTACTACATGAATTTACTACTACATATTAATGGTTCCTTGATTATTATATTCCAAAATTTGATGGACTGATTAATGTTATTGTAACAAAATAAATGCTTTTCCCCATATATCTTGATAGTATCACCTTAGTTAACCAGTTATTCCATGTTTGAGCCATATAAAACTGGTCATACCAGCTGAAACATTAGTTGATTTGACTACATGAATACCAATTGTAATTTATGAAGCATGTACTTATATTAATTATAAATGGTGGTTTATCTAATCAAATCATTTTATACGACCTGTTACATATTGATACCGAATTTAAGGTTTAGTTCATAGTTACATGACATGAAAATTGAAACTTATAAAGATGTTTCCTTATTACTTTGGAATAATGTCTCATCTAACTAGACTATGGAACATATATCCATATAAATGAGTACAAACTTAAATTAATTTAAATTATCAAATAATATGGTAACCATCAAATGGGGATAAAAATTGCAATGTGAATGGTGTTTTCCTCTATACCTTGTAATTGAAAATCCATATAACAGGACCTCTAATATGTGATGTGAGACCTTGAACCTGACTCAACCTTAGTAGTGGGTAGTAATAAGTGTATCTTGTGATTATTTATGGTATTATACATCAACCAAGAATGGATTTAAGAGTAGGTATAAGGGAGTTACTATTATATAGGAAGGAATGTGCCTATCCTATTATATTATCAATGATCCTATCTATTTTTGAACCTTATTTGAGGCATGTGTTTGGAAATTATAGAGCTATGACACCATGACATCATCAAATCATGTTCTAGGAGGGAGGTGGTGACCATGCTTCAGTGGTGGTGGGCCTCGAGCTACCAGTATTACCTATAGTGGTGTCACCTACAACACCTCTTGCTATTCCTAATATGGGTGCCGATTCTCAGTTTCGAGAGAGATTCCTATGATTCATGCAATCTATATATCGAGCTCTATGAACAACCCCTACTATGGTAGTGCTGAAATGAGAATTCCATTAGTAACACCCACCTAATTTTTTGGGGGATGGTGGACCCCAGGCTTAGAAGTCATGAATAGTGGTCATTCTATCTATCTTTCAGCATATAGAGATACCTATAACGAGGAGGGTCCTGATCAAAACTTATATATATGTGATTATGCTAAGAAATGGTGGGAAGTTATCACCAAAGCTGATAATCATTAGGGTATGGCCTGTGTGAACTTTTAGATATAATTCTATGATTAATTCTTTTATAGACTCTTAGAGTGAACCGTTTTATGGATTTTATGCACCTACAATAGGGTTGTATGATATTAATGGAATATTCAACTCATTTCACCAAGATTTATCATTTCACACTAACACTTGTTGGTGATGTATTGATGAAAATGAGATGAATTGAGGATATGATTTTGTACTATAACTGATAATAGATGAATTTATTTTTGTTGAACATCATTTCAGAAAGAGTGAATCTAGAATTGGAGGGAATTCAATAGTGTGGGATAGGGTTATTCAGCACTGAGAAAGGGAAGCGTTTTGACTAGAAGTAGGAAACGTCACTTTGAGTCTACTTGTGGGGGAAAAAATGTCAAATTTCACCTACTAATAGTTATGTGGTATGCCGCTAGTGTGTAAATCTTGAGAATAAACACCCCCATATCCCAAGGACCTTATTGAGAGTAGAGGTTGCGATAGTTTGGAGTATCTTCAATGTTTTTGTGGGACCTTCCCATCTTTCCATAGTATGTGAGGATCTGTATCAACTTTTCCTTCTAGATAGGTATCAATAGAACCTCTCAAGGTAGGTATATGGAGTACTTCTATCCATCCAGGTAGAATAAGTGGTTTGGGCTAAGATAACCAGGGTTCAGATATATAGTACCAGTAGAGTGGAACCATGCAAGGTAGTCATGTTATATCTTAGGTCCATGAGTCTTTCCATATCTATGTAGTGCACTGTACTCCTAAGGAGAAGAGTTCTGGACATTATATATTTTTAGGTACTTTTCTAGTAGCCTCCACTTTATTTTTTACCTTATTCAATATTGATGCTTCACATTATATCATATCAGTGGAAATTATTAAAAGTATAGGCCTAAAGATAGAGTACTTTTGTGGTGTTATGACACTCAACACACCATTGGAAATCTAAACAAGGATTTTATGTTGAAGTAATGAATTCTACATGAGATAGGTGGTTATATTTTTATATGATACCACTTTATCCTTGAGATGATATGATTTGACATCATACTCAAGATGAATTGGTTAGTAACCTATCACACTCAAGTTGATCACTATTTCCAAAGGTTGTATTTCACATCACATGAGGGGGGAACATATATTCATAAGCATGAATAGGATTTCGAAGAAAGTAAAGTTAGACCCAAGAATCATGGGCTGGCTAGAGTGACAACCCAGATTGCTAGTATTTTTATGAGTGATCAGGGAACATGATGTATAGATGTCCCTCTTATATTGGCTCATTTTATGAATGTATTACCTAATTACTTTTATGGGTAACCTCCTATGAGATAAGTGGAGTTCACTATTCAATAGTGTTAGGAGTAGTATCTATGCCCGCTCCTTCATACATGATAACACATACTAAGCTATAGGGACTCAAGAAGTTTCTAGATGATTTGGAAGATAAGGGGTTTATATGGACCAATAATTGACCATGGGGTTAACCTATCATTTTCATTAAAAAGGTATAGATTACAATCAATATTTTTATGGATTAATATTGGTTGAACCAACTTAGGGTTAAGAACCATTATCCACTTCTATGTATATACTCCCTCTTCGAATATCTTTGAGGAGTGAGGGTTTTCCCCATGATTGATTTGAGGTTGGGTAATCACCAGATGCATGATATACCATAAAAAATACCATGTAAAACATTTTCTAGTAGATATGTATTGTAAAAATATGTGGTCAAGCCATTAAGTATCATTAACATGCCCATAATATTTATAGCCTTGATGAATTGAGTTTTACACCCGTATCTAGATTCATTTGTGGTTTTCTTCATGGAAGATATCTTAGTGTATTCTCAAACTCAACCCGACCACATCAAAAATCATGAGATCTTACTGAATACACTGATAGAGAACCAGCTATATGCTAATCCCACAAATTTCACTTTTGGATCGATAAAGTCCACTCATTGGTTCAATTATATCAGAGGAAGGAATATCTATTGACCTAGAGACGGTGAAGGCTATAACTTTCTGGGAGAACCCCAAGAACTTATTTAATATAAGGGGTTAATTTGAGTGATATGGATATTATATAATTTTATATGAGATTTTCCACATATGTAAGAATCAATCATAGGATTGAACAAGAAAGGTTTAATTTTTACATGATTGGAATACTATAATATAGTCTTCTAAGTGTTGAAAGGAAGATTGAATTTAGCATCAATCTTGATTTTACTAGTCGAGAATAAGATGTAAAACATATTGTGATTCTTATGCTATACAGTTATCGACAGTTGAGTTCTCATGAGTTTAATTACTCAATGAATGATCTCATGCTGGAATTTGTGGTATATGACTTGCATTGTTTGATGAACTATCTACTGAGAGAGTTATTTGCGATATACATGGATTACAAATCCTAAAATATATCTTTACCCAATATAAATTGAATCTCATTAAATTTTTTTGGGTTGAATACTAGAAGACCATATTTTTTGAGCATTTATATATTCTTGAGATGGAAATGATGATGTAGGTGATATAATCCAGAAGGCTTAGACACAAGCAATTCAAGAGGCTAGTAGTGAGTGAAAGTTGATGGCCTTGTTTTTTGAGATGCATTTGGAGGTTTAGGACCATCAGGGTAATACTGTACTTGCATATTTATTAGTGAACTCTTCACTTATATAATGGGGTAAAGATGAGGGAACTTTCTGATCCCAAGGGATTGGTCCTATGGGAGATCATTACAGGTGAGTACCCACCACTTGGTTGGGTCATTGATGAGGATGATATCTATTGTATTTATGGATGCATGTAGGTACCTACTGATTCAAAAGAGGTGATGAAGTAGGAGTCTCATGCCTCTTCTTGTATAGTACATCCCAACATTACCAATATGCATCATGGCTTATGTTTCCATCACTGGTGGTTGAAAATGAAGAAGGAGATAGCTGTATTTGTTACTCTGTGTTCCACCTATCAGTAGGTGAAGGTGGAACACCATTGTCCAATAAAGAATTTATAACCTTTTCCAATTCCTAAGTTGAAATGGAATGATGTCACCATGTATTTTATAATAGGATTACCGAGATCCACTTGAGGAAATTATGTGGCATGAGTGATCATAAACAAGTTTTCCAAGGTCTCACACTTTTTACCAATCAAATAGACCTTTTATATGGATGATCTTGGGAGGATTTACATCCAAGAGGTTATACAGCTTCATGGTTTTTCCCATTATATTTTATCTGACAGGGATTCTTGATTCACATCATAGATCAGTCAATGGTTGCAGAAGGCTCTTCGTACATAGGTTATTTTGAGCACATCCTATCAACCATATACTGATGGGAGATATAAGTGTACAATTAAAATATTATATGATGTGATTTAAGCATGTATCCTTTATTTTGGAGGATCTTTTTAGAAACACTTACCTCTCACTTATGTAATTCCCCAACACCAAATACCCAGAGTTAGTGCATTATTACAAAACATTGGCATGATCACAAGAGATCAAGTCCCAAAAGATTGATTAGTTTAGTAGACTTAAAAGTACTAGATACATGCATAAGTTTTACAATACATTATTAAATGGAAAAACAAAAACATTGTGTCCCCTTTGAACACACTCATATACCTTAGCCTATTCCTGCAAGTTAATCGTAATATACTTCTTCGAGTCCTAGAAAAAAAACATAATAAAGGGGTGAGATCAGATGCTCAGTAAGGATAAAAATATAGAGAGAACTGTTATAAATAAGCATAAACATTTATGGAAATTTATACGACTAAAATACAAGCCTTTTAATCTCAAACTTCAGCATAATATGGAAATGATAAATCAAATATTTCCATCTACTTATTCACATGGATATTCTACTAGTTGAGTAATCACATGTAATATCAATAGTTAATTTCATAATGATGGAACACATAATTCTGGACATCATAACCACACAGTCAAGGCCTCATGCCAAGAATACAAATAAAGATTTTTTCAAGGCCTTGTGCCAAGACACTAGTTTGTCTCATGAGACCTACCGATGTGTCAAGGGGCTACAGCAGGCCCTACCTGTCACTTACTTTGTCCAATGCATTCCTCATATGAAAATGGTGAAACATAATATAAACATTCATATTAAAACTAGCATACAAAATGTCAATAATTTAACCACAAACCAAGAATGGTATAAAAATAGCACATCCACAGTCAAAGATAACTCATTAAATACAATTTTAAAGATTGTATTATAATAAATAAACCTCAATCAAGAATAAAATACAATTAAGGATATTGACATATATGAACAAGATCAGTAAACCTATTTGATAGAAATATCCCTTTTTTCTTGAAAACATTTAAAAGTCACACTATTTATAAAATAAACTGTTTAAAAGAGATTTTTGAATCAAAATGTCCCATACCACTTTGAAACTTTTAAAAGGAATTTTAATTGTGAAACACTCATATCCATATAAATAAATCCTTAACACCATTTTTAAATCATGGACATTAAAAAAAAGATTTAGAAGAATAAATCTTTAAAACATTTAAAATGATATTTTAGTTCGAGTACCGAACCAAATGAGAGATACTTTAATACAGATAATTGTGGTAATAAAAACTTTATAATATCATGAGAATAAGGTATTAATGATATATTATTTCAAAGTAAAATATATTCACCATAAAAAAGTGAATTGGCGCATAACAAAAAATAAGTATCAATGGAATGTAAATTAAAATTAAATCCCTTGTAAAGACCATATCCTTAGTTTAAGGATAAATTAATGACATAATTATGTGTGAAAAATATAAATACACTGAATATGATTGGATATTACGTTTAAATCAATCAGAGGACATTCACACATATTTTTTTAAAAATAGCACCAATAACTTAGATGTTTAACTCAATGAATGGAAATTGGGTTAAGATTACTCTTATCAAGTTCATATCGATTACTTGAGAATTTATCAATGGAGTGATTATGTGTACCAAAAGTATATACACAAAAAGTGGAGTGGAAATTACTACATAAATAAATAAGTAGTGATTTCACACATAATCTTGGATTAAAATAATCAATGAAGTTTACGTAAAACCCAATGAGTGGAAACTGAAATTAGAAATTCCCTTACCGATTTGGTAACTTACGAAACATACAACCCATGAAAGAAGGATCATACAACGAAGAGGTAAATACCCATAAATTAAATTATATTATACAAATAATACAATCATGGTCAGTACTTACACCACAAAAAAAGGAAATAGTGGAAAATATAGCATGAATCTCACGAGAATAAGAAGTGAGATGAAAACACCTTACACTACACTTTTCCATAGTAGAGGGTATGTTAAACTCTTTTATAATGGTTAAATAATTTTTATTAAATTATAAAATAACCACATACATAAATATTATATCATATATGATCCTTTAATACCTCTTTGTTAACAATACTTCAGTAGTATCATTATTTTGGATGTTAACTGATTCGTTTTCCTTTATATGTTTTGTTAAACAAGTCATGTTTGTTATGGATAGGATGTATTTGATTCATATACATAATGATATTAAGTTATTAAAAATTATTTTTAATCATCAAATTAATATTATTCTTGAATGGTTATGTTGGGGAATGAAATCTCATCGATTTGTGGAGACAGTAAGCCGTACGTACGCATGGGCGACAATATCATTCTATTGATGGTGAAATATATTTAGTTTGATGGTATATTATATATAAAGAATCATTAAAATGTTATATTTATTATTTAAATCACTTATACTCATTATTATACCCATCCAAATAATGAAGTGTTGAATAACAAACTACACCACGACGTGGAGACGGTAAGCCGTACATACGCACATATGGTGTATTTTTCATTCATAGGATGGATAAGATAATGAATATAGTTGTACCATATTTATAATAACATCAAATTATGAATAAGGTACTAAATTTATTATTTTGGGATGGAAAAAATAAATAAAGAGGAAGTGGAAGAAGAAAATAACTTGATAGAGGTGAAGAGATAATTACCTCTTCTTTGGGTTCTTCCTATTGATTTAAATAAAATGGATCCTTAGGTTGGAGTTATGATAAAATTAAGGACTATATGTTGAAGTGATGGTATTTGAGAGGATATTTGAGCAGGGTTTGGATGAGAAAAGTGGATTTGGAGGTGTGAATTTGAGATAAGGGGAAGTACCACTACCACAAAACAGGGCAAGGGAAGTGATGCCCTTTATCAGCGCTAAACAGAAAGCACTGATAAAGGGGTATGACTTTATCAGTGATATCTAAATGTGCTGATAAATGCTACCTTTATCAGTGCTAAAATAATCACTGATAAACGACACACCTTTATCAGCGCTTTTTTAGCACTGATAAAAGGTAACATTTATCAGTGCTTTTTTAGCACTCATAAAGGTATCTCTTTATCAGTGCTAAAAAAGCACTGATAAATGAATGTTTTATCAGAGATTTTATTTTAGCACTGATAAAACATACCTAATAGAACTTTTAACGAGCGCTGACAAATGTTCCATCTATTTTTATTTAATAACCCTAACAGTCCATCCTCGCTCGCACGCGGTCATGCTTTCGCGGAAGCTGAACCAGACCCCTCGCTGTCGTGACCTCATCCTTGTCCTCCTCATCCTCCTCATCCTTACTCCTCCTCTTCCTCCTCCTCCTCCGCCGCCTCCGCCCCTTCCCTCGCTGCTGTGACCGCCGCTGCCTCTTCCTCCTCCACACCCGCTGCCGCGACCGCCACCGACTTTGCCGCCGCCGCCGCCTCTACCTCTGCCGCCACTGCCACATTTTCCGCTGCCGCCTCCACCTCCGGTGCTGCCTCCCCCGCTGCCACTACCATTATTGAAACTCATTTTCAGGTAATTTTTTTTCTACCGCTTGAATTGAACGTGTGAAATCCTGATTTAAGGTGTTATTTCAAGATTCAATGGATGATATAGTTGATAATGGTTTTGGATTCATGGTTCCTTACATATTATAGAATTATGGAGGATCACTAGAGACCTGTGTGGTTGTTTTTGCCATTAAACATTCAGGTATAGAAAGAGATGGTGCGGTTGATCTGGAAGAATTTAATCATTACACAGAGTCATAATAAATTTAATTTGAACCATTGGAATAAACTGCTAGTGTTTTATGTTTGTGATTAGGTCTTTATCGTAGTTTCACATCACTTGGGACATTAGTGGATAGGTTATGAATCACTGTTTGCACCAAGTAATGGGATAAACATAATGATTTTTGGTCACTAGGGAGTATTTATTATTGGTTTCAATTACCATATGGTTTGATAACTATCCATGATGTGTTTAATATTTTCCATTTGAGTAGGTATATACCATATCATTTACATGTGATTAGACGGGGGATGTTGATCTTGATCCTGATAATACTTTGGTTCCCCAACCAATTCAGATTATGAATCTGGAGTATAAGGTAGTACATGATTAAATGACCCCGAGTCTAGTTAATGTGGTAGTCTAGAAAATATATCCATGATACATGGGGGAATGAATCATTGATGAGGTAGTAATGTCCTTCTTCATTAGAGGATACATGATCTTGAGGGATTTCTGGGGGAAAATAATTTATGGTTGGGAGATTATAAAGTCTCATTACATTTTATGTGAGGTATTTTTTAACATTTTTTTGGATTTTTTCGGGTTGAGGAATGCTGAGAAAGGATTTGGAGGAAACATGTATTGGTAAATTTAGCGATCTTTATGGAATTTTTAGAAACAAAACAACATTTTTTACTATATTCTAAGAAATTACATGACATGTAAATAAAGTACATGACATGTAATGACCTCCAAAAACTACACATTAATTGGATGCACAATGTGACAATTTTACAAACTTTGTAACAGTTACATATAATTTAAATAACAAATATAATGTTTTAAATAAAAAGTGACTTGTTTTTTAGTCAATAGGATTACACGACGTGTAAATGTATTATGTGTAGTGTCAATGTCACAGAAAAGGTTTTTGGGGATCCATAGAGTTCTTTAGGACTCATATTTTTTACAAAATTATCCTCTTGGATAGATCTTTATCCTGATGATATTTTGGGTCACTCTCTCCCATCTAGTTCACATTGTTCTATGCTTGATCACTATTATGGTTGGCTTTCTTTTCTCGAGGTATGCGATCCTTCTGATTCATATTTGGATTTTTTTGCACCTATGTTTTGGATAAAAATTAGTGATCAAATAGTGATTTCTATCAATAAATTTAAATTTATTTTCATGCATTGTCTTTTAGGGTTTGTGGGATGTGGTAAATAGTGTACTCAATTTTAGATTATTTTATTCTCATGGGTTTCCCCTATTTTATGTTTTCTTTTCAGTTGTAAATCTCCTCTTCTGTGCGCCTCTCCTATGCCACGAACGCACCTCTGTCGCGTGCTTAACGACACCTTCTTGGGGAGTTTTCTTCTGTTACTCATTGGTTTCCTCTTGTTCGCATGTTATTACTATTTGATATTGATGGTTATAATGTGAAATGTACAGGCTAAACTCCCTGCTGGAAATCGTGGCCGTTGGTGTTCCTTGTTTGCGCACTAAATGAATTGAATGTTGGTTGGTTATTTTTGAACATTGAAATATATAAATTGGTAATTTACATATACTTGACTTATGAATGAACACCCCAGAATGATAAAACTTCTATGATAACCCCTGAATTAACAAACAAAATTGAATAAGGGATGCTTTGTAAAATCTAAAATTTTGATTGTTTGGTTTGTATGGTGTTGCGATTGTGATCACGATTGTGTTTTTGTATGGTGTTTCGGTTGTTGGCATGATTGATATTCCATTTTTTCCATGTTTTAGTTCTTACATCATTAAATATCAATCCAAAATTTACCAATTTGAATGGCACCACCACTTTGTTACTAGTGAAGTTCCATTGAATCCTAGAAAACCACTTCTAGAGGACTCTATGAGACACTTTAAAATACATGGAACATGCTTCACCATACATGGATTGCATATAGATTTTAATTCCACACAAAATTTATCTCTAAAATTTACACCACATGACTAATCTTCTGACTCAAACTTGGAATAAGTTTCATTTTAAATGTTACATGTCATGTGAACCTAGGTCACACACAATGTATCTCCAAGACATATAATTCAGCATGAAACCATTTACATGCCATAAAATAATGTTAGAACCATATGAAATGTGTTTTACTTCACTCACACTATGTATAGATACTATAGAGACTTGATGTGTATAGATTATACACCCCTAGTGGTCATGTAAGGACTACACACCATGTATTCCACAAAAATGTGATGCATAGCTGGTGATGTGACTCAATATGTATCTAATGTACACGCCTTTAGCTCAAGTTGTTATAAATGTCATGTATTTTCAAAGGCATCATTCAGTATTTGTAATACTAACTTGGAATAAATTTGATATATGTCAGATTAAATCAGGTATCTTATACATGCACGATGTTCACCCAACTGGACACACCATGTATATGAATTTCACATGTGTTTAAAGGCATTTGTACCATGATTTGTTTTTATAAAACCCAAAAAATGCTACCTGATTAATTAAAACATAATATTAGGCAAGTTCGATATCGAAACCATAAAGACGATGAATATGAATAAAGAATGGATGAATGCCAATCAGTTGAAAAAAGAGTATGAATATGGCGCGAAAGAGTTTATCAAGTTTGCAGAATATCATGCATGTGACCCTTATAAAATCCTTTTTCTGTGTTTACGCTGTTTTTATTCAAGACAAATTAGTCCAGAGGAGTTGGAAGAACACCTGATCTATCACGAAATAGATCGAAGTTATACATGTTGGAATAAACACGGGGGAAAAACGAATTTCGGTAGTGACTCAGAGAACACATATAACGACCAATACTTTACATACATTGTTATTACTTCAAAATTAAAGAATACTTATTACAACATATAACAAAACCATGAAAGGGCCGTATAAGTATAGTGTCTTTAGAAACTGGGAAACATAAAAAACTGGTTCATAAAGCGTCTACACTGTCTCCCATTTATTTCATCATATCTATAGTCCCTTTCTGGCATATCTTACTTAATACCCTTCTTCCTGACCCGGGGAAAGAAAACATACAAAAGGGTGAGCTCAAATGCTCAGTAAGGGTAAACAAAATAAATATCAATCACATCAAAATAAAAACATAACATTTTGAAAATCTTACCCTGCAAAAGAGATCATAATTTCATAACATGGGATAAATCTTGGTAGTGAAATGTAATCCCAAAAATCATAACATAAAACATGAAACTTTGTGGCATGCACACATAATCATAGAGAATCATTTCTTATTAGTCAAGACTCATTGCCAAGACTGTCTTAGTGGACAAAGTCCATTTCTGAACTGAGTTCACTCCTCGTTTCAGTCTTGTTTTACTGAATTGGTTTAACCTGCCGTTACAGCCATGTCTATCTCATGAGATATAAAATATTTACCCAATGCATTGGAGGGAGATATAGGTCCCACCCATCTCATAATTATACCATTATTATGTGTTCCACAAAATCATAAATCATACATCATTGCATAACCCATGTAATAAAAATGGGATTTTTTTAAACAACCTGACATCATAAAACAATTTATATAAGATAAAGGAATTCATAAAAATAATTCCATCACAACATAATCAAATCAATGTAATAATAGGGATAGAAACAGAACCCTATATTATCTTAGATGGAAAATAATTTTGATAAAACACTTGAACTCCATTCTTGAGGAAAATATCTTTTCTACTTCAAAAACATTTTCCTTTCTTAACATGTCATAAAATTTTAAACTAAAAGAAGTTGATTAAAAATAAACTTGAAAACTTGTAAATGAAGCTTCTTGGAAATAGTTTTTTAAAAATCCATTCACACCATATAATTTAAAAAACATTCTTCTCATTATTTTTTTTGAAAATTCAAAAAGTACCTCATACAAAAAACGACAAAAGATTCATTTCATATCTTTTACTAAAAACTCACCGAAGGGTAAAATTGGATTTAAACAATTGTAGGTGGATGGAAACAATATTAAATATTTATTAAACATGTATATGGATGATAAAATACAACCCAGTAAATACCAAAGTATAAAAAATCTCGGATAAAATGAGCTTGTAATATTTTCCCTTACCTTAGGTACGATTTGCTTTGTAAGTGTCCGAACATCCTGTATAATGATTTAAATAATCTTATTGACATATTACAGAATTATAATTATTTTTATGATATCATATATGGTTTTATTATTATCTTCTTATTAGTAATATTTCATTACTACTTGTTATTCGAGTGTTTATTAATTTTTGTTCTTACGCGCGTTTTGTCGAATAAATTCTTATTTTTATTTTTAGGTTATAGATACCTCATTTCCAGAATGGTATTAGTGTAATATATATCATATTAATTCACTCAATTCATTTATATAATCATTATTCAATGAAGATCATGTATAACGAGTCGCATCACATCGTGGAGACGATATTCCGTACGTACGCACGAGCGATGATATCATTCCCAAGATCGTGGAATTGTATTGGAGTGTATGTATAATATTTCAGAATCAATATCACTTTCAAATAATCATATATAGTTATTATTTACACCATTATACCCATCCGAGTAAGGTGGTGGTGGAAAATAGATTACACCGCGGCGTGGAGACGGTATACCGTACGTACGCACGCGTGGTGATTTCATTTTCCGTAGGATGGATAGATGGTGAAATAGGGTTGTTTCATAATTATAATAACATATCATTATATGAGTGATACTGATGTTATTACTTCATAATGAAACAACTAAATAAGAAGAAGTGGAAGAAGAAATAAAGATGAAAGAATCGGTAACGAGCATTACCTCTTCTTTGAAGCGCCTCTTTGAGACCTCCTCTTAGGGCACTAAAATTGGTCTTTGAAGAAGACCAGGACCACTAGGATGTTTATAGGGAAGTGTATAAGAGATATTGGCAGGGGTTGGACGAGCTTGAAGGCTCAATGTGGTGTGGGGAAGAGAGGGAGGAGGTGCCCTTTTATAAGGGAGGAGAGGGGCACCTTTGGAATAACTAAAAATATTATTTTATTATAAAGTCAAATTCGGTTTTTAATAGCTAAAAATTGATATATTTCAAAGATAAGGTGGGTATGGGTAGAAATCCTCTCATACAATATAATTTAGACAAGTTTAAGGATCAATTTTAACCTTATCATTTAGATTTAACTTAAAGTTAGATAATTTAACTTTTACCGTGTCTTCTTGTTTTCTTACACTATAAGGTTAATAAACTTACTATATCAAGCCAAAAGAACCCCAAGTTGTTTATTATTAATATATATAACCTTATCTAAGTAATTTTGGAGAAACATAGATTTTTAGGAATAAAATAACAATTAATAATATAGTATTTGTTTTAAAAACTATTTTATGTCAATTTTGACACTATTTGGTAATTGATTTTTGTGAAAATAATAACAGAATGATTGGTTAGAAAAAATTTAATTAAATCAATAATAACATGTCATATTAACATATAAAATTATTGTAATTCATAAAAAGTCTCAAATTACATTTATTTGGGTATTTATAACATCAATTATGTAAATATTTCATTAATAAGATAATTATTGCATCATCATTGTATCATAAATAAATTAAATTATTTTAAGTCTAAAAATTAAAAATAAAACTCCATTATGTAGGAAATATTTTTATCTTTCTATTTAATATTTATAGACGAATTTATCTTATGTATAAACCTATATTAAAAATTCTTTAGTTATTAAACTTTGATTTTAACTATTTTAACCCCTCTTTAAATAAATTAATAATAAATGTCCAAATCTAATCCAAGTGGACCTAAATGGTCATATTTTATTCCTAATGTTGTTATTTGTCAAATTAAACTTATCCAATAGAATTATGACATGTGTTAGGGTAATAATAATGTCATTTTTACCCTTAACTACTCTATTTACTTTTAACCGTGGTAAAAAAAAGTAAAAAGTTACTATTCACCAAAAATTATTTTCATCTCATTGAACCACATTTTAGTCCTTGATATTAACCATGTCTCTCGTATTTTCGAAATTCTACTCACAAAAGCGGTAAAATTAAGTTTTATGAAAAATTCAGTTTTTTTTAACTACCACTTAGTGGTTTCACTATTCATCAAAAAAAGAAAGTTTCCCGAAAAATACCAAAAATTAGGCCTAAGCTATATTTGATATTATGAATTCAAAAATGATGTTTATTTTACCAAATTCAAAACATATCAGTTACATCAACTAATTTGAAAATTAATTCCCGTCGTCAAGACAAATAGCGTGTTTTTAAGAGATAATAACTTTTAAAAGATTGACACTTGTTTATGTCTGGTTTAAATGTGAAATTACATCCAATGAACAACATTTTATTAAATTGTAAAAATATATTCTAAATATACTTTAAAACCACTCAAATTAATAATTTATCACTATTAATTATTTCAATTAAAAAAGTTGTTTTTAATTAAAATTTAATAATTTTCACTATTCATCAGAATATGAAAGTTATCCAAAAAGTACCAAAATTTCACCCTAATCTAATTTCGATTTTATGAATTAAAAAATGAAGTCCATTTTGAAAAATAAAATTTACAAAATTTCAAAAAGTAGTTATTACTATTCATAACGACTAGTTTTAATAATATTTTAATAGCATATCGTTGTTTAGTGAAACTCGGTATTGCGTACGACGCAAGCTATTGAGGAAGGCCGCGGTTGCGTGTAAAGAAAGCCAAGATAGTGTTGTGTGTAGTGAAATATTTATTTGATGATTTATATAACATAAAAACAAAATATTTCTCATAAAATTCTCGGGTGTTACATTCTACCCCCCTTAAAAATGAATTTCACCCTTGAAATTCGTCACTTTGTAACAAAAAGATGAGGATACCTCTCCCTCATCATATCCTCAAGCTCCCATATAGTTTCTTATAATTTGTGGTTCTTCTATAAAACATTCACCAAGCGAGTGGTCTTGTTCTGTAGGACTTTTTCACTATGATCTAGAATCTCTATCGGCTGTTTTTCATAAGAAAGATCTTGCTCCAGCGGTACAACTTCTG
The DNA here is from genome assembly GCA_963277665.1 of Viscum album. Classification (NCBI taxonomy): domain Eukaryota; kingdom Viridiplantae; phylum Streptophyta; class Magnoliopsida; order Santalales; family Viscaceae; genus Viscum; species Viscum album. The sequence continues at coordinate 1,625,889,821 of OY728156.1, read as the reverse complement.
AGATGAGTACATGTGAAGGATTAGGTATGTACTTTCTCAGGAGAGATACATGTAACACATCGTGAACTTGAGATAGATTCCGTGGAAGCGCCAATCGGTAAGCTACCTTTCCAACACGTTCCAGTATTTCGAAAGGACCGATATATCTAGGGCTCAACTTCCCCTTCTTTCCAAATCTCATGACCCTCTTCCAGGGAGATATTCGTAAGAACACTTTATCACCCACTTCAAACTCTAGGTCTTTTCTTCGGTTATCGGCATAACTTTTATGTCGACTCTGAACTGCTCTTATGTGTTGTTGAATAGATCTGACCTTTTCTGCCATCTCATCAAAAAGATTAGGTCCTAATAGCTTTCTTTCCCCAACTTCATCCCAGCAAGTTGGAGTCCCGCCTTTCTTTCCATAGAGAGCTTCATAAGGAGCCATCTGAATACTGGAGTGAAAGCTATTATTATAAGAAAATTCCACCAAAGGTAGGTGTTGATCCCAACCACCTTTGAAATCTATAGAGAAAGCTCTCAACATATCTTCTAGAGATTGAATTGTTCTCTCAGACTGACCGTCTGTTTGAGGATGATAAGCAGTGCTGAAACTCAACTCTGTATCCAGAGTATGCTGAAGACTTCGCCAGAACTTTGAGGTAAATCTCAGATCCCGATCAGATATAATAGAAATTGGTACTCCATGCAATCTTACCACTTCCTTTACATATATCCTGGCAAGCTGATCCAGAGAGAAATCCTCTCTAATAGCAATGAAGTGTGCAGACTTTGTAAGAAGATCAACTATGACCCAAATAATTTTTTTGCCTTTGGATGTTTTAGGAAGTCCTGTAACAAAGTCCATAGTGATGTTTTCCCATTTCCATTCTGGTATGGGTAATGGTTGTAACATCCCCTTAGACTTCTGTCTCTCAGCTTTAACTTGCTGAAAAACCAAGCATCAAGAGACATATTCAGCAACATCTCTTTTCATGACATCCCACCAGAAGTACTCTTTCAGGTCCGTATACATCTTCGTGCTTCCAGGATGAATAGAGAATGATGATCTATGAGCCTTATCCAACAACTCCTTCTTTAATTCTGGGATGGGAGGAACACAAACCCGATTCCTGAACTTTATTATCCCATCACAATCAAGGTTGAATTCAGGAATATTTCTCACCTTCTTTTGTAACTCTACATCTTCTTTCTGGGCCTCTTTAATCATCACATGTATAGATGGTTGAACATTCATTTGAGAAAGATATGATTTTCCCCCTTCCATTAAAACTTCAAGATCCATCCTTTGTAAATCCATAAATATTGGATCTTTTGTGATCCTCATCATGGATAAGCTAGCATGGTCTTGTCGACTTAATTCATCTGCCACCTTGTTTTCTTTCCTAGGGTGGTAATGAATTGAGTAGTCGTAATCCTTAATCATCTCTAACCATCTTCTTTGGCGCATATTCAACTCCTTTTGTGTGAAAATATACTTTAAACTTTTATGATCAGTGTAAATGTCACAACTTTCTCCATAAAGATAATGCCTCCAAATCTTTAATGCAAAGATTACCGCAGCTAAATCCAAATCATGTGTTGGGTAATTTTGCTCATGGATTTTCAACTGTCGTGAGGCATAAGCTATCACCATATCATTTTGCATAAGAACACACCCCAACCCTTTCTTGGATGCATCACTGTAGATCACAAACCATTCTCCACTAAAAGGCAGTGTGAGCACAGGTGCACTGGATAACCTTCTTTTCAACTCCTTGAAATTCTCTTCACATTCCTCCGTCCAAACAAACTTAACTCCTTTCCGAGTCAACCTGGTGAGTGGATTAGATAATCATGAAAAATCTTTCACAAAATGTCGATAATATCCAGCCAAACCAAGAAAACTTTGGATCTCAGTTACTGTTGTTGGTCTCAACCATCTTTCGATAACCTCTATTTTTGGTGGATCCATAGATATCCCCTCTTTTGAGATTATGTGACCCAAAAATGCAACTTTTTGAAGCCAAAATTCACACTTGGTAAATTTGGCATAAAGCTTCTCCTTTCTTAGGGTATTCAATATAATTATAAAGTGATCTTCATGTTCTTCCTTGCTCTTTGAATAGACAAGAATATCGTCTATAAAGACTACCACAAATTGATCAAGATAGTCTCTAAAGACTCTATTCATGATATCCATGAAGATATCTGGGGAATTAGTAAGACCAAATGGAATCACTATAAATTCATAGTGTCTATACCTTGTACGAAAAGCCATCTTCGGTATATCCTCTCTTTTGACCCTTAATTGATGATACCCTGAACAAAGATCAATCTTGGAAAAGTATTGAGCTCTGCGTAGTTGGTCAAATAAGTCCTCAATGCGCGGGAGAGGATATTTGTTCTTGATAGTGATCTTGTTAAGTTCTCGATAATCAATGTAGAGTCTCATTGATCCATCTTTCTTCTTAAAAAACAGAACAGGTGCTCCCTAAGGTGACGCACTAGGGCGTATTAATCCCTTATCAAGATTCTATTGGAGTTGCTTCTTCAATTCCTACAACTCAATTGGGGCCATTCTATAAGGTGTCTTTGAAATTGGCAAAGCACCCGGTACGAGTTCTATTGAAAACTCAACTTCACGATTTGGGGGAAGACCCAACAATTCCTCCGGAAAGACATCATCAAACTCCCGTACAATGGTCATATTCTTAATCTCGAGTTTCTCACCAACCATTTGAGATAAATAACCTTCATTTAGTGGAATAAAGACCCATAAGATGGAAGAAATTTCCACTGGAAGGTTATGTTCATCCTTGCATCGATAGACGATCATATATTGATCTGGAATATGAAATGTGACTTCCCTTATTTGGAAATTGATATGAGCTCCATATAAAGAAAGGAAATCCATGCCAAGAATCACATCAAATTCCACTATTGGATGGATCACAAGATTTGCATGAAGCACTTTCCCACAAACTTCAATAGGGGAAGAATTATAAAATTTTGATGCGACTATTGTGCCATTAGGTGTTGTCACAGCTAACTCAACATCTAATTGTTGAGGTAATACGATGATACCCCTAGAAAATTCTTCAGAAATAAAAGAGTGGGTGGATCCAGAATCAAATAAAACATTTGATACTTTAGAGTGGATGGTAAGTGTACCTTTCACCACATCGTTATCGTGCTCCACATCGCGGATAGAAATTGCATGTGACATTCCTTTTTCTTTAGCCTTAATATTTTTTTGACGTCGATCATCATCAACAACCCTTGGATTAGGGCATTTATTGGCATAATGCCCCATCTCCTTGCACTTGAAACATTTAAGTGTAGTAGGTTCATTCTGTGTGTCCCTTCCTTTGTTTGAATCATTAGACATCTTCTTCCCATCATTGAGGCATTCAAATGCCCTATGACCTTCCTTTCCACATTTGAAACATTTACATGTCCCTTTAAGAAAACTCCCTCCATGTTTCTTTCCACACTTTGAGCATAAGGGAAAACTCATCTTCTTTTCAGTGTGCTCTTTAGATTTTCCTTTGAATTCCATTTTCCTCTTCTTATCAAAACCATATGACTGATGGGATACTCCAATCTCCATCTCAACTTTTAGATCACATCGAACGATTTCCTCATAGATATTGAAGTCCCTTATGGCTAAGGCCCTTCAAAGAATTGGTTTTAAGCCACTAAAGAATCGATCGATCTTACTCTCAGGTTGGATAATAATACCAGAAGCGTACCTTGCAAGTCTTGTAAAATTTGCTTCATAGGTACCAACAGATTCATCATCCTTTTTCTTTAGTTCAAGAAACTCCTTCTCCATCTTTGTTTGGAGAATACGAGGGAAGTACTTATTGAAAAATAAGTTCTTGAACTCGTCCCATTCCATGGACTCAATTTCATTCCTTTGCCTCGTATTATCAATAAGATTCCACCATTGATCAACATCTACTTCTAAACGATAAACTGCTTGGATGAATTTATCATGTTCAGAACATTGAAGAACTGAAAATATCTTTTCAGTAGTACTAATCCATTGTTCATCAACTAATGGATCAGTAGACCTGCTGAAAGAAGGTGGACGCTGCCTCATGAAGGATTCAACATAATGTTGCTCCTTCTTTTGCTTGTTTGGAAGTCCTACATGATTCATAGCTTGAGAAAGTTGTGTGAGCATGGCTACAAGATTTTGCATTCCAGCTCCCATAACGTTTGGTTGCTCAGGGGGACAATCATTTCATTGCCCGTTGCATTCCGCATCAACACGGTTCCTTCGAGTTCCAACCATTGACTAAAACCAAGAAGAATAGTGTGAGCAACAATAATTATAATAGGAAAACCACATAATCAAGAATAAAATTTCACACTTAAGGTCTTATACTAGGTCATTCATGGTCATTTCTAGAACACTAATATTGTGTTCTATGCTTAGAATTATCCTTAGGGTTCTTACTAAGGATTTCACATCCTAGTTTCCAAAGGTTGACTATACCTTTCCTCTGATACTAACTATAATGAACCATACTTTACATACATTTTTATTACTTCAAAATTGAAGCATACTTATTACAACATATAACAAAACCATGAAAGGACCATACATGTATAATGTCTTTAGAAACTGGGAAACATAAACAAATGGTTCATAAAGCGTCTACATTGTCTCCCATTTATTTCATCATATATATAGTCCGTTTTTGGTATATCATACTTAATACCCTTCTTCCTGACCTGGGGAAAGAAAACATACAAAAGGGTGAGCTCAAATGCTCAGTAAGGGTAAACAAAAGAAATATCAATCACATCAAAATAAAAACATAACATTTTGGAAATCTTACCCTACAAAAGAGATCATAATTTCATAACATGGGATAAATCATGGTAGTGAAATGTAATCCCAATAATCATAACATAAAACATGAAACTTTGTGGAATGAACACATAATCATAAAGAATCATTTCTAATTAGTCAAGACTCATTTCCAATACTATCTTAGTGGACAAAGTCCATTTCTGAACTGAGTTCACTCCTCGTTTCAGTCCTGTTTTACTGAACCGGTTTAACCTGCCATTCCATCCATGTCTATCTCATGAGATATAAAATCTTTACCCAATGAATTGGAGGGAGATATAGGTCCCAACCATCTCATAATGATACCATTCTTATGTGTGCCACAAAATCATAAATCATACATCATTGCATAACCCATGTAATAAAAATGGGATTTTTTTAAACAACATGACATCATAAAACAATTCATATAAGATAAAGGAATTCATAAAAATAATTCCATCACAATATAATAAAATCAATGTAATAATAGGGATATAAACAAAACCCTATATTATCATAGTTGGAAAATAATTTTGATAAAACACTTGAACTCTATTCTTGAGGAAAATATCCTTTCTACTTCAAAATTTTTTTCCTTTCTTAACATGTCATACGATTTTAAACTAAAAAAAGTTGATTAAAAATAAACTTGAATACTTGTAAAGTAAGCTTCTTGGAAATAATTTTTAAAAAATCCATTCATGCCATATAAGTTAAAAAAACATTCTTCTTGTATTTTTTTCGGAAAAGTCAAAAAGTACCTCGTATGAAAAATGACAAAAGATTCCTTTCATATCTTTTACTAAAAACTCACCGAAGGGTAAAATTGGATTTAAACAATTTTAGGTGGATGGAAACAATATTACATATTGAGGAAACATGGATGTGGATGATAAAATACACCCCAGTAAATACCAAAGTATAAACAATCTCGGATAAAATGAGATTGTGATATTTTCCCTTACCTTAGGTCCGATTTGCTTCGTAAGTGTCTGAACCTCCTGTATAATGATTTAAATAATGTTATTGACTTATTCCATAATCATAATTATTTTTATGATAACATATATGGTCATATTCTTAGCTTCTTATTAGTAATATTTTATTACTACTTGTTATTCGGGTGTTTATTACTTTTTGTTCTTATGCGTGTTTTGTCGAATAAATTCTTATTTTTATTTTTAGGTTATGGGTAACTCATTTCCAGAATAGTATTAGTGTAATATATATCATATTCATTCACTCAATTCATTTATATAATCATTATACAATGAAGATCATGTATAACGAGTCGCATCACATCATGGAGACGGTATTCCGTACGTACGCACGAGCGATGATATCGTTCCCATGATTGTGGAATTGTATTGGAGTGTATGTATACTATTTAAGAATCAATATAACTTTACAATAATCATATATAGTTATTATTTATACCATTATACCCATCCGAGTAAGGTGGTGGTGGAAAATAGATTACACCTCGGCATGGAGACGGTACTCCGTACGTACGCACGCGTGTTGATTTCATTTTCCGTAGGATGGATAGATGGTGAAATAGAGTTGTTTCATACTTATAATAACATATCATTATATGAGTGATACTGATGTTATTACTTCATAATGAAACAAATAAAGAAGAATAAGTGGAAGAATAAATAAAGATGAAAGAATCAGTAACGGGCATTACCTCTTCTTTGAAGCGCCTCTTTGAGACCTCCTCTTAGGGAACTAAAATTGGTCTTTGAAGAAGACCAGAAACTCTAGGATGTTTCTAGGGAAGTGGAGAGGAGATATTGGCAGGGTTTGGCTGATCTTGAAGGCTTAAAGTGGTGTGAGGAAGAGAGGGAGGAGGTGCCCTTTTATAAGGGAGGAGAGGGGAACCTTTGGAATAACTAAAAATATTATTTTATTATAAAGTCAAATTAGGTTTTTAATAGCTACAAATTGATATATTTCAAAGATAAGGTGGGTATGGGTCGAAATAATCTCATCCAATAGAATTTAGACAAGTTTAGGTATCAATTTTAACCTTATCATTTAGATTTAACTTTAAGTTAGATAATTTAACTTTTACCGCGTCTTCTTGTTTTCTTACACTATAAGGTTAATAAACTTACTATATCAAGCCAAACGAACCCGAAGTTGTTTATTATTAATATATATAACTTTATATAAGTCATTTGGCCGAACCTTAGATTTTTAGGAATAATATAACAATTAATAATATAGTATTTTTTTAAAAACTATTTTATGTCAATTTTGACACTATTTGGTAATTGATTTTTGTGAAAATCATAACAGAATGATTAGTTCTAAAAAATTTAATTAAATCAATAATAACATGTCATATTAACATATAAAATTATTTTAATTCATAAAAAGTCTCAAATTATATTTATTTGGGTATTTATAACATCAATTATGTCAATATTTCATTAATAAGATAATTACTGCATCATCATTGTATCATAAATAAATTAAATCATTTTAAGTCTAAAGATTACAAATAAAATACCATTATGTAGGAAATATTTTTAGATTTCTAATGAATATTTATAGTCTAATTTATCTTATGTATATCCCTATATTAAAAAATATTTAGTTATTAAACTTTGATTTTAACTATTTTAACCCCTCTTTAAATAAATTGATAATAAATGTCCTAATCTAATACAAGTGGGCCTAAATGGTCATATGTTATTCCTAAGGTTGTTTTTGGTCGAATTAAACTTATCCAATAGAATTAGGACATGTGTTAGGGTAATAATAATATCATTTTTACCCTTAACTACCCTATTTAATTTTAACCGTGGTAAAAAAAAGTAAAAAGTTACTATTCACCAAAAATTATTTTCATCTCATTGAACCATATTTTAGTCCTTGATATTAACCGTGTCTCTCGGATTTTCAAAATTCTACTCACAGAAGCGGTAAAATTAAGTTTTATGAAAAATTCAGTTTTTTTAACTACCAGTTAGTGGTTTCACTATTCATCAAAAAAAGAATGTTTCCAGAAAAATACCAAAAATTAGGCCTAAGTTATATTTGATATTATGAATTGAAAAATGGTGTTTATTTTACCAAATTCAAAACATATCAGTTACATTAACTAATTTAAAAATTAATTCCCGTTGTCAAGACAAATAGCGTGTTTTTAAGAGATAATAACTATCAAAAGATTGACACTTGTTTTTGTCTGGTTTAAATGTGAAATTACATCCAATGAACAACATTGTATTAAATTGTAAAAATATATTCTAAATATAATTTAAAACCACTCAAATTAATAATTTATCACTATTAATTATTTTGATTAAAAAAGTTGTTTTTAATTAAAATTTAATAATTTTCACTATTCATCAGAATATGAAAGTTATCCGAAAAGTACCAAAATTTCACCCTAAGCTAATTTCGATATTCTGAATCCAAAAGTAAAGTCCATTTTGAAAAATAAAATTTACAAAATTTCAAAAAGTGGTTATTACTATTCATAACGTCTAGTTTTAATAATATTTTAATAGCATATCGTTGTTTAGTGAAACTCGGTATTGCGTACGATGCAAGCTATTGAGGAAGGCCGCAGTTGTGTGTAAAGAAAGCCAAGCTAGTGTTGTGTGTAGTGAAAGATTCCTTTGATGATTTATATAACATAAAAACAAAATATTTCTAATAAAAGTCTCGGGTGTTACAACACAACATTTTATAGATCATTTGATATGATTAGAAGCATGAACAGTGAAGACGATCATAAGGAGGGTGTGATTATAGATGGGAATGATGATGAAGATAGTATTGAGGAAATGACAAGGACAGTTGAAGATGAACTTTGTGATTTCCCAAAATTGTTTGAGAAGTTAAAGAGTTGTGCAAAAACGCCATTGTATGCTGGTTGCACTAAATTTACAACATTGTCAGCCATATTGAAGCTGTATAATTTGAAAGTAGGCAACAGGTGGAGTGACGCCAGTTTTACGGAACTACTTTCTCTCCTGAACGACATGCTCCCAGAAGATAATGAACTCCCAAGCCTAACATATGATTCCAAACGAATGCTACGATCAATGGGTATGATCTCCAAAAGAATACATGCTTGCCCTAATGACTGTATATTATTTCACAAGGACCACAAATCACTTACAGAATGCCCAAAGTGTGGGGCTTACCGATATAAGAAAGATGATTCTAGTCGTATGAAAGTTGTGTGGTACTTTCCAATCATTCTTAGGTTTAGATGCCTATATGGAAGTGAGGAGACTGTAGGACAATTGACATGGCATGCAGATACAAGAATTAAAGATGGGAAACTACATCACCCGACAGACTCTCCTCCGTGGAAGAGAATTGATCACGAGTATCCTGAATTTGGGAACGAGCCGAGAAACCTTCGTCTAGCGTTATCTATAGATTGGGTCAATCCTTTTGGTTTTCAAAGAAGCAGTCACAGTACATGGCTGGTTATGTTGGTAAACTATAACTTACCACCGTGGTTATGCATGAAATGAAAATACATCATTATATCTATGCTTATATCAGGACCAAAACAACCGGGTAATGATATTGATGTTTATTTGGCCCCATTTATCGAGGATTATAAAATATTGTGGGATTCTGGTGTTAAGATGTATGATGCTTACAAAAATGAACAGTTCACTTTGAAAGACATGTTGTATGGGAAGATAAATGACTTTCCTTCTTATGGAAATTTGTCAGGATATGGCATTAAAGGAACTCAAGGGTGTCCCATTTGCGAAGAAGGTACACAGTCAATTAGGCTGAAACATTCATCGAAAACCGTGTTTCTAGGACATCACAGATTTCTACCCCAACGACATAAGTACCGATCTTGGAAGATATCATTCGATGGAAGTTTAGAAGAACGTACAACACAGTATCCACTAACAGGTGATCAATTGTTTGATAAAGTAAAATATTTGGACACAACTTTTGGTAAACTGTTTTCGAAAAACCTTACGAAAACTGGTTGGAAAAAGAGATAAGTTTTTTTTGAATTACCATACTGGAATTGTCTGTATGTCAGAAATTTTCTTGATGTTATGCATATTGAAAAAAATGTATGTGATAGTGTCATCGGCACGTTGCTAAATGCACTCAGCAAAACAAAGGATGTAATTAAGGCTATATTGGACATGGTTGAGATGGGAATATGAGAAGAGTTGACACCAGTGAAGGGTGAAAAATGAAAATTTCTTCCTCCTGCAGCTTAAACTCTTTCCAGGCAGGAGAGACATCAGTTTTGAAACTTCTTTAATGACGTAAAGGTTCCAGAGAGGTATTCATCAAATATCAAGATCATCGTGTCAATGGGATATTTAAAATTAAAGGGCCTGAAATCACATGACTGCCATGTTTTGATGCAAGATCTAATTCTTATAGCTTTATATTGCAATTTCCCAAGAATGTCCACCATAAATTAACGAAGCTATATTTATTCTTCAAATCTATATGCAAAAAAGTTATAGACCCGGCGAAATTGCCAACTACGGAAAGATAAATTTCTGTCATATTATGTGAATTGGAAATGTTCTTCCCGACGACATTTTTCGATATGATGGTTTATTTTATGGTTCATTTGGTGAGAGAGATTCAACTATGTGGTCCTATACATTATAGATGGATGTACCCCATTGAACGGTATATGAAGATTTTGAAAGGGTATGTCAAAAAATGAAGTCGGCCAGAGGGTTGTATTGCGGAGAAATATATTGTTGAGTAAGCTGTTGAATTTTATACCGAATACTTGTCTGGTGTGGAAATCATTGGCCTACCTAAATCTCATCACACTGAGCGGCTTGAGGGTGAAGGAATTTCTGGAAGGGAGGTTGTCACAATCAATATTACAGATCGGGAGCATGCCTACCTTTATGTTTTTCATAACAGTTTCGATGTTGAACCAGATGTTCAAACCCACAAAGAAATTCTTGGGTGTTTGAATCCTTCTAGGGCTGAAAAATGGATATCAGATACACATAATCGATAGTTTATAGGATGGTTGCAAGACCATATTTTTAAGAAGTTAGATGAAAATCCAGACTCAATTTTAGAACGACTTCAATGGCTAGCCGGAGGAGCAAGTGTGTACGTATTATCTTACAATGCTTATGCAGTTAATGGTTATACATTCTATACTAATGAACACGATGAAGATAGTACCATGCATAATAGTGGGGTTACACTAGTGGCTAAGGCGATGCATGTTTCCGTTGCTAAGGAAAAAAAATCCAATTTATGCGAATATGTCATACTTTGGCATCATCAAACGAATATGGGAGTTGGATTATACGAAATTCAAAGTGCCAATTTTTCAATGCAAGTGGGTTGATAACAAGAGTGCTGTTAAAATAGATGAATTAGGATTCGTGAAAGTTGATTTTAGTAAGGAAGGGGAGAAAGATGAACCATTTATAATGGCATCACAGGCAGTACAAGTATTTTATGTTCCAGACCCCGCAAACCGAAATTGGTCAATTGTTCTGTTATCGACCAAAACAACTAAAGGGTCAAATGAAAGTTCAACGGAGGTTGAACCTTTTATAGGGACTTCACAATCATTTCACATTGGTCCCAATATAGACGACATTTTGTATGTCAGAGGAGACCACAATGAAGGTATTTACATAGTCGATAGAGGAGTCAAATCTCTTCAACCTTTAAAGGAAAAAAAGAGAGTACAATAATTAGGTTATTTTTTTATTGTAATATACATTGTGTTACATTATGCTATTATCTATTCGCTGCTGTTTTTATGTAATCTAAATTAAATATTAAACCACTTCTGCAGATAATGACTTCTGCAACTACTGGTGCGCCCAATCCTGAGGCACAAAAGGTCTCTCAACCAGCAGTTGGTGGTCCCACTGCAGAGCAACAACATGTTTCTCACCAGATGCTGGTGGTCCCAGTGTAGAGAAACAACAAGTTTCTCAACCTGTTGTTGCTGGTCCCAATGCTGAGGTACAACAAATTTCTCAACCTACTGCTGCTGGTCCCATTTCCGATGCTAGCGCTCCAGGGGAAGATATTGATGCTACTTCTGAGGAAATGGTAGGAAATGAAACCCTGAAAGTGCAAAAAAAAACAAGAGCATCATAGTTTGACAGTGTTTGCCAAAATCCTTAAGGAAAAAGAAAAAGGCATCAAATTTTAGGTGGGATGGAATAAGTGAGGTCAACATGTTAACCCCAAAAGAGCCATCTTTAGTAGCTACATTGGAATTGTCACTCGGCAACACGTGCCGATTGATGTATAGTCGTGGCACCATGTTGTCACCGGGCTGAAGATACTAATGTGGGAATAGATTACGGTAAAATTATGATATCATTGTTTTAATTTATGAAAATAAAATAAAATACCAAAACATTGACTTACTCTTCAACATCCATTGCAGAGTGCATTTATAGTATATTCCTCACACAATGAATATGTATTAAGAGTTGCAGGAAGGATTCATAGAGGTTTCCGCATAATTTTAACGAAATATCATCTTAAAGATGCAGAAGGTAAAATCAAGCCGCACCCACCTCCTCTTTACACACACTTGATATCCCAAGGAGCGTGGGATGAAATTAGAAACTGTCGTGGGGAGAAGACTTTTTAGGTACATTGTGTGGGGTAATACGTTGTTTGACGTTTGATTTTATTCAACACTCTGATTGACAGTTTTTTATTTATAAAACAACTACTGAGTGCTAAAAATAAAAAACATGCAACACAACCAGCGTACCCTTACCGTAAAGCTAGGATGGGGTATACTGAACTTGAGGAAAAATTGGTACATCTTTTAAATCTACCCTACTACAAGTATGTGACATAAAATAACACCATAACCATGTTTCTCTGTTTATATGCAGATTGATGAATCGAAATCAGAAGCCATATCCATTCAACTCCATGTGCTATGGAAGGAGGCTCATGTAAATAAAGAGGGGATACTGATAGATTAAAACACACAAAAATTGTGGCAAACATGTGTAAGTATGACATAATATAAATTTGATTTACTTTAAATCGATATTACCTTACAATAAAAACTTATTTTTATATATTTTCTATCTGACATAGTCACAAGAATCAACAAAAACTGCACCAGATGTAGACATACTTTCAGTAGCCTTGAAGTAGCCAGAACAGTATGGCCGCATCAGAGGTGCGGGTTTTGGGGTGACACCCCGAACATATATTCAAAAACAAAAACAAGCGGAGGATCAAAATGAAAAAATGGAAAATCTGCAAGAACAATTATCTATTTTCAAGAATAATTACAATACCAGAGAGAGATGATAGAAAAATTGATGTGGGAGAGGAAAAGAGAAAACACAACTCAACAAAAACCCATGCGTGACGATCCTGCCCCACACCCCACCATCATTGAGGCGAGCCATTCCCCTAAAAAATCTGACTTAGATGAGGTAATCAATGTTTTAATAAATGTTTCTGTGAAATTTGATTTACATAGACACTTATAACTTTCATGTACTAATATTCCACAGGGTGAAAATGACTGTGATTTATATTTATCAACTCCCACCAATCGCCTTGTAGTGAGGGCTACGATGTTCAATGCGCAAAACGACATGCTACACAATAGATAGCTTCCAAAAGACCATCTTAGAGTGTCAATTAATGTAGCTAATGAGCTGAGTGCCGAGTTACTTGTTCCAAATGATGATGACAAGATTCATACGGTTGAACAAGCTGTTGGAACATTCATCTCATTGCCGGCATTTCTTGAAAAAAAACATGTCGACAAAAGGTATCCATTTCCAATTCATTTTTCAAGATGGACCTTTAACATTTAATGAAAAAAGGTCTAAATCGATTAATGTTATTACAGAATGAAAAATACTGTGTGGTGAAATGAAATATCAGCTCAAAACTATCTCAAGGATCAACCAACCGATTGAAACAGTCTACTGAGAGCACCTTCACCCCACCCATTCTATATCCACAATTAATATCATTGCAGGCTCATGTGGATACAAAGTTGAAAGATGGAAATAACACACAGTTGATTTCAAAAAATATATGTCTGGAGAGGAAAAATCAGAATTCATTAGTGCTGAAAATGTAAATGAACTCTTCAAGTACGAATGTCTAGGTGCCTCAGTTGTAAATGTATACACGAGGTATGTTTTCATGATTTGATTTTACAAAAGCTAATATACTCTGATAATTATGACTAAATACATTTTATATTTGTCCCAGACGTATATATGAAAAACAATTGAAGGGATTTCCCCATGAACAAAAATTTGGACTTGTTAGTCCTCACACCACCTCTTCAAAAGACGAAATAGATTCAAATAAAGAGGCTGAAATAATGTCATCCCTGTTCAAATTGTTTGAAAAAAAAATTACAGATGACAAACTCTTTTTAATACCAACGATGCAGGGGTAAAACTCTACAATTTAATCATATCAATTATATTTTCATTTATTTATTTAATTATTCATTTTTGTATTTTTAGGGATCATTGGATGCTGATTGCAGTCAATTTGGATACTCCAAAGATTTATTTTCTGGATTCAACGCATGGATATCCAAAAAAATGACCACACATGATGGCGTTTGTTAATTTGTAATACACTAGATCCAAAATTTTAAAACTAAACATCTAGTTATATAATTTATGTTATCTTTTAATGAGGATTCTGTTATGATAGGGGGGTGCATCATTATTGTCTAATGCATGGAATGAATCCAGGGCATAAGGATGAGCATGTCTACAAGATCTACAACTAGAAAAGTATCTGGGTATATATAATAACATTGCACTATCCAAACACATATAAAAAAAATTACTTATTGTTGTCGATGTTTCTGCAGTGTCCAAAACAAATAAACGGAAAGGAGTGTGGTTATTATGTTTGTAAATTTATGAATGAGGTTTTATTTCATCAACAAACTAGAATCCCTGATGAGGTATTTTCAAAAATAATTACGAGTTCATTTAAAATATTTATTAATCCATTGTGTATTTATATTTTTTCTGTACTACCATGACTGTCGCAAAAACTCATATTCAGAAGATGATATACATGTGTTTAGAAACGAATGGGCAACATACATGATGGATGATTGTACATAAATATGATAAAGGTGAATTCTTACTACTTATGTTATCTATATATGATCATTTATTATCCTCTAACCTTCTTTGGTTAATTGAGAATGCTATGATGTATTGAAATCTTAATTTATTACTCAATATTTTTTATCCCCAGATTCATATTATTGATCTTTGAACAAATCAATATTAAATTAAGGCATGATGGTGTGCAGTGCATATGGGGTGAATGACGAAACCACCGAGGATCAAAAAAATCCATTTTCGAAAAAACGATGGATAGAAACAAAAAATATGGTCTATATCTACCATTTTCAGTTAGATATAGGGACTAAATATAAATATTGCTGAAATTAAAGTAGAGGGATCAGATTCAAGATGCAATGCTAGTATTTGAGCACATGTGTACCACTTGGTTCATTTTTCAGAAATTTCAATGTTCTGTATCTCGTTTTTTTGAACTTGTATTTGAGAACATGTGTTGTTGTTTGACTTGCACAATTATTTCTAGGTAGATGAATGAGATAATCGATATCATTGAGGGATTTTTTGGAACCAAAATATGTGTCCAAGGATAACTCAAGTAAGGGAAAGGTTGGTTGAGATGAAATCTAAGCTCAAACGACTAGTACATCATCAAAAGAATAAACCCTATGATGCACCATCATGTAGAATCTAGTCCTCGGGATGTTTTGAGGTGTTTATGGAAGGTATGGGGAGTCTGATGAGCCCCATGGCCACCATAAATAATATTTAAAGATAGCTCCACATGTTTTTTGTGCCTCGTGCCTCTTTACAAGGATCACTCCATTCACATGGTTCATCTTAGCATGTATGTCCCATTCATCCCATTGCTACTCTTAGAAGAACCTGAGAATCTGACAATGCATAAGCCCCACAAAACCCATACTCATCCAACCAAGAGTATTCCTACTGTGAAGGGAAGCTAACCATGGGTAATACCCACACCATACCTTTTTTAAATATATGGGTTTTTATCCTTGTATTCTAAATAGGGTACGTAGGAAGCCTCCATGAGGTTAAATGCCAACCAATGGTAAACCATGGTGACCCCCTCACTGGGGTACACCTTCCCTTATTTTCCCTCATGTTTTCCCTTAGTGGCATCCGAATAAGTCTTCAAAATGAGAAACCTTACCTTCATGGGATGCACCACACTTGGGTCAGACCTCATTGGGCGTTTTGATCCATTAATCAGGTAAAAATTCTAGGTGCTCCCTCCTAGAGATGTACCTACCTGATCCACCTTTATAAGTGTTTTGATCAACCTGTTACATCTCTTTAAGACATTAAATCATTACCCTCTATCCTTGTGGTATGTTAAACTCATGGAATACCAAATTTTAAACATGGGTTTCCATTTCGTTGAGAATCCCTTTAATGATGATGAATACATGTGACCAATGTTCTAGTGTACATACATTCCACTGATTCCCAATGTGAATAATTTCTTAACTGAAGTATTATGCCCTGGAATAACCCTTTGGAATGTCCTGATATAATCATTGTAATTAACCATCATCCATAAAGAGATGGAACCAGGAACAAGTTTCACGAACAACATCTTATTATCTAAGGGAGACTCATACTAGGTAATGAATTCTGAAGAGGAATCCATGTATGGAATGAACGAAATCCCATCACCCTATTTAAATCAAGGAGAATACATCTCTTTATAATTTATGAATTTCACTCACCTTTTTAACGAATGAATGTGTGGTACAATGCACCGCCATCGAACGTCAACATGCTCCAGGCAACATGCCCCTGCAGAAAGTGTCAGAAACATATGTCTTGCTCAATCATACATGGCATCCCATTTTATCATAGGGACCTCTCCAAAAACAAGATGTAAAATGAGGTTCCCTATAAAAGACTATAGTTGAATTAAATCCATGTAAAAAGATAATCTCAATTAAAAATTGAATTTTTATTTTCTTATAATTTCTTTCATATAAAATATATATAAATTGAGATTATTTGGTCATCCAATTGATGAAAACCCATATTTAATTCTTCCATAGAGGGGTACACAAAAACCTATCCTAATATCCCACAAAAATGTTTTCCCACTTCCATGTTAGAACTGGAAGTAGTTGAAGAAAACCTGAAGGTCTCTAATTCTCGAATTTGATGTGTTGTTATGTATAATAATGAGATAAATTTTCATTGATATCTCATCTAATACACGGACACAAGAATATTCATGGTATATCATATAACATCTGATTAGTACATTGTTACACTTCCAATGGGGAATTATGGAATTCCATAATAACAACAAAAATCATTGAAAAAGGTACAATATACCAGTTCTAATAGGTGTTTCAGACATGTATTGGGGCTAGAGGGATGTCATTGGGTTTTGGGAGGATATCAATGATGATTTGGGTAGTCATTCTATTGAAATGTATTAGCATTAGGATACTCATAGTGTGAAAGGACAATTCACAACATGAATGCATTTAATAGGGTGATAATGGTCGTGAATGGGGAAAAGTGGTCAAGTAAGGGTTTGGACCCAAAATATAGTGATGTCACTACTTATTTCATTTCATGTAACATGATTTAAAACTTATTTTTATGTGGGTGATGCGTTTATAAAGTATAAAACTCCTCAGGTTCCTTCGTTTGGGCACCAAGTTCTTAGGTGTGGCCAAACCCCATTCCCCTCCTTCCTTCCCCTTAGACCTGAGTGGATTATCGGTTGTTCGTCATTTCGAATCAATGTGGTATCTTTTCCTACATCTTCCTTGCTTCTCTAAGTTCTTGCTCAAATATGTGAATTCAGTTTTTAGGGTTCTAGGTTTAATTATTATAACATAGTATGGATAAATAATTGTTCTTCATGGGACATTTATATATGACTCTTAGAGCATGTCTCAAAACTTCATAAACTAGTGATCAATCATTATTTTATGCAGATTATATTTTGTGGACGATTTGTTTATGGGTTTTCAAAAATTTAAGCTTAATTTGTCATAAATTTAGTAATATAGATTGGTTATTTAGTGTTTTCTAGGCTTAGGGGTGCGTCAGGAGTGGATCGCACCTAGTTTCTCACCATTTTGGCTTTGTTGGATTACACAATGAGTTTGGCGCCTATTATACCATGCTATATTTTTGGTTAAAATTAACTAATTATGTAATTTAATGTTGTTGGACATTAATACATGTGATCATGGACTCAGTTGTGGTTGGTATGAACTGAAGATAGTTTATTGGACTTCTGGTTGAGGTAAGGGCATTGACCTAATTGTGTCTCTTGGTTAATTGGTTATTTTATGTTTTGTGCCTCACTAGTATAATTCCATTTAGCAACCGCATTATTTATTTCATTATTGTATTACTAACATAATATTTGTTTTCTTTTGTAGGTGAAGTCTTTTTCCTCAGTTCGAATGCTTTGTTTGGAAACCGCCGCCATGGACGACAATTTTTTAGAGCGGATGGATGCAAAATGGATGGAACATCATTATTTTATAACAGTGTTGGATAATTGTAATTGTAACCAAATTAAACATTGCTTGAAATGCATATAGAAATGTGTTGTTTTGTATTCATGATTTCAAGTAAATGTATGTAGCATTTTTGTTCTTCTGTGCTTTGTGTGTGGGTGTTGTTTGTGCTGTGTGCAGGTGCTGTAATTTGTCCAGGTTCTGTGCAGGTTCTGTGTAGGTTTTGGTTTTTCACAGGATCTTTGGCCTTTATCAGCAATAGTTAAGCGCTGATAAATGGATAATATATCAGCATTATTCTGAGCGCTGATAAAGGTAGTTTTTATCAGCACTCAAAATAGCGCTGATAAAGGTAGTGTTTATCAGCGATATTTTTAGCGCTGATATATTATACATTTATTAGTGCTGAAAATAGCGCTAATAAAGACTACCTTTATTAGCTCTTTCTTAGCGCTGATAAAGGCGCACGTTTATTAGTGCTTTTTTTAGCGCTGGAAAAGGGGACCCCCTTTATCTTTTCTGAGATTAACAGTGCTTTTTTAGCACTATTAAAGGCGGTTTATAGCGCTATTATAATCCATATTTGTAGTAGTGTACCCTTTTATAAGAGAGGTGTGTGCCACTTTGGGAAAAGATTTAAATATTAATTTATTTTAAAATAAAATTCATTTTCAAATATATAAAAATGTTTTTATTTCGAGCCTATGGTGGGTATGGGTCGTAATCCTCTCAACCAATAGGGTTTAGACAAGTTTAGGTCACCATATTAACTTTATCTTTTTGACTTAACTCTTGGTTAAATAGTTTAATATTTACCATGTCTCATTTTATTTTTATATTATATGGTTAATAAAAATAATATAAAATGCCAAGATAACCTTAAGTGGTTAATTAAAAAAATAAATAACCTTATCTATGTCCTTTGGAAGAATCTTAGATTTTAAGGAATATTATATCATTAATAATATATTATTTGTTCTAAAAACTCATTTCTGTCAATTTTGACACTATTTAATATTTGGTTTTTGTGAAAGTCATAACAACTTGATTACTTATAAAAAAAATACATTGAATCAACCCTAACATTTCATATTCCTCTATAAAATTAGTGTATGACATCAAAAATTTCAAATAATATTTATTTTAATATTTATAATATCATTTATTTGATTCTTTAATTAATAAGAAAAATACTGCATCATTACTGTGTCATAAATAAATATATTTATTTTATGTCTAAAAATGATAAATAAAATACAATGATTTATTACATATTTTTATGTTCCTAATGAATATTTATAGTCTAAGAGATAAATTATATAACCTCATATAAAAACTGTTTTACTAAAAGATATCTATTTATGTTACATTTTTCTTAACTTTAAATTAATTTTTATAAAGTGCCATTTTCCCTTACAAGTGGCTCGATGGGGTCCCAAAATCTACCCAAGGATGATCATGGTTGGACATGTATAAAAAAATATGGTTAGGACATGTGTTAGGGTAATCTAATATTATTATAAAATTACTTTTTACCCTTATTTACTGGATTTACCCTTTAACCATGGTAAATAAAATATTTACCGAAGTTACTATTCATAATGTCTAAAAATAAAATTTACCTATTTAAAAAATTTGGGCCTTTTGATTACAAATATGCAATCCATTTTCCAAAATTCAAAACACATAAGTTGCAGAAATTAATTTAAAATTAATTCTCGTTGCAAAACCGAAAAGAAGGTTTTTAAGAAGTAAAAACTATCAAAAGATTGACTTGTGTTTATGTACAATTTAAATGTGAAATTACATAAAATGACCTAAATTACATTAAATGATAAAAATAAAATATAAATTTATTTTAAAACCACTCAAATTTATAATTTAACACTATAAATATTTTCGATTTAAAAAGTTGTTTTTAATTAAAATTTAGTATTTTTCACTATTCATCAAAATATGAAAGTTATCAGAAAAGTGTCAAAAATTCACCTTAAGATAATTTTGATATTCCGAATCCAAAAACTAAGTCCATTATAAAAATTAAAATTTGGAAAATTTCAAGAAGTGGGTATTACTATTCATAACTTCTTTTTAAACGGCTAGTTTGATTGGTCGTGGTGTGCTAGAATTTGAAGTTGCGTACAATACAGGATATTGTATTATTCAATGATGTGTTTACCTTAGAAGATTGGGGTGTTACATTATCCCATCCTTCAAATAATTTCAACCTCAAAATTTAAACTCGGAAATAAAAACTAGGGGTTTGACATTTCAAAACATCTTTGTTGAAATACCACATTGGAAAAAGAGACAATAAAACAATCACTTTAAAAGAAATAAAGAGAAGTACAAAGGCCACCGGAGATAACCCATAATAAGATTCCATGTATTAAAACATGGATATGGAAGAGAAACTAAGTGTCAAGTTCTGATGGAGAGTGATTGAAAACTTGATTAGGAGAAAGTTAACAACAAGAAAACCACAAACTTGTGATGGGTTAAATAGACTTTGATTCCCTGATAGGAAACGTAAACAGACAATATATATTTTTTGTTTTTGGTTCCCTTTAATAAATTTGGACATTTTATTTATGATATTTAATAATAACATAAGGAAATATACTTACTTTTCAAGTAGAATTTCATCCTTTAATAAGTTTGTACCAAAAAATCATCTTTTCTCTAAACGACGAGTATTCAAGATGACTTGGTCACACCTGAAGCACTAGAATCAAATCCTATAGAATCACATAATCCAAAAAAGATGAAATATATATTTCCCCTATCTTTATACATTAACCAAAACCAAATTTTTTAGTACAAGATCAGATTATCTCCAAAAAAGATAATCTTTTATAAAAAGAAATACTACTCTTAATCTCAAAAATTGAACAAACAATAACCAATGTTCAAAAAAGACCATTCAATAAACAATTTTCCTTAAAATAATTCTATATAATCCAAACTAAGATTGAAACCCAAAAATTAGATGAATTGAATCACATAGTCTTCCATATAAATCTTAAAATTTATCTCCAAATAACATTGACTACTCTTAAAGTGTCATACTGAAAAGTAATGAACCTAATCACATATTCTCTATGATAGGTTAATCATTTACATAAATAACCCAAATCTCTACAAGTACACAATAAAAAATAGATTCTTCCAAAATAAAATTTCAACCATTACTCCATAAATGAAATACCATAGTATTATATTTTCCTTAGGCATATAATATTCCCAAAAGAGTAAACATATTCCAAAATAACCCTTTTCACTTAATCACCAAATCATTTTCCTATACTAAGGATATCCATTTGATAAATCATAAGTTACAAAAATCAACATATTCTTGATCCATAAAATCATTTAACTAAAAATAATTAGTCATTATAACTATGGAATTCAATTAGTCCAGTGGTAGGCGATAAATCCTAGTCACCCTTTGGTCGTGGGTTAGATTCCTGCAGATTTTTCAGATGCAACGTGTTGTCACACGGTCTGCGTGTTATCCTATTTAAAAAACTATATAATTTTATAACATTCCCAAAAATTAAATAAATTCCTCAGAAATAACCATAACCTATTTTAACCAAAAATGTTATCTCATACCTCGCATTTTCATCCCAAAAAGTAATAACCTGCAATTTCCTCAAATTCAAGGATCATATAAACGAAAATAGTTTTTTATAACTATATTCACAAAAGAAAAGACAATTCTTCCTCAAATATAATTTTCACATAAAAAACTGTAGGGTTACACATACAAGAGAAAAGTTTTCCAAATTAATCCCATCAACAAAGAGAATTAATACTTTTAAACATTTATCCATCAATTTATTTCTACATAGGTCCTTCCTTGACCTAGTGATTATCCTATAGAATAGGGTATTGACTAGGGTAATGTCCAGGTCCCCTACATTTTTGACAAATGAATATAAATGGATTCTTAGTATCATTTTTATTTTCTTCCATAGTACTCTTCATTTTTCCTCAAAAATTCTTTACTTTATGTCCTTATTTCCCACACATAAAGAATTTCATTGTTCCATTGAGACACTTTACTGGGTGTCTGCATCCACATTTCCTGCATGATGGAGAATGATCTTTATTTTCTCCATGGTTTCCACTACTGGATCTCTTATCACTCTCCACCTTTCTATTTTTTATTGAGTTCGGGAGTTGGTTAATGTATATGTTGTTGATCATATTTTGGGAAAATTGATTCAGTATGAAAATGATATATTTTATGCCTATCAACATTCCATTTCGTTTCTCATTTCCACCACAGTTCCCACCTTGTACATCATGTTCAATGTTACTATGACTTCCTTGGAAACAAGCCATTGAATAAAACCAGAAAGTATAGTGTGAGTAATAATAGTCATAAAATCATTTAAAGAATATCATGACACCTTATTTTCAATTTGAAACACCTTAGGATTAACCAAGTTAATTTATTCTCATCTTATATTAAACTCCTTCAAATCAGTTTGTAAAGAAAATGTGAATTATCCTAAGAATATCCCTTAGAAGTTTCGTAACTAAGAGTGAAGCAAGGCCCATTTTCATGCACTAATTCATGTTCGAGTCGATATCAAAGCAGTGTTTTCGAGTTTTACCCCTAGATACTTCTGTCCCAGAGCCGCCTCTACCTGCTCATATCCAGTCAGAGATGTATTAATTGTAAAATTCACAAAATATCTGCATTACCAAAATTCTAGGAAGTTTTTTTACTAATCCTCAAAGTTTATCTTAGGGTAATGTTCTCTAATCAGATATTTTATAAATCTAGTTTCCAAAGTTTGTACTAAACTTTCTCTGATACCAACTGTAGCACCCTAACCCTAGTTACATAGAGTTGGTGAATTATTACATAACATTGGAATTATCACAAGAGATCAAGTCCTAAAAGGCCGATTAGTTTAGTATCCTTGTAAGTATTAGAGAAATACATAAGTTTTACATTACATTATGAAATGAAAAAACAACAACATTGTGTCCCCTTTGAACAGACTCATATCCCTTAGCCTATTATTATAGGTCAACTATAATATAATTCTTCGTATCCTGGAAAAAATAAAACATAAGAAAGGGGAGAGCTTAGATGCTCTATAAGGATAACAATATAGCGGAAACTATCATAAATAAGCATAAACATTTAAGGCACTAAATAAGAGTGAAATACAATCCTTTTAAACATAAACTTCAACATAATATGGTAAAGATAAATAAAATATTTCCATTACTTATTCACATGGATATTATACTAGTTAAATAATCACATTTAATATCAATAGCTAATTTCATAACGATGGAATGCATAATGCCGTACATCATAACCACATAAACAAGGGCTCGTGCCAAGACTATAAATAAAGATTTTTTCAAGGCCTTGTTCCAAGACACTAGTTTGTCTCATGAGACCTACCGATTCATCGAGGGGATATAGTGGGCCCAACCCGTCACTTACTATGTCCAATGCATTCCTCAAATGTAAAGGGTGAAACATAATCTAAACATTCGTATTAAAACTAGCATAAAAAATGTCAATACTTTAACCACAAACCATGAATGGTATAAAAATAGTATATGCACAATCAAAGATAACTCATTAAATACAATATGGAAGACTTTATTATAATAAATCAACCTCAATCAAGAATAAAATACAATGAAGAATATTGACATAGATGAAAATGACCAGTAAAACTATATGAGAGAAATATCCCCTTTTCATGAAAACATGTAAAAGTCACACTATTTGTCAAAGAAGTTGTTTAAAAGATATTTTTGAATC
This sequence comes from Viscum album, assembly GCA_963277665.1. Lineage (NCBI taxonomy): Eukaryota > Viridiplantae > Streptophyta > Magnoliopsida > Santalales > Viscaceae > Viscum > Viscum album. The sequence goes on along the minus strand of OY728156.1, from coordinate 1,625,865,623 downwards.
AAAGTGTTCCATACCACTTTGAAACTTTTAAAAGGAATTTTAATTTTGAAAAATTTATGTCCATATAAATAAATCCTTAACACCATTTTTAAAACATGGACATTAATGAGAAAGCTTTAGAAGAATAAATCTTTAAAATATTTAAAATAAAAATTTAGTTATGTTCCTAACCAAATGAGAGACTCTTGAATACAAATAATTGTGGTAATAAAAAACTTTATAATACCATGAGAATAAGGGATTCATGATATACTATGTCAAAGTATAATATATACACCATATAGAAGTGAATTGGCGCATACAAACAAAGAAGTATCAATGAAATGTAAATTGAGACGAAATACCTTGTAAAGACCATATCCTTATGTTAAGAATAATTCAATGACATAATTATGTGTGAAAAATATAAATAAAATCAATATGATTGGATAATCAGTGTAAATAAATCATATTACATTCAAACATATTCTTTTAAAAACAACACCAATGACTTGGATGTTTTACTCAATTAATTGAAATTGACTTAAGATTACTCTTATCTAGTTCATATTGATGAATTGAGAATTTATCAATGGAGTGATTATTTGTATAAAAAATATATACACAAAAAGGGGAGTGGAAATTACTACATAAATAAATAAATAGTGATTTCACACATAATATTGGAGTAAAATAATCAATGAAGTTTTCGTAAAACCCAATGAGTGGAAATTGAAATTAGAAATTCCCTTAACAATTTGGTAACTTACAAAAAATAAAATATATGAAATAAATATCATACAATGAATATGAAAATACCCATAAATTAAATTATATTACACAAATAATACAATCATGGGAAGTACATACACCACACAAAATGAAATTGTGGAAAATATAGCTTGAATCTCATGAGAATTAGAAGTGAGATGAAAACCCATTACCTTGTACTTTTCCATAGTAGAGGGTAAGTTAAACTCCTATATAATGGTTAAATAATTTTTATTAAATTATACAAGAACCAAATACAATAATATGATATCATATATGATCCTCTAATATCACTTTGTTAACAATATTTCAGTAGTATCATTCTTTCGGGTGTTAACCGATTCATTTTACTTTATATGTTTCTTATGTAAGTCATTTTTGTTATGGGTAGGATGTATTTGATTCATATCCAGAATGATATTAAGTTCTTAAAATTTATTTTTAATCGTCAAATGAATATTATTCTTGAATGGTTATGTTGGGGAATGAAATCTCATCGCTTCGTGGATATGGTAAGTTGTACGCACACACGAACAAAAATATCGTTTTATTGATGGTGAAATAAAATGTAGTTGAATGGTATATTATATATAAAGAATCACTAAAATGTTATATTTTTTTATTTAAATCACTTATACTCATTATTATACCCATCCAAATAATTAAGTGTTGAATAAAAAACTACACCACGCAGTAGAGATGGTAAGTCGTACGTATGCAAGTATGATGACTTTGTCATTCATAGGATGGGTAAGATAATGAATATGGTTGTACCATATTTATAATAACATCACAGTATTTAGAAGGTACTGAATTTATTATTTTGGTATGGAAAAAACAAATAAAGAGGAAGTGGAAGAAGAAAATAACTTGAAAGAGGTGATGAAATAATTACCTCTTCTTCGGGTTCTTTCTTTTGATTTGAACAAAAGGGATCCTTAGGTTGGATTTCTGATCAAAGTAAGGCCTCTAGGTTTAAGTGAGGGTATTTGGAGATTTTATCAAGGGTTTTCTGAGCCAAATGGATTTGGAGGTGTGAATTTGAGAGAAGGGGAAATACCATTTTATAAGAGAGGTGAGGGGCACTTTAGGACAAGCTTGAAATATTAATTTATTCTAAAATCAATTTTGGTTTCTAATAGCTTAAAATGGATTTATTTAGATCTTATGGTGGGTATGGGTTGTAATCCTCTCAACAAATAAGTTTTACAAAAGTTTAGGTCACCGTATTAACCTTAACTTTTAGATTTAACTCTTGGTTAAATAATTTACCATTTACCCCGTCTCTTTGTATTTTTATATTATATGGTTAATAAACTGACTATAAAATTCCAAGATAACCTCAAGTGGTTAAATAATGACATATCTAACCTTATATAAGTCCTTTGGCCGAATATTATATTTTCAGGAATATTATATCATTTAATTATATATTATTTGTTTTAAAAACTCATTTATGTCAAATTTGACACTATTTAATATTTAGTTTTTGTGAAATTCATTACAAATTGATTAATTAGAAAAAAATACATTAAATCAACCATAAAATTTCATATTCACCTATAAAATTATTTTATGACATCAAAACTTTCAAATTATATTTATTTTAATATTTATAATATTATTTATTTGTTTCTTTCATTAATAAGGAAAATACTGCATCATTACTCTGTCATAAATAAATATATTTATTTTATGTCTAAAAATTATAAATAAAATATAATGATTTTGAAAATATTTTTATATTTCTAATGACTATTTATAGTCTAAGAGATCAATTATATAACCTAAAATAATTTTTTTACTAAAAGATATTTGTTTATGTTATATTTTTCTTAACATTAAATTAATTTTTATAGTGTCATTTTCACTTACAAGTGGATCTATAGGGTACCAAAATCGATCCAAGGATTCCCATGGTCGGAAAGGTATATTAAAATAAGGTTAGGACACATGTTTGGGTAATTTAATATTATTATAATATTATTTTTTATTCTTATTTTCCAGATTTACCCTTTAACCATGGTAAAGAAAATATAAACTGAAGTTACTATTCATAATGTCTAAAATTTAAATTTACCTATTTACACAATTTAGAACTTATAATTCCATATATGTAATATATTATCCCAAATTCAAAACACAAAAGTTGCACAAAATTAATTTAAAATTAATTTTTGTTGTCAAAACCAAAAAACGAGCTTTTAAGAAGTAAAAACTATTAAAACACTTGCATGTGTTTATGTAAAATTTAAATGTGAAATTACATAAAATTAACTAAATTACTTTATATTATAAAAATAAAATCTAATAATACTTTAAAACCACTCAAATGTATAATTTAACACTATAAATTATTTCGATTTAAAAAGTTGTTTTTAATTAAAATTTAGTATTTTCAATATTCATCAAAATATGAAAGTTATCAGAAAAGTTTCAAAAATAAACCTAAGATAATTTTGATATTATGAATCCAAAAATTAATTCCATTATGAAAAATAAAATTTGTAAAATTTCAAAAAATGGGTATTACTATTCATAACTGCTTTTTGAACGGTTAGTTTGATTGGTCGTGGTGTATTAGAACTCAAAGTTGTGTACAAAACATGATATTTTATTATTTAAGGAGAATCATACCATGGAATCTTGGGGTGTTAAAACTTAGTTTTCTTGTAATAAAAAATTTCAAGGACTATATAGATGGCTTCTTATGGGGATCTATATGGTAGAGCACACTATTCACATATGTGCTAGTTAGAGGCAGGAGAGGTAGTACTACTAGGGCCTAATATTGTTCAAGAAACTTTTGAGTAGGTATAACTATTTAGGAATCATATGGATACAACTCAGTATAATAACAAGTCTTATGTGGATAGCTATGACCAACCATTAATGTTTGAGGTGGGGGAATATGTTTTCTTATGTGTTTCTACTAGACTAGGACATAGATATATTCAATGATAGGGTAATATTTCACATCATTATGTTGGAAAAATCAATATTTTAGAGAGATTTGGGCTGATGGACTATCGATTGTAGTTAAATCATAGGTAACAGGCTATACATGACCTCTTCCATACATCTCATGTTTTCCGTTATTATTCATACCTATATCATAATCTCTAGCCTGATGAGGTTGAGTTGGAGGTAGATGTGTCCTTTGAGGATCATTTTATACATATCATTTATCATATCATGAAGTCTCTATAAGGCAGGTCAGTTCCTCTGGTATGAGTTCCATAGAATCATGACTAAGTATATGATAATATATAGGAGGACAAGGTTGATGTGCATGTGTAGTGTTTGGAACTATTCCTAGGAGATATTTTACCAGCCCCATAAGGGAAACTCAAGGAAGTGATATTTTAAGGTGGGTAGATAGTAATATCCTTTTTTTGAAAGGTACCATATATTAAATTTGCAGACTAGATTTGGATCCAGATAGATAGATCTGTTGGAATTTTGGGATTTCTGGGAGGAAGTGCCAACTATGGAGAAACTGTATTAAAAGTTTAATAGCATAAAACTTATGGCTCAAATCAGTGGTTAATGGCATAAATTATTAATTTATAGTGGTAACCCATCTTACACAATAAGTGGCTTAGGAATAAACCATATATTCGCGGGCTTATGGTGTAAATTCTATATTTATGATGTAAATGTATCAAGAAGCTTAAAAATAGAGGGAAATTACCCTTTCACCCCAAATACATTCAACCATAATCTCTCCATTATTATTTCACCCTACACTGTTCATGTTGGATCTGTATTGGTAAGCTTATAAATCCTCTTGAATCCTCACTTCGTTTATCTTTTAGTATGGAATTCTAAATCCATGCAAGCTAATATGACTTATTTTTAAGATATTCATATATTATTCCGATTTTCCATTATAGATCAGATTAGAGGCCAACACTGGATGAGTAGTCATTTACGACCATCAAGTAGGTGGTATAATACTTCTTTCCCTAAATTTGAGTTGTTTTATATCAGGTGCTTTCATACTACATGATGGACTTTCTGAGCATTGCCTAAAAAAAATACAAATCTCTTTATTTAAATTGTTAACTTTGTTATTGGAACTACTATAGAACCTTATTTGTTACCATAGACACCCAAATAAATAATTAAAACTCCTTTGAGTGTGCTCATTAAAAAACATGACTCTTACAATATTAATGTGTCCAAACAACCTTTTACGTGGTGTTGGTTTTCCACCTAACAGAATGGATTGCTGTAATTAAATAGAAAGTGAGTGGTATGACCATGTCATGTTACATTCATAATAACAATTCCTATTACCTTGATTAAATATAATTTTTATTATTTATGAACCATATATTGGATTTTATTAAATCCCGATTGAAACTATTTTACTTTTTATGATAATCGGGATGGGATTCCCATATACTTATGACAATCTAGCAAGGATTCCGATATACTTATGATACCGGGGCATAAAATATCTTATTCTTGTGATACTAGGGCATTTATACCCTCATGATTCATGATACTTGGGCATGAAGACCCTTAATAACCTATGAGACTCTTGTGAATAGGCATGGATGCTTGAGTTATGCCTCAGGTCTTTGCTAGAACTATGTGTATATATTTGGATATATATGTTCCTAAATATATAGTTCACATATACATACATATCTATATATATACATCAATACATGTAATCATATATATAATTGTATGATGACACATGTTCAGAGATATTCTAGATTATGCCGATGTAGGCTATGTCAGCCTGATGTCCTTTAGAAACCAAAGATGACTCATTTACTATTTACATGTCTAATTTAAACTATTATATTTACACATTTCCATTTTATATAAACCAACTAGATTATACTATAAGCCGTTGGTGGTGTCCTACTGAGTATATCTCCCACCCTGTTCAGGATTCCGATTGGTACCCAAATAGACCTTATGGATGTAGGTAGGGATAAAGGGAAGTGTCCAGATTCAGATGGCTGACTGTCTTCCTAGGATGAAGCATAGGAGAAGAGGACTGAGCATAAGATCATGATACTAGTAAATATAGTTTTGGTATTTTTTTAATTTTTCTTTTCATGTTGAATATTCATGTTTTCTCTATATCCCATGTGTTTCCCATTTTGTACAACATATACACATGACATCATTTTTTATAAAATATTGATCCCACTTATTCCTGTTTGTTATATCTAGATGATTTATGCCTACACAATTCATTTATTACATTTTTTCCACTAATTATTATTATTATTATTGTATACCGTTTTCATACACATTTATCATGAGGGTATAATCTCCACACCGTACTATCATAGACCCTCATTACTAGTCAGCAGCCTTTATCATATAAGGAATCATTATTGAGGCCATGTGACTAGCCATGTTTGGTTACTTATGAGTGGACTGGGTCAGGGACATGACATTCTTCACCACCACATCCCTATATTTGTTTTATTATTTTGGGTTATAGTTTGATGATGGTTCCACCAAGTCATGGTGGAACCACCCTGAATGATATGTATTTTTCTCAACGTAGATAGAGGGGATCCCAAAAGGATGGACACATTTGGATTTATATAGTTTTGGTTGTGTGACATTTCCTAATGAGTTTTTGGCCATTATTACTCTTCATTTTAATTTGTATAATTAATTATAAATATTTATCATTAATTATATAGATATGGTTCCTTGAGATATACTACATGAAAATATTTTTCCACCATTATGAAAATTATTTTCTTTAAAGATTCCTTTACAAGTTTTCGTAGATATTTTCAAATAAAATATTTTCTTAATATATTTGTAATTTTTATTTAAAATGTAACCAATGAAAATAATATTTTTCTCAAGTTATCAAAGAATGGTTTAAATGTTCATTTAAAGTTATTTTTCATCTATTTCAATATCGTTTAATGTATGTTTCATTGTATATATTCTTTAATGATACAATCCACTTTATTTCTCAGGATAGTTTATGATGATGATGTTTTAAGGATGATTTTATAAAACCCATTACATTCCCTTGAGTTAATTAATTTATGATTAAATATTTATGAAACATGTTTCTTTTCCAAATTCTATTCTATAATTAATTTATGAATGTTTTTATGATATTATAGAACACATTTATATGGTTTTCATTATGTAATGGGTGGGTCTGTTAAATAACTCCAATGAATTGGGTAATGATTATTATATCATGTGACACTATGGAGAGGAATGGGGTGTAAACCAAATTTAATAAGTGACTGGGTCCACTATATGATATTATTGGATGTGAAACTTGACTAAGTAAATGAAGGAATGAGGAATGAACCCAATCCACTAGGGGAATCTACCACTATGATAGTTCTAAAAGTGAATCTAATCCACTAAAAGACTATTTTTACTATGGTAATCTTGTGAGTGAACCTTGACTAATGAAATTATAGAATAAGGATTAAAAAACCATGGGACATTATCCACTATAATTTTCTTATAAGTGAGGTTTTACCAAGGAAATTATTTTCTACGCTTATGAACATGCCACACATTTTTTTCTCGTGCTTATGATATGTTTTGATGGATTGTGATTAATTATTGATGATTCCACACTCTTATGACTTATGTATTTTTTATGAAAAAAAATCCTTCCTTGACTCATGATTTATGATATATGAAATATTGGGTGTAAACCCTTTAAGTTATGATCATTGTCTCAAACACATATTCCTAACATATTCTTTCATAGGATCACTGATTGATATATCACATGTTTAACATTACTGAGTATCCAACCATTCCCTTTCTTATGTTTCAATTCCCCCAATTTTTGAAGAATGATATTATGTAAGATATGTCTATAAGGGTATAATATGTGGATAATTTTGTGGGTGATGTTGAACTATTCTTATGGAATATGAAAATATGGGTATAATGGAAAAATATTCCTATTTGTATGGAAAATATGAGTTTTTTCACATGAGGGGTTTTTACTAATTCTATGAAATTCTATAATTAAAAGGTCTTCGATATATATGAGACTAAAAAATCATTATTTATTTTTTAATTACGAATGGTTAAAATTGGGTGACTTCAGTTGGTATCAAATCCAATATGTAAAGAATATGTTTTTAGCACTAGATTTGGGTGTATGGGTCTTAGTCTATCTCAGTTGGTATCAAAGAAGAGTTTATATAAATTTAGTGGTTAAGAAGTTATAATATAAGGATAATTTAACAGTTGAGGAAACCATTATGGTTTTATATATTTAATCTTGATCGAAAGTTTAAAGGTATATATACCCTTTTGGGGTTTTATGTTCTGTGATTTTAAAGTGACTAATGACATATTAGAAATTTTTTATTATGATTTAATATATCATTGAGGTATATTTAACCCATTGGTTTAAGACATGATTTAGTGATAAGTTATTTGGGAATAATTTTATTGGGGCATAATTTTAAATATACACACAACCATTATGGTTAATACGTTCTTTGATGATGAGGTAATTATAGTTAATGGAAATAAAAGTGTTATCATATTTTTACAATATATGAGATTGATAAATGATTTGGAGATGAAGTCATTAAAGTCATTATTGATGTTTTTTTATTTGGGAACATTATATGACTAATGAAAACATAATACTATTTTCTAGGTTAGGATTTTATTTTTGGAATAAATATTGAGTAAAATTATAAAATCATATATGTTTTATTATGGTTTTATGATTATTCCAGTTATTTTGTGAAATGATTAGTATATTTTGGAAAATATATGATTAGGGTATATAAATTATTTTGATGTGAATTTATGAGTGATTAATGTTATTTATGGAAAAGTTAAGTTGACCTTGGAATAATATGTGATCAAATCTTTCTAATTTTGGGTTTCAAATTTGGTCAAGCATATTTGGGAATATTTTTAAGGTTAATAATTTGTAAGATGATTTAATATGAATATTGGGTGTAATTATTGTGTTTTTTGAGATTGATATATTAAGGTTTAAATATATTATATATTGTACTAACATTTTCTAACCATTTTCATTTTGGTAAATGTATAGAAATAAAAGAAATGACTTGTTATCCTTTTTTGGATCTTATGATCCATTAAAAGTTAATTTTAGTACTTCAGGAATGAAAAATACATCATGATTATTTATTATATAACATGGATAAAAGGTGGAAAACTACTTGAAACAAAACTGTTGGATGAAATTTTGGGAAGAAATCAAGTAAGAATATTCTCTCACATTCTTTATCTTAATGGTAAAAGAATTACTCAAACTCAAACAAGAGGATGATAAATAAATCAATCCATATTTGTAAAATATTTCAAAGCTATGGTGGTATTATTTATGAAACTCATTCACATGTATGATTATAATAATGGTAAATGCATGGTTTATTAAATATCTAGGAAATGATAACTTCTCTTGTATTAACATAAACATTAAAATACTTTTTAAAAAGAAAAATTATATATGTGGACTAAAAGGTATTTATTACCACTTAAGTATATTTAAATTTTACTAATTATAAATTATTCTTAGAATGTTTCAAACCCATTTTATTATACATGAAAAAAATTACGAGGATGCAATTTCATTATGGGGGTATAATGTAAGACCCCTATATTTTAGAATATATTTTCTGTTTAATAAATTTGACGAGTGAGATAGCCTATGAATCACATAAGCATGAAATTATGTGAATAAGTCTTATACATTATAAATTGAACCAAGTTTTATGGTATTTAAATGAAATATAAATTAAAAAAAAATTATAATTTAATTAGGAGATATTTTTGCTCATAAAGAACTTTTTTGCAATATTTTTTTATGAGTATTATTTTTTTCATATATTTTTTATTTAATTTTTTTCTAGAATAGTAAAATCATTAGAAAATATTTTTTTCCATGTGTATAAAATCAATTAATTTGTTCTTAGTTGGTTATAAATGAAAATAAAACCATTTTAATGTAAAAAGATATGTTTGTTTTTCTCAAAAACCGCTTTTATGCGTGTAATGTGTTTTTTATTAATAAAGTAAATTAATAAATATTGATGAATTATTTTAATTTAATTTTTAAATAATCTATTAAATAAAATATATTAATATTCATCTAATGGTTATTAATAGGAAAGTAATGATAATAAAATAATTTTTATGCTTAAGAATATATTTTCTCGGAAAATTATTTTTATTCATTTTGTGCACGATTATTAAAATTAATTTATTCAAATTTTAAGTATTAAATATTTTAAAATGAATTGAATATTTTTAATCATCATAGTTAATATTATTTAATAATATCAACTTAATTTTTGATTAGAATGAATAGTTATGATAGTAAAAGTTTAACGCCTCAGTAATGGATAAAATGGGTTAAACAAGGTTCAAATTATAAGACAAGGCTTCATAATCTCTTAAAAACTGTCCTTAATCTCATTATATGTTTTAATTTCATATATAATCATCACAAATTCTAAAACATGTCAATATTTTACAACTTTATTATGATTATAACCTTTAATATTTTAATTAAAGAATAATTATAAAATGTCACTCTCTTTCTTAAAATATTACTAATATGTATTTATAAGAATAAAAATATGTTATGAATGGATATGAATAGTTATTTTTGATATGAATATTTTTTTTATAATATTAAATTATTTTTAATTTTTGGTAATGGTATAATTACCTAAAATTCTTACACATCACTAATGCAGCGGTTGTACAAGTGGGTGAAAAATAAAAGTTAATAGTTTTAAAATATTAAAAGTGTTGTGTTTTGGATATATTAAAGTATTTAATGGTTTTTATGTATAAAATTGATATTAAATAATGTTTTAAATATTAAAATTCTAACTTCTTAGTAATATTTATGTTTTTAAAGTCAACTTATGTGAATAGTCCTAAAATGACTTTAAGGATATTTTCTATTAAATGATATTTAATTAATTGTTTTAAGAATCATAAAAGTATTATATTTTGTCAAGTGAATGTGTAATGGTAGATAATATAATTTGTTTTAATCTGATGATCCACTTTATATTTTATAATTACATTATGAACTCATAAAGGCTAAGTATTTTATTACGATAATTAAGGTTAAAAGGTTTAATAAGAGGGCTAAATTAAGAGACAATGTTACAAATGACACTAAACTTCTCTAAATGTTATTGGTTCACATTATTTAGACATTATACACCTTATATTTGAATATATGAAACTTTATATATATTTTAATTTAGTTCAAAAAATATTATATATTAATATTTCATGTATTTAGAATATTTCTGCAAACTTCACTTACTAAATGACACCTCCTCTCTTCTCCTCTACAAACCTTTGATGAACCTCTTAGATCAACCAAAATATACCCAAAAATATTATCAAATTCCTTATACAAATTATATAGGTTAAATTATTCTTAAATTACCAACCCAATGGTCCTTGAGGAGAGATCCAAAGATATTTCTTAAAGAAAATGAGGTTAAGAGAACGTATGAAGAAAGTTAGGACTTGAGGTAAGGGATTCTCATCCCAATTTTATTTCTATGAGACATATGACATATCCACCATTTTTTATAAATTTTTGTGATATATATACTTCCAATGAATATTTTTTTTGATTATTTTAATGAAATTTTTTGGGATTTACAAATCCATGTAAGGTTCCCTCTTTTATGAGGTTTTGATTCAATTATTACAAAAATAGTAAGGGTTCTTCATCTCAACATTGTTTCGTTGAGACACGATTCATGTTATGCACCCATGTGTGTTTATATAGTGTATATAATACTAATTTGATATATTATATCATTAATATATTTATGTTCATGATATTAAAAGTTTCATTTGAAGGTATTTCTTTCAATCAAATCGTGATTCAAAATTTACCAAAGCGATAAGGGTTTAGGTTGTAATATAATTTTTAACCAGGATTATTTATTATTGAATAAAAATTGGTATAATTATATGATATTTATCTCTTAAAACCTATATATTTTCTTATTATCTAGTTATTTATTATGTTTTTATGTTTTCCTTCCATTTTCCTCTCGTCGGTACTAAAAATGATCGATAACATGTATTTGAAGAAAAGATGACCATATTTCCACTTTGATTGGTAAAGTTTTTATTCTATGTCCATGTTATTTAAAATTTTATCAATAGTTTTATCTTCCATGATAATATTATTATTTAAATTCATTTAAACATTATTTTTCTTCCTTTTTAAAATTTTAAAAGGAATTTTTTTTTCATTTTCTGAATGATATATTTTTATATTTTTTACCAAATCTGTGAAGTAAATACTTGTTTTAAAATTTAGGACAAAAATGGATTTTCTGAATGATATGATTTTTTTATTTGAATCATTCTTTACATGTTTCTATGGTTATTTTCTAAGAAAATATTTTTCTCAATATTTTGGTTTTTTTATTTAAAATATAATAAAAATGATATTTTTATCATGCTTTAAAAGACAGGTTTTAATATAGTTTTAATGGTAGTTTTATCTATGTGAACATAATTTTCTTCACTGGGGATATTATTTTATGATACTATCCACTTTCTTTCTTTGGATGTCTTATGATGATTATATTTTAAGGATGAATCCATGAAACCCATTAAATTCCCTCAGGTTATTTATGTTTTGATGAAATATTTATGAAACATATTTTTTCCCTAGTGTTATTCTATGATTAATTGATTAATGTTTTTATAGAATATAATGGTTTGTGAAACCTTTTTAGAAAGGGTATCTATGCACTATGATAGTTTGGGAAGTGAACCATGACAAATGAAATGATGGAATGGGGAGTGAACACAATCAACTATGGGACTATGTCCACAATAAAATTATTGAGAGTGAACCTAAACTATGGAAATGATGGAATAGGGATTAAACCCAATCCAATATGGGATTCTACCTGGGATTATAGTCTTGGGAGTGAACCTTGGCTAAGGAAATGATGTAATAGAGAGATAACCCAATACACTTTGAGACTTTGTCCACTATGAGATTCTTGGAAGTGATACTTTATTATGGAAATGACACTCTATGATTATATGTATTCCATATATTTATGTCTTGTGATTATGATATGTTCTAATGAATCATGATTTTTTATTGATGATTCTACACTCTTATAACTTATATATTTTGTTATAACAATTATTTATGCCATGACTCATGATTTATGATCTATGAAAGATTGGTATGAGATTCATACGTCACGAACAAGTTATCAGACATTTTTTCTTATCTTATTCATGAATATTACAATCAATTGATAATTCTCACATTTACCATTACTGATCATATAATCTCACCATTTATATTTTTTCATTTCCCCAGGTTATTGAGAATTATATTATGTAATATATGTTTATAAGGTTATCATGTTTGTATAATTTATTTGGAGATGTTTAATATTTATTACAGAACATGGAAATATGGGTATAATGAGAAAAATTTCCATTTGGACAGAAAGATATGGATTTTTCCACATAAGGGTTTTTTTATATTTATATAAAACTCTAAAATTAGAATGCATTGAGTATGTATGTTATTCACTGTTGTATTTTGATTTTTTAATTATGAATGTTTAATATTGGGTCACTTTGGTTGGTATCAATTCTAGTATGTAAAGAATATGTTTTTGTCACCAGATCTGAGTGTATAAGTCTTAGTTTTTCTCACTTATCACCATTTCATTTAATTCAATCCATACATGGAATGTAAGTAATTTTTATTGTATATTTTTCATTTAAATTTATCACTCATCTTATAAATATTTTCTTTTATGATTTATGAAATTAATTATATAAGTATTGAATATTTTGGTTATTTTCTTTTTTTGGAGAAACTCTATGCACTTATTTCTTTTAAAAACCGTTTTACCAGCCTCTTAAAATTTTAGTAAAGGATTTTATTTCCAAACTTATTAATTTCTATTTATAATTATTTTTATTTAACTTTGATATTAACTTTAATGAATTATTATTTTTTTCTTCACTTTTAAAAATATAATATTCTATAATATCTTTTATTATTGAGAACATACATTATATATTATTGGTTTATTCTTTGTGTCATTATTATTAAAAGATTTTTTATTATAGGGATTTTTATGTTTATTATTAATGTATGATATCTTTTATATATGAAAAACATATGTATGAAATATTTTAATATGATAGGTGATCCTAGAGTTATGAATTCACAAATCAATTAATAAATTCCTACATCTCCTGAGATACCATGTTGGTGTACGAGAAATAAGCTTGGACATTATGTTATGATGTCTTATAACAGATCCTTGAATTTTGTTTATAATTATATAGTTTATGTTAGTGCCATATTCTTATGATTATAACATTGTTATGAATTACATGTAAGTATTATATCATTACTCTTATGTCATGTTTTTATATTATGATTTATGATCCTTCTCTTTTATGATCTCATGTCGTGCTTACTGACTCTCCTGATATCCCAGCATCATGTTTATTCCCATTTTGTCTCTAGGGTTTCTCATGCAGTGATAATAGTAAAATGACATCTATAAGAATATTATATATATATATATATTAGGTTCTTGGGGATAAAATTACAACCAAACACACACAAACACAACATACACACATTTTTTAAAGGAAGGTTATAGCCCCTAAGGGATATCTTACCCAAAAAACACTTTATTTATATTATATATATAGGGTTTTAGAATTTTTTTAGAACATGTCCTATAGGCCCAAAATTGGATGGCTTGAAAGCCTCTTCTTCTGATGTCCCTAAAGCCTCAATTACATTATTAATTACATGGTTATGCACCCCTTTTTTTTATTATTCCTGCATCACCACCTACACGTGTAATGCCTACATCACTTCCCCCGAAATGGCCCAAAGGCCTAGTGGCACAAAGGACATATTTTGTAGCCAGGAAACCCATTAGGGATGAATAGTACTACTAATATAGTACCCTGCTAAATTACCTTCTCTATTACCTGCATTTTTATAGTGCTATAGTGCCACTACATTACCTGCTATAGTGTTGAAATGCTACAGTGTCGTTATAGTACCTACATGAATGTTAATATATGGTTTTATATAAAAAGTGTTGTAATAATATGTTTAAAAGTTCTGACTGTTTATCCCATTAATGAAGAAGTTTTTGAGGAGTTGAAAAAGAATAATTTAAGAAGGATTTAATTGGATATGGTTATTATATTAGAGTTTTTTTTCAATACATAAATCATGTTCAAACTAACTTATAATAACATTTATTATGATAGGTGAATGTTTTTTGGAAGTTTTGAGGTGTTTGAAAGAGGTTTGGAAGAAGTATGGAGGTGTTTGAATGCTGTTTATTAATTATTATTAGATTTTAGAGATATGTAGGAATAAATATTTCAATATATGAATAAATATAAGAATATTAATTTGTTGAAGATTAACTCTATGATACTAGTGACACGTCAGAATAAAAGTGGCGCTATGGAAGAATGAACTCGAATCTTATAAATATGGATTAGAATAAAGTCTAAAAGTTTCAGTAGCTACATAATATTGATTTTACAAATTACATGATGCATATAAATAAATTATTTTATAAATATAACTATTATTAAAGATACGAATACACATAAGAATGATATGTTCCTCAAGAGATGCTATATTGGATTAGTTGAGTCCAAACATAATCTATGAATAATTCAATATGGAAGACATTGAATATATATAAGAGTCATTATGGGGTTATATAAGAGTAACTCTGAGTATAGAATCTATAAATTTTTAAAATTTATGTGATACATAAAGGTCACCCTAAACACACATTGGAAAAAATACAAATCCAAAATACCTTCCCTGCAAATGTAAGGGTCATTCCCGAGATACATAAGTTCAATTTCTCAAATAGATATATTTATTTATATAGATACATAACAATCATTATAAGTTATAGACTGATTTATAAAGGTTCTAAAATGACCAAAATATGTGATTTTTAAAAGTTAGCAGCGATGTTTGGATGTAAAAATTTACAAAAGTTAACGAGAAATTGAGATAATAAATATGATGAGGATGAAGTTGATATTTTAAGGATTAAATATCTTGAAGGGTAATTATGAATCAAGAATTTAAAGAATGAGGGATGTGACATGAAGATGATAGTCACATCATGTTGAAAACCATGAATAAATGAATGGTTGTAGCTATCTCTATGAATTAAGAGATAGTCACTCCATGTTAAAGAAGACCATTATGTTGTAAGAAGTGAATTATTTTTTGTTATATTGAGTCATTATATGATTTGAATCCATGGACGTTAATTCCCACTCTATACTAAGGTGGAAATAATACTTAAATCATGTAGGGGTTTACCATACCACAAAAAAATAAGAATTTTTATAATTAATGCCATGTTGTGACGATATAGATAGATAAAAAACATATTAAGAAGTTTTATAAGTTTAATAATAATTGCGAAATAGTTAAAGGAATTTACTTATCTTAATATGAAAATTTAAATTTCAAATTAAAGAGATAATTTTTTTTTCATTCTATGCATGATAAAATCAAATAGGGATCTTACATGGAAATATAATTAAGGGGAATAAGGTAAAGGACTATTCGAGATAGATAATGTGTTTAGTAAAGTGTAAATATAATAAGAGAGAATCATAAGAAGAATAATTGATGTACTATAAGTATATGAGGAAGAAGAAAATGAGTACACACTTGGTTTATGTGTGTAATTATCACACCTATGTTGAATGTTGAGGAATAATGTAGACACACATATTATACAATGTAAATAAGTATGTGAGAACTATATTATTGTTATAAGAAAATCAAATCAAATGATAAGGATAATACCATCCTTAACAAATTGAAATACCACAACGCAACATGTCAAGGCACTTTTCAAGTGACAACACTAATTATAATCTTGTATTATGAGTAAAGTATAAAACCTAATTGTTTGTAATAAAAATGGTGATTATAGTGTATATTATGGTATTAGGTGATTATAAATCATTCCAAGGATTAAAAACTCATTTTTATAAGTTAAAATTATATATTAAGTGTCATTTTCTTGTTGGTTTCAGTAGTTAGTGTGAGTTAAGTAGTGTGATCAATCACTATAACAAGTGATGGAGAATGATTTAATAAGAAATCATAAAATGGTAAAATTGTATATTATTCACTAATTAACACCATAGTAAACAAAAATCACACCCTGAGATATCATAAATGATATCAAAGTAGTATAGGTTTCTTATAACAATGAAGAAGTTTGAATTTTGTTTTCTACAAAGTATTTAAAAATCAATTAGTGTTCTCTAATTATTGATGTATTATTCATCAATGGTTGAAAAATAGGAATCTAAATTTCTATTATAAACATGGAAAACATTAATTTAGTGAAAAAATATGGATTCCAACTTTTAATAGGAATAATTATATATATATAAAGATCTAATTTTTCCACATATTTTTTCCTACAGTCTAAATGTATTGAATGTTTCAACTAATGGTTTCATTACTTATATTTAAGGTATTATGACGAAATAAGTAGATAATATGAATATTTATAATGATAATAATAATTATAATTCAATCCTATCATCTCTTTAGGAGATACAGTTTCTAATGGTTAAATGGATCAGGATATAAACATTCATAAAGTAAAAATCTAAAAGAATTTATGAAGGAAATGTGAAAATGAAGAAATATAAGATATAAGTTTTGATATTTAGATATAAAGATCTAAATATTTTTTATCATGAAACAATGGATAAATTATTTACTAATTTAAATTAAATTGTTTTTACTATTTTTGGTTTTGGAGAGAATTCATAAAATTCTATAATTATTAATAATATACCACAAATCTTGATAAAAATATTTTATGGAAGAGTTTTTGAACTTGAATACCATGATCTAGGTTCAATTCCATTATATTGTCAATATATAACTCTAATTCTTTATAAAAAATTGAAGTAAAGTTTCTTTAAGAAGAATATAAATGATGATATGGAAATTTCTTTAAAATTATTAAATAAAGAGAATAGTGATAAAGATGTTGATGTAGATGAGTAGATTCAATTAATGAATAATATGTTGAAATGAAATATTAAAATATTGTTTCATTCATTTAAAGAAGTGTAAGAAGTTAAAAAGTAATTTTTTAAGGAAAAATCCACTTAAATGTTTTGAGTGCGGAGATATTTGACATTTTTTTATCAAATGGATTAAATTAAAAAAAGATGAAATTAGTGATTATGAGGATGAGAATCCAATAATTTAACCAAATAAGAAAACATAAATATTATATTCAAAGGGTAAAGGTAAAATTTTACCTAAATTTAAGAATATAAACTTCTTATATAATTTTGAATATAATGATAGTACTGAAGATGATGAAGAGGTATAGACATCTAGTGAAGTTGGATAAAGAATGATAATTAAAAAGTTAAACGAAGAAAAATTCACAAGTAATGATAGAATAAAATATGAAATAGAGGAAGAAATGGAAATATAGTTTATGATAAAGTGAGAACTCAATGATTTTATCTTGAATATTACCAAAAAATGAGAGAAAATTATTAAAGAAATATTTTTAATTATCCATCAATAATAACAAATAACATATTGAAAAAAGTCAAAGTTGATAAATGTGATTTAAATGTTGAAAAAGTTTCTCAATAAAGATAATAAGATGGAATTTCAAATGGAAATTAAGGTCAAATAAAATAATAAGGATATTGATGTTATCTAATAGAAAACTATTGACATAGAAAAGTAATTGAACAAGTACAAATCCACCTTTTAGAATTATATTAAAAATGTTAGATAAATATCAAATAAGAATATTATGGAATGAGTTTATATGTCAAAATATAATAAGAATAAATTAGGTAAAAATATCATATTAAAAGGCTTAAAATTATATTAGAAGAGTTGGTGTAAATTTTAAAACAAATTCACAGGCGATTTAAGTCATGTTTATAAAAAAAATAAAATTCTAAAAAATATTAAAATTATGGGAAGACTAATTTGAAAGTGAAATCTGTTAAAATGAAAATTCAAAAAATGGATAGAAATAATTTTAGAGTAAATATTAACATGTTTGTAGTATTATAAAATTTTTATTTAATGAAATGGTCTAAAATTTATGGTTAACAAGTGAAATAATAACAATTGTTAATATCTTGGAAACAAGTTGTTTCCAGACAAAAGTATGAATTTTATTAATATTTTTCAAATTATGGTGGCTTTAAGAACATGTAAAAGATATTTTGGTTTAATTAAAAATATTTATTTGCTCTTAAAATATTTTAAGACAAATATTTAGGGGGAGTCAATCTAGTTAAAAGAGTAAATTTCAAAATCTATACGAAAATTATAAACCAAAGGTTGAGAACAAATTTGAACCATTAGAAGAGGGTTGTGGAAGCTATGACCAATTGGGTCACTTTTATAAAGAATGTAATATCATTTCCCATAACCAATTGAGCATGAATTATACTACTCAAAAGTCTCATAAGAATAAATTTAAAATAAAAGATAAATAATTGATTGTTGAAGTGGCACACAAAGAATTTCAAAAGGAACATCCATAGATCCAAGATAGTAGATGATCATAATATATGATATGATATTTGAAGTTATTAAATGATATTTATAAAATAAATAAAGTATTGGTGACCTTTTT
Source organism: Viscum album (assembly GCA_963277665.1). Classification (NCBI taxonomy): domain Eukaryota; kingdom Viridiplantae; phylum Streptophyta; class Magnoliopsida; order Santalales; family Viscaceae; genus Viscum; species Viscum album. Next base: position 1,625,846,142 of record OY728156.1, on the reverse strand, counting down.
CAATCATTTTTAATTCAAAATTAAATGATTTGGTTTATTAATGATGGGAAAAGATAAGTTCAATTCTTAAAACCTTTAATATATTGATGGGTTGAAACCCAATTTAATAAGTGTGAGTTATCTCTATGATAAAAGAAATGAAATATTATTTAAAAAATATGGGATCTTGGTGAAGAGGTTGAAATATGGATATGTTTTAAGGAGAGTGTAATGAACACATGGTAACTTGTTTATTTTTTGTAAAGAAATAAAGATGGATATTCCTCACCATAAAGAAAAAAATGATGTTAAGAATCATTTGGATATTGTTGACCCCAAAGGGGTGGAAAAAATTATACTATAAAATAATGTTAATGGAGTGACCTAAATTAGAATAGATCATAAAATAAAAGTTGAATAAGGTGTTTTTATTTTAGGGAACTAATATCAAAGTTTGGAATGTTAAGAAGTAATGATCTAAAAGAAGAATGAATATTTGGCGTGTTATATTAATGGTGTAAAGAAGTCTATGAGTTACACCAATATTAAATGGGATCTTATAATGAATTTGGATAATAAATGTGGTTTAAAAAAAAGTTATAATAAAATATAAAGGAAAATATATTAAAGAATAAATATTATCCTTCAATCAACAAAGGATAAGGTATGATTATTTTTACCCTCTCTCACTTGTTCTTTGGATATTTGTTTTCAAAGAGGGATAAGAGAAAAATAAATACCATATAGTTTATTTCCAAATTTAATTTTAAAGTGGATGAAAAATAATATAGATAGGTAATAAAAAGATATATATTTAACTGAATGGGGAAGGGATCAATTATTTAGGGGGAGAATATATTTAGGGAAGTTTTTAAAAGGGGGTAAGCTTTGAAGTCAGTATGGTGGCGAACTAATTTAATATGTTTAGTGAGCATGTATGTAGGATTCTAAAAGGGTAATATTTTTTATAATTGGAATAAAAATTATGTTTCAATATTTTTTTCTCAATTTTTATCGAGAGTTGCGACAAAGTTGATGCAAGTCACTATTATTGAAATCATGTTATTATTATTTAGTGTTCTTCTTTTCTACACTGAGTTAACTAAATTAGTATTATAATTATTGAATTATGATTCATTTCTAATCAAGATAAGTTTTAATATTTATTTCCTTTCAATGGTTTAAAAAAATATAAATGGAGAGATTTTTGAGCCCATGGATAAATAATATGTTTAGAAGTTAAAGAATAATAATTAAATAAGTAATTAAGTAAATATGTTTCTTATGTTGATTTTTGTTTTCGATGTATAAATCATGTTCAAAATCACTTATAATAAATTTTATTGTGTGAGGTGAAGGTTTTTTTGATGTTTGAAGGTGTTTGATAGAGGTTTATAATATTTTGGAATAATTATATGGGTTTTTAGATTCTATGTATGAATAATTACAGGATTGTAGATATTTGTAGGATTTATATATTCTTATGTGTGATTAAATATAATAATATGAATATGTAAAATATTAACTCCACAAAAATTGTGTTGTATCAAAATAAAAGTGAAACTATGTAAGAATGAATCCAAAAATTAAAATGATGTGTAAGAATAAATTATATATGTTTTTTAGCTATGTAAGATTTATTTTATAAGTTATCTACTGCGTATGTATAACTAATTCTATAAATAGAGATTCATAAGATTCATTCCTGAAGAAACAACTCCATATAAAAATTATATGTTATGGAATTATAGCTTCATAAGATTAATTAAGTAAAAAAATTATCTATATTAGGATAAATATAGAAGATATTGAATCTATTTAATAGTTATTACCATGTTACATAAGAGTCCATCTAACTAGGAAATCTAGAAATTTGGAAAATTCCTTCAGTACATCAAGGTTATCCTGAGTAGACACAAGAAAATAAAGAAAGGAAAAATAATTTACTTGTATATGTAAGGTTAATTTCTATAATAAATAAGGGTCATTTATTCAATATGTAAAGGTAATTAAAAGGATATATAAGAGTGATTATGAGGTATAAAGTGATACATAATGGTTCCAATTTATGAAACAAAACAAAATTTCTAGATGTTAACAAGGATGTGTAGAAGTTATATTTTTTGAAGTAAAGGATAATTTTTATGAATAAATATGATAATACTAAATATGTTCTTGAAAGTATGAAATATATCAAAGGGAAATCATGATTCAAGCATTAATGAAATGAGGGTGAAGATTTGAAGATGATAGTTATGTCTTGATGAAGTGCATGAATAAATGGATGGTTATAATTGTTATTATGATTTGATAGATACTCATGTGTTGTTAAAAAGGACACATAATGGTATAAAATGGTGTGTAATATATTATATGGAGTCACATCATGATTAAAAGCTTTAAAAGTTATGTTTTACCATATGTTAAGGTGGAAAGATGCCTCAAATCATGTATAGTTTTGTCATGCTGAGAATAAAGATGTAGTTGAAGAACATGGATAATTTTATAATGATTTGGATAGATAAATAATAGAAGAATAAGTTGTAGAATTTAATGAAGAAGTGAAGAGCATATGAAGACATTTTTTTTTTTGAATTTTGAATTTGAAATTTAAAATTGAATATAAAAAAGTGTTACTATTTTTCCAGAGAAAATAAAAAAGGGATATTTCATAAAAAATATAGTCATTATTTAGGAGAGAGAGAGTGTATGTTGTGACATGTACATAAAAGAAGAGGGAAGAAGAAGAATACTTCTAATAGTGAAAGTAGAATAAGAATAATAGAAAGAGTACACACTTGGTTTATGTGTGTAATCATCACACCCATGTAATGTTTTGAAGAAGAAAGTAATCACACATGTTCAACAATGTGAATAAGTGAAGGATAAATATATTATTTCTGAGATAAAATTAACTAAAATGAGAAATATAATCTATACCTCATCAAAGTAAAAGAAAATACTGAAACATATTAAGAGACAAATCTGCCTATATTTTCTATTACGAGTAAAGTATATACCCTTCTCATTTGTATCTTCCATAGTGATCATACTTTATATTATGGTCTCAGGTGATTCTGCATCATTCAAAGTATTATCTACTTATTTTGATAAGTGAACCTTGTATATTGAGTGTCCTTTATTTTTTCTTTCCTTAGTATGTTTGAGCTAAGTAGTGAGATTACTCACTCTAACAAGTAATGAAGGATTATTTCATAATAAATCATAAAATAGAAAAAACAAAATATTAGTAACTAATTCACCCCAATCATAGAACCCACACCATGAATGTGGACCTCACAATCCATTGTTATTCACATGTTTTTGTATTAAACCTAAATTTAAAAAAAATCTAACATATTTTAGTGAATTATCACCACCATTATTCAAAATACACATGAAAATACTTTATTTTTTAAAATAATTTAATATTTGGAATTAATCTTAAGTAAGGTACTGAATATTTGAATGTAACACTATTATTATTAAATTTTCACTTAATTATCATAGAATTTATTTAATTTATGTGTTTTAGTGATCAATATGTGAAATGAAGTGGTATCAAGCCTGAAGTGAGTGAAATATACAAGAGTTGTGGAAGAAGAAAGTACCTTGTACCAAATGACTCAAGGATATAATATCTGATAACCCTCCATGAATATAAATATATAGGGTATCTTGGGTTAGTGAAATAGTATTTCATTATTCAGGTTATCATTCCCATTATGGTTCTATGGTATTGGTGGCTATGAAGGATGTCGTTCCTTATAATATATTCAAATCATTAGACCAGTGTAGTGGAAGCCAAATGAGAACCTTGTATCACTACATAAAAAAAATTAAGTCAATTCCTATGACTTGATCACACCTTAAAATATTTATATATCATAAATAATCCATTATACTATTCTTGGGGGGGGGGGAATGAATAGTTACCATATAAGACTTTGCATTCCACAATATGTTCATATTGGTGTTGGAGATTCAAGGTGGAGATAATGTAAGAGATTTTGATTATAAAACCCATAGTTTTTATGATATATATATATATTTATTTAAATTAATTTAGTTTCTTTGATAGCTCACTTACACAAAACACTGAGTTGTAACAAACCATAATACACTAAAAAAATTATGATTTAAACTTGATCATTATAAATTAGCTCATTAATTGGTGGGTATGAATATTAGTAACTAAATTACGAGAATTATATGTTATAAAAATTTATTAAATAAATTCATTAGTTATAATTTTATTTTAAATGAAAATTAAAATCAATTAAGAGTAGAAGAAATGTTTTTTTTGAAAAATTGTTTTTATGCGCACAATGTGTTTTTATCATAATAAATTAAACTTTTCATTATCAGTGAATTAATTTAATGAAATTTAAATATATTATATATTCAATAAAATGTTTTATAACTCATCCAATATTTTTCTATGCATGAGATAAGAATAAATCTAGTTTTATGCTTAAAAACTATATTTTGCTAAAAATTGATTTCATCATGTTTTGTAAACTTATTCTAAAATTAGTTTTTGAATACTTAAGAAAATTTATTTGAAAAAATTAAATTAATTTTTTAATAAAAATTTAAAAATTATCTTATAGATACTTTTTTATAATTTTATAAAAAGATTAATTTTTTGACGAATAGTAAAAAATGCTGATATTTATTGAAAACTACCTTTTCATTTAAAGAATTTAAAAAGTTAATTTTTTTTAAAATGGTTTTAAAAGTAAAATTAGTAAAATTATGTTATTATACATCTAATTTAGGTTATTCAAATCAATTTTTTTGAATATTAATATAAAACCTTTTTATACTTAAGAAAACTTTTTCTTTAGAAAATTGTTTTTTGTCATGCTTGTGGGTTTAATTTTAAATTAAATTCTCCCACATAGGTGAATTGAGTAAGTTAAAAAGAAATAATTTTTTTAATCATATTAATTAATATTATTTAATAAGCTAAACTTAATTTTTGGTCATAATGAACGGTAAAAATAGTAAAAATATGGTACCATGGTTAATGTTTAAACGAGTTTACCAGGGGGTGTTGAAAAAAAATATAAGGGTAATTTCTCAAATAAAAACGTTCTATACCATATTTTATGGAAATATATATACCTTATCCTATCCTAGATTAGATCTATGTGCATTTGGAATAATTTTTATTTGGAATGAGTTTCATCTTGTATTATTTTAGGAAATTTTGAAGTGGGTCCCCTACCATAAATATAAAAAGACACATCCTATCATCTACTTTCCATAATTAAAGATTATTTTTATTCATAAAAACCCTATAATATACCCATACTTACATACCTAACCATTACCTAGAGTCCGTGGTATAATCTGAAAGCCATCCTAGGAAGGCTTTTGGGTTAATCCTAAAGAAGTTGTTGAAAGAAGAGGTATGGTTCTTAACCATGGATTTATAATTTATTATTCTACCTCTTTCAAATATTATTAAATTATTATGAAATAATAATAATATTTTATACCATATAACAATATGTTATTATGTTAATTTCATAACCTATATCCATATGCTCCTCCATGAAATGAGATACAAAACCTCCTATCATGGATGGATATAATGATGTATTAAATATTTATATATGATATTTATCACATTATTATACTCCAATAATTATAATCTCACTTATAGTATCTTACTATATAATCCATTGGAAAACAATAACATCGTTCATGTATACACGTGGACTACCACCTCCACAAAGCATTGTAATTTTTTTTCAATTTATTTTTACATAGATGATAATAAGGATATATTTAATGAATATATATGATATATAATATATAAAAAGTATCATGTAAAGGTGAAATATTTTTTAGCTTTTTTCATTTCATCCATTAAAAAATGGAAACAATGTTCATACATACATTTAGCCTACTGTCTCCATGAACGATGCAATTAATATATATATATATATATATATATTTTAGGGGTATATAAAAAATATATAAAACTAATATATATAATATTTATATAATTATTAACATCTAGGTGACTCTGAAACCATGATAAAATTACAAGGACCAAAACTATCAAACCAAGACATACATGAAAATGAAGAAGTTATCACCCAGAATAGTAATTTTAATAAATAATTGTTAATAAACTTGTGATAAAAGGGTATATGTAAATCATATATGGTATATATGTATGATTATGGTTTTTAATATATTTATAATAAACCAATAATTATTATCCAATATTTTTGAATGTGTACAAATAAATTCAATACTTAAGGTAAGAGATTTTAATCTCACATTTATTTCAATGAGACACATGTGATATTCACCAATTCATTGTTTTATGTTTTGCATATAATACCCATAAATTCATTCTAATATTATTAATTTTAAATTTATTTGTATTTACATACCCATACAAGGTTATTTCTTTCATGGGGATATTGATTCAAAATTATTTAAAGCAACAAGTGTTTTATGTTACAGTCTCATTATTTACCGAGATTGTTTATGATTATACTTACAATGAAGAAATATTATGATCTACCTCTTAAAAAACACATGAATTTTATCCTCATATTTTATTTTTTGGATATTACATGTTTTTCATTCATTTTCCTCTCTTTAATAACTACTGAGACCAAAATAATGTTGTTAAAAAAATAGACTTTATTTCACTCTTAGATAAAAAAATCCTTCCTCTTCTATGTGCATGTTTTCTAAAAAATGTTTTAAAAATGTTTTTAATATTATTATATGGTTATTAAAATCCATATTTAATCATGTTTTAATTTTTATATTTTTTTAAAATCATTCTTTTTTTTAACTTTCTAAAACGATGTATTTTTTACTTTTTATTGAAAATGTAAAACAAGTCATTATTTTAATGTGTTCAACATGAACATTATTTCCCACCATCATAATAACCCAATGATTTAAATCTTAATTTAATGTTTTCCATAGTTATTTTCAAAATAAAATTTTTTCTTTAATATTTGATAAATTTTTATATTTTAAATAGGTGAATACAAAGATTAAATGGTATTTTCATTAAGAAATGTTCTAATTGATAATTAAAAAAAATTATTAAATACTTCATATTACTTAAGTGTTATTTTGGAAATGTTCCAAATATACCGTCATTATTATTTTTTTTGGATTTATTATTATTATGATGAAATGATTTTTATGAAACCCATTTCCTTTCCATGGGTTGTTCAATGACAAAATGATGAAATGTTTATGAAACCTATTTCTTTTCCAAGAGATATGTTTGTTGGGAACAAGTTGACTAGAGAATAATTTTAGAAGTTGAAGAAGTTTTGTTTGATTTTTTTTTTGTCTTCTATTGTCAACTAATTTAAATCAAATCAGTTTGTAAAAGTTGAAAAGCAGACTAACCATTGTATTCAAGAAATATGACTCAAAAATATTAAGAAGGTAAATCGGAATTGGAAGATGTTTCTAAAAGAAAAGGTTCATCAAACTCACCTTGGGTTCATAATTAAGGAAAGATCATAATGAGGAAGATAATTGGACTCTTCATGGATCTTATATAAATCTGATGATTCTTTTTTGTTTTGTAATTCAAAAAATTCATAATTATGTTGAAAAACTTGTGATACGAGCTTTATAAAATAAAGGGGGAGTACTTCCAATCATATTGAGGGTTTTACAGATAATGTTACTGGATTAATGGGAAGTTACAGTACTTTAATTTGTAATTCTGATGATTCAAAAGATAAGATTCACTGTATTATAATTCATGAATGAATTCATGATACTAGATGAAGTTTGTTGAAGGAGGTAATTAGTGAAGCCAAAGATTTATGATCTCAGTCTATAGGTATGAGATCAACAGAATAAAATCTGGTTAAAGGATAGGAAGTTTGATTGACTTGAGAGAAGATAAAGTTGTTGGATTTCAGTTAGAACAAAATAAAAAATATTTAAATCCTCTGAGAAATAAGTTCATTGGTATCATATTCAGAAGAGAAAGAAGTTGCAGAAGTCAAAGATGATGATATTGGTCCATAAAATTTGGTATTCCATATAATCATTTGAGGAAGAATTATTTTCATTGGGATTTATTGGGACCAATGAAAAGAAAAATAAGTAATGATTTTGGGGGTCCAATACAAAAATAAAGTAAGAGACAAATCAATAGTGTAGTCAACCATTCATCCAGTTGAATTGTTTTGTCTCTCTTTTTTATATCAAGTATTTCATAAGATAAAGAATAATTTCCTTAATAAGTTGTTCTAGAGAAAGAAGGAATATGATGTGTTGGGTTAAGTTCCATCAGACTAGAGGTGACACCAATAACATGATCAGACACATGATCATCATTTGGAAGAAAATTAGAAGAAGATTTCTTAAAGAGTTTGAAGAATATTTAAAATTATTATCAAGTGGAGATTTTAGTTTGAATAAAATGTTCTATTTTTTTAATTAGATGGTATTAGATCATACAAAATTCAAGGGAAGTTGAGATTTTAGGGAATTTGGAAGAGCATGAAAACCTTTTAAGAATCTCGTCTAAAACATTTTTTTTGTTTCCAATAAAAGTATAAAGTAATTTGTACTTTCCATACATAGATGTACTATTGAGAATAATAGAGAAAATATCTTAATTTATAGGGAGAAGAAGTTTCCAAGTTTAGTTTTCTAGAACATGTTTTCCATACAAATGAAGAAAGGATGAGACACAAGATTTCATTCAGCTGATTATTATATTTTTGTTGATCATCAGACTAGGAATCCAACTGGAATTTCTAGACATTGATTAAAGTGGTTAATAATTGTTTCAATGGTATTATCATAGAATTGTATTTTTATATTGAGCAATCAGACTTGATAATTAGACCGAGAAATCAGACTGAGTATCATTATGAAGTCCAAAATAAGTTATTTCCCACTACTGGGTAATAAAGTGAATAATTATTTTGAAGAAAATATTTATGTAAGATGATCAACAAGAACCGTTACAAGTTTTTTTAAAAAACATTTTATTATATCTTCATGTTACTTGAAGAACATGAATTTTTTTATTGAACATAGTTCTACTTGAGTGTAAGGGAATATCTTACTCATTGTAATTCACACAAAAGGATTTTTTATCATGTATTTTGTGGTATTGGATTCTTTCTAAACCATAAATAGGATATAGATAATCTTGTTGAGTAGTGAACCTTGAAAATTATTGTGTTCCTATGGATGTGTGTTTATACTTTTTCAGAAGAGAATGAAACCTTTAATAGGAGGTGAATTTTGTTTCAAAAACAAGAAAAATTAAAATAAAAAATATATCATCAACTCAACCCTCCCACTCTTAGTGTTACAAAAATCTTGAATGGGAAATTACAAGTGGTATCAAAACCAAATGTTACCTTATTTTATTATTTTGTGATGTTTTGAAGAGAATTTGGTAGAGAATTTGAATTGTGTTAATAGTAAACGTATTACGATTTTTGATGGTAAGAATTATCATATCATTTGTCTCTTGGATATGATGTTCTTGAAGCTACATAATATGGATTTCCTTCTATTGATGATGAATTTCCTCTTACATATGTTGACAAGAACAATATCGAGAATAATGGAAGAGCTAAGAATTATTTACTATCACCACTTTCAAAAAGTGTATTCTTAATAATGATGATTTTTTATACTTATAAATGCATATGGTATAATTTGATAAAAATTTATGAAGGAAATACAAAGGTGAACCAAGAAAAATTACAAATCTAGAGATTGAAGTATGAAGACCTAAATATGGGTGAATAAGAATTAGTTGGTGACTTGTTTACTAGGGTAAATGACATTTTTAGCACTATTGTTTGTCTTAGTGAGAAGTTGGAAGACTATAACATTGTTGAGAACATATTTAGAATTATTCCCAAAAATTTTTATGTTAAAGTTTCTTCATTGGAAGATATATATCTAGAAACATTATCTCTAGATTATTTTCATATTAGACTTATTACATATGAAATGAGAAGGGAGAAATCTATGAAGGAAAAAAAGCCGATAGAGAAATGTATTTCAAATATTCCAAGAAAGAAAAGTCTAAGAAGGTTCTTGAGAAAGAATATGTTTCTAACTCTAACTATAAAAATGAGGTATATGAAAACCTTGTAGAATTTTTATCTTTGATTTCTATATATATGAGAAGAGGTAAAGGTAAATACAAAGGGAAACTTCCCTTAAAGAATTTTGAATGTGGATCTATTGGGCACTTTGTGGTAAAATTTCCTTGAAGAAAAATAGAAGAAGATAGTGATGAAGTGGAAAAAGGATAGGAAGTTTGTGGAAGAAACCTGGTGATAAGGCTAATTCTTTTTTCTATAGGAAATTATAGATAATTATCTAAATCCAAAAGGAGAAGTTTCCTATCTAAATATGATGAAAAAGAAGATAGTGAAGCTGAATCTGAAAAATATACTGAGCATGCTAGTGAGAATAATTTTATTAAAATAGTGAATAATGAAGAATCAGGATGTAGATGTTATGAATAATAAGAAGAAACTCAAATGGTATTTCATCTTAAAGAAGAATTGAAAGAATTTATAAAGAAATAATGAGAGGCTTGAAAAATAAATTAGGAATCTGAAAAAGAAATATTCATCATCAAATAGTCTAAAAGGTTTTCTTGATGTGAAATTCAAGTTGTTGAAAGAAATTGATAATTTGAATAAATATTTTGAGAAATAAAAGAATCATAATGAAAATATAGAAGTAAAGATGAAGGGAAAATAAGAAGAGTTAGAACTTGTCTAACAATTTTTTTAAATTTGAACATAGAGGTACATGTTTTAAAAAATATCTATTTGATGTTTTTTAAAATTATTATAAAGAGGAACTTGAGAAGGATCAAAATTTACCTTCAACGGTTGAGAAGAAAGATTAAGTTATTCTTGATAAGAAATATTGAAATATTTCTGAAAAAAATCTGGGAAAGTTATCTATGTGGCAAAGACAAAAAAAGTTGAGAAGTCAGAATATTATACACTTTTTGAGCGAAACAATTCCCTATTACTTCTGGTTTTGATATAGATAAAAAGGAAACTAAGATAAAAAATAATATTTTGTTAGAGAATAGAAATGTTGGTGTTGAACAATTTTATTAAAATAAAGACAAGAAGGTTGTTGAGAAAAATGTTCATAACTCAGGTCTGTGTGGATGTTTCAGAGGAAAATATATTTTAAATTTATACTAATAGAATTTTGAGGGATTTTACACAAAATAAATAATTGTTGGTTTAATCAATAACACTATAACTATTACAAAAATTATAGAAGTTAAAGTCTGTGGGGGAGTCAATCTCCTCAAAGGAAGAATTCCGAGACAAATGTTTAGATGAAACTTGAGAAGTTTTGTGTGAGAATGGAAAATAGGTTCCAAAATCTGGAAACTATTTGTGAAAGATTTGAACAATGTGGACACCTTGATAAAGGAAATATTGTTTTTTTACTAACACAACACAATTTTGTTATTAATTCTCAGAAGCTGGAGATAAAGAAACAAAAATGGAAAGAAAAATATCTTTTTGTTGAAAATTATTTGAAATATATAAAAGGAGAACAACCATGGATTATTGATAGTGGGTGTTCTTCTCATATGATATGAGACATATTTTTTTTTAATAATGTTAAAGAATTCAAATAAATAATGGTGAAATTTTGAAATGAAGAATCTTTAAGAATAAAAGGTGTTGGATCATCCATCATTGGGAAAGAAAAGTTAAAATACAAAAAATATTTGATTATTTATGGACTAAAACAAAACTTGCTAAGTGTTTCAAAACTCTATGATAAGGAAAAAAATTTATTTTCCGAAAAGATGGATTGTTTTTGGAAATTGAGGAATATGGAAAGATAGTTACAAGAGGCCAATGTAATAAAGGAAACTTGTTCTAGTTTAATGAATTAAAAGACTCCTATTACATAGACATAGTTGAAGATAATTAGTTGTGTCATGAAAGGTTGTGACACAAGGGTTTGAGAATCATGAACAATTTATCTAAGTGATACAACATCCGTGGTATCCATGATATTTCAAGAAGAATAGATTTGTGTTGCACTATTTTTAATCAGGGAAAAATTATAAACTCAGTGCATAAGAAAGTTGAGATTTTTTCAAAACAACCAGGGGAAATTATTAATTCTGATATCTATGGTCCCATTAGAAAAAAAACTAAAACAATAGAGATAAATATTCATCAATTTTATTTAGGACATTACTCTAATTACTTGTGTTATGTATATTAAACATATGTCCGATGCTCTAAAAATGCTCACATGTTTTGGGAGGAAGGTTTTGAAGGAAAGTTAGTATTCAATAAAGAAGTTGAGATATGATAATGGTAGTGAATATAAGAATGAATAATTTGAAATTTATCTTAAGAAGCAAGGAATTCACCATGATTATAGTACCTCATACACTCCTCAACAAATTGGGGTTTCTGAAAGGAAGAATAGAAGTCTAGTTGAAATGAGGAGAACAATGTAACTTGAACATGGTATCACTCATTACTTTTGGTGGAAAACTTGGAAAGTTTGAGCATAGAGTTGAAGATAGAATTTTTCTTGTCTATTTTCTGATAAGAAGAGGATACAAATGTTTAAAAAAATAAATAGAATGTATTTTTTTTTTGTTGATGTGAAAGTTATTGAAAAATATTAAGAAGACGAACAAACTCAGGCAGATAAGGAAGTAGAGTAGGTTGAAATAAATATATATTACACTGATAAGGATTAAAACATTGGAAATACTAATCCATAAGAATAATTTGGCTCAAATTTTTCATCTGACAAAGATGAAACTCAAAAATCTCATCCAAGGATGAGAAAGAAAGTGGGAGTTCATAAAATTATTGGTGATCAACATCATATGGTTCAAATAATAAGAATATAGAAAGTTGTTACACATACTTCTTGGTACTCAAAAGTGGAGCCAAAATATGTGATGAATCCTTTGAGAATATAGATTGGGTTTAGGCTATGAATGAAGAGCTTGATTAGATTGAAAAAATGATACCTCCAACACGTACCCAAGTCGGATAACAAAAATTTTATTGGTACTAAATGGGTTTTCCAGAACAAGATTAATAAAGAAGGTGAAGTGATAAGGAACAAGGAAATATTAGTGTGCAATGATTACTCAAAAATTTAAGGTGTTAATTTTGATGAAACCTTCTCTCCAATGGAAAGATTAGAAACAATTAGAAATTTTCATGCTATTACTACATAATGAAGTTGCACAATTTTTGAAATGAATGTGAAGTCTGCATTTCTAAATGGGAATCTTGATGAGTAATTTTCCATTGAACAACAATGTTTCATTATTTTTTGGAAAGATTAATGTTATATATGAATGTTAAATAAATCCTTTTATGGGATAAAACAATCTCTAAGGGAATGGTATTCGAAATCATATACTTTATTGAGTAAGACGAGCTTCAAGGAAAAATGATTTGATAGTAATCATTACATTAAATAATTTCATGAGTTTTCCTTTATCGTAATTATTTATGTTGATGGAAATATATTTGTTAGGAATGAAGAAAGAACTTGTGAAATATTTTTATAAAGATATGAAAAATTTACTTGAGATGTCCATGATGGGGTAAATGAAATACTTTCATCAGTTATTAATATTACAAAATATGAAACACATTTTTCTTTCTCAAGAAATGTATGCTAAGAAACCTCTTAAGAAGTTCAACATGGAAAATATGAAACTAGTTTCACACCTATTTTAGTGGGAACCAAGATATCTAAAGATGTAGAAGGTAAATAATTTTAGCTGAAAGAGTTTTAAATGAAGATTAGAAGTTTATTATATTTGACTACCTCAAGACCTGGCACTGTTTATGATATCACCTTATGTGAAATATTTTAGAGTACTCTTGAGGAATCACATTTAATTACTAGAAAAAGAATTATCAGATATATCATTGGCACTAAATATTTTAGAATCAGGTATGATGGGTCAGAATGTATTGACCAATTTGGGTATTCAGACACTGATTAGGAAGGAAATGTTGATTATATAAGAACCACATCTGATGTAGTTTTCTTTATGGAGAAGAGTTGTGTTAGTTAACATTCAAGGAAAAAAAATCGGTAACTATTAGCATGACTAATGATGAGTAAATTTCTACCGCTCAAGATTCTACCCAACTTATATGGATATAAACTTAGTTGGAAGAATTACTCATTGAAGTAAAGTTACCCTTGCTCTTGGGTTGAGATAATCAAAGTTAAATCAACCATATGTGTAATATGATATAACATTATTGTTTAAATCATATTGATATGAAATATAATTCCATAAAAGAGCATGTGGAGATGAATGAATTGAAGATGGATTATGTTCCTACATTAGAACATGTTTTTGAAATTTTTACAAAACCTTTACCGAAAAATGATTTTTCAAAATTGAGGTTGAAAATGGGTGTATAACCACTTTCTCATCAAGTTTTAGGTATTTTTTTCCCTCTCTCATCTTATATTTGGATAGATTTGTTAAGGGGGATAATTTTTTCACAAATCTATCCTTATGGAAGCATATATAAAGGGGAAGTTGTTGGTAAACTGTGAATCCAACATATAAGTGTGTGAAATATTATATCTATTTATTAGAGTGGTTATAGTAAACTTTTTTTTACATAAAAATGGATAAAGAAAAGAAATATGTGATGAGAATCTGAGGAAGTTTCATGATCATTACTTTTGGAAATATTGTTTTTTTGTGAATAATTATTATTTCCAATAATGAGTTCGCACACTTAGGATTAGAATTATTTATAAGTAACACATATCTTGAGGTTAAAAAGTTAAGTTATTTATGAATCTTGGTTGATAAAAAATCCAAAGGGGGAGAATGTTGGGACCATGTTGGTTGGAAAACGTTTTTTGAATTTATAAGATTCTTTTTTTGCATGTGTGTTGTCTTTTATTGTCAAAGAGGACAAAACAATTCCCTTTTGTAATCAGAACTACTAACATTATGAAATTCCATAGGAATTGGAAGATGTTTTCTCAAAGAAAATGTTCATCAGACTTAATTTGGGTCCATAATGATGGGGTGATCACAATGAGGAAGCGAATCAAATTATATATAGATCTGATATAAATCTAATGATAATTTTTGATTTTTTAATTCACAAAAATCATAAGTCTATTGAAAAACATATTACGTGATATTTATGAACGAAACAAGGAGCACTTCCAATCATGTTCAACATCACTTATAATAAATTTTTTTATGTGAGGTGAAGGATTTTTGGATGTTTTAAGGTGTTTGATAGAGGTTTATAATAGTTTGGAATAAGTAAATGGGTTTTTAGATTCTATGTATAAATAATTACATGATTTTAGAGCATTTTAGTATTTAAATATTCCTAGGTGTGATTAAATATAATAATATGAATATGAAAAATATTAACTCCATGAAAATGGCGTTTTATGAAAATAAAATTGAAACTATACAAGAATGAATCCAGAAATTACAATGGTGTGTAAGAATAAATTATATAAGTTTTTTTAGTTATATAAGATTTATTTTATAAGTTATCTACTGTGTATGTTTAACTAATTCTAGAAATAGATATTCATAAGATTCATTCATGAGGATACAAATCCATTCAAAATTTATATGTTATGGAATTATAGCTTCATCAGATTAATTAAGTACAAATGTTATCTATGTTAGGTTAAATATATAAAATATTTAATCTATGTAATAGTTAATAACATGTTACATAAGAGTAACTCTAACTAGAAAATCTAGAAATTTGGAAAATTCCTTCAATATATCAAGGTTATCCTGATTAGACACAAGAAAATTAAGAAAGGACAAATAATTTCCCTGTATATGTAGGGTTAATTTCTATAATAAATAAGGGTCATTTATTAAATATGTAAAGGTCATTAAAAGGATTTATAAGAGTGATTATGAGGTATAATGTGATACTGAATAGTTCCAATTTTTGAAACAAAACAAAATTTCTAGAAGTTAACAAGTATGTGAAGAAGTTATATTTTTGGCAGTAAAGGAAAATTTATATGAATAAATATGATAATACTAAATATGTTCTTGAAATTATTAAATATATCAAAGGGAAATCTTGATTCTAGCATTAATGAAATGAGGGTGATGATTTGAAGATGATGGTTATGTCTTGATGATGCTCATGAATAAATGGATGGTTATAGTTGATATTATGATTTGATAGATACTCATGTCTTGTTAAGGACACATCATGGTGTGAAATGAGGTGTAATATATTATATGTATTCACATTATGATGAAAATATATGAAAGTTAAGTTCTACCCTATGTTATGGTGGAAATATGCCTCACATCATGTATAGGTTTTTTATCCTAAGAAGAAAGAAGTATTTGAAGAAAATGGTTCATTTTATACTGATTTGGATAGATAAATAATAGAAGAATAAGTGGTAGAAGTTAATGAAGAAGTGAAGAGCATATAAAGACATTTATTTTATTGAATTTTGAATTTCAAATTCATAATTGAATAGAAAAATGTTGTACTATGTTTCTAGATAAAATAAAAAAGGGATATTTCATAAAAATATAGTCAAAGGGAATAATCAAAAAGATTATTTAGGAGAGAGAGAGTGTATGTAGTGAAGTGTACATAAAAGAAGAGGGAAGAAGAAGAATACTTCTAATAGTGAAAGTAGAATAAGAATTTGAGAATGAGTACGCAATTGGTTTATGTGTGTAATCTTCACACCTATGTCATGTTTTGAAGAATAAAGTAATCACACATGTTCAAAAATGTGAATAAGTAAATGAGAACTATATTATTACTAAGATAAAATTAACTAAAAGGAGAAATATAATCAATACCTCATCAAAGTAAAAGAAAATATTGAAACTTATCAAGAGACAAAACTATATATATTTTTTATTATGAGTAAAGTATATACCCTTATCATTTATATCATCTATAGTAATCATAATTTATATTATGTTCTCAGGTGATTCTAGATCATTCAAAGTATTATCTACTTGTTTTGAGAAGTGAACCTTGTATATTGTGTGTCCTTTTTTTTCTTTCCTCAGTATGTTTGAGCTAAGCAGTGAGATTACTCACTCTAACAAGTAATGAAGGATTATTTCATAATAAATCATAAAAAAAAACAGAAGAGAAGTCACTGATTCACCCCCATCATAGAACCCAAACCATGCATGGGGAACTCAAAATCAGTTGTTATTCATATGTTTTTGTATTAAACCTAAATTTTAAAAAAATATATAATATATTATAGTGATATTATAACCACTATTATTCAAAATAAACAAGAAAACTCTTTATTTTTTAAAATAATTTAATTTTTGGAATTAATTTTAGATTGGATACTAAAAATTTGAATGTAACACTATTATTATTAAATTTTCTCTTAATTATCATAGAATTTATTTAATTTATGTGTTTTAAAGATCAACATGTGAAATGGAGTGGCATCAAGCCTGAATTTAGTGAAATACACAAGATTTGTTTATGAAGAATGTACATTGTACCAAATGACTCAAGGATATCATATCTGATAACCCTCCATGAATATAAATATATATGGTATCTTGGGTTAGTGAAAATATTATTTCATTATTCAGGTTATCATTCCCATTATGGTTCTATGGTATTGGTGGCTATGAAGGATGTCTTTCCTTATAATATATGCAAATAATTAGACCAGTGAAGTGGAAGGAAAATGAGAACCTTCTATCACTACTTAAAAAAAATCTTAAGTCAATTCCTATGACTTTATCACACCTTAAAATGTTTATATATCATAAATAATTCATTATACTATGCTTGGGGGGGGGGGGAGGGGAGGGGGGAAATGAATCGTTACCATATAAAAATTTGCATTCCACAATATGTTCATATCGGTGTTAGAGATTCAAGGTGGAGATAATATAAGAGATTTTGATTATAACACCCATAGTTTTTATTGTATATATATATATATATATAAATTAATTCTTTTCCTTCGATAACTCACTTACACAAAACACAGAGTTGTAACAAACCACAATACACTAAAAAAATTATGATTTAAACTTGATCATTATAAATTGGCTCTTTAATTGATGGGTATGAATATTAGTAACTAAATTATGAGAATTATATGGTATAAAAATTTATTAAATAAATTCATTAGTTATCATTTCATTTTAAATGAAAATTAAAATCAATTGAATGTAGATGATTTTTTTTAAAAATTGTTTTTATGCAAACAATGTATTTTTGTATTAATAAATTAAACATTTCACTATCAGTGAATTAATTTAAAGAAATTTATATATTATATATTCAATAAATTTTTTTATAACTCATCCAATATTTTTCTAAGCATGAGATTAGAATAAATCCATTTTTATGCTTAAAAACTCCATTTTTCTAAAAATCGATTTCATCGCGTTTTGTAAACTTATTCTAAAATTATTTTTTGAATACTTTAGAAAATATATTTGAAAAAATTAAATTTATTTTTTTAATAACAATTTAAAAATTATCTTAGAGATAAATTTTGAGAATTTTCTAAAAAGATTAATTTTTTGATGAATAGTAAAAAATGCTGATTTTTATTGAAAACGACCTTTTCATTTAAAGAATTTTAAAAATTATTTTTTTTAAAATGGTCTTCTGTAAGAACCCGGTTCTTCGTTTTAGGTATGTATTTCTTTTTTTTGGAGTTTTTCAGAATTTTTGGAGTTTCTGGAAATTTTTGAAGTACATGCCGTGTACTTTATGAGTACACGCCGTGTACTCTTTTCATGCTCGAAACCATGTGATGGCCGTTTCCAGACAACAAACACAGTGTGTAGGGGTGATGTTGAGGCCAATTTTGGCGGAGTACGGAAAAAACCACTACACACCGAGTACATTAACAAATACACGCCGTGTACTTTTCTTTTTTTCACTAAACAGACCGGGGTCGCGCCTCATCGTCATAAAAGTCTTATTCTAGGTCTGGTTCGACCGAGAGACACCGTACGACCGCGAAACTTCTCTGGATTACCGAGCCTCCATCCGTTCTCCGATTCGAACACCGTCGATTGCATTGGAAGCGCAGCGGTGAGTTCTCTCTTCTGCTTGAGCCTTGTTTTCCAATTATTCCTCTTTCTCAAGTTATCTAAGGTTGAACGTTTGGTGAGTTTTCTCAGATCTACGAAGGTTTTGGGAGAATAAGTCATCATGGTTCAAGTATATCGATATCCTAGGATCTAGGTGGGTTTTTTGTGCCTTACCATTCAAAGTCTTTGAGTTTTATGTGCAAATTCCACCAATACCTGTGAATGGGGTATTGCGTGTTTACCTTTTACCCTTGTTGTTTTCCTGCCTTGATAGTATGCTTGTGTAGAGGAAAATTGACCATGTTAGAGGATATTTTTTTGTTCTTGGATGTATTTTCCCTTACTTTGTTTTGTTTACGACCTTGGGTCTCATTTTCCTTTGGCTGTTACACCTGTTTCCATGCGTTGCGGTTATAAGTTGAAGTGAAACTCAATACATGCTTGTTGCCTTGTAGACTGTTTTTTAAGTAGCTCTATAGGTGTACTTTGGTTATCCAAGTAGATCTATAGGTGTACTTTGGCCTTATATCATTATTATGCACTAACTGGCATGGGGCTGAGAGAACCTGGTGCTATAGACTATAAGGGGTAGACCGAGTGAGCTTCCCATAGTGTCTTAGACATTATAGACTACAGGGGATGGACCGAGTGAGCTCACAGAGAGTCTTGTATATTATATACTATATGAGAGTAGACCTAGTGAGCTTTCTCATAGAGTCTTACATTTTTTGAATCTCTTTAAGAACCTTCCCAGGCTAGAGAAGGAATTGACCGAGGGAGCTTCCTCAGAGAGTATGTGGTATACCTGACGCTATAGGAGGAATTGACCAAGATAGCTTCCTCAGATAGTCTCTAGACCTTAGGGATAAGAGGGATATACCGCGTGATCTTCCTCATAGAGTCCCTGACTACCCTAGACTATAAGGGTAATTGACCAAGTGTGCTTCCCCAGAGAGTCTCATAAATTCGTATGACCAAACCAGAGGGGTTAGGCTTAGTGCACTGACCAAAGGGTTGTGGTACTTCTTGGATAGGACCAGAGGGGATGGCTGCGAGTACTATAACATCCCAAGTAAGTAATGAATAATATATATTCTTATTTATGTATATTTATGAATTATATAGTGTTTTAGAGGCTTAAAATGAGAATAAATCCAATCTTAAGCATTGAATACACTAATATTTTTAAAAGATTGTTTTACTGCCATTTGATGGAAAACAATTTTTTAAATAAAAATTTTGACAAATTTATAAGCTCTATTTTTCAAAATAAACTTATTATTTATGATTGGGACATTTAAATTTACATTGGATAATTTTTTGGTATTTTTCTGACAATGTTCATTTTTTAATGAATAATGAAAAATACTGCATTTTACATCAAAAATTCTTTTTCATATAATTTAGTTATATGGTTAAATTATTTTTTTAATTGGTTTTAAAGTGTAAATAGAATATATTTTTACCACTTAATCCAATATTGGTCATTAGAATTAATTTCACATTGGAATTGGGCATAAACTAATGCCAAACTTTTCATAGATATTGTTTAAAAAAAACCCGCTATTTGTTTTGACAACATGAATTATTTTTTAAATTAATTATTGAAATTTATGTGTTTGGAATTTCGTAAAATGGATTCCATATTTGGAATCAGAAGGTCCAAATTATGTAATTAATACTTTTGTTTTTGGACTTTGTGAATAGTAACGACGGTAATTATCGTTAATTATCTTGATTAATTCGTAATCGGGTAGTTAAGGATAATAAAATAATATAATAATAATACAAAAATGACACCAACATGTGTCCTAATACTACTGGTTGTGTCATGTCCGACCATGGGATTCCTTGTGCCAAACATGGGGACCCCATGGAATCACTTTTGTGCGATAATGACTTTTTATCTTTTTATTTTTTTAAAGAAAGTAAATATAACAAAGAATGTATCACCTAAGTAAAACATTTTTAATTTTGTCTACATAAATTATATCCTAGACTATAAATATTAATTGGAAATATAAAAATATTTCCTACATCATAGTATTTATTTTATAATATTTAGACATTAAATAAATTAAATTATATATGAGACCATGATGATGCAGCGATTACCTCATTATTTAACGATTTAAATAAAATGAAAAGATAATGTAAAATCTAAGACCTACAGATTTCAAAAACCTATTGGATGTGTGGATTTCGAACCCTTATCACCTTATCATCGAAATAAATCAATGTGGGACCTTTAAAATCCAAAAATCATTTGAAAATAAAGTAACATTTTATACCTTTCCAAGAGTGCCCCTCCTCTCCTCTTATAAAATGCCCCCACCTCTACCTCCTTACCCACACCTCTCAAGCCTTTGGATCGGCCAATCTTGGTTCATTTTTTCTCTCCACATCCCTCTATTCATCCTAGAAGCCTTAACTTAGGCAGAAAGCTCTTCAAGAAACCATTTTGGTTCAAACCAAGAGGAGTTACCCGATTCAAAGGTAAAGTCTTCTCTAATTCTCTTTTGTTTTATTTTTCTTCTCCAACCCACTAAACTCTTTTTATTCATTTCTTTTGTAACAACACCGGTATCTTCAATATACTAGGATGTTGTTATAATAAGGATTCGAGCTACACTTAGACACACCTACATCTAATTGTGAAAGAATATACTGTTTCCGTGGATGGTGAATTTCTGCCTCACAAAACGATGATTGTTCAACACTCATATAAAACCTTCAATGGTGGCCATTAATATGTCACTATACTTATATATGATATATAATATGTTTATTTTTCCTTAAGATTCTGTATTTTTCATTTATGTCATTCCTTTATGGTTTCCATTATGGGTAAACGCGATATCTTCATTTTAGGAAGTGCGGACTACCGCCCCTTCAAAGTGATTTGATTCGTTAATGACATATGTGGGATGTATAAAGGATAGAGTTAATGATATTATATATGATATTATACTGGAAATATAATATATCTTTACGTCATTATGACTTCATTCCATTAAATACGAAATAGAAATGGAAGCAGCGTTCATGCGTACGTACGGCTTACCGTCTCCATGAACGGTGCATTTCATTTATTACCTCTAAATGTTATGTAATATTATAAATCAATTTATATACTGGATATATATTATATATATATGATATCTACATCATGAATATAATTCTGGATATAATGGATATTTTACCACATGAACAACTTGTAATTATAAAGAGTTTCTTTTTAACTCAAGTAACAATGATCGACAAAACGACCATTATTAACTTAAATAATCACATAGTGTTCATAACATGGTAATAAGTGATATAAAAGGAATAATGAACTTGAAAAAGGTTCTTAAGCAATTAGAAATTAACTCAAGTTTATTATTCAGGATGTTAAAGAACGATCGAGTCAAGTCGGACCCGAGGTATGGGACTTCGTCCTAATCTCCTTTCATTGAGGCATATTTTGTTTTATACACAACTTTATTTTATACGGTGTATAAACCCCTTTGACTTTTACGTTTATTGAAAAGGAATATTTTTTATACAAAGTGTTTTACTAAATGACAAAAGGGAATGTTTTTGTCGTACGTATGCGGCGGCAACGACTTCTCCACCGCCGTGACCATTATTTGAGTTTCGGTTTCCTCTACAAGACATAACTTTTTTAAAATGAAAAATAAATACCATGTTTTACTTTTCTTTTATTTTGGTATTGAAAATGGTTTTCATAATGTTTTTATTATATCAATGTGTTGTATTGATATCTTGTGATTGAAATGTGGAAAAGTTATGTTTCCCTTATGTATGTTTTATGTGATACGATTATGTTATGGTTCTTGGGCATTGTTATGAAGACAGGTGGTTCCGTGATAAACTAAGGGCGGGTGAGCCTGATATAGCTCTCCAATTCATTGGGTAACACAAAGGAGTTAAACGTTAAGGTTTCTCCGAAGAGATTTAGGGAATATACTGTGATGGGTATTCCAAACGTAACCATGAGGGTTACTCCCTACATAAGAATGTTATGAATGCCTCAAGTTACCTTTATGCCTTATGATTTCTATGATTTATTCATGATTTGATGAGGTATGTTAAAATGATTTTGTTTTATGAGTAAAGTATGATTTCATACATGGACTAATGTTTTCTTTTCATACTTTTATATCCCTTACTGATCTTTTTTATGCTCATCCAAAGTTTTTGAAATGTTTTTCACAGGTCAAGGGAAAGGTACATGATGTGATGATAGTGTCAAGGAAGTGTCAAGAAATAATCCATGTTTTATTTTAAATATGTTTCCGTTGATGTAAAAAATGAGTACTATCTTTTATGTAACAACTTTGTTTAAATGTGGAATGTAATTCATGTTTTATGATATAATTCTCTAAAACTCTAAACCTGAAAAGACCCTCAACGTGTATTCTTGAAATAACTCAAGATTAAGTAAAGTTTAAGTCTGGGGCCTTATAGTTGGTTACACAGGTTGGTTTAGATAACTTTAGGAGTTAGAATTATATTAAATGATTATCTAAAAATATTATTTTTTATGGTAAAATTGAAATAATATAGCATTTGAAGATTACCATGTTGCTTCATCTAAGACATGTTTGTTCAGAATGGTTTTCCGCTGAGGAAACAGGGAAGCAGTGCTAGAAAGGCATACAGAAGGAAATTACCTTCCGAATCAGAATCCTGAGATGGTCGGAATTGGAAATGAACAGTTTGTTGCAGTAATGGCGTAGTTGACTCAAGCGATAAATGTGGTGGTATCCATGCACGAGATCAGCCAGATCAACCGTAGAGGAACATGTCAGTGGTGGAACATTTCATGAGGCAACATCCCCCATCATTTAGAGGATCATCTGACCCTGTGCTAGCTGAAGGGTGGATTAAAGGACTGGAGGAGATTTTTGATGTCTTGGGGTGTTCAGACAATCAAAAGGTTAGTCTTGCTATTTACCGTTTGGAGGGTGAAGCAGATCAGTGGTGGTCGATGGTTAAAAATATCAGGGACGCTGATGAGATTGATTCTCTCGATTGGGATGAATTCAAAGGTATGTTTCTTGAGAAGTATTTTTCTAAGGCTGTTCGACTTAGGATGGAAAAACAATTTTTGGAATTGAGGAAAGAGGAATACTCAGTGGATGCTTATGAAGAAAGGTTCACTCGATTGGAAAGGTATGCTCCAAATTTTATTTGAGACCTTGATAGTAAAATCAATCGGTTTTACTCAGGATTAAAGACAAAATATCAAAGGTATTTAGATTCTCAAGAGTTCAAGAGTTATGAAAATCTTGTTCGATGTGTTGAGATGGTTGAAATAGAGTTTTCCGATGATCAAGTGTTCTATAACAACCAATACAAGAAGAGACTGAGGTGGAAGGAGAAAGGAAAGAATTCTTCAAAAAGGTCTGACGGTAAGAAAACTAAGTTTCCAGTTTGTGATAAATGTGGTAAAAGGCATGCTGGGGAATGTCTTGTGAATTCTAGGAAGTGCTACTGATGTGGTAAGATGGGAAATAAGGCTCGTGATTACACTGAAAAAGATCAGGGTGATGGTAAGACCAAATTTGATTTATAGTTAGTGAAATGTTTTAAGTGCAATGAGATGGGTCATTATGCAAACGAGTGTCCGACAAAGAGCTCAAGTGATGGGAAGCAGTTAGACTAGAAGCATAAAGGGGTGGTGAAATCCTTTGAAACTACTTCAGTAGATGTTGGGCCATCAAATGAAGTGGTATCAGGTACTTTGTTTGTTTTTTCAGATTATGCTAGTGTGTTGTTTGACTCGGGGTCTACACATTCTTTCATCTATGAAAACTTTTCTAGTAAAATGGGAATACCATCTTAAGAAATGACTCCTGAACTTGTGGTAAAAACACCTGGGGGAAATGTTGAGGAAAAAAGAATTTATAATAATCTTTCTATCCTTATCCGTGGAAATAACCTACTTGCAAACCTTATTGTTTTACCTCTAGTAGAGTTTGATGTTATCCTGGGTATGGATTGGCTCTCTATTTACCATGCTAAGATTGATTGTATAGCTAAATAAGTTTCTTTTCAGAAAGAATTTCAGTTTGTGTACAATAATGAACCCTTACTATTGATAACGTATCAAGAGGATGAGAAACTTGTAAAATATGGAAATGAATGTTACCTTGCACATATTGTTGAAAACAAAGGAACTGTTCAGATTAATTATGTGCCAGTGGTAAATGAGTATCCTGATGTTTTTCATGAGGAGTTTCCTAGAATAATACCAGATCGGGAAGTTGAATTTACTGTCGACTTAGTTACTGATGCTAAGCCAATTTTAAAACCCCATTATCGAATGGCTCAAATTGAACTTTTAGAGTTGAAGGAGAAATTGCAAGATTTATTAGAGAAAGGGTTCATTCAACCTAGCACATCACCATGGGGTGCTCCTTTTTTATTTTTTAAAAAGAAAGATGGTTCTATGAGACTTTGAATTGATTATAGAGCCTTGAATAACATCCCTGTTAAGAAAAAATATCCTTTGCCTCATATCGATGATTTGTTTGATCAGCTCCAGGGAGCTCAGTATTTTTAAAAGATTGACCTAAGATCGAGGTACCATCAGTTGAAGGTAAAGGAAGCATATATTCCAAAGACCACGTTTCATACAAGATATGTCCATTATGAATTTGTAGTAATTCCTTTTGGGATAACCAGTGCACCTGCTGTATTCATGGACTTAATGAATAGAATTTTCCATGAGTTCTTGGATAAGTTTGTGGTTGTTTTCATTGATGATATTTTTGTGTTTTCTAAAAGTAAAGAGGAGCATGAAAGACATTTAAGGGTTATTTTTCAAACCTTAAAAGAAAAGAAATTGTATGGGAAATTTAGAAAGTGTGTGTTTTGGTTGCAACAAATTTCTTTCCTTGGTCATATTGTTACTAAAGATGGAATAAATGTTGATCCTGCAAAAACCAAGGCTGTGAAAGAATGGCCAAAAATCACAAATGTAACCAAGATTCGTAGTTTTCTTGGTTTGGAAGGATATTACCGAAGGTTTTTTATAAATTTTTCACGATTATCTAGTCCAATGACTAAGCTAACCCGAAAGGGTGTTATTTTTATCTGGACAAAAGAATGTGAGGATTGTTTTCAGGAACTGAAAATAAGATTGGTCAATGCTCTAGTTTTGGCACTACCTTCCAGGAATGGGGAGTTTGTTATCTATAGTGATGCTTCATTGAAAGGGAATGATTGCATTCTAATGCAGAATGATCAGGTAATTGCTTATGATTTACGATAGTTGAAAACTCATGAGGTAAATTACCCTACACATGATTTGGAATTAGCTACTGTTGTTTTCGCTTTAAAAATTTGGAGGCATCATTTGTATGGAGTAAAGTGTGAAATATATACCGTTTACAAAATTTTAAAGTATATATTCACTCAGAAAGAATTGAACATGAGACATAGGAGATGGCTATAATTAATCAAGGATTATGATTGTACAATTCATTACCATCCGGGAAAAGCAAATAATGCGGATGATGCTTTGAGTCAAAAAAGTAATGCTTGATTAACAATGCTGCATTTGGAACATGATCCTTTGGTTAAGGATTTGATGAACTTTGGCATAGAAGTTGTTGGTGCAGGATTTCCTTTTGTTTTGTTTCAGGTATTAGTGAAATCTTTTCTTTCATATAGAATTAAGCAAGCAAAAAAAAAGACAGTGAGTTGCAGAAAAAGGTAGAGCTAGTTCAGAAGGGTAAGTTTCCGGAATTCAACATTCATAAAGATTGTTTTTTGAGATTTGGGAAGAGATTATGTGGGCCTTGTGATTCACAGTTGAAGAGAGAGTTGTTATGTGAAGCTCATAGTTCTCCGTTTTCAGTTCATCCAGGAAGTACTAAGATGTATAGAGATCTTCGGGAGTATTATTGGTGGGACAGAATGAAAAGGGATATTGCTGATTTTACTGTGAAGTGTTTGACATGTAAATAGGTTAAAGAAGAGAGGCAGTTACCGAAAGGGATGCTTCAGCCTCTACCAGTACCAGAGTGGAAATGGGAGAATATATCTATGGACTTTGTTGTGGGATTGACGAAGACACCTTGAGGTAATAATGAAATCTGGGTTATTGTTGATCTCTTGACTAAATACGCTCATTTCCTTGCTATAAGAGATACTTTTTCTGTAGATCAACTTTTCCGTTTGTATCTTAAAGAGATAGTCAGGTTACATGGAGTTCCCCTCTCCATTGTATCTGACCGTGATCCCAGGTTTACTTCTAACTTTTGGAAAGGCCTTCAGAAGTCATTGGGTACTGAATTAAATTTTAGTACAACTTTTCATCCTCAATCAGATGGGTAGTCAGAACGAACAATTCAGACATTGAAGGATATGCTACATGCTTGTTTGATGGATTATCAGGGAAGTTGGGACCAAAATCTTTCTTTGGTTGAGTTTTCTTATAATAATAGTTTTCATTCAAGTATACAGATGGCACCATTTGAGGAATTATATGGGAAACGGTGTCGAACTCTAGCTTTTTGGGATGAAGTGGGTGAAAGGAATTTTATGGGACCAAAATTGGTAGAAGGGTTGGCATAAAAAGTTCAGCTAATACAGAAACACATGAGAACAGCTCAAAGTAGGAAGAAGAGTTATGCGGACAACAGGAGGAAGGATCTCTCTTTTGAGGTAGGTGATCATGTTTTTCTCAAAGTATCTCCATGGAAAAGTGTTATGAAATTTGGTAAGAAAGGAAAGCTGAGTCAAAGGTTCATTGGACCATATGAAATTTTTGAGAGAGTTGGATTAGTTGCATACCGAGTGGCTTTACCTCTGAGTTTATCTTAGGTACACAATGTTTTTCATGTTTCAATGTTAATGAAGTACATGCCAGATCCATCTCATGTTTTGAGTGCAGAGGTGGTTCAGCTGGAAGAGAATCTATCTTATGAGGAACAACCAGTCCAGATTCTTAACCACATGGAGAAAGTATTGCGGAATAAGGTGATTCATCAAGTAAAGGTTTTTTGGAAGAACCACTTGAGTGAAGAGTCAACATGAGAATATGAAAATGCAATGATGGATAAATACCCCCACTTATTCGATAAGTAAACAAATTGCGGGGAAACAATTTTCTAAAGAGGGGAAGGATGTAACATCCCAAGTGAGTAATGGATAATATATATTTTTATCTATGTCTATTTATGAATTAGATAGTTTTTAGAGGCTTAAAATGAGAATAAATCCAATCTTAAGCATGGAATACACTAATATTTTTAAAAGATTGTTTTACTGCCTTTTGATGGAAAACCATTTTTTAAATAATAATTTTGACAAATTTATAAGCTCTATTTTTCAAAATAAACTTATTCTTTATTATTGGGACATTGAAATTTACATTTGATAATTTTTTGGTATTTTTCTAACAATGTTCATTTTTTAATGAATAGTGAAAAATACTGTATTTTACATCAAAACTACTTTTTCATATAATTTAATTATATGGTAAAATTATCTTTCTAATTGGTTTTAAAGTTTAAATAGAATATATTTTTACCACTTAATCCAATAATGGTCATTATAATTAATTTCACTTTGGAATTGGGTATAAACTAATGCCAAACTTTTCATAGATATTCTTTCAAAAAAACCCGCTATTTGTTTTGACAACGGGAATTATTTTTTAAATTAATTATTGCAATTTATGTGTTTAGAATTTGGTAAAATGGATTCCATATTTGTAATCAGAATTTCTAAATTATGTAATTAAGACTCTTTTGTTTTTGGACTTTGTGAATAGTAACGACGGTAATTATCGTTAATTATCTTGATTAATTAGTAATCGGGTAGTTAAGGATAATAAAATAATATAATAATAATAAACAAATGACACCAAAATGTGTCCTAATACTACTGGTTGTTTCATGGCCGACCGTGGGATGCCTTGTGCCAAACTTGGGGACCCCATGGAATCACTTTTGTGTGATAATGACTTTTTATCTTTTTATTTTTTAAAGAAAGTAAATATAACAAAGAATGTATCACCTGAGTAAAACATTTTTAATTTTGTCTACATAAATGATATCTTGGACTATAAATAGTCATTGGAAAGCTAAAAATATTTCCTACATCATAGTATTTTTTTATAATTTTTAGACATTAAATAAAGTAAATTATACATGAGACCATGATGATGCAGTGATTACCTCATTATTTAACGATTTACATAAAATGAAAAGATAATGTAAAATATAAGACCTAAACATGTAAAAACCCTATTTTATGGGTGTATTTAGAACCCTTATCACATTATCCTCGAAATAAATCAATACGGGACCTTTATAATCCGAAAATAATTTGAAAATAAAGTAACATTTTATACCTTTCCAAGAGTGGCCCTCCTCTCCTCTTATAAAATGCCCCCACCTCTACCTCCTTACCCACACCTCTCAAGCCTTTGGATCGGTGAATCTATGCCCATTTTGTCTCTACACATACCTCTATTCATCCTAGAAGCCTTACCTTAGGCAAAAATCTCTTCAATAAACCCTTTTGGTTCAAACCAAGAGGAGTTACCTGATTCAAAGGTAAAGTCTTCTCTAATGATCTTTTGTTTTATTTTGCTTCTCCAACCCCCTAAACTCTTTTTATTCATTTATTTTGTAACAACACCAGTATCTTAAATATACTAGGATGTTTTTATAAGAAGTATTCGAGCTATACTTAAACACACCTACATCTAATGGTTAAATAACATACTGTTTCCGTGGATGGTGAATTTCTGTCTCACGAAACGATTATTGTTCCACACTCATATAACACCTTCAAAGGTGTCCATTAAGATGTCACTATATTTATATATGATTTATAATATGTTTCTTTTTTTACTTAAGCTTCTGTATTTTTCATTTATTTCATACCTTTATGGTTTCCATTATTGGTAAACGCGATATCTTCATTTTAGGAAGTGCGGACTACCGCCCCCTCAAAGTGATTTGATTCGTTAATGCCTTATGTGGGACGTATAAAGGATAGAGTTAATGATATTATATATGATATTATAATATAATTATAATATATCTTTATGTCATTATTATTTCATCCCATTAAATAGGAAATAGAAATGGAAGTAGCGTTCATGCGTACGTACGGCTAACCGTCTCCATGAACGGTGCATTTCATTTATTACCTCTAAATGTTATGTAATATTATAAATGAATGTATATACTAGATATATATGATATATATGATATCTAAATCTTGAATATAATTCTGTATATAATGGATATTTTACCACATGAACAACTTGTAATTATAAAGAGTTTATTTTTGACTCAAGTACCAATGATCAACAAAGCGACCATTATTAACTTAAATAATTACATAGTGTTAATAACATGGTAGTAAGTGATATAAAAGGAATAATGAACTTGAAAAAGGTTCTTAAGAAATTATAAATTAACTCAAGTTTATTATTCAGGATATTAAATAACGATCGAGTCAAGTCAGACTCGAGGTATGGGACTTCGTCTCAATATCCTTTCATTGAGGCATATTTTGTTTTATACACAACTTTCTTTTATACGGTGTATAAACCCCTTTGAATTTTAAATTTATTCAAAAAGAATCTTTTTTATATGAAGCATTTTACTAAATTACAAAAGGGAATGTTTTTGTCGTACGTATGCGGCGACAACGACTTCTCCGCCACCGTGACCATTATTTGAGTTTCAGCTTCCTCTACAAGCCATAACTTTTTTTTAAATGAAAAATAAATACCATGTTTTACTTTTATTTTATTTTGGTATTGAAAATGGTTTTCATAATGTTTTTATTATATCAATGTGTTGTATTGATATCTTTTTATTGAAATCTAGAAAAGTTATGTTTCCTTTATGTATGTTTTATGTGATACGATTATGTTATGGTTCTTGGGAATTGTTATGAAGACGGGTGGTTCTGTGATAAACTAAGGGCGGGTGAACCCGATATAGCTCTCCAATGCATTGGGTAATGCGAAGGAGTTAAATGTTAAGGTTTCTCCAAAGATATTTAGGGAATATACTGTGATGGGTATTCCAAATGTAATAATGAGGGTTACTCCCTACGTAAGAATGTTATGAATGCCTCAAGTTACCTTTATGTCTTATGATTTATTCATGATTTGATGAGGTTTGTTAAAATTATTATGTTTTATGAGCAAAGTATGATTTCATACATGGACTAATGTTTTCTTTTCGTACTTTTATATCCCTTACTGAGCTTTTTTATGCTCATACCATGTTTTTGAAATGTTTTTCCCAGGTCAAGGGAAAGGTACATGATGTGATGATAGTGTCAAGGAAGTGTTAAGAAAGAATCCATGTTTTATTTTAAATATGTTTCTGTTGATGGAAAAAATGAGTACTAACTTTTATGTAACCACTTTTTTTAAATGTGGAATGTAATGCATGTTTTATGATCTAATTCTCTAAAAATCTAAACCTGAAAATATCCTCAACGTGTATTCTTGAAATAACTCAAGATTAAGTATTGTTTAAGTCTAGGGCCTTATAAGTACTTCCCAAAGGGTTTTTCTGCTTATTAGTTATTTTACTTGACTATTGGTGTTGATCACTGTTGTGTATCATCTTGCTTTACTGCTTACTGTTTTGTTGTTGTTGCTTACTGATTATTGTACATTTACCTGCCATATACTCACTGACTATTAGGCACAGATCTTTAGGTGAATGCCTACTGGGATTTAGTCTCACACCCTATTTGGGTCATGCTTTTGGGCCCAAACAGACTATGTTGTTGCTGGTATAGACATGGGAAATCTCCCTTCGACTTCCGGTACTTGATTGCTTGGAGCAGGGGAGAATGAGACCAAGCTTTGGCTTGTGATGCTGAGGAGCTGTCTTATTTTCTTTTGTACTTGTTTCGGTATTGTAGTGTTTTCCAGCATTGTTACTTGTTTGGATGCTTTCCTAGTTATGTATCATGAATTAATTCATATATACATATGTGCTCCAGTTCGTTGATTTATTCTTCCGCTGTTCATGTTGTTGGTTATTACTGCTTCGGCTATTGCATGTTTATTTTTCTTTCACTGTGTACTCTGCCAATGAGGGAATAGTTTCCCCACTATCACACCCAAGGCCCTCACTGCTAGTCGGCAGCCTCTGGCGTTTGGGGAAATGCACTTGAGACCATGTGACCAACCGGGTACAGGGCGCATCTGGGTGGCTTCTGGAACCGGGATGTTACAAAGTGGTATTAGAGGAATTCTTTTCTCTTGCTTTACTGTTTGGAGACTTAGCTAGGGATAGGATGAATTTTTTATTTGGTAATAAGCTATGCCCGGGAGTAGCTAACCAATGTACATGGAAAAGTTATACTACCTCGTTTATTGCGGTTTTATGGTTTTGAGATTTTACGGTTGATATGATTTCACCTAGAGTGATTCACATGCTTTGTTCTGTTATTGTTGTTATTATGGTTCTATTTCTGTCACAACCCGATTAGATGAGGGTATGCCATCTCATGCATCATATAGGCACTTGTATAAATCACATGCCATGCATTCTTGCCATGCCATCTAGGGTGAATTAGCAATTGCATGATGTTGTGATAGACTTTGTGTAGATTATGCATACTGTTGTGATAGATACTTGATAGAATCCTTACTGTTGTGATAGAGAAATTGATTGTGTTGTACTTTGCTTTAATGAATTCCAAATTTTTATTCTTGAGGTGTTATGGGCCCTCTTGAATCAGAAATTGGTGGATCATGATCCTGTTTTCTCTTGTACAAGATTCTAGGAGATGCCAATCTTTGATTCACGGGGAGTATGGGCCCTCATGGATCAAAATTTGGCACCTCTTTGACTTGTTTTCAGTGTTTCTGGGCTTCTGTGCAGTTTCTGAGCTACTACCCAGAAAAAACAAGAATACACGGCGTGTACTTTCTGGATACACACCGTGTAGTTTTCAGGTCGTGTCTTTGACCGTGTGAGCAGAAACACAGTGTTGTGAAAATAACTTCAGGAACACGCCGTGTACGACAGGTACACGCCGTGTAGTTTAGAGCCGTGTAATCGGCCATGTCACGAACAACACAGGTCAGTGTTACCTTCTCTTAGACACACCGTGTGGTTTTCGAAACACGCCGTGTAGTCTTGTTCAGGTACCCGGTCGTGTTACGAACAACACGGGATGATGTCACCTTCTTCTATACATGCCGTGTTTGTTCGGAACACGCCATTTAAGGGTCAGCCTTGTAGACAACCGTGTAACTAACAACACGGGCCACCGAGACCTTGTCTAGTACACGTCGTGTCCCTTCGGAACATGCCGTGTAGTCTGGGGCTAGTTTGGGCCGTGTGGGTTAGCCGTGTAAGGAGACTCGGGTAGGGGTTTAGAGTTCAAGTACACGCTGTGTATGGGGACAACATGTTGTGTAGTTTTGGGTGTTACACGACCATTAGGGCAGGAATACACACCCATGTTAATGGATTAAGCGGACACGCCGTGTAGTTTTTATACATGTCGTGTAGTCGTGTTTTGTAAAACTTGATAGTTTCTTCCCCCTGTTCCCGTTTTGTACTCCTGTGTTTTCAGTCATTGTTAATCCTGATCTAAGGTATGCTTTTGATCTTTCAGAGCTATGCCTTCGAGACGTCCTCTGGTTGTACGTCAGTTTCTAGATGGTGATCAGACACCAGATATGGCCGATCAGGGACCTCCTTCAGATCCTCCTGCTGTGCCAGCCTGGCACCAACAGTTATACCCATCGCAGGTGACAATGCGCAGTTCAGGGAGGACTTCTTGAGGATGATACAGACCTTTCAGGGAGCACCACCTCCTGCCCCGTTGATGGCTGAGTTGACGCGGGTTTTCCAGTAGCAGCATCCTCCTAATTTTTTGGGAGATGGAGGACCCCAGGCTGTAGAGTCGTGGATAGAGGCCACACTGAACATCTTTGAGCACCTAGAGATCCCTCCAAAGAAAAGGGTAAAGCTGGCTACTTATATGCTCCAGGACACTGCCAAGAGGTGGTGGGAGGTGATCTCACAGTCAGGGCGTCAACAGAATATGTCATGGTATGATTTTCGACACACCTTCTATGACTAATTCTACCTGGAGACCCTGAGGGCCAATCGAGCCCGGGAGTTTATGAGTCTGCAGTAAGGTACTCTTTCTGTTATGGAGTACTTTTCTCGCTTCACTAAGCTGCAACGTTTCACACTGATCCTAGCAGGTGATGAGTTGTTTCTTGCTAGGATGTTTAAGGACGGACTCAGGAAGGAGATCCGTTCTTAGGTGAATATCTTCTAGTTTACTTCTATATCCTCCATCGTCAACTAGGTGCTGATCACTGAGCACAATCTGTGGGATTCTGGAGTAGTGATCCAGGGCGGTTCAATATCCAGGGCGGGTGTTCCTCCTACGAAGAGTAGGAAGTGTCGCAGAGAGTCTTCTCGAGAAGATTGGAGTTCGCAGGATGCGTCTTCTAGCAGCCAGGTTGTATGCTACCAGTGCGGTAGGAGTGGGCATACTTGGCCTCAGTGCCAGAGTGATCCGATGGAGTTCCAGTCATGTGGAAAGATGGGCCATCTTCAGCGTTTCTATCACATCTTCTCACCTTCAGTTAGTGGTAGGGGTTCCTCTATGACCCCACGTTCTAGAGATGCTTCAACAGTTTCTCACCAGTCTGATAACTGGAGTTCTTCTGGCCATTCAGGCCGAGGGGGAGGTCGCGGCCATGGTGTTCAGTCACCAGGTTATCAGCGACAACAGAGTGGATCAGCTCAGAGCAGTCAGCCAGGGGCACAGGGCCGCGGTGTAGGCCAGTCATTCGTCGTGGAGCAGACCTATCAGGAGCAGGATCCCGACCCTTCTACAGTTCGAGTTACATCTTAGTAGCCTCAGTTTTATCTTCAGCTCTTTTAGATACTGGTACTTCCCATAGCTTTATCTTTGTTGCTATGATGGAGAGCCTTGGGCTCTGTATCTTTTCACCTGCCGACTTGTTGACTTTGGACACACCGTTGGGAACGAGGACATCTAGCGTACGCCAGTGCAGAGAGTGCCCTCTTGAAGTTGTGAGGTGTCATTTCTTATGGGACCTCTGTCCTAGAGATGACGGGCTATGACATCATTCTCGGTATGGACTAGTTGGTTCCCTTCCAGGCAGTCGTCGATTTCTATCGTCGTAGGGTGAGTTTCGTATCACCAGAGGGTAGATACTTCCTTCATAGAGGCGAGTGGGATGTCCAGGCGGGTAGAGCTGGACCAGAGCATCATGGGATAGGGGAAGTTACCGACTAGATTGCTAGTATTTATCTGTATGACCAGGGGACTTCATAGTTATACTTTCCTCCAGTGGTGGATCGTTTCAGGGATGTATTTCCAGGGGACTTTTCAGGTTTACCTCTGGAGCGTGAGGTATACTTCTCGATTGATCTCATTCCAGGAGTGGCACCGGTGTCCATTCCTCCTTATAGGATGGCTACACCTGAGTTCTAGGAGCTCAAGAAGCAGTTGGAGGAGTTGCAGGCAAAAGGTTTCATCAGACCCAGTACTTCTCCTTGGGGTTCACCTGTCCTGTTTGCGAAGAAGGCAGACGGTACCCTTCGGCTTTGTGTGGATTATCGAAATCTGAACCAGTTGATAGTCATGAACCGATATCCCTTTCCAAGGATCGATAACCTCTTTGATCAGATTCAAGGAGCCCGGGTGTTCTCGAAGATTGATTTGAAGTCCGGTTATCCTCAGTTGCGCGTTAGACCATCAGATATACCTCTGACAGCTTTCAGGAGCATGTATGGTCTTTACGAGTATACAATCATGTCGTTCGGTCTCACGAATGCACCTACAGTCTTCATGGAACTGATGAACCGAGTTTTCCATCCGTACTTGGACTCTTTTGTTGTGGTCTTCATGGATGATATCTTGGTGTATTCTCACACTCGACACGACCATGCCACACATCTTGAGATCATTTTGAGTACACTGAGAGAGCATCAACTGTATGCTAAACTCTCGAAGTGCCACTTTTTGATGGATCAGATTCACTTCTTGGGTCACGTCATCTCAGAGACACGAGTTTCAGTGGACCCAGAGAAAGTGAGAGATGCAGTATCCTGGGAGCAGCTGAAGAACATCTTTGAGGTGCAGAGTTTCCTAGGGCTGGCTGGATACTACAGACACTTTATTCAGGACTTCTCGTGCCTAGAAGCACCGTTGAAAGGTCTAACCAAGGAGGGGGAAAAGTTTATATGGTCATATTCTTGTGAGTCCGCCTTTCAAGAGCTGAAAGGGAGGTTGACGTCAGCACAAATACTAGTCTTCGCAGAGCCGATCAAGGGATATACTGTTTACTGTGATTCTTCAGGTATCGGACTGGGAGCTGTGCTTATGTTTGGATATGGAGTCGTTGCGTATGGGTCTCGACATTTGAGGCCACACGAGAGGAACTACACGACGCACGATCTGGAGTTGGCAGTAGTTGTTCATGCCTTGCGCTGTTGGAGACACTATATTCTGGGAGAGCACTTTCTGGTTTTCACCGACCACAAGAGTCTCAAGTATATCTTCACTCAGCATGATCTAAATCTAAGACAACATAGGTGGGTCGAGTATCTTCAGTCTTTCGACTTTGAGCTCGCCTATACGCCGGGAAAGGGAAACGTGGTGGCTGATGCATTGAGAAAGAGAACTCAGATTCAGGCAGTTTAGGAGGCCATCAATGAGTGGAAGCTTATGGCTCTATTATCTGAGATGCACTTGGAGGTGCACGACAGATAGGGGAAGACTTTCTTTTCTTTAGTAGCTGTTACCTCTACACTTCTTGATCAAGTACGAATGAGGAAGCTATCATACTCAGAGGCCTTGTTTCTGCGGGAGAGTGTGTCAGGAGGGGACCCTCTTCCTGGATGGACAGTGGGCGAGGATGAGACCTTGCATTTCCAGGGACGCACATGGGTGCCAGAAGACATGCACGAGGAGATGATGCGGGATTTTCATTCCTCAGTTTGGGCAGTTCATCCTGGCATCCCCAAGATGTATCGGGATCTTCATCGCCAGTACTGGTGGCTAGGTATGAAGAGAGATGTTGCTGGGTTTTTCATGAGATTTTTACTTGTCAGCAGGTGAAAGCAGAGCATCAGCGACCAGCAAGGCTTTTACATCTGTTACCCATTCCGGATTGAAAGTGGAACGATGTCGCGATGGACTTCGTGACTGTGTTACTGAGGTCACCTCGGGGAAGTGATGCTGTTTGGGTCGTCGTCGACAGGCTTACGAAGGTTGCACACTTCTTTCCGATCAAGGATACCTTCAGTGTTGATGATCTTGGATGAATGTAAATCAGAGATATTGTACATCTATATGGAGTTCCACACTCCATTGTTTCAGACAGTGATGTGCACTTTACCTCTCGGTTCTAGCAGGGACTTCAGAAGGCTTTGGGTATACATGTAATTTTGAGTATAGCATACTGTCCCTAGACTGATGGCCAGTCCGAGCGCATGATCCAGGTGCTTGAGGATATGCTCCGAGATTGCATTCTAGACTTCACCACTTCTTGGGAGAAGCATATACCTCTGGTAGATTTCACCTACAACAACAGTTTTTAGGTGACTATTAAAATGGCACCATACAAGGATTTGTACGGTAGGCCATGCCGATCACCCTTATACTGGCTGGAGGCAGGAGAGGCAACTTTGCTGGGACCTCGTCCTGTTCAGGAGACTTCAGAGCAGATAGCGCTAATTCGGAAGTGGATGGCTACAACATAGTCTTGGCAGAAGTCTTATACTGATCAGTAGAGACAACATCTGGAGTTCGAGCTCAGAGATCAGGTTTTCCTGTGTGTCGCACCGAGGTTGGGACATAAGAGGATTCAAGGACATGGTAAGCTTTCACCGAGGTACGTCGGGCTGTTTGAGGTGTTGAAGAGAGTTGGGCCAGTTGCCTATCAGTTGCAACTAACTCAGAGGTACCGGGCTATGCACGACATCTTCCACGTCTCTCAGCTCCGATGTTACTTTTCAGACCTGTCTCATGTCTTTCAACCCGAGGAGGTTGAGCTCGAAGTGGATGCGTCCTTTGAGGATCATCCCATCCGGATTTTCAATCGCAGTACGAAGGTTCTCTGAGGCAGGTCTGTTCTTATGGTACGGGTGCTATGGCAGCATGGGCGAGTACAGGACGAGACTTGGGTGAGGGAGGTTGAGGTTCGATCGCAGTGGCCAGAGATGTTCAGGGTTTCTTCTTCTGCGCCACTCTAGGGAAATTCGGGGACGAATTTCTTTAAGGGGGGGAGTTTGTAAGAATCCGGATCTTTGTTTCGGGTATGTCTTTCTTTTTCTGGAGTTTTTGAGAATTTTTGGAGTTTCTAGAAATTTTTGAAGTACATGCCGTGTACTTTATGAGTACATGCCATGTACACTTTTCCTGCTCAAAACCGTGTGCTGGACATGTCTGGACCACACATACAGTGTGTAGGGGTGACGTGGAGGCCGACTTTGGTGGAGTACTGAAAAACCCACTACATGCCGTGTACTTTAAAAATACATGCCATGTACTTTTCTTTTTTTCACTAAATGGACCGGGGTCACGCCTCATTGTCATAAACATCTTCTTATAGGTCTGGTTCGACCGAGAGATGCCGCACGACCACGAAACTTCTCCGGATTCACGATCCTCCATCCTTTCTCCGATTAAAACACCGTCGATTGCGTTGGAAGCACAACGGTGAGTTCTCCCTTCTGCTTGAGCTTTATTTTCCTATTCTTCCTCTTTCTCGAGTTATCTAAGGTTGAATGTTTGGTGTGTTTTCTCAGATCTATGATGTTATAGGGAGAATCAATCATCGTGGTTCAAGTATATCGATCTCCTAGGATAACGTGGGTGGTTTGTTCCTTACCGTTCAAAGTCTTTGAGTTTTATGCGCAAATTCCACCAATACTCGTGAACGGGGTATTGCGTGTTTACCTTTTACCCTTGTTGTTTTCATGCCTTGATAGTATGATTGTGTAGTGGAAAATTTACCATGTTAGAGGATATTTTGTTGTGCTTGTATGTATTTTTCCTTGCTTTGTTCTGTTTACGACCTTGAGTCTCATTTTACTTTGGTTGTTACACATGTTTCCATGCCTTGCAGTTATAGGTTGAAGTGAAACTCATGAAATGCTTGTTTCCTTGTAGACTGTTTAGCTAAGTAGCTCTATAGGTGTACTTTGGTTATCCAAGTAGCTCTATAGGTGTACTTTGGACTTATAGCATTATTTTGCACTGACTGGCACAGGGCTGAGAGAACCTGGTGCTATAGACTATAAGGGATAGACCGAGTGAGCTTCCAAGAGAGTCTTAGACATTATAGACAATAGGGGATGGACCGAGTGATCTCTCAGAGAGTCTTGGATATTATAGACTACAGGAGGGTAGACCGAGTGAGCTTCCTTAGATAGTCTTACCTTGTTTGAATCTCTTTAAGAACCTTCCCAGGCTAGAGGAGGAATTGACCGAGTGAGATTTCTTAGAGAGTCTATGGTATACCTGAGGATATAGGAGGAATTGACTGAGATATCTTCCTCAAAGAGTCTCTAGACCTTGGGTCTATGAGGGTTAGACCGTGTGATCTTCCTCAGAGAGTCCCTGACTACCCTAGACTATAAGGGGAATTTACTGAGTGTGCTTCCCCAGAGAGTCTCATAAATTCATATGACCAAAACAGAGGGGTTATGCTGAGCGCACTGCCCAGAGGGTTGTGGTAATTCTTGGATAGGACCAGAGGGGATGGCTGCGAGTACTTCTCAGAGGGTTTTCCTGCTTGTTAGTTGTTTTACTTCACTATTGTTGTTGATCACTATTGTGTATCATCTTTCTTTACTGCTTACTATTTTGCTATTGTTGATTATTGCTTATTGTACATTTACCTGCCATATACTCACTGACTATTAGGCATAGATCTTTGGGTGAATGCCTACTGGGATTTAATCTCACACCCTATTTGAGTAATGCTTTTGGGCCCAAACAGACTATGTTGTTGCAGGTATAGATATGGGAAAGCGCCCTTCGACTTCCTATACTTGATTTCTTGGAGCAGGGGAGCATGGGACCAAGCTTTGTCTTGCGATGCTATGGAGCTGTCTTATTTTCTTTTGTACTTGTTTTGGTACTATAGTGCTTTCCATCATTGTGACTTGTTTGAATGATTTCGTAGTTATGTATCATGCATCATTTCATATATACATATGTGCTTCAGTTTTTTGATTTAGTCTTCCGCTGTTTATGTTGTTGGTTATTACTACTTCAACTATTTCATGTTTATTTTTCTTCCATCGTGTACTCTACCAATGAGGGCATAGTTTTCCCACTATCACACCCAAGGCCCGTTCTGCTAGTCGGTAGCCTCTGGTGTTTGGGGAAATGCGCTTGAGGCCATGTGACCAACCGGGTACGGGGTGCCTCTGGGTGGATTCCGGAACCGAGAAATTACATCTTCAAAGTAAAATTAGTGAAATTATATTATTATACATCTAATTTAGGTTATTAGGATCAATTTTTCTTTGAATTTTGATATAAAAACTTTTTATACTTAAGAAAAAATTTTCTTTGGAAAACTATTTTTTGTCGCAGTTGAGGGTTTAATTTTAAATTAAATTCTACCACATAGGTGAATTGAATAAGTTAAAATGAATTAAATTATTAAATCAAAATAATTAATATTATTTAATAAGTTAAACTTAATTTTTGGACATAATTAATAGTAAAAAAAATAAAAATATGTTACCATGGTTAATGTTTAAACGGGTTTACCGGGGGGGGGGGGTGTTGAACCAAAAGATAAGGGTAATTTCTCAAATAAGAACATTATATACCATATTTTATGGAAATATATATACCTTATCCTATCTTATATTATATCTATGCGCATTTGGAGTAATTTTTATTTGGAATAACATTCATCTGGTATTCTTTTAGGAAATTTCCAAGTGGGTCCCATCTCTTACTTATAAAAAGACACATCCTATCATCTACTATCCAAAATTAAAGATTATTTTGATTCATTAATAACCTATAATATTCTTATTCTTACATACCTAACCATTAACTAGAGTCCATGGTATAATATGAAAATCATCATAGGAAGGCTTTAGGTTTAATCCTAAAGAAGTTGTTCAAAGAAGAGGTATAGTTCATAACCATGGATTTATAATTTATTATTCTACCTCTTTGAAATATTATTAAATTATTATGAAAAACTAATAATATTTTATACCATATAACAATATGTTATTATGTTAATTTCATAACCTATATCCATATGCTCTTCCATCAAATGAGATACAAAACCGTCAATCGTGTGTACGACAGACTACTACCTCGTGAACCCATGTAATTTTTTCCATAACATCTTATCATGGATGGATATAATGATGTATTAAATATTTATATATGATATTTATCACATAATTATACTCCTATAATTATAATCTCACTTATACTATCTTAATTTATAATCCATTGGAAAACAATAACATCGTTTGTGTGTACATGTGGACTACCGCCTCCACAAAGCATTGCGATTTTTTTTCAATTTATTTTGACATAGATGATAATAAAGATATATTTAATGAATATATATGATATATATGATATATATGATATATACGATATGAAAAATATTATGTAAAGGTGAAATATTTTTTACCTTTTTTTCATTTCATCTATTAGAAAATGGAAACAACGTTCATGCATACATACAGCCTACTGTCTCCATGAGGGATGTAATTAATTTATATATATAAATTTTAGGGGTATATAAAAAATATATTAAATTAATATATATAATATTTATATAATTATCAAAATCTAGGTGGCTCTGAAACTATGATAAAATTACAAGGACCAAAACTATCAAACAAAGACATACATGAAAAATGAATAAGTTATCACCCAGAATAGTGATTTTAACAAATAATTGTTAATAAACCGGTGATAAAATAGTATATGTAAAAAATAAGTGGTATGATATGTATGATTATGGTTTTTAATATATTTATAATAAACCGATAATTATTATCCAATATTTTTGAATGTGTACAAATAAATTCGATACTTAATGTAAGAGATTTTAATCTCACATTTATTTCAATGAGACACATGTGATATTCACCACTTCTTTGTTTTATGTTTTGTATATAATACCCATAAATGCATTATAATATTATTCATTTTAAATTTATTTATATTTACATATCCATACAAGGTTATTTCTTTCATGGGTATTATGATTCAAAATTCTTTAAAGTAGAAAGGGTTTTATGTCATAGTCTCATTATTTATCAAGATTGTTTATGATTATACTT
Source organism: Viscum album (assembly GCA_963277665.1). Taxonomy (NCBI): domain Eukaryota; kingdom Viridiplantae; phylum Streptophyta; class Magnoliopsida; order Santalales; family Viscaceae; genus Viscum; species Viscum album. Next base: position 1,625,803,689 of record OY728156.1, on the reverse strand, counting down.
ACAATGAATAAATATTATGATATAACTCTTAAAAAACTCATGAATTTTATCCTCATATTTTATTTTTGGGTTATTACATGTTTTTCATTCATTTTCCTCTCTTTAATAACTAAATAGACCAAAATAATTTTGTTAAGAAAATAGACTTTATTTATGACAACCCTGCTTTTTATTACAACTTAAACATGCTTTATTACATAAAACATCACTTGATACAACAAATAAGATCAAGAGGTTTAGTGTCTTTGGGGATTAGGATCATTACATAAAAACTTTAAACTTGAAATACAAAATCCTTATTGAAAACTTCCTTTACATGACCACTACATTCCTTCGTACTTAGCATTGCATGAGATAACCTGAGGACATGCATAAGAAAAGGGTGAGCTATAAAGCCCAGTAAGGGAGTACACAATGAATAACATGAGGAGTACAATACATGTTAGGCAATAGGCATATCAATAGAGCATAAGAGAGACATGAACATAAAGGCATGATAAAGCATGATAATCATAACATGGAAATGTGGCAACAACACTTAACATTGAATTAGCATGAGCCAAGGCTCATTGCACATGGAGCATGAGTAAACCCTCATTGCACTTGAAGCACGAGTAAACCCTCGTTGCACTTGAATTAGCATGAGTCAACACTCATTGCACATGACGTATCATGATACTATACTTTACCCAATGCATTGGAGCGCTATAAAGGGCGCACCATTCTTAAACATTTCATTTCATGCATAAGTGTGCCACATGGATCATAAAACATGGATTCATAAAACATAATCATTTATTCCACGATAAAGGGATGTGGAATTCATACATGAAACTTTATAATCAATAAGTAAATGTGCATAAAGGTGAATACCATTGATGGAGAAATGGGCATGGTATTCACTACACAATGACATTGGCTTGGAAAATCGGTGCGATTTCGGCAGCGTAACGGCGTTACATAAGAATTCAAAAAAAGGTTGATGAGAGAGAAAGGGGTTCCTCATCATATTTACATGAAATGGACAGTAAGGAAGTCATATAGATACATGTCTCAACAATATAAATGGAATTTAGATTCATGATACAAAAGTATTGCTTGAATATAAAAGAAGAGAAAAAGGTTTCTTTCGGAATTTCGGCATAGTAATAGGTGTACATGGGAGGCATTTAATGAGAGAGAAAGGGGTCTCCCATCATTCAAACAAGAATAGGGCAGTATGGGAGAGGTGAAAAACCATACCCCAACATTCATAATTGAAAATAAAAGGGAAATACAACTTAAAGAAAATTGACAAAAGTGAGAAAGGAAGAAAAACCCTTACTTGGAAGTGTGCTTCCAAAGACTAGAGAGAGGCTTGTGAGAGGCTTCTTGGGAGATTGGGGCACCTTGGGAGGATTCTAGAGAGGGTAGGGCAGAGGTTGGATGAACTTCAAGGGCTTTGAGTGAGGAGGAAGTGGGAGCTTGGGTGGGTTTATATAGGAAAGGTGAGAGAATTCTTTATTATTTAGGTTTGGGACCCCTTATATTAAAATAGTCCAAACCACAAACCCTCCCATGGTATTTGCCCATGGTTTCTGGAAAAGGAAAGAGGAAAACAATATTTTACAAGGCCAAGGTCCGAACTTATTAAAAAATTAGGGTTGCTTATGTGGAGGTGAGTCACACTCCCATGGAAATTAATTTAAAAAGGCAAAGTGTTGAATAAGTCTTGAGGGCTCCATTAATGCTTTGAAAAGTGAGTCAAACAAACCCAAAAACTCATTATTTTAATGATAAAACACATATTGGCGGAACATAAGGATTATGGTATATTATTACATCACCATTGGGTCATTATGATGTCATAAAACACATTATATATTTAAATGGTATTTAATTTTTGCCCAAAAATTTGACTGTCTCAGAAAATTATGAAAAATTCACCGTTAGATAATTTCGACGTCCTGATTCCAAAAATAATATTTATTTTATCTAAATAATTTTCTAAATATGTTAATTTTCACTTTTAAAATAAAAACCGACATTTATAAAAAATTCACGGGTTTTGACAGAAATGGCTTTCAAACCTTAATAAAAATTTTAATTGCATTCATAAAATTATAAGATCATTTATATTTAATAAAAATTAATTTAATATTAATAATAATATTTTATTAAAATATTATTTAATTTAAAAATCCTTTAATTTAATAAAATATAATTCATAATTAAATAATAACTAAAAACACCATTTGTACTATAAAAACTAATTACAATGTATCAAAAAAAATATATATATATATTCATTATTATACACAAAAAATAATGTACATGAACATGGTGCTACTTATTTGTTACATAACCCCTTAAAATATCCGCATAAGACCTAAGGGTAAGGTGCGCGATGGTGACAGACTCTTGGGGCTGCTCGGATAACATCGCTCGAGTGGTAATCTCTATCAACTTCCATTTTTCCCGTAGATGATCACGTTCGAGCTTGACTTGATGAAGCTCAGCTTGGGCTTGGTCAAGGGAAAAGCCCAGAGATGCCACCTCTTTTCCGAGCTCCGACAAATGGGCTTTGTAAGGGGAAATTCTACTGGATGAGGCCATCACTTCCTTTGTCTGAGTAGAAATGGTTTCGTTAAAGCCTTATATTTATACTACTCAGATGATCACTGTTCAATGGCTATAAAAGTAACGGTCAAAAATCTTAACATAAAACTAAAGAAGTTGACATCTTATAAAAATATTTTTTTCATAAAGAAACATTTAACTGGATCAAGAGGGATTTTCCATTAATGAAACTTTGGGTCGTTACAATATTCCCCCCTTAAGAAATTTCGCCCTCGAAATTTTCCTTTTCCCACACTAAAAAAAATGTGGGTAACTCAGCTTCATCATATCCTCCGACTCCCAAGTTTCTTCTTCAAACTTGTGGTTTCTCCACAACACCTTGACAAGGGGCATTGTCTTATTTCGTAGAACTTTTTCTCTACGATCTAAGATCTTCACTGGTTGCTCCTCATAAGAAAGATCGCCTTTTAATTGTACCACCTCAGAAGAGAGTACATGTCAAGGGTCTGGTATGTACTTCCTTATGAGGGATACATGGAAGACATCATGCACCTTGGCCATAGTAGGTGGAAGTGCTAGTCGATAGGCCACAACCCCAACACGATCAAGAATCTCGAAGGGGACGATGTACCTTGGACTTAACTTCCCTTTCTTTACAAACCTCATGACCTTCTTCCACGGAGATATGCGTAAAAACACCATGTCTCCGACTTTAAACTCAAGGTATCGTCGACGATTATCTGCATAACTCTTCTGTCGACTTTGGGCTTCCTTGATATGCTGCTGAATGGTTTTCACCTTCTCCACCATTTCTTTGACCATTTCTGGTCCAAGCAGCTTACGTTCACCGACCTCATCCCAACATGCCGGTGTTCTGCACCTTTTCCCATACATGGCTTCATATGGTGCCATTTGGATGCTCGAGTGGAAACTATTATTATAAGAGAACTCAACTAGAGGAAGATGTTGATCCCATCCTCCTTTAAAGTCCATTGAGCACGCTCTCAACATATCCTCAAGTGTTTGGATAGTCCGCTCGGATTGGCCATCAGTTTGAGGATGATAGGCCGTACTGAAGTTTAGTTCAGTATTCAGAGCATGTTGAAGACTCTTCCAAAACTTAGAGGTAAATCTTGGATCTCGGTCAGACACAATAGATAGTGGTACTCCATGCAACCGTACCACTTCCCTGATATATATCCGTGCCAGTTGATCCAAAGAGAAATCTTCTCGAATAGAAATGAAGTGTGCAGTCTTTGTAAGACGATCCACAACAACCCAGATTGCATTGTTGCCTTTGGATGTCCTTGGAAGTCCAGTGACAAAGTCCATGGTGATGTTCTCCCATTTCCATTCTGGTATGGGCAATGGTTGCATCATCCCCTTAGACTTCTGCCTCTCTGCCTTCACTTGCTGACACACCAAGCATTTTTATGTATATTCAGCTATTTCCTTCTTCATATTATCCCACCAAAAGTTTTCTCGAAGATCTCGATACATCTTTGTGCTCCCTGGGTGAATAGAGAAATTTGAACTATGTGCATCATCCAAAAGTTCCTTCTTCAGATCCGAACTTGATGGAACACATAGTCTTTTCCCAAACCGCACAATTCCTTCTTAATTAACATTAAACTCCTAGGATTTCCCCTTTTTGATAGCTTCCACTTTTCCTTGAATTCCCACATCATCCTTTTGAGCATCCTTTAACCTTTCCGAAAGAGATGGTTGAGCAATCATTTGTGAAAGGATTGATGATGTTCCCTTCTTTATGATTCCCACGTCCATCTTCATCAAGTCTAAGAAGATTGGATCCTTCTCAATTCTCATCATTGATAGAATCGCTGGATCCTTTCTACTTAGGGCATCCGCCACCTTGTTCGCTTTCCCAGGGTGGTAATGTATTGAACAGTCATAATCTTTGATGAGCTCTATCCATCTTCTCTGGCGCATATTAAGCTATTTCTGTGTGAATATATATTTAAGACTCTTTTGGTCAGTATATATCTCACATTTCTCTCCATAGAGATAATGCCACCAGATTTTCAAGGCAAAGATCACCGCCGCCAACTCCAGATCATGCGTTGGATAGTTTCGCTCATGGATTTTCAACTGCCTTGAGGCATAGGATATCACTTTATCATTCTGCATCAACACACATCCTAATCCCTTCTTCGAAGCATCACTGAATACCACAAAAAGCTCCCCACTTGTGGGTAAAGTGAGCACGGGTGCAGTGATAAGCCTCCTTTTTAACTCCTTGAAGCTTTCTTCGCATTCATCACTCCAAGAAAACTTTACTTCCTTTCGAGTTAGCTTGGTAAGATGGTTGGACAATCGTGAGAAATTTCTCACAAATCGTCGATAATATCCAGCTAACCCCAAGAAGCTACGGATATCAGTTACCGATGTTGGCCTCGGCCATCCCTCAATTGCATCTGTTTTGGAGGGGTCCACAGATATCCCATTGCTTGTGATGATATGACCCAAGAATGAGACTTCCTTCAACCAAAACTCACACTTTCTGTACTTTGCATAGAGCTTCTCCTTGCGCAAAGTCTCTAGTACAGTTTTTAAATGCTCCTCATGGTCCTCCTTGGTTTTGGAGTATATTAGAATATCATCTATAAAGACTACCACAAATTTGTCAAGGTAATCTCTAAAGACTCTATTCATCAAGTCCATGAATATTGCTGGAGCATTGGTGAGTCCGAAAGGCATTACTATGAATTCATAGTGCCCGTACCTTGTACGAAAAGCAGTCTTGGGGATATCTTCCTTCTTCACCCTTTCTTGATAATATCCCGACCGCAAGTCGACCTTGGAGAAGTATTGTGCTCCACGCAGCTGATCAAACAAGTCATCGATTCTTGGGAGAGGATACTTGTTCTTTATCGTGATTTTGTTAAGTTCACGATAATTGATGCAAAGCTGCATTGACCCATCCTTCTTCTTGACGAAGAGGACTGGTGCACCCCATGGTGATGCACTTGGGCGTATAAACCCTTTATCCAGATTCTCCTGTAGTTGTTTCTTCATCTCTTCAAGCTCAACAACAGCCATTCTATATGGAGTCTTGGATATTGGTAGCGCCCCAGGCATAAGTTCAATTGAGAACTCAACATATCTTCTTGGAGGAAGACCAGGGAGTTCCTCGGGAAATACTTCAGCGAATTCCCTCACAATAGGCATTTCTTCAAGGGTGGTTTCTTCCTTGGACTCAATCATCTGAGCCAGATATGCGTGCTCATAAGGTAGTAATATCCATGCTTGAGATGATGGAGCTAAAGGAGATTCATCTTCCTTCTGACACTTTTAAAGAATCGGGGGTCGATTCTCCATATGGAGTGTGATTTCCCTCTCCCGACAATTTATGTTGGCTCTATATAAGGAAAGCCAATCCATGCCAAGAATTGCATCAAATTCCACCAAAGGGAGTATGACGAGATTTTCCAGGAAATTCAATCCACAGATTATAACAGGGGAGGACTTATACTCATGGGATGCAATGATTTCCCCATTTGCCGTACTCACCGACATCTTTACTTCCATGATTTGTGGTGGTGCAGGGATTGTTCTACTAAACTTTTGAGATATAAAAGAATGCGTAGAACCTGAATCAAAAAGTACGTTCGCTATTCTTGAATGAATAACTAGCGTACCTGTCACCACTTCGTTGTCGGGGTTCACTTCGGCAGAAGTGATGGCAAAGTTTCTTCCTTGCTGTCTTGGAGGTTGCTGGTTGCCTCCGATAACCCTTGGATTAGGGCACTGATTCGCAAAATGACCCGGTTCTTTGCATTTGAAGCATTGAACAACGCGTTGAGGTTCGAACGGAGCGTTCCTCCCCTATGTCGCAGCCGCGGGTCCTTCTTACTGACAGTTAACAGCTAGGTTACCTTCTCTTCCACACATGAAGCATTTTCTTGTCCCCCTAAGGCAATTTCCAGGGTGCTTCTTTCCACACTTTTGGCAAGTGGGGTGCTGGAATTTCTTAGCGCCATTGGATTTATCCATCGGACCACCAGAATTGAAGTCCACCTTCCGCTTCTTGTCCCCATGATACCCCTGTGATTCTCCGATCTCCATTTCAACCTTGAGGGCACATCTGACAATTTCCTCATAGCTGTCGAAGTCACGAATCGCTAATGCTTTCCGCAAGCTAGGCTTCAGCCCACCAAATAAGCGGCCAACCTTGCATTCGGGGGTAACGAAAAAGCCGGAAGCGTATCGTGCAAGACTTGTGAAGTTTTCCTCGTACGCTCCCACAGATTCCTCATCTTTCTGTTTGAGGGAAATGATGTCCCTTTCCATCTTAAGACGGAGGGTGCGCGGAAAATATTTATCGAAAAACATCTTCCGGAATTCCTTCTATTCCAAAGCCTCGATCTCTTCCTCAGGCTTCGTATTTTTGATCAACGTCCACCATTGATCAGCTTCACCCTCCATACGATAAGCCGCCAGGAGAACCTTCTCTTTTTCAGAGCATTGGAGGATGGAGAATATCTTTTCAATGGAGTTGATCCATTGTTCAGCGATCGTGGGATCGGATGATCCACTAAAAGTAGGAGGCCTTTGTCTCATAAAGCTTTCAATAGCGACTTGTTATTTCTTAGGGGGGGTTGAACGTTCCTCTTGACCAGTGTTTCTATTCAAAACTTGAGTTAGCTGAGAGAGAAGCGTGACAAAGTTCGCGATTCCCGCTCCCATTGGATTGGGCATCTCATAAGTACAATCATCACACTGATCTTCACAACGGTTGTTAGCCCGAGTTCTCCTATTACCGACCATTGGCTGGAATAAAAGAAAGTTAGGGGTAACACATAAAGGGTAATCCAAAGACAAAATTTGATGACTTATAAATAAACTTTAATCTCTTTAACTTATGAGTCTATAGGATTCAATCCAGGATTTTCATGATCTTCCTTCTAAGATATATTCTTAGGGGAATTTTTTTTCCTTAATAAGGGTTCATACTGTGAATTTATCAAAACATATCTCCCGGGAGTGTCATAACCAAGAGTGCAACAAGGCCCGTTGTCGTGCACCAGTTCCCGTTCGAGTCTAGTTCAAAGCGGTGTTTTCAGGTTTTACCCCTAGGATACATCTGTGCCAGAGCCGCCTCTACCTGCTCGTATCCAGACAGGGATGCATTTGTTTGATAAACCACTTACTCAGTATTTACCAAAACTTAGGGATGTTTTTATTATGCTTAGTCTTGTATCTAAGGCTTTACTAGGGTTTCCTAATCCCAAAAATAACTAAACCTATCCTCTGATACCAACTATGACAACCCTGCTTTTTATTACAACTTAAACATGCTTTATTACATAAAACTTCACTTGATACAACAAAGAAGATCGAGAGGTTTAGTGTATTTGGGGATTAGGATCATTACATAAAAACTTTAAACTTGAAATACAAAATCCTTATTGAAAACTTCCTTTACATGACCACTACATTCCTTCGTACTTAGCATTGCATGGGATAACCTGAGGACATGCATAAGAAAAGGGTGAGCTATAAAGCCCAGTAAGGGAGTACACAATGAATAACATGAGGAGTACAATACATGTTAGGCAATAGGAATATCAATAGAGCATAAGAGAGACATGAACATAAAGTCATGATAAAGCATGATAATCATAACATGGAAATGTGGCAACAACACTTAACATTGAATTAGCATGAGCCAAGGCTCATTGCACATGGAGCATGAGTAAACCCTCATTGCACTTGAAGCACGAGTAAACCCTCGTTGCACTTTCATTAGCATGAGTCAACACTCATTGCACATGACGTATCATGATACTATACTTTACCCAATGCATTGGAGTGCTATAAAGGGCGCACCCTTCTTAAACATTTCATTTCATGCATAAGTGTGCCACATGGATCATAAAACATGGATTCATAAAACATAATCATTTATTCCATGATAAAGGGATGTGGAATTCATACATTAAACTTTATAATCAATAAGTAAATGTGCATAAAGGTGAATACCCTTGATGGAGAAATGGGCATGGTATTCACTACACAATGACATTGGCTTAGAAAATCGGTGCGATTTCGGCAGCGTAACGGCGCTACATAAGAATTCAAAAAAAGGTTGATGAGAGAGAAAGGGGTTCCTCATCATATTTACATGAAATGGACAGTAAGGAAGTCATATAGATACATGTATCAACAATAGAAATGGAATTTAGATTCATGATACAAAAGTATTGCTTGAATATAAAAGAAGAGAAAAAGGTTTCTTTCGGAATTTCGGCATAGTAACGGGTGTACATGGGAGGAATTTAATGAGAGAGAAAGGGGTCTCCCATCATTCAAAAAATAAGAGGGCAGTATGGGAGAGGTGCAAAACCATACCCAAACATTCATAATTGAAAATAAAAGGGCAATACAACTTAAAGAAAATTGACAAAAGTGAGAAAGGAAGAAAAACCCTTACTTGGAAGTGTGCTTCCAAAGGCTAGAGAGAGGCTTGTGAGAGGCTTCTTGGGAGCTTGGGGCACCTTGGGAGGATTCTAGAGAGGGTAGGGCAGAGGTTGGACGAACTTCAAGGGCTTTGAGTGAGGAGGAAGTGGGAGCTTGGGTGGGTTTATATAGGAAAGGTGAGAGAATTCTTTATTATTTAGGTTTGGGACCCCTTATATTAAAATAGTCCAAACCACAAACCATACCATGGTATTTGCCCATGGTTTCTGGAAAAGGAAAGAGGAAAACAATATTTTACAAGGCCAAGGTCCGAACCTATTAAAAAATTAGGTTTTCTTATGTGGAGGTGAGTCACACTCCCATGGAAATTAATTTAAAAAGGCAAAGTGTTGAATAAGTCTTGAGGGCTCCATTAATGCTTTGAAAAGTGAGTCAAACAAACCCAAAACCTCATTATTTTAATGATAAAACACATATTGGCCGAACATAAGGATTATGGTATTTTATTACATCACCATTGGGTCATTATGATGTCATAAAACACATTATATATTTAAATGGTATTTAATTTTTACCCAAAAATTTGACTGTCTCAGAAAATTATGAAAAATTCACCGTTGGATAATTTCAACGTCCTGATTCCAAAAATAATATTTATTTTATCTAAATAATTTTCTAAATATGTTAATTTTCACTTTTAAAATAAAAACCGACATTTATAAAAAATTCACGGGTTTTGACAGAAATGGCTTTCAAACCTTAATAAAAATTTTAATTGCATTCATAAAATTATAAGATCATTTATATTTAATAAAAATTAATTTAATATTAATAATAATATTTTATTAAAATATTATTTAATTTAAAAATCCTTTAATTTAATAAAATATAATTCATAATTAAATAATAACTAAAAACACCATTTGTACTTTAAAAACTAATTACAATGTATCAAAAATATATATATATATATATATTCATTATTATACACAAAAAATAATGTACATGAACATGGTGCTACTTATTTGTTACATAACCCCTTAAAATAGCCGCATAAGACCTAAGGGTAAGGTGCACGATGGTGACAGACTCTTGGGGCTGCTCGGATAACATCGCTCGAGTGGTAATCTCTATCAACTTCCATTTTTCCCGTAGACGATCACGTTCGAGCTTGACTTGATGAAGCTCAGCTTGGGATTGGTCAAGGGCAAAGCCCAGAGACGCCACCTCTTTTCCGAGCTCCGACAAATGGGCTTCGTAAGGGGCAATTCTACTGGATGAGGCCATCGCTTCCTTTGTCTGAGTAGAAATGGTTTCGTTAAAGCCTTATATTTATACTACTCAGATGATCACTGTTCAACAGCTATAAAAGTAACGGTCAAAAATCTTAACATAAAACTAAAGAAGTTGACATCTTATAAAAACATTTTTTTTCATAAAGAAACATTTAACTGGATCAAGAGGGATTTTCCATTAATGAAACTTTGGGTCGTTACATTATTTCTCTCTTAGATAAAAAATCCTTTCTCTTATATGTGCATGTTTTCTAAAAAATGTTTTAAAAAATGTGTTTAATGTTATTATATGGTTATTAAAATCCATATTTAATCATGTTTTAATTTTTATATTTTTTTAAAATCATTCTTTTTTTCTCTTTCTAATACGATGTAGTTTTGACTTTTTTTTCAAAATGTGAAACAAGTCATTATTTTAATGTGTTCAACATGAACATTAATTCCCACCATCATGATAAACCAATTATTTAAATCTTAATTTAATGTTTTCTATAGTTATTTTCAAAATAAAATGTTTACTTTAGTATTTGAGAATTTTTTATATTTTAAATAGGTGAATTCAAAGATTAAATGGTATTTTCATTAAGAAATGTTCTCATTGATAATTAAAAAAATTATTAAACACTTCATATTACTTAAGTATTATTGTGGAAATGTTCCAAAGATACCATCATTATTATTTTGTTGGATGATTTATTATTATTATGAAATGTTTTTTATGAAACCCATTTCCTTTCTCTGGGCTCTTCTATGACAAAATGATGAAATGTTTATGAAACCTATTTCTTTTCCACAAGATATGTTTGTTGGGACCAAGTCGACTAGAGAATATTTTTAGAAGTCAGAAGAAGTTTTTTTGAAAGTTTTTTGTCTTTTTTGTCAAATAATATAAATCAAATCACTTTGAAAAAGTTGAAAAGAAAACTAAACACTGTATTCGAGAAATCAGACTCAAAAACCATAAGGATGTAAATTAGAATTAGAAGATATTTTCTAAAAGAAAAGGTTCATCAGACTCACCTTGGGTTCATAATTAAGGAAATATTCTAATGAGGAAGATAATTGGACTCTTCATGGATCCTATATAAATCTGATGATTATTTTTTGTTTTTTAATTCAAAAAATTCATAATTATGTTAAAAAACTTGTGATACGAGATTTAGAAAATAAAGGGGGAGTGATGCCAATCATATTGAGGGTTTTAAAGATAATTTTTCTGGAGTAATGGGAAGTTACATCACTTTACTTTGTAATTCATATGATGCTAAATCAAATATTCAATTTATTTAAATTCATGAATTAATTCATGATACCAGATGAAGTTTTTTAAAGGAGGTAATTAGTGAAGCCAAAGATTTTTGATCTGAGTCTATAGGTATAAGATCAATAGAATAAAATTTGTTTAAAGGATGGTAAGGTTTATCTAAATGAGAGAAGATATAGTTGCTGGGTTTCAGTTAGAACAAAATACAAAATATTTAAATCCTCTGATAAATAAGTTCATTGGTATCATATTCAGAAGAGAAAGAAGTTGAAGAAGTCAAAGATAATGATACTGATCCATCAGATTCGGTATTCCATCTATTCATCCGAGGAAGAATTGTTTTCATTGGGATTTATTGCTACCAATGAAAAGAAAAATAAGTAATGTTTTTGGGGTCTAATACAAAAAGAAAGTGAGAGACTGATCAATAGTGTAGTCAACCATTCATCTGGTTGAATTGTTTTGTCTATATTTTTTTATATAAAATATGTCATAATATATAGAATAATTTCCTTAATAAGTGGTTCAAGATAAATAAGGAATATGATGTGTTGGGTTACGTTCCCTCAGACTAGAGGTGACACTGATAACATGATCAGACACATGATCATCGTTTTGAAGAAAAGAAGAAGAATATTTCTTAAAGAGTTTGAAGAATATTTAAAATTATTGTCAACTGAAGATTGTATTTAGAATATTATGTTCTCTTTTTTTAATTAGTTGGTATAGATCATCCAAAATTCAAGGGAATTTGTGATTTCAGGTAATTTGGATGAGCAGGAAAACCTTTTCAGAATATCATCCAAACCATATTTTTTGTTTCTAATAAAATTATAAAGTAATTTGTACATTCGAAACATAGATTTAATATAAAAAATAAGAGAGAGAATATCTGGATTTATAAGGAGAAAGAGTTTCTGGGTTGTGTTTTCTAGAACAAGTTTTCTATACAAATAAAAAAAGGATAAGACGCAAGATTTCATTCAGATGATTATTATATTTTTCTTGATCATCAGACTAGGAATCAAACTGGTATTTCTAGACTTAGATTGAAGTGGTTCAGAATTGTTTCAATTGTATTCTCATAGAATTATATTTTCATATTGAGCAATCAGACTTGATAATTATACCGATAAATCACACTGAGTATCATTATGAAGTCCAAAATAAGGTATTTGCTACTACTGGGTAAGAAAGTGAATAATTATTTTGAAGAAAATATTTATGAAATATGATCAACAAGAACCGTTAAATGTTATAAAATAATTGTATTATATCTTCATGTTACTTGAAGCACATGAATTTTTGTATCGAACATAGTTATACATGAGTATTGGGAATATCCTACTCATTTTTACTCACACAAATGGATTTTTTCTCATGTGTTTTGTGTTATTAGATTCTTTCCAAACCATAAAAAGGATATAGCTAATCTTGTTTAGTAGAGAACCTTGAAAATTCTTGTGTTCCTATGGATGTGTGTATTTTTTCAGAAGATAAAGAAACCATTAATAAGAGGTGAATTTTGTTTCAAGAAGAAGAAAAACTAAAATAAAAAAGTTATCATTGACTCACCCCTCCCACTCTCGGTGATAAAAAAATCTTGATTGGGAAATTAAAAGTGGCATTAGAACCAAATTCTACCTTCATTTATTATTTTGTGATGTTTTGAAGAGAATTTGGTGGAGAATTTGAATTGTGTTAACAGTAAAGGTATTATGATTTTTGTTGGAAAGAATTATCATATCTTATGTCTCTTGGATATTATGTTCTTGAAGCTACAGAAGATGGATTTCCTCTTATTGATGATAAATTTCCTCCTACATTTGTTGACAAAAACAATATTGAGAATGATGGAAGAGCTAAGAATGCTTTTCTATCATCACTTTCGAAAAGTTAACTCTTAATAATGATGATTTTTTCTACTTATAATGGTATCTAGGATAATTTGATAAAAATTTATGAATGAAATACAAAGGTGAAGAAAGAAAAATTACAAATCTAGAGATTGAAGTATGAAGACCTAAATATGGGTGAATACGAATTAATTGGTGACTTCTTTACTAGGTTAAATGACATTTTTAGCACTATAGTTTGTATTAGTGAGAAGTTGGAAGACTATAACATTATTAATAATATATTTAGACTTATCCCCAAAATGTTTTATGTTAAAGTTTCTTCATTGGAAGATAGATATCTAGAAACATTATATTTGGATTCTTTTCATATCAGACTTATTACATATGAAATGAGAAGGGAGAAATCTACGAAGGAAAAAAAAGCTCATAGAGAAATGTATTTCAAATATCCCAAGAAATAAAAGTCTAATAATGTTCTCGATAAAGAATTTGTTTCTAACTCTAACTCTGAAAATAAGGTATATAAAAACTTTGAAGAATTTTTATCCTTTTTTTCTAGATATATGAGAAGAGGTAAAGGTAAATACAAAGGGAAAATTCCCTTGAAGTGTTTTGAATATAGATCTATTGGGCACTTTGTAGTTAATTTTCCTTGAATAAAAAGAGAAGAAGATAGTGATGAAGAGGAAAGAAGGCTAGGAATTTTTTTGAAGAAACTTAGTGATAAGGATAATTCTTTTTCTATAGGAAATGATAGAGAATTATCTAAATCCAAAAGTAGAAGTTTCCTATATAAATATGAAGAATAAGAAGAATAATACAATGAAGTTGAATCCAAAAAATATACTAAGCATGCTGGTGAGAATAATTTTATTACAATAGTGAAGAATGAAGAATCAGGATGTAGATGTTATGAAGAAGAAGAAGAAACACAATTGGAAGTTCAAATTAAAGAAGAATTGAATGAATTTATAAGGAATATTGAGAGGCTTGAAAAATAAATTAGGAATATGAAAAAAGAAGATTCCATATCAAATCGTCATAAAGGTTTTCTTGATGTGAAATTCAAGCTGTTGAAAGAAATTGATAATTTGAAAAAATATTTTGAGAAAGAAAAGAATCATAATGAAAATATGGAAGTAATGATGAAGGAAAAAGAAGAAGAGTTGGAACTTATCTATTTGTTTTTTAAAATTTGAACATAGAGTTACAAGTTTTAAAAAATATCTCTTTGATGTTTTTGAAAATTATCATAAAATGGAACTTGAGAAGGATCAAAATATACCTTCAATGGTTGAGAAGAAATATTAAGTTATTCTTGATAATAAATATTGTAATGTTTCTGAAAAAAAGTTGGGAAAATTATGTATGTAGACAAGACAAAAAAAGTTGAGAAGTCAGAATATAATAAACTTTTTGAGTGAAAGAATTTTCTATTACTTCTATTTTTGATAAGGATAAAAAGGAAACCAAACTAAAAAAATAATATTTTTCTAGAGAACAAAAAGGTTGGTGGTGAACAATGTTATGAAAATAAAGACAAGAAGGTTGTTGAGAAAAATGTTCACAACTCAGCCCCATATGAAAGTTTCAGAGGAAAATATATTTTCTATAGATACTAATATAATTTTTAGGGATTCTTACACACAATGAATAATTGTTGGTTTAATCAATAACACTACAACTATTCCAAAAATTATAGAAGTTAAAGTTTGTGGGGGAGTTAATCTCATCAATGGAAGTATTCCGAGATAAATGTTTAGAAGAATCTTGAGAAGGTTGGTGTGAGAATTAAAAATAGGTTCCAACATCTAGAAACTATTTGTGAAATATTTTAATAAAATTGACACCTTGATAAAGGAAATATAGTTTTTTTACTGACAATTTTTTTTAATAATTCTCATAAGATGGAGATAAAGAAACAAAAAGGGAAAGAAAAAGATCTTTTTGTTGAAACTTCATTGAAATATATAAAATATGAACAACCATGGATTATTGATAGTGGGTGTTCTTCTCATATAATAGGAGACTTATTTTTTAATAATGTTAAAGAATTCAAATAAAGAATGTTGACATTTTGAAATGATGAATCTTTAAGAATAAAAGGTGTTGGATCAACCATAATTGGGAAAGAAAAAGTTTAAATCCAAGAAATATTTGTTTATATATGGACTAAAACAGAACTTGCTCTGTTTTTCAAAACACTGTGATATGAAAAAAAAGTTATTTTCAGAAAAGATGGATTTTTTTGTGGAAAGTTAGTAATATAGAAAGACAGTTACAAGAGGCCAATTTAATAAGGGAAACTTTTTAGAAGTTAATGAAATAAAAAACCCTTGTTACTTAGAAATGGTGGAAGATAATTAGTTGTGTCATGACAGGTTGTGAAACATGGGTTTGAGAATCATGAACAATTTATCTAAATGATAAAACATCTGTGGTATCCCTGATATTTTAAGAAGAATAGATTTGTGTTGAACTATTTTTCATAAGGGAAAAATTATAAACTCAGGGCATAAGAATGTTGAGATTTTTTCAAAACAACCCTTGGAAATTATTCATTATAATATATATGGTCCAAAAAGAAAAAAATAAACCAATAGAGAAAAAAATTCATCAATTTCATTTATGAATTTACTCTCATTACTTGTGTTATGTATATTAAACATATGTCCAATGCTCTAAAAATGTTTACAATTTTTGAGATGGAGGTTGTGAAGGAATGTTAGTATTCAATGAAGAAGTTGAGATATGATAATAGTGGTGATTATAAGAATGAATAATTTTAATGGTATCTTGAGAAGCATGGAATTCACCATGAGTATAGTACCTCATACAATCCTCAACAAATTGGGGTTTCTGAAAGAAAGAATAGAAGTCTAGTTTAAATAAGGAGAACAATGTTACTTGAACATGGTATCACTCATTACTTTTGGAGGAAATCAATTTATAATACCCTTTATATTAAAAAATGATGTTTATATAGAACAAGTTCATATATGACTCCATATGAAATAATTTATTGAAACACTCCATGTTTTTAACACTTAAGAGTTTTCAATAGTCCATTCATTATAAAGAAGAAAGGTGGAAACCTTGGAAAGTTTGAGCTTAGAGTTTAGGACAACATTTTTCTTGTCTATGATCTGATAGGAATAGGATAAAAAGGTTTTAACAAAGAAATAGAATGAATTATTGATTTTGTTGATGTGAAAGTTATTGAAAAAGCTTAAGAAGATGAACATAATCATGTAGATAAGGAAGTGGTGTAGGATTAAATAAATATTGATGACATTTATAAGGATTATAATAGTGGAAATCCTAATCAAGAAGAATAATTAGACTCAATTGTTTCATGTGACAAGAAAGAAACTCAAAAATCTCATCCTAGGATGAGAAAGAAAGTGGGAGTTCATAAAATTATTGGTGATCAACATCATATGGTTCAAATAAGAAGAAAATCGAAAGTTGTTACACATACTTCTTTGTAGTCAAAGGTGGAGCCAAAATATGTGATGAATCCTTTTAGCATCTAGATTGGGTTTAGGCTATGAATGAAGAGCTTGATCAGATATAAAAAATGATACTTGGAACACGTACCCAAGCCGAATAACAAAAATTTTATTGGTACTAAATGGGTATTCCAGAACAAGATAAATGAAGAAGGTGAAGTGATAAAGAACAAGGAAATATTAGTGTACAATGATTACTCAAAAATTGAAGGTGTTAATTTTGATTAAACCTTTTCTCGAGTGGAAAGATTAGAAATAATTATAATTTTTCATGCTATTTCTACATAATGAAGTTGCACAATTTTGGAAATGGACTAGAAGTATGCATTTCTAAATGGGGATCTTGATGAAGAATTTCACATTGAACAACCATGTTTAATCATTGTTGGGAAAGATTAACGTTATGTATGTATGCTAAGTAAAGCCTTTTATGGGATAAAACAAGCTCTAAGGAAATGGTATTCCAAATCGGATACTTTCTTGAGAAAGATGATCTGCAAAAAAAAAAGATTTTATATTAATAATTACATTAAAGAAAGTCATGAGTTTTCCTTTATCATAATTGTTTATGTTGATGGAATTATAATTGTTAGGAATTATGAAAGAACTTGTGAAATATTTTTATAAAGAGATGAAAAATTTGTTTGAGATGTTCATGATGGGGTAAATAAAATACTTTCTTCAGTTATAAATATTACAAAATCAGAAACACATTTTTCTTTCTCAAGAAATGTATGATAAGAAAACTCTTTAGAAGTTCAACATGGAAAATATGAAACCAGGTTCACCCCTATTTTAGTGGGAACCAAGATATCTAAAGATATAAACGGTAAATAACTTTAGCTGAAAGAGTATCAAAATAAGATTGGAAGTTTATTGTATTTGACTACCTCAAGACCTAGCACTATTTATGCCATCAACTTATCTGAAATATTTTTGAGTGCTCTTGAGGAATCCCATTTACTTACTAGAAAAAAAAATATCAGATATATCAATGGCACTACAAATTTCAGAATCAGGTATGATGGCTCAGAATGTATTGTCCTATTTGGGTATTCAGATACTAATTTGGAAGAAAATGTTGATGATATAAGATCCACATCTGAAGGAGTTTTCTTTATGGAGAATAGTTGTGTTAGTTAATATTCAATGAAACAAAATTTAGTAACTATTATCATGATTGAATCTAAGTACATTTCTACCAATCAAGATTCTACCCAACTTATAGGGATGAAAACTTAGTTTTAAGAATTACTTATAGAAGTAATGTTACCCTTGCTCTTGGGTTGAGATAATCAAAATGAAACCAACCTTATGAGTAATCTGATACAAAATTATTTTTCAAAACATATTGATATAAAATATAATTCCATCAAAGATCATGTAGAGAAGAATTAATTGAAGCTGGATTATGTTCCAAAAATAGAACAAGTTTATGAAATTTTTACAAAACCTTTACCGAAAAAAGATTTTTTCAAAATTGAGGCTGAAAATGGGTGTCCAACCACATTCTCATAAAGTTTTATGTATTTTTTTGTCCCTTCTATCGTCTTATCTTTTGATATGTTTTTTAAGGGGGATAATTGTTTCACAAATCTATCCTTATGGAAGCATACGTAAAGGGGGAGTTGTGGGTAAACTGTGAATCCAACATGTAAGTGTGTAAAATATTATAACTATTTGTTGGAGTGGTTGTAGTAAAATTTTGTTTACATAAAAATGGATAAATAAAATAAAGTTGTGATGTGAATTTGAGGAAGTTTCATGATCATTACTTTTGGAAATATTGTTTTTTGGTGAATAATTCTTGTTTCCAATAATTAGTTAGCTTATGTAGGCTTAGAATTATTGATAAGTAATACATATCTTAAGGTTAAAAATTCAATGATTTATGAATCTTGGTTGATAAAAAAATCCAAAGGGAGATAATGTTAGGACCAAGTTGGATGGAAAAGTGTTTTTGATGTTATAAGAAGATTTTTTTTCATGTGTGTTGTCCTTTGTTGTCAAAGAGAAAAAACCAATTCACTTTGTAATCATAACCACTAAGCTTGTGAAATTACATAGGAATTGGAATATGTTTTCTCAAAGAAAAGGTTCATCAGACTCAACTTGGGTCCATAATGATGGGGTGATCACAATGCGGAATAGAATCAAATTCTATATGGATCTAAAATAAATATGATGATGATTTTCAATTTTTTAATTCAAAAAAATCATAAGTCTATTGAAAAACATATGATGTGATATTTATGAAAGAAACGGGGAGTGCTTCCAATCATATTGAGGGTTGGAAGGATGATTCTACTGGAGGCATGTGAAGTTACAATACTTTACATTGCAGTTTAGATGATCCTGAATATGATCTTCAATGTATCCAGAGTCATGAAAGAAGTCATGATATATGATGAAGTTTGTTGAAGAAGGTAGTTATTGAAGTTGATGCATTTTGGTCTCAGTCCATCAGTATGAGATTATCAGACTTGATTTTTTTTAAGTATGGGATGGTTTATCATAATGATATAAGAAGAAGATTCTAGTTTTTTTTTCAGACCAAAATCAAATATATTTGAATCCTCTAAGAATGAAGTTTATTGGTATCATATTTAGAAAATAAAGAAGTTAATAAAGTTGAAGTATCTAATAACAATCCATCAGATTCATTATGATTTAATAATCTTTAGAGGAATAATTTTTTTTGAGAGTTTTTGGGACCAATGAAATGTAATAGAAGGGAAGTTTTTAGGGACTGATAAAACTACAAAGTCAGAGACTGATCAACAATGTTGTTAGTCATTCATCAGGTTGAATTGTTTTGTATCTCTTTTTGGTATAATTTATGTCAAAAGAGAAAGAATAATTTCCATAATAAGTGGGTCATGAGAAAGAAGGAATTTGATGAGTTGGGTTAAGAGATATTGGACTGGAGGTGATAATGATAACATGATCGAGCATAAAATCATTGGTTGGAATAAAAGAAGAAGAATAATATTCATTGAAGAATTTGAATTAGATTCAAAAGTTTTTTCAAGGGGAGCTTTAAGTTTGAAGAATATTTTTGTTTTTTATTCATTAGTTATTATAGAGAATCATAATGAGAAGAAATATGTTTTAAAATTTACATTTTTGTTAAAGAGGAATGTATTTCAGGATATACTGTCTTCATTGTAATAAGGAAATCAGAATGGGATGATTAATCATTCAATTGGTATGAAACAAAATAATGGGATGTCTTTAGTTCTAATTTGTTTTCAATTGAGTCTGAACATGAATTCGATAATTTGTATTTTTATTTAACATATTTAAGTTGTATGGAGCATTTTAATTAATAAATTTGAATAAAATTTCAAAATCAGAATTAGACTAAAGTTTGTTAAGAATTATAAAGTGATATGAAGTTAAGGGAAGTTTGGAGAAGATTCGAGAAGAGTTGAGAAGCATTGAAAAAGTCATATATGAATTCATAATTCAATGGAAATATATAATTCTTGGAATTTGGATGAGTGGGAAAAACTTTTCATAATCCCTCCCAAATTGTTTTTGGGATGCCTATAACAGGAAGAAGTACTTTTTATTTTCATTAAATGAATTTATTGTCGATAAGAAGAGAAAGAATATCTGTAGTTTTAGGGAGAATATGTTTTCGGATTGAGTTTTATTGAAGAAATTTATTGGAAAGAAGAATAAAGGACAAGAGAAAAGATCATATCCAACTGATTGTCATATTGAGATGGATCATTAGACAAGGAATCAGACTAGGATTTCTAGACTCTGATTGAAGTGCTTCAGAATCATTTAAGTGGTATTCTCATAGAGTTATATTTCGATATTGAGAAATTGAACATGGTAATTGGAATGGGAAATCATATTGAGTACAATTAAGTGTTACAAAATAATTTCTTTCCTTCTACTAGGTAATAAAGTGAAGAATTATTTTGAAGAGAATATTTGTGAAACTTGATCAAGCTGCGTTGTAACATTTTTTTAACAAAAATTTTGTTTCAGATCTTAATTATACTTGAAGAATATAAACTATTGTATTGAACATAGTGCTACATGAGTGTAAGGGAATATCCTACTCATTGAAATCTACACAAAAGAATTATTTTCTTGTGGATTTTGTGTTATTGGATTTTTTTCAAACCATACTAAGGATGTAGCTACTCTTTTTGAGTAGTGAACCTTGTAAATTCTCATATTCCTATAGATGTGTTCTTATTTTGTTTTTAGCAAAGAAAGAAATATTTAATAGTAGGTGAAGTTTATTTCAAGAAGAAGGAAAGTCAAAATAAAAAATATATCACTAATTAAACCCTCCCCCTCTGAGTGATACAATAATATTTACTGGGAAATTACAATGTTATGATGAAATGATTATGAAACCCACTTAATTTCTTTGGGTTATGCTTGATTAATGTTTTATGATCTTGTGTCACACATCTTTATGATTTTTATTATGTGATGGGTGGGACTGGAATTATATAAACCTATAATGTATTGGGTATATATGGATATCTCATGATAAAAATAGGATTGGAATAGGGAGTGAACCCAGTTTAGTAATGTAATTTGTCCACTATGATAGTATTGGGAGTAAACATTGACTAATATAATGGTTTAGGGATTGAAACCACCCCCCCATGATAGTATTATGAGTGAACCATGACTATTATGATGGTTTAAGGAGTGAAGCCGATCCATTTTTATAATCATGGAAATGAGACTTGACTACTAAGGAATTGTTTTTACATACTTATGTGTATTCCAAAAATCAATGTATTATGTTTATTATATGTTCTAATGACATATGTTCTCTGATTACATATGATTCATGTCTTATGAAATTATAATATTTATAACATGAATCAATATTATGATCTTCTATACATAGAGTCCGGTTTTCAAATGTTAATCACATGTTCTCATATACTAATTCTCATGTAATTTTTAAGTGATCATTGATATCTCCATTGTTTACCCTTACTTATCATATGAGATCACCCTTTCTTATATTTCCTTTCCATAGGTTATGAATAAAGTTATTATATATTATTTTTATAATAAGGGTTATACTTATTAAGAACACAGTGGGAGATGATGTAGTTCACTTATGAACCAGTTTTTTTTATCCAAGTATTCACAGTAACTAAAACATTACAGTACTCAGGAATATTTTTTTTATAAAATAATATGAATATTCATTTGTTAATATGTAATATATGTGTATAAGGCCCCATCCTTAAACATTACATAATCTTGAATTTAGTTAATAATTCACATTGAGGATATATTTAGGTTTATAGTTTTATATAATTAGGCCATAACTATTACATTACATCTCAAATATTAAAAAGTAGGCAATCCTACTTAGTATCCATTTTTTCATAAATTAAAAAACCTTAAAATAAAATAATAATTATTTTATTTATATAAATATTCTTGAATTATTCCTTTCTCTTACCCTTCCATATAACCTGTGAAAAACATTTCAAAAACTTGGGATTAGCATAAAAAGATCATTAAGGGTTATAAAATAAAGAAAGAAAACATTAGTCCATGGATACATACAGAACATAAGCTCTTTAAAATACCTAATGAAATCATAATATTTATGAATAACACATTGAAATATTAAATCATATAGGTAACTTGTGGAATTCATAACATACTTACGTTGTAGCTTTCACAGCTACGTAGGGAGTTACGTTTGGAATACCCATAACAGTATATTCTATAAATGTATTAGGAGAAAAATTAACGTTTACCATCATCACATTACCCAATTAATTGGAGATATATCTAGGGATTACCCACCCTATGTTTTTCATGGAACCACCTATATGCCTAAACAATTCCCAAGAACCATAACATATTCACAACACATAAAACAAACATAAAGGAAAGATAACATTTTCACATTGCAATAAAAATATATCATTTAAATACATTGAAAAAATCAATCCATTATCAAAACCATTTTTAATACCAAAATAATTAAAAGATTATATGGTATTTATTTTTCTTTTAAAAATATTACGGCTTGTTAAGGAATCCAAATATCAAATAACGCTCGCGGTGACAGAAAGGTCATGGTCACCATGTATGTTAAAAAACATTTCCTTTGTAATTTAGTAAAATGCTATGTTGAAAAATATTCCATTTTAATGAAATTTAATTTCAAAGGTGTTTATACACTGTATAAAATAAAGTCTTTTATAAATCAAAATATGTATCAATGAAAAGAGATTTGAGACGAAGTCCCTTACCTCAAGTACAACTTGACTCTTTCATTATTTAATCTCCTAAATAATAAACTAAAGTTAATTAATACTTGATTCAGAAAATTTTTCAGGTTTATTATTCCTTTTACATCACTTATTACCACGTTATAAACATTACATAATCATTTATGTTAATAACAGTCGTTTTGTTGAAATTCGACACTTGAGTAAAAAATGAACTTCTTATAATTACAAGTTGTCCATGTGGTAAAAATTAATTTATCTCTATAATTATATTCATGATTTAAATATCATATATATCATATATATATATAGTATATATATGTATTTATAGTTGTACATAACATTTGGAGATATGAAATGAAATGCACCATTAATGGAGACGGTAAGATGTACGTACGCATGAACGCTACATTCATTTATATTTCATATTTAATGGAAATAAAAAATAATGATACACAAATATGTTATAATTATAGTATAATATAATATATAATTTCATAAAATCCATCCTTTATATGTTTCATGTATGGCATGAACGAGTCATATCACTTTGAGGGGACTGTAGTCCGTACTTCCTCAAATGAAATTATCACATTATCCATTATAGATACCATAAAGGTATTCTATAAATGAAAAATAAATAAGTATAGAGACAATATAAATATAATATATATCACATATAAATACATTTCCATAATAATGGCCACCATAAGAGGCGGTAAGAGATAATTGAACAATCATCGTTTCGTGAGGCAGTAGTTCGTCGTCCACAGAAACAGTATGTTCAAATCCATTAGATGGAGGTGTGTGGATGTGTAGTTAGAATAATTCTCAAAACAAAAACCTATAATATTTAGGATACTGGTTTTTATGTGAAATTATAATAATAAGAGCATTGGGAGTGAATATGTAAAATAATAGAAGAGACCTTGAGGGAAGACATTACCTTTAAATCGAGTAACTCCATTTGGTTTGAACTAAAAGGCATTCTTGAAGTGCCTTATGCATAAATTAAGGCTTATAGGTGGAATAAGGGAATATTGAAAGCTTATTGGAGAATAGTTCGGATGATTCAAGGGGCTTTAGAGGTGTGAGTAATGGGTTAGGGGTGATGAGCTTTTATAAGGGGGAGGAGGGGCTCTTTAAGAAAGTTTGGAAATATTATATTATTATAAACTAAATTTAGATTTCAAAAGGTCCCCAACTAATTTAATTCAAAGATAATGTGACTATTATTCTAAATCCTCTAAACCAATAGGTTTTAGACAATTTTTGGTTTCATTTGTAACATTATCATTTTTCTTTAACCCTTAGTTAACTAATTTAACTTTTACCATGTCTTCTTGTATATTCATACTATATGGTTAATATAGATACTGTAAAATAAAAAGCAACCCAAAATGGAACATTAATGACATTTTTAATCTCATATATGTCATTTGGATGAATCTTAAATTTTTAAGATTATTTTATCAATTAATAATATAGTATTCATTTTAAAAACTCATTTATATCAACATATAAACTATTCATATCAAGACTTTTAAAAAATATATAACAAATTTATTATTTTGAAAAAACAAAATTAATTAAAATATAACAATTTATAATCATCCATAAAATTAGTTTATGGTATAAAAAGTTTCAAAATAAATTTATTTTAATATTTATAATCTTATTTATTTAAAACATTCATTAATGAGGTAATAATTAAATCATCATTGTATCATAAATAGATTTATTTATTTGATGTCTAAAAATCATAAAGATAATACCATGATGTAGGAAATATTTTTAAATTTTTAATGATTTTTTAAAGTTGAAAATATCACTTAGATAACCCATTATAAAAATTATTTTACTAAGAGATATATGTTTATGTTACATTTCCCTTAACATTAAATTAATTTTTGTAGTGTCATTTTCACTTTCAAGTGGCTCCATGGGGTCCCAAAATCGATCCAAGGATGCCCAGGGTTGGAAATGAAACAGAAAATAGGATTAGAAAACATGTTAGGGTAATTTAATATTATTATAATATTAATTTTTACCCTTATTTAACAGATTTACCCATAAACCATAGCAAATTAAATATTTACCGAAGTTACTATTCATACTGTCTAAAAATAAAAGTTACATATTTACAATATTTGGACCGCATAATTAAAAATATGGAATCCATTTTTCCAAATTCAAAACACATAAATCGCAGAAATTAATTTAAAATTAAATCCCGTTGTCAAAACCAAAAAGCGTGTTTTTAAGAAATAATAAAAATCAAAAGATTGACATTTGTTTATGTCCAATTTCAAAGTGAAATTACTTAAAATGACCAAAATTGGATTAAATGGAAAAAATATAATCTAATTAAATTTTAAAACCAATTAAAAATATAATATTACCATATAAATAAATTATATTAAAAGACAGTTTTGAAATAAAATGCAATATTTTTCACTATTCATTAAAAAATGAACATTATCTGAAAAATAAAAAATTTTCATCCAAAGTAAATTTTGATGTCCCAATTCTAAAGTATAATTTTTATTTGTCAAATAGTATATATAAAAGTGACAAAAACAATATTTAAAAAGGGTTCTCCATTAAAATGCGGTAAATCGACCTTTTAAAGAATATTAGAGTATTTATGCTTAAAATTGGATTCATTCACATTTTAATCCTCTAACTTTTATTGGACAAAGGTATAGACATTTAAAAAACATGTATAGTCATATTTTAGTTAGTTCTGTTCATTCTTGCTAATACAACAGCTATGCGTTAACTACCATTTAAAATAATATTATATTACTATTTTTCATTATGACTCAGCCTTGTGTGCGACATGAGATTTCAGAGAAACCCATTATTGCACATTGGGTTTTCCATTGAACATAGAATCCAATTTAAATTAAAATTAAAATTTAATTCAAAAATATTAATAAATATGAAAATATCATATCCTTTATTTACCTAGGATGTTACATCCTTCCCCCTTTTGGAAATTGTATCCTCACAATTTTTATTCACTTATCAAATAAAATAGGGTAGTTATCCCTCACAGCATTCTCAGATTCCCATGTTGCCTCTTTAACCATACAGTTTTTCCACAAATCCTTTAGCTGATGAATTACCTTATTCCGTAACACTTTCTCTCTTTGGTCAAGAATCTGGACTAGTTGTTCCTTATCAGTGAGATTCTCTTTCAACTGAACCACCTCTTGACTCAAAACATGAGATGGATCCGGAATATACTTTCTCAACATTGAAACATGAAAAAAATTATGTACATGGGATAAAATTTAAGGTAAATCCACTCTGTAGGAAACTGATCCAACTTTCTCTAGTATTTTATTGGGTCCAATGAACCTCAGATTCAGCTTTCCCTTCTTACCATAACACATCACACTTTTCCATGGAGAAACTTTGAGAAAGAGATAATCACCTACCTCAAAAGAAATATCCTTCCTCCATTTATCCGCATAACTTTTCTGCCCACTCTGATCTATTCTCACGTGCTTTTGAATCAACTGAACTTTTACTTCCATCTTGTCTACCAATTCTAGTTCCATCAGTTTCCTTTCACATACTTCATCCCAAAAAGCTGGAGTTCAACACCGATTTCTATATAATGCCTCAAACGGATCCATCTATATAATAGAATGAAAACTGTTATGATAAAAAAATTCAACCAAAGAAATATGTTGGTCCCAACTTCCCTGGTAATTCTTTGAAGAAGCACATAACATATCTTCCAAAGCTTTAATTTTTCATTCTGACTGCCCATCTGATTGAGGATGAAAAACTGTACTAAAACTTAATTCATCACCCAAAGACTTATAAAGGCCTTTCAAAAAGTTATAAGTGAACCTCAGATCAAGATCAGATAAAATAGAGATGGGAACTCCTTGTAACCTAACTATCTCTTTAACATACAACTAAGAAAGTTGATCTAGAGACAGAGTATCTCGAATAGAAAGGAAATGAGAAGATTTAGTCAATTGATTAACAATAACCTAGAATGCATTATTACCTCAAGATGTATTTGGTTATCCCACAAAGAAGTACATGGATATAATTTCCCATTTCCACTCTGGAACCAGTAAAGGATGAAGCATCCCTTTCAGTAACTATCACTCTACTTTAACCTATTGACAAGTCAAACACTTCACAGTAAAGCCAACCATATCTCTTTTCATTCCATCCCACCAGTAATACTCCTAAAGATCATCGTACATATTAGTACTACTAGGATAAATTGAAAACGGAGAAGTATGAGCTTTACATAACAACTCATTTTTCAACCGTGAATCACAAGGCACTCATAATGTCTTCCCAAATCACAAAATACAATCATTATCAATGTTAAAATTAGGAAACATACCCTTCTGAACCAACTCTACCTTTTATTGAAACTCACTATCTTCCTTCTGTTATTTCTTAAGTCTGTTTGATAGATATTATTTCACTGACACCTCAAACAAAACAGAGGAATCTCTTTCACCAATAACTTCTATTCCAAAGTTCGTTAAATATTTAATCAAAGTATCTTGTTCCAAATGTAACATGGTTAATGCAACATTACTTTTCAACTCAAAGCATCTGTCACTTTATTTTCCTTTCCTGGATGGTAATGGATCATGAAATCATAATACTTTATTAATTCTAGACATTCCTCTATCTCATGTTCAATTTTTCTGAGTGAATATATAATTAAAACTTTTGTGGTCACTATATATTTCACATTTTACTCCATACAGATAATGCCTCCAAATTTTTAAAGCAAAAACAAAAGAAGCTAATTCCAAATCAGGTGTAGGGTAATTTAACTCATGAGGTTTCCACTGAAGTGAAGCATAAGCAATTACCTTATCATTAGGCATTAGGACACTACCAAGTCCTTTCAATGAAGCATCATTTTAGATAAAAAATTCACCATCTCAGGAAGGCAGTTCCAAAACTGGATCATTCACCAATCTTCTTTTCAATTCCTAAAAACAGTCATTATATTTTTTTTCTAGATGGACATAACACCTTTTCAATTTAACTTAGTTAGTTGGATAGATAACCATACAAAATTTTCAAAAAACCGCCATTAATAACTTGTTATACCAAGAAAACTACGGATCTCGGTTATGTTTTGGGGGTCTTGGACATTCTTCAATGACTTTTTTTAGAAGGATCAAAAGTTATGTCATTTTTTGAAACAATGTGACCAATGAATTAAATTTGTTTCAACCAAAACTCACACTTCTTGAATTTCCCATATAATTTCTTTTTTTTTAATGTTTTCAAGACAACCCTCCATTGACATTAATTCCCCTATTTACTTTTATAATAAAATAAAATATCACCTATAAACACAACCACCATTTATCACCTGAGTCAATTGATCCATCATTGAAATAAGCTGTTCAATTTTGATTCTGAACATCTCAGGATGCTGATTTGGAAGGTTGTTTTCCTTTTGATTTCGTCCCATCATAGCTTCCCTATTTCCTCTGCAGAAAAACATTCTGAACATAGAAATATCTTATGAAAAGCAACATTATAATGTGTAAATGATATATCATTTCAATATTAACATAAATTAATTTATGGATATTAATTTACTAACACCCTAACTCTTAATGTTTTCTAAACCAACCTTTGATACCAACTATAAGGCCCCATCCTTAACATTACATAATCTTGAATTAAGATAATAAGTCACATTAAGGATCATTTTAGGTTTAGAGTTTTATAGAATTAGGACATAACTATTACATTACATCTCAAATATTACAAAGTAGACACTCCTACTCAGTATCCATTTTTTTCATAAAATAAAAACCCTCAAAAGAAAACAAGAATTATTTTCTTGATATAATTCTTCTTGAATTCTTTCTTTCTATTACCCTTTAGTATACCCTGTGAAAAATATTTCAAAAACTTGGGATGAGCATAAAAAGATCAGTAAGGGTTATAAAATAAATAAAGAAAACATTAGTCCATGGATATATACAAAACATAATCTCTTTAACATACCTCATGAAATCATAAGATTTATGAATAACACATAGAAATCATAAATCATAATGGTAACTTGTGCCATCCATAAAATACTTACATTGTAGATTTCACATCATTGTAGGGAGTTACGTTTGGAATACCCATCATAATATATTCCCTAAATATATTAGTAGAAGCATTAAAATTTACTTTTTTCATGTTACCCAATGCATTAGAGAGCTATCTCGAGCTCACCCACCCTAGGTTTATCACGGAACCACCCGTATGCGTAAACAATGACCAAAAACCATAACATATTCACAAAAAATAAAAAAATATAAAGGAAAGATAACATTTCCACATTGAATTCAAAATATATAATTTAAACATATTGACATAATAAATCCATTATCAAAAACATTTTTAATACCAAAATATGTAAAAGAGTATATAGTATTTATTTTCCTTTTAAAAATATTATGGCTTGTTAAGGAAGCCTAATATCAAATAACACTCACAGCGGAAGAAAGGTCATTATCACCACGTATGTTAAAAAAACATTCCCTTTTTTATTTAGTAAAATTATACGTAGAAAAATATTCCCTTTGAATGAAATGAAAATGAAATTTTGTTTATACACCATATAAAATAATGTCATGTATAAATCAAAATATGGCTCAATAAAAGGAGATTTGAGACAATGTCCCTTAACTCAAGTCCGACTTGACTTGTTCGTTCTTTAATCTCCTGAAAAATAAACAGAAGTTAATTTATAATTGCTTAAGAACCTTTTCAAGTTTATTATTCCTTTCATATCACTTATTACCATGTTATAAACATTATATAATCATTTAAGTTAATAAAAGTTGTTTTGTAGATATTCAGTACCTGAGTAAAAAATGAACTTCTTATAATTACAAGTTGTCCATGTTGTCAAAATTCCATTATCACCAGAATTATATTAATGATTTAGATATAATATATATCATATATATTTATAGTATATATATGTTTTTATAATATTATATAACATTTGTAGATGAAAAAGGAAATGCATCGTTCATGGAGACGGTAAGCCATACATACGCATGAACTCGAATATAATTTCTATTTCATATATAATGGAAATAAAACATAATGATACATAGGTATATTATAATTCATGTATAATATTGTATATAATTTCATTAAATCTGTCCTTTATAAGTTCTACATATGGCATGAATGAGTCATATCACTTTGAGTGGGCGGTAGTCCGCAATTCCTCAAATGAAATTATCACGTCTACCCATTATGGAAAAAAAGTTATGATATAAATGAAAAATAAAGAATTATAAAGATAATATAAATATAATATATATCACATATAAATATAGTTCCATCATAATGGACACCATGAGATGCGTTAGGAGATAATTGAACAATCATCGTTTCGTGAGGCAGTAGTTCGCCATCCATAGATATAGTATGTTCGTATCCATTAGATGAAGGTTTATGGATGTTTAGTTAGAATAATTCTCATAAAAAAACGTATTATATTGAGGATAATGGTGTTTTTAAGTAAAAAAATAATAATAAGAGCATAGGGAGTGAAGAAGTAAATTAAAATAAGAGAACTTGAGGGAAGATCACTACCACAAAAATAGTTTTTCGTAGCGCTGATAAAGGGGGGCCTTTATCAGTACTTTTTTTAGCGCTGATAAAGGGTCGGCTTCAAAAAAAAATTAAAAATTAAAAATATATTAATATATAAATATAGTTATATTGTCATATAAATATAATATATAATTTTTAAATATATTTTAGATAAGTATAAATGTACATTTACACTTATTATACTTAATATATATGATATTTAGTGAAAATGACTTCTTAAAAAATTAAAAAAATATTCTTAATTAATAATTTGATAATCATTATGGAGTAATAGTCATTTAATAACAAATTGAGGAATAAAAAAATTAAAAAAATTAAAAAAGATCCAAAATATGTTGAAAACGCAACTCAAACTTCAAACGGCCATAACTTTTGATCCGGGTGTCCGTTTGAGCTCTACCACATATCAAATCAAATCCTGCGACGAGCTCTACGTCTCTATGTCTAGGGGGGACCTTGGTCAAGCGTTTTTCGAGGCCAAAAGAGGCCTAGAAAGCCTCCAAAACTGAGTTTTTTGTCGGGGTACCCAGATTTTTTAACATTTTGTGGATTTTTAAACTCGTTTAAGGGGGTATTATTGGATTTTCTTTGCGGAGACTGAATTTATTCCAAGGTATTACATTCATATTGATATTTTGTCTTTGAAATTTCATCCTTTTTTATAACGAACTACTATTTATAATCAAATATATAACTATATGTACATATTTTTTATATATTCGCACCTAAAAATTAAATTTTTTAAATAAATAATTAAACATATTTACATATAAAATATATTAGCTTTATCTAAATAATAACTAATATCCATTTTATTTAAAATACCAATATATGAATATTTATATACCTATATATTAATCTAACTATATATATATATATATAAATCTAACTATATATATATATTAATCTAACTATATATATATTAATCTAATAACTATATATATATTAATATAACTACATATATATATATTAGTATTACTATATATATATTAATATCACCATTAATATATATATTAATATCACTATATATATATTAATATAACTATATAAATATATATTCATATAACTATATATATGTTAATATAACTATATATATGTTAATATAACTATATATATGTTAATATAACTATATATATGTTAATATAACTATATATATATATTAATATAAATATATATTACTATACGAATAAATATAACTAAATATATATATAGATATAGATATATATTAATACCACTATATATATATATTAATATTACTATATATATTATAATATAACTATATATATATATATTATAATATAACTATATATATATATTAATATAAATATATATTACTATACGAATAAATATAACTAAATATATAAATATATATATATAGAGATATCATGAATTGGAAAGCAAATCAAAATAGAGTAGTGGTAAGGGCTTAGGCGCGCAGGGGGGAGGTATCGAGTTCAAATCCTGGTGGAGGCAGGGGTGCGCGTGCATGGGGAATATTGGAGCAAGCACTATTAAAGGGTGGAGGGGGGTGCATGGGGTGCGTGGGGTGTTGTGTGGGGTCCGAAAAGCGCTATAAAAGGAGGGGGGGGGGGGGGGTTCACGCGCTATAAAAGCCCCCCCGATTGGCAGTATTTTTTTAATTTTTTTAATTATTTTAACTTTTATCAGTGCTTTTTTTAAAAGCGCTGATAAAAGGATCCTTTATCAGCACTAAAACCAAAGCGTTGATAAAGGAAGCGCTGATATAGGACCCCTTTATTAGCGCTAAAAAAAGCGCTGATAAAGGGGTACTTTTATCAGCGCTTTTTTTGAGCGTTGATAAAAGACCCCTTTTATCAGTGCTTTTTTTAGGGTTGATAATGGGGTCCTATATGAGCGCTTTTTGGAGCGCTGATAAAGGGGACCCCCCCTTTATCTACGCTGGCTTTATCAGCGCTTTTCTAGTGCTGATAAAGGTCATTTTGAGCGCTGATAAAGGCCGTGTTTGTAGTAGTGGATATTACCTTTAAATCAGGTAACTCCCTTTGGTTTGAACCAAAAGGCTTTCTTGAAGTTCATTATGCCTAAGGTAAGACTTATATGTGGAATATAAGGATGTTGAGAGCTTCTTGGATCAGGTTTTGGATGAGCCATGGGGCTTGAGAGGTGTGAGTAATGGGTTATAGGTGATGGCCTTTTATAAGGGAGAAGATGGGCTCTTTAGAAAAGTTTGAAAATATTGTTATATTATAAAATTAATTTCAATATAAAAGGTACAAAACTCATTTAATTAAAATATATGATGATTATTATTCCTAATAATCTCAACCAATATTATTTTGAAAAATTTTGGTTTCATTTGTAACCTTACCATTTACCTTTAACACTTAGTTAACTAATTTAACTTTTACCATGGATTCTTGTATATTTACACTATATGGTTAATATAGTTACTCTAAAATTCCAAGAGACCCAAAATGGATCATTAATGAAAATTTTAACATAACATATGTCATTTTGCAGAATATTAGAATTTTTGGATTATTTCATCATTTAATAAAATAGTATTCTTTTCAAAAACTCATTTATGTCAATTTATAAACTATTCATATGAAGAATTTTAAAAAATATATAAAAACTCGATTATTCAGAAAAACCTACATTAATTTAAATATAACAGTTTATACTCAACCATAAAATTTGTGGGTGGCATGAAAAGTTTAAATATAAATGAATTTTAATATTTATAATCTCATTTATTTAAAACATTCATTAATGAGGTAATCATTACATCATCATTGTGTTATAAATAAATTTATTTATTTGATGTATAAAAATTATAAATAAAATACCATGATGTATGAAATCTATTTATATTTATAATGAATTTTTATTATCAAAAATATCACTTATATAAACCAATATAATTTTTTACCTAGTGATATATGTTTATGTTACATTTTCCATAACATTAAATTAATTTTTATAAAGTTTCATTTTCACTTAAAAGTGGCTCCATGGGGTCCTAAAATCGATCCAAGGATTCCCATTGTGAAAAATATATCCTCCAATAGGATTAATATATGTGTTAGGGTAATTTAATATTATTACAATATTATTTTTTACCCTTATTTACCAGATTTTCCCTTCAACCATGTTAAATAAAAATATTTACTGAAGTTACTCTTCATAATGTATAAAAAAGGTTACATATTTACAAAATTTGGACCTCCTGATTCCAAATATGGAATAAAATTTTAAAATTCAAAACATAGATTCTGCAGAAATTAATTTAAAATTAATTCTCATTGTCAAAACCAAAAAGCGTGTTTTCAAGAAATAATAACTATCAAAAGAGTGACATTTTTTTATGTGAAATTTCAATGTGAAATTACTTCCAATGACCAAAATTTTACAAAATGGTAAAAATAAATCTAATTATAGTTTAAATATAATTAAAAAGCTAATATAACTATATAAATAAATTTTATTAAAAGGCAATTTTGAATTAAAATGTAGTATTTTTCACTCTTTATTAAAAAATGAACATTATCAGAAAAATACCAAAATTTCATCCAAAGTAAATTTTGTTACCCTGATTATAAAGAATAATTTTATTTTTTCAAATAGAACATATAAAAGTAACAAAAACTAGATTCAAAAACAGTTCACCATCAAAATGTGGTAAATCGACATTTTAAAGAATATTAGAGTATTTATGCTTATAATTGGATTCATTCACATTTTAAGCCTATATGTTTTATTGGATAAAGGTAAAGACATTTAAAAAACATGTATAATCATATTTTAGTTATTTATGTTCAGTCCCGCCAATACAATGTCTTGGTGTAAAATACCCTTTAAAATAATATTATATTATTATTTTTCAGTATGGCTCAGCCTTGTGTGCAACATGAGATTTCAGAGAAACCCATTGTTGCGTATTGGGTACGCTATTGAACATAGAATCCCCTTTAAATTAAAATTAATATTTAATTCACAAATATTAATAAATATGAAAATATCATATTCTTTATTTACTTGGGATGTTACAATATGTATGATTATCTTGGGTTACTATAGTTGGTATCCAAGAATATGTTTATTCAATCATTTGAGATTAGGTTTAGAGGACTTTAGAGTAAACCCTTGGGAAAGTCAAAGTATAAGATAAGATCCGAAATTTTTTTGTAAAGAAGAGATTATACTATTTTCCAAGCAATACATATCTATTTGGATACTACTAGTGGATGTGGTTTTGGAACATATGGATATAGTGTTTACAACCCTGAAAATATTTTTTTGATTATATCTCATCCATCATTCTAGTTCATGATGATTGTTACCTTAATATCCACCTATTTTTACACTCTAGGGGGATATAATTAGGATAATTCATTTTTTAACAAACCATTTTGAAGGATTTTAATATATAAAGATAATTAATTTCCTAGGTTAAACCTACTGTGTCTTAGATTGAAAATAATGTGTCATAATCTAGACATCATATAAATGATTATGTTGTTTCCAACTATGATCATTATGTCTCACACGATGGTTTTTGGTTTTAGAAAAAATCTAGAACCATGAGGATTCTTGTTAATGATTAATTTAATGGACAATAGAGTGATTTTAATCATGAGATACTAAATCAAATAGGAACTAGAATTTGAAACCTTATGATTATTCCTAATAATCTATCACAATATATGATTAACAATGTGAACTTCAATGACATTACCAATGCATAAAATAAGAGGAAGATGGAGTTTTATAAAAGTTCAAGCGGTGAAGAACATAAAGGAAAGGAAGTTCAGATTTATTTATGTGAATAATGTAAGAAATATCACTTAAGTGAATGCCTCAAATAGAGGGGAAGCAGTTTTCTATATGGAAATAAAAGTTAACTGAGTAATGAATTTTCTCCTAGTTCAATGTATTATGTATGGGGGAATATAAGAATTATCCACGTTAATTTCTTAATCCAAGAGTTAACTCAAAGACCAAGAAAGGATTTATGATATGTAAATTTTTTAAGTAAAATGATTTAAGTGTTTATGTATTGGATTTTGATAATTATGTTGTAGATGTGTTTTATCAATGGTATTTTGGTTATAAAAATCATGAAACATATAATTATTGTTTCATTGTAGTTTTCTTTTAAGCACTTAAAAGTATATGTTGAATGATACTGATGATATAGAAAATTTATTTAAAGGAAAGGTTATATTTTATAGAAAACACATGTTTTGGGAAATATAACCCTTAATATATGTTATATGTGGAAGTAATAATGTTTAGTTTGGATAATGATATGGTTAAAATTGATGAAGTATATAAGAAAGTATTGGTGACTTTGAAAATTATTTGTAATTTTGTGACAATATAATTTAGGATGGAGTTTAATTTATTTTTTGATTGATTAAATATATTTTATAATCTAAGATTTTATTTAAGTAATAAATATATAGTTATTTTCTAAGTAGTTATCTTTTCATTTCGGTTTTATAGTGAAAAACGTATTCAGATATTTGGTATGTGATATTACGAGTTACTTTATCATTATTGGGGGATTAATGTTAAGTTGAATTTTTAAATTTAATGACCTTAATTATAAATATTTAAATTCTAAATTTGGTTAGAGATATTTTGGGAGATTTTTATGGATAAATACTTATGGAATAGATTAACTTGAACCTGGGGTGTTATTGATGAGTTTTTAGAGATATGTATTATATTGGATAACTTATCCAAATTTTTTTGGTTTTAATAAATATTTAGAGACATAAGGATATAATTTTCACTATTTTATGGATCTTATGATTTATTAAAAGGTAATTTTAGTTCTTCTAGCATAAAAAATTCAATTTAGATATTCATATATTGAATTAAGAAATTAAGTGGATATTGATCAAAGCACTACCAAAGAATGAAATAGTGTTTTTGAAATAAAAAAACATCAATTATATTTTCTCATGTTATTTATCTTGATAGTAAAATAATCACACAAATTTTAATAAAAAATATATACTTTAACTTAATTTTTAATGAAGAAATTTTATTTTCCCCCATCACTGATTTATAGATTTGTGGTTGTTAACTTTCTCCGGAACATTTTTTTTACCACTATCTACAAGTCCTTGGGCATTAGTTTCCCCCTATATGTCAATATTTTCACTTTCCATTAATGTTATACTATTTAGCAAAATATATTTGTGTTATTTTATATGACCTTTATACTGCCCATTTTCCTCTTTCTAAGAGAAAGTAACATTCACCGATGTGGGTTTTCAAAAATGGTATTTTAAAATATGATACCATTGATAGATGATATCAAGTTCAAATTGGTATGATAAAATTTAATAAATGGGTGAGGGGGGATATAACAACCTAATTTTTTATTATATATTTCATTCAAATTAATTTAATTTCTTTGATATATTGATTACAAACAACACTAAGTTTTGACGAACAACACTACACTTTCAAAATAATACTATTTAAACATGAAAGTTATAAATTAGCCATTAAATTGGTAGGAATGAATAAAAATAACTAATTTATGAATTCTACATGATTTAAAAATGTTTTATATAAGTTTATTTGATTTCAATTTCATGGAAATGGAAATAAAAATCATTTGAAAGTAAAATAAATGTTTTTCTAAAAATTGTTTTTCTGTGTGTAATGTGTTTTAATCTTAATAAATGCAATTAGTCCCTATAGGTAATTTATTTTAATTAAATTTATATAATAAATATTTATTAAAAAATTTAATCATTAATTTAATATATTTATAGTCATTAAATATTAATAAATCCAGTTTTTTGCTTAAAACTGTATTTTTCTAAAAAACGGTTTCATAAAATTTTGTGCACTTACTTTTAAATTATTTTTTATGAATTTTTGAAAAAAAATTCTTAAAGATGAACTTAATTTTTTGAATAAACATGTAGAAATTATAATAAATTGAATTTTTGATAATTTTTTGAAAAGATTAATTTTTCAATGAATAGTTAAAAAATATTGATTTTTATTAAAAACAACATTTTCATTTAAATAATTTAAAATGTTATTTTTTTTAAATAGTTATAAAGGTAATATTTTTTCAATTATATTATTATTAATATAATTTAGGTTATTGGAGTCAATTTTATGTTTAATTTTGATAAAAAAATTTATACTTAAGAAAACTCTTTCTTTGGAAAACCACTTTTCCTCACACTTATAGGTTTACTTTTAAATGAAATCATACCACTTATACGAATTGATTTTTTTAAAATGTAAAAAATATTTGGAATAATAATAATTAATTTTAGTTAATATGGTCAACTTAATTTTTTCTCATAATTAAGAGAAAAAATAGTAAAAAACTATTATCATAGTAAAGGTTCAAACGAGTTTACTAGGGGATTGAAGTGGGGCTAAAACCAAAATATATGGGTAATTTTTACAATTAAAATTGTCTATGTACTATTTTATGGACATAATTAAACCTTATATTATCCCACCATAATATATATTTCCATTTTTCTATCCTTTTTCTTGATAAGGAATTTATCATTTTGTATTCATTTTGTAAATTTTGAAGTGGGTCCCATAACCTACTTATAAAATACCACCTCTTATATTTTTCCATTCAATCTAAATGAGATTTTTTTGTACAATAGATACCCAAAAAAAATCATTAAATCCATATTCTTGACCCATAGTACTTTTTTTGATCCGAAAACCAACCCGAGAAGGCTTTAGATATAAACCTAAATAGGTTGTCCGAAGAAGAGGTAAAATTCTTATCCATGAGTTTTCATTTTATTTCTTATTATACCTCATTAAAATATTATTAATTTTTTCTAAAGTAATAAATCAAGTATCCAAAACATAATTATATGTTATTATGTTGATGAAATAACCTATTTCCATCTCTTATTCCACCAGTTGGGAAACAAAACCATCAATCGTGAGTACGGTAGACTACTTCCACATGGATTGATATAATTCATTTTCCATCACCACCTTTCACAATTAGGGAAAATTATGGATTAAATGTTTCTATATAGTATTTATGAAATAATTACACTCCTATAATTAGAATATCACATCTACCCTCTTACCTTATAATCCATGGGAAAATGATAACGTTGCTCATGCGTACGTGTTGACTACCGCCACCACAAAGAGATGTGATTTGTTTTTTCATTTTATTTTGACATGGATGGTAATAAAGATGCATTTAATTAATATATATGATATTTATGATTTAAAAAATATTATATAAAGGTGAAATATTATTTGCCTTTCCATTATTCCATAAATTAAAAAATTGAAATAGCGTTCATGCGTACGTACAACCTACCATCTCAATGAACTGTGTAAAAATTTTTAATATCTCTAATTTTTATGGATGAATATGAATATATATAAAATTAATATATATAATTTTTATACCATTAAAAAAATCTTGTATATGATGGAACCATGATTAATGTACAAGGACCAAAACCACCAAACGAAAACATACATGGAAATGAAGGAGTTATCACCTAAAATAGCGATTTTAATAAAGAATTGTTAATAAATGAGTGAAAAAGGTTATAATTAATTTATATATGGTATGATATATATGATTTTTGTTCTAGATTATATGTTTAATAAAACTATATCTATTATACACGAGGTTATAAGATGTATGAATAATGTTGAGACTTTAGGTAATGGATTTTCATCTCACTTTTATTTCTATGAGAAACATGCCATATTCACCAATTTTTTATTTTATATGGTGTATATAATTACCATTAATGTATTTTATAATGTTTATTATGAAATTTATGAGTAATTTAATATATATATATATATATATAAGGTTATTTCTTTCATTTGGCCTATGATTTTAAAGTTATAAAAGTAGTAAAGGTTTTATGTTACAATCTCATTGTTATTTGGGATTGTTTATGATTATGATTTTCATGAGGAAATATTGTGATCAACCAATAAAGAAAAGAATTAATTTTCCTATAATATAGTAATTTTTTGGATAATTTATTCTTAATTTTACTCTCTTTTCTTTAAAAAGTAATGATACCAAAGGAATGTTTTTAAGAACAATTGATTTTATTTATCTTTTCGATCGAAAATCCCTTCTATTATATGTGTATGTTTTCTAAAAATGATTTAATTTTTTAAAAAATATCCTATTATTATTATAATTAAATTTTAACAACATTTAATTTATAAAAAAATATTTAAAATGAATCTTCTTTTCACTTTCCAAAATGATGTACCTCTGACTTTTTACTAAAAATGTGAAAGGAATTTTTGTTTTAACTTTGAAAAGATGTAAAATATTTCCCACCATCATGAGAACTCAATTATTTAAAGATTAATTTAAATGTTTGCAAGGTTATTTTCAATTTTTTTACTTTAAAATTTGATAAATTTTTATATTTTAAATAAGTGATTTCAAAGAGAGAAGGGTGTTTTCCTCCGGGAATATTCCAATCAATCATTTAGAAAATTTTTATGTCATCCTTTGATATTAATTATGTATTACTAAGGATATGATCCAATGATACCATCCTTATTATTTGTTTTTATGGTTTTTCTTTATAGTGATAAGATATTTATGAGACCCGTTTCCTTTTTATGGGTTATTCTATGATGAAATGATGAAATTTTTATGAAACTTGTTTTCTTTCCACAGGTTATGTTCTGATGAAATGTTTATGAGACCCATTTAATTTCAATGGGTTATGGTATGATGGATATTTTATGATCTTGAAACACACATCTGTATGATTTTCATTATGTAACATATAATCCTAGAATTATATATCCCTCCAATTAATTGGGTAAAGATGAATATCTCATGAGATAAATAGGAATGGAATGGGAAGTAAACCCAGTTTAATAAGGGACTCTATCCACTATGATAGTGTTAGGAGTGAAAATTGGCTACTATAATGGTTTTAGGAGTGAACCCCATATAGTATGATAATCTTGGGAGTGAATTTTTACTACTATAATGGTTTGGGAAGTGAACCCAATCAACTATGATAGTCATGGAAAAAATCCTTGACCACTAAGGAAATGATTTTATATGATTATTTGGATGATAAAAATCTATGTCTTATGATAATGTTATGTTCTCATGGATTATGTTATTTTATTCTTTATGATTCATGTATTATGAACTACCAATCATTATACCACTACTCAAAATTATGATCACTGACATCCTGGGTGTTGTTTCTAAATGTCAAGATTATATTATCATACCCTTATGATAATTTTATATTTATTTGGTCATTGACGTCTCCCTTGTTCACCCTTACTAATTATAAGATCTCACCCTTTCTTATGTTTCCTTTCCCCAGGT
Organism: Viscum album; assembly: GCA_963277665.1. Classification (NCBI taxonomy): domain Eukaryota; kingdom Viridiplantae; phylum Streptophyta; class Magnoliopsida; order Santalales; family Viscaceae; genus Viscum; species Viscum album. The sequence continues at coordinate 1,625,762,513 of OY728156.1, read as the reverse complement.
TATGAAGAAATCTATTTTTTATGATATGTAAAATAAGGGTGATAGTTATGAAGAAAATAGTGGGTGACAATGTATTTCACTTATGGACTAGTTGTTTATGTATCCAAGATTCCAAAGACAATAAAACTTCATAGTCCAAAGTAATGTTTTTTAAAATTTAGTTAAAATTCATATTTTATGATCTAATATCTATATATGAAAATCCTGGGTCACTATAGTGATATTATACCAAAAATATGATATTATTTTATGGTGTTGTAAATTAATATAGAAGGGAATTTTATACCCTATGAAATGATGATATCAATTAAAGCATTACACCAGAACATAAAGTCATATATTATGATTGGTATTAATTATACAATATATCTAGGATAATTAACTAAAATACACCACTTTATAAAAACATTATACCTATTTTATTAAACATATAAAATCTATCTTAACAATGCCAATCCATCATCAATCATGCAACATGAGAATCCATGAAGATATTAATAAGACTTCATAATGAATCTAAAATATGAAAGACACACAATCCAATAATTTTTATAAATAAAAGGATTTATGTGGAGTGTAAAAAAATCCATGGGGAAAATAAGATTCCTCATACGTGCTGCCTAACCAAATAACATAGTTAAGTAACCAACCGACTTTATAGAAATAGATGTAGGACATAGTCGAGGGAGGATTAATGGTTATCCAATCCCTTATTTTTCCAAAATTATCATGAAAATAATTTTGATATCTTATCACCTATATGAAATGATCACCGTAATCTACTCTAATAAACTTAGAGAACTCCCTCAACCCTAAGGTACACCAGGAGGTATCTCGAATGGCCCTAAGGCCTTCTTTTTTATTTTATTATGGATAATCCCCCTTTTAAGGGTTGAAGGGGAATCGATATATGACCCTTAGGCCCAAGGCACAAGGCCCGACAAACCCGCAATACATGACCTGAAGGCCCAGAGGCAAACCATGCCCAATACATGTCCCGTAGGCCCAGCCCACTTGAACTGCCCCTCCCCAGATTTCTACGTCATTGTCACCTAGCTCCCCACCTTGCATTGCTGATAGACTAGCATTGCCCCGTACAAATCTGCATGATGCCTGGTCCCAATGGTGGCTGCCATACCCTCTCATTCTTACAATCCGGTTAGCTCTGCATCTAGTGGCTACTACTCCGATTTCTCTGATCCTCTTCTGGGGAACGTTCTGTGTGAACTAGGATACTCCATGGTCTACATGACCCGAAGCCCCGGTGGCCCAAAGTCCTTTGATGACCAGAAGGCCCTGGAGAACCGTAGACCCAAACTGGTGGTCTGAAGGCCCAAATCGGGAGAATGGTTCTGGCTGCTACAGTACCGAATAGTAACTGCTACAATACTGCTATAGTGACTGCTATAGTACTTTTACAGTACCCCAAAAATTCACCTCCACCCGGTTTTGAACCCGGGTCTCTTGGATGCCATACATGGTTAGTATGAAATATAAATATAATAAAGGTATTAAGTACATGTTAATGTAATTATTTTGATTATATTTATATTTTCATTCTATAACTCTCATTATGATGTATAATAGGGATTGGTGATAGTGGTTCCCCAATTCTAATTGAAATTTTTCTTCACAATATTATTGATTTGAAAAATACTTCCCCTTATATAATTATTAATTATATGATTAGGTAATTTAATAAGTAAGGATGGTTTAGTTCAAAATGGTAGCCATGTAGTCTAGGGAATACTTCCTATGACTAGTTCCTTGATAAATATATACCTATAGAGAAGATTTTTTAGGTTTTTAAGAATTGGGATACCATTATACACTCTTTATGTGTATAGACTATTCCACATAATAATAGATGATTAGTGTACTTGTGAGAGTAATGAACTAGACTGTAAAAAAGAACCGTGGATATGAAAAACATTAATAATGAAGGCATTGAGGAGAAATAAAACTTGAATAATTCTTGGTGTAACTATGATGGAATTAAATTGGTAATCTCTTAAATAATAAGCTATGTATTTTTTTCTAACACTCTTTTTTTATTAAATCTCTCTTATTTTCTTAATAGTAAAAGAAAAAAAATCCAACATAATCCCTATTTCCTTGATTTTATCATAAAAAGAAAAAAATACAATAAGTAAATATATGATTGTATATGGGATATATAAATTCATTAAGATACAACCTTGTTACTGGACATGATGTTTTAATCATAAGATTTTATAAATTCTGATATCTAGGACCCATTGAAAAGATCTATTAGTTGATCATTCCCCTTCTTGAATTCAATCGACTCAAATCATGTTTTATTCCTTCTTTTTCTTTCATAAACTCTTTTCATTCATATGATCATATTTTAAAAAAGTAATTATCCAAATTCAATGATGTTTTCTTGAGTTAAGTGTCTATTCATGAATCATATCATGAGAAAAACATGCATAAAATAATAATAATAATTGATAAGAAAATAATTTTTTACAATATATTGAATATAAGATTATTTGAAGTCCACTAATGTTATAAAGAAATGGAATCAACAACTTGAATTCCAATAAGGTATCATTGATTAAAAATAGGTAAAAAATGTTTATAGTTTACATTTACTAAAATTTACACTAAATAAAAAGGCATTGTAAAGTGAAATTCCATGATTGAACCCATAGAGAATGAGTGGTACCTAGATTTATACTTCTATTAAAAAGTAAAGATGAAAATTTCAAGTGATTTATATTAAAATTGACTAAAATAACTTGACTATAAAATATTATTATGCTAATAATTATAAATATAGGATCATTAATAAATTATAATTTTAATTTCTCTAATGAATAATTTTTTTTCATCAAAATCTACTATAAATAACCCATTCTCTTGTGTTTTTTCTATAATCACCAAATAATTTATTGTAATTAATTAGTTAAATTAATTTAATAATTATATGAATTAAAATAATATTTAAAAATGGATTACTTACACTCAATCCATGATCAATAATATACACAAAAAATATTATTTATACACTAAAAGAAATCTTTGATCAATAACTAGTGTTCATAATCATTAAAAGAATAATATTCTAAAATACTACATGAATGGATAAACACATCCAAATTAATATAAAAAATAGAATAAAGTAACAAATAAATCAACATTCATTAATAATTATCATCAATAAAGATTTATATCCCTCCATACGATTATTCGTCATCATATAAAACATTTTCTTCATCTTGCTGTTGCTTATCATCATACTTACTACCTTCCTCACCTTCCTTTCCTGGAGTAACTAACTTTTCGGATTCTTCCATATCTTTAAAAACCTCTACTTTCTTGATCAAGGCATCTAAATCTTCACTTCCCTATTCTTATTCTTCTTTTTCAACCTCTTCCTCTACTTCTTCCTAAACTTATTTTTCAGCTTCTTCAACTACTTCTTTACCCTTGAATTTTTCCGGAGTGACATAATTCTTAGTTGGAGTTTCTAGTAAAGAAGGTTCTGTAAGTAAAGATTTCAGAACCGAAATAAACTCAGAAGCTAACTGTGTAGTTCTCAGCAAAGATTGTACCACTTCAGCTTCAGACACTTTCTTTTTCATTTTCTTCTCTTTCACCTGCTTCTCTAACTCTTCCTCAGCTCTTTCTTTTAAGGCTTTAGCCTCTTCAGGGTCTAATCCGAATTGTGGATCCCCTTCTTTCCTCTTCTGCTTATCTTCCCTCCACTTTGCATCAACTTAATCAGGATAAGTTTTTTTTTCTTTGGCTAGGGGGGAGCAGACTGAGTTTCCTTAGATTTAATATTTTCTTCATCAACAGCCACTTCCTTAAAATTTATCTTCTTCTTTGTTTTTTGGATGGTTCTGGAGTGTGTGTACCTTTTTGAAGTGCCTCAACTTCTTCCACACAAAGAGAGTATAATTCTCCGGATTCACTATAAAAACCCATCTTCATCCTCTTCAAAGTATCATCACTTACTAACATAAGCTTACAATTCCAGACTTTTGATTTTCATGCAACCTTGAAAGAATCTAAGCACCAAACTATCATATTAGATAGTAAGGCAGGGAACATGATTATATGAGCTCTCAAATTCCCTTCTTTGATGTTCGTTATCATAATCAAGACACATCTCATCAAATTTATCTTTCTTAGATTTACCATGAAACCTAAGATATGGATATCACTTTTCTTCAAATTATCCTTGTCACCTCTTCTTGGAACCAGAAATCCTTGCACCCAAAGCTGAAGAATTATATTGTTCAGAGTAATATGAGAAATTTTAATGGTTGAAGAATCCTTAAGACAAAGACATTTCAGTGCCTTCTCCTTTTTGAAACTTCCTTTCTCATCGGGAAGTTTGTGTGAGTAGAACTCAGCTTCTCCTTCGTAGGATAAACCAACCAAGCTCTCGGGCTCGGTGTAAGATAGCTTATTAGTCATCCCATAAGACATGAATGAAAACCACTCTCTGCCATCTTCCATCTGGAAGGAAACAGACTTGTAGAACTCGATCAACAAATAAGTATAAATAGGATCCTGTTTATCTGACTTTTCTACACAAACATCTTCCCATCCATTCAGTCTAATATTCTTTGAAATAAGAGAATCAAACTTATAGAAATCTAGATGCACCAACATTTACCTGAAGATTAACCACTTTGAGATTGGCTTTGAAGTTTACATATCTTGAGATGTTGCTTCAATAGAGATTCGGAACAGAGAGACCTGAAGGATTAGGAACGGATTTGCAAAGATTAGAACCGGTCTTAAGAAGAGAAGCTGGGCTTCGAGACGCGAAAGCTTTGAAAAACCGATGTGGGATGAGTCTTGGGGTCCCCTTTATATAGGCTATGGATGTGACCATTGGTCTTCCAAAATCCATCTAACGGTTGAAAAACTTTTGATCTTATCTGATAGTTGAAAACAATCCCGCAATGAAAACTTGACTCTGATCATTTGAGGTTTTAAGGAAAACATCCGGATTTGAGGAAAACTAGAATAAGAATTTTTAAAAACTCAGGAAAATAAAAGCAAGCAAAATATGATTACAAAAATTTTAGTAAGGAAATCATAGCTTTCAGATTGGCTAGAAAGATTGTTCGTAATTGGTAATATTCTTCTTGAAGAAATTAATTTAAAAAAAACTCATTACGAAAGTTCTAGTATGAAAATATCATTATGAAAATTCTAGTACGAAAATCTCATTACGAAAATTCCAGTATGAAAATCTCATTATGAAAATTCTAGTACGAAAATCTCCATTCCGGAAGTTTTCATTCTAAGAATTTTAATCTTGAAAATTTCAGTTCTGGAAATTTCCATTCCGGAAATTTTAGTTTCAGAAATTTCCATTCTGAAAACTTCAGTTTCAAAAAGTTTGAAAAAATAACTACGAAAATTTTAGTTACACTTTGATTGAAAAATAGATTACAAAAATTTTAGTTATAGTAATTTTGAAAAATAGATTACGAAAATTTTAGTTACACTAACAATCAAATGTACTCCCCCTATGAAAAGAAGTTTATTACTATTAGGAGAATTTTTCAACAAGAAGTTAATGAATAATGATTACCTTATGGTTATAATTCCTAAAGTTTGTTTAATGTATTCAAATATATCGGAGGGTAATGATTTTGTGAAAATATCAGCAAGTTGATCTTGCGTTCCGATAAACTGAAGAATGATATCTCTTTTTAGTGTGTGATCCCTAAGAAAGTGATGCCTAATATATATGTGTTTTGCATGAGAGTGATGTGCATGGTTCTTACTTAGGGCAATGGAACTTTTGTTATCACACAAAATTTGAGTCTTAGTAAAACTCAGGCCATAATATGTAACTATGTGTTGCATCCACAACACTGGAGCACAACAACTTCCAGATGCTACATATTCAGCTTCAGCAGTGGAAAGTGCTACAGAATGTTGCTTCTGGTAGGACCAAGAAACTAATGAATCTCTTACGAAATTACAAGTTCTGGATATACTCTTTCTATCCATTCTACATCCACCAAAGCCAGCATCCAAAAAACCTTTTAGAATAAAATCATTTCCAGACGTATAAAATAATTCTAGATCCACGGTTCCCTTTAGGTAGCGAAAAATTTCTTTTACCGCCTTTAAGTGAGATTACATAGGTTTGGATTGATATCTTGCACATAATCATACTGAAAACATTTAGTCTGCTCGACTAGCTATTAAGTAAAGTAAACTTCCTATCATACCTCTAAAAGATGTTTGATCTACTGGTTTCCCAGCTTCACCAAGATCTAAGAGTTTGAGGTACCGATGGGAGTACTTATACTCTTAGTGTTGTCATAACCATAATTTTTGAGAAGATCTTTAATATAATTATGTTGAGATATATAGGATCCTTCTGGTCTTTGAGAAATTTGAAAACTAAGGAAAAAAGTTAACTCACCCATCATACTCATTTCAAACTCAGATTTCATTAGACTTGAAAATGAATCAGTTAAATATTGCTGATTTGAACCAAATATGATGTCATCAATATAAATTTGAACAATCTAAAATTTTTTCTTATCTTTCTTTATAAAAAGAGTTGGATTTTCATTTCCCTTAACATAGTTATTTTGATGAAAAAATCATATGATTCTATCATACCAGGCTCGTGGGGCTTGTTTAAGACCATACAAAGCTTTGGTAGTCTAAAAACATGATCAGGATGTTTTGTATCTTCAAATCCAGGAGGTTGTTCACCAAAAACTTCCTCTTGAACATAACCATTAAGAAAATCACATTTCAAATCCATTTGAAAAATTTTAAAATTGACGAATGTTTCAATGTCAAGTAGAATACGAATAAATTCAAGTCATGCTACTGGAGCATAGGTTTCTTCATAGTCTATTCCCTCTTGCTGGTTATAGCCTTTAGCAACTAGTCTAGATTTATTTTTTACTATGACTCCATTTTCATCACACTTTTTTCTGAAGACCCATTTCAATCCAATGACAGAAGTTTCCTTAGGACTTTCAACTAAGGTCCAAACTTTATTCCTCTCAAATTCATTTAGTTCATCTTGCATGGAATTGATCCAATCATCATCACCTAAAGATTCATCAGTGCTTTTAGGTTCTAATTGGGAAAGAAATGCTAGATGTTCTACTTCATTTCTCAAGGAACTTCTGGTCCTTACAGGTTGATTTACATCACCAATGATGCTATCACTGGGATGATTCTTAAGAAACACCTGATTTGGGTTTTGTAAAACCTGTTCATCAACATAGGGTAGAAAGTCTTCTGGGGTAAATGTTTCAGAAGTATATTCTTGAACATTTTCCTTATTAGAAGGATCTCGTGTCAAATGTTGACAATCAGTTTTTTAAAACACATCTGAGGATGTAGGTTTGGGTGGTTTAAAAACAAAAGGATCAGACTCATCAAGTTTAAATGCACTGTTTCTTCAACAGTACACGTATTTTTATTGAAAACTCTATTTTCCTTAGAAGTTGCGGAGTAGCCTAAGAAAATTCCTTCATCATATTTTTGTGTGAATTTATGTAAATTATCTTTATTATTCATAATGAATACTTTGAAACCAAAAACCTTGAAGTATTAAAGGCTTGTTTTTCTACCGTTCTATAACTCATAAGTAGTTTTATTAAGAAAAGGTCTAATAAAAACTCTATTTATAGTATAACATGAAGTACTTACAGCTTCAACCTAGAAATGTATAGCTATAGAATATTCACTCAACATGGTTATAGTTATCTCTTGAAGGATTCTATTTCTTCTTTCAACTACACCATTTTGATGAGGAGTTCTAGGTGCTGAAAAATTGTGAGTAATACCATTTCTAATACAAAAAGTTTCAAAATCATAATTTTGATATTATCCTCTATGATCACTATGAATAGTTTTTAGTGGATTATTTTTCTCATTTTTAACTTTTGATCTAAAACTTTTGAAATAAGAAAAAGCTTCATACTTATTTGCTAGAAAATAGACCCAAGTAAATCTGGTGTTATCATCAACTAGAAAAAACACATAATATTTTCCTCCAATACTTCCAATTTGTGTTGGACCAAAAATATCCATGTGTACTAAATGTAATGCATCATTTGTTGAGAATTCACCAATTGATTTAAAACTAGATTTATGTTTCTTTCCATATTGACAAGAATCACAAAATTTAGAAGAATCAAATCTATGATCTGGTATATCCTTAACTAGTTTCTTCTTAGAAAGTTTACATAAGTTTCTAAGGTTACAATGACCTAGTCTTCTATTCCATAACTAGGAATGATCTTCCATTTCACTTAGGCAAGGCAGGTCTTGGCTCCTGAGGTCTTCTATGTTCAAAGTGTAAACATTATCTTGCCTATTGGCTGAGAGAATAAATTCTTCCTTCGAATTGTGAACTAAGCATTTATCATTCCTAAAATTTACAAGGTACCCTTCATCACATAACTGAATTATGCTAATGCGGTTGTGCTTAAGATCCTTAACAAATAAAACATTTAAAATCAAAGTTTTACCAAGAAGAACAATATTACCTATACCAACAATTTCTCCTTGAGCATTATCTCCGAAAATTACCTTTCCTCCTTTCGTTTTGATAATCTTTTCAAAATATCTTTTGATACCAGTAATGTGCCGGGAACATCCAATATCCATGTACCATGTATTTTTGTTGGTACTTCATTTATCTTTCTGAAAACAAGAAAAGAATTAGACTTTTGGAATCCAAACTTTTTTGGATCCGAGATTTCCAGATAACAAAATTTTAGGCACCCACACTTTCTTAGAAAAATAGGCTTTATGAAAACCTAAAGATTGAGTTTTATTTAAAGAACAATTATTTGCCTAGTGACCACCACATTGACACTTGGTACAAAAATGGGGCACTTTGTGGAACAAAGTAGTTGTTACTAAAAGTTGGTTTTGCATGGATATAACCAAATCCATATTTGTTTCTTAAAGGTCGTATTTGTGAATACATTTTATCAAAACTTTCTTTACCGTGGGTAAATTTTGATAAACACTACTTTAAGGAAAAAAATTTGGAATTGAGTTTTATAAACAAGTTTTTATCTTCAAAATAATTATATTTAGAACTAAAGCTAGGCTCGAAAACACTTTTCTTAGAAATTACTTATTCTAACTCTTTAGAAAGTTTGTTTTTCTCAGAACTTACTTCCTCAATATTTTTTGAAATATTTATAAAATCAGCATTTTTCCTATCAAGATCTTTAGAAAGATCTGATATTTCTTTTGTAAGAATAGTATTCCTAGAGTTTTCCTTATCATGTTTTTTATTGAGTTTAGAATTTTCAATCTCAAGAAGTTCAGCAAACCTACAAACTTCTTCATAGGTAAGTGAAGTATTTTCTTCATCAGAAGAGGATTCTTCATCTGAATAGTTATAATACTTACTATCATTATAATTTAAAGATACATTGGTCAATGATTCAACATTTTGTACCTTATCCATAAAGAAATGGTTGTTAATGGGTAATCTGGCTATGGGACCAAGATTCTTTTATCCTGAAGATTCATAATCAGAAGATTCATCTGAAGAGTCACCACCACTGGCACTCCAGGTGTCATTTTCTTTCAGAACTTTCTTAGATTTGGTTTTGTAATACTTCCTTCTGTTCCTTTTAGAATGCCTTTCTTTTCTTTATTTCTTTTTGAGCAAAGGGCAATCTGGTCTAATATGTCCAGCTCTCTTGCATTCATAATAAGTAACTTCTCCATCTTTCCTGTCTTTCCTTTACTTTTTCTTATACTTGGACTGGAAATTTCTCTGTCCAAATATCTTGTTCATCCTTCGAGCAATATTTTCTAACTCATTTTTTGAGACTTCACTTTCACTAGATTCTAATTGAATAACCACCTTCTTAGACTTGGATCTAGTTACTCTCTTAGGAGTCTTAGATTTCACATGATTTGATATTGTTGTAAAAGCAATAGTACCATTTCCATTATTCTTTTTGATGTTGTTAGCATCTCTCTTCATTCTTGTTTCATGTTGGAGAAGAGTTCTAAATAGTTCATCAAGAGAAATTTGAGTGACCATCCTGTTCTCATCAATTGTTGTTCTCTTTGATTCCCACTCATTAGGCATAATATCAATTATCTTATCCACAAGGGCTTCATCATCTAACCATTTCCCCCCATAGACTATAAGCTATTGACTATAGTCATAAATCTCTGTTGAACTTTACAGATTGGTTCTCCATATGGAAAATTGAATCCATGGTATTCAGCTCTAAGAATAGCTCTCCTAGTTTCAATCACTTTAGAAGTGAGAAAGTGTGTAAATTCTAACTTCTTCCAGATAAAATTAGCTTCTTCACAAGAAGAAATTTGGATATATATATTTCTAGTCATGGAACAAAGTAAAGTATTTTGTACCTTATAATTGAGTTGATACTCCTGCTTTTCCTGGTTAGTGAAAGTTCTAGCTTCCTTATCAGGAATTTTATAATCACCAGTAAGCATAATGAAATTATCCACTCCAGTATTGATAACAAAAGCCTTCATTCGATCTCTCTAATACTCATAGTCATTACCATTAAAGATTGGTGGTATTGTAGGGTTTAGATTGTCAATAGAACCAACGTTGATTCCTGCCATTCTTAAAAAAAACTTTAGAAACCAAACTAGTTAGTAGAAAAATTTCGTATCCACAAAGTTAAAAATGACAATTCGGAATGATAATTCAGAATGAAAAAGTTCGGAATGACAATTAGGAATGACAAAGTTCGGAATGAATAAAAACTTTCTAAGCAAGGATGAAGAATAATGAAAAAGTGAGCAATAAAAACTTATATGTGAGTATAAGTATTTCAGAGACCTCCTCTGATACCAATTGTAGGATTGGTATAGAGTATGAGGTTTCCAACCTCTCATACCAATTGTAGGATCGAAATAATGATGTAGATGCTCAATATACAAGAGGGGGGGGGGGTGAATTGTATGCTATAACATTTTCCTTAGACAAGGAAAAATCTACGTTTAACAAAGTTAAATAAAGAAAATTCACAACACTTCTAATCACCAATTGGAGAATTGGAACCAAAGTTTACAATATGAGATTCTACCTTAAAGCGTATAGAATCTAAACTAATCAGATTACAAGTGTAAGGAAATATAAGAAGGTTATACTTTCCTTACAATACAAAAAGTACATTGGAAAAACAAGTAGTAAAACTACAAGTAACTAGATATAAGTCTTTAAACCCAAAGAAAAGGGTATCCAAAAACCTTGGATAAAGGTCCCTTGATTTATAATTTCAAGAAAATCTGTCTTACCTACACCAGGTTACGCCCTCGATATGAATATTGGAATCTCTATCTTACTATCCCCGCAAGACCTCAACTTCAATGTAGTTGGAACCTCTATCTTCCTCAGCAAGGAAGCCCTCAAACTTCAAGGTAGTCGGCACCTCTGTCTTCCTATCCCTGGAAGTCCTCAAATTTAATCACTAACATTCGGAGTCACACGAAGAAATCTAAACGAGCAGTTCAGTACGCACAAGGCATGAAAAGCTTCTCTCTCAAGAAATAACCTTAACAGTGTGTGGTCTCTAGATCGATCAACTTCTTGTTGAGCTCTTTCAAATGAGCTATTATTTATAGGAAAATTTCCAACGGTCAGCTCCCTCCTCTAACGGTCATATTTTCTATGAAATTCAGAGGGACCTGTACACATGTAACTCAACCAACGGTTAATTAGAAATAGAATGGACAACATCATTTAATAATAAATCATGTATAACTGAATGTACGATATCATTTTGAAATGGAACATATGTAAGCAAAACCCATACAAAATTTCAGAGTGTACGCAAATTAAAAGTTCAGAGTCTAACTAAAATGAAATTCGGAGTCTATGTTAAGAAATGTTCAGATTCTGTTTTATAGGAATTTAGAGTTTGGTTTCACCAGAGTTCAGAATCTAAACTTGTAGAAGTTCTAAGTTTAACTTCATAGGAGTTCGGAGTCGAACTCATGAAAGTTCAGAGTCAAAATTCATAGGAGTTCGAAGTCTAACTCATGAAATTTTGGAGTCAAACTTCATCAGAGTTCGGAGTCGAACTCATGAAAGTTCGGAGTCGAACTTCATAAGAGGTCGGAGTCGAACTCGTGAATGTTCGGAGTCGAACTTCATAAGAGTTCTGAGTTGAACTCATGAATGTTTGGAGTCGAACTTCATAAGAGTTCAGAGTCGAACTCATGAAAGTTCAGAGTCAAACTTCATAAGAGTTTGGAGTCGAACTCATGAAAGTTCGGAGTCAAACTTCAGAAGAGTTCGGAGTCGAACTCATGAAAGTTCGGAGTCTAGAATTCGGATTGGAACTTCATTACAGTTCACATCCAGAATTCGGATCCTAAAAATAGAATGCTCCAAATCTTGACATTATATGACTTCTGGGATTTTGGGTATGAATCCGGTTTTTGTACTTAAGAAAAATATTTCTATGTATATGAAAATATAGGTTAGGGTAAATTTCCTTAAAGAAGTAAATTTTCCTTATAGAGGTAAAATGTATATTTGCTTATGTATAAGGTGTTTGTGATTTTCAAAACAAGAAGGAATGGAAAAGTCATAAGGAAAACCTTATTGACTCAACACTCTTGAGGGATATGATTTGGTGAACACATAATTTCTTTATAAACCTTTATTAATGGAACAAAAATAACCATACAAATATATTTTTGGAAATATATCATGGATAACATATATTGAAGCCTAAAAAGTCATAAGTTAATGAAATACATGTAATTTATAAGTAATATCTTTAATTTAACTAGATTTATGTTTATTTTTTTAATAGGTTAAAAATACTCATCTTTAATTTTTTATTTATTCATTTTAATGGCTAGAAATAGGAGGAATCAGGTAAAAAATCAGTTCTATGGGAAATGTGATGACTGCCCCAATGAGATGCCCAAATTTATAGGAGTATGAATCAAAAAATTAGTGATGATACTCTCTTAGATGACTCAAGTTATGAATAGAAACCTGGATCAGGAGGAGCTCTAAAATCCTCCTAATAAAGAACAAGCTTCAATTTATTACTTTATATGAAAAAACCCAAACATTCAATGGATCATGAAGTCCCTTAATCATGGAACACAAGATCAATTCCGTTAAGAAGATATTATCCATCCATCAATGTTCTTAGAAAGTGAAGTTTCTACTGGCTGTTTATTGTATGGATGTAGTAGCAGATCAGTGGTGTAAATTGATCAAGAATACGAAGCCTGAGGAAGAGATCAATGTGATGAGATATAAGGAATTATGGAAAATGTTCTTGATAAATATTTTCCCCACACTCTCCAACATAAAATGGGAAGGTATTAACTTTCCCTAAAGAAAAAATATAGGAAATCTATTAGGGTGTAAAAGGAAAACGTCACAATACATTCACGATATACCTTGAGATTTTTCGTTACCCAGGAATTCAAATCTGAATTCTTATTTAGTAGGCTAAAACCGAGTCTACTAAAAGACCTTTCAATCTGAGACTTTGATAGATATGAGGAATTTTTTTGATGTTCCCTAAAATTAGATATGGATATCGCTGAATCTCAAGGGTATCATGGGGAAAAGATGTGGAAAGTGGAGTTTAATTTGGTAGTCTAATGGAGAAATATAATAGTGCCAAGAAATTTGAACATCCCACTTGTCAATAGTTTTGAAAGAATCACCCTATATATTTCTAATGGGGCATGAGGAAATGATTTATGTGTGGGAATGAAAGAAACCTAGCTAGAAATTTCCAACATGATAAACCCAATAATGCGATGGGGTAAAGGAGTTCTCCAGTCATCCCTTAGTGCATTCTTCATCACATAAACTACAAATAAAAAAGTAACATTTTAAACCAATTCACTAAGCTAAGGGTTTTTGGAGACAACCAAAAACCTACAAGGCAAAAAAGGGAGATATTTTCCATGAAAATCACTAAGGTTAATCCCCACAACAAAGTGGTGACGAGCACTCTAGTCATTTTTTCAATAATAGATAACATACTTATTGATTCCAGTTTTTTTATCCCTTCATATCATGGAAGTTTAGTATAACTATTCAAACACCACCACAAATCATGGAAGTAAATATGTTAGTGAAAACAAATAATAGGGAAATTATTAAATCACAAATATAAATATCATCCCCTATCAAAATTTGTGGGTTTAAAATCCTAGAGAACCATGTGATACTCCCTTTAGTGTAATTTGATATAATACTGGGTATGGATTGGCTTTCCCAACATAGAGCCAAAATAAAGGTTCGAAAAAAGGAAAACACTCTATGTATCACAAATCGACCATCGATTATATTTAAGTGCAAAGAGGAGGATGAATATTATTTACCACCAACATCTCAAGAATGGATATTACTACCCTAAAAGAAAGTGTATCTATATCAAATGATTGATTATAAGGAAAACACCATCCTTTAAGAAATGCATATTGTGAGGGAATATGATGATGTGTTTTCTGAGGTATTTCCTAGTCTTCCTCCTAGCCAAGAGGTTGAATTTTCTGTTGATTATATACATGGATAATTACAATTTTCTAAGACTCTATATAGAATTAATATTGTGAAACATAAGCAGATGAAGAATCACCTAAAGGAGAATCTAAAAATAGGGTTCATATGCCAAAGTGCTTCACCTTGAGGTGTACCAGTCCACTTCATCAAGAATAAGTATGGGTCAACGCTCCTTGGAATTGATTATCATGATATAAAAAAGACGATGACAAATAAAAAGTATCCAATACCACAAATTGATGGATATATTTATAATATACATGGGGTACAATAGTTCTCTTATGTGGATCTTCGGTTGGGATATACCATGTTATGGTGAAGAAGAATGATATCCCCAAGTATGGTTTTCATACAAGGTATGGGCACTATGAGTTTATAGTAATGCCATTACAAACCACTAATTATCTATAAATATTTAGAGAATTGATGAATAGAGTCTTTAGAAATTAAGTCGACAAATTTTGTAGTCTTTATTGATAATATTCATAGTACTCCAAAATCAAAGAGGATCATGAGGAGCATCTTATCACTATGATAAAAACCTTGTGAAAGTATAATCTGTATGAAAAGTATATAAAATGTTAGTTTTGGTCAAAGGAGTATCAATATTGGGGAATATAATTACAAGACATGAGATATCTATGTACTCAAAAAAAGAAATTGAAGGATGGTCGAGGCGAACATCTATGACAAATATCTATAGTTTCCGTGGATTAGATAGGTACTATCTTTAATTATTGAGAATTTTCCTATGATTTTCAAACCCTCTAACCAAGATAACTTAGAAGAGATTAAATTTTTATTGGAATGATTAATATGGATTGAGATTAAAGTATTTGAAAAGGAAACTTATCAGTACACCTTTACTCACACTAGCCACAAGTGGAGAAGTTTTAATGGTATTCAATGATGCTTCAAAGAAGGGATTGGGTTGTGTGTTAATGGAGAGTAAAAAAGTGATAGCCTATACTTCAATGAAATTGAAAGTTCATGATAAAAACCACCAAAATCATGATCTAGATTTGGATATAGTGATCATTATGTTCAAACTCTGTTGAATTATCTCTTTGGGGAGAAGTGTCAAAAATATATGGATAAAAAATCCTCAAATATACATTCAAATAGAAAGAGATGAATATTCACCAATGAAGATGGTTAGAGATGATAAATGACTATTACTACTTATTTTACCACTATCCTAAGAATGAAAATAAAGTGGAATATTATCTATGTAGAAAGGATCCAATAATTATATCATTGATGAGAATTGAAAGGGATAAAATCTTCCTAGATTTGTAAATAATGGACATGGGAATCATAATGGAAGGAACATCATCAATCCTTTCAAAAATTATTTCTCAACTATACCTTTTGAAGAAGAAAAAGGATTTTCTAAAATATGATGTGGGAATTTAGAAGAAAGTGGAAAATATAAGAAAGGTTAAATCCTTGAATTTCAATCTTATTAAATATGGAGTTGTAATATTTGGGTCATGAATATGTGCTCCATAAAATCCTTAGTTAAAAAAGAATTGATGGATGATTCAAATAGTTTATCCTTATTTATCCACCTAGGAATCACAAAGATGCATCGAGATCTCATAGAGATCTATTGGTGTGAGAAAATGAAGAATTATATCACAGAATATACATAAAGATATATAATATGTTAAAAACTGAAGGAATAAATGAAAAAGTCTAATGGGATGATGAAAAAATTACCTATACCAATATAGAAATTGTAAAAAATCACCATAGAATTTGTCACTAGTCTTCTGAAGACATCAAGAGGAAATAATTTTATATGGTTTAAAGTGAGTCATATTATGTAGACTTATCACTTTATTATAATTAGATATGACTTCTCACTTGATCAATTTGCAAGGATATACATTAGAGAAGCGGTGAGGATGTAAGAGAAACCACTATCAATTATATCTGACAGAGATCCAAGATTTGATTACATGTTCTGGAAGAGTCTCCAACACTCTTTGCATACTGAGTTGAACTTCTATATGGATTATCACCCTCAAACTGATGGAAAATATGAGTAGACTATCTAGACACTCAAGAACATATATAGAGAATTCTAATTAACTTAAAAAGAAGACGGGATCAGTATATTCCCCTATTAGAGTTATCATACAATAACACTTTCCACTTAATATACCAAATGGATCCCTATGAAGACCTTTATGGGAAGAAGTGTAGAACACCTACATGCTGGGATGAATTTGGGGAACAAAAATTGCTAGGTCTTGAAATGGTATAGGAAATTGTAGAAAAGGTTAAGACCATTCAACAACACATAAAAGATGATCAGAGTCGATAGAAGATCTACGATGACAATCATTGATGAGACCTATAGTTTGATGTTAGAAAAACATAAATCCTCCATATATATCGTTGGATTAATATCATGATATTTTGGAATAGGGGAAATTTTTCCAAGATACATCAACCCCTTTTATATATTAAATCACATTAGAGTGGTAGTATATCAAATATCACCCTCACCTAACCTATCTCAAGTACATGATGTATTCAAAGTATCCCTATTGATGAATTAAAGACTAGACCCCTAACATGTACCCAATATATAAGAGGTTCTATTGGATAATTATTTCTCATATGAGGTGTAGTCGGTAACGATATTAGATTGTATAGACAAGGTTATTTGAAATAAAACAATACACTGGTAAATGTGATATGGATAAACCAAAAGTTGGAATAAGTGATGTGGGAACTAGAGGATGTGATGGAATATAATTAACCTCATATGTTTTAGTGTGGGAAAATAAAATTTTTAGGGAGAAATCTTTAAATGGGGAAGACTGTAATGACCCGAACTTTTATAAATAAAACCCCACTTACATTTTAACTAAATGTATTATTATATATTATGGATATAAAAGAAACATGCACTTATTTGGTTTTATTATATACTATTTGATTTAATATACCATTAACCATCATTTCCATTGATAATATATTTGTGAAAAAAGTGATCAAATGATTATTATAAATATTGGGTTTTAGAAAATCCAATCGACAGAGACAAAGGAATTGATGGATTCATATAGAATGATCATATCCTATAAAGCCTATTTATCAGATATTCTGATGGAGATATAATCACTGGGAATTTTCCTTGACCAATCCCAAGATGAGATCCAATAACTTAAGCAAGAACGAAACTTTTTATGGGATAAGTTCAGTGTCATCAAGATCATGACACAAACCACGTATGTCAAACCACTGCGTGAAAGTATCACCACCACACACCTTATCATTAGGGTGTTTTCTAGTGTATTAAATGGATATATACTAGGAAAATAATAATATGAATATATATATTTTATGTTTAATGAAATAATGACCATATTTCCTTCTAATCATTACTTTATAAATGATCTTGATTTTTATACTATAAAACAGAAATTGTATTTTTAATCAATATTCAATTTGAATTAAGATGAATATTTTGATGAATTAATAGATTTTTGAAATAGATAATATTTTAATAAAATATTACTATTAAATAATTTGAATTAAATATAAATTATCATATAATTTTTATGTTGTCAAATGTAATCATTATAAGGGTCAGAGAATTATTATTGACAAAAAACCTAGCGTATATCAATAAATGTCGATTATTATTTTAAAATTTTAAATCCCCAAGATAAAAAAATTATTTTGATAAAATTAATAATATTTTTGGAATCAAGAATATAATAATTATCCAATGGTTAATTTTTCATAATTTTCTAAGAAAGTGGGATTTTCGGGTAAAAAATTAAATATTATATAAATATACAGTGTGTATTAGGACATCATAATTTCCCAAGAGTTATGTGGTAAATACTATAAAGGTTATCCATGTCCATATATATTTTTTTAATTTAAAATAATGCTATTTTATGTTTATTTGTTTAATTTTATAAATCCTTTATGAATCCTCCAAAACCATTAATATATTTTATAGTTTTAAAATCATTTATTTAAGAGTATGACTCACTTAAACATAAGAAAGTGTATTATTTTATTACGTTTGTCTGTTTTTCTTATAAAATAATAAAAACTACTCCCATTTGGTATAAAAAAATGGTCAAAAACTTTAAAAACGTTTGTGCTTTTGGTTATTTTATTATATATAGTCTGAAACAAATGTTTGTGAAATAATAAATAATTCCCCACTCATTTCCTATATAAACACACCCAAGATCCAATTTCTATTCACTAAAAATAATTGTATTGCATATTTCCTTTCTTATACACTCTCTAAAGTCCTCTCAGGGTTTCCCCAAGCATTTTGAGTCACACTCTCAAGGTAGGGGTTCTTTTCTTTATTCTATTTATTCAAGTTTCTTCATTACCTTATGCCTTATATTTCCAATTCCTAATGTTGAGATACATATTTCCAGGTCCCTATTGATAACTATTTTATGTAAAAATTATGATAGACCCATTTTTCTCTCATCAAATCATTTTATGAATTTTTATGAGGCATCATTATGCTGCTGAAATTTCACCATGACTTTCCATACCAAAACAATTGTATAGTGAATACAATACCCATTTCCTATCAATGATTTTCACCTTTATAAACTTATAATTATTTGAATTTAGACTTAAATTTATGTATTCAACACTCCTTGATCTTTGAATAAAATATTGTTATTAATTAATCCATGTTTTATGATCTATGTGTCACAATTAAACAGGATAATGAAATAAAAGTGACTAGTGTGCCCAAAATTATATAACGCTCCAATGAATTAGGTAATGTCTAGTCTCATGAAACACTATGTTGGGACTAGAAGTATACCTGATTCCTTTTTGGGAATTTTTCCATCATGATGTTTTGGAAGTTAGACCTGACCTACGTTTATGATACATTGTTTTATGTTGTGTCCTTATTTCCCATGTCATCTTTATGTTTATCATGATATATCATGTATCATTGTTAATGTTTATGATTCTCACCCATTTTATGCTCTATTGATATGCCTATTATTTAATATTTATTATTTACTTAATTTTATTCCATGTTTATTCCCTTATTGGGCTTTATAGCTTACTCCATTCTTATGTATGTCCCCAGGTTATCCCATGCAGTTTTAAGTACGAGCATGTTAAGAATGTTTTTAATAAAGGTGATGTTTTTCCCATTTTAAGTTGTTATGTAATGTACCTAATTTTCCAAAACACCGGACTTCTCTATATTATAGGTTGTATTATGTATAATACTATTTAATAAATTGTTAAATATAGTGTAATACAGAGTAGGGTTGTTATATTTACTAAGGGTCATGATATGATGAAATATTTGTGAAACACATTTCATTTCCTAGGTTCTTATATGATGAATGTTTCATGATCTCATGGAACAAAAAATTATAGATTATACAATGTACCTGAATCAGGTTCATGGGTGGTTAGCCCAAGACTAACATGTTATGACTATCTTACTGGGTATCCTTGACATAAGGTTTTATATGATTTCGTTTATTCCACAATTCCATGTCATATTTCAATGTTATGCTCACATGGTTAATGTTCCTTGGTTTCCTTATGATTCATGTTTTACATACTACAAATATTTATTCCATGACTCAAAATTTTGATCTTTGATATGCATGGTATGGTTTTCATATTTTATGCTTACGTTTTCATACCCTTATGATTATGTTAAATTTACACATTTTCCTTTCTTACTATCACTAAGAATCTGATATCACACTCTGTTATGTTTCTTTTCCCCAGGTTATAATGATAAGTATTACATTTGATATATCTAAAAATGGTGATATTAATGAGGAACTAAGTTAGAGACAATATAGAACTCTCATAGACTAGTTGTTTATATTTCCAAGTTTCCAAGGGAACTATAACTCTATGATCTTTATGATTTTTTTTGTTTAATCTAATGAATATTCATATAAAAAGATGTAATATTTATATATAGAAATTCTGGGTCTCTATAGTTGGTATCAGATTAAAGGTTTAGTTATCCTTTGAAATCTAGGATGATAAAACCTTAGTGAGATCCCTAGGTCTCTGTCTAAGGATAAGAATAATGACAACTCTACATATAAGAAAATATCCAAGCATATCAGTAAAGGATAGGTTGAGTGGTTTATTAGAAATAAATCCTTATCTGGATACTACAAGTGGATGTGGTTCTAGAATAGATGTACTTAGGGGTCATAAATTCAAAAAATTCATGTTGGACTGGACTCAAGTATTGCCTGATACACAATAATAAGACTTACTGTGCACCTAGTTTGACACTCCTAGGGGACATACTTTTGAAATTCAAAAACTCTTTATGGACTATCATGAAGGATATAAATAATGACCATGCTGGACTTAGGTTAATCCAAATATGCTATAGATTTAAATGACGGTTTCATTATATAGATATCCTATAAGTTATTATTATGATTATATGGTTTCCCACTATGATTAGTGTTTTTAACACTATTCTTTTTGGTTTTAGTCAATAGTTAGAGCCCGAAAGAATCATCTTAATATTTAATGCAATAGACAATGAATTTATTTTCCTCTATAGAAGCCAAATGTTATAGGAAATGGAATTAAATATCATTTTTCTATACTCATAAAAATTTCTCATTCTATGAATCATGCTTAGATTCCAAATAATAAAATAATAGAACAACATTATGTTGAGTCCTATAAGAGGCAATATCCACCTTATTTTAGTGGTTCTTATAAAGTAATACTTATTGATAAATGGAACAACACAATTTAAAACATATTTTATATTCTCTAGTGTTTGGATCATGTAAAAATTCATTTTTTCCATTTATCATTTGGAAGGAAAAGAGGATTAATGCTTGGATTTTATCAAGAATATGAGAGAATAAGATTTCATTGACTCCATATATTTGGATGAGTTGAAGAGATTAATTTTCAATTATAACTTATCTATTATTCTTCACCCAAAAATGGTGATTAAATTACTTGAGATAAAGTATAAGGATGATGAATCTGTTGGTACATATGAGGCTCATTTTATAAGACTTTGTGAGATATGCTTCTAGTATTATATTCAAACCTAAATGTACGATTGATTGATTCAACAGTGGAATAAAACCAAAGTATTATATTGGAGTTATCCATAAGGGACTTTGATAGCTATTAAAAAATAACTTGTTTTTTTATCAAGGTTGAAAAGGAGATTAGAGTGACCAATCAATCACTTGGTTTTGAGAAGAAAAAAACATGGAATAAATGGGAAAAACCAAAAAAGGATTTAAAGAAGAAGATGATATTTTATTTATGATCAAAGTGTGAAAGGAAACATGGAGTAAATTGTCTTAAGGGGAATAAAAAATTCAATAAGTGTGGAAAGGAATGTAATTAAGAGGATGAATATAAAAGTGATATGAATAATTTATCTAATGATTCAAATAAAGAGAAATCTCCACAGAATACACCTCCCGCACTTTAGTGTTTCAAATGAAAGGTGTTGGGGAATTATTCTAACAAGTGAACAAATCCAAGGGTTTATGACAATGATCAACACCATTGAAAATTTAAGATAATAGAAAAAGGGAAATCTCATGATATCAATATTTTAGTTGAGGAGTGTGATAACAGTGTGGTGATAAGTATACCTTCCATCCATTCTATAACTACTAATTTCTTATTTGACTATGGATCTACCCACTCTTTTATATATTAATAATTTTATAAGGTCATAGAAATACCATCTCAATTATTTGATGTTGAATTCATAGTTAAAACTTTTAATGGTACTATTACCACTTCATAAGTATATGATTTTTCTCTAATTTAATTTTTTGGGATCAACACCTTACTCTAGTTTAATTTTCTTATAACAATAGCTTTCACTCGAGCATTCTGATGGCTCCTTAGGAATCCCTCCATGGAAAGAAGTGTATAACTCCAACATGTTGGTATATAGTTAGAGAAATAAAGATTTTGGGACTAGAAATAGAAAAATAAATTGTAGATAAGTATATATCCATTTATAAACTCATAAGATAAGAGCAAATTCAATTGATTAGGTATGTTAATAATCGTCTACATGATCTAAAGTTTGATGTGGGTGAGAAGGTTTTCCTAAAAATTTCTCAATGGAATAAGGTAATTATATTTAGAAATAATTTGAAACTAAGTCCTAGGTATATAATTCCATTTGAAATTATTGATCATATCAGGACAGTATCTTTACACTTAGCACTTCCACCAAACCTCCCCCAGGTTCATGATGTGTTCCATGTATCTCCCCTAAGGAAGTAAATACCGGATCCATCATATGTACTAAAATCAGAGGTCATACAACTTGAGAATGATATTTTTAATGAGACTAGTGGGGATTCCAGATCATACATATAATGTTATATGAAATAAGACCACCCACCTCGATAATGTTTTGTATCGAAACAGCTAGCTTGAGAAAGCTACATGGGAACTTGCAGATGTAATGAGACAAAACTATCTTCAGTTATTTACACCATAATGATGAATTTTAAGGTTTAAATTTATTTTAATGGGGTTCGATTGTAAAACTATTATATTTTATAAATTTTTTCGAATACATTTATTTTCTTCGATAGCTTTCATTATATGCAACAACGAGTTTTAGTGAATCACAAAAAACTATTAATATTATAGTTTAAAAATAAAAGTTATTAAATATTAATTAATCTTTTTGGAATTATAGGAATAACAAAATTGAAAATATTAACTATAATTATTTTAAATATTAGGGTTCCAATATCTTGTGTCCGGATTAAGAAACAACACTTCAGTGGGATCATTGACCATCTTCTAAGGAGGATTTTCAACTGGAAGAATAAGATGTTATTGTTTAGAGGTCAGGTCATGCTCATTAATAGTGTGCTTTTGTCTGTTCCCATGAAAATATTCTCTTTTATTAAGCCTCCAAAGGGTACTATGGAGAAGATGGAGCGTATTCTTAATTCATTTCTTTTTGGTTGCTAAGGCACAAGGGTGGTGCCATTAGGATTCTTGGAAGTGGCTGGCACAGCCAACAGATGAAGGAGGCGTCGACCTTTGTGACATAAATTACACTGTCCTTAGTTGGTAGGCTCATTTAGCATGGGAAATAATTACTAGGGAGACCCTGTGGGAAAAGTTCTTCAGAGGGCGTTATGGATGGAATAAGGATATTATCATGCATGGTGCGACGAGTCTGGCCAAATGTATGTTTTCTAGTATAGATGAGTTGTATGGCTACACCAGATGGATTGTTGGCCGTGGGGATATCAATTTCTGGAATGATAACTGGGAAGATGAAAAGATTTCCTACACAGGTTGTCTGTCCCCTGGTATTTCTTTCAAGGATGAAAGTGATAGGTATGAGTTCATTCATGCATCGTTAAATCCCATCTAGATGAGCCTTTTTGAAAACATTGTGATGAATCATGACCCAAATGTGTGCTTCTTCACGGAGGAATGTTCTGGCGAGTTTAATGTCCATGATTATAGGAGAATAATTCAGAGGTAGGGTCCCATAGAGGAAGGGTTACCAGTTTCTTTTTGTAATGAAATGTTGAAGAGGATGAATTTCTTGGTGTGGAGAATAAAAAATAGAGCATTACCAATGGAGGAAAATATTCAGAAAAGAGGGGTCTGCATGGTGTCACGGTGTTACTACTATGAGTGTCTTAATATAGAGACGGTAGTTCATCTTTTCTTCCATGGAAAATGGGCCTCATTGCTTTGGTCATTATTTACTCATCCTCTGTTTCCTGATGGAGAGACCTAGACCTATCAGGATTTTGTGACAGCTTGGTTCTCTAGGACTAAAAACAGAGCTATGGAGCGGACGATTAGGACCATCATTCTGGTGGCTATTAGCTGGATCATTTGGGAGGCACAAAATAAGGTTAGGCTGGATTCCAAAAGATCTCTTTTGGATCTTTGGATTTGTCTAAAGTCACTCACTGTGGAATTGGCTTCGCTGGTTAAAGGGGGGATGGCTTCAGTTACTTTTTGTAATTTTCTTAAGATACCATGCATGCTACAAAGAAGGGGCGGATTTTGGGTGACGTGGAAGCCTCCAAGCCACGGGTTGGAACTGAATATCGACGGGTCTTTCATGGAGGGAGTGATGAGGGGTGGAGGATTACTTCATGACTATTGGGGCTCTGTGCATGTTGCCTTTAGTGTGTTTTATGGTCCAGGTAACTCACTGGGTGCGAAGGTTTGGGCACTTATTTCCGGCCTGATGGTTTGTAGGAGGAGGGGCTTGCAGGTGGCGAAGGTGGAATCAGATTCGGAGGTTCTGGTTAAGGCTTTGCAGGGAAGTTATGAGATACCTTGGGATTTGATTTATCTTATTCGAAGGTGTATGAAGGAGACAAATCATGGAAGGGTAATTCACCATAGCTGGAGGGAATCTAACTTTGCAGTTGATTTTCTTGCTCTCTTGGGAAGATAGGAGGACACTATTTTGGTTTATGATAGTCTTTATTCTCTTCCCCTTTAGTGATTTTGTGTGGTGCAAGGGGATGCCCTTGGCCTGCATCACTTTCACCCCCCTTGAAGAGATACTTTTGGTTTTTTCTTGTTC
Organism: Viscum album; assembly: GCA_963277665.1. Classification (NCBI taxonomy): domain Eukaryota; kingdom Viridiplantae; phylum Streptophyta; class Magnoliopsida; order Santalales; family Viscaceae; genus Viscum; species Viscum album. Next base: position 1,625,737,383 of record OY728156.1, on the reverse strand, counting down.
TCCTTTGAAATAATAATAAAAAATAAATTTCAGACCAACTATAATTATTTTAAATAAAGAAACATGTTGATAAAAAAGTTCTAAATTTTTGGTAGTGTATATATTTTTCAAAAATACTATTTTCTCAAAAAAGGTTTTTATGAAAAAACAATAAAATCAATTATTGAAACTTCTATAATATTTATTTGAAAAAAATTCATTTTTTTTAATTTAATTTTCAAAAATTTCTCAGGGGGTATTTTAATATTTTTATATAAATTGGATTTTTTTCGATGAATAGTGAAAAATAGTAGTTTTTATTGAAAACTGCCATTTCATTTAAAGAATATATAAGGTTTATTTTGTCATAAAATTATTTTAAATGTATATTTTGAACAATAATTATTTATTAATCCAATTTATTTCATTGGAATAAATTTCTTACTGAATTTTAGTATATATTTTTTAACTTTTGAACATTTTCTCTTTGGAAAAATGATTTCTCATCACATTTGTGAGTTTAATTATAACATAAAAATTTTGAATTATGTGAATTTAATTTTTAAAAATGGATTAAATATTTTAAATAATCCTAATTTATATAACATAATAATTCTAAACTTTTTGTTTTGCAAAATTAATAATAAAAATAGAAAAAATTAATTATCGATGTTAAGGTTAAAATGGGTTGACCAGGGGTTAAACTAAAAATATAAGGGGTAATTTGAACTAGAAACATGTCCAACACACATTTAATATCCATATTTTGACCTTAAAACATATAAGCCTCTATAATGTCCCATTTTTTCATGTAAAAATAGGGGTACACTTTATTCTTTTCGAAAATTCCATGTCTGTCCTCTCCCCTACTTATAAAACACCACACCGTATCCTCTAATATTCACACTCCTAAAACCCTTTAGATTGGAAACTACATAAAAAATTTATTCTTTAAATCCCTTACCTCATACTATAGTTCATGGAGAGATCATACATCTTATCTTTGAATGATTTTGGTTAAACCTAAAGTGGTTGTTTGAAGAAGAGGTAAAGTTTTAAATGATGTAATTTTGTTTTAATTATTCTTATGACTCCGTAAAATATTATTCAATTATGTTTATATATTAACACCATTATATAAAATATTATTAGATTTTATTATTATTATTAACTAACTAATATCTATATCTTCTTCTAAGAAATGGAAAAGAAAGCTCTTGACCCTGTGTACGGCGGACTACAACCTCAGGAACTAATGTTATTCGATTTCCATAAAAGCCCATAATATTTGGATATAATGATGAATTTTATGTTTATATTTTATATTTTTGTTATTATTATACTTTTTTAATTATAATACCACATCTACCTTCATACTTATCAACTAGTTGGAAAAAAATAATGTTGCTCGTGTGTATGGCGAACTACCACCTCACGATCCGATATGGTATGTCTTCCATTTTTGTTTACTTGGATGGTAATAAGGATAGATTATATTAATATATATTATATTTTTAACATAATTATACTTTTATAATTATTATATAACATATATCTTCTTACTTTCCATTCTGTGGGGTATATGATAATGTTGACCGTGTGTACAGCGGACTACCGCCTCACGAAGTGATGTGATTTATTAGTCACTAATGCTTTGAAAAGAAGGAAAATTTGATGAATATATTGATATATATTACATAAAAATTAATATTTAAAGGAAATATATTATTTAACATTATTCCATTTCAGCCGTTGAGAAATTGGAAACAACGTTCATGTGTAAATAAGACATACCATCACCATGAATGGCGTATTCTATTTTATATCCCTAAATTATAAGGATTAATATAAATACATATATACTGAATATATATAATATTTATATAATGGTTAAAATTATATAGATTATGGAATCAATATCAAATTAATAGGACTCAAAAAAACAAATGAAAACATAAATGAAGAGCAAAGTAGTTATTTCCTGAAACGTTAATTTAACATGGAATAATTAATAAATGTGTAATAAAAAGTGATATGTAAATCATAAATGGTATGATTTATATTCTATGGTATTTATTAGATATATAATAAAATCATATTTATTATATTTGAGTTTATAATGACTATGAAGGAAATCGAGACTTAAGGTAAGAGATTTTTGTCTCAATTTGAATTATTTGGGACATACAATATGTTATAAACCAATATTAAGTTTATGAGGTGTATATATAGACCCTTTAGCATGTAATATCATGAATTTATTTATTCTCATAATATTTGAAGTTTCATTTAATTTTATTCCTTCATTGGGCGAACAATTTAATGTTACCAAATAGTTAAGGGTTTTATGATACAAATACATTATTTATCAGGATTGTTTATATTTAGTCGTAAAATAATGAAATATTATAAAATATAACTCAAGAAACTCATGAAATTTCTTCTAATATATTTATTTCTTTAGAATAAACGTTTTCCCTTCATTTTCTTCTCTTTATGTACTTATGATTCTAAAAGATTTTTTTAAAAGAAAATAAAATTTATTTCTCACTTTGGTCAAAAACCATTTTTTCTTGCTTATCCATGTTTTTTAAAAATATTTTCAAAAAAAAAAAATTAATGATACTCTATGTTTTTTCCAATTAATTTCTTCCATTTTTTTATTTTTTTACAATTTTTTTAAAAGGAATATTCATATCATTTTCAAAACAAGGCATGTTATACTTTTATCAAAAAAGTGAAAGGAATATTTGTTTTAACATGTATGAAATTTACCACCACCATGATCACTCAGTGTTTTTAATCTTGATTTCTATGTTTCAATGTTTTATGAATTTTTAGTTTTAAATATTTATTTCCAAATAAAGGTAATTTTCCTTAAGAAATGTTTATAGTTACTTTTCAAAATCATTATCCATATAATATAATATCCTTTGATGTTAATTATACTTTAATATTGATATGATCCAATGATACCATTATTAGTCTTTCTATAGATGGTTTGTGTTTATGATTATTTTTTTATGAACCCTATTTTTTACCATGGGTTATGATATGATTAAATTTTTATAAAACAAATTTCATTTCATGGGTTATGATATGATGAATGTTTTATGATCTTATGGAACAAAAATGTATGGATTATGTGATGGGTTGAACCTATATCTTCCTCCAGTGCATTGGGTGATGACTAATATTTTATGGGATCATATTTTATACAAGAGGTTATCAAAATCCTCAATAGAGGGAACACTAGAGTTTATTCCAAGCCACAAGCAGGTAAATGAGTGGTTTTCCCAAGAATAGCATGTTATGAAAATCTTGGTGGGTAGAATTGACATATGTTACTGTAATATTATGTGTATTCCACAATTTATTTTCTTATGTAAACATTATTCCCCAATGGATCATTTTATTTAATTTACATATGATTAATTTCTTATGAACTACAAATATTTATTCCATGAATTAAGAATTTGATTTTTGATATAGAGGGTGTAGTTTTCATATGATATGATTATGTTCTCATACCATTATGATCAAGTTATTTTTATATATTTACCTTTTAATACCCTTACTGATAATCTATGATCTCTATTTCTTATATTTCTTTTCCCCAGGTTATTATGATAGGTATTACATATGATATGTCTAATAATAGTTTTTGTTTTGAGTAACTAAGTGGGAAACAATTTAGAAATCCTATGAATAATTTATTTATGTTTCCAAGTATCTGAAGAAACTAGACCTTTATAATTCTCAAGTGTGTGTTTGTGAAGTGTAATGAATATTTATATAAAAATATATAATATCTATGTATGAACATATTGGGTCACTATAGTAGGTTCCATTAACTTTGGGTGAGAGGCGCGGTGAAGCCTAGGTTTCTATTCTAAGGGAAGTATCTTGAGTTTTTATTTTTTTAAGAAGATGGTGCCTTGGTCAAAGACCAAAGCAAAATTTATTGAATATAACAAAATCAAAGGGGTTACAGGAGGCAAAAAGTAGGAAATTTTTTAAAATCTTTGTCAAAAAGTTGAAATAAATCAGAAGGAAGATCGTCCAGCCAAATCACATCATATTGAATTCCCTTGTTCGTAAGAGCAATAGTAACAGTGTTCGCTTCTCTGAAGGCGTGAGTGGAGATATAATTGATCTCTGGGAGAGAATTCAGACATTCCATCCAAAGAATAGTGAGGGGCTAGGCCAAGTGAGTCACCCCATTCTAGAAGTTTTTGATATGATGATCGATGTAGAAATTTATGGATGAGACAGGGACAACAAGAACCTGAATAGGTTCTCTACACTAGTAATGATTACTAGGGTGTCGGGTGGTCATTTGGGTGGACCTAACATGTGAGAAGGTTGAGTTTTTGGATGAAAATTTTGAACATTCCTAGATTATGATGATGATAATGGGCCAAGATGACTTTTCAACATCTTGATTTGACATTTTATCCTAGTTTTAGTGATGTACGACTCATGGTAATATGAGTCGTGTTCAGTGAATGTCCACAAAAAAGACTGTAATATTCAAATTTTTGGTTAGGATAGGATGGTTGCCTTGCGATAGAGATGCGTGATGAATTTGAGATTTGTGAATGGGTTTATTGGGAGAATAACTTATTGTTTTCAATGAAATTGAGGTGACACATTCCAATAATGAATGAGACCATTTAAAATTGGATTGGTACAGTGGACCATTTGTATTTCTATTGAGAATCATTTGGTTCATAGTGGGAGAACTCAAGTAGTGTGGTGTCAGTATTTCCACAAAAAAACATTAGTTTATGACTAATTGGCTGAGAGGTTAGTGATTGTGATTATTACAGTTGATATCAATTCATATCGATTAGGTGTGGATGAAAATCTAGTGGGTTGGTTGACCCAAGGCTATTGATAGGGTTTGACATGTCCTTGTAGCTAGAGGTTATATTAGTAGTGGATTAGTGGTGGTGGTATTCATGGAAGATATATCAGTATACTATTAGGTTGAGATGATTATTCCCAACATCTTAACATCTTTTTGAGTACACTGAGAGACAGAGAGAGCTGGCTATACTCCAAGCTATCTAAATTTATTTTTTTGTTGATGGAGGGTCTTCATGGGGGTTGTTCTCATTGAGCGGTGGAAGTGAGGCTATATATTGGTGAATTACATGGGTTACATTCTCATAAGACAAGAATTAGTGATGGCTGATGTTTCATTTTTTCGATTAGGTGGGGTGAGTTAGCCATGACTACTTCTAGGGTTCAACGATGAATGGAACATTCACTATCGTAATTAGTGTTACTTTATTGAGGAAGTGAAAATGAAACTCTTAATGTGTGGAGTGATATGTAAATCATGGGGCTGTGACCCTCAAGATGGAAGGGTCTCATGAGTATGGATATGACTATGGGTTGGTCATGGTGGAATTGGGAGCTAGTGATAATCATGCTAATAATTGGATTAGGGATTGAGGTAGTTTTAAAAGTTATATAAGGTTCTTGTGTTGGTGGTTCCTCCATAGATGTCGTAGGTAATGATGACGAATTTGTGAAAGTGGGGGTTATGATTATATGATCTCATCGGGATTCTGGTATGGATTCTTATGGGTGTGTTCGGGTGATTATGGAATGCCTTAGATCATAAAAGTATTATGATTGGGTATGATGGCGATGTACCAATAGTGGGATGTAGAATATTTTAAGATAAAACCTCTAGGGATTATCTGAATTTTATTAGAATGTGTTACGAATGTTGTAAGTTGAAGACCACATAGTGAATTTCACTTTGGAAGTGATAAAAAAATTAAGAATGAAATTAGGCTTTCTAGGAATAACTACTTTGGTTCTTAGTTCCTTCAAGGACAATGGGTACACTTCTATTCTAGTGGAGTCTTTATTCATGAGAATAGGTTCCAATATTGATTGTATTTCCCAAGGGTGTTAGCGCATAATAGGTTGGAAAATACACCGAGTTTACTATGGGAGAATAATTTGGAGGTTTTATTTATCTTTTATAGTGGCGGGGATTCCAAACATAAGAGGTTGGTAGATATAAGGAAAATATTATGGTGGGGAGTACCATAGGATTGGAGGATAACTAAGAGATAACACCATATGTGTTTGTGTTTGATGGGATTAGGTAAGTAGCATCTTGATATTTTATTTTTAAAAATTAAAATTTGATGACTGTGTACTCTTTTAGGTGTCACTTTGTTTGGATCACCATTAGATTTAGAAACACGGAAAGTTGGTGTCCAAATGTATCGAACAAATGAAATTGTAGAGGTAATTAGATTAGTGGAGTATTAATTGTATCTTGAAAAGTAGTACATTGTTATTCTTGATATTTTCTTATATTGTGGCTTTGAAAGTATTAAATTTACCTTTATCATGTGGTTGGTGTTGATGATTTTGAGTTGATGTCTATGCATCTTTTAAGGAGCTTCTGAATCATTCCATGGACCATAACTATGTTGAAATTCTTCTAGGTACGACCATTACATTTTTATGAATGTTTTGATGGATTGTTTGTGTTTAGAGAAAAACATGGGCCCATTGACTTGAGCATTTTTATCTTGGAAGCCCAGTGATGATTGGGAGTGTAGCTCATGGATGAACTGGTGGGGTGATTATAATATCTTGAAATTTTTAAGAGGCGCTATTCATTTAAATTTTTGTTTAAATCCTTTTAATTTGGTTAATAGAGTGATTCTTGAGAGTAGGGTAGTTATCATGGGTGTCTTAGGTGTTTGGGGTATGCAAAGGAGGATAAAGAGGCCATTATGTGCTTGAATCATTTTTGGAACATGATTAGAACTAACTATGTGTCATAACAGTGTAGCCTAGAGAAAGGGGGTGCATGGTTTACAAAATATGTGAGGTGGCCCAATAAACCAAGTGGATTGATCCCCTCTCGAACTGTAGGGAGCACATGACTGCCACACAATTTTTCAAACCATACAGGTACCCGAACATAATGTACGACAAGGTTTCCTCTTCAATAGAGGAGGCCACATAGTCAGCACAAGGTTAGAGAAATCATAGGCCCCAACTATGTGCCTCATTAGAAATGGGTATTTTACCATTTTACATCATGATTTTTTTAATTTCTTACCTGATTTTACTCCCCATTCGATACCCAATAGCTTTGGGTGTGAACCATGAGCTATACCAGTCTCTAAGGATGAATATCCCTCAATTCATAAGCATTTTAAGTGTCCATTAGTGTGAATAATATCTCCAAGTAAGTCTTAAAATATGTTTCCTTCTATTTTCTAGAATAGGATTTCCTTGGTCATTCTACTTCTTCAAAATATCCAAAAACCTTTTCCATGTATTTTATCATTACATTGTTTAAGACCATTTAATATAGAATTTAGGGCCGTGATTAGATGAGTGGTTTTCTATAATCAGGAGGTAGGTGGTCTAAAATAATTTACCCATAGTTTTGATATTTCAAATATATATGTGGTTTCATAAATGAATTATTTTTTACATCACTTTAAAACATGATTTTTGTTATTTGTTTCTTTAATAATAATCATCGTTTTTTTTCAATTTAACAATTTTTTTTCATTATAGTGTTAAAAATGGATTTATTATTCAATTTATCATCGAATAATTAGTCATTGACATTGAATAAAGATAATATATTTATATTTCAAAAATGTTCAAAAATATTTTTGGATTGATTTAATAAAGAATAGATAGAATATTTATGATTTAATTAAGTACAACAAAATGTTTTGTGATTTTATGGTGGATAAATTTTTAATTTTTTCAATTAAGTATAAGGTAATATACAATTTATCATCAAATAAGTCAACTATGATTCAATGAAATATAGAATTATTGTTCTATTATTTCAATTATAATCCATTGTTAATTACGGATTAAATATTTATTATTAAAATACTCACTCTCAATTTATTATGATAATCAATTAATGTTAAGGGTAAATATACCTTGTAAATGATTTTGGAATATAAAATCTTAGTTTGGGTCTATTTATAAAGTCATTATAAATAATAAAAATAAAATAAAATAATTTTGTAACTCAACCAGAGATATAGAAACATTCCATTAAAACCATAATATTGGGTACAAGATCTTGTTTAAGAAAAAAAGAAAGAGAGAAGTTTTTAAAATTAGGATCAACACAAATGAGATATTCAATGTGATAATTCATCATATCTTAAATATTATGGTACTCTTAAATATTAATTTTACCTTCATTAAATCCATCAATTATAATACAATATTGATAATCAATTCATTCTGATTGATCTTTATTGAGGTCAACACGAATTGGGCTTGTACACATTTTAACAATGTCATAATTCAAGGATTAAATTTAAAGTTTCTTATAAACCACCTCCTTATGATATAAAATAATAATCTTTTAATATTATTGATTGATTTCATGCCTAAAATTTCTTCCCACAAAATCTTTTTTTTTCATGATTTCGATTAATCAAAATTTTAAATGGTTTCAACCTTTAACTAACTATCCTCTATGAATTTTAGTATTCATTACATGAGTTTATTTTTCTACTTGTAACAATTTTTAAACCTTATTCATCACTCAATTTTTCCCCTTCTTATCTGAACATATACATCGAAATAAAAGAGTTGAGGTAAAAACATGGGGGTTATTTTTGGCTGAGAATAACATTTTCGCCAAATTAAGAAGTCTCTATATCTTTAATTATTTTATTCAAATCATAGGAATTCATTCTTCTCTAGATCAATGAAAAAATATCACCTTCACAAGAAGAAATAAAATTTTTATGAAATTAATCAAGGAAAACAAAATCAGAAAAGTTTTCTTCTTGAATAAAAGTCTCATCATATGCATTGACTAATTTTTTTTGGCAGAAACCTTAGGAACGTCATCAAAAAATTTCTTTTCAATATTAATATACTGGATTTAGTTTAGTTTCCATGGAAGTGTTACCACCTTCATCTAAAAACTTATTCCCAAATTGTTTTAGAAATTAATATTCAACAGTCACAACATATTATAATAACCTTGTTCGATGTAAAAATATACAATATTTCAAGCAAAGAATATTTATATTTTCATATAAAATCCTCAAAATAAATCTTATTTCACTATTATAAGTCTAAATATATTAATTAAATTTAATGGAGACATCAATATTGACACACAGGCTTGCAGCATAAAGCCAAGTGAAATTTTTTTCTTGGAAACAATATTTACATTGGTACTAAGGATTCATGCAATAAAAAAAACATATATCCAAGAGAAGGATGATTTCTTGAAATATGGAATGGTACCATTTGCATACATCAATTATGAAACCAAATAAATCCCATTTTATTCATTTCTAAATGTTGTATTATTCAAATTCATCTTCCAATCATATAAGAACATGAAAATAATAAACCAACCCAATAAATATCTATATGAACCCAATGAGCCCCATAATTCTCTTAATTATATTTACTTTAGGTCTCCCTTTCTATAATTTTACAACCAATAAGATGTAAACAATTTACCACTAGATCTCGAATATATTTTTCCAAGAAATCTACCTAAAATGAGAGATAACAAAAGGGACCTTAATTTAAAGGTAACTTTCCTCGAACTGTGATGATGAAGTATCTGTGATTTGTTTTATTTAAGAGTTAACAGCTAATTTAAATATAGAGAAATTATTCTAACAAATTTTTAAGATAAAAAATGAAAATTTTATCATATAGAACATAAAAACATATGATTTTTTATTTCTTGTAAAATAGTTTATTTATAATTCAATTAACCACAAACATTTTTTGTAACCACATAATGAATAAATCAGATATATGTACATAAATAATGTGAATATAATTTCAAAAGAATAAAGACTAAATAATAAATCACATAATTTCATCTTTAAATATATGAAAATCCTTCACAACATAAAATGTTATCATACTCAGAAAAAGATGATACAACCCAAGAAAAACAAATACATATCTTGAAGGGATAAAACATTATAAAACTACAAGAAAAAGAGGTTTCAGTGATTCACCACATAGTATTCTTAATAACTGAATAAAATCCATCATCATCACTATTTTATAGGGCCCATTGTTTGGAATATATTTTTTAATTAGAAAATAGTACCATATAGACCCTACTCCACTAGTTTCACATCCTCTATAACTATAATTTTTATATAACTACACATCCAAAAGCAAAAACATATCATATTATTGTTTATAACAAACATTATAGGTTTGAAACCATAATGGGGTTGGTTTAACCCAAATTGTATAAAAATAAACATATTTTTTATATTAAAAATATTTAAAGAACCATTTTTTGAAGAATTATAAGCTCATCGCTTTGCATTGTAGTGGTGAGCTTATGATAATCAAAGATTGAAATTAAATTTCTTATCAATTAACTCAATGCACTTAATATATTATATTTTATCATACTATCTAGGGTGATCATATCCAACCCAAAATAGCTAACTAGAAAAAAAAGATATTGTTAAATTATGAATATATTTTTTTCTAAAAAAAATTAGAAAGTGTTAAATTACGTAAATGAATTTTTTTCAAGAAAACTTACATTATAAAATAATATTTCTATAAAAAAATTCATGAAAATGAATATGTTAAAGAAAAAATTAAAAGACATTCTTGATCTATCCATTCATAGAAAAATATTTTCTAATATATTTTCTAATCTTCACATGTCCATGGTTATATTGATGTTTTAATAACTAAGTGATAAAAAATGTTTCAATAATTTATAAAATTTATTAAAAAATTTAATATAAAATAATTTAAACTTAAGAAAAAAAGAAATTATGTTATTTTATTCTTTTATTTTCATTTTCTATTTATAGATTTAATTAGTCACAATAATAAAATAATGATCACTAAATAAAATGCAATGAATTAAACAAATCCTCAAAATATAAGTTCTCAAATGAATGAAACAAGATTAAGAGAAAAATATCAAATGAAATATTCTTATTAACATTCTATTTAATATTATTGAATATATGTTAGAGAAGTGAAAAAATTAAAAATGACTAAAAATTAGTTTTTTAGTGGCATAAAAATTTGATTTTCTTAGGAAATTTATTTCCTTGAATAATTTCACTCCGTATTCCCAAAAAAAATTCCTTTCAAAACATTTTAACAAATCCCTCTTCACATAATAAAATAAGACTCATACTAGAGTTTATTGGTTCTATGTTTATAAAAACTAAACTAACCTAACACGAGGCAAAAAAATTAGGTAAGAAAGAAATAACCACTCTAGTATTTATTAACTATTTCATTCCCCTCTTAGAATAGTAATTATAATAGGCCAAATCTTGGGTAATCTGCACCCTTCAACCTCTCTAGCCCGCTCATGGATCACATTCCTATAATTTCCATACACTTGAAAATTCCCTACATTTTCATGGTGCATAAGAGAATTAATCCTTTATCAATTTTTTAATTATCCTGTATTGCTTTAAATTTTGAATTTCATTTCAACTTCTCCAGTCACATTTGAAGTTACCCTGAATTTTATCTACTAATAATAGTTTTTGATTATCACTTTCATCAACTCTTACAAAAAATTCTCCAAGAAGTGATTCTTTTGTAACATATTTCACAATTAAATCTATAATTTGAGATACATTAAACATAAGATAAATTTTTATATTTTTAGGTATCTTTTATTCAATAGAAGATTGACCCAAGTACCTAGAAATCGATTTAAAATTCTTTGGTTATAAACCTAGATTTATTTATCCTGTTAGCTTCATCCAAACCAAAACCACATATCCATCATAATTTACTTAATTAAGTTAATTTATAATCTCCCTATATATTATCTTTAATCCACTATCAAACGTAATCCTTTACAACCGATAAAATTTCTGTAACCTCTAATATTGCTTCCCTTTTAGTGTAATGCATAAGGTATGGTTTTCTGTGTTTATAAAAAATTTGAAAAGGTGTTTTACCTATATAAGTATAGTTGAATTTCTATAACTAAATTCATCCAATTTAATCAAGTAACCTACTTTTTGGGTGATTTTAATAGAAACATGTATAATACACTTCTAAACACATGTTCACACTTTTATCTAATCCATTACAATATGAATTCTAAAAATAACACAATTTTAATGCTTTCTGTAACACCCCGCCCTACCTCATTGGCTTGAGGAGGCGGTGAGGGTTACATGGCCTTAAGCGATGTTCCCAAGGTGCCAAAGGCTGGAAATAAATGCCGAGGGATTCGAGAACAAATTGGGGAATGATTTTCCTTTAAGACAGAACCAACCAAACCATCCACTATCAATCACTATATGATGCATGTCGACCAAGACATTCAAACATGTATTCCCAAAGGACCACCAAGTTGTTCCATAATACAATCCAAAATCAATACAACCAACCATATCAGAGTACAAGCAAAAACTAAATAACAAAAACTACGTCCATGACACCACCACAACTCCACACCAAGATCCAAGCCCCAAGCTCCACCAAGACATCACAATGCACCACTAAAGGAGGGAGATGCCTTATCGTTCTCCACATCACGATACACAACATATGCAAAGACACCAACGTGCCAAAGCAGGGGGTGAGTGCTAAAACATAGTAGGTTTTCCCCAAATTACTTCTCTACACATGCCACTAGGATAAAACTGTTAGAACATTTATATAAAACAGTTTGTATAAAATAATCACAAGTGCTACCATTTTCCATAATCCAACCATGCCCTTACCAATCCATCACACCCAAACCAAGAAACCAAGGGAAATCCAACCCAACATGCCACAAGCCATTTCATCATTTACACACTAGCACAACAATTTACCACTTTCAAAGAAATGCACAACAAACAACCAAAACAACCAAACGGTGGAGCTTCCGTCCAACCCGTTCACCCATTCACACCTAGTGGCACTTCCTGTCCACTTATCCTTTGATGGTGGCCCTTCCATCCACTATCCATTCCCTTTTTTATAGTGTTACTTCTTTCTTCTTCTGCAAAACATTCCAATCAAGCCATACCAAGCATATAACCCACCAAGGTCACAACAACATGTAATTAACCAAATTCTATTGCATATCAATCCACTTCAATAAATCACCCATTTATTGAAAATACTTTTCCATGCCAAACCACATTTCAATAAAACAAACTATTTATTGAAAAACTGTTTCCATCAATCATTTTCACAAATCAACCATAGCATCCCATTTAAAAATCCACATCAAAAGCATTTCACCATAAAACCCCTATTCTCAGAAAAATCCCCAAAACATAACCCAAGAGATTTTCAACAAATTTATCACAAAAAATCACAATTAATTTTTCTGCACAACAAATTAATTGTAAACAAAGAACCACTATTTCTAACAAAGTGGATTCGAGAGAGAATCCACCTACCTTTAGGGTTCCCAAGAAATCGACCCACAAGAAACTGCACTTCAAATCCGGAGAACGCACCACCAAAACCTCTCCAGATCCCTTTCCCTAACATTCACAAGACATAAAATCAATATCTAAGGCAACCAAAACCCCATATCTACACACAAAAAGTGTATATATAGAAAACCATGAAAGATAGGGATGTAGATTTAGAGGAAAACACAATGAAACCAAGATGAGAGACTTACCCGGGAGAAACCACCTTCAATCCGCCAAGAAACCTCTTCAAAATGATTCCAAATCGAGTGGGAGAGAACCCTAAACCACTGAGAACCCAAAATCCTGAGTAAAAATCGAGTGGGAGGAAGATTGGAGTGAAATAGGGTAATCCATAGGGATCCCAAAACTTAAACCCTATTTTGTAAGTGGCTGCATGGTTAACCCGCACGATTTGACAAACTGTGCGCTAACCGTGCACACGCTACTATCTCGAGAGGAGGGGTGCGCATGGTTGCCTCACACGGTTTGGAAATCTGTGCACATGCCATCTGAAGGATACTGTCTCCCCTACATGGTTTCTTAGAGATCCCGCACGGTTTCCACTAACCGTGCTCAAACTGTGCACCCATAGAAAATATTCCAAACTCATACACAACCATTCCAAAATCTCCCATACTCTTCCCAACTCACCCCATGCACTTTAAACACATAGAAATGCATAAAAAATTCCACATACATCAAAACGGGGGTGCTAAATTCTCCCCACCATTGGACTTTCTTTCCTCAGAAGTCAGTGTACTCGCCCTTTGCCGAAAGATCTCGGGACAATGCTCAACCAACTCTTTCTCCCACTCCCAAACCTCCTCTTGAATCTGACCATGTTACCAAAAAACACGAACTTAACCAATTATTTTACCATGCAAGACTTTATCTTTACTATCCAGAACCCACACTAGCACATGCACCAACGAAGCATCCGGTTCTAGCTCAACGTGATCCCATCGAATCACATGGTCATGATTCGGATGATACTTTTTAAACTGCGACACATGAAACACATTGTGCACCGCACTGAACCTAGGTGGAAAAGACAAATGATAATCCACCTCACCAACCCGCTCAATAATCTCAAAATGTCCAATATATCTCAGAGATAACTTTCCCTGCTTCCCAAAATGATGATGTCCCAGCCTAGGAGAGATCCTCAAGAAAACATGATCACTCACCTCGAACGAAAACGACCGTCGACGATGATCCACATATGATTTCTGAAAACTCTAAGCTGTATCCATTCTCTTCCTGATCATCTTGATCTTCTCTATAGTCTCTTGGACAAGGCTCATTCCAACCATCGGGGACTCACCTATTTCCACCCAACATAGTGGAGAACGAAACGACTGCCCATACAATGCTTCAAACGGAGCCATATTTATGGATTCCTGATAACTTTTATTGTACAAAAACTTAACCAATGACAAGTGATCCTCCCATGAGCCACCAAAATCCATGACACAAGCCCACAACATATCTTCTAGAGTGTGTATCATCCTCTCGGATTGACCATCCGTCTGAGGGTGATACGTCATGCTCATATTCAACTGTGTCCCAATGGATTGCTGCAAGTATTTCTAGAAATGACATGTAAACCTCGGATCTCTATCTGATAAAATCGAAACTGAAACACAATGCCTCTTTACCACCTCTCAGATATAGATTTTGGACAGATCCTCCACTGTATGAGATTCATGAATTGGAATGAAATGGTCCGACATCGTTAGCTGATCCACTATCACCCAAATGGAATCGTGCTTTCTGACCATTCTTGGGAGACCTGTGACAAAATCCATCACTATTTTTTCTCACTTCCAAATAGGGATTGGTAAATATAGTAACATTCCTGATGGCCTCTGATGCTCTGCCTTGACTTGCTGACAAGTCAAGCATCTCAAAAAAAAAAACTCATCCACACTTCTTTTCATACTAGCCCACAAGAAATGCGCTTTCAACACATTATACATTTTCTGAATTCCAGGATGAACATCCCACCTTGAATGATGATACGCCCTGAGAAGATCCTCCTGAAAAAAACACTGGTGCAACCATCTGATTCCGAAAAAACACAACTGAATATCCATTCAGTTGCCAACCCTCAATGGTCTCCTAACCATTGAGTCTCAACCCCATGGTCACATAAACAAAATAAAATATTTGTGCCACTTTAACTAGGCCAACAAAGTCAAGAATCAACAAAACCGGAAAAAATACCGTTCTATCACCCTGGTCCTCACATTCCAACCGCATGTCAGCTATAACCAACATCAACTGCCACTGGTCTGATGCTTGTTTTACTACTTGAGCATATGTTTTTCTACTTAATGCATCATCCACCGAATTTCCCTTACGTGGTGTGTACATTAAGTCAAAATCAAACATCTGGAGATATTCCCTCCATCTCCTTTGACTCAAGTTCAAATCTCTTTGTGAGAAAATGTGTTTCAAGATTTTATGATCTGTATATACCGTGAATTTCTCACCAAAGAGATAATGAAACCATACTTTCAAATAATGGACCACTACCGCCAACTCCAAATAATTAGTTGGGTAGTTCTTATCATGCACCCTCATCTTCCGTGAGCTATATGAAACCACATGATTCCCTTGCATGAGAACACACCCCAACCCTGATCCTGATGCATCGAAATACACCACATACCCTTTTCCTGGTTCTGGAAAAACCAAGATTGGTGCTGATTTAAGGTGACCCTTTAGCTTTTCAAAACACTACTAGCACTATTTATTCCACTGGAATGAAACATTATTTCTTGTCAAAGCTGTCATCGGCGAAGCCAAATGTGAAAAATCTCGATCAAAACTCCAATAATACCCAACTAGACCTAGAAAACTCTGTATCTCAAAAACATTCTTCGGAAGTTTCCATGAGATAACAACCTCTATCTCTTCCAGATCCACTGAAACACCTCTTTCAGAAATCACGTGGCCATGAAAACAAACTTCCTATATCAAAAAGTCACACTTTGACAATTTGGCATACAACCGCTAATCCCTCAAAATCCCCAGCACTATCTCTAAGTTCTTCTCATGCTCCACCCTTGTCTTTGAATACACTATAATATTGTCTACAAACACCACCACAAATGAATCCAGATATCTCTGAAATATCTGATTCATCAATGCCATGAACACCACTGGCGCATTCGTTAGACCAAGGGGCATAACCACATATTCATAATGGCTATATCTACTTCTATAATCTATTTTAGGAATATCATCCTTCCTCACCCAAAATTGATGATATCCTGACCTTAGGTCAATCTTGGAGAACCACTGGGCTCCCCTCAGCAGATCGAACAAATCATCAATTCATGGAAGTGGATATCTGTTCTTTATTGTAACTTGGTTAGGTCTATGATAATCAACATAGAGCCTCAAAGTTCCATCCACCTTTTTCACAAACAACATCAGCGCTACCCACAGAGACGTGCTAGGCCGGATAAACCCTTTGTTTTCTAACTCTTCCAACTAGACTTTCAATTCCTGCAATTTAGTTGGTGCCATCTGATAAGACAGAAGTGAGATAGGAATGGTCCCCGGAAGGAGATCAATCGTAAAATCCACTTCTCTTATGGGAGGTAACCCAAAGAATTATTCATGAAAAACATCCATGAACTGATCCACTATAGCTGGAAGAACACTCTTCTCAACACCGTCTACCGATTCCAACGACAACACCGCCAACAGATACGATAACGTGCTCACTATTGGTGCCAAAAAACCCATTGCACCCTGCCTTTCATGATTCTCTCCTCTAAAGAGATTTCTAACACCATCATGTGTCGTAATAGCCACTTTCCGTGCATTACAATCGATGTGGGCCTTAAACGCCACCAGCAAATCCATTCCCAAGATTACATCATACCCATCCATCTCAAGCACTGAGAAATTCCAGGTTATCTCAACCTCACCCACAACAATACTACATGCTCTACACAAGAAGGCTTGATGCTCTATTCGACCCAGAGGAGTTTGATGTTTTAAAACTAAAGGTATAATTTTTACCCTTAAACCCAGCAAATCATCCACACGTGAAACAATAAAAGAGTGTGAATCACCCGTATCAAACAACACTTGTATCAAGGTAGAATTTAAAAGAATAGTACCTCGCACCGTGGATGGTCCCGACTGATCATCCACCACAACCTGCTCAGCTCCAAACACATATTTTATTTCCACACTCTGATATTTATTTCCCTTCTGAGGTGTCATGGTATTCTGAGATTCACCATGAACCACTTTATTCCATTGGAGAGGGGTATGGTGCTGCCCCTGTCCCATCGAAGCATACGACGAATGTAATCCATGAGGAGTGTCATGTGAACTCGATCTTGGAGAATTCTGAAAATAACGCTGCAGATGCCCCATCTTCTTACAATTATGACATGCTCGAGGTTATTCCATACAATACTGCTTTATGTGGCTCGTCGAATCACACTGAAACATCCTGGTTTCCTCTAGGGCTTTGGGGAAGATTCACCGATCCTACCGTCATATTATGTGCCATACTCCCACCCTAGGAATAAGTGTCCCTCCTCCGCTTGAACCCAGCGTTAGAGTTCCCACTATTCCCCATGGGTACCACCATGCTTCCTCCACCCGGAGCGCCCAACAGATCCCGCTCAGCCACTGAGGCTGTATTCACCATATCTGTGTAATCATCTATACATAGTACTACTATCTTTGAATGGATTTATTTCCTTAACCCCGTTTCAAATATCCTTTCCTTCAACGACGTGCTACCCACCACCTTGGGTGAAAACCTCACAAAGTTCATGAACTTATCTACATACTCCGTCACAGACATAAGCTCTTGCTTCAAACTAATGAAATCAGTCATACGATGAATTTTGAACGTATGTGGGTAGAATTATTTATCAAACAATTCCTCAATGTCTTACCACGTCACACCCTGGTCCGTCCCCACTTGGAATACCAACTCCCACCACTGAAGGGCAATATCTTCCAACATATACGTGGCCAACTTCACTTTTAACTGTACTGGTGTTCCCAAGAACTCAAAAATCTTGTTCATTCTATTCAAACATGATTCTTCCCTCTACAGCTTTGAATCACCCCTAAAGATGGGTGGATTATGCTTTTGAAACTGAACCTTATGATCCACATGCCTTGTTTTATCCATTTTATTTCCAATTTCCACAACTTGGAAAGCTTGCACTATGCTTTTCACTACCAGCTAGTTCACCTAAGGATCAGGTACAACCACATTCTCAACAGCCTCCTCTAGTTGGTCTCTATGACACCTACCTGATGCCATTTTTATAAACAGAAAATAAACAACCATGAGTCTCACTTTTGTAGACATCACGAATTCCCATTTCAAATCACATCACAGAATACTATGACAACAAGGCTTTCCACCTTTCCACATTTACCATGTTTCACCATTTTTGACAACCAAACCATTTTCAAAATACCACCAGTTTCCATGTTTCAAATCCTTCCATTTTGAAACCGAATTCATATTTTTCAAAATCCACACATTCATATCATATCATAAATTATTATACCCCATTCAAATATTCATCCTAGAGGGAATTCAATTCTACCTTATATTCCATGCACATCTCATTGGATACACACATGACAATAAGATTTCCAATTCCTATAAGTGTCTTCAAAACACTTATGTACCCAACTATCTGGTAACTTGAATTTCAACATAAAAGGGTTCGATACATCCTTTTATGCTATAAATTCCATGTTTTGACATTCCTATGCCTTGCTACCATCCCGAATCAAGGAATATACCACAATGAATGTCAACACCAAAGGACCGAACAAGCTGATACCACTTGTAACACTCCACCCCTACCTCATTGGCTTGAGGAGGTGGTGAGGGTTACTTGGCCTTAAGAGACGCTCCCTAGGTGCCAAAGGCTAACAATAAATGCCGAGGGCTTCGAGAAAAAATTGGGGAATGATTTCCCCTTAAGACAGAACCAACCAAACTATCCAATATCAATCACTATATGATGCATGTCGACCAAGGCATTCAAACATGTATTCCCAAAGGACCACCAAGTTGTTCCAAAATACAACCCAAAACCAATACAACCAACCATATCAGAGTACAAGATGAAACAAAACAACAAACATTACGATCCATGACACCACCACAACTCCACACCAAGCTCCAATCCCCAAGCTCCACCAAGACATCACAATGCACCACTAAAGGAGGGAGATGCCTTAACTTTTCCCACGTCATGATACACAACATATGCAGAGAGACCAACGTGCCAAAGCAGGGAGTGAGTACTAAAACTCAGTAGGTTTTCCAAAATGACTTCTCTACACACACCACTAGGATAAAACCACTGGCACATTTATATAAAATAGTTTATATAAAATAATCACAAGTGCTACCATTTTCCATAAGAAAACAATGCCCTTACCAAGCCATCACACCCAAACCAAGCAACCAAGGGAAAGCCAACCCAACATGCCACAAGCCATTTCATCATTTACACACTAGGACAAAAATTTCCATCTTGCAAAGAAATGCACAAAAAACAACCAAAACAACCAAATGGTGGAGCATCCGTCCAACCCGTTCACCCATTCACACCTAGTGGCACTTCCCGTCCACTTATCCATTGATGGTGGCCCTTCCGTCCACTATCCATCCCCTTTTTATAGTGTAATTTCTCACCACTTCCACACAACATTCCAATAAATCCAAATCAAGAATATAACCCCCCAAGGTCACAAAAACATGCAATCAACCAAATTCCATTGCACATCAATCCACTTCAATAAATCCCCCATTTATTGAAAATAATTTTCCATGACAAACCACATTTCGAATTAAAAACCTATTTATTGAAACCTTTTTTCCATCATTCATTTTCAGAAATCAACCATAGCATCCCATTTTAAAATCTCTATTTTAAAATCCACAAAAAAATCATTCCACCATAAAACCCCTGTTTTCCCAAAAATCCCCAAAACATCACCCAAGAGATTTTCAACCAATTTCACACAACAAATCACAATTAATTTTTCCGCACAAAAAATTAATTGTAAACAAATAAACTCTAGTTCTAACCAAGTAGAGTCAAGAGAGAAGCCACCTACCCTTAGGGTTCTCAAGAAATCGACCCACAAGCAACCACACCTCAAATCTGACGAACGCACCACCGAAACCTCTCTAGATCCCTTTCTCTAACATTCAAAAGTCTTAAAATCAACATCCAAGGAAACCACAACCCTATATCTACACACAAAAGTGTAGATCTAGAAAACCAAGAAATATAGGGATGTAGATCTAGAAGAAAACACAAGGAAACCAATAGGAGAGACTTACCTCAGAGAAACCACCATCAATCTTCCAAGAAACCTCTTCAAAATGATTCCAAATCGAGTGGGAGAGCACCCTAAACCACTGAGAACCCAAAATTTAGAGTGAGGCTTGAGTGGGAGGAATATAGGAGTGTAAAAGGGTAAGCCCGAGGGAGATCAGAACATAAAACCTATTTTTTAAGTGGCTGTACGGTTAACTCGCAGGGTTTGACAAACCATGCACTAACCGTTCGCACGCTACTATCTCGAGAGGAGGGGTCCAGACAATTGCCTCGCATGGTTTAGAAAACTGTGCGTAGGCCGTGCAAAGCCTGTTGTCTCCCCTACACGATTTCCTAGAGAACCCTCAAGGTTTCCACTAACCTTGCTGAAACCGTGCACCCATAAAAAAGCCTCCAAACTCATCCAAAACCATTCCAAACTCTCCCAACCTCTTACCAACTCATCCCATGCACTTTAAACACATAAAAATGCATAAAAAGGGAACATACCTCAAACCAGGGGTTCTACAATTTCCACTCTATTTTAAAAAATTATCATATTTTTGTTTTGGTGAATATAAGATCTTCATCATTGACTATTACGCTTTATATTTAATGAAACTTCGTAGACTCCATAATTACATAAATAACTAATTTTATTATATATGGATATTTAATTTTTATTAATAAGTCTAAACTAAGGGAAATCAAAACAAGAAAATGGTGTTTATAAACCAATAGAATGGTGAAATAAGATAAGATAATTCCTGCCTCACTCTCTATCCATCCTCTTGCAACTTTACCAGTTGGAAAATCTCTCTCCCATCACACAATCTCAACCTCCTCTCCTATCCTTTTTATTTTTTCATTTAATTATAGTTTTATCTCTATCATTCAAACTTATATTTTTTAAATTTACAAAAAATAGAACAAGGCGTATTTTTTGGTGTCCTAACCAATAAAAAATGAAACTAAAAACCCACACCTAAAAAAGAAAACTAGAAAAATAAAGCCCAAAAAAAAAATTAAAGGTTTTAAATAAATATATATATATATATACATATTTATTCTTGTGATATTTTATTTTTCTAATAAAACATTCAAGATATTTTTGGTCCTTGAGTTGGAGGAGGGTGAGGTCAAATTACTTTTATGTTTAGAAAATATCATAATATTACAAACATAGGTTGTATTTATTTGATTGGTTATAAATTTTAGAGACAATTATAGGTATATATTGATATTTAAGATAATGAAAATTTTTAGAGAGATTAGAAGAATATTGGTTAAAGAGAAATTCACTGTTCCCAGTACCATGACTTAGTGATACCTATAGAGCTATAGAAAGAAACACATGGAAATTATAGATGGAGTTATTTATTCCATTTCACACAAGAAGTATTTATATTATAAATTTACATGATTTAAAACTTTAAAGTGGTATAAATTTAAAAAAATGGAACATGTTAAGCTTTTTTCATTCCATAGAAGAGTTTATGGTGGGTATGAATGAAGGAATCACTAAAGAATTGGATATTTCGAAATGGGAAGTCGATTCATACCATACCTAAGGACATGAAATTTCATTTTGGATGAATACCTATATAACATATGAAGACCCATTATGGGAATTATTGAATCCATGGTTTTAAGTTGGAAATTATAAACCAGTGAATACTAAAAAATATGGAAATGGTATTCTATCCATTCAATTTAGAATTTGGAAGATCATTGTGATGAAAAATAAATTAAATCACAGAGATGATAATATCCACATCAATGAATAGGGTGTTTTTGGGATTAAAAAATCCCTATGTAAAATGAATATACCCAACATGGGAGTTTTTAAGGATTTTTTGAATTGTTACCAATAGTTATTGAAATAGGTAAATGGAAAGGGCCACACTCTCAAGGTGAGGATTTTGAGTATCAAATCTCTATAGTAAAAGTTCAACAAGGGAAAGTGAGCAAAGAGTTATCCATTTAGAATAGTTTTTTCACATACACATGTATTTTTAGAAGATAACACACTATAGAGTTTGTATATCTTGAGATTACATCCATATTTGTAGAATTAGAACTTCTATAACCATATGAACGTTATTTTTAAATATTTATCAACAAAAATAAAATCTAATTGTTATTATTTGATGGTATATAATAAAGGGATGGTTTTTGAATCTTGAGAAGCTATAAGTTGATTTAAATTATATATTTAAAAATCCAAATCTCATGAATTAGAATTTTATGGTGGCTATAAATAATTAGAATTATAAGATACGTATTAAAGGGAGATAAGTTTTAGATTAAATATCATGGATCAGAGGATCTACTATGATGAAATTATTGAATATTTACTGTTTATTAGTGATGTATGATCAAATTGAATTGCATTGAAGATCATTCTTGAAAGAATATTATGTTATGTATATGTATGAAAATCAATAAGTAAATTCTATAGAATCATGAAGAACACCCTTCTTATTTTTTTCGAATACTTTGATGGAAATATTTTAAGATCGAACCATGTGTTTATTTTATCATTGTATCTCTCTTGAAAGTAGTGTGTGGAAGAGAGGAAGTGGTTGTAGAGCTTAGTCAAGTAGTGAACTCTTCCAAAATAATATAATCACATAAGAGTGAATTACCGGTTAATTTATATATATAAAAATATTTATATATGCTCTTTGGGTGTATCATTCTATGGGAGAACCAAGTAAAATAGTTTTTCCATGATATTTATTGTTTTATGTTTGATTTTACTTATAAAAATAATTCAATTTTTTTTCCAATCTGAAAATAATATCTTGTATATCTAAATAAAAGAAAAATGTTAAAGACACCCTAATTCACACCCAATTCTTAGGGTGTACAACGGGACTACATGGTACAACAATTGGTATCAGATCCACTAGTTTTTTATTGAATTTTTTAGAAGGAAGATATTTTCACAGAGAACATTTTGAATGAAAAAATAGTTCCCTTATTTGATGGATTCAACTATCAGAAATGGTAGAACCAAATGAGACAATATATATGATATATTTGATTGGATGTATACTCATCCATTGTTAATGGGATTACATTCAGTGACACCACTTGATGTACTACTATATAAGTAGAAAATAACATGATGAATGATGATTATAAGGATTAGAATGATTTATGAAGACCAGTATACAGTCATATTTATATAAAGGTGATAAAATTTCAATTGGGAAAATATATTTGGGATAAATTTATAATATCTTTAAAGGATGTACCCAAGTAAAGGAGGTGAAGTTACTAGTTTTATAGAACTTATTTGATGATATAAAGATGAGTTATAATGAAAATATAAATTGTTTTTTAACAAAATTATTGAAGTTTTTGGTTCCATTCAATGAATTTTCTTGAAAATAAAAGATTATTTTATAATAATGATAATTATAAAAAGATTACCTCTAATGTATAATATAAAAATATTTTCTCTTAAGGAGATGAATCTCAGCAAGTTATCTCTTGATGACATACACAACAAGTTGGTTGAATATGAAATGTAGGTGAATCTAGAGAGATACTTAGAAATTTTTTCTAAAGAGATATAATTAAGTCCATCGAAAAGAAGTAATTTCAAGAGTCAATAAAGAAAGATGATGTAAGTGATTATTTCTTATCACTTTTTTCTAGAATGTTTAAAATAGGAAACTAAAAATTTAAAGATAAGTTACCTTTAGTATGTTTTTGGTATGTAATGGTTGGACACAATATTACAAGTTATCCTTGGTGATATAGAGAAGTGGATTGTTAGTTTAAATTATCATAAAAAACAAAAAAAATACATATAGATGAAATTTTAATTCCATAAATTAAAATTTTAAAAAGTTTTAGAAGAAATATTTTGTTATAAAAGAATAATAGAATATAGAGTAAGATCAAATAGAATATATTCAATATGATATTATCTTATATTTATAAGATAAAATATTATATTTGGTGGAGAATCGTTAAACTAGAGTAGAAGACAATATTTAATTAGAGGTAAATTTAAACCTTCAAGTAAAATTGGAAAGTGATTTTTAAGAGCTTGATTTATATGTTTATAAAGACTAATAACTAAAGGATTACTGAAGGCATATTTAGGAAATTTTGATGAACTTGAAGGGAAATTTGACCTTCTTGAGAATTCTATGTAAGATCGTGAAAATAATCATTTAAATCTAAATAAGTAATTACTTTAATATTGAATATTGAATTAAAACTATGATCATTGATCATATTGATATCTCTACCAAGAATAAAGATAATAAGATTAAAAAAATTTGTAGAAGAAATCATTTCTTTAATAAATAAACTTTAAGCATAAATAAAAATAGTTGGTTTGGAGAAAAATATTTTGTTTGGGATGTTTTTTAAAGATGTTATGAAAGAGAGTTTTGAACAAGGCCCAATAAATTTTGAATAAATAATGTGTTCTTAAAGGCCAAATGGTATGGGTAAAATTGGTATTGGATTTAACAATGAACCCTAAAAAAAAATTATATAGGAATGAAGGGTATAAGGAGGTAATTGAAAGGTTAATGTTTTCAAACATTAAGAAGTTATCAAAAATTGAAGAAGTAATCTAAAACTAAAGATAATTTTTTTCACTCATGAAGTATCAATTTTGTGGCTTCTAATTCTATACTATGTTTTTTATAGAGAATTTTAAAGTTACTTAATAGGTAAATATATCGAAAATCATTAAATTAGAGTCAGAACATACTCTTCATAGTAGAAAAAAAATTATTTCTATGGTTACCTATAATGACCTGGACCCCTCCAGGCTATTCCTTTGTGAAAACCAATGTTTGGAGTGTTCTGGGGAATATCAGCGACTCATTCTGAGAGTTAGCCAAAAATTTAGTTTTAACTATTGTTATCGGCATGTTAGTGCGTCAGCATGTTAGTATATCATTGAGTCCTGGGCGTTATCATTGATGAGTCAAGGTGTCGATAGGTTAGAGCATCAGTAGGATATGGAGTTGGTGAGTCAAGGCATCGATAGACCAGAACGTTAGTAGGACAGAGTGTCAGTAGGTCTAGGCGTCGGTAGATCAAGGTGTCCATAGGTTAGGGTGTTGGTGGGTTGAGGTATCAGTAGATTATTTCGTCAGTATCTTAGCGTCGGTGGCCCACCATCGGAAGGTCACGTCAGTTGCTCACCTATTGGTGGTTCCACATCTGTGACTCATTTCCATTTTTTCCATTTTTTTCTTAGTTTTCCAATTTCACCCCTCTTACATCTTATTTGACATAAATCAAGTTTAAAGGCTTGTTTTTACATTTTAATGTCATTTTGAAGGATATTAAGTATATATTTAACATCCAAACACTCAGAGGACTTTGATATATTCAAACCACATAATCCTGACTACGATCCCACAATTAATGGGTTTTGAAAATATTCTTCCCTTAATATAGGATCTGGCTCTTTAAAGAAAGGACCTTCACTTCCCAATGCACTTTTCTTTCCCTCTTGGTTCACCAAATGTTTTCCTCTCTAGAAGAGCCATGAAACAATGATAGAACCCCATCCTAATTAGTTTTTTGAGAGTTATTTACTAGTTCTAGAGTGATCCCCAATTGTTGGTGCATTGGGAGTTTTTGTTGCCTGTTGTTTCAGGTAGGGATTCCTTCTGCTTCTCTTTAATTGTGCATCATGAGGGGTGGGTGTAATAATGGGTCCTTTTGAAGAACGGGTGAATAAATTTTTTAAAAATGAGAAATAAATAAGAAGGTAATAGGATAAAAAGATAGTGGGGGTTAATAACATAATGAGCTAGGAGAAGATTGATGTTTGATCGCCTTTTTTATTATGTTATCCTTGCTTCTTTTATGGATTGTTGTGGCTATAGGACTTTTGAAAATCATGGCCATTGGTGGTATTTTCTTGCACATTGGTGATATTCTTTTTTCATGATGCTTGATAAATGGATGCAACATGAAATTTATTAATCACGTATACTTAGATAATTGAAATGGATGCCCCAAGATCAAACATGTTGTGTGATCACCCCAGTTATTCTAAATTAGACTTAAAGAACCCTCTTCCTAAACCTGAACATGTTTATGTGGTTTACTTGTAGTTGTTGTACGTATTTGTGTATGGGGTGGTATAGGGGGTGCGTTGGTATCCTAGTTTTAGAGACTGATTGATTGTGGAATGGATGGACTTGTAGTAAGTGGGAATGCCTTTGTTTGTGTTGTCTCTATTGAACAATATGGGGTAGTGGGACTACAGTGTGGTTATGAACTTTTTAGGTAGTGGGAATACATATGGGGAATGTTTGGGTAGTGAGGCTACAGGACTGGGTTGTGAGAAAAAGATTATGTGGTATAACTTTGAAGAAAGATAGATGGTTGTACCAAAGAATAGAGTGGGTTAGTTGTTGTGTGTTTGGTTCTCATGCTCTTCACCTTCTAGATAGTCGCAAATGTTTTTCTTGGTAGTTTCCAGAGGTAGTTCTGGAATAAACTAAAGTAAACCCCCATTAATAAATAAATAGAAAGTGGTTAAATGGAAATGGTCTTGGGTTATGTTTGGGCAGTATCTATTTATGTGATTATGTATATAGGGGTCACAAAAAAGGTGGTTTGGTTATTTATTTTGGGGACCTATACGTTGGGATAAGTATTTATTTACTTATATATATAAATTTCAGTTCTTTGTAATTTTTATATGCACCCCATCATTGTTGAGAACCATGTGTCGAACACCCCCATTTCATGGGGGATGGTGTCTTTACCTACACCCTGCTGGGAGGATGGATGGATGGTTACTAACTTTATTCCTCACACCCTCTTTCAGTTCTTACGACTTGAGCACATCGGGGATGACTGTAATGGATTGAGGATTACCAAATTCCAAGATCCTTTGGTTATGTTTGTTGTGGATGAGGGGACTATGTGTTTTCATGCCACAATTGTTTTCAAAAGTGTCTTTGGGATGAGGCCCATGTGTTTTTGGGGGAGAGTCATGGTTGTGGACCGGGATTTTATGGGTGGGTTTTGTCTGTGGTGTGAGGCCCATGTGTGTGTGGTCAGGTTGTGGAAGTGGGACAACATTTTAGAAGAGCTATATCTTCAAGAAGTTAGCTATTAGGGATGAGCAGTTAACCAGTGAGAAAGTGGTGTGGGGTACCCAAATGTCTATGTACTTATACTACTACTTTACTTAACTTGAGTTAGTTGGTGAGTGTGCCTTGGTGAGGTTGTGCTGGTTAGTACTATTTAGTAGGTTCGTTGAGGTTCTAATATTTTTTTATAGGGTCCTAAGTATGTACCCCCACTTTTTCATGGGTAGATTTAGCTTTTCCTACTAAGTATACTTGTATACTCACCCTACGTCTTAAAACTCTTTTTAGGGTTCCAGGAGTACTTTGAGGATTGTGATGGACTTTACTATTTTGGGTGTCAGGATAGTTGCTGAGATGCTATTTAGCCCTTTTATTTTTGTACTTTGGTTGTACTTTTGTCGCAGTTATGTTTGAACATGCCTATGGGAATGCATTTTGGATTTATGTTTTTCCTTTACTTTGGTGTTGTTTGGAATTTTACCATCTTATCCCCAATCCTATTTTCATTAAAAAGGGTAATGCCTTACATTTTGTGTGAGATTCTATATCCTTGGTGCTAGTATCCACTCAAGGGCCTACTGAAGGTAGGTATTAGGGGTCAATATCTCTCCTTCATCTTGAAAAAGGAAGGTCATGGAACCTTGTTACCACTTCCCTCATCTTGAAGAATGTGGGTGATGAAAAAATGGTTTCAGAGGGAAGTTTGAGGGATATGATGGAGTTCGTGGTTTGGAACAGTGAGGATTTCATGGGATGGTCGGGAAACCATTTTAGGTAATCTTGGTACATAAAATAGGTTAGGGAAGACCGGTTATGACACGAGAATTGTAAGGCCCCACGTGATCCGATGCAAGGACTCTGAGCCTACTGAACAAACAAGTGAGGTTGCACCGGTTGTAGGGTAGAGACCCCAGGAAAGGTATATGTATCATTTTTAATTTTGTTCTTTTTCATCTTGGAAATCGTGGGGATTTAATTTAAATAAAGAGTTAAAATAAATCTTAAAAGAAAATTTCCATACTACTCGGGTGTATGAGTTCCTTGTTTAACCTTTTCAACGATGCTACCCAGATGTCTCCAATGCGTGGTACAAGTAGTTGAGGCCCAGAAAGCTGACCCGATTGATTAGCCGAGGGATGATCAAGAGTAAGAAGATGTCTTGTAGAAAAATACCCTTCGTGATTTCCAATTATAGACCCTGGGAAGGTATGAAGGTAGAATTTTAGACTCAGAGATGGAGGGATAGCTTGAGGATTTGGAAACCAACTTTACCATGATTCAGGATCGAAGGGATTACTAAGTTCCATTTGTAGTTATCCAAATGAGGGGTGAATTATGTAAGTGTTGGATGTTCTACCATGGGGAAGGTAAATATACTGATGTTTTGTGGGATGACATCAAGAAGGAGTTTCTGGAGGAGTTTATTTCCTCGACAATGAAGGTTGAGAAGATATTGGAGCGAATCTCCCTCCAAAAAGGTATTATGCTGGTGAGGGAATTGGGGATAAAGTTTAAAAATATCATACATTTTTCTCCTAATCACTTTCTAGATGAGGAGTCCCAAGCGATATGCTTAGAGGAGGTACCTAACATTCTCTTTAGTATTCTATTACACCTTTCACTTTACTAACATAATTAGAGGTTCAGAAGTAGGATAAGGAAGTGAAAAGGATTCACTCACTGGGAGGTGTACCGCGAGAGGGGAACTAACCGAGTTCATCGAAGGAGAAGGCAGTCAGCAGCATGTCTCCAGCATCATGGCCTTCCATGTTTTGGCCAATGGGGAGTAGGCTTCAGTAGTTCCAGTTCGGATATCTGGGTCCTTGAAAATTTACTATGGTCCCAGGACTGGGGTTCTTTATCTATGGAGGCCATGGAAATCTTGATAATCGGCGCCCAGTTTGAGCATAGTAAAATGGGGGTGGGCAGGTTTAGTCCCCACCTTATTAGCAGCAGTTTTTAGTCAAGACTTTCCAACAATAAGGACATTAGGCTCCAGCTCTACTGAGGGTAGATGGTTCTGGGGGAGGCCGACCTCTGGGTGATCCTTAAGGACCTCATCCAGGGTGTGGTCGTGGAGGCGGTCGACATTATATAGGTAGAGGAGCTGGGTGTGGGTAGTTTCATGACACCAAGGTAGCAGTTCCACCAGGGACAATTTTTTCTCAAGGTCAAATAAGTCTGTTTAGTACTCTTTCATGTTATTTTTTTGATTCAGAAATATCACACTCTTGTGTTTCACAGAGTCTAGCCCATGCTCTAGGTCTATAGGTAGAGAGATTTTCCATTCCCTGGGTGTTGAGTATGCTAATTGGAGGCCAGACCAATCTGTTTGACGTGTGACAGGGATATAGACTAATGATGTGACCCCATAATTCCAGTTGGGAAACTTTCTTACTACAAATGAATCCATACGATGTAATCCTAGGCATCGACTGGTTGTTTTTATACATATTGTTATCGACTTCTTATGGAGGAGAGTATTATTTTCAGATATGAATGGACAATGCGTATCTTTCATTGGTGAGTGGAGTTGTTAGGTGGGTAGTCGGTGCATGGAGCCTCTTCTCTCTTTTTCAGCCGAGCTGTCAGTGGAATCAACAATCACTGAGATGGTTGAGGTTTTAGGGTTTGTTAGAGAATTCCTGGACATCTCCCTAGAGCAAGTTGTGACTCTACCCCCTCGACATGACGTGGATTTCGGAATAGACTTGCAACCCGATGCCCATCCAATTTAAATGGATCCCTATTGGATGGTGCCTTCTAAGTTACGGGAGTCACAGATTCAGATTGACGACCTGATAAAGAATGAATTTATCCGACTAAGAGTGTTGTCGTGTGATGCACCGGTCTTCTTTGCGAATAAGGAAGACGGTGCTCTAGGAATATGCATAGACCATCGAAGACTAAATTAGGGGACGATCAAGAACCATTACCTCTACCAAGGATCAAAGCTATTTTAAATTAGTTAAAGGGAGTATGTTGGTTCTCTAAGATTGATCTGCAGTCTGGGTATCACCGGTTGAGGGTAATGGAAGGTGAAATCCCGAAGACTTCTTTCCATTGAAGGTATGGGCACTTTAAGTTCATGGTCATGTCATTCGGTGTAAAAAACATGCCAGCCATGTTCATGGGGATCATGAAATCTATTTTCTATGAGTTCCTGGGATGGTTCATTATCGTGTTCATCGACAACATCTTGAACTACTCTAGGTCATAGGAGGAGCGCACCCAACATCCGAGGACTATCTTGGAAGTCCTCCGACACCACCAGATCTATGGAAGGTTGTCAAAGTGCACATTTTGGACATGATATGTTCTCTTCGTAAGGAATGTGGTGTCTCAGCTGGGGATAGCAGTTGACCCATCTAATATTGAAGTAGTTGTTTCTTGGGAATCACCCAAGAATTTGGTATAGGTTTATAGCTTCCGAGGTCTGGTGGGATATTACCGGAGGTTCTACCCAACTTCCCTTGAGTTTCGGCTCCATTGAAAGATTTAACTAGAAAGTACCAGGCCTTCGTGTGGAATGAGAAGACTCAAGAATCTTTAAGCTACCTAAAGGGGAAGCTGGTTGGAGCCCTAATGCTTATGTTTCTAGAGGAAGGGGTGATGATTGAGGTGTTATGCGATGCTTCTGACCTAGTTTTCGGTTGTGTTCTGATGCATTAGTGAGGTCTAATCTCTTATGGGTCCATGCAGTTATTTCACCACAAACGTAACTATGCCACCCCTGATCTGTAGCTTTCCGGGATTATGTTCTCAGTGAAGTTGTGACGACATTACCTTATTGGGGAGCGCTTTGAGGCCTTTATACATCACACGAGTTTGTGATATATCTTCTCCCAGTGAGACCTGTATTTCTGACAGTTTAGGGGGACAATGTTTATCCAAGACTATGAGTTCAATATCTCTTACATTCCAATAAAATGGAATGTGGTGGACGATTCCTTAAGAATTATTTCATATAAGGAGGTAGTTTGGGAATCCATGGATTCTTGGAAGGTGATGGAGGTGTTGGAAACTTTATTTCTGGATGTGATAGTGGATGGAGGAAGAGGATTTATATTTTAGATAATAGTGTATTCTTCTTTAGTGCTTTAGGTGGATGATTCTTAGTGGGGAGACTCAGAGACTGAAGTGTTTTGTGATCGCGTTGGCCAGGGTGATGCTATGAGAGGATTGTTGGATGACAGTCAAGAGCAGAAGTTGTTCCATGGGAAGCTATTTTCTCTAGTGGAAATGCATGAGGGATTTCTCCATGAGTTTCATAGATCACCCCTGGTGGTGCATCCAAGAGTCTCTAAGATGTAACAAGTCTTGAGGTAATAATATTGGTGGCTCGGGGTAAAGTGGTCAGTGGCAGAGTTTGTGGAAAAGATCCTAGTGTGTCAGTAGGTGAAGGTTGAGCGCCATGTTACTGGAGGTCTGTTACAACCCTTAAACGTTACCAAGTGTAAGTGGGATGACATATCGATGGATTTAGTCATAGGATTAGCCAAGACTCAAGGAGGATGTGATTATATCTAGGTAGTGGTTGATCAATTGAAAAAATCCGCTCACTTCCTAGAAATCAAGGAGTCAAGAATATTAGATTCCATGGCAAGGAGGTATGTAGACAAGGTGGTGCGACTGCATGGAGTTCCAAGATCCATTTTTCCAGATCAGGATACAAATTTTATGTCATGAGTATAGAGGGTATTGCAACATGCTTTTGGCACCCAGTTACACCTTAGCACGACTTTCCACCCTCATATGGATGGGAAGTCAGAGAGGACCATCCAGACGATGGAGGACATGTTGTGGGAATGTGTTCTAGACTTTAGTAGGTTGAGGGTGATACAATTTAATCTGTTATAGTTTTCCTACAATAATAGCTATTAATCTACCATTGGCATGGAACCATTAGAGGCATTGTATGAGATTCCATTTCTTTCACCCTTGTGTTACACAGAGGTTATAGAATCAACTATTCTTGGTCTGGACGTGGTGCAAAGTACGATAGAGAAGGTGCAACTTGCCCATGAGAGGATGAAGGAAGTACGAGACATACATAAGTCATATGACAATCATAGGAGGAGGCCCTGGAAGTTTGAGGTTGTAGACTAGGTGTTATTAAAGGTTTCCCCTCAGCGTGTGCAATGGAGGTTCGGTACATGGAGCATGATTTTTCCCATGTTTATGAGACCTCTCGAGGTGTTAGGATAAGTTAGCAAGGTGGAATATCAGATGGGAGAGGATTGACGTTTTAATTCCTATTTTATTTTTTTATCCTTATTTATTTTAAGTATTTTTCTGGCTGTAGGCATTTTGAAAATCATGGATGTTGGCGGACTTTGATTTTTCACTGGTGATATCTTGGTTTTGTCATGATTCTTAATAAATGGCTGTAACAGAAAATCTATTAATCAGGTATACTTGGATAATTAAAATGGATTCCCAAGGATCAAACCTGTTATGTGATCACCCTGGTTATTCTAAAGTGTAATTAAAGAACAGTCTTACTAAACGTACACATGTTTCTTTGGTTTAATGGTAGTTTCCAAGGGGCTTTTTGTATGGGGTATTATAGGGGGAACGTTGGTATCCCAATTTGAGAGACTGATTGATTGTGGAATGGATGGAATTTATGGCAGTGAGACTACCTTTGTATGTGTTTTGGCTATCATAAGACATTGGGAAGTGGGAATAAAGTGTGGTTATGAACTTGTTATGCAGTGGGAATATATAAGGGGAATTTTTGGTTAACATGGATATAGGACGTGGTTTTGAGAGAAGGATTTTGTGGTATAACTTTGAATAATGATAGTTAGTAGTACTGAAGAACAGAGTGGGTTAGTTTCCATGTGTTTGGTTATCAGTCTCGTTGCCTTCTAGACAGTCGCATATGTTGTTCTTGGTAGTTTCTACAAGTAGTGTTATAATTATATAAATTGAACCCCTATTAATTAATAAATCGTAAGTGGTTAAATGAAAATTGGGTTGGGTAATGTTTTGGCAATGGCTGTTTGTGTGATTATAAATATAGGTGTAGCAACAAAGGTGGTTCTGGTGGTTGGTTGTTTATTTTGGGGACTCGTAGTTTGGGATGAGTGTTGGTTTACTTATATGTTTATATTATAGTTCCTTTTTATTTCTATATTCACCCCACCCTTGTTTAGAACCATGTGCCGAACACCCCCATTTCCTGGGGGGGGGGTGCCTTTCCCAACATCTCAGTGAGAGGATGGATGGCTGGTTATTGACTTTCTTCCTCTCACCCTATTACACTTCTGACCACTCAAGCATATCTTGGTAGGCTATAATGGATTTAAGATTACCAAATTACAAGATCCTTTGAATAATTTTTTTTTGTGGATGAGGGGCCAAAGTGTTTGCAGGCCTGGATTGTTTTCCCAAGTGTCTTCAGAATGAGGCCCAGGTGTTTTTGGCCGAGAGGTGTGGTTATAGCCTAGGAGTCTGTTGGTCGGTTTTGTCTGTGATTTTGGCACATGTGTGTTTGGGTAGGTTTTGATAGTGGTAATGTGTTTTGGAAGAGTAGTTTCATCAAGACGTTAGTCATTAAGGATGATCAGTTAACCAGTGGAAAAGTGGTGCGAGGTACCCAAATGTTGATGTGATTATATTATTACTTTACATGTCTTGCACTATTTGGTGAGTGTTTCTTGGTGAGGTTGGGCTGGTTAGTACTCCTCGGTAGGTTCTTTTAGGTTCTACTCTATTCTCAAAGGGGCCTTAGTTTGTTACCCCACTTGTGCACAAGTATATTTTGTTTTTCCAAATGAGTATACTTTTATACTTATCCTACATTTGTAAAAGTATTTTCACGTTTCAAGGAGGACATTGAGAATCATTATGGAATTTACTATCTTGAGCATCAATATATTTGTTGTGCTTATATTTAGGCCTTTTTGGAACTTTTTTTATTACTTTGGTTGTACTTTTATCCCAATTACGTTTGAACTTGAATATGGAAATGGTTTTTGGATTTAATTTTTACCTTTACTTTGGTGTGGTTTGGGATTTTACCATATTATCTCCCATTCCAATTTTCATTAAAAAAGGAAATTATTTCCATTTTATGTGTGATTATAGACCATTGGTTCAAGTCACCACTCCGGGTCTAACTAAAGGCAGGTCTCAGGGGTCATTATCTATACTTCATCTTGAAAAAGGAAAGGTGTGGCACTTTTCTGCCCCTTCCCCTCATGTTGAAGAAGAGGGGTCGTGACATTACTAATTTTATTAGTAAAACATTGGGAATAAATTAGTATATTATAGGTATAAAATAGAAATATCATCTTATAAAAGACATAGGGTAATTGATGAAAGAAAATCAAATTCCATTCCATTGAAAAATTGGTTTTATCCCATTGAAGAAGAGTAATTTGGATTTATTTCTTACACTAACATTAATGAGAAGAGAATAACTAAAGAATAAACTGATTATATATTTTCTTGGAATTATAGTAAAATAATCATGGGTAATTTGTATGAAATTTTCTTGATAGGATCAAAGAATAGAAACACCTGAATTTTGGATAGTGGGTGTTGATCGCATATGATATGTAACATTAATTTTATAAATAATGTAAAGGGAGGATTAGATAGAAAAACATATTGTTAAATGATATATAATTAAATATTAAAATTATTAGAATGTCCAAGAACACTGGTGATTAATTAAGGAATATTGATGTTATTTATGTTGCTGAAATACATTATGAATTATAGTGAAAAAAAAACAGATCATAGAATCAAATTCCATGATATATTAATTAATAAAGAATTGTGAATTTATCAAAATTGAAAGCCATAGTAAATTCAAAAATTTATGGAGACCAATAAAATATTTTTAATGATTTTTTGTTATGAAATATGGCTTGAAATCCATATTGTTAAATGAATAAGAGATATTTAGGTATTCTAAATTTGGTTCAGACTGACATGTGCAGTCCAATTAGTTTGTTTGGACTATATAGTGAGAGTTATTTCATTTAGGGATGATTATTATAGGATGGTTTTTGGAATTTTCACACATTAAAAAAAAGAAATAATTGATTTCATAAAAAGGTTATGGTGAAAGTATAGAATGAAATTTTAAGAACTATGAAAATTTTGAGATCAAAAAATGGAACAAGGTTCACATCCTTTGTGGTTGAAAATTATCTTGAAAAAATGGTTTTAAATATGAATTATCTTTAGTAATAACCCCCTGATAGAATGTGTTTGTGGGAAGAATAAATTAGATGGTTAATAATATTGAAATTATGTTTTTGATTGGTAGTGTTATCTCACATCACTACTATAAAGAAGTAGTTGAAGTGGCTATCTATAATTAGAATAGATTATTACTTAGTTAGAGGATAGTGAAGAAGATATACATAATTTTTCATGAAAAGAAATCCTCTTTGAATCATCTTATTGTATTTATAAGAAAGTATTTCATTGTAAATAAATAAGGAAATAAAGGAAATTATGGTGATACAATAGATGGAGTTATTTTTTTAAGATACCCAACAAGGAGTAAGGGCTACACATAATTCAATAAATAGATCAATAAATTTTTTAAGAGTAGTGATGTAAAATAATTTGATTTTAAATTTGAAATATATTTTAGAAAATATATTTTTGAAGAATGTTTTGAAGAATTTAATCAAACAAATATATATTTGAGAGAATCCCAAAATTTTTAGGTTGATGTTGATTCTAAAATTAAGTTAGTTTAAGAACAAATTGAAGAGGTGAGTCAACATGTGACACAGTCAAGAAGAAAAATGAATCATATTGATTCAAAAAATATCATTGGTGAAATTTTTTCTCTAACTTAGATACTAATATGAAGGTAATAGATCACATTGCTTTATTATCCATGATTAAAACCACTTCATTTGAAGAAGTAGTAAAGTATGAATCATGGGTGAAATCCATGAATGAATAATTGGTTCAAATTGATAAAAATCATAATAGAGAAATTTTTGATAGACATAAGAAATATAATTTGATTAGTACAAAGTGAGTCTCATATAACAATTTGAATGAAAATGAAAAATTAATCTGAAATAATGAAAGATTATTTTATAAAGGATATAATCAAGTAGAAACCATTGACTTTTAAGATTCATTCACCACGGTTTAAATAACAAATTTTATTAATTTTTTTTATTTTTAGTGTTTTTGAAAGAAAGTTCAAAATATATCTAATGGATGTGAAGACAATTTTTTTCAATGGTGTCATGAATGAATGGATTAATATAGAATAAATTGTTGGATATTTTTATTAGAAATCATTATTTTATAGTGTATAAGACAAAGAAGGATTTGTATGGTGTGATGTAATAAACCCACACATTGTATTTATGGATATATGATTTATTCAGAAAGATGCAACTCACGAAAGGTGTGGTTAACCATAGTATATGTGTGAATATTTCATAATATAAATAGTTTATTCTAATGGTGCATGGGGTTGAAATTATCATTTGAGGAAATGAAAAAAAACTAGTTGATATTTTTTCTCAATTGACATGTTTATAATATGAAACATCATTTATTAGAGAGTTGAAATACTTTTTAGGGATACAAATTAAAAACTACAAGGAATTATATTCATCTCAAATATGAAATATGAAAATTAAGAACCAAATAAATTGAAATTAGAAGCGTATAATATGATTTCAACTCCAATATTAGTTGGAAAAAAACTAGGAAAACATAATTACATGAAGGTAGTGGAATCCATTTTTAGAAGAAAAAATGGGAGTTTATAATATCAAATTGTGACTAGACTAGGAATTTACTATTCTACATGCTTGGAAAAAAAATTCCAGAGTAATATTATAGAATAAAATATACCACTAGTGAAAAGAATATTAAGGTATGTTCAAGGAAATCTTAATTTTTTTTCAAGACTAGTGAAAATGTATATTTTTCTGGATATTCTAATGCTGATTAGGATGGGGATATGGTGGAACAAAAATGAAAAAGTGTTGGATCTTTTTTCTATTGGAATACACTAGTTTGGTTATCATAGTACAAAAAAGATTATGTTTATTTGTAAACAATTTAGGAATATAATACCTCCATTACTAAGTCATATACATAGCTTACATGGATGTGGTATTAGTTATAAGATGTTGTGAAGTTTTTCAATAATAGATTCTCATTCAATGCTATAACAAATGAGTAATTGAATAAATGAACAATATGGATCAACACTCATGCAAAAAATAATAGTAAAATTTATTATCATCTTTATAAAATAGAATATGGATAATAACATTGTGAAAATGGAATTATTTGTTATAAAAAATTAGGTGGAATATATCTTCACAAAACTAGTGGCTTACTATACTTTTGTGAAGCACCGATTGAACCTTGGAGTTCGACTAATTCATTCAAACTGAACAAGTGTGGATTTTCAAATCTCCCTATTTTTATTATTTTATATTTGGTTATTCTTTTTTATTTTTTTATTTATCTTTAATGGGTGAAATATAAAATCAGATATACCATAAATGGGAAATTTGAAATAGGTTCATTAATTTGATTATATTTTTTAATGGATAACATTTTAGGAGAAAATTATTTCTATTATTTATTATAATGATGCTTGACTTGTGAATCCTTAGAGAAATAGTTGAAATCTATTTTTTTAGATTTAGGAAAATGAAAAATATTTTAATGAAATACCTTTCAAAAAAATTTAAGTGTTGAACCTTTTGATTTAATTTAAAAAAGGGTTGAATACTAATGAAGTATATCTCAAAGGGAGAATTTATAAGAGTTCTAATAGAGAATGTAGATTATTTTGGAGTTGTATTATTTAAGGGGAGAACCCGGAAAAATGGAGATTACCTAAATGGGGAGAAAAACTTACAAGGTATATTGGCTAGAAAATTTCAATTTGTAAATGGATTGAAAAAAATATAAAGTGAGAGAATGTTGCATCTGTAGGTTATATTTTTGAGATTTTATTTTTTCAATTTAAGATCTTGTTAGAAATTTCAATTGATATTTTTGATTATATAAATATTTATATAAAAAAATATTTTTAAATGATAAAATCACCACACCTTGTAAGACATATTGGTGACACTCATGGATATGTCAAAATGGACAAAGTGAAATCAGAGAGGAAATTTTGGATGCAATTTCAAACTAGATGTATTTCAGTTGGATATATATTTGTTATCATATTACATATTGGGAAACTAGATTAACATGACTTAAATAATACATTAATAACATGATTTAAATATTCTATCTCACAATACATTCTCAAAGGACTTATGAGTTTAGTTTATTGGATATTAGCTATATAAACATCTTATTTTATAAAACTTGAAAAAATTACTCTATAATCATTCTAATATGGACCATTTCTAGATATATCACTTGATAAAATATTCTTCATAACCAAGGGATTTGAAAACAAAACAAAGGGTTGAGATTAAACATTTAGTAATAGAAAAACATATCATAACATGAAGAAAAACATAAGGAAGACATAAATATGATAATAAATGATAGAAATTCCCTATATGACAATCATAAAACATGTTAGAGTAACATAATTTCTTAAAAATATTTATAAGGAAGAATATAAGATATGAATGGAAATAAAAAACATCTAAATAGTCATATGACATTTGATCATGACATAAAAGTGTGGATTACTTTAAAAAAATACATAATCTTAAAAACATGGAATTTTATTGAAATAAAATGAATCTTGAAAATTTAGTGCAACTTGATGAATAAATTAGAAGTGTTAAAGAACAATAAGCATATTACCTATGTGAGAAAACTAATTATTGACACACTTATTTGAAAAAAATCATTACTTTCATTCTTGAAAATTTGAGAAAATCCATCATACCAATGCCTTTGTTAAAAAACTCATTATGTCTATACCATATTATCTCCTTAGATATAAACTTAAACAAATACATTGTAGGGTGATATAGGACCCCAACATTCCTCACCAATTCATATGTGTGACACTTAAATCCAATCCTTATTATCTCTTAAAAACCCATGGAAAATAATGATTTTATTAAGCATTCCCCTAAAAATAATTCACCTTTATAAGGAGCCTATGGAAATAAAATAGATTTTATAGAATATCCAAATGGTATAAAATAACAACATGAATTTAATAATTTTATACCAAAAACATAATAATCCAAAATAATCACATAATAAAGAAATGTGGCTAAAAATGAAACATAAATCCATTGGATATAGATCAATTAAAATATACAGAGTTAAATGAAAACAAAATCATAAAAGAGATTTATTGAAATCATTTTGAAAACATCGATGTAAAATTCATAGTTACAAGTCTCTTTTCAAAAATTCCTCTTTGTTCTATTAAAATAAATTAAAAATAAAATAATATATAAAATATTTTTTAATTATAAAAAACATTTACATTAGAAATAAAAATAGAAAATATTTCAAAATGTTGGACTTGGAAATCACAGTTCAACAAGAAACTGTTTTACTCAAAGAAAGGTTTTTGACTGAGAAAGTCCCTTACCATTGCCCTAGATTTATACAAAAGGTATTTAACCTCATGTATCATAAATATATAAATATTAATTACCTATTTTATAACCTTATTGTTATATATATATATATATATATATTTAAACCCTTCATTAATAAAAATTCTCTTCATGTATAATATTATTGCAATCTTTTTTTTTCAACATCAGGTATTAGTATCTTTAGCCATTTGTGCACATTTTAAAATGTTGATATCATTAAAAATAAACTGATACCAATTTCATAATAAATATATCTTTAAATATAATTTAATATATAAATTATATTTATTTTTGATCCTCTCATACCATTTTATAAGTGTTTTAGTTACACCACATGAAAATGGAACCAGTGTTGGTATATTTAAGTGATTTTAGCATATAAAAAATACACATTAATAATAAGTTAAATACTTAATATAAAACTTCCAGAACAAAAAAATAATTATATTATTATTATATTATAATAATATATATATTTATGTTCACATACTCATCCATGATAGATTTTTATAGCATCGTTCATGTATGTGGTTAATATGACAAAAATATGAAAATGATTTAACTAGGTTGGTGAGTATTATTTAGGAGGAATTTATTTTTACATAACATAATCATAATAGAATAATAGTGATACTA
The DNA here is from genome assembly GCA_963277665.1 of Viscum album. Taxonomy (NCBI): domain Eukaryota; kingdom Viridiplantae; phylum Streptophyta; class Magnoliopsida; order Santalales; family Viscaceae; genus Viscum; species Viscum album. The sequence goes on along the minus strand of OY728156.1, from coordinate 1,625,696,338 downwards.
TATTGATTTTTTATAATGGTGAACTATATTATAATATGTTTATATAGTAAATGGAAAACTATATGAAAAATGAAAATTATTTCTTTATGGATATAGTAGTATGTGCACAGACACGATTGGGGTTCATTAATCTTTATATGTCGATGAAAATGAATAAATATGGGTTATAAAAATAATACAAAAACATATCATTATACTAATTATACTTAATTAATCATATTTTTATGGTTGTAAGACATTTTTATGAGTAATATTAAAAAGAAGAACTTATGAAATAGATAATACTTACATAGGAGACTTGATCTTTCCTTGGAAGTCCCTTTGTAATTTAAGTGATTAGGATAACTATGAGTGATCATGGGAAAATGTTAATTGAATAGGGTTATAGGGAGAGTAAAATTTTATAGTTTAAAAGATTAATTTTAAGTCTATGTGTATATTTTAACTTTGTAAGTGGTATACTTTTTTAAAAAGATAAAAGTGGTACTTTTGGAAACACTCATAATTTTTCAATAATTCAATGTCACTAATAAAGAGTTAATGGATAAAATATGCTAAAAATGTATTTTTAGGTATTTTGTGTTAATAAACACTCAACCAATTGTTTCCAAAGATGTTTTGAACATTTTGGATACCATTTATGATTAATTTTCTACTTTTACATTTTCTTAGTTTTTACCGTGGCAACAAATTTCTAGCTGGGTAATTTAATTTTAAAACTTAAAAATAAAATGAGTGTTATAATATAATTTATAATCAATTACTATAAATATAAAATCTAATTTATTAAAAAAATCTAATGTTTATGGAAATTAATTTTAACATAAGAATATGTAACCTGAAAAAACACAAGTTTTTGAAATATTTATTTTCATGAAAAAATATTAATGTTCAGGATATAATTGTCCATGTAATTTATTAAAATTAATTTAAAATAATTATCATCATACAAATTGTTTCTATTTTTAAATAAAATAAATAAAAAACTTCTTTTCATATTGTTATACTTATTTAAAAAAAACTTGTAAAATAGATTTCATTAAAACACCACATAATTTTTTGATATGTTTATCATGGGTTTCTAAATTCATCATATTATTTTGAAAGGATTTATTCAAATTTATAATATGTACTTTTATCATATTTTTTACAAAAAACCAACAAATTAAACTAGTTTTAATCATTTATTCGTATCAAAATATACTATGTCTACAAAGAAGTAAAATTTAGAAAAGATATTTCATTACTTTCTTAGTCACAATAGTTGAGTGGATATGTGAAATGAACTTTATTATATATATATATATATATTAATAATTCAGTTACCACCATTTATACCAACCAATTCTATGAATACCTTAAAATGATCCATATTTTATTAGTTTCAATATTTATTGTGGAGGAAGACATCAACCATATAACGACCCATACATTACATACATTGTCATTACTTCAGAATTTAAGCACACTTATTACAACATATAACAAAACCAGGAAAGGACCGTATAGGTAGAGAGTCTTTAGAAACTGGGAAACATAAACAACTGGTTCATAAAGCATCAAATTTCCCTCCCATTTATTTTATCATATCTAGAGTCCCTTTTTGGCATATCCTACTTAATAACCTTCTTCCTGACCTGGGGAAATAAAACATACAAAAGGGTGAGGTCAAATGCTCAGCAATGGTAAACAAAAGAAATACCAATCACATCATATACATACGAACATAACTTTTGGAAATCTTAACCTGCAAAAGAAATATTAATTTCATAACATGGGATAAATCATAGTAGTGAAATGTAATCCCAATAATCATAACATAAAACATGAAACTTTGTGGCATACACACATAATCATATAGAATCATTTCTTGTTAGTCAAGAATCATTGTCAAGACTATCTTAGTGGACAAAGTCCATTTCTGAACCGAGTTCACTCCTCGTTTCAGTCCTCTTTCACTGAACCGGTTTAACCTGCCGTTCCAACCATGTAAATATCATGAGATATAAAATCTTTACCCAATGCATTGGAGGTAGATATAGGTCCCACCCATCTCATAATGATACCATTCTTATGTGTGCCACAAAATCATAAAACATACATCATAACATAACCCATGTAATAAAAATGGGAATCTTAAACATCGTGACATCATAAAACAATTCATATGAGATAAATGAATACATAAAAATATTTCCATCACAACATAATCAAATCCATGTAATAATAGGGATAGAAATAGAACCCTATATTATCTTAGATGGAAAATAATTTTGATAAAACTCTTGATCTCCATTCTTGAGGAAAATATCCTTTCTACTTCAAAAACATTTTCCTTTCTCAACATGTCATACAATTTTAAACTAAAATGAGTTGATTAAAAATAAACTTGAAAACTTGTAAAGGAATATTCTTGGAAATAATGTTTTAAAAATCCATTCATTCCGTATAAGTTAAAAAAAACATTCTTCTCGTAATTTTGTCAGAAAAGTCAAAAAGTACCTTGTACGAAAAACGACAAAAGATTCCTTTCATATCTTTTACTAAAAACTCACCGAAGGGTAAAATTGGATTTACACAATTTTAGGTGGATTGAAATAATATTACATATTTAGGAAACATGTATGTGGATGATAAAATACACCCCAGTAAATACCAAAGTATAAAGAATCTCAGATAAAAATGAGATTGTAATATTTTCCTTACCTTAGGTACGATTTGCCTCATAAGTGTCCGAACCACCTTTATAATGATTTAAATAATGTTATTGACTTATTAAAGAATCATAATTAATGTTATGATATCATATATGGTAATATTCTTAGCTTCTTAGTAGTAATATTTCATTGCTACTTGTTATTCGGGTGTTTATAACATTTTGTTCTTATGCGTGTTTTGTCGAATAAATTCTTATTCTTCTCTTTAGGTTATAGATACATCATTTCCATAATGGTATTAATGTCCTATATATCATATTTATTCATTCAATTCATTTATATAATCATTATGCAATGAAGATCATGTAGAACGAATCGCATTACATCGTGGAGATAGTATTCCGTACGTACGCACGAGCGATGATATCGTTCCAATGATCATGGAATTGTATTGGAGTGTATGTATACGATTTTAGAATCAATATTAATTTACAATAATCATATATATTAATTATTTACAACATTATACCCATCCAAGTAAGGTGGTGGGGGAAAATAGATTACACCACGGCGTGGAGACGATATTCCGTACGTACGCACGCGCGGTGATTTCATTTTCCATAGGATGGATAGATGTTGAAGTAGGTTTGTTTAATAATTATAATAAAATATCAGTGTATGAGTGATACTGATGTTATTACTTCATAATGAAACAACTAAAGAAGAATATGTTGAAGAAGAAATAATTTGGAAAGGATCGGTAATGGATATTACCTCTTTTTGACGCGCCTCTTCTTAACCTCCTCTTAGGGCACCAGGGTTGGTCTTTGAAGAAGACCAGAACCTATAGGATGATTCTAGGGAAGTGGGGAAGTGAAATGGGCAGGTTTTGGCTGAGCTTGAAGGCTCAAATTGGTGTGAGGAGGAGAGGGAGGATGTGCCTTTTTATAAGGGAGGAGAGGGACACCTTTGGAAATATAAGAAATATTAGTTTATATTAAATCCCAAACCCACTTAAAAACTTCCAAAATGACTCATATCCGAAGATTAGATGATATAGGGTTGTAATATTATCAACAAATAAAATTTAGACATGTTAGGAATTTATTTTAAACATTATCAACTTGATTTAGCCTTATTTATGAATTTAATTTTATTTGTGGTAATAATATTCTAAATTTTAAATTATTATTAATAATTACATAAGTGTTTCGCATTTTCCATACTTTATGACATTTTCTACCATATAAATTTTAATTTATAATTTTTAAATATTTTTGTGATTTTTAAACAATTTTATAGTATATTTTTTTTATAAAATAACAATAGTGTCAATTTTGACACTATTCATTTATTTGAATTTAAATAAAATATATACAGAGGATATGTTCGAACTAAAAGTTTTAATAGATTAATAAAATGTCATATGAATCTATAAAATTAGTGGATCACATTAAATAGTGCATATAATAATTATTTTAATATTTTAAAACCATTTATTTGATATTTTAATTAATAAAATAATTTCAACATCACTATTGTGTATTAATTAATGATAATTATTTCATCCTTAAAAATTATAAATAAATTCTTATGATGTAGATAATTGTATTAGCTTTCTGGATACTATTCATGTTCGATGTTTCATTAAGTTTACCACCAAATTTAAATTAGTATACTTATAAGATTTAAGAAAGTGACATATTGTCACATTCTTTGGTTTTAATAATAATTAAATTATTTTCATGGAAAAAAGCCTATTAAATGAATCTAATCCGACCCTTAGGTGATATGGGTCGACGTTTAGTCATCCAATAGGATTTTGGCAGGTGTTAGGGTAATTTGATAATCTTATATTTACCATTAATTACCCGATTTACCTTTAACTATGGTAAATAAAATTTACCATAGTTACTATTCATAATGCCCAAAAATAAAAAGGAGCCTATTAACATAATTTGGACCCACTGATTCTGAATATGGAATCCATTTTTCAAAATTCAAAACATATAAGTTGCAATAATTAATTTAAAATAAATCCCGTTGTTAAGAAAACGGGTTTTAGAAGTTAAAACATTGCCAAAGATTGAAGTGTTTTTACCTATGAATTCAATGTGAAATTAATGTTAATGACATACATTATATTAAATGGTAAAAATATATTCTATATATACTTTAAAACCATTCAATATTATAATTTAACCATATAAATTATCTCAATGAAAAAAGTTTTTTTTAATTAAAAATTAGCGTATATTTACTATTCATCAAAATATGAAAGTTTTCAGAAAAATATCAAAAATTTATCCAAAGTAAATTTTTATATCCTGATTCAAAAGAATAATTTTATTTTTTCAAATTAAACTTATAAATGTGTCAAAAACCATATTTAATGTGGGTGCGCCATCAAAAGGTGGCAAAACTGCATTTTTTGATAAATACTTATTTTACCCAAAAAATTATTTTTTTCTCTTACCATGTTCTAGAAAATGTGTAAGATGAATAATAATGTTGTAAAATTTAAAATTCAGTTAATAATATTCATAACGGCTAGTCTATAATATTATAATAATATATCGTTGTTTAGTGGAACTCGGTATTGCGTACTACACACGCTATCAAGGAAGGTTGCGATTGCGTGCATCGAAAGATTCCTTTGATGATTTATATAACATAAAAACAAAATATTTCTCTTAAAAGTCTCGGGTGTTACATTCTAACCCCCTTAAAATGAATTTCGACCTCGAAATTTGTCACTTTGTAACAAACAGATGAGGATACCTCTCCCTTATCATATCCTCAAGCTCCCATGTAGCTTCTTCTAATTGGTGGTTCCTCCATAAAACTTTCACCAAGCGAGTGGTCTTGTTTTGTAGGACTTTTTCACTACGATCCAGAATCTCTATTGGTTGTCCTTCATAAGAAAGATCTTGCTCTAGCGGTACAACTTCTGAGCTGAGTACATGTGAAGGATAAGGTATGTACTTTCTCAGGAGAGATACATGGAACACATCGTGAACTTGAGAGAGATTCAGTTGAAGCATCAATCGGTAAACTACCTTCCCAACACGATCCAGTATTTCGAAAGGACTGATATATCTAGGGCTCAACTTCCCCTTATTTTCAAATCTCATGACCCTCTTCCAGGGAGATATTCGTAAGAATACTTTATCACCCACTTCAAACTCTAGGTCTTTTCTTCGGTTGTCGGCATAACTTTTCTGTCGACTCTGAGCTGCTCTTATGTGTTGTTGAATAGATCGGACCTTTTCTACCATCTGATCAACAATATCTGGTCCTAATAGCTTTCTTTCCCCAACTTCATCCCAGCAAGTTAGAGTCTTGCATTTCTTTCCATAGAGAGCTTAATAAGGAGCCATCTGAATACTGGAGTGAAAGCTATTATTATAAGAAAATTTCACAAAAGGTAGGTGTTTATCCCAACCACATTTGAAATCCATAGAGCAAGCTCTAAACATATCTTCTAGAGTTTGAATTTTTCTCTCAGACTGATCGTCTATCTGAGGATGATAAGCAGTGCTGAAACTCAACTCTGTATCCAGAGTATGATGAAGACTTCGCCAGAACTTTGAGGTAAACCTCAGATCCTGATCAGATATAATAGAAAGTTTTACTCCATGCAATCTTACAACTTCCTTCACATATATCCTGGGAAGCTGATCTAGAGAGAAATCCTCTCTAATAGCGATGAAGTGTGCAGACTTTGTAAGATGATCAACTATGACCCAGATAGCATTATTGCCTTTGGATGTTTTAGGAAGTCCTGTAACAAAGTCCATAGTGATTTTTTCCCATTTCCATTCGGGTATGGGTAATGGCTGTAACATCCCCTTAGACTTCTGTCTCTCATATTTAACTTGCTGACAAACCAAGCATCAAGAGACATATTCAGAAACATCTCTTTTCATGCCATCCCACCAGAAGTACTCTTTCAGGTCCCTATACATCTTCGTGCTTCCAGGATAAATAGAGAATGAAGAACTATGAGCCTCATCCAGCAGCTCATTCTTTAATTCGGGGATGGGAGGAACACAAACCCGATTCCTGAACTTTATTATCCCATCACAATCAAGGTTGAATTCCGGAACATTTCTCACATTCTTTTGTAACTCGACATCTTCTTTCTGTGCCTCTTTAATCTTCACATGTATAGATGGTTGAACATTAATTTTAGAAAGATATGATTTTCCCCCTTCCATTATAATTCCAAGATCCATCCTTTGTAAATCCATAAATATTGGATCTTTTGTGATCCTCATCATGGATAAACTGGCATGGTCTTGTCAGCTTAATGCATCTACCACATTTTTTGATTTCCCAGGGTGGTAATGAATTGAGTAGTCGTAATACTTAATCAGCTCCAACCATCTTATTTGGTGCATATTCAGCTCCTTTTGTGTGAAAATATACTTTAAAATTTTATGATCAGTATAAATATCACACCTTTTACCATAAAGGTAATGCCTCCAAATCTTTAATGCAAAGATTACCGAAGCTAACTCCAAATCATGAGTTGGGTAATTTTGCTCATGTATTTTCAACTGTCGTGAGGCATAATCTATCACCATATCATTTTGCATAAGAACACACCCCAAACCCTTCTTGGATGCATCACTGTCGATCAGAAACCTTTTCTCCACTACAAGGCAGTGTGAGCACAGGTGCACTGGATAGCCTTCTTTTCAACTCCTTGAAATTCTATTCACATTCCTCTGTCCAAACAAACTTAACTCCTTTCCGAGTCAACTTGGTGAGTGGATTAGATAATCGTAAAAAATCTTTCACAAACCATCGATAATATCCATCCAAACCAAGAAAACTTCGGATCTCAGTCACTGTTGTTGGTCTCGACCATCATTCGATAACCTCTGTTTTTTTTGGATCCACAGATATCCCCTCTTTTGAGATTATGTGACCCAAAAATGAAACTCTTGGAAGCCAAAATTCACACTAGGTAAATTTGGCATAAAGCTTATCATTTCTTAGGGTCTTCAATATAATTCTCAAGATATCTTCATGTTCTTCTTTTCTCTTTGAATATAAAAGAATATCGTCTATAAAGACTACCAAAAACTGATCAAGATAGTCTCTAAAGACTCTATTCATGAGATCCATGAAGATAGAAGGGGCATTAGTATGACCAAATGGCATCACTATAAATTCATAGTGTCCATACCTTGTATGGAAAGCCATCTTTGGTATATCCTCCCTTTTGACCCATAATTGGTGATACCCTAAACGAAGATCAATCTTGGAAAAGTATTGAGCTCCTCGTAGTTTTTCAAATAAGTCATCAATGCGTGGGAGAGGATATTTGTTCTTGATAGTGATCTTGTTAAGTTCTCGATAATCAATGCAGAGTCTCATTGATCCATCTTTCTTCTTAACAAACAGAATAGGTGCTCCCCAAGGTGACGCACTAGGTCTTATGAACCCCTTATCAAGATTCTCTTGAAGTTTCTTCTTCAATTCCTGCAACTCAATTGGGGCCATTCTATAAGGTGTCTTTGAAATAGGCAAAACACCTAGTACGAGTTCTATTGAAAACTCAACTTCACGATTTGGTGGGAGACCCGGTAATTCCTCCAGAAAGACATCATCAAAATCTCGTACAACAGGCATATTCTTAATCATGAGTTTCTCACCAACCATTTGAGATAAATAACCTTTATTTAGTGGAATCAATACCCATAAAATGGATGAAATTTCCACTAGAAGGTTATGTTCATCCTTGTATCGATAGACGATCATTGATTGATCTAGAATATGAAATGTGACTTCCCTTCTTTGGAAATTGATATGAGATCCATGTAGAGAAAGCCAATCCATGCCAAGAATCACATCAAATTCCACTATAGGAAGGATCACAAGATTTGTAGGAAGCACTTTCCCACAAACTTCAATCGGAGAAGAATTATAAACATTTGATGCGACTGTTGTGCCATTAGGGGTTGTAACAGCTAACTCAACATCTAACTGTTGAGGTAATACGGTGATATTCTTAGAAACTTCTTCAGAAATAAAGGAGTGGGTGGATCCAGAATCAAATAAAACATTTTCTACTTTAGATTGGATGGTAAGTGTACCTTTCACCACATCGTTATCGTACTCCACATCACTGATAGAAATTGCATGTGACTTTCCTTTTTCTTTAGCCTTAAGAGTTTGTTGACGTCGACCATCATCATCAACCCTTGGATTTGGGCATTGATTGGCATAATGCCCCATCTCCTTGCACTTGAAACATTGAAGTTTAGTAGGATCATTCTGTGTGTCCCTTCCTTTGTTTGCATCACTAGACATCTTCTTCCCATCATTGCAGCATTCAAATGCCCGATGACCTTCCTTTCCACATTTGAAAAATTTACCTGTCCCTTTAAGACAACTCCCTCCATGTTTCTTTCTACACATTGAGCATAAGGGAAAGATCATCTTCTTTTTAGTGTGCTCTTTAGATTTTCCTTTGAATTACATTTTCCTCTTCTTATCAAACCCATATGACTGATGGGTTACTCAAATCTCTATCTCGACTTTGAGAGTACATCGAACGATTTCCTCGTAGCTATTGAAGTCCCTTATGGCTGACGCCCTGCGAAGACTTGGTTTTAAGCCACTAAAGAATCGATCGATCTTACTCTCAGGTTGGATAATTATTCCAGATGCGTACCTTGAAAGTCTTGTAAAATTTGCTTCATAGGTACCAACAGATTCATCATCCTTTTGCTTCAGTTCAATGAACTCTTTCTCCATCTTTTTTCGGAGAATACAAGGGAAGTACTTATTGAAAAATAAGTTCTTGAACTCACCCCATTCCATGGACTCAATTTCATCCCTTTGCCTCGTATTCGTAATAAGATTCCACCATTGATCAGCATCTCCTTCTAAACGATACACTGCTAGGATGACTTTATCATGTTCAGAACATTGAAGAACTGAAAATATCTTTTCAGTAGTACTAATCCATTGTTCAGCAACTAATGGATCAGTAGACCCGCTGAAAGAAGGTGGACGCTTCCTCATGAAGGATTCAACATAATGTTGCTCCTTCCTTTGCTCGTTTGGAAGTTCTGCATGATTCATAGCTTGAGAAAGTTGTGTGAGAATGGCTACAAGATTTTTCATTCTAGCTCCCATAACGTTTGGTTTCTCAGGGGGACAATCATTGCATTGCCCGTCGCATTCCGCTTTAACACGGTTCCTTCGGGTTCCAGCCATTGACTAAAACCAAGAAGAATAGTGTGAGCAACACTAATTATAATAGGAAAAACCACATAATCAAGAATATAATTTCACACTTAAGGTATTATCATAGGTTGTTCATGACCATTTCTAAAACACTGGGACTGTGTTCTATGCTTAGACTTATCCTTAGGATTCTTACTAAGTCTTTCACATCCTAGTTTCCAAAGGTTGACTATACCTTTCCTCTGATACCAACTATAACAACCCATACTTTACATACATTGTCATTACTTCAGAATTTATACACACTTATTACAATATATAACAAAACCAGGAAAGGACTGTATAGGTATAGAGTCTTTAGATACTGGGAAACATAAACAACTGGTTCATAAAGAATCTACTTCGCCTCCCATTTATTTCATCATATATAGAGTTCCTTTTTGGCATATCCTACTTAATAACCTTCTTCCTAACCTGGGGAAATAAAACATACAAAAGGGTGAGCTCAAATGCTCAGTATGGGTAAACAAAAGAAATATCAATCACATCATATACATAAGAACATAACTTTTGGAAATTTTAACCTGTAAAAGAAATCATAATTTCATAACATGGGATAAATCATAGTAGTGAAATGTAATCCCAATAATCATAACTTAAAACATAAAACTTTTTGGCATACACACATAATCATAGAGAATCATTTCTTGTTAGTCAAGACTCAATGCCAAGACTATCTTAGTGGACAAAGTCCATTTATGAACCGAGTTCACTCCTCGTTTCAGTCATGTTTCACTGAACCGATTTAACTTTCCATTCCAGACATGTCTGTCTCATGAGATATAAAATCTTTACACAATGCATTGGAGGGAGATATAGGTCCCACCCATCTCATAATGATACCATTCTTATGTGTGCCACAAAATCATAAAACATACATCATATCATAACCCATGTAATAAAAATGGGAATCTTAAACATCGTGACATCATAAAACAATTCATATAAGATAAAGGAATACATAAAAATATTTCCATCACAACATAATCAAATACATGTAATAATAGGGATAGAAATAGAACCCTATATTATCTTAGATGGAAAATAATTTTGATAAAACTCTTGATCTACATTCTTGAAGAAAATATCCTTTCTACTTCAAAAACATTTTCCTTTCTCAACATGTCATACAATTTTAAACTAAACGAAGTTGATTAAAAATAAAATTGAAAACTTTTAAAGGAATCTTCTTTGAAATAATGTTTTAAAAATCCATTCATTCCGTATAATTTAAAAAAAACATTCTCCTCATACTTTTGTCCGAAAAGTAAAAAAGTACCTCATACGAAAAACGACAAAAGATTCCTTTCATATCTTTTACTAAAAAATCACCGAAGGGTAAAATTGGATTTACACAATTTTAGGTGGATGGAAATAATATTACATATTGAGGAAACATGGATGTGGATGATAAAATACAACCCAGTAAATACCAAAGTATAAACAATCTCGGATAAAAATGAGATTGTGATATTTTCGTTACCTTAGGTCCGATTTGCCTCGTAAGTGTCCGAACCTCCTGTATAATGATTTAAATAATGTTATTTACTTATTCCAGAATCATAATTATTGTTATTATATTATGTATGGTCATATTATTAGCTTCTTAGTAGTAATATTTCATTGATACTTGTTATTTGGGTGTTTATAACTTTTTGTTCTTATGCGTGTTTTGTCGAATAAATTCTTATTCTTATCTTTAGGTTATAGATAAATCATTTAAATAATGGTATTAATGTACTATATATCATATTTATTCATTAAATTCATTTATATAATCATTATGCAATGAAGATCATGTAGAACGAATCACATCACATCGTGGAGACGGTATTCCGTACGTACGCACGAGCGATGATATCGTTCCCATGATCATGGAATTGTATTGGAGTGTATGTATACTATTTCAGAATCAATATCACTTTACAATAATTATATATAGTAATTATTTACACCATTATACCCATCCAAGTAAGGTGGTGGGGGGAAAATAGATTACACCACGGCGTGGAGACGGTATTCCGTACGTACGCACACACGGTGATTTCGTTTTCCATAGGATGGATAGATGTTGAAATAGGGTTGTTTCATAATTATAATAACATATCAGTATATGAGTGATACTAATGTTATTACTTCATAATGAAACAACTAAAGAAGAATATGTTTAAGAAGAAATAATTTGGAAAGGATCGGTAATGGATATTACCTCTTTTTGATGCGCCTCTTCTTAACCTCCTCTTAGGGCACTAGGGTTGGTCTTTGAAGAAGACCAGAACCTCTAGGATGATTCTAGGGAAGTGGAGAAGTGAAATGGCCAGGTTTTGGCCGAGCTTGAAGGCTCAAATTGCTGTGAGGAGGAGAGGGAGGAGGTTCCCTTTTATAAGGGAGGAGATGGGCACCTTTGGAAATATAAGAAATATTAGTTTATATTAAATCCCAACCCCACTTAAAAACATCCAAAATGACTTATATCCGATGCTTAGATGAGATAGAGTTGTAATATAATCAACCAATAAAATTTATACATGTTAGGAATTTATTTTAAACATTATCAACTTGATTTATCCTTATTTTTCAATTTTATTTTATTTGTGGTAATAATATTCTAAATTTTAAATTATTATTAATAATTACATATGTGTTGTAAATTTTCCATACATTATGACATTGTCGACCATATAAATTTTAATTTATAATTTTTAAATATTTTTGTGATTTTTAAACAATTTTATAGTATGTTATTTTTATAAAATAACAATAGTGTCAATTTTGACACTACTCATTTATTTGAATTTAAATAAAATATATACAGAGGATATGTTCAAACTAAAAGATTTAATAGATTAAAAAAATGCCATATGTATCTAGAAAATTAGTGGAGCACATTAAATAGTGCATATAATAATTATTTTAATATTTTAAAACCATTTATTTGATATTTTAATTAATAAAATAATTTCAACATCACTATTGTGTCATAATTAATGATAATTATATAATCCCTAAAAATTCTAAATAAATTTCTATGATGTAGATAATTGTATTATATTTCTGAAGACTATTCATGTTCGAAGGTTCATTAAGTTTATCACCAAATTAAAATTATTATACTTATAAGATTTAAGAAAGTGACATGTTGTCATATTCTTTGGTTTTAATAATAATTAAATTATTTTCATGGACAAAAGTCTATTAAATGAATCTAATCCGACCCTTAGGTGATATGGGTCGACTTTTAGTCATCCAATAGAATTTTGGAAGGTGTTAGGGTAATTTTATAAACTTATAATTACCCTTAATTACCCGATTTACCTTTAACTATGGTAAATAAAATTTACCGTAGTTACTATTCATAATGCCCAAAAATAAAAAGGAGACTATTAACATAATTTGGACCCACTGATTCTGAATATGGAATCCATTTTTCAAAATTCAAAACATATAAGTTGCAGTAATTAATTTAAAATAAATCTCGTTGTTATGAAAAAGGGTTTTAGAAGTTAAAACATTGCCAAAGATTGAAATGTTTTTACCTATGAATTCAATGTAAAATTAATGCTAATGAAATAAATTATATTAAATGGTAAAAATATATTCTATATATACATTAAAACCATTAAATATTATAATTTATCCATATAAATTATCTCAATGAAAAAAGTTGTTTTTAATTAAAAATTAGCGTATTTTTACTATTCATTAAAATATGAAAGTTATCAGAAAAATATCAAAAATTTATCCAAAGTAAATTTTTATATCCTGATTTAAAAGAATAATTTTATTTTGTCAAATTTAACTTATAAATGTTTCAAAAACCAGATTTAATGTGGGTGTGCCATCAAAAGGCGGCAAAACTACATTTTTTGATAAATACTTATTTTACTCAAAACAATTATTTTGTTCTCTTACCATGTTCTAGAAAATGTGTAAGATGAATAATAATGTTGTAAAATTTAAAATTCATTTAATACTATTCATAACGGCTAGTTTATAATATTATAATAATATATCATTGTTTAGTGGAACTCGGTATTGCGTACTACACACGCTATCGAGGAAGGTCGTGATTGCGTGCAGCGAAAGATTTATTTGATGATTTATATAACATAAAAACAAAATATTTCTCATAAAAGTCATGGGTGTTACAAACCACATTATTTAAAAAAGGTGAAAAAACTCAAGTAGTTACATTCTACACCTCTAAAAATAATTACATCCTCAAAATATCATTGCATGAAAGAAAAAAAGTGAGGGTACTTTTCTCTCACTACATCCTCAGGTTCCCACATAGCCTCATCAAGCTTATTATTTTGTTATAGAACGTTGAATAGATGAGTGTTCTTGTTGTACAACACCATATCACTTCAATCCAGAATTTCCACTGGTTATTCCTCATATGAGAGATCATGTTCCAGCTATACATCATCCAAGATTATAACATTTGAAGGGTTTAGTATAAACTTTCTCAAAAGTGATACATGAAACACATCATCTAGTTGAGAGAGGTGATGGAGGGGTGCTAAGTGACCCGCCATGACCTTGACATGATCAAGGATCTCGAATTTCTCGAAGTATCTAGGGATGAAAATTCCTTTATTCACAAATATAATAACTCACTTTTGTGGAGATATTTTAAGGAACACCTTGTTTCCAAATTCAAACTCTAGATCTCACTGATAGTTGTCTACAAAACTCTTCTATATAATTTATTCCGATCTCATTTATTGCAAAATTGTTTGAACCTTCTCCATCATTAATTGGTAAAGGTCGGGACCTATTAGCTTCCCCTATTCAACTCCATCATAGAATGTTGGAGTCATATATCTCTTCCAATACAGAGCCTCAAGAGGTTCCATCTGAATGATTAAATGGAAAATATTTTTATATGAGATCTCTACCCGGGTGAGGATTTGATCCCAAATTCTTGTAAATCCATCGAACAATTTCTTAGAATATCCAATATATTTTTAATTTTCCTATCAAACAAACCATCAATTTTTGGTGATATATAGTTCAAAAGATTAGACCTATCTCCAAATCATTATAAATATTTACCTAGAACCTTAAGGTAAAACTTGGATCCATATAAGTTATAATGAATAGTTGTACTCCATGAATCCTAACAACTCCCATTATGTATATCATGGTGAGTTGTTCAAGGGAAAAATATTCTTTAATGGAAATAAAATTCATTTAATTTGTAAGGTGATCCGGTACAACCCGAATAAAGTTACAGACTTTAAACATTTTGGGGAGTCATAGGAAAAAGTAAATGGTGATATTTTAATATTTCCATACTATTATAGTTAATGGTATAAGAATAACCTTATATTTTTATCTTTTATCATTAACATTATGGAATACTAAGCATCAAGATATGTATTCTGCAATCTCTCTCTTCATATTATCCCACCTGATATTTTTTAGATCCCTATACCTCTTCAAAAATTCTTGATGTATAGATAAAATGACATATAAAAGTTCCTTCTTAAAATAAAACTTTAATGGGATACATATTTTTGTTTGAAAACATATAATTCTGTATTTTTCAATGTTTAAATACATAATATTTTTTTAACTTTTTATGCACCTATTCATCATCTTTTGGGGAATATATTATATTTATGTGAATGGAAGTGTGAGATGTTAGTTAAGAAAATAGTATTTATCAACCCCATTTTTAATTCAAGATTTATCCTATAAGAAACCATGAGTATAAGGGTTTTTCAGTCCTTATCATGGATAGAGTAGCATGGTCTTTCCTTCTCAGAGAATCCACCACCTTATTTTCCTTCCCAAAGTGGTAATGCATTAACTAATAATAATATTTTATAAATTAAAACCACATTATTTGGTGTATATTAATTTAATTTTGGGTGAATTTATATTTCAATCTCTTTTTATATCTAAATATACCACACTTCAAATAGCCCATGATTTTATGATATATTTCTCATTATTGGAATTTCTTTGATAGATTTCTCTACATGAAACACCAAGTTTAAAAAAACATAAACAAAATTTTAAAATATTATTATATTATAACCATATAATTTTTTAATTCTTCATGTAAATATTAGTTTAGTTTTAAATTTTTTGATTTTTTGTAAAAGACTAATTTATTAGTGAATTGTGAAAGATACTAATTTTTATAAAATTTTTTATTCATTCAACTAAAAAATCCACATAATTATTTGAATATAATACTATATTATCATAATACTCATTTATTTGTAAATAATTTAATTAATTACATTTTTATCTTAATTATCATGATTTTTCTATAAGTTTATTTTTGGACTTAAAAGGCATTTGTCTAAATAAGTGTTTTTCATTGCATTTTACATTTTTATATTAAATTAATTCTTATAAATTATATGAATTTAATTTGAAAAAATAGATTCCATATTTTGAATCCATATAATCAATGTTTCTAAATGGTTACATTTTATTTTTGGACATTATGAATAGAAAATATGGTAAAATCTTTAACCTCAATAAAGGGTAAATCATGTAATTAAGGATAAAAACCAATGTGACAAGTCTTTAAAATTTATGTAAAACTTAACATTATCTTATTGGATGAGTGTAGTTAGAAAATTCTCATCCAATCATTAATAATATGGCTACTTGATGCCATTTTTATTATTATTAACCATTATAATATTTTTAGAAAAGAATAAAAAAAATCTCAAACTCTTGAGTTTAATATCTCTAATATTTATACATATGGATATAACAT
The DNA here is from genome assembly GCA_963277665.1 of Viscum album. Lineage (NCBI taxonomy): Eukaryota > Viridiplantae > Streptophyta > Magnoliopsida > Santalales > Viscaceae > Viscum > Viscum album. Next base: position 1,625,679,670 of record OY728156.1, on the reverse strand, counting down.
TTTATGTGCAGTATTAATTTTCAATTTTAAATAAGATTTAATTTGTTATCATGTTAATTTTTTACACATTTCTAGTGATCGAATAATTATCTTAAATGATTATGAAACACCAATACAATATTTATTGAATTAATACAAATATAAAATAAATGATTTTAGAATTATTATAAGTAATATAATTTGGAACATTTATTATATTCCATGAATTTTATAGATACATATGAAATATTAGGGATGCAACAAAGGATTATATTGTAATTCTACATTTTTATTGATGTATTTAAAATAAAATTAAATAAATAGTTTCAAAAATTAAAGTAATGATATTTTATGAAAATAATAATTTATTAAATTATTTTAAAATAATAAAACATTTAAATAATACAAGGGGGATAATACATTGTATAAAATTTTACCCCTTGGTCATTTATGATTTATTTTTTATCTTATAAGTAAAATTATAACCCTTTAATGTTTAAAAAGTCATTACCACGGTTAAGGTTAAAATTTGTTAACCATGGGGTTAATCAAAACAATAATGTTTAAAATTTCATATATACCTATGAAAATATTATTGGATGATTATATTAATAACATAAACTCATTATATTATAATATATTATATTCTGGAACTATTCAACACAAGTTAGACATATATTATATTATAATATTTCATAAATTTCCAAAAGCACCCCTCCCCTCACATATAAAAGGACACATATAATCTCTTTTATTTACCCCAAATTGATCCATATATCTCAACCAAAAACTTCCTAATGATATTATAAAAATCATTATACAATTTATAAAGGTTCATTTTCCCCAAAATTTCAACCCTAGTTTCTTTTAGAGGAGATCTAAAATAGATATTTCAAAGAACATGTAATCATCTTCACAGAGCACCTTTATTTTCTTATAATTTTAACAGTTGTTTTTTTACTAACAAATAAAATATTATAAAAATAGTATATACCATATAACTAGATTTAATTATGTTAATTATATAATATTTATCCATCTATATCTCATTCAAATGGGAAATAAAACATCACTTCTGTATACGAAGAACTACTACATCGCGAACTGATGTAATTTGTTTTTCAATACCTACACACATGGGTTTATATATATATATAATTAATAAATATATATGATATATATTACATAGTTATTATTAAGTAATTATAATACTATATGTACCTTCTTACCTTTAAATCCATTGGAAAATGATAGTGTCACTCGTGGGTATGTGTCGACAACCACCTCTACAAAGTGACGTGATCCATTTTTCATTTCAAACTTACATGGATGGTTATGAAGGATAGATATAATTAATATTTAATATATATATATATATATATATTAAATATACATTATAATTTAAAGTTGAATTATTATTTTACCTTTGTTTATTTCCATCCATCCAGAAGTGAAAACTACATTCATGCGTAGGTACAACCTACCGTCTCCATTAACAGTGTAATTAATTTATCTATATTTTTTTTGATGAATATTAGTATCTATATATTGAATATATATGATATTTATATAATTAATAAAATTATATAAATTTTGTATCCATGATAAATAAGAAATTATTGAGACTACCAAATGTAAACATACATGAAAAAAGTAGGTAACACTTGAAATTATCATAATAATATATGTTTTTGACAAAATGAGTGATAATTTCTTTTAAATGGATCATATATGATCTTTTAGATATTAATATGTTTATTTTATGTAATTATAATAAACTCATTTATATTATACAAGATGTTATAGAACCTACAAGGCGAGTCAAACTTAAGGTAAGAGATTTCGTCTCAATTTCCACTATATTGAGACATATTTGGTATTAAGAACCTATTTATTTATATATGATATATATAATTCACCATTTATGTATTTAAAATTAATATACATCTACTAATCATGATAAATTTTTCATTTCATGTTTATTCATTCACATTTTTACAATTTAAAAGATATAAAATATGTAAGATTTTACTTTACAATGTTGTTTTTTGGGATTGCACTTATTTTTCCTGAAGGAATATTCATTAAATATATATATTTTCATATAATAGAGATATTTAAGGGGTTTCAATATTTTATTCCAACATTTCCTATATTTTTAACTCTAATTAGGTAAATAAATTTTAAAAATTAAAGAAGATATTATTTCTCGTTTTGATTGAGTGTATTTTTCTTCCATGTTCATATTTTTAAAAATTATTATACAAAAGTCCATTTATTTTACTGAATTGATTTATTAAATATATTTTAGGATTTAATTTAACTTTTAAAAGGGTTTAATTTAATATTTGTAATGGTCACTTAATTTTTTTTAATTACTTAATGAAAATTCAAATGGAAATTTTTAATGTATATAATGCTAACAGATTTTCCTTCTGCTATAAACTTTTTACGGTATTTAGAATTTTATATAAGATTTCATTTTTTTATAGAGAAAAATCATTAATGAAATCTTGTGATAATTTTTTTCTTCCATTTTATCTCATTTTCCAAAGGACATGATTTAATTTCAAAACCTATATGCATGATGAATTGATGGTCATGTTTCATCTCTTATTAAATTTTTTGGTCATTAGGATTCCCTTGAAACATTCTATTTCCTGAGATAATTTTTCATTATACATTAAATTTAAATTAAATATTTATATAATTTTTATCATGTATAATATTATTTAATAAATAATATACTATTTAAACATACGGTGTTTTTATATGAAATTTATTTGATTGACTGGAGAAATATTAATATTTTATTTTATTTACACAATAAAGATATTTTTTGATAAGGATTATTTATTATTAATTAAATTGATAATTTCATATATGTAAAATTAATTAGACATGTAGTGATGGGTGGGGCCTATTAATAGATATCTTGTTGATGCATCGATAAGTCTCATGATAGAAGTCAATTTCCTTACCCTATTTAATTGTATTTTTAGTATATACATACCCATCAATTAAACTATATTGACAAAATAATTTTATGGTAAAGGTATCACGATGTTGAGATCATGAAATATAATCTTTATCATTTAAATAATTTATAATCCATTTATTTTTATCCATTATATTACTACATTGACATCATCCATGGATGCATTTCATGCTCAAGTTATTTATTAAAAAACATGTGTTTTTATTTATTTACCTTTCCATATTTATTATCCCTTATTTACTCATGATAAATTCTATTTTATACAACTCTTAAAAGGTATCTGAACTCACCCTTTATTTTTTATCCCTCCCCTAGGATATAAATAAGTATATTATAAATAATATAAATAATTTAATATTTTGTATTATGATATGTATTTTATATTTCCAATGTACTATGAGAATCATGTACATATTTGGTTCTTCATTAATACTAAATTGATTAGTCCTTCCGGATTAGATCCCTTTTATATTATACCAAAATAATAAAGTAGACACCAGCTCTGGGTGAATGGACTTCTAGTTTCTATATTTTGTATTAGAGGAAGTTTAGTATAAACTTTGGGAACTATATTTTAAATTGACATAACTGAAATGAGAATTATGATAATCCCATTTAGTATTATAGAACTTTTCCCATTAGAGGGATTCTTATTTTAGGTCTAAATATTCATGATAATTATGATATAACTTAGTGTGTTCCATTATTTGGTGATGGAAACTAATGGAAGAATGGGAATCAACACCCATATACAATGTCAGGGTGTTCCCTACTAAGGAATCCAATACAACTCGTGTTGGAAATGAGTGGATTATGGATATATTAGGGAATATTACATAGTCTATGATGTATATCCTTTACAGAATAGAGAAAAATTTTATACCACAATGTGATTAACCTATGTTATATCACTTCATGTGATAAAAGCCTCTAAATATTTGAAGAAATATTAATCCATTAGAATTTTAACAATGGATTACGTCCCTAAAAAATATATCATTAGCTTAGGAAGTTAAATTCTATATTCAAAAGAAACTTATGATAGTCATTCGGTATGAGGATGAAAATGAACTAACAATTGAAATTACTTTCATTATGTTATATTTACTAACTATTGATGAGGAATATTTATCTCACACGATTGGGGAGAAACTCAATATTTAATATATTCCAATTATACAAGATTTTTTTGATGACTTCCCAGAAGAGTTTCTTATTCTTCCCTTTAATCGTGAAGTTTATTTTTAATAGAATTCATACCTAGAGCTACACCTATTTCAAATACTCTATATAGAATATAATTGATTGTGTTATAGGAATTTAATAATAATCTATAATAGAATATAGATAATGGATTTATTCAGTCAAGTGAATCTCCATGGGGTACACCTATTCTTTTTGTCTATAAGAAATACGAGTCAATGAATCTTTTCCTTGATTTTCAGGAAACTTATAAAATTTATATTAAGAAAAAATATACTCTACCCCATATCTAAGATCTATTTAACTAATTATAAGGAGGTAAATAATTTTCCAAGATTTATATTAGATTTGGATATTATTTGCTAAGGGTCTAAAGGAGGATATTTCTAAGATATATAACCTTTTGTATGAGGTATGGTCATTATGAATTTATTATAATTCTATTTGGAGTTACCATTTCTCATATTATATTCGTGGATTTAATTAAAAGATTATTTAGAGATTACCTCGATTTTTTTGGGGTAGTTTCTCTTGATGAAATTATTATATATTAAAATATAAAGGGAGAGAATGAAGAAAATTTGAGAATTATATTGAATAACCTAAGGAAAGAAAAGTTATATAAACAATTTACCATGTTTTATGTTTGGATAAAAAATCCACATTCCTAGGATTTATAAGTTAAAATGAGGCTATATTGGTGGATCCTTATAAGATCAATGTTATTGAGAGATGGACTAGAAAAAACATGGTAACCATGATCCATAGTTTTATTGGCTTGGTTGGATACTACTGAGGCTTTGTGAGATATTTTTCATGACCATATAATCCACTCATAAAATTTTACTTATAAGGGAGTTAAGTTATTTTGGATAGATGAATATGGGGATAATTTTAAAGAACCGATGTGAAGGATGGTTAGTTCACCTGTATTTACTATACCTTGTAGTGTAGACTGGTTTTTGATCTATAGTGATACATAAATTAAGGGAATATGATATGTCCATATACCAAATGATGTGGTGATAGATTATTACTACCATTAATTGAAAAATTTTCAGAAGAATTACCTGACTCATGATGTGGAGTTAAAAATGGTATTTTTTCATTGAATATATTGAGGAATTATCTGAATGGTGAAAGGTGTGATATATGATAATCATAAAATATTTAAGTATATATTTATATAGAAAGAGTTGAATGTACACTAGAGAAGATGGATGGAGTTGATACAAAATTAGAGTTTTCAATATATTACCACCCTGGGAAGGAGAAAAAGGTGTCTGATGCTCTGAGTCTGAAATACATTGCTATTTTTTCAATAACTATGATTTAATTATATGAAATATTTATTGATTTGAAGAAGTTGGATCTTGAAATCTTGAGAAAATGGGAAAGATATTATATTTCTCAGAAGAATGTCCAAATATCAATCCATGAGAGGATTAAGAAGGCACAAAAGGAAGATGTGTAATTATAGAAAATAGTGAATAATGATCTTGATTTAAACCATCATCATGAATGAATCATAGGGTTCAAAAACAAATTATGTTTACCATCAATACCAGAGTTGAAGAAGAATTTATTTAATGAATCTCATAGTTCATCACTTTTTATTTATCCTAGAAGAACTTAGTTATAAAGAGATCTTAAAAAATATTTCTGGTGGGATAACATTAAAATGGATATTTCTAAGTATGTATCTTGATGATTTATGTTTCATCAAGTTAAGTATGTGAGATAAAAGAAAAATGGGAGGTTACAAACATTATAAATACTTAATGTAAATGGTAAATGTTTCCATGGATTTCATTGTTTGACTTCACAAAATATATGAAGGGAATAATTCTATGAATTTTAGTTGACCACCTTTTGAAATATGTTCATTTTATATATATTAGATAAACCCAGTTATACATTAAAGATGTTGTGAAATTTCATGGTGTACCACTCCCTATGGTATCTGACAAGGATCCAAGGTTTTCTATGAGGTTTTTCAGAATCTTTTACCATAGTTTGGATATAGAGGTTGTTTTTAGTGCTTATTATCATCTATAAATATATAATCAGTCCAATAATACCATTTAAGATGAGATATTTCTCTACATATTTAAAATGAGGTTGAGACCGACATCTTCATTTAGTCGAGTTTTCTTATAAAAATTCCCTTCACTCGAGCATTCAGATGACTCCTTAAAAATACCTCTATGTATGAAAGTAAAAAATACTAATGTGTTGCGATGAAGTTAGAGAAAGAAATATATTTGGAAATGATCTTACTTCAGAAATGGAAGAAAAGGATAGATCAATTCAACAATACACATGGACAACTCAAAGTTGAAAAAAACGTTATGCATACAATCGATGATGAGATGTAGTGTTCAAAATTGGTGATAAAGAATTCATAATAATGTATATTTTGAATAAGGTTATAATATTTTTAAATAATGGAAAGATAATCCCTAGATATATTGGTCCCATTAAAATTATTTATCATATCTGGATAATAGCATATCATTTGGTTCTTCCACTAAATCAGTTTCAATTTAATGATGTGTTCCATGTATCTATACTATGTAAGTACATAAATTATCACAAGAATATACTGAACCCAATGGTTTTACTATAGGAATAGGATATTTATTATAAGGAACAATTAGTTAAAATTCTGGATCGTAGAGAGATAGTGGTAGGAAACAGGACCACTCCCCTGGCCATAATTTTTTTTAAATAAACCATAAGTTTGAAGAAGCTATATGGGAATTTGAGGATGTGATGATAAAAATTATCTTAATTTTTTTTATTATAGTAATAAAACTTTGATGGAGAAATTCATACAATGGGGAAAAATAAAAAAACACAATATTTTATGACATATTTCTCAGTAAATAATTTTTTCTATTAAATTTCATTAAAGGTGACGCCATGTTTTAAAGAACTAATAGAACCTAGTAAAATATTATTATTTTATAATTATATAATTTTAAATTAATCTTTTCAATATTATCTTAGGTTTAAATATTGGTATTTTTTTAAAATATTATTTTTTCACTAAATAGTGAAAAATAACAATTTTTTTAAAAGTGATGTTTCTTTTAATTGAAAAAATCGATATAATAATATTAATTTTATAATAAATTAACATCAGAATCCTTTAGTTAATCTAAATAATTACATTTTAATCATCATTATATTTCATTTTGATATAAGTCCATTTTTTGGACTTATAAACATATTTTTCTACAAATATATTTTCATTGAATTTTACCTTTTAATCTTAAATTAATTTATTCCAAATTTTTGAATTAAATTTGTTAAAATGGATTCCATATTTTTAAGTATGAGGACATTTTTTTAAATAATTCCCTTTTATTTTAAGTCATTATGAATTAGAAAAATGGTAAAATTTATAACCTCGGTAAGGGGTAAATCAAGTAATTATGTTTTAAAACTAATATGATATGGATTTAACATTTCTATAACACTTGAATTTATCTTATTGTATGAGTGGATTTAGACCATTATATTCTAAGTCTCGAAAATATAACCACTTGGTGCCATTTTCATTGATATTGAACTTTATATTATTTTATGAAAATAAAAAAAAGAAAATATTATACCCTTGAATTTAATATCTCTAATATTTTACCATATGTGTCGAAAGTAGTTATGTTTGGTTTTAAATTTTTATTTTAAATAGGATTTAATTTTTTTTCATGGTAATTTACTTTTAATTATTATTGATTGAATAATTACCTTAAATTATTATACAACAATAACATAATATTTATTCAATTAATAGAAAATAAAATAAATGATTTTTAAAATATTAAAAGTAATAATTTTTTTTTGAATTATTAATTACATGATTTTTTAAAAATACCTATGAAATATTTAGGATTTTTTAGTATTATATGCCATTTACTTCTTTTTCTTGATGTATTTAAACACAATTTAAATCAATAGTGTCAAAAATAAAATTAAAGATATTTTATGAAAATAATATTATATTAAATTATTTGATAATCAAAAAATCTTAAAAGCGAACAATAGGAATAATCTACAGTCTAAAAATTCATACATTTTCCATTAATGTTCCAATTTTTACCCTATATTTTAAATTATAAACCTTTAATATTTAATTAGTCATTATGATGATTAAAGTTAAAATTTGTTAACCAAGGGGTTAATCAAAATGATATGGATTGAAATTATATATAAACCCATCCAAACCTTATTGGATGAATCCATAACCACCTTATATTATAATATATTATATTTTGGATCTATTTTTCATGAGTTTGACACATATTTTATTTTAATATATCATAAATTTCCAAAATCACTCATCCCCTCACTTATAATAGGACACATCTTATCACATTTCCTTACACCACATTGAGCTATCATTCTCAACTAAAACCAACATAATAATCTTTTCAACATAATTATCCGAGTTTTATAGGTTTCAATCATCCCAATAGACTAACCCTACGTCTCTTATGAAGAGATTAAAATGATCACTTTCGAAGAACATGTAATCATTTTCACTAAGAACATTGATTTTTATTATTCTCTTACCACCTTCAATTATATGATAAAAATTACAATATTGTAAAACCAATAAATCCAATATAATATTATGTTATTATTTTTATGTATTAATATCTAACCATTTATTTATCCATCAAATGTGATACAAAACTATCGATCATGTATACAACAAACTACCACCTCAAGAATTGAAGAAATTTCTTTTCAATTACCACCACACATGGATTTTTATAATGATAAAAAAATATATATGATATTTATGAAATAATTAATCTTTTTGAATTATAATATAAAGGATAAATTATTATCTTCCAATCCATTAGATAATAATAATTTCTCTCATGCATATGCGTGGACGACCACCTTTACAAAGTGATATGATCATTTTTTCATTTATACTTTATGTGTATAGTAATTAAGATATAATTAAATATTAAATATAATATATATGATATAAAAATTATTCTATAAATGTGAATTATTATATATATTTATTTCATTACATCTGTGAAAAACTAAAAACAAATTTCATGCTTATGTACGACCTTTCGTGTCTATGAACAGTGTAATTCATTTTTTTATCTCTATATTTTATTGATGACTCTATGTATATATATATTGAATATTTATGATATTTATATATTTAGTAACATTTTGGGGATTATGGAACCATTTATGAAGACTCTAGGACCGAGATTACTGAATCAAAACATATATAAATCAAAGTAGTTAACACCCAAAATTAGGATAATAATAAAAGATTATTGAAAAAATAATGATAAAATGATATAAATGGATCATGTATGATATTATAGATATTAATATGATTTTTATGTCAGTATAATAAATTAAAATCTATAATACATGAGGTTAGATCACCTATAAGTCAAGTCTAACTTGAGGTAAGGGATTTCATCTCAATTTCCACTCCATTGAGACATATTTGGTATTATGCACTTATTTATTTTTTTATAGTATATATACTACCCCTATTATGTATTTAATACAAATATATTTTTTTATTAGTGATGATTAAGGATTAAATTAAATAATATTAATACATGGTATACCAATTTAATAGATACTAAATTGGTAAGATTTTATTTTACAATCCCATTTTTTGGGATTACACTTATTTTACCTGAAGGAATATTCATAAACAATATCTATTTTTATTATCCTCTATATTTTAAAACATTTACCATATTTTCTTCAAAAATTTCATCTATTTGGAAGATTAATCAAGAAATTATGTTTTTAAAATAAAATTGGATCATTCCTTTATTTTTGATTGGGTATGTTTTTCTTCCATGACCATATTGTTCAATTATTTTACGAAAGTTCTTTTAATTTACTCAAATGATTAATTAAGGAAATTTTATGTTATCATTTATTTTTTCACAATTTTAATGTAATCTTTCTATTGTTTTACTAAAGGTTTTTTCTATTTTCTTTGAAAAAATTCAAATGGAATTGTTTTTAACATATTAAATGTTTATGGGTTCTACCACCTCCATAAAAATTTTACACTATTTATATTCTTTTAAAAATTTTCAATTATTTTATAAAGAAAAATATATAATTAAATCGTTTGATAAATTTTATCATATATATTATACTACTCTATAAAGTTCATGAATATATTTTAAAATTGATATTACAGATGATTAATGGTCATCATTTATCCCTTATTATTTTTTTGTTGACTTTTTATTTAAACATCCACCTTATTGTGATCATTTTTGATTGGAAATTACATTTTTCTTAAATATTAATATAAATTTTATCATGGATAATATTATTTCCTACACAATATGACATTTTTTCATATAGTGTTTTTCCATGAAAGTTATTTTATTAACTAGGGAAATATAAATATTCCAAGTTATTTAGTAAGTGTAGATATTTATTGATAAGGAATATTGCTTATGAATTAAATTTATCATTAAAGATATGAGGAATTAATTGGACAAACAATGATGGTTGGTACTTTTTTATAGATATCCCCTTTATGTATCAACATGTCTCATGGGACAACCCAATTTTCTAGTCTTATTTAAATGGGTTTTTGGAATATACCTACCCATCGATTAAACTATATTGGTGTAAGGATTTGATGGTAGAGATAACAGGATATATGAGATGATGAAATCTAGTTTTTAGAATTCAATTAATTAAGAATTAAGTTATTATTATCCCTGAGATTAATGCATTGATATTATCCAAGGATTAATTTCATGCTCATGTTATTGATTAATTAGTATGCATTTTTAGTTTTTTACCTCGAAATATTGATTATACCCTATCTACTCATGATAGATTCTATTGTATGTAAATCTTACTAAACATATAAGATCAACATTTATTTTCATTCATCTCCAATGTAAATGAATAATTATATTACAAATTATATCAATAATTCAAGTGTGTTTCTTATGATACGTATTTTATATTTCCAATGTAATATTGGAATCAGGTATGAATTTGGTTTTTTAAGGAAACTAAATCGATTGGTCCATGGGGAAGATATCCCATATATCTTATACCAATTTAATAAAATAAAAACTGAATTAGTTTTTCTAGAGTTGGGGTTTATACAACAATTTTCTTTATAGAGACAATTTCATTAAATATTTAATGAAAATATCACTGTTGTAATATCTAAATAATGTGATAGGTAAGTTTTGTCATGATTAATTAATTATAATGAATGATAAAAAATTACCTTATAATTATGCATAAGGTCATAAACCAAACCATTTTTGATAGCATCACTGTATATTATAAACCCTTCACCATTATAGGGTATTGGAATTATAGAAGCAGTGACCAAAATGTTATTTAGTTCCTTAAAAATTTATTCGCATTCTTTTATCCAAGGGAACTTTACACCCTTTCTTGTAAAATTGATTAATGGATTTTATAGGCGTGATAAATTTCTCAAAAATAATAGGTAATATACTAAAAAAACTAAGGATATCAATTATAGTTGTTGGTCAGGTCCATTGGTTGATAACATCCATCTTCGATAGATCTACCGATATTCCCTTTGTTGTGATTACACAAACTAATAATGATACATTTTGTAGCTAGAATTAATATTTTCTAAATTTGGTATACAACTTATCCCTTCTAATGTTCCTTAACAAAATTTTCTATTTATACTCATGCACATCATTTCCATTTGAATATATAAAAATATATTATATAAAGACAACCAAAAATTGGTCAACATAGTCTCTAAAGACAATATTCAGTAGATCCTTGAAGATAGAAGGTGAATTAGTATGCCCAAGGAGCATCACTATAAGATAATAGTGTTCATAACTCATATAGAAGGTTTTATTTGAAATATCCTTCCTTTTTACCCTTAACTAATGGTATCTAGATCAATGGTTTACCTTAAAAAAGTATTTATCTCATTGGAGTTGATAAAAAAGATCATAGATACTAGGTAGAGGATAATTTTTTTATCACTATTAAATTAAGATCCCAATAATCAATGTAATGATGCATCAATCCATAATTATTTTTTATAAAGAGTTCTGGTGAACCTCATAGTTAATGGGTGTATATAACCCATATTCCAATTATCTTAAAGTTTATTTTTTCAACTCTTCTAATTCTATGAGATACATTCTATATAGACTCTTTTTTAGATAGGCATATATCCATGTAAAATTTCAATAGAGAACTCAACCTCATGCTCTTGGGAATGACAACTAGATCATCTAGAAATATATTGGTATAATCGTGTAAAATAGAAATTTCATCAATTTTGAATCCCTCCATGATCATTTGAGATAATATTCACTTATTGCTGAGAACAAAAACCCATATTTTAGGATTTTATTCCATAGGGATATCATGATAATAATTGTGTCATAGGATATTTTGGGATATGAAATGAGACTTCATTAACCTGAAATTTTATATTTTATTTGGGAAGAGAAAGCCAATACATAACTAATATTATGTCATATTATACTAAATGAAGAAAAATTACATCCAATGGAAGTATTCTCCGAGAAATATCGATATGAGAATATTTTTAAATTTTAGACATTCTCACTATTCCACGAGGGGTTTTCGTTGATAGTTCAATATCCATTACTTGGGGAGGTGATTCCACATTATTAGAAATTTTTTTGATATAATATAATGCAGTTAACCAAAATCAAATATGGTAATTATATATTTTAAAAAGAGATAAAGTTTACCTCACATCACTTCATTATCTTGATCTACCTTATTAGTAGAATTTGTGAATTCCTTTCCCTGGTCCATTTATTTTGGTGGTTTTTGGGCTTATTTTATTCATTTTCTCAATGGTTGGGAAATTATTCCACATAATGTTCAAATTTATTTCACTGGAATCATTTTAGTATAGGAACAAGTATAATTAAATTAATTATTGTAAATAGAATGAAACTATAAACTTGGAACAAGTATTTTATAAATTTTGTACATATGTTATCCTATGAATATCTAGGTTTAAATCTTGGTTATCAATGATTTTCCTTCTAACTAAACTAGTTATATATTTTCAAACACTTCATAATGGTTCATAAAGATAATGTGATTCACCAAAGCATTTCCTATTGTATATTTAAAACTGGGTGCAAAGTAAGGTCCCACTAACCATACATCACAATAATGGCCAAGATATAATAGAATAACTTATTTAGGAGTTATTACCATTAGATGAATATATTCCAAAACCATGTCCATTTTTAGTATCTAGATAGGGATGTATTGTTTGGAAAACCACCTAGTTCATACTTTACAAAAAAATAATGTTTTTATCTTTAACTTATCAATATGGATTTTGGTAATGTTCAAAAAAATAATCTCAAAAAATAACTAAAACCTACATTTGATACCAACTATAGAAAACTAGACCTGACATGAAATAGATACAAAATTAATAACCTGAATTAAATATTACATCTATCAAAATTAGATCAAACTAAGGACTGGAAGGCTTAGTTTCCTAGATATTATCTACACATACATATTACTTTACTACACTTATAAACATTTATACATTATAATTCTCTTATAGACCCTTTTCTTGATATCACACATGATATAATATTGGTTCTGGGCATAGAGGATGTTTGCGATAGTGGGTGACATATTAAAATTTATTTTGATAATATTTATCTTAAACCATGAGTGAGGACCTTGAATGTGAAATTTATAATTAATTTATTTAATATCTAATGGAATAAGTACACATTCTTTAGAACTTTCTTGGTTGATGAATTTTGATTGTGTGAAAAGACCCTTTCAGATTACCTTCATTGCACTATGAGGATCCAAGGATATAATCCCTCTAGCGGTGATCCACACATGATCCAATGATCTTCGAAAAACAAAAATCTATTTCTAGGTGCTAGCATGATAAATCGAATGTCTTGTGTCATTCGTTCTTGATTTCTCATTCTTCAGCCATGAAGAAATCCCTCTTTCATTTCTTGTTCTTGAGAGGGAGAGAGAAGGAGGATTCGAGAAAGAATTCATTGTGTAAAATAATTCTCTATTATCAATTTTTGGATACAATACAGAATAAACATAACGGTCTATTTATAGGGGTAAGGGTTTAGGTTAAAATATTATTTAATTTCATGATGACCATTAAATTACATTTAAAACCTTTAATAAACCCCATGCCACATAATAATAATAATATTATTTTGTGTTGCACGACAACCTGCATAATAACAAATATAATGTAAGGTTCTTGTTAATTAATATTTTTCACCAGGTTTGGTCTTGGTCCATTCAAACTCCTCTAAAATTTATTGAACAATTGAATAAATATTTTATTCATAAATAAATATTTTATTCACAATCTATCATATGAATATTTATTAAAATATTCAATAAATAAAAAAATATTTTACTTACAATCCAATGAATAAATATTATATATATATTTAGTTAATTAAATAAACTATTTATTAATAAAAAATAATTATTTATTACCTTGTGAATATTAGTCATCAATAAAACTTGAATAAAATTGATCCTTCGTCCTGAGAATAATATTTATTCTAATAGTTAAATTCAAATTTAATTTAATAGAGATCAACAGAAAAACTTAGTGTGTGACCCTCTAGGATTCATTTATATTGGAATTAGGCAGGATTTCCTAAAGTTCAATGTTCATGTCAAGAAACTATTCAAGGAACCCAAGAGAAATAACATAATGTTGCAATAACAATAACCACATACAAATGCTCACTGTGTAATGTAATAACTTTGTCTCAACATCTTATCATGAATTTTTCTCATATGTTTCACCAAAAAATATGGTTGATACATTTTTACTTGACTATCTTAAATAAACCCATCACCGCACCATGAACAAGGAATTTAGGGTGATGGTTCCACTCCAATCAAAGGGCCAGTATATCATCCTCTATAAAGATAGAGGGAAAAAATACTTCCTCAAATTATCCATTAAATACATGTCACTCAAGATGTACCCAAAATATCCAACATCTCCCTAGACTATTATAATCATGGTTTATCAAATACATCTAAGAATGTGAGTTGTAATATGTATTAATAATAATCTTAAAGTCTATGGACTATCACACACACTCACAGATAAGAATATGTGATTACACCAAAAAATGAAAAATTCTTTTTGGTGGGTATGTTCTCATAATATCCCATATTGGATTTTTAAAAGTGAGAAATTCCTAATAAGAATCATCATCTACTAAAGAGTACTAACACCTGATAGTGTATTTACTTTGTTCCCTGTCATAGCACGATATCAATCTGTATAACATTATTTAATAATATCATAATAGCACATAAATGTTCCCATTATAGTGGAGAACTTATATTAATTTCTCAATGTGATTTATACTCTAGGAATTATTACATTAGACTCATGTAAAACAATGGTCAATATTTAATAATAAGTTTTATTAATACCCAATACATTGAATATACATGTAATCAAAGTAAATGCTATCTATCTTAGGACACAAACTCTAACAAAATTCCACTTGGACTAGACCCAACTACTTATGACCTTTAGACCACTATACATCACATGATAGCCAAGTTTTTTCTGACTCAAGGATTTAGTTAAGGGGTCCCTAAGTTTTCTTCTGTGGAAATACTAATCACTATAGCTTCAATTCATTGATAAAAATCCCTTAAGAGATGTTACTTATGAATTATTTTCTTCATTTTTTGATGTGACCTTTACTCTTTTAAAGGAGGAACTCGTGATGGATTATCATAATGGAGTGTTATAGGATCTTTATTGATAGGTACCATGTCAATATCTTAGATGAAGTTTTACATCCATACCGTTACTTTACTTGTCTTAGAAGCTGAAATACACTCAGACTCTACTGTAGAATCTGCATTCACAACCATCTTTGAGTTCCTCTACATCACGGAACCGCTATTTAAAGTGAATTTTTATCTCATTTGTGACTTAATTTAATCTAGATTAGTTTGGAAACTAGCGTCATCACATACACTAATAACTAGTTTCTCATGTCCTTTATAAACCAGGAACATATCGCTAGTCCACCTCAAAAAGTTAACAATAGTCTTTAATTCCACTCAATGGTGGTCATCCAGATCATATTTAAATCATCATACCTTACTTAATTCATAGACGAAATCAATAATAGTGCATATAATAACATACATGATTGAACCAAACTCTAATGCAGATGGAATCTTTTCTATTTTATTTATTTCCTTGTGTCTGAGGAAACAGTTTCTTTAAAAGATGAATTCCATTTGATTCTTACAAAAAACCCCTCTTGAATTGTTCCATATTATATATTTTCAGTATATTTTTATTATATATAATTTAAATTAGGTTTATAAACCTCTTGGGTCAATCAAGATGAATCTTGATCCCCATAATATATACTGCCTGAGTCATGTCCTTCATAGAGAGAAATTTATTCAACAAAAACTTAACAGACTATAAGACTTGTATTTATTTTCAAATGAGTAATATATCATCAAAATATACTATTAAGAAAATGATCGCACTCCCACTAAACTATTTATAGAAACACAACTCACATTCTTTCATTATAAAACAAAATTCCATTATAGTTTCATCAAAATGATTGTTCTATGACCTAGATGATTTATTTAATTAATTAATGATTCTTAGTAACTAGTATACCTTATTATAATAATTTTGAGTCTCAAACCCTTTGGGATGTATCATGTATTCATATTTATAAAGGTTCCTATTATTTAAGGCAATTATAAATCCATATGACAAATCCCATCATCATGGAAAGCCATAATGGTGAGTAATTATAATGGATTTCAACATTGGAACTTGTGAAGAGGTTTCATCGTATTCAATGACTTGACGTTGTTTAAACCATTTTTCAACCAATCATGCCTTACATATACTAACTTGTACATAAATGTCCAATTTATTTTTTAATACCCATTTGAAAACAAAATCCTTTACATCAACTAGAGGATCTATAAAAATCCAGAATTGGTTTTGGTATATGGAATCCATTTTAGAATTCACGACCACTTTCCACATGGAATTTTTTTCCACTTAATTATTCCTTATAGATTATGAGATCATTATTATCAACTATTAAATGAGTCACATTCTTTAGTGACTTTAAAAACATATTATTCTAGTTAACTATACTCTCTATTACTCCTACACAGTAATTCTGTCTTTGGAATAATTTCTTCTTCGATAGGGCTTTGTGTAATTTTTTTTGTGCCAACTCTTGTGTATATTGATCCTATAATTCATCAAAGTCATTCTTTATCACAATAACTAATTTAAAGATAATATCATCCTCTAGAAATGTGGGAAATATATCAACCACAATTTTTTTGAATTATTGTATAGGTAGTATCGCTTTGTTTCTTTTGGATATCCTATAGTGATACACATTGTGCCTCGGGGGTTCAATCTTGTTACCTAAAGAGGAATTAAAAAATTCTTGACAACCTCACACATGTGTTTAAAACAACACATGTTTCTTCTTATTATATAATTGTTATGGTATACCATCTATTTCTTTAGTTATTACTCAGTTTAGTACATATTATTTTATTGCTAATGCGTATCCCCAAAAGGATAATGGAAGACTTGCATGAATCATCATTGATCTCTCCATTATAACAGGGTGTGGTTCCACTTTTATCTTACACCATTAAACTGAGGCATATAAGGAGGATTTATTTGAGATATTATCCCAAACTCTAAAAAATAATCTGTGAATGTTGATTAAGATATTCTACACCATGGCCTGAGGTGAGTTTCTTAGTCTTTTTACCAAGATGGTTCCCACCTTCATTATTGTACTCCTTGAATTTATCAATAGAATATGTATTATACCTCATTATGTAGACATATGCATATTTACTATAATCATTAGTAAAATTTATGATATATGATTATTCACCCCTTGCCTCAATAAGGAATGGTCTACACACATCAGTGTGAACTAATTCAAGAATATCTTTAGCCCTTTCACCATTCCCACTAAATGTGTCTTCGGACATTTTCCTTGTAAAAAATTTTGAAATACACCAATTGGTTTTAGTTTTAAAGAATCTAAATATCGATATTGATGTAATTTAGTTATGCGATATTCATTTAGATGACTTATTCAGTGATGCCAAAGTTGGGTGTGGTATGAGTCATGTGAAGTAACTTCATTATCAATTTAAATTACTCGGTTTTTGTAATCCTACACAAAAGACCATTATTTAAATATTAGTTTCCATAAAAGACTTTGTTTATAAAATAAATAACATTTATTCACTAAATTTAAAAATAAATCCATACATATCTAGTCTAGATATAGAAATAATGTTTTTGGTAACTATATAAACATAATAAAAACCTTTTAAAACTAAGATCATTCTAGTTGACAATATTGGGTGGTGGTCCCTGAGAGCTACAACAACAAGTTTATCTCTTTTTATATCTCATGGATCACCCTCCCCTCACTTAATTTTTTTGAATCTACTTATTTTTTCTATATTTGAATACATATGTGCGAACACAAATCTGTATTTAATAGAGAATTTGTAGTAATAAATAAATTGAACATGATAAAAAATTCACCGGAAGCATCCCCTTTCTTATTTGGATAGGTGAAATTTTTCTTCCAATGAATCTTCATTCTATATACAAAATAGATGGAATCATTTTCCCTTGATTTTCCCTTAATATTCCTCTTCTTGGAAGGGTTTGGTGAAGCTTTGGGATTAAAGATGTTCATTTATCATTCCATTTGTTCATGATAAGGATGAAAGGTTTTTAAAACTTTTTTATGATTGCCTAATTGGTGAAGAGGAGTAAGAAGACTTGGAAGATACTTCTCAATGTTTGTTATTTTAAAATTCATAAAACATTTGAAAAATATCTCATGGAGTGATCCCAGAATGTGGTTGGTTCCCAATTATTCAGGTATTTTAAACCCTATAACCTTTAGGGGCGTAATGTACCCAATGATCTTGACTATATGAGGCCCATATGGGGAACAATCTCCAAACTTGATCGGAAAATGAACCTTTGAAATATCAAACCATTCCTATCTAGCTCTTTTATAGTATAGACTATGGAGGTGCTGAAGAATTATGTACACATACATGTTTTCATGTGACTTCATGAGTTCATGAGAAATAGAGAAAACCATTAAACATTTAACATCGAGCAAAACATTAAAATGTTTTTCCATAGACCAATAAGTCTTCATCAATTTTCTCTTTAGAAGGAAGATCATACATTAACTATTCTAGTCGTAATATTTCTATTCATGTTGTAGTGCAATCCAAATCTGTCTAAACCACTCATGGGAGTTAATTCTAGTTAAGAGGTTTTCATTCTCTAATATTTATTATAGGGATAATTTGGATGATGAACTTGTAATTTTATTCTAAAATTAAATAAAGTAGATTATTATTACTTTTCTTGATTAAAAATTAGGTGAGATTTAATAAATAAAATGTTTTTAATAAATCTACCACTATTTTATCAAGTCCCAACATGCCTCACCATTGAACTAAAAATTTATAGTTTCTTTATCATTATAGTTTATAGGATCACTATTATTTTTATTAATAATCCTTAATTTTTCCATGAAAACCATAAAAATGAAATTATCCAGTTCATCTTGCCAATTGTTGACTTGCAACTCCCTGATACATTAAGTGGATTACCCTATAATGAAATCCTCACTTGGATCATATCAAAACATGACTCCAAATTTGTAAAATACATTGTATGTTAATGAAAATACATTTTTGGTTATGTCAACCCCAAACTCTCATAAGAACTCATGCATAATAGTATGTTCCTAGACTTTTCCCATGTACTCCACTTAGTTCTATGGGTTAATTCCCAATCAAGTAATGGAAGGCTTATTCTGGGTTAACATTATTTTTGAGGGATTTTAATGAATTATATATAAAATTTATCTTGTTTTATCCATCCCATTTATTATTAATATTAAGGGTATGATAGTCAATTAATTAATCATGTTGGATAAAACATTTACACAAAATCCATTTATTAAATTTACATCTTTGTACATGGATTCATCAAGTTATGTGATCACGGACTTGCATCCATAATGTAAATAATGTTTAAATATAAATAAATCAATAAGGTAAATGCCATGATCATTCTCTTATCTAATTGTTGATTTAATGAGAGAAAATTAAATCAAACCATGAACTAGGGTAATAACTCCATTTTCTGGTCATGGAGTGAGTTACATTATTCCACCTGTATATCTATCTATCACCGAGTTGGAATTATAATGGTTCTGTATTGAACCACCATTATGCACCATGGGCTGATCTAGTTATTAAAAATATTTATTACTCACTCACAGGTGAGGGGAACCAAAATATTTGTGAAAAGGGGATTATATAAATATCATTGGACACAGAAGTCCTACATAATAATTGAGGGAGATAAGACTCACATTCAATCATTCAATTTAATATAAAATAATTTCAATCCCATTCAATATATTTATTTAAATAAATACAAACACATAAAAAGGTTTTGGTCAAGATCATGACTAGTCATTCATTCAAAGAATATGAAAAATAACTGGCTAGAATTCATTTATTTATTCATAAATTATTATTAAGATAAACACACTTTCATTAATTAAATAATCACTTCTATTTCATGTTAATGATCATACGATCTAACATATAGATACTCATAATTTATGGAATTCATGGAAAATAAATGGAAGAACCAATAATGATGGATTAATTACAATAAATTAATTTGGAATTTAATATTCCTTAAAACTATTATTAATCTTTGAAGCACACATTTGTGTGTCAATCAATAAAATAATGTTTTAATGCTGAAATTTTTAATTTGATGTAATTTTTAATTAGATACTTAAATGGGAGACTATATGTTGTGTATAGTCTAGCTACACACCATTACCTTAGTTACCACATATCTGAGTTACACTCCTAAAAATTCAGTGTGTTAACGTTGCCAAACTTCACAGTGTGTATATGCCAGCTACAAGCCATGTTTCTGCTTTAGGTGTGCTAAGTTGGCCCAATCAACACAAGGTGTGCAATAAGTTCACAACATTTAATTGACTAATTAATGAATATAGTTACAATGTGCATGGGTACATGGCGTGTAATTCAGCTACACCCCATGTAACCTAGTTTTAAAAGTCAAACATTTGAAACTTCCTGATGTAATCACCGATCGTTCTTCATTTATTGTTAAAACATTAAGAAAATGAAACACTAAATGAATATGATTAAATTGTCTAAGTATGTTAATTAAAATCATATTAAAGAACAAATAATAATAAATGAGAACTCAACCATGATTTCATATGGATCTAAAATCAAATGAATTATTATAAATTTAACCATGACGGCTATAATACCACTTATTGGTGTTGGGCGCAGTGAAATCTTGTGTTGGTGGATGATATATTAAAATATTTTTTAATAATCATTTCTTGAAACATGAGAGAGTGTCTTTCACATAAAATTTATAATTAATTTCTTTAATATCTCAAGAAAATAATAAGTATGATTAAGAACATTCTTTATTGATAATTTTGACCATTTGAAAAGACCCTTTTATATTTCCTTTATTTCACTATGATGATCCAAGGATAGAATCCTTCTAGCGGTGATCCAGGCATGCTCCAATGTTCTTCAAACAACACCACTTGATCTTTGAGTGCTATCATGGAAAATCAAATTTCTTGTGTTGTTCAATCTTGATCGATCAATTTTTTGTATTGATTAAATCTCTCTTGAAAATTTCATTCTTGAGAGGGAGAGAGGAGTCAAGAGAGAATTAAACATTTACAACCATTCAATATTCTCAATTTTTTGATACAATATAAAATATACATAACCATCTATTTATAGGGTTCGAGTTTAGGTGAAAATATTATATATTTCCATAACTACCATTAAATAACATTTAAAAACAATAATAAACTATATGCCACATAATAATAATATCATTATTATTATTTTATGGTGCGTGAAAACTTGTAAAATAACAAATATTATGAAATGGTCTTGTTAATTAATATTTTTCACCAAAATTATTCTTGGTCTATTCTAGACCATCTATCATTTATTAAACAACCAAATAAATATTTAATTCATAAATAAATATTTTATCCATAGCACAGAGAATAAATATTTATTAAAATATTCAATATATTTTTCACAATCTAGTGAATAAATATTATATATATTCACATAATAAAATAAAATATTTATTAATAAACAAATAAATATTTATTACCTTATGAATATTAGTGATCAATAAAACTATAATAAAATTATTCCTCGGTCTTGAGAATAAAATTTAGTATATTAATTAAATTCAAATAGAATTTAATTGAGATAAACAGAAACACTTAGTGTGTGACCCTCTAGGATTCTTCCACTTTGGAATCAGGTGGGCCTACCTAAAGTATAAGATTGCTATTTAGAAACGGATCAAGGCACCCAAAAGAATAAAATTAATTTATCAATGATGACAACCACATAAGAAATATCACAATGTAATATAATCCCTTTGTCTCAATATCTCATAAATTAGGTTTCTAATCCATGTCAATAACCTAAATTCTCAATACAACTTAATCTGACTATATGAAATAAAAATATCATTACACCAGGGGCATGGAATATAGGGTGATAGTTCCATTATAATAAAAGGGATGATATATCGTATTCCATTCATATGGATAAGAAAAATTCTTCCTAGAATTATCCTTTAATGACATGTCACTCATGACGCACCCAACATATCCAACTGCACCATGTACTGTTATCATCATGTCTTATAGAATACATCTTAGTACGTGAGTTCTAACATGCATCAATAATATTATTAAAGTCCAAAGTACATCATAGACACTCACAAATAGGAATATACGATGACACCAAAACATACAGAATTCTTACTGGTGGGTATATTATCAAAATTTCCCATCTTGAAGATTTAAAAGTGAGAACATCATGAGGACAATCCTCATATTCTTATGAGTACTCACACATGACAATCTATGTACTATGTGTCCCATCATAGTATGTTATCCAACATCGTGACATTATTAAAGAAAATAATTATATCACCTCAAGGTTTCATCGAAGTGGGGAATTGTTATGAGCTTATCAATATGACATATAACTAAGGACATTATTACCTTAGAGTCATGTAGAAAAATGATCAATATTTAATGAAATTTTTATTAATATTCAATACATCAAATATACATGTATTCAATGTATAAATATTTGGTACTCACACAAACTCCAAAAATAATCTTCTTCATAACATGAGTATTTGAAAGCATAATAAATTGGTGATATTATATGTTATGTGAGGGAAAATCATATCATAACATTAAGGAAAATGTGAGGAAGATAGAAATATATTAATAAATGAGAAAAAGTCCTTAGATAATAATCATAAAACATATTATAGTAACACATGATCTTAAAAATATCGTTAATAAAGCATAAAAGTTATATCATGGCTCAAAAGACATATAAATAGTCATATAACATGGAAGGTTTACATAATATTTCATAATACTTAAAAAATAAAGAATAATCATGAAAACATGTCATTTAATTGAAATTAAATGCTTCTGGAAAATTTAACATAACATGATTAATAACATGGAATTGTGGTATAACCATATAAATATTAATAAATATATGAAGAAACTCATCATTCCCATGATTAGGTGAACAAACTCACTATGGCCATGCCTAAAAAATGTGAGAAAACCCACCATGTCCATACCTATGTGAGCAAAATTATAATGCACTTGCCTAACTGTCTTATGATATATAAGCTTAAGTGAATTCATTTAATGGTGATATTTGACCTCACCATTCATAATCCATACATATATATACCATATAAATTCAATCACTATAATATATTAAATAATCCATAGAAAAGAATGGGTTTCTTAAACATCCAAATGGAAATCATTAACTATTTTCAAAGAACCTATTGAAATAAGATGGGTTTAAAAAAACATAAAAATGATACAATATAACATCATGAATTGAATCATTTTATAATTAAAATTTAACCAACCAAAATAATAACATAATAAAAAAATATTGGATAAAACATGAACCATAACTCTATTGAATATATATAATTTGAAATATATGGAGTAAAATAAAAACCAAATCAGAAAAGATTTTGATTAGTATTGTTATTCAAACATAGCCCATTTTCATTATGTTTTGATGATCTCAAAAACCCTTTATAAATATTGATGAATTTATTTTTTAAGTGTGCTCATCAGGTTTTCTCTTTATTTAATTTATTCTATTATTAGTATGCAATTCTGTAAGTTTTCACTAAAATTTTCCAAAGCATGGATATATGGTTATATAAGGAATTCAGTTACATGAAGATTTAGATATCTTAACAAGATACCTGAAGAAAAAACTATATTAATAAGCAACATTGGGGAAATATTTACATAGGAATGACATATGTTGATGAATCACTTACATCAGCAAACAGATATGTTGACGAAAAAACTACGTGAATTATTTAAATGAAGTAATCAGCTGCATGAATTGGATTCTTAGTAAAATTGGATATGTGTTCCAAAATAGATACATGATTCATTTGAATATGTCAAATTCAACTACATGAGTAATAAGGCTATATAAATAAGTCATATATGTGAATAATGCATATGTAATTACACTACATGATAAAATAGGCTCTATGATGAACAACTAAGTGGATCAATTCAACTATGTGAATTTAAATATATGGAACTCAGCTATATGGTGACCTAGGGTCAGATATATGGATTTACAACCTATATATTTTTTACAGTTTGATTTTTTTAAATGTAATTTAATGATTCTATGGATATGTTTACTATTGGAATATTTATTTATGGTAATATCTATTATAAAAAGGTTGCAATTACCAAGAGTTGAAAATGGTAGAAGAATAATTTAATTCTAAGTTCTATTTCTAAGGAATTTTTGAGAAAATGAACTCTAGAATTTAAGATTATATTTCATGGGATATTATGTATCATAATATAAGGAGAAGTATTTGAATGTTAAGAAGATAATGCGCAAATAGAATATAAAAAACAAACAAGAATATAAGAAATATCTTGCACTCTCACTCTCTATCAAAAATCATTCACGATCCTACTATATTATGAGATAAATAAGAATATGATAAAAGTTTTATATAGTTTTGATATCAAGATCCTTACTTCATTATTTTAGAAGACTCTCATTGAGATGTATTTCAATCTTATATTCTCTCCTGGATAACACTTCTCCTCTATCAATTATATCTTGAAACTGTGAGCTTCATCTTCTATTATTTCATATTACTTTCTTTTTTTGTAAGTTTCATCTTCTTATGGTATGATGTGAAGGTTCTTGGTTAGAGGAACTTGAAGATTGGTGTTTTGAAAAGCCTTGTTAGAGATTGATTAAAGCTCTTGGAACTGTACCAATTGTCAACTTATTTCACTCAGTCATATTGTACTTATTAAGAGGATCGAAAGTCCCTACTAAAATGACCGCTTCAAGTGAAAATCACCAACCTCTAGGAGTTGAGTGATGGGGCAGTGGACTAGGGAAATTTTATTCCCCAAACAACTATAAATCTATGGTTTCTAATCTGTTTTATTTTTTATTTTAATTTCAAATACTTGAGTGCATTAATGTAATATTAAAATTTATAATGATTTTAAGAGAGTGGTTTTATAATATTTTTTTAAGAACACAATTCACACCCCTATAGAGTCTTAGTGTAGCCATTCTCAAATCTATAGTTTGTATCATAGCTAGTGACTTTTCAGTTATCAGCTTTCAAATATGAAATATAATGATCATCCTTAGAATGTATGCTATTTTTGATCACCGAGGAGGTATTTCAATAGTAATATATCCCTACATTTATTGCGACAAATATGGTTTTTGGAAGGTAGAAATGACAATATACCTAAATAACCTATTTATATAGTTTTATTTAAAATCCATGAAACCATATACTATTCATTAAGGAGATCCTAAGAAGTGGGATTCTACTACTAAATGAGATTATGAACTAAATTCCAAATCCATGAATGATATCATCTATGGACTAGGAGTTGATGAGTCCAATTGATATTGACAAAGTGAAACATCTTAAGAAATGTGGACTACAATATTAGTGGAATGAAAAGGTACTAATAATGTAACATATCCCATGTATAAAACTATTTAAATGAAATTTGAAATGTTTAGGATGGTTTATGGAGAAACCACAACTCAAATAAAGGGACAATTGATAGGGATTTTGAATAATGTTTCTTCTCTTGGATCTACAATTGCATAACTTGGTCAAGTATTGAAAGTTTTCATAGTGATACCATCTAAGTAGAGTGGAATCTTTTCTTCCATTAGGCAATATCAACCTTTCAAAGACTTAAAAATAAAGTATATTATTGAAATTATTATGAATTATAAGGATAAAATGGAAATATAAGCTAGAGATAATAGATAGAATAATAAAGATAATTTTTCTATGGGAGTATCAACTTCAAAAGATGAAAAGAAAAGAAAATAAATAAAAATGGATTTCATTTGATGAAGATTCCTCAAATAGTTCTACTTTAGTTACCAATATTAGTCATTCTTAAAGGAAGTTGAAAAGGTTTTACAACATGAGAAGGGATTTCAGAAAACCCTTAAATAAGTATATGAAACACAAGTGGAACTTTAAAAAGGTCTGATGCTACGAGTGTAAGAAGATTGGGTACATTAAGTTAGACTATCGTCAAATGTAAGATATTTAGAAGTATGATAGAATGTATTTTAAGAATTTTTTCTACAAGAATAAATATAATAAATCCATGAAATCAATATGGACCACTTTTAAAGACTCCAATAATGATTCTATCTCAGACTTTTAAGCTATCATATCTAATCAAGAGGCTAATAGGTGTTTTATGGAACACTCAGATGAGGTGCATTCTTTTTATTATTTTGTGCATGATAATTACTTATAAAATTAAAATTTATCCTTTCAATGATTACCTACATATTTTACTATGATTAAAACAAAATATAAATGTCTTAGAAATAAATAAAATCCCTCAATAATTCATATAATGTTTTTGTTAATGAAAAATAGGACTTTAATAATAAAATTATATATTTCAAAAATAAGATAGAAAATTATATAGCATATATTATGGAATATGGTAAGGAGATATGAATCTTATAAAAATAATTTCAATATATTAAAGACACTGAATGTTTTTTTCAAAAAGGTGAAAATTATTTAATCCAAATCCATAGAAATAATAAAGTATATAAAAGAAAATTTGAAATAGGAATCCAAGGTTAAAAATTAAAGTTTTATAAAAATTATTTTGTTCATAGTTGTAAGAATAAAAACATCACCAAAGTATTTTTTTATCACTATGGAGAATTAGGGAACCATGATAATAGTTACTATCTTATAAATCCTTAATTTGGAAGTGTAAATCATTCCTTTATTTCAAAACTCTATGCACAATTCAGTGCTAGAATATAGAAGCAACATAGATATATTTTAGTTAAAAATCATTAGTTTCTAACATTAATGGGCCCAAGATAACATCAGTACCAAAAAATACCTTATTTTATTTATTATAAGGAAACAATTTGAAGACCATTAATGATAAATGGCATATGGACAATGCATTATAAAGGCACATGAGTGATGAATTTTATAATTTAAAATCATTATTTAAAATTGATGGAGGATATGTCACATTTGGTGAAACTTCCAAATGAAAGATTTTGAGATTTAGATTATTAAGAAATATGGTCATAGTCCTTATTAACAAATATCTATTTATTGAATTATTGAAGAAAAAACTTATAATTATTTCTAAATTTTTTAATGAAGGTTATTTTTTTGATTTTTCAAATAATTCAAGTTATATTTTTAATGATAAACTTATTAAATATAAGGCTCTCACAACTAATAATATCTATACTCTATATATTAGTTTTTGAGTTAAAATGAATTATTTAAATAATGAAAAAAATTAATCTTCGAATTGGAACAGAAGACATGGAAATTATAATTTTTATTGTTTGAGAATGTTTTGTAAGTGAAATTTATTTCCAATTTTACCACAACTTAAATAGAATATATAGAAACAATGTGATTCATTCTAAATGAGAATGCAACATAAGTCATCATTTAAATCAATTAAATAGGTTTATACTAATAAGTATTTAAAACATATTAGCATGGATTTGTTTGGGCCATCTAGAAAATCAAGATTAAGGGGAAAATATTTTGTTTATGTGTTGGTCGATGATTTTTATAGAAGTTCTTGGGTTTTATTTTTAAGTGCTAACTAAATATTGTTCAATTTTTTAAGTTGGTTAAAAAGGGGATATATTCCAAGATTATTTATTTTAAAAGCGACTATGGAGGAGAATTTGAAAACCATGAGTTCTTTTCTTATTTTTCAAAGCATGATATCAAAACTAATTTTTCCTCCCACAAAACACAACAATATAATGGTATTATTGAAAGGAGCAATAATAACATGCCAGAAATTTCTAGGACTATATCGTGTGAATATAACCTACCACTCATTTTTGGTTGAAGATATAAATATAGCATTTTTATTATAAAAATAGTTCTAATTAGGAATATTTTGAAGAAAAAACCTTATCATCTATGGAATAATAGAAATACAAAAGTTTGATACTTTAATTCTTTTGGATGAACAATTTACATTCTGAACACCATGAACAATCTTAGAAAATTTGATAGAAATGTTAATGAAGGAATATTCCTTGTAAATTTTACTACATTTAAATAATATAGAGTTTTCAACAAAAGGTCAATTCTTTTTTAAGAATCAGTTCATTTGAAATTTGATGAATGTGATATATTTGATCATAAAGTGATTCAAGTTTATGAGCTATGTGATTCTTTTAAAAACATGATACATGAACCCTTATTTTATTATTAAATAGGCGATGATTTGGAACTTTATTTCAGAACACTAAATCATGAAAGATGGATACTTGGGAACGTAAAAGTGTGCTGCCTAGATATATAAGAACCCTAAAATTCATCCCAAAGAAATAGTAATAGAGAGCGTATATGAAGGTATTAGTACTTGAATAAGTGTAAAAAAATTTGTATATTTTTTTCTTTTTTGTTTAAACTAAACCTAAAAACTTATAATAATTCCTACCTAATAAGAGTTGGGTTTTATCGATGTATAAATAATTAAACTAGTTGAAGGGGAAAATCAATAAGAATTAGTTGATAGATCCTATTTCTATCCTCTTATAGAGAAAAATGGTTTTTTATAAAAAAATAAAATGATCATCGTGTGATTACTAGGAATAATTATAGACTAGTATCTATTGGGAATGACCAAGGGGATGACATAGATTATGTAAAGTGCTTTTCACATGTATCTAGATTATAATCCATTAGGATCATCCTGACATATTCATCACATATGAATTTCAAATTATATAATTTGGATATAAAATATAATTTTTTAAATGGTTTTGTTATAGAGGATGTTTATACTAAACAAAATTAGGGTTTTGAAAATCCCAATTTTCAAAATTCAGTTTCAAAAATTACCAAAGATCATTATGGCCTTACACACACACCAAGAGCTTGGTAAGAATGTTTATGTTCTTTTCTTTTATAAAATAGAGTTTTTTTAGGAATGAAAGATCCATCTATTTTCATGAAAACCCCATCTTCAGATATTTTATTAGTTTTGATATATATTGGTGATGTTATTTTTAGTTCCATATATAGGAAATAGAGTAATTGTTTTTCCTAAAATTGTAAGAAAATAATTTGAAATTAGAATGATTAGTGGGTTAAATTATTTTCTCATTTTTTATATTTATCAAAAACAAATTTGGAATGTTCACAATCAAATTAAATACATTATATCTTTACATAAGTGGTTTATACTCAAAAAATAGTAAAGTGAATGAAACTCCTATGAGTTCTAATGAAAAGCTTGATATGTATGAAGCTAAGAAACCAGTAGACAATAAGTTATATAGAGTAATAGTTGGGAGTCTACTCTATATAACCTCTACTAAACAAATAAATTATGGTTGTAGAATACTTATGGTCTATATTACAAGTAAATCCCAATAAATCTCATTTGAACGATTCCAAAATAATTTTCATATATTTAAAATGAATAATTTCACTTTCATTACTTTTTCAAAAAACTAATGATTTTAATTTGACATCTTATTCTAATGCTGAACTTTGTGGCTATAGACTAGATAAGAATAGTAATTTAGGAACCTTTTGTTTTATGAGAAAATCCATGGTATACTGGTTTAGTATGAAAAAAAATCAGTTTCATTATCTACAATAGAAAGAGAATACATTTCCATAGGTAGATTTTGTGAAAAAGTGTTGAGGAGGAAACAAACCTTGTTAGATTTTGGATTCAATTATAATAAAGTATAAATAAAATGTGATAAAACTAGTGAAATAAACATTTCAATGAATCCGATAAACCATTCAAGAAAAAATCAAATAGATCCAGAGAATTATTTCCTAAGATTTCATGATAAAAAAGAAGATATCACTCTTGAATTTATATCTACTGAGAAGCAGTTCATGAATATGTTACTAATCCCCCAATATTTGAACGTTTTAGTTTTATTGTGTGGTAATTAGGGTTATTTGAATTTAAATTGTTAAAAATTATTTTTATCCCTTTACATTTATGTTATATTTTATTTCTAGTGTACATCATTAATGTATTTATAGTTTAATTAATTATCGAAATTAAATTAAATTATTTTGTTTTATTTTATTTAGAAAATTTATTATTCATATATGGTGACATAAAGCCGAATTCAATTTTAAGAAATAAAGTAAATTTATTTTTTTAAAAAATATATTATATTTTATTATATTAAATTTATTTTATGTTATATTGAAACCTAATACTAAATGGTTATCTATCCCATTTATAAATTGTGTACATGACTTAAAATTCAAAATCAAAAATTGAACTCCTCACCTTTAGCTTATGTCCCTTATTCCTAAATTCAAACTATCACACCCTTTCTCTCAATCTCCACATTACATTAAACCAAACCTTATATTATGGGGAAGTGTAAGAAGGGAGGTGAATGTAGTTATGGTTCTTTGAGGAAAGAAGAGGAAGGTGTTTCACTACACAGAGTGTTAGCTGGGAAGGCTGTAGTTATGTCTTGTGTTAGGCGAACTAAAATGTTTCTGAATAATTTTTTTATTCCAAGGATGATTGTTTTTATTTTATGATAATAAATCTAGGTTCTTGTTTAAGGTTTAAGTAAATTTGTTTATTTTAAATGCATATAATCTATTTAGTGATGCAGATGATATGCTATCATAAAAAATGAATGAAAAAGTTGTGCTTGTTTCTTATGTTGATATGGGTGACTTATTTCACTATCATAATGAGGGTGAGTTCAATTTTATCTAAAATCTATATGGTATGAGTATAGTGGGACTAACTAATGTTTTTATGTTTCTGTTTTTAAGCCCTTCTTTCGATAATTTTTTTTGAAAGATCTAGAAGCTGAATGGAAAGTACTATGTAATTTAAGACAGACTGGAATTTCCCAGAGAGTTGGTGAGATAGAAAAAGTGTTGTTTCAATACATATATCTCTTATATTTTCTAAAATACAACTTGAATTTGAATCTTTATAAATATATTTTTCAGTTAATGCATCACTTCTAAATATGTTTGGTTACAACTAAGATGTCCCCTCTATCTCTACAAGAACTATTTCAAAGAAAGTTGATGCTCATATGGTTATAAAACATCCTTTATTAACTCAGGGGGGAGTCATCCACTGACTCACCACCTAAGGATAAAAAACCTATGAGATGGTGTATTTTAGGGAGGTTCTAGAGTCAGTTTCTACTAGACCAGATCCACAAGTACCAAAGATCAGACCTTTTATGGAATAGGAGTATGAAGTTGTTAGCGTTATTGAATTAGTTTAACATGTTGAGCCAGCTATTGTGACAACTGATATAGCTCATGTGGAGAGGCCTGTTGAAACTATTCAAAGTATTCTAAGTGTTGAATAAAGAGTAGGATCTAAGGTCGAGAATTAAAAATATGATCCAATCCCTTATGAATCACATAATGATAGATATGGAGATGGGAATATCAATTTGGATGAAATTTGTGTTCTTTCCCATACCCTAGAGGTTTTTCCATCACTTCACTACATGCATGATGATTCCCCATATGTGAGAAAGAAATATAAAATATTTGATTAATAAAATCACATAAAAACCATTTATTTAGCTAATATGTTAGAGTTTTATAGGATAAAATGATATTATATTGGGTTGAAGAAGGATTCAATCCCTTATAAGGACGAGTTTAGGTAAATAAATGAGAATTTAATTTCTATAGATAGTTTTGACATACAGATTGGGATAATAAGAGTCCAAATAGAATTGATCAAAAATCATTATCAATTCCAACCTGTCTAACCAGTTACCTTTGAGATGAATGAAAAAAACCTTAAGGATATTATATACCAAGAGAGTGGGATAAAAACTTCATATTCTACCATGTCCTAGATGAATAATGCTATTGTTATTATTTCATATCAATGTGACATGGCTAAAATTATTTCCAAGTTTAAATTAGATATGTCTCAAGATGTTTTTTATGATATTAAATCTTTCAATATAGAAATGAAGGAGATATTAAATAGTATTACGAGTGTAGTTTTTAGTTAGTTTTAATTCATTAAGATGTTTCAACCCACTACCCTACCTTCTATATAATATTACTTTGTGGCTCCAAATATCAAGTATGAATTTTGTTATATTTTTTAGATATAAATTTAATATCTTCTTAGATATAATCGTTATAGTATAATATGTTCACACCTATTCTTATGGAAGTATTCAAATTGGATCTATCAGATGAGTTTCATGGGACTAAACAATCCATCAAAAGATCAATAATTAAGACTGATATGTCTCTAAATAACATGGTTGGTTTTCTATAAGAAACTAATAGTGATCAAGTGGAAGTGTCCTAGTGATTTTCTAAGAAATATTTAGATATGGTTTCTTATTATATTGGTCTAATTAAAGAAATCCATTAAAAAATTTCTCCTATGTTGGTCAAGATTCATGAAGGAGTTTAGGATCATCCTATAGAATCATTATAAGAATTTTCTAGTTCCTCTGAGTCTGAGGAAGTCCTTTATATTATAGGTGAACCAATAAGATTCAAAACATTTTTTTTACAAACTTCTCAAGGATATCCCACCAGTGAAACCTATTTCTATTACTTCAGTTGAACCTATACCAACCGATTCTTGTACCAGTTACTCATTCCCTGAAACAACTTCCACTTTGGTTTGGGAGGTATCTTAGGTGATAGTAGATTACCCATCCCATATAGTTCCTAATATTAAATATTTAGAGAGAAGAATGATTCTATTTCAAGTATCAATAGAATATATTTATTAAAAGATGGACTCATAACCCCCTATTTCACCTTTATGTCCTCATCCTACCATTGTTATTGAAAAAGATAATATGAAATTCAAATACAGATAGTCTTAAACAATCATATGAATACTCAAAATTATTCTTTCATTAGTTTCTCATATGCATAGACATGGATGCAGTATCATCTTGTAGTTCTGAAAATAAGATATCATCAAATAGATTGACCTATAAGAATTTTTTTTTATTCTTTTAAAGTAAGAACTCTGGGAAAAACACATTGTCACAAGCGAACCTGGGTCGACCCTGAACTAGTCACCCGAGCCAGCCTGAAACATGGCCCGAGGAGCATTCTTGATCCCCATGGTCTGGAAACCAGTGCTTGGCATCAAAAATATAATTATTGGGAACTATTTGGACCATGATCAAAAGATAAGAAGAAAAGCATAACTGATGATAAACATAAAAACTAGCAGCTAAAAAAAACAAAACAGAACAAACCTCCTTGTGACCTCCTAGGTCACCACTGAACTCAGAACCAAGCCTCCTCCAACATTGAGTGGCTAAACCGTGAACCAGTACAAAATTATGAACCTGCAACTGAGAAGGTAGGATAAGCGTGAGCATTAAAATCTCGGTAGGAATGCCACAAACGAACCACATAATCCATGCATTTTCCAATTCCAAAACAGCCCAATAATACCAGTTTGAACTACAGTTATAAAAAATACGGTTTTTATATTTAAACTATATTTTGAAAACTAACAATCACAATTACATTGCCCTTATAATTAAAAAACAAGGAAAGGAAAAAAAGAGAGCCTCACCCAAGCTTTTCCAAAAAAATAGCAACTTTAAGTTATTTTTAAAACCAACCATTCATGAAAAACGTTTCCAAGAAAACACCAACCACGATCCAATGTATGACTCCACACACCCAAAAATGGAAATGGTACTAACAATTCTCATATCAAAGGATCACGAAAATCCTAGGAACTCGGAGGATGACTAGAACGTACTATACATGTGACTCATCCTGAAGGCATGCCTACTCTCAATGATTTCATAATGCACAAATGCTCAGTATCTCCATACCAGGCCTAACCGAGGGGCCTTATAATCCTTACTAAGGGCCACTATCTAGTGCATAATCTAAACTGGTGCAGCAATCGTTCTCAATAAACCCCCTTGCTATGCTAAGTTTTCGTGCTATATTCACGAAGAAGTGTTCCACATATTCAAATTACAAGACATATATATATAATCAAGCACACAACATAATCTGGAACCACCCCGACCACCTCAAGGTTAGTCCCATGCCTTAAAATAAATATTCTCAAAAGGAGGCTCATACCAAGGACCCTCCTATCACATGATTGATAGACTAGGAAACGGGCCAAACCTTAGAGGGGTTTTCCAAACATACGGTTTCAAAGATTCCAAACGAGACTCATACAATTCACACATATCAAACCTTTTGTAAACATCCAATCCAAAATTCCAAAAGGGCCTTTAGCTTCACAACTCTCATCTTTTTATCAAAAAATTTATCAAAAAATTCAAAACAACCACAATTTTCCCTCTTTATACCAAAGTGACCAAACAGTCCCTTAAATAAAGCATTTACCAGAGCATGTCTATGTTCACTTTTATTCATGTTAAAAAAACACCTAATAAAGTGCCAAATAGGATTTCACAACACTTATAATCCAACAGTCTTTTACAAAATGCCAATTGAGCTTTGGCTTCCACTTTCACTCAAACACACCCTGAAAAACAAACGCCCCTTTTATTTTTCTAACAACTCACCCTAGCATGTTTCCAAGGCCAACCGGGCCAAACCAAGAGGAAAACTCTAAAACCAACCAAAACATTTAAAACCTAATTTCATAAATACACCCTTTTCTTTCAACCCCAAAACACCCATATCACTCACTTATAAAATATCACAGAAGTTCATAAACCAAAATTCATATTTTTAGACAAAGCCCAAACCACAACCAGGAAAAAAACAACCTTTCATACATGAAATCCAAAACATATTTCAAACCAATTTAACAAAACATTTCTATGAAAGAAAACCCCACCCCAACATCAAATTTCACCCAAAAATAATAAGTGGAAGTTTAAAAAAACCGAAGGCAATCATATACATGAGAGAAACCCAGATTCATGTAAACCCTACATTTAAAAACACCAAACAATTTTAGAAAACCACAATAATCTTTAAAAAGGTTCCATGGAGATGCATAGAAAGATAATAATATAATGAAAATCTCAAGCAGCAAGGACAAGCAATGAAAAGTAAAAGCATGGATTTGCCTACCTCAAGGAAGTCGAGATGAAACTTTCTAACTCAAGAAACACCTCCCTTTAACCCACACACATACTTTAATATGTATATATATACACCTTTAAACTGATGCACATGTTCCCTGTGCCATGAGGGAACATGCACTCAGAAGATATATATATATATATATATATATATATATATATATATATTCATACCTGGGGAAAAACCGTGTGCGCAATTGGAAACGATCTCGGCTCCCTGCAAAAATTTCTGACACCCAACATAAAGAGTTTAGACCGATGCACCTCTCAATAAAAACCAGGGACCCAATGATATAATCATGACCCAAAAAAATAAAGAGTGCAACAAAACAAGGGATGAAAAAAAACACCACCTCGGACAGCGACTATGATCATAAGAACACGACAAGGAAAGATTGGACACTAAAAATCATTATCCACACTAACAATAAAATAGAAGGAATTTCAAAACATAATAACGACAATAAAATAAATGTGCGCGCGATAAGAAAACGCTTACCTTGGATGGTGGCGGAGAACCAAAACATGAGGTGAGGCCAAACGCGCCCCGTAAACAACAAAAGACGATCTAAAGCGATTTGAATCGCTTCGACTTCAGCGGCGGCAGACGGAACGGGGTCCAACATGACCCAAGACACCCTTCGTAAACCCAAAGAGGGAATTCACGGCCACATTGGAGCACGCTGAGGTGTTGCGAAAAGGGATTCGGGTTCATCACTGCTGGCAGCCGGACATGGGGTCGGGTTCACTGAAATCACACTAGAAAGGGGGCAGAGGGGCTGCACCGGACTAGGATGGGCAGCTGCAATATACTGGGAGGGGAAGCTGCATCGGGCCGAGAGGGGAAGCTGCCCTAGACCAGGATGTTGGTCCGCGAAAACCCGGAGGGTGAGGTGAAGCCAGCTGGGCTGACTGGTCTGGTGTACCGAGGAGGCCTTTGCGGCGGGGGTCGGTGCGCGTCGGCGGACGAAGGGGAGGAGCTTTCCACGCTACTGGGAAGGAGAACCTGGAGGCAATGTCCTGGGCAGGAGCTCATGGCGTGAAACAGAAATAGGGGAAGGGGGCTGCGGGGGGGTACGCCGCACAGAAGAAAATATGGGGGTGGCGCTGGGGTGCACAGTGAGGGTGACGGGGAGGGGGGGGGGGTGGGACCGTCGGGTAGTCTAGGGTTTCACACATTTTTTTCATTAGGTGTTATAATAATAATAATAATAATAATAGTAATGATAATAATAATGATAATAATAATAATAAAAATATTATAAATTAGTGTAATTATTATTATTAAACATTTTATATAATTCTCTTTAAATTAATTTAACATACTTTACTTTGTTTATTTATTATTTTTTTCCAAATTAATTCATTCCTATAATTTTATTATTTTTCTAAATGGTTCGGCGACCACATAATCACCAGGTATGAAAGCACGACCGCTACTAGCGGTGCAGTGACCGCGCACCCACCCGAACCGAATGCGCGGTGACCGCTAGCAGTGCGGCGACTGCACACTGGCCCGAGACCAACCAGAAACATCAAGGCTTCAAAAATTTCAAACCCGGACCCAAACCCAACTCTGCCCAAAGGTGCGAGACTGAGAAAAGAATAAAACAATAGGCATTCGTGGCCGGGGTGGGACAATTCTCCACACCACAGATTCTTTCTAACCCCATAAATTCACCGAGCCAACATGGAACAACTTGAGTTCATGACTAGAAAAAATCATATAGAACAGAGATCCTCGGGATGACCATTCCCAACAAACATTACACCCGACAAAATTAAAGAAGTCCACTGCCCGAGATTGAGGGAAGAACATGAGAGGGTTCTCCCCACCACAAGAATTCACTAATACAAAAACCTTGGAAACCCAAACACAGCACCCCCCCAGGGGGGGCAATGTGAGAACTCCAAAACCAAACTTGTTAATTTTTCCAACATGGACCAAATAACACACCTGAGCCTTTATCAGAAAACTTGTTACAAAACAACCCAACACCTTAAGAATGAATAATTAACTCAACACCTCCCATCAATTTCATGAAATGAACATCCCCTAAAAAACACAGCTGAGACCAACACAAAATCAGAACAGGTCCATTCATTCATGGCCCACACCTTTTAAAGAGACCGAACAATTTTAAAACCATGCTGAGAGCAGATAAGACCACTTGTATTGTGGGAGAACACGCTCATAATGCCACCACAACAAGGATGATATTATGAAAACGGTGAGAATAGAACAAGGAAGTTTCGTTTGTTTCCATCCCAAAGCTGAAAACATTATTCGGACCGAGGTTCCACACCCCCTAGGCAACTCCTGACTGTACACGAGCTTCACCCCGAGACCTGTGGTTGGGGCTCTGATGGATGAAGCATATACTACCTCATAGTCAAGCATTTTCATCCCCCAGTCCCTAGCTACTTCCTCCTGAATGAAGATTCTTTCAGAACTCTCCTCGGTGGCCTGAATAGTCGCGTGGTAGGAATACTTCGGAGGGATGCGACAATGCGGTTTAGAATGATTGAACTGGCCAGACTAGTGGCATTCAAGAGAATAGTCCCACAAACTGGGAGTCGGTATAGACGAAGATCCTTTCCAGATGGGAAATCTTCACAAGATCTGACCCCCACCAACTATACCCGACACTCTAATGACGACGAGACATCCAACCTTTACTAGTCTAGAACTGAACCCTCTAATAACATTGGGACGATATGAAGCTTAACTACCTTGGGAGATTCCAACAACCCGAAGACACACTATCTTACCAAACTATACAACTGCATCTAATAGACTTTTATTTTGTTGATAAGCAAGTAACACATAAAAAGAATTGGGATCTGGGCATAACTCATTAACAAATTTTGGAGGCTTTCTGGGCGGCATACTCAAAACAACACGGAAAACACCATCAAAACCGACATCATGCCAAAACACAATCAAAGCAACAACACAAGACAAGGGAAACAGGCCCATAAGCCTAACATATACAAATACAAGCATAAATAACTTTTCAAAAACCATTATTTCTTAAAAAAATTTAAAACCCACTTATGGCACCATATGAACTATCACATGTGCGTTCATTCAATCTCGCTCATATCATCAACAAACAAGTTCCCCCATGAACTCTCCGTACATACCCACGCATGTGTGAACCTCAATAAGGAGTGAGAATGTTCAAAAAAAAATTTCCTTATCAAATCCAAACACATACCATGTTTTTCCAAACCGATACACTTTCTCCTTAAAACCCCACTTTACTAATTTCAAAAACAATTTGGAAGAAACCCCCTTTTTTCATTTCAAAATCACTTTCATTTTCAACACACACTCACATCGATCGAGGTAAATATGAAACAATACCAACTATAAACCATCAGAAAGAGTAACTAGTGTCTGTGCCTAACCCGACGACATGGTGGTGAGCCATTCCCCAGTTAAGGCATAACAGTAAGAGGACCTTAAACTGGGCACATGAACTCCACATGGGTCACCACCCTATGTGAGGCCGCAATGTGAACCGATTCACCCCCATTGTAATACTTCAATCCAAAACAACCAAAGACAAAAGACTCATGTCCTGAACTACCCCTGGTAACTCAGGTCTCATTGTGAGCGGTGGTGATCAGGCACCAACCCGTAACCTACCTCCTGAGCCCCGACAGTCCTAATCTCCTTCTAACAGACACCCAAAATAACAAGGGCAACCTGCAACATGGCCCGAGGGGCATTATAGATCCCCATGGGCTGGAAACTAGTTCTGACCATCAAAAATCTAACTATTGGGAAAGATTTAGCCCTTGAACAAAAGATAAGCAGAAAAGAAGAACTCACGATAAACATAAAAACTAGTAGCGAAAACAAAACAAAATAGAATATACATCATTGTGACCTCCTAGGTCACCCCATAAATCAGAACCAAGCCTGATCCAACATTGAGAGGATAAACCTGGAACCTGTACAAAGAGATGAACCAACAACTGAGAAGGTAGGATAGGAGTTAGCATTAAAATGCTCTGTAGGAATGCCAAAAATGATACACAGAATCCATGCATTTTCCAGTTCTAGAGCAACCCAATAATACAAGTTTTAACTATAGAGATAAAAAATAAGGTTTTCATATTTACACTATATTTTTAAAACTAACAATCACAATTAAATTTCCATTATAATTTAAAAACAAGGAATGGAAAACAAAAGAGAGGCTCGCCCAAGCTTTTCCAAAAAAAAACAGCAACTTTGAAGTTCTTTTTAAAACCAATCATAGATGAAAATTTTTTCCAAGAAAACACCAACCACGATCCAATGTATGATTCCACACACACAGCAAGGGAAATGGTACTAACAGTGCTCATATCAAAGGATCACGAAAACCTAGGAACTCGGAGGAAGACCAGAACATACTATACATGTGACTCATCCTGAAGGCATGCCTACTCTCGATGA
The DNA here is from genome assembly GCA_963277665.1 of Viscum album. Taxonomy (NCBI): domain Eukaryota; kingdom Viridiplantae; phylum Streptophyta; class Magnoliopsida; order Santalales; family Viscaceae; genus Viscum; species Viscum album. The sequence continues at coordinate 1,625,639,081 of OY728156.1, read as the reverse complement.
CATCATAATTCCCAAATGCTCGGTATCGCCCTACCTGGCCTAACCGAGGGGCCCAATCCCCCAGCAGAGTATAATCCTTACTAAGAGCCACTATCCGGTGTGTAATCTAAACTACTGCAACAATTGTTCTCAGTAAACCCCCTTGTTATGCTATGTTTCCGTGCTATGTTCACAAATAAGTGTGCCACACATTCAAATAACAATACATATATATATATAATGAAGCACACGACACAATCTGGCACCACCCTGACCATCTCAAGGTTAGTACCATGCCTTAAAATAAATATTCTTAAAAGGGGGCTCATACCGAGGACCCTCCTATCACATGATCGACAGACGAGGCAAATGGCCTAACCATAGAGGGGTTTTCCAGACATACAGTTTCAAAGATGCCAAACGGGCCTCATACAATTCGCACATATCAAACCTTTTGTAAACAGCCAATCCAAAATGCCAAATGGGCCTTTAGCTTCACAACGCTCATCCTTTTATCAAAACATTTATTAACCAATTCAAAACAACCACAATTTTACCTCTTTATGCCAAAGTGACCAAATGGTCCCTTCAATAAAGCATTTCCCAAAACATGTCTAAGTTCACTTTAAGTTATGTTAAAACAAAAAGACCTAATAAAGTGCCAAATGGGCATTCATAATACTTATAATCCAAAAATCTTTCAAAAAAATCCAAACGGTCTTCAGCTTCCACTTTCACTCAAACACACACCAAAAAAGAAATGCCCCTTTTATTTTTCCAACAACTCACCCTGGCATGTTTCCAAGGCCAACCAGGCCAAACCAAGAGTAACACTCTAAAACCAACCAAAACATTTGAAACCTAATTTCCTAAATACAACTATTTCTTTCATCCTAAAAACACCCATATCAATCACTTATAAAATATCACACAAGTTCATAAACAAAAAGACTATTTTTAGATAAAGACCAAACCACAACCAGGAAAAATAGCAGATTTCATACATGAAATCCAAAACATATTTCAAACCAATTTAACAATAAATTTCTATGGAAAAAACCCCACACAAACATCCAATTTAATCCTAAAAGAATAAGTGGAAATTTACAAACACCGAAGGCAATAATATACATGGGAGAAACCAAGATTCATGTAAACCCTACCTTTAACAACACCAAACAATTTTAGAACACCACAACAAGCTTTAAAGAGGTACCATGGAGATTCATAGCAAGATAATAATATAACGAAAACCTCAATCAATAAGGACAAGCAATGAAAAGGAAAATCATGGATTCTCCTACCTCAAGGAAGTCGAGACAAAACTTTCTAACTAAAGAAAAACCTCTCTTTCACACATGCACACACTTCTATATATATATACGCACCTCTAAATTGATGCACATGTTCCCCGCTCCATGCTGGAACACACAATCAGAAGAAGTATATATATATATATATATATATATATATTCATACCTGGGAAAAAAGTGTGTGCGCACTTGGAAACGATCTCGGCTCCCTGCAAAAATTTCCGACACCCAACATAAAGAATCCATACTGATGCACCTCTCAATAAAAACCAGGGACTCAAAGATATAAATATGACCCAATAAAAATTAAGTGTGCAACAAAACAAGGGATGAAAAAAACATCACCTCGGACAGCGGTGGTGATCATAAGAACATGAAAAGGAAATATTGCACACTAAAAATTATTATCCGCACTACCAATAAAATAAAAGTAATTTCAAAACACAATAAAGAAAATAAAATAAATGCACACGCGATAAAAAAACTCTTACTTTGGATGGTGGTGGCGAACCAAAACATGTGTCAAGGCCAAACGCGCCCCAAGAACAACAACGGATGATCTGAAGCGATTTGAATTGCTTCGCCTTCGGCGGCGATGGATGGAACGGGGTTCGACATTACCCGAGACACCCTTCACGAACCCAACGAGAGAATTTGTGGCCATGTCAGGGCACGCTGAGGTGCTGCACAATAGGATTCAGGTTTATTGATACTGGCCTCCAGAAATGGGGGGGGGGGTCGGGTTCTCACTACTGGATGCCAGAGAGGGGGGTCGAGTTCTCTGAAATCACATTGAAAAGGGGGCAGAGGGGCTGCGCTGGAACGGTAGGGGTTGCTACGCCAGACTGGGATGGAAAGCTACGTGTGACTGGGAGGGAAAGTTGTGCTGGACCAGGATGCTGGGCGGCATGAAGCCACAGGGTGAGGTGAAGTCGGATGGGCCGGCTGTTCTGGTGCGTAGAGGAGGCCAGAGCGGCGGGGTCAGTGCACACCGATGCACAAAGGGGAGGAGCTCACCATGCTACTGGTAAGGGCAATCGAGAGGTGACGGTCTGGGTAGGGGCTCATGGCGCAGAACAGAAACAGGTGAAGGGGGATGCGGAGGGGTGCGCCGTGCGGAAGAAATGCTAGGCGTGGCGCTGGGGTGCGCAACAAGGGCGATAGGGAAGGGGGGTGGGTTTTGTTGCCCCTGGCCAATAAGGGGGAAAGGGGGGAGGGGACCGCCGGGTAGTCTAGGGTTTCACACAATTTTTTTTCCATTTTTTGTTATAAAAAATATAATAAAAATAATAATAATAATAATGATAAAAATAATAATGATAATTATAATAATGACAATAATAATAATAATAATATTATAAAATATTGTTATTTTTATTATTAAGCATTTTATAAAATTCTTTTTAATTTAATTTAACCTACTTTACATTGTTTATTTATTATTTTTTTCCAATTTAATTCATTCCTCTAATTTTATTATTTATCTAAATGGTTGGCCGCCCGCGCAATCACCAGGTCCAAATGCACGATTGCTACTCACGATGTGGTGACCACGCACCCACTTGGACTGAATGTGCAGTGACCGCTAGCAGTGCGGCGACTGCGCACTGGCCCGAGACCCACCAAAAACATCAAAGCTTCAAAAATTTCAAACCCGGACCCAAACCCAACTCTTCCCAAAGGCGCGAGACTGAGAAAAGAATAAAACAATAGGAATCCGTGGTCAGGGTGTGACACACATCTATATACATTTAGTGATTCATGGAAAATATTTTATGTTGTGTTTTATCTAGAAAAAATCTATGAGAAATATTAATCAAATGTTGATGATTCTATTACGACTGAGTGATTTGGAAAAGAAGCTACATATTCAGGACCTCAAATGAAAATGGGATGTCCCTACTTGTTCTTATTATTTTTATATATCTTATGTTAACCTTGAAAAGTTTATGAGTACACCTTAACAGAACCCCAGAGCCTGGGAAATATTTAGAATATAGGCTTCTTCTATAGAATTTTAGAGATCTATTTCACCTCCAACATTTTACCCTCCAACTACCACTTCATTCTCTCATACAATCAAGAAACCTCCACCTAAGCCCCCATATCATTTTGATCCAATATAAAATACATGTGTTTCTCTAATATTATGGATGATTTTTTCATCTCCTTTTAATTTTATACTACTGTTCATGATTAATGGAATTATATTTGTTGAATTAATTATTTATTTCATTTAATGTATTCTATCACCTGTTTTTGGGTCTTAAGTGATTGATTTCATTTAATTTATTTCAATGTGACTATTTTTATTTAACATTTTCCATATTTTTGAATGATCTTATATTTATTAATTTTATGAAATTGACTCTTTCCATAATTCTAATTCAGTTTCAACACTATACTTAGCTAGTTCATCACTCTAAGTTATAAATTAATAGTTTTTTCCATTCCATACCCATCATTTTTAATGAAACTAAAATTGGATAAGTATGTATAATTAATAAGGATAATTCATCTAAAGTGGGAGAAATCTAATTAATTTGAGATGAAAGGATTAACATAATATTTTAAAGAAATATTATGATATATAAATTTTCTTAAAAATCATTTTAAAATTTAAAATTTATTGGTTAATTGGTATTGTGGTCATCAAAAAGGGTGATATTATTAGATTAATAATATTTTTCTAACATATAGAACACACTTTATGTTTTTATGATCTCAAAAACCATTCATATATCACTGATAATTTTTTTAAGTGTGTTCATCAAGTTTTATCATTATTTAAGTAATTTTTCTATTAGTCTACAATTCTGAAGGTTTTGACTGAAATTTTATAAAGGAAAACAAGATATGTATGGAATTAAGCTATATGAAGATTAAAAAATGTCAAGAAATTATCTACATAAATCATTCATGTGAAGGAAACACCCTGATGAAACATCTAAGTCATTAAATAGGCTACATGGAAATTACCTATGTCGATGAATTACCTATGTGAAAAGATAGATACATTGATGAAACAACTTTGGGAACCAACTACATGGAGTAATAGGAAATGAAAATTGGATATATTTTGAAATATTTTATATTTCTCCAAATATATACATGATTCATTCGACTATGTAAAATTTGGATTTGTGAAAAATAATTCTATGTGAATAATTTTTCTATATAAAGTGCACCAACACAATTAGGATATCTGATAACATTAACTATATGAATAATGGATATGTGGATAAATTTGGCTATGTGAATTCAAATCCATGGAATTTAGATTTATAGTGATCAAGATTCAGTTATGTTATTCTAAAACATACATATTTATTTCAATTGAAGTAATTTAAATATAATTTAATTCTACTATTGAAGAATTAAAAACTGGAATATTTTTTTGGTAAAACTTATTATAAATGGTTTTAAGTACTGAGAGAAGAAAGTAAAACAAGAATAATTTAATTAGTTGTCTTGTTGTTGATGTATTTTTTAGAAAATCACATATAAAATTAAATTCAATAATCGGATTTCATGGGATATCAAGTAGTATAACTGTTTTAGAAGTATTCAAATGCGACGAAGAGAATACAAACAGAGAATGTAGAAGATACAAAAGAACATTAGAAAATTGTTGAACAATCACCTTCTCTCAAAAATCTTTCATGATACTACACTGTTTTGAGATAAAGAGGAACAAGATACATGTTTTCTACAACTATTATATTAATAATATTATTTAGATATTTTATAAGACTCTCTTCATGATGCATTTATTACATATATTATCTCCTATAAAACTATTAAATTCTATCAGATGCATCTTTCAACTCTAATATTCATCTTATAATCACTCATATTCATTCCTTTTGTTAGAAGTGTCATCTAATTATTCTAATATATGAATGTTTTTTTAAAAAAACCATGATTGACAATTTTTTGTAAATCTTTATTGGGTCTGATAAAATTTCATGGTATTGTTCCAAGTTTCAACTACTCACATTCATTCATGCAGTCCCTAGGGAAAATAATTACAATATATAGTAAAAGGGATGATACTAGTGAAAATAAGAAGTCTCTAGGAATTGAGTGTTGGTGGAGTGGAATATGGGTTTTCTATTCCCTAAAACACTATAAATCTATGGAATCTCTTCTGTTTTATTTGTACTTGTATTTATATTAATATAAAGTGTAAATAAAATATTAAAAGATATCATAAATTAAAGAAGGGTTTTTTATAAGAAAATAATATTTCATTATCAAAATTAACCCCTCTCAAGTCTTAGTGTTGTTTTTCTCTGACCAAAAAAATATATTTCCTAAAAATATTTTGAGAACATTAATGTAAAAGTCATAGTTATGAGTATATTTAAAAAATATATCAATTATTTTATTTATAAAAAGTAAAAAAAAAATTATAATATATTATTTGCATTTAAAAAATTATTTTCCATATAAATAAAATGAGTAATTAGTTCAAAATGAAGGACATGAAAATTCTTGTTCAACAAGTAACTGTATAACTCAAAGAAATGAGTTTCAGTTACCAAGTCTGATACCATCACCCTTGATTTCTGTAGAAGTAATTTATAATATTATATCATAAAGTTAAATATCATAATAACCTATTTTGGAACCTTATTATATATATATATATTTCAATCCTTTATTAAAACAATTATTTTTTTGTATAATATTACTGTAATATTTTTTTCTAGATCAGGTATTAATATCTTAAACAGTTTGAGCATGATTTAAATTTTTGATACCATTACTATCTTTTAGAAACCATGTTTATAAAAAATAAATAATGAAATATACTATAATATATAACTCATATTTATTTTTAAGTCTCTCATACCTTTCCATAAGTGTTTTAGTCACAATGCATGAAAATGGAATTAGTGATGGCTTATTTTTTTGATTTTAGAAAACGAAAAAGATTCTTTAATAATAGTTATATACTTAATATAATATTCCAAAAAACACAAACCAATAATTATTTTATTATTATATTATAATAATAATATTATTTATGTTCTTATAGTTATCCATGATATATTTTTTAGTGACATCCATGTAGGTCGTTAAACTCTCCCAAACATGAACATGTTGTAACTTGATTGGTGAGTATGGTTAAGAAGGGGTTTATTTTGATATAATATCATTTTAATAGAATAATAATGATATTATTTTTATATTTTTTTTTATATTTAACCATATTTAAATATATTTTTTCATATATAATGAAAAATAATAAGAAAAATGAAAAACATTTCTTCAAAGAGGTGGCAGTCCGCACACACACACGATTGACATTCCTTTGTTTTTATGTGGATGAAAATGAATATATAAGGCCTGAAATAGTAATATAACATCATATAATTATAATAATTATACCAAAATCAACATATTATTATTTTCATAAGACATTTTTATGATTAATATTATTAATAAAAATATAAGAAAGAGATGATCCTTACATTGGATACTTGATATTTCCATGGAAATCCCCATAAAATTGATGTGGATAAGATAATGATGAGTGAAAATGGGATTATATTAATTTAATAGGGTTATATTAAGAATGAAATTTCATATTTATATATATTTATTCTATGTTAAAATGTTAATTTTGTGGGTGGAAGTTGTACTAATCTATAAGAGGAGAAACTGGGAACTTTTGGAAACACTCTCCATTTTTCAATAATTCTATTAAACTATTCCGGGGAAAATGGATAAAAAATATACAAAAGTGGAGTGTTTTGGTATTTTTAGGTTTATAAAGGCACATAAAAGTGTTTCCATACATGTTTTAAACATGGTGGAAACCATTTACTCTTATATTTTTACTTTTACAATTTCTTTAGTTTTTACCGAGGTAACTAATTTTCACCTGGGAAATTTAATTTCAACCCCTAAAAATGATGATTATTAAATAATTTGGATTCAATGATTATAACTATAAAATGAAATTTATCAAATAAAAATAATATGTGTATGGAAATTAATTTTAATACAAGAACATGTAACAAAAAAACACATTTTTTTGAAATGTTTATTTTTAAGAAAAAAGATTTATGATTAGGAAATAATTATTAATTACATTTCATTCAAATGAATTTAAAATAAATATTATAATTAAGAGTTAATCTATATAAAAATTAAATAAAATAAACACTCTATTTCATCATGTTATAATTAATTAAATAAATTGTTAAAAAACAGTTTTCATTAAAATTCCATATAAATTTTCAAAAATACTGATAATCGGATTATAAAACGAACATAGAATTTTTAAATGATTTATTATACATTATAATATATAATTTTATATTATAATTGTTTAAAAATAGTCAATTAATTCATATAATAAAATAATCTAAAAAAAGTGACTACATTAAAAAATTAAATATTTTCACTTTTCATCGGAAAATTAATTATTTAAGAAAAAAAATTAATCTTAAGATAATATGACTATGATTAGTTAAAAAATGATGTTAATTTTTTTAAATTTAAATCCTAAAATCTATAAATTTAATTTTTAATAAAAAATAAAATATATAGTGAAAAAACTATTTTTATAGGAAATCAACCAATTAAACAAGTGTTTATCCTTTATTTATACCAAAGAATACTATTCAGGAAAGGAAGTACAATTTTGAAAATATATTTCATTAGTTTTTTTGTTTCACTATTTTATTCAATTTTGAAATTGAAAATTATTTTTTAAATATATATATATATATATATATTCATAATTTTGTTACCACCATTTATACCTTCTAATTCTACAACTACCTTACAATGGTACGTATTTATTTGGATTCAATTTTGGGTGTGAAGAAATACATATAAAAAGATATATAATTATGCAGGAAAAACGCAAGTCATTAAATGCCAGGGAAGATAAAATTTCAAATGAGAAGATTACATATTGAACTCAGTGAGTCTTATATATATAGTAATAGAGGCCATGGTGGTTCTAAATGAATAAATCAGTGATTAAATGGAGATTTAAAATGAGTTGTAGGTGCATAGTACACCATGTAAAATAGTGTTTCATATAGGTAATGTTCCTATACAATACAGGATGGGCTATTCTGGGATGTTTGGATGCTGTGGTAGCTGCGGTAGAGTGTTGAAAACAATAAAGGCTTGAAAATGATGAAATAATAGAAAAGTCATTCTATATAGAATTTTGAAGAACATGGAAATTAATAATAAAGTGAAACATAAAGGATATCACGAGTATCCAATTTAGAGTGTTTTTTGGGATTAAAAAATCCATGTGTGAAATCGAGAAACTCTAAATATGTATTTTTAATGTTATTTTGAACGTTACCTATGAATGATCAAAAAAGAAATTTGGAAAGGACCATGCTACTGAGGTGGCCAAGACACATATAAGATATCTATTTTTAAAGTGAAACACAGACATCTGAGTGTGAAGTAAACCATTTTGAAGAGTATTTTCACTTGTATTGTCATTTTGAGAAGGTAACATGATACAGAGTTTGAATATATGGATGAAATAACCATATTTATTAAATTGTAACTTCTATAACTTCTTAGAATTCATGGTTCAAGATTCATCAACACAAACTAAATCCAATGGCTTTGATTTAATATGAGATAATCCAAAAGATTATTTTTTATGGTATATAAGTTTGAAGTCTATTTGAAATTTTAATTTCAAATTAAAAAACATAGGAAGAACACTTTTGAGTGAATATGTATCATTTTAATTTGAAGATACACAAAAAGGGAGATAATAGGTATATGGAAGATCATAGATTAGGGGATCTATAATTATGTGGTTATATAATATTATATATTAATTAATAATGTATGATCAAATTGAATTTCATCATACGCGTGACTAAAATAAAATTCATCTATGTATATATCTTAAAATATAAAATTGATTACTACAGTATCATCAAGAGCACCCATGATATCGTGGTGTTGACTAATTTGATGGAAATGTTGTACTATTGATTTGCGTGCTAACATTATTTTTGTATCCCTCTTGAAATTAGTTCCTTGAATATTGAAATAGGTTGTGGAACTTATATAGGGAATAATATCTTCTTAAATCTTATAATCACATCCTAGTAAAGTATAATTTAATTTTAATATCAAAAAATTATTTTTATGTGATACTTAGATGTATCATTTTATGGACAAAGCAAGTAAAATTGGGTGTCTATTATATATATTGTTTTTCATTTTATTGTTCTCCAAAAATTGATTCAAGGTGGTTTCACCAATGTGAACGTAATACAAAATTTATTCAAAGAAAATAATAATGTTTAAGAAACCCTAATTCACCCCTTCCACTCTTAGGGTGAAGAATAGGACTACAGGGTATAACATAGTAATATTTCCAATCCTAAATGATTTTGATTGTTCTTAATTTGAAAATATATTTTCACCTTTTTTTTCTAAATGGATGTTGGATTTAAAATTCTATTTCAGATTAAAATAAATTTCTTCATTTTATATTGGACGAAGAGTAAAAAAGTTGTTTTTTCTATTTTCCAAATATCTCATTTCAATTTGGATTCATTTATCATTATCTAATAAAATAGGTGTTTTTTCATTTTTTTCAAATTGGTTATGGTCATCATCTCTCTCTCTATATATATATATGACAATGATAATAAACGTTTTTTTTAGTATTTTTCATATCAGATCATTCCCCTCCATTTTATTTTTTTGTAAGTTATTTTTATACTAAATATATAGAAAAAATCTTTAATCACTAGATTTATAATTAAAATTTTATTAGTACTTTTTTGGTAACGTGGTTCTTAGATGAAATTTATATTATTATTTATAATAATTCCAAAAAACCCTATTTAGTTAGGTATAATGAATTGATGAGAATCCATCAAATTGTATCACATCAATATCCCACCTTATCTTATAGTATAATTTAAAACAAGATGTGGAAAAAAATGGAAGAAATGAATTCTAAAGACTTGAAAAGTTGAAAGATTATAAAAAATAATACTGGTAGAGATCCACTACACTAATAAAAGGGCCCACACAATTTAAAAATATATCCTGGAATTTTCTATTATTGGAAAACGTTATAGGGCCCCAAAAATATTTATTTTTTTATATCATCGTCCCTCATTTCAATTTAATAATTCTCATTTCTCTTCATGAGTTATCATATAATTTAAATCTTAATCTAAATATGCAAAGATCCAAAATTATTTGCTTTCACTATTTTGTGGTAGACCATAAGATTCACAAAACACTATGTTTTAATGCATTAAAAATTCATGTAAATGTATTTAATGATTATTAATTATATAATTGAACCCCATAGTATCATATTTTATTAAATCTATAAACATCACTGGTGAATTATAAGATCCATTTAATCCTTCCAAAGTGATATTTGTCACTTTAAAATCAAACTCATCATTATATTCTTTAAATTGGCGGTCTCATATACTCAATTTTGATACTAATATAAACACAATACTAAATCTGGTCATGAGGTAATAAAATATACATTTAAATTTCATAATTCACTTTTTCAAAATCAACCCAAAAGGATTCACATGTTCCTTTTGAAATAAACTAGTTTCCATCCATTAATCAAATACTAAATCTTTTTTTAGTAGTATTGTTATTAATTTTTCCAAAGTTTATATATAAAATCAGTACTCTCACTTTTTACTATGAAAGTGAGTATTAGAAATCCCTTGATACATCACTCCATGTACACTAACTTGATGTATTCTATAGTTATTCCTTGAATCATTATGTACGACTTTTCCTCTAAAAATCCATCCATGTTTCTAGTCATGTTCCAACTATCACTCATTCCAAGGATTAACACACCCCATTCCATTAGTTTAAATATTTTTCTAGACACCTATATCTAGGATAAAAACTTTTGTCCACATTTATAACCCAACCCCTTATATTTTCCTATTATATTCTTCATGGGATAAATTCATAACTACATTACACTTTGATATGAATCCTCATATTTTTCACACTAACTTCATTCACTTTTTAAGATTTACTTCATGGTATTTTAATTTCACTAATTACATATCTTATAGAAACAAAAATATATATCCTTGTATCTAAATTTCTAATAATTTTCCCCCAAAAATACTCTTTCAACTCCTCTAGTGAGGGTTAACAACCAAATCATTTTTTTGATTCTTTTTTTATTATTATAATTCTTATTACATACTTCAAAACTCTTATAAATATCATTGTATACCACTTTAGAAGATATTTGAATATATAATTCCATATGTTTAAACTCATCATTATAGAAATCTACTGTAATAGTTTTCCTTAATACTTTTGGAAAACTTGAAAACTATTTTATTCCACTATTATAATTTCCAATCACTAATTCATTAAATTATTTCAATTTCAAACCAGTATTAATAAGAAATTGGAGATATAAACTAATATTTACTATCAATTTTATTTTTTTCTGTGTAAATGGACCATTCATATCTTCTCGAGTATAAATGAAATAATAAGTTTCAGCCTGGGTAATCTATACCACTAGATCATTTAAAAAAACTAATTTTTATCTCCAATTTATTGAAGATAGTTCATCGATCATATTTTTTATTTTTACATGAGTTATTGATGATTTTAAGATTCTTTTTCATCTAATTAAAATCCTCAATTTCCTATAATAAATTTTTATATCCCTATACAATAATAACATACTTCTCTATGATGAAATTGTTCACTAAAATTTTAATCATTATACACTATATATCATCATAGATTATTTATATATCAGTAATTATAGACATAATAACTTAAATCTAAATCTTCTATCACTATATCCCTACCACCATCTTATATATCTATGATTCCACAAATGTAAATCGGGTCTCCATTCACATGGGAATAAATTCCCATCTATCCAACTCCATAAATTCCATGATAATTTCATTTAAGAATCTCTCTCAATGAAAGAAACAATTGATTGGTGTTAGAGGGAGTGATTCCCACATCAAATATTAGTTGTTATATCCTATTTCTCATTTATTATAAATAAACACCTAGTCCTCACATAAGAGGAATCTCATGAATTGGGTTAAGGATCTTCCATTATAAAATTCTATCATAGCAGGATCCTTAAGCCTATTTCTTGTCCCCCTCATCCCTCATAGTGTTCAACCTAGGTATTTTTTCTTAAGGGGGGAGATGTACCCTATATCTAGTAGACATTAACCATCTCCATTACCCTCATTTTTTACGTGTTCTAGTTACTCACCCCACCCTTTTTTCAATAGTTGTGTTATCCCCCATTCCGGATGTTTTCATACTTCTTCTGACACATTCCCTAGTCATGAACCTCATTATGATGACCCTGTTATAATCACCTGACCTGATAGGGCACATATTTATGATATATGTTTGATCTGAAACTACCCCAATCCCTCCTCCAATAGGTTAGGATCTAGCAACTAGTTCCGAGAAGGAAGATCACACACATGGGAGATATTAGGCTAAAGTACCCATAATAAAAAACACATCTCCAAGACCATACAATGATAAAATATAAAACAAATGATAAAAAACAATGCATATATCTATTATCCCATAATAATAATATAACATAATTTAAGGAAAAGCATAAAAAGAGTCCAAATACATGCCTACCCAAAACTGAAAAAAAAAATGTATGACCTACTCAGAAGGAGGGGACTATTATCAAATGAAACATGAATATAAAACTCGGTATGTTTAGACTGATTAAGCTCCACCTGCTTAAATTCCAATAAGGACTCCAAAAAAGGTTCATTATCAACATAATACATGGCATGTATGGACAAATACCATGCATTTTTCAGTATAAAAATACCCAGTAGGATACCCAAAAATCACCAAGCTAGAGCATGAAGATCAGTATTCTCATTAATCATAGGTATGAAAAAAATATATGAGACATGACCTTAACCAAGGATATCTTAGATATACTCATATATGAAATCTAGTCACAAAATTTCTCAAACATTTCCATACATAAATCTGCTCAAGGTTACAAGGTAATGCTCATCTTAGAGGAACCACTTCCCAAGCTATATTTCTAATGAAAACACACATCCCATAGGTCATTATCATCGAAGAGATATCACTCTATGATCCTTTATACATATTATGTTATTAAACTATGATATATCACTCATTGGGTATTTCAAAGCCAATGGAACATCCCTGCCATCCCATATAGAACACATACAAGAGAGAAAGCTCAGAAAATCTCACCATGAAGAAATAACATAGGAAACCGAGAGGTTTCATCCGAGATACACATTCCATCAGAATAATTCCCAATCAAAAAATAAGATCTCAACATATATAGGGGTTCAATTTAGATGTCTCACTTGGGGGACACTAGAACCTTTTGGAAAAATCTTCTAAGATAGGGGATCAATTCCAATGTAAATACTCGTAATTATAATACCAGAAAAACCTATATAAGGAATGAAAACGGGAATTGGGATCAATCTAGAATTATTAGAGTGATAAATGGTCTAATATACTATGTAATATGTCTAATAATACTAAGACAAATCATTCTAGAAAAAGGGAACTAGCTGACACTGCAGTGATCATTAGGAAGTTGTAGAGGGGTCACCCTCTATGAAGGGAACGTGATTACACACCAAAATATCATATAAATGGACAAAAGTGATCATAATCAACTAATAATATTCTATGGAAGCTCAAACAATATCTCAAGGAATCCATTCTGAGATGAATGAGAAATCTAACCTGTCCTCAAAGGATTACACGATGTGTCCCTATGGGTTCACAACATGTATCTCTAAGCATTGACCTATTAAGGTCTCTAAATCTAATGAAATTCATATTACCACATTAAACATAATTTTCCAGTGGTACATGGTGTGTATAAGTCATCTTGGAACTCAGAGTTACATTCCTCTTATGATCATGTACACTGGTTTGTGCCTCTCTACTTGGTTGTGTTCAAGTAAATGAATGTGCCCATGTACTTCAGCCTACTCATGTACTTCCTTAGTACACAGCATGGGGAGCCACATGGCCCCCTTGGGATGTACCCCATTTACATGCTAGGATGGTTGACTAAGGGTTACACAGAGTCTGGAATGTGTCACATGACATCTGATACTTATATATGCATGAAAAACCTAGCTCTACATAGAAGGGGATACACATTGTGTGTTCATCTAGACTACACATAGTGTAGTCGGGTTTTTCAAAAAACTAGAAATATTTGGAACACATTTTCCTTAGCACCACAGATCCGTATGAGGAAACCATGATTTTTCCCAAGGAACTCAAATCTTTTCTAACATAGTCCTATTGTCACCTGCTCACTAGATTCTGGCCATATCCGACACTCAGTAAACACCAGATGTCATGCCTCTTCAGTTTCACATTCTAAAACTATGATAAAAAACATCCAACTAGTCTATTAATCTACTTACTTCATCATACACAATAATAATAGTGTCAGAATCCATCCATAACATACTATAGTGATCTATTGTGCCAAATACCGAAAGTGAAATGATCATTCACTAGGTATTCATCGAATCATAGGATGAAATAAAATTCCAATAACGAAAATACATAGAATGGGGGGGGGGGTTGAAAATCATAAACAATACAAGGTATGAAAAATCCTTATACTTTGTTCAATTTTGGCATCAATATATTTTTTGGAATGGATTAATGATGAGATATAAACATCAATAGGAAAAAATAATAATTATCCCAAAATCTTGTAAATAAACCCATATATGAAAAATGATTGATCCGTGAATTAATTGGTTGGTTGATTTTTTATCATTTTTCATGGGATAAGAAATTGTTATAGATCCAAAAAATATGTACTAACATGGTTAGGATCAATCACTATTGAATAAAATTCATATGTTACCATCAATGGAAGGACCCACAAACTCTATTGGTGCATGATCCTCAATCTGATCTCAATCCGATGTCGTATTCCAATGATCCTCCAATGACTATTATCCAATTTATCATCTCACATCACCATGGTTTGTGGAAAACCAAATGGATTAGGAATAACTATTTTTAAATCAAGGATACTATGTCACTGTATCAAAAAATAAAATAAAATAAAATAAAATAAAATAATTTATTTTAATATTTATGCCCGTGATAGAACATTACTAAAATGATAAATGATGATAAATATCATTTCGTTCATAGGGTGAAACCCATGTTTTTAACTCAAAGAAAATTTCATTTTTTGATCTAATACTATGTTTTTTATTTCCCTATTTTTTTAGGAAACCTACACCCACATCATATAAAAATATTTAATATTTTTAAAATATCAATTATGAGATCACCAGGACTTAGAATCTCACACTCTCTTAGTGTCTAGCATTGGAAATATCCATATAAATATTCCAAATTATTAAATGAAAAAATGAGATATTAAATTACCCACCTCTTCATGGATTTTCATTCATAAAAATCACTAACTAAACAAAAATGTGTTGATACAAAGCTCTCAAATGTGTCTCCCACTCCCAAAAGCACCCCAACTGTTTTCTATAATTCAAATGGACAAAAACCCAAGTAAAAAACATTCCCATGAAGGGTATTTATCTTCAGGTATACAACATAACTAGGTCATTGACAAAAGAAACTCCACTCCCATAGACAAGATTTCCTAGGTTGATATTTTCCAATGAGTCGTGCACATAACTCCTCAGATGTGGCATGTGAAGAACACAAAAAAACAAGAACTATTATGGTCATGATGTTAAGAGGTACACAACCCCGCTAACCTGAAATAACAATAGAAAAAAGAAAGGGGCTATGAACCCAAAATATAAGCTATCACCCCAGATAAAACTTTGTGACTCCCCGAATTAATGTTCCTACACCATTGGTTCCTAAATAACTCCTTAAATTTTAGGGTAGTCCTCATCTTCCCTTAGATAAAGTTAACCTTTAAAACCTTCACTATCACCAACACTAGGAACCAAGTGTTGTCACCGAATAGCTATGAAAAATATAAGATTGACCAAAAAGGAACCTCATATATGGCCTCAAAATGGTGCTACATTGATGGCATAGTGGTAACCACTATGATACACAAACTTCACCGAGGGTAGATGATCCCCCAAACTATGTCCCAAAACCAACATGCGAACCCAAATCATGTTCACAAAAACTGAAATGCCAACATTATTGGATAGATTATTGGGGTAAAATACTATGTTCAACTACAACTATGTCTATAAAATCTTCCCATATATTTTCCCTAATCGGGATATGAAGTAAGAATCATGTTTTACAATGATATTCAAGGGAATTCCACAAATCCAGACTACCTCCTGCATGCAAAATTTTCCCTAAATGTCCAACAATATCTATTGGACATCATCGTCAGATAAGTGAGAGAATAATAGTTTTTATTAAATAAAATTTCAACTTGTTTTCCTATCCAACCGATTACAAGATATCCTAGTACATCTTCCCCTCCACCAGATGCACTACTATGGGAAAAAACCTCCTTAGTACCTCCTCTTGTAGTGTGACTTGTGTCATTATTCATCCATAAAAAAGGATTATGAGATTACCAACTTTGTAAAATCTATCTAGAATATATGAAGTGGATATATATTTCCTGAAACATCTGTCAATTGATGTCCTTTAATTGTATCTCTCTGGATTTATGAAGTTATGGAGGGGTAACAACAATCAACTATAGGTAAACCAAACAATCCTCAAGTTTCTCATGTGATCCAACTTATATTCTAAGAACACATGGATTTCATCAAATAGGACTACCATTAAGTGATCCATAAAAGGGTTAAAGAACCATTTAATAAGTCTTATAATTCTTACGTGGTGTAAAAATCACCCAAGGGTATCACCTCGAGCCCAAAACAACTACAATGGATTTGTAAACCCATATATGGTATATCGTGATCTAAAAATAAAATTGATGATAACTTTTCCATGTTCAACATTGATAACCACTTCTCCCTAAACTAGTGGTCAAAGAACTCAAAATTTTTTCGGGTGTGGATACTCTTCTTCATTTCACATAGTTCAAGTGACAGAAATTCACACCCATCCTCAAGTAATCATCCACCTCTTGCGTGAATAACCTTTGGCTACCTAGGAAAACAAACTGGGTCTTATGAAACCCCTTCTCTATAGACTCCTCCAACCAAACCTCTATCTCTCACACCTACATGGGGTCATGTGACATTATAGCACATATATCGGGTCTTCCATGGTGTAAGTACATACATAAACAACTCTTGTTGGGAAGGAAAACCCAACATGTCCTCAAGATGGACACCTCATACTCCTCCACAATTATAGGAAACTAAAAGATCAAATCATCTGCTACTCCAAAGGTAATATTTTCCACTGAATAAGGAAGAATATATAAACTCCTTTAAAGGAGATCCTACTATTCTTCTCGGGATCACTCCTCATCAAAAGATGTAAAATTCATCCCAATAAACTATAATAACTACTATAGTCACTGGTATAAATCAACTAAGCATGGATGGTAGGTAAAGAATCCAAAATCAAGAGAAATCATAGTGTCTCACTTCCACTATGAAGATATTACACATGAGGCTCTCTCTCCCCTCCCTGAGTAAGTTAACATTGTCGGTAGAAGTGTGTAATAACTGATCCTATCTGAAGGACCATTAGAGAAATGAGTTGAGAAAAAATTATGCACTCATATCAGTTGGTCTCGAATAGGCGATATTCTCAAGGACAAGTGTCTCATGAAACTATGTAAAAAAATCCACAAGGGAAGTGAAGACACACTTCTTACCCAAAACAACAGTCGAAAACTCTATGTTATCTTATTTATTGGAAGTCATTGTTTATATTTCCAACCTATTTAACACAATCAAGGAATTCTAAAACACATTATCCCAAAAAAAACAACATGAAACACACAATTAAAAGGAACTCATCCACCACACCTTGAAACTATCCACTTCGGGTAGAACTTACTCACCTACATGGTTTGTACTATATATCAAGAAAACATCTCGGTGGGGGGCTATTACATATATCTTACATGTCCAGAGTCATGTCAACCATTAGCAACACATGGCTCTACTGACACACCACATATCCCTATAAAATTCTCAAACAAAGGAAGAAAAATGGTGTCTTGTACTTGTTTCTAAAACTACTAAAATAAGAGTATTTGTGACACCAAACATTCCTCAAGACACTCATAGAGCTTATGGGTAAACAAATCCAACACATGCACCTATCCAGTATTCTGACTCCAAGATTCTTGGACCTAGAGTGGTCCAGATGGGGGTGGTGGTGGTAGAATCAAACCACTACACCTACCTTTTTCTATTTCTCTCCTATATCCTCGTACATATCTATTTCCCCTTAGACCTCCTTACTCGAGTTTCTTCCTCTACCTAGGTGGTTGGTCGACCATCTCTCTATCTAAAGCACAACGGGTAGAAAAATCCCATCCGAGATGTCCTCTACCATTACAATCATAATAACTCCAAATCCATGGAAAACTAATAAATCCTGAAAGTCTCTAAGAACACCTTCTATTCATTTACTTGTGTTTCATGAATACTACCAGTTGGTAATACCGACCCTTCATCCTCAGTGATCCCCACCTTGGATGCCAATGAAACATTCTAAAACCCTTCATTACATAATCCAATACCAAAATATCCTTCCATTAATTATTTTGGTATGATTCATCCACCTAAACCACTGAAGGTGGGTCTACAAACTAACCAAAGGGAGAAAAGGGCACTTGTTGACCATCCTAAAGAATGTCCACCTCATGAATAATCCCCTTCTAGGAGGCCTCATCACTAATCAGGTCAAACTCTTGAACCTCCTATGTAAACCTTAATGGACGTCTTTATGAATACATCCTAAAAGAAGAAATGAAATATGATGGTCAATGAGTATATCTAGTGAGTTGAATTAAAAAGGATACGGAAACCACAACCCATTTCTATATGATGAATCTACAAAATTTTTCCCTGTAACTGATTCCTATAAGTAAAAAGTCAATAATAAGGTCATCAGAGTCCTAGTGAATAGATACATTGGCTTCCACACCATCAATGGAGTTCCTAGACTGAAATTCAAACTCGAAACATTTTAATTTGTTTGATTAGTTCTCAAAACAGACCTCACATATTGAAAAAAAAAACAGTAAAATTTGATTGTAAACTGAGGTAGTTCCATAACACTTTAGTTTGGGTAACATTACTATGATACCACTATGTCATGAAATGACCATATGGGGCCCACATGGACAAAAGATGGTTGAGGGGCTACTTCCCCAAGCCAACCTCTATTAGTCCAGGGGATGTCGACTTGCTCCGAGAAGAAATATCACACACATGGTAGGAATTAGACTAAAGTACCTATATGCACACATAAATTTCCAATCACATACAATGATAAAACATAAAACTAATGATAAAAATAAATTCATATATCTATGATCCAAAATTCATATTATGATATAATATATTCAAAATCATTAAATGATCAATGTAAAAATCCACCCAAAACTGTAAAATAAAGTCCAACCTACTCCGAAGGAGGGGACTACTATCAAATGAAACATTAGTATAAACCTCAGTATAGCTAGAATAAATAATCTCCACATTATTCTAGTTCTCCATGTGCTTAGTAAAAAGGTACTTCATCTATATAAGGAACTACATGCATGGGAAGTTCCCATGCAAGGGGTGAGTTTAACAATACCCCATAGGAAACCTTGAAATCACCCAACATAAAGCATCAGGAGTAGTTATATAATCAAAAAAAATTATTCAAAACAATATCTGTGACATAAAAATAACCAAGTATATTATAGATATACTCATAAATTAAATCGAGTCACAAAAGGTCTCAAAGACTTCCATCGATAGATCCAATCAAGGTTTCAAGGTGATGCTCATCCAGGAGGAACCAGTCCTTGAACTATAATTCCACTAATGAAACTCATGCTAGAGGTCATGATCTCTGGGAAATATCACTCTATGATCCCTACCATCCCCGATTACACTAAACTGAAAGTTACCACTCATCAGGTATAACCCAATAAAAAATACTGTCAATTCCATATGGTACACATCTAAGAGAACACACTTGAAGAAAGAATATAGGAAATAGAGAGGTTTTATTTGATATACACACACTCCATAGAAATAATACCCCATCATAAAAATAATATCTCAATATAAAGATAAAGGTTCAATGCCCATGGTTCACTGGGGGGACATTGGAACCTACTGAAATCATCCTTCTAGGTAGGATATCAACACCCATGTAAATACTGGTCACAAAAATTCCAAAAAACCCTATATAAGGAAACAAAAATTAAATGAGGATTTCTTCAGGTTTATAAGGGTGATACATGGTCCATGAAACCGAGTAATATATGGAAGCAGATAGAGACAACCCATTATATAATAAGAGAACTTACTGACACAGAAATGATTATTAAGAACCTGCAAAGGGGTCACCCTCTATAATGTGAACATGATGCCACAATGAACCCTCATAGGAATGGAAAAATGGATCACAATAAAATGATAATAGTCCAAAGAGTATCACTAAATCTCTTAATGAAGCTGATCAAAGAAGAAGAAGGAATCCAACTTATCCACAAAGTAGTAAACAACATGAATCTATGGGCACACAATGTGTCTCTCTAAGCCTTTCCCATTTTGTGTCTTCAACTCACATGAATTAACTTTTCAAAATTACACAGAATTACCCAAGGATACATAAAATTTCGAAGTCATCCTGGAACTCAGTTTACTATTCTTCCCATGCTCATGTGCACTAGGTTGTTCCCATGCACTTGGTCATGTTCGAGGACATGGATGTGCTTGTATACTTCGGCCTGCCTGTGTAATTCCCCAATACATGGCATGTGGGGCCACATGGAACCAAAGGTGTTTACCCCCTATACATTTAATTCAACTTATCTAAGTCTCACATGATTTTTGGCATGTATCACAGGATGTTTTAAACTTATCTATAGGCAAAAACCCTAGTGTCGCGTATAAGGGGCAATACGACACGTGTTATTATAGAATACACGCCGCGTAGTCGAGTTTTTTCATATAACCCAAGGGATGTTTAATGTATTTTAATTAAAACCTATGATACGTACAAATTTTCTATAATTTCTCCCAAGGAACATTGATATGGTCTAATTGAGTTCTCTTCTCATCTTCTCACTAGATTTTAGCCACATCCGCCAGTCAGGAAGCACCCGATGTCACACCTCGTCAGTACTGCATGCCAAAACCATGATCATAAAATACCAATCCATCCATGTATCAAATTCTATTATCATGGAACACAATCATAGGGGAATATCTCAATCCTAATCCCATAGAAGTATTCCATTAATCCAATAAATTAATGCTTAATTATCATTCATTGGGTATTCATTGAATTATAGGTTAAAAGAAAATGGTAATGAAGAACCCCCATAAAATGGGCGGAGAAAACCGTAAAATATAAATTGTAGGAATGAAACACATACTTTTTTCAGTTTTTTCCTTGATACACATTCATGGAAATGATAAATGAAGAGGTATAAACATCAATGAATAAACAATTAATGATTACCCCCAAATTCCACAAATAAACCCATACTCGCAAAACATTAAATCAAAAAATCAATCCGGTATTAAATTTATTTTTGGTCTTCATGGAATAAGAAATGAGGATAAATAATAAAAAAATTACTACCTCAAATTGGATATATTATTGACTAAGTACAGTCATGTGTTTCGATCATTTTCAAGACCAATGAACTATATTGGCACATGATCCTCCACCTGATCTCGATTTGATGTCATAAAGTGATGATCCTAAAAAAATCTCCTCTAATATATCCTATAAAATATCTAGGATTATCTAGATGACCCTATTTATTAAGAATATATATTTTTAAATAGATTATTCCAGGCCACTACATCAAAATAAAAAATAAAAAATAAATTTAATTTTTTTCATAAGATATAACTTTACCAAAACGCCTCACATAGACATATTATAAGGCCCCAGCCTTAAAACCGTACTTAATCTTGTGTTTTTACAAGATTACACATTGAGGATCTTTTCAGGTTTAGAGTTTTAGAGAATTAGATCATAAAACATTCATTACATTCCACATTTAAACAATATGGTTACATAAAAGATAGTATTCATTTTTCCCATCAACGGAAACAAATTTAAAATAAAACATGGATCCTTTCTTGACACTTCCTTGACACTATCATCATATCATGTACCCTTCCCTTGACCTGTGAAAAACATTTCAAAAACATGGGATGATCATAAAAATCTCAGTAAGGGATATAAAAATATGGAAAAGAAACATGAGTACATGTATACATAATAATGAAATCATACTTTACCCATAAAACATAATCACTTTAACATACCTCATAAAATCATGAATAAATCATAGAAATCATAAGACATAAAGGTAAATTGAGGCATTCATAACATTCTTACGTAAGGAGTAACCCTCTTGGTTACGTTTGGAATACCCATCACAATATATTCCCTAAATCTCTTCGGAGAAACCTTAACGTTTAACCCCTTCGCGTTACCCAATGCATTAGAGAGCTATATCGGGCTCACCCGCCCTTAGTTTATCACGGAACTACCCTTCTTCATAAAAAATGCCCAAGAACCATAACATAATCATAACACATAACTTAAGCATAAAGGAAATATAACATTCCCATATTGCAATAACAATATAACATTTTAATATATTGAAATAATAAATCCATTCTAAAAACCATTTTTGAAACCATTTAAAACATTTAATAAAGAGATATTTGAATCAAAGTGTCTCATACCACTTTGAAGGTTTTAACAATTTAAACAATTAATATCCATATAAATAAATACTTAAAACCATTTTGAAAACATGGATATTAAAGGGAAATATTTATAAGAATAAACCATTAAAACATTTAAAACCATATTTTAGTTAAAGGGGTTTTAACAAAATAAGAGACACTTGAATACAATAATTGAGGAATAAAATTTAATCAGAACATTATAATATCATGAGAATAAAGGAATTCATGATATAATATTCCAAAGGATAGTATATACACCATATAAGAGTTAATTGGTGCATAACAACAATGAAGTCTCAATAGAAATGTAAAATGAGATGAAATCCCCTATAAAGAAGGTATCCTTGAATTAAGGATAAATCAATCTCATAATTATGTGTAACAAATATAAATACACCCAACATAAGCATATATTAAGTGTAAAATAATAAAAGGTCATTCAAACATATTCAAAGGATGACATATTCAATAACTACATGTTGAAACCAAAGAAATCGAAATTGGGTTAAGAAGTTCCCTTGACAGCCTAACGGCATCACATCAAATTTTAG
Source organism: Viscum album (assembly GCA_963277665.1). NCBI lineage: Eukaryota > Viridiplantae > Streptophyta > Magnoliopsida > Santalales > Viscaceae > Viscum > Viscum album. Next base: position 1,625,615,321 of record OY728156.1, on the reverse strand, counting down.
AAAAAGAGTTGATGAGAGATATAAAGAGTATCTCATCACATGGACATAAAGTTTACAGCAATAAGGATATATAATAACATATCCCCACATAATAAGATTGAAAATAAAAGACATAACAAAATAAGTCTTTTAAAAAGTGGAGGGTGAAAGGTTCCCTTACCGATTTGGGTAACTTTCGAAACGTACACCCCATGAAAGAAGGACTATACAACATTGATGTAAATACTCATAAAAGAATGTATGTTACACAAAGAGTAGAATAATTGAGAGTACATACACCAATCAAAAGGAAATATTGGCAAATGTATCATGAATCTCACAGGAATAAAAGTGAGATGAAAAATCCCTTATGAAAACTTGGCAGCCTAACGGCGCCACTTAAAACCTCCAAAAATGGATTGATGAGATCAAATAGGGTCTATCACCATATTAAAATAAAACGTACAGAAAGAGGAATATAAAATAACATCTCCCAACATAACAAATAGGAGTTTAAAATAAGTGACATAAAGGAGAGTACTTAAAAAGAAAGAGAGAGGTTAGATCTCTTACGAAAATTCGGCAGCCTAACGGCACCACTCAAAACTTCCAAAATGGATTGATGAGGGATAATAGGGTATCTAATCATATGAACATAAAAATTACCATAAGAGTAATATAAAAGAACATCCCAATCACAAGAAATATGATCTTAAAAGGAATGACATAAAAGAGTGTACTTAAAAAGAAAGAGAGGAGTAGGATCCCTTACCTCGGGTCCGACTTGACTCGATCGTTCTTTAACGTCCTGAATAATAAACAAGAGTTAATTTATAATTGCTTAAGAACCCTTTTCAAGTTCATTATTCCTTTTATATCACTTATTTCCATGTTATAAACATTATGTAATCATTTAAGTTAATAATGCTTGTTTTGTCGATATTTGGTTCTTAAGTCGAAAGTGGACTTCTTACAATTACATGTTGTTCGTGTGGTCAAAGGATAATTATATCCAGAATGATATTCATGATTTGGATATCATATATATCATATATATCCAGAATATAAATGTATTTATAATATTACATAATCATTTAGAGGTAAGAAATGAAATACACCATTCATGGAGACGGTAAGCCATACGTACGCATGAACTCTACTTTCATTTCTATGTCATATTAATGGAATTAAAACTAAATGAGATGTATGTATATTTTAATTCCATAATTATATTCATAATTTATATGTAACATACCTCATATATAATAACTTTAAATACATCATTTATACATCCCACATATGTCATTAACGAATCAAATCACTTTGAGGGGGCGGTAGTCCGCACTTCCTAAAATGAAATTATCGTGTTTACCCACAATGGAAACCATAAAGGTATGACACAAAAGAAAAATACAGAAGCTTAAGTAAAACATAAACATATTATATATCATATATAAATATAGTGACATCTTAATGGCCACCTTTTAAGGTGTTATATGAGTGTTGAACAATCATCATTTCGTGAGGCAGAAATTCGCCATCCACAAAAACAGTATGTTATTTAACCATTTGATGTATGTGTGTGTAAGTGTAGCTCTAATTATTCTTATAAAAACATCCTAGTATATTTAATATACTGTATTTGTTTCAAAATAAATGAATAAAAATAGTTTAGGGGGTTGGAGAAGCAAAATGAAACAAAAGAACACAAGTGAAGACATTACCTTAAAATCAGGTAACTCTTTTTGATTTGAGCTCAAAGGCTTCCTTGGGAAGACTTCTGTCCACATTGAGGCTTCTAGGAGTAATAGAGGGATGTGGAGAGGTAAAATGAGTATGTTTTGGCCGAGCCAACGGCTTGAGAGGTGTGGGTAAGGTGGTAGAGGTGGGGGCCTTTTATAAGAGGAGAGGAGGGGAACTCTTGGAAAGTAAAGAAATGTTACTTTCTTTGAAAATGAGTTTCGGATTTAAAAGGTCCCACATTGATATAATTCTAGGATAAGGTGATAATTTTTCTAAATATACCCATAAAATATGTTTTTGATAAGTTTAAGTTATAGTTTTATCATTATCTTTTCATTTTATTTAAATCCTTTATTAATGAGGTAATTGCTGCATCATCATGATGTCATAAATAATTTAATTTATTTAATTTCTAAAAATTATAAAACAAATATCATGATGTATGAAATCTTTTTAGCTTTCTAATTAATATTTATAGTAAAAAATATGAATTTTATAACCCCATTTAAAAATTGGTTTAGTGAAACATCTCATGCTTGTGACATTTTTATTTTAACTTTAAATAAAAAGTTATATATGTCATTTTCCAACCAAAGTGGCTCCATTGGGTCCCCAAGTTGACCCATGGATTTTCTTGTTCGGCCATGACACATCCAATGTGGTTAGGACATGTGTCTAGGTCATTTCACATCATTAAAACATTATTTTAACCCTAAAATTACACTGATTACCTCTAATCGCGATTAAGAACATAAAAGTTACTATTCACAAAATAATTATTTTAATCCCATTGAACCAAATTTTACTTCATAATGACAACCATGTATGTTGGATTTTTTAAATTCAAAACACAGAGGTGGAAATGTGTCATTTAAATGAAAAATCAGTTTCTTTAACTACCACTTAGTGGTTTCACTATTCATCAAAAATTGAAGTTCTTCCGAAAAATACCAAGACTTCACCCTAAGATATATTTGATATTACAAATTCAAAAATGAAGTCTATTTTAAAAAATTCAAAACATATAAGTTGCATTAATTAATTTAATAATTAATTCCTGCTGTCAGATTAAATAGCGTGTTTTTATGAAACAATAAGTGTCAAAAGATTGACACTTGTTTAAGTCCGATTTCAAAGTGAAATTAATTCCAATGAACACAATTGGATTAAATGGTAAAAATATATTCTAATTTAACTTTAAACCAATTAAAAATATAATATAATCATATAAATAAATTAGATTAAAAAGTGGTTTTGAATTAAAATACAACATTTTTCGCTATTCATTAAAAAATGAACTCTATCGAAAAAATACCAAAAATTTACACAAAAGTAAATTTTGATGTCCCGATTCTAAAGAAGAATTTTATTTTGTCAAATATAACACATAAAATTGTCAAAAAGTGGATTTAAAAGAGGTTCTCCATCAAAAGGCGGTTAATCGACCTTTTAATGAATATTAGAATGTTTACGCATAAAATTGAATTCATTCACATTTTTAATCCTTTAACATTTATTGTAGAAAGTAAATATATTTGAAAAACATATATAATAATTTTGTAGATAGTTCTGTTCATTCCCTCAATTGCAACGGCTAGGCGTTAACTACAATTTAAAATAATATTATTATAGTGCAACGTAAGATTTCAAAGAAACTTGTTGCCGCGTATTGGGTACACCATCGAGCAAAGAGTTCCATTTAAAGTATTATTAATATTTTTTTTACAAATAGGGATAAATATAAAAATGTCATATTCTTTATTTACCTAGGGTGTTACATATATTGTGTCATTCCTAGGGTAAACACCACATTCTAAACACTAATATGGTATTGAGTTTTTGATCTGAGACTCATTTTGGTAGTTGTTCCAAACTTTAAGGAAAACTAAGTGTTTGTGATATTAATATATTAAATATCTTTAGAATATCAATTTTAGGCTCACCGAGCATTATAATATCATAACATCTCACTTCCTAGCTATGGAAATGTTCATAAAAATATTACCAAGACCTAAATGGTATAAAAGGATACATTAAACCCCTATTGCATGTTTCTACTTCCATTATACTCACTAGTGTAACCCATATTACCACAACCTAGACACACCACCTGGCTTGGAACCCCTCCCCTAGTGTGACCTATATCGGTGTGAGATCCTACTACAATTCACCTCTATTACTACAACACAAGATGAGTGCTCAAAACTAGGAAACCTAGGTAAACCTTTTCTGGCATTTCTTCTATAGAGAACCCTTTAAATACTACTTTTATAGGCACATAATGAACATAAGTCATTCCACCCCACCTCCCCACCATCACCCCCACCATTTTTATCTTGGAGGACCTTGTTATTCTCCTTTAGGATCCTTTAATATTTCCCAAATCTATATCATTATACTCAAAAGTTAATATTTTAATTATTATAATATTATTAGTTTTATAATGTTTTCTTTGATCTACAATAACTATCTTAGAAACTATCCATATCTTTCTCTGGTCTCTTAGCCACTTTCTATGTCTATATCAGGCCTCTTGTCAGCTGTGTATTTATTTTTTATAGTTTTTTAATTAAAATTTTAGTCACACTAGGTGTGTTGGATGATTTATTTTATTTTATTATATATATCCATGATTGGTACACTTTACATGATGGGGAGTGTTACAGGGTGTGTTCCCCACATCTGATATTATCTTTTATGTTCTCATTATTATTCATTATTAATAACCACATCCCATCATTGGATGAATATTGTGCATTGGGTTAGAGATCCTCCATTATAAGAATTGGAAATTGAATCTGAAGTAGAGAAATTTTATTTTTCAATTGTATCTATCACAAAATTTGAGTCAATTATTTTAAGAGTTTAAGAGAACTAATACTTTACTCCTTGAGTATTTTCACTCCACAAACCCAAGTAATATTTTTTCATTTAAATATTTTTAGATTATGTTAATATTAGATATTTTGGAAATGGGGGTTTTATTGGGTATTTTTATCGTATTATTATTTATATTTCAAATGTCAACTTATATTGGGATTGTATCTCATATGTATATAGAAAAATAAAACAACCAGGACCTCACATGGAGTCATGGATTTCTATTATTAAATTATCACATGGAATTAGACCCATTATGTTTTTGGCTCAATAGCCACCCTTTTGGAGTTTCTAATATGCACTAGTGGCATCCCTCTATTAGGAGACAGGGGTTAACTTTCCCCTCCTAAGAGAGTTACTTTCCTCCACCTAGTACAATGGTCCCCCCTAATCTATCATTCCAATGGTTCTACCCATATACCAATGAGATACAAACCATGCTTCCTATCCTACGCATGCAAGCTCCCACATCCTAGAACATAATGTATCTCCCTCTCAAGAGACACATGTTGCTTCTCTAAGATATCACCCAAGATCCTTCTCTTAGTATTCATGAAACCTATGATCTTTTTTATTTCTCCAGGTATGTGTGTTTCCACATCCATTTCTAGTCTTATTGAATGTCATAGAAAAAACACTATCATTTTTCTCCTTACTCCACCATGACTTTTAATGAGTCTATTTAAAATGTTAGTATCCATATAAAAAATATATTATAGATTTTTTTGTTTCCTTACCATCATTTTATCACCAATTTGTTGATATAGGTGTTTTCACTCAACTCAATATTATCATAACTTTGATTCTCGTTATGGATGAGTGTCCTAATTTTCATAACATCACTATGTATTTAAAATAAAATGGATTCTTTCTTAAAAGGGATGGGTCATTATTGCCTTCTAATGAATTATTCTCCATATACTAAGGGATTTGACTTTTGATAATTAGAGTAATAGGATAATAAGATATTTATGATGATTCTCAATTTCATGGATAATTATATCAAGCATGTCACAAAGAATGTGAATACTATCAAGGAGATATGGGAAGCCTTGTTTTTTATGTTTTTCAAGACCAATAAATTATTATTTTTATTTTAAATATCTTTTAGAATTTATTATCCATTTTCTAGGACATTATCTTGATACCATCATATTTTAATCGATTAAATATAATTGTGGATGATACCCATAAATTATGGTCAGTCTCAGAGACTCTTGATGATTATAAGACTCAATGATAATAGTTAATTTTATTTTCTCTCATATAGGGAGTGGATATATAATTTTATACTACTATTACCATGATGTTTTATAGTTCTAATGCCTTTTATCTATCCTTTGTGTATAGACATGTAATCCATGAAAGACATCCCACAAAATCAACTTGTTTATGTGATTTATTTTATCACAATTCCCATTATTTTTATGGAAGGGGATGTGGTGGTGGTAATAGTAGTTAATCAGGTAATAGGACCCACAATCTTCCTCAAACTTAATATACTAATTATGGATTATATAGTCACACAATTAATACTCATTGGCCATGGAATTATTGTACACCTACCACCTTTTGGATAATCTATTACTCTTCAAGATATGGTGGCATTAACTATGAAAAATCTATATGATCATCACTATATGATAGCGTTATCCAATGAAAAATACCCCATGTATTGTACCATAAAAATAATCATATATCTTTAATTACATGCATAGATAAAAATTAATATAATTCTTCTTGTTTATCCTAGTTTCATATAACATGGTTATTATATTGTAGTTATTATAACCATGTCACTAGAAATATAGATTTTCTGTTATCCTATCACTTTATCTTAGATGGAATTACTATCAATATGCCTGATGTATTCTCAATAATTATTTTTAGTTTTAGATTTTTTGACATCAGACCTAAAATTACAATTTATTTATAGGCCTATGTTTCTTGTATCCCATTAAGTTTATTTTCTATAAGTAATATTTATCATGATTTACAATGAATTGATATATTCTCACTAATAAATGTTCTTTTTTTAGGAGTTATTGATGAATCATGAACTTGAGATAGGTATCATATTTTGAGGAGTTCATGTACTAAGAGAATACATATACCTTTTTTTCCATTCACTTCATCAATTGGAAAGTGATTCATTTTTGACATGATCATCCACCTATTCCAATTCACTAGTAGTTTTATTTAATTTTATATCCTCCTCCACATATTAACGGTGATTCATGTAATTTTTTCAAAAATTCGCGAGTCACTTATATTCCCCACCGGTATAACTATACCTAAAATCAATTTTATTTGATTCAATCTCATGTATGGGGACCCAACCTAGTTCCTAATAAAATGGGATACCACTATTATATGCATTTCACCAACAAATTCTGATGAATTTCATGGAATTAACTATTGAAATGTTAGACCAATATTTATTTTTTTCTTTTTCAACTTTTACCATAAAATAAAAAATTAGTTCTCAACCTATATAAAATGATCATGCTCTGATAATGGTCAAGGAAACCTGTCCAACTTCTTTTCCACATTCCTTTATAATCATGGTATTATCAATTAAACATTTCTCCCTAACACACATCTACCAAATTTTATTTCTGATCCCAAAAATAAACATCTATTAAACACAACTTAGTCACTTTTATTTCATATAATTGTTCCCTATAACCTTTAGGAATATTTTATTATGAAATAAACAAATATTATTAACTATTTTATTTATTTAGTTGTTTTAAGGGATACTTCATATTGTATATTATTTCCATCTCATCATCTTTGTGTATTGCCTCTTCAATGTTTTTGAGTTTTTGTGCTATATTCATGATATTTATCCCACTCTAACCATTTTTGATTCATGTTCTATTCAATCCATGTTTCTTTACAATTCTCATACCTAACATGGATATATGTGTTAATCTCTATATTTCGGCCGGTATGTCATGTCTTTTGTTTTTTCCTTTGTTAAGTCATACCCATTTTTTTTCTAATTTAGCCATATCCTCCACCTCCACTCATGATATAGTGGGTTTTATACCATCAATTACCATTATATTCACATATTCACCACCAAATCGTTATCTTTAGGCAAGGAAGTGTTAAATTTGGTAGTATACTCCCACACCAACTATATCTCCATCTCCTCCTAGGACTGATGCTTCTTTTATTTGAAATATTTGTACTTTATACATGAATGAAACCTCTCATATAGTTACTTTTGACACCTATGCACCTAATTCATCATTATCTCCACCATATTCCACTAATGATATCCTAATTCATTTATGAGAAGTTCTCACAATTTCCTATAGAATTATCTTTTATTTCCATGTATAGTGAGATCACTGAGAGGTGGAGGGAGTGAATCAATGACCTATTATTTCCTTTTATTATTTATTAATTTTAAACCAACCTATGTGATTATTGAATGTATAATAATATAAAAAATATTTCTCCCATCCTTTATCAATAGGTGAAGAAAATAATGTCAAGAACACAAATGATTTACAAGGCATGGAATTGAAAGCCTTCTCTTTTCCATGTTTATGTAATGATACAAGACCTATATTATACAATAAGAATCATTAGAGTATAATCAAGAGCTATATACTAAAATTATTGATACGTAATCTCTGAAAGTACATAATAGAAAATCTCATGAAAGGTATAGTGCCCTGGTGAATACAACACCCTCCTCTTAATAGGTTTATTAAAATGGAATTTCATAGGTTTGATATTTCTTCTAGAGAGATTCTGTTCATCCCCCAAATAGGTCTTTATAATTCCTCCCAATAGTTATTCAAGGGTTATCTAGATATACAACTTTGAATAGATCATTTTATTCTCTTTGTTCAGGTGAAGTCTTTATGTGAACATGTTCTGCTTCAAGTCCTCACATTGCAATATTTAGGAGGATTACCCATCATTACTCCCTATATTTCTTAATGAAAATATCCTAGGGTGAAAGAAGAGTTTCCTATTTCTCTCCCTATTCACAGATTTGAGATATAAAACATGGGTTTGGCCCCATTATTCATCTTTTTTGATATATAAATCTTCCTAGATATAGTTAGATTTTTTACCTCCGTACAAAAAAAATGTTCACCATGATGTCATAATATCTAATATTATCAAAGTTCTAAAACTTTTATTCTTCATAACCATTATATTCTATATTAATTGAATGTTAATATAAATATTGTTTGAATATTATGTTCATTTTTTATAGAGGAAACAACCATTATTTTATAGTACTGTGATTCTATTCATTCAAACTAGTAAATTAATTCAATTTTGAATTCTCATTCAAAATCCTCATTGAAATTGATTGATGTTCCTCCTTCAGAATTGGATTTTTTCTTTCATCAATATCTATGGGATATTTGAATGTCATGATATGTGAATATCAAAAAATACATCTATTTTAATATTTCAAATTCAGTTTAATCATAAATGGAATCATGCACTAATTCTATTTGGTACCTTCTTTATATATCATGTAACTCATCACTGTATCCCAGCATCCTCCTCAGATGGTTCTCTTTTGATCTTGGATTGGATCATAATTATTTAACTTAATTTTGTTGTTTGAATCATTGATGATTATCCAATGCATGGAATAAATTATTCATAATTATTTTGAATTTATTATTTTATATTTCCTCTATAATTTTACAACTCTGCATTCTCATAATGTTTCCAATTGCATGATCCTTATGAAGTATCACATGATGTTTATGGAATGTAACCGAAAAAAATATACAAAAATAATATTTTTTTTAATGGTGACACATAAAAATGTGATTTTTATGAATATTATATATATATAGTTATTAAATCATTCTAACACATATGATGTGTCACACCTCGACATTTTAAGATATATATATTTTTAAATTGAATTTATTTGATAACTTTTTATACACATGAACGTGAGTGTAAATGAAAAATAATATAGTATATATTTATAAAAAAGATGTTAATTTTGTGGTATTAATAGGAATAAAGTCATTTAAAAAAATATTCATTATGATTTTAGATAAAGAAAATACATAAGTAATCAATTTTTAATAAAGTTAGTATACATTTTAAAAATAAATTTTCCTCAAAACTAATATTCCGAAAAAAATAATATAATTAAAATATTCCAGGTTTAGAAAATTCATTTAAAAAAATTAAAATAGTTTTGGAAATAAAACTTTTAAAATTTACCCAGACTGAATTTTTTAGAAATGTTTTAATTTTCAATGAATTGTGAAAAATACTGAAATTTATTGAAAATTTACTTCTTCATTTAAATAATTTTCAAACTTTCATTTATTTTTTTCTTAATTAAAATTACTTCATTTATACTAGGAATAATCTAGTTATGGTAATTGGAATTTATTTTATGTGTATATTTGTGTAAGAACTTTGTATACTTAAGAATTTTTGTTTGTCAAAAGCTGCTTTCAAAAAATATTGTGAGTTAATTTTAAAATAAATTTCAAAAAAATTTAAACAATTAATTTGATAAATAGGATAATATATTTGGAATCAATATTTAAAAAATTTATAATGTCTCACCTTTCATTGTTGGTCATAATGAATAGTAAAAATACTATAAATTTTCATCGTAATGTTTAAATGAGTTTATCAGGGTAAACTAGGATTTAAGGGTAAATTTTACAATTAAAATTTTCTAAATCCTATTATATAAACTTATTTAAACCTCATATAATCACATTATCAAATACCTATCTATATGAAATCTTTTTTGATGGTAATGACTTTATTATATTTTATTCCTTTTGAAATTCCAAGTGTGTCCATCCCCAACTTATAAAAGGGCACCCCTCATTTCTATTATGTAAACTAATTTGAACTTTTCATGTCGACCCAACCATACAATAATCACTTATAAACATACATATACAATAATCGGAGGTTATGGTATTCTTAAAATACCATTCTAAGGGTTCATAATAATGTATCTAAGGGAGGCAAATTGAAGAAGAGGTAATCATCCTACCCAACTTCTTTTGATGCCTATATTCATTTAACTAATATAATTATATTTAATTTATCATTAAATAATATCTTTATTATTATAAAGATATATAATTTTTTTTATAATTATGAAACCACCAAAATAAATAATATTTTTTATAAAATGGGAAGTGAAAGTATTACTTATTTGTATAGGTAGACTACTGCCTCTACACAACGATACAATTCATTTTCCATCACCATATTTCATGGATAGTACATTTGATGGATTTTATGTTTATAAATGATATTAACGAAATAAATATGATTCTGGAATTATAATATCATATCTATATTCTTACCTTCTAATCCATTGGAAAATGATAATGCCGCTCGTGCGCTCATGTGGACTACCACCTATTTGAAATGATGGGATTCATTTTTTGTTTTCACTTACATGTATGGTAATTAGGATAGATATAATTAATATATATGATATATATGATATTATAATGATTTATTAAAGGTGAATTATTACTTATCTTTCTATTGTTCAGTCCTTTGAAATGTTAAAGCAGTGTTCATGTGTACGTATGACTTATCGACTCCATGATCGATGTAATTCATTTTTATATCTCCATCCATTTTTATGGATATATATAATGAATATATATTATATTTAAACAATTTTAACATTATATAGGTGATGTAACAAAGTTTAATGTACAAGAATCTGAACTACTGAACCGAAAATCTCATGAAAAATAAAATAGTTATCACTAGAAAATGATGATTTTAATAATTAATTATTAATAAATGATTTTTAAAATAATATAAGTGGACCATATGTGATATTATAAGAAATTAAATTATTATATTATATAATTATAATAAATTTATGTTAATTATGTAGGATGTTAGAATATATTCAAAGAAAGTGGAACTTTAGGTTAGAGTTTTATGTTACAATCTCATTGTTTAACATGATTATTTATGATGAAGTTTATAATTATGAAATTTCACTACATAAATCTAAATAATCTCATAAATTCATTAATCCTCTAGTTATTATGTGGAATAAATTCTTTCCATTCATTTTCCTCTCTTTAGGAACTCAGTATACTGAAATCATATTTTTAAATAAAATATACTTTATTTCTATCTTTAGTAGAAAAACCTTTCTCTTCTATTTCCATGTTTTCTAAAAATGTTTTAGTATTTTTTTAATATTATCTTATATTTTTTCAATTCAATTTTACCAATTTTTTATTTTTTAGTTTTTTTAAATTAATCATCTAGGTATTTTCTAAATGAGGTACTTCTACTTTTTATTGAAAATGTGTAAGGAATATTTGTTTTAACATACATGACAAAGATGAAATTTCCCACCTTCATAATTTCTCAATTCCTTGAAACATGCATTACTATTTATGAGTTTATTTTTAAATAAAATTTTTTCCTTAATATTTTGGAATATTTTAAAATTTAATTAAATGATTTCAAAGTGAAAAGGTTATTTTCTTCAAGAAATGATCTAGTGATCTTTCAAAAAACATTCATCTATAATAATATCCTTTGATTTTAATTATTCTTTACTAGGTTTATGATCCCATGTAACCGTCAATTTTAATAATTTTTAAATCTCATGATGGTGATGATTTAAGGATAATTCCATGAAACCCATTTCTTTCCCACGAGATAATTAAGTTATGATGAATCATTTATTAAACTTGTTTCTTTTCCATAGGTTATGTTATGATACTATGATGACATAGTTATGAAACCCATATCCATTCCATGAAATATGAAATAATGTTTGTTTTAGGATATTTTTAAAAATATATATAAGATTTAAATTAGGTGATGAGTGATATCATAATTTTATAGACCTCTAATGCCTTGGGTAAAGAGGAATATCACATGAGATAAACTAGACTATAAGTGGATTGGACCTAGTTTAGTAAGAGACTCTGTGCACTGTGATAGTCTTGGTAGTAAACCTTTACTAAAATTGTTGAATGGGGAGTGAATATAATTCCCTATTAATGTATTGTTAGTGATCCTTTACTACTAATGAAATGTTTTTCTATGCTTATGTGTATACCATAAACTTATGTATTATTCCAAGGTTATTAATTCATTGATCATGTTTAATTTCATCATGATTCATGTATTATGGACTACGAAAATTGATTCCATGACTCAATATTATGATCTTTGATATACATGGTATGGTTGTCAAAAGTAAATTTCATGTTATCATAAAACTATTCTAATGTTATGATTAAGTGATCATTGATATATCTATTATTTACACTTACTAGGATTCTGAGCACAACCTTTCTTATGTTTCCTTTCCCTAGGTTATGAATAAAAGTATTACGTATGTTTTTTCTAAGAATGGTGATAGTTATGAAGTAGTTAGTGGGATATTATGTAGTTCAATTAGGAACCCACTATTTATGTTTGTAATGCTCCCTAAGATACTAGAACTATAAAATTATGTCATATATTGTAATATTATGTATTTAATATTCATCTATTAAGATGTGGTATTTATATATCAAAAGTATGGGTTACTACAGTTTACATAAAAGTAATGTTTATTTTCCTTTGGAAAATAGGATGATAAATCTTTAGTAATTACCCTTAAGATAATCCAATGTATAGAAGAACATCCCAATTTATGGTAAATAAAATAGTATGGTTTTCCTAGAAAAACATCCCTGACTAGATACTACAAAAGGATGTGATTTTGGAACAACTATATCAAATGTTAATAACCCTAAAAAGATTTGGTTGAGTATATCATAACTATCACTCTGGTGCATGGTGAGTGTAACCTTACTACACAACTAGTTTGACACTCTCGATGGATATTCATGAGTTGATTCACATTTTCATTATGAACCACTATCAAGGATTTTAATATAAATGACCATGGATGACCTAGGTTAGACCAAATGTGTCATAGGATTAAATAAATGTTTCATGATTTAGAGATAATATAAATTATTTTTCACGAATATGGGGTTTCCCACTATGATTATTGATTCTTACATTTTTTTTTGGTTTTAGTTAATGGATTAAACCCAAAGAAAATGTGATAATGCAGAATTTTTAGAAACTTCAATGATTGTACACCTATGAAACCAAATGTTATGGGTTCTGCAATAAAAAATACCATTTCTATGTTTATGAAACTTTCTTAAGGTATGAATCATTCTAAGCATCCATGAGAGAAAAGGAGTGAAAAACATTATGTTAATTCCTTCATGAGGTGACAAATGCATTCTTTTAGTAAGTCTTAAAATTTTATAGCTTATGATATGTGGATTAATACCATGGAAAATATATTTTTAGTTCTATGGTGTTTAGAGGATGAACCATTTATTTTATACATTTATCATTCAACATGAGAATTAGATCAATAGTGGACTCTTATCATGATCACGAGGCAATATGAAGAAATTGATTCTATATAATGGGGTGACTTTTAATAGATTATTTTTATTTAAGTAATTTCCCCATGTTATTCATAAAAATATAGAGAAGTAATTCCTTGAGAAAAATAAAAAGGATAGTGATTCATTCAATAAATTTCAGAAACATTTTACAAGACATGCGAGGTATGCTTTTGGTATTATCATTTGACCAAATTTTAAGGATAATCGATTCTTCAGCAGCTAAAAAAATTTCTGTGAAGGGAGTTTTCTATAAGGGGATTTAGTAGTTATGAATTTTTTTTTTCAATGTTCTATTGAGGAGGAAATTGAGATTTGAGTTACCCATCAATCTTATAGTTCAGATAAGAAATGAATGATGGAATTAAATTGAAATTACTAAAACAATGAAGAGAAGAAGTTGATATTTACTATGTGTATAAAGTGTAGAAGGAAACATATAGGAAATTATATTAAGGGTACTAGTATCTGTTTTATGAGTGGAAAGAATTCCCATTAGTTAATTGAATACTAAAGTGATGGGAATAAGAAGAAAACTTATGATGGAGAAAAATCACCATAGAATGAATCACCTATAGAATAGTGTTTGAAATTCAAAGGGTATGGGAATTATTCATACATGTTCTCAAATTTTAATGTTAATAATTATGATTGACATCAGCAACCACTCAATCCTAGAGAAAGTAGTAAATATAATAAGATAACCATTTTTGATGTGGTTAACAATGTGGTCAAAGGTACACTAACCATCAACTCTAGAACTACTAATGTCTTTTTTGAATAATTATCCAACCAATATTTTATATATGAAGAATTTTATAAGGGTATAAAAATACCATATCAATGATTATATGTTGAATTAAAATTAAAAACCCCTAATTATTTGGTGATCACATCTCTTATTTATGATTTTTTCTCCAGTTGAAATTTATGAAAATGAAATTTCTTATTCTCCATCTAGTTTAAATGGATGTTATATTAGGAATGTATTTGATTCATTTAAATAAATCCAACATAAAATATGGAGTAAGGGAAGTCACACATGATATTATGGACTAACTTATGACTTTCTATTAGTGTGAAAATAAATATGTTATTTCGATGAAAATCACATCCATTATATGGGTATTGATTCTTATTCATAATTGGTGTTTATCTCTAATGGTTGGGGAACAAATAGACATAGAATATATTCCTATTTTAGGAGTTTTTATGTATTTTTTGAAGAGTTATATAGTCTTCCATCGAATCATGATGTTGAGTTTTCAATAGAACTCATACATGGTGTTACACCTATTTGAAAGACTCCAAATGGTATAACACCAATTGATTTCTAGGAATTTGTGAAGAAAATTCAGTAGATTATTGAACAGGGATACATTAAACCAAGTGAATAACCATGGTGTGTAAATGTACTTTTTTTAATAGTAAATTTGGATCAATGAAAATATATATTGATTATCAATAACATAACAAGATCACTATCAAGAACAAGTATCCTTTACCTCATACTGATGACTTGTTTGATCAACTATACAGAGATCAATACATTTTCAAGATTTACCTTAATTCTAGATATCATCAATTGAGGGTCAAGAAAGAGTATATACCCAATATAACATTTGAATAAGGTTTGGACATAACAGATTTGTAGTGATGCTAGCTGGTCTTACGGATTCCCTAACTATCTACATGGATTTAATGAATAGTGTATTTGTAGATTACATTGATTATTTTTTGGTATTATTTATATAAAATATTCTTATACATTAGATGAGTGAGAAATAACATTAAAATCACTTCACGATTGTATTGAATAAACTATTTAAGGTGAATTGGTATGATTGTTTTTTGAAATTTGAATTTAGTCTATAGAAAGTTTCATTTTTGGGTCATAAAATCTATAGATATGGTATATCGATTGGTCCATAAAATATAGAAGTTATTAAAAATTGAACTAGACAAACCACGGTGACTAATGTTAGTATTTTTCGTGGGTTTTCAAGATATTTTTGAGTCTTTGTGGAGAATTTCTTATGGCTATCTAATCCACTAACCATGTTATCTCGGAAGGGAGAAAAGTTCCTTTGGACCAATGAATGTGATTAAAATTTCATGGAACTAATGGGAAGGATAGTGAGTGAACATATTCTTATAATACACTGAAATGGGGAATGGTTTGTGGTATATAGTGAAGTATCAAAGAAGGGATTAGGATGAATCCTCTTTCAAAATGATATGGTGACAACTTATGCCACACAAAAATTGAATTTTCATGATAAAAATTACCCAACTCTAGATTTAAAGTTAGATGTGATAATGTTCACATTAATGATATAAAGGAATAATATTTACAATGAAATAAGTGATATTTATTTTGATCATAAATGTTTAAAGTATATATTCACTCAGAAAGGTTTAAATATCCCCAAATAATAATGGTTATAAATGATTAAATATTATGACTACTCAATACATTAATACCCTAGGAAAGTGAAAAAGGTATATGATTATTTGAGTCAAAAATATAATGATAGATAATCTATGATGAGGATCACAAAATATCCAATATTTCTTGATTTTTATACAATAGACCTTTATATCTTGAATGAAGGTGGAAAATTTTATCTTTCTAAAATGAGTGTTCAAACATCTATCCACGTGAGGATGAAATAGGAACAATAACAAGATGTAAAACTATTTAATAAGGATATAAATATTTGTTAGTTTAACCTTTATTGTGATGTAATGATAAAGTTTAGAAACCGTGTTTGTGTCCATTAAATACCATAATTGAAGAAGGAGATCTTGAAAGATGCTAATATTTCACCACTCTCTATTAATCATGGAAGTAAATAGATGTATAGAGATATGAAAGAATATTTTTGGAGGGACAAAATTAATAGAGATATTGTAGAGTATGCATCTCATTTCATAGTAAATCATCAAGTTATGAATAAGATATTGTAGTCTTAGGGGATATTACAATTATTACCCCTACTATAATGGAAATAGGAAAACAACACCATTGATTTTTTCATTAAAATACACAAAATATATAAAGGAAAATATTATATTTGGTTTTTTAGACCACCTTAAAAAGATAAAACACTTCATTACCATTAGAGATTTCATTATCTTCAAAAAAATTACAATATATACAATAATAATGTTTTAAGGTTTAATGGAGTACTACATTTCATTGTATCTAATATGGGTACAAGGTTTAACTAGAATTTAAATAAAATTATTTAGTATAATACGAATAAAAAAATGTGTTTTAGAACTTCTTATCATCCTTATATAGAAGGCAGGTCTGATAGAATCCTTCATTCCATAGAGAATATGTTGTTGTAATGTTCTATGAATTTTGAAGGTGGTTGAGATCAACACCTTCTTCTAGTTGAGTTTTCATACAAAAATATATTTCAATAAAACATTAAAATGGATCCTCATAAAGTACTTTATATAAATAAGTTTATAACTAAAACATGATGTTATTAAGTTATAGAAAGAAAGCTACTGGGAGGCAAGCTAGATAAGGAAATGGTCAATAGCATATCATGTCAACTCAAAATTGACAGAAAATTTATTTTGAGAATTGTAAGATAAATCTATAATGTTTCGTTGGTGAGAAGGTGTTATTATTAATTTCTCCACAGAATAAGGTTATGATATTTATAACGAAAGTAAATCTAATCCCAAGGTATTTTGGAACCTTTAATATTCTTGATAGATTAGGCATAATAGCTTATCATTTTTCACTTCTACAGATCATAAATCAAGTTCATGATGTGTTCTATGTATCTATCAGGAGGAAGTACATACCTTATCTATCACATGTGTTGAAATAAAAGGTTGTACTACTTGATCATTAGCTTTCATATAAAAAAATGTATTATAAATCTTGGATCTTAGTGAAAAATTACAAGGAACCCAACTACCCACATAGTTAAAGTTCTCTGAAAGATTTAGAAATTCAAGGAAGCAATATAGAAACTGAAGGATGTGATGAAAAAAAGATATCTTAATTTATATTTGCCATAGTAATTTAATTTCTAGGTAAAAATTCATTTTAATAGTAAAAACTTTAACTCACTAATATTTTATGGTACATATTTTTTTTATAAAAATTGAATTTATTTGATAGCTTGCGATACACCTTGAGTCTAAATGAACTGTTATATAAAATACCATTATAATATATCGTTTAAATTGGTGGTATAAATAGTAATAACCCCATTTTCAAAAATATTTAAAGGTTTTAGATTAATTAAATACATAGTTACTCAATTATTTTAAAAGTCATTATATGTTTCAAAAATATAAATTTCCTCATAAAAGGTTTTATAAGATGAAAATATGACCAACTATTTCAAATTTTAGAAAATTTATTTTAAAAAATGAAATAAATTTTTTAAAATAAACATTTAACCATTAATATAGAGTGCTTTTTTGGTGAATTTTATAAAAATATTCATTTTTAGTGAATAGTGAAAATATTGTTTTTTGTTGATTTTTTTATTTCAAAGAATTTACAATGTTACATTTTGTTTTAAAGTGGATTTAAAAGTAAAATTAGTTCATTTATATTATTAGTAATCTAATTATGGTTATTGAAATTAATATTATGTGTATTTGTTTTATAAAAACCTTGTATATGTAAGAAATCATTTTATCTAGAAATTTTTTTTCATCACGTTTTGAGATTTTATTACAAAATTAAATTCTAAAACCTTTAGAGGTTAAATTTGATAAAATTAATTCTATATTTAGAATAAAAATTTATAAATTTCTAATTTTTTCCACTTTCATTTTTTCTCACAATAAATAGAAAAAATAGTAAACAATATTCACCGAGGTTAAGGTTTGAACGGGTTTACCATGGGTTGGGTTAAACAGTGAGATAAGGGTAAAGTTTTTACATAGATTTGTCCATATAAAATTTTATAGGAATAGTTAAACCTGATAACATAACACCTTCAAATATACGTCCAATTGGAATAATTTCTCTTAAGAATAACTATTATATTTTATTCTTTTATGAAACTACATATGAGTCATATCCCTCACTAATAAAAGGACTCCCTTTATTTCTATTATTTAAATAAATTTGAGTAATATAGATTAATAAAATCGTACCCAACTATATATTATAATTCCCTATCCATGAATTTTATGTTTTTTTAGTCTTAAAATACCATTTTGAGGGTCCTTAGAAAGGATCTAAGGGAGGCCAACCAAAGGAGAGGTAATCATCCTACCCGCCCTATTTCAATTTATTTCTTCTTATACCACCTATAATTATATTTTATTCAATATAAAATAATAACTATAGGATTATAAATAATATAAAATGTTTATATGATTATATAACCACCAATATCCACAGTTTACCATCAAATTGGATGTGAAATTATCACTCATGCGTACTTGTGGACTACCACCTCCACATAATGATATAAATAATTTTCCATTACCAATATTCATGGTTTATTTTTATGATGGGTTTAATGATTATGAATTATATTCATTAAATATTTATTTTTTTAATATTATAATATATTATCCAACTTCATACCTTTCAATCCTTTGGAAAATGATAATGTTGCTCGTGTCTACATGTGAACTACCACCTCTATGAAGCGATGTGATTCGTTTTTCATTTATTATTAAATGGATGGTTATAAGGATATATTTAATGAATATTTATTTTATAAATTATATAATAATTAGTATATCAATGTTAATTATTATTTTTATTTCTTTAATTCAATCCATCAAAAATTGAAATAGAGTTCTTTCATATGTATGGCTTATCGTCTCCCTGAACAATGTAATTTATTTTTCTATCTCTATCCATTATGGATGACTCAAAATATATATATATAATAAATATATATGATAATAAAATCATTTTTAACATTTTGGATATGATGGAACCATAATCAATGTATAAGGATTGGAACTACCGAACTGAAATTATCATGAAAAACAGAACATTTTTCACCGAAAAATTATGATTTTAATAAATAAATTTTAATAAATAGCTGAAAAAATGTTAAAAGTGAATCACATATGATATTATAATAATGTAAATTATTCTGTTATATAAGCAAACTAAATTAAAAAAAATTTATAAAGGAGGTTATAGTATTTTCAAATAAAGTGGAACTTGGGTTAAGGGTTTTATGTTATAATCACATAATTTATCGGGATTATTTATGATCATGTTTAAAATGATTAAATTTAGTGATTAACCTATCAATAATATCATTAATATTCTTATAATTTAGTTTTTTCTATAGAATATGTTTTTCCTTTAATTTTCCTCTCTTTATGAACTCAATATATCAGAATACGTTTTTTATGGAAAATCAACATTATTTCCTTATTCGGTCAAAAAAACTTTATATTATTTTTCCATGTTTTCTAAAGATGTATTCAAGAATTTTTACTATTATACTATAATTTTTAATGTAATTTTAACATATGTTTTATTTTTTTAAAATGGTTTTAATGTAATTTTTATTTTTTTTCACAATGCGTTAATTTTTTATTTTAACCAAAAATGTTAAATTAATATTTATTTTAACTTACATGAAATTAATGAAATTTTTTGTCATTATGACTGATCAACAATTTAAATATTACTTTACTAATTTCCATGATTATTTTGAAATAAAACATTTTCCATGATATATTATAATATTTTTTATTTTAAATAAGAGTTTTCAATGTGAAAAGGTTATTTTCCCCTAGAAATGTTCGAGTGATCTTATAAAAGAATTTTTATTATACAATGAAATATTTAGATGTTAATTATGATTTACTATGGTCATTATCTAATGATAACATCAATTTTAATTATTTGTATGGATTATGATGATGATTAATTTAGGATGACTCTTTGAAACCAGTTTCTTTCTCATGATTTAATTATGTTATGATGAAATATATATGAAACCTATTACATTTCCATGAATTCTTCTATGATGCTATGATGAAATGTTTATGAAATCCATTTATTTTCCATAATAGGATCTATTTGATCACTGAGATCAGTAGAGTTGAATTATTTTTCCTTTTTTTATAATTTCTATCACAAGAAACAATATTTTCCTCATTTTAAGGAGTTATAACTTTGCTGAAAAGAATAACATAAGCATATTCCATAAGAAAACAATAATTTAAAGTTTTCAATACATAGTAATAGTAATTAGTACTTGTAATAGTTTAAAAATAATCCAATACACCACAATACACTTGAAAAATATCCATTTTATGTGGTTACAATAAGAAAAGAATATCCTTACACTTGTGTTTTACTATTATCAATACCACAATGAATGTGATTCATAAAAAAATGATGTAAAAATTTTTTTATAAAAAATTTATAAAAATTCAGTAAGAGGAATGTAATTTTTTCAATATTCTTCTTGTACTTAATATCTTTTTAACTTCTTTAATTTTTTTTATTCACTTTATTACCCTACAACAGGTAAGTAATTCTTCAGCCAGTTAGCTATCAGTTTTATATGTTTATTTGGAAAGTACAATTGAAATGTTTTTCTAGAATGTTCATACAGTTCCCACTTAAAAACACTTCTACATACTTACAAATATTTTTTACAATTCCAACTTCTTCTTCAACATAGACCAATATATTCCTTCATTAAAAATATCCTTTTCAATATTTGGAATAAAATAGTTCATTTGGTATCTCTCCTTGAAGCTAATTATGCAGCAATTTATCTTTTTCGCATGTGAAAAGTACCCAAAAATGTAGTAATACTAGCACTATTTATCTAGAAATGTTTAAGATGTAATCCAGAGGAATCCCACTTTGAATTCCTACTAAATGAAAACATAAAATTCAAAACTACTGCTCAAGAAAATTCATTGAAATCTAATTTGAAATTTTAGATTATTCTTGAATGCAGACAAGAAAATGTAGTTACTTCACTCTTATTAAAATTTCCTTAAAACTCTATGAGAATCATTATTTTTTCCCATTATATTTGGGACATTAAAATAATATATCATCATTGTCACTTTTTATATCTTTTTGAAAACTTCAGAAAGAAATTTTGAACTAACAAGAATATAAAACCATTAATTTTTTTTTGGTAAGACACTTTGTAAAAAACTTTTCTATTTAGTAAAAAAATCCATCCAATTATTCCTTACTAAAACTTCATAATAATTTAATATATGACTTTCCAATATGATTCCTTTATTTGATGATTTTCATCAAAACCCATGTCTATTTTAATTATATTCCATCCTCTGTCTAATGATCATTTACAAAAAAAGTTTTCCAATTGTTCATAATTAAATTCATTTTCATAAATTCATAAATAATTTCTGATAGATGTTGGTCAAAAAAATTTGACCAATAGAAATCCTATGATTTTTTTATTAGACTTCATATGATTTAATTTCATCCAATGAATTTGTTTGATTGGATTTTACCTATAAAAATTCCATAGTATATCCCTTTGAGAGTAATTAAATTTAATAACAATACTAGACTTCAAAAATTATACATAAAAAAATTCATACTTCTTAAAACTTCCAAAATTAGTACACTTAAAACTAAATTTTTTCATATAAATCCTTTTTATGATTCTATTTGGTTGTTATTTTTTTTCGAACATCATAATAGGTAATTTTTACACCAGAACAAGTTTATCCTCCATTAAACTAAACTCTTGGATCATAAGACACTTTGAGAAAAATTATTTTGGAAACATTTATAACAAAAACGTATCTGCATATTTATTCACCAAAAATTTCATTCAATAGAAATTTTTACATCTAATGGATTTATATTGGTAGAAAACCGAACCATATTATTCCTATGGTCTTTCTCTATCTCATGTTCTCTCTTCATCTGATCACCTTTGTTTTAAATCTCACAAAATCTTGGCGATTTATATATTCAAAAAAGTTACATTTATAAACATTGATTAACAAAATAAAAAACCTTGGGAAAATTTATTATGTCTACTATAGTATTTACTTATGTAGAAAATTTAACAAATATCCACAATATTAGTACTAACATTCCCACCCTTTTTATTTTATTATCATCTAAGGAAAATAAATCACTAAAACATTATAAGTTAAAAAGTGGATCAGTTATCCAACAATATGAGGCTATGAATTTGTTATCCAATAATTATAATCCTACATGAGTGAAATTGATTTAGTAAATAAGTATAATTAAACAAAAATTCCATTCCATCCATAAGCAGTGACTTTATAATCATTTTCCTCACACTTCTTATTCAACATGAAACTTTCATCACAACAAATTTCCTTCATCCACTTCAATAAATAGGTAAATTAGGTCACACATGATGAAATCACCACATACCATTTTACAAAACCCCCTAAATATATGTTTTCCCTAAAATGTTAATCACAATGAAATTTAAATTTTCAGGATAATTTTTGTTTCACCCAGTAGATAATAATTTCTGAATAAAATATGGATAGTGGACTGGTTTATATACATTAGACGTAAATAGAGGAAGGTATAATTCCCATTAAAAACCTCATCTTATGAAATTTTTTGTTCAGAAGTGGTTTTGAAAAGGCATCTCCATCTTTCTTCGTCATAGGGACAAACTCCACCCACAGTTCATTATTTTATACATTCTCTTTGATAAAGTGTTATTTTATTGAAAAATTCTTTGATTTATAATGTTTCATTGGGTTCAGTGATATTTATAAAACACAAATTATCAAATCCCAGAAGAATGAGAAACTTCATATCAACAAACACATCTTCCAACTTTGTCTTCATACATATAAGTTCTGTTTCATCTTTAGTTACAATAATATACTTAGCTTTAATTATACTGATAATTACTAAATTTTGTTTCATTTAATTCCAAGTAACACATCTTTATATTATGAAAAATAGTCCACCAAATTTATATTTTCTGTCATCAATACATCCTTCCCAATCATCATTTATATAACCAAACAAATAAATCTTTCCTTTGATTTCATATTTCATCCCAAGATCTGTTATGTCTGTGATATATCTAAGACTTAGTTTTCCTTCCATGAGATTAGATTATATAGGATCACTTTGGTATTTCAAAAAAAAAGTGTAACAATATACAACTATATCTATCCTTGAATCTATTAGATATAAAAAAATTCCCACCAAAATTTTAAATTTTTTAGGATCTACGTCCTTTCTTTCACCATCTTTTGAATACTTCGTTTCCACTATTACTGGTGTGGAAACTAGTTTTGAGTTTTCCATGAAAAACTTACCTAGATGTTACTTATCATTCTTATATTGGGATATGAAAATATATTTCTCCCTTTTTGAGATTTTTATGCCAGGAAAATATTTCATTTCTCCCCACACAGACATCCAAATGCTTCAACATCTCCTTAATGTTTTTTTCATATGTTTTTCCACGACCCGAACCTACCCAGGATCGAGCCGCAACTACCCCAAGCCCGCCTCCATAGGATAGGGGCTGACGACCAGTGCCGAAGGAACAACTACTCGGGGAGGCCTTTTCCTAAGTACCTGTACACACACACGCAGCACACTCAATGCAAAAGTGTAGAGTAAAAAAGAAAAGAAAAGTACCAACTACTATAAATAAACCTCAATGTGCATCGACCTCTAAAAGTACAAAGTAAAAGCTGAAGGTAAACTGAAAAGAAAACGTGAAAAACACTGACCAACCAAAAAGTGACATAACCCGGAAACATGTAAACAAAAGCAAACACCTGGGAGAGTCCCACACCTGGAACCCGACTACGACCACCGCACACGGTCCAAGTTCCCGAACTCCTAAGCTCCGCTGAAGTCATGACCAAACTGTCCGTCGTCTACAGGGGCACACCAATTGTGGTTAAATCCCAAGCAGGGGTGGGTATAAAAATACTCCATAGGATACCCCGAAGGCTCGAGGGAGCAACAAAGGAGGTACCGAAGGGTGAGTAGTAGATCGAACAGGGAATAGTAAAGGAATACAACAAGGAGTGCAGTAGAGTACCAGTAGAGAGAGTCCAGCTCAACCCAACAAGAGAATGGAAGTAGACTCGTCCAAACCCAAGGAGCTAAAAATGGGGAGAAGATGAAATTCTCGTCGAGTCTTCGCTACCTATAGCAGGAGAGTAGACTTGTCCACCCACGAGAAGCTGGACATGGAAAGAACGTGGCATACCCCGCACGTCTTTGCCTCTCTTGGAAGGAGAGTAACAAAAACCCAAGAAGTGGGTACTGGAACAAGGTATATACATATACATATGCTCAAACAAGAAGCTTGAACAAGATCGTAAGGGGATCTCCATATTGTAGCTCAGCCCAAGAAAGTGAGTAACCAACAGTCCCAGAAATAAACCACCATCGATGCCCAGTATCCCGCACATCTACCCTGAACTGCAAGTCAAGGGGATCAAATCACCACACCTCGATACTATCTACTTTGGGTGGCACTGACTCGCCCTCACGGTTTTACTTCGCATCACAAGGACGCATCTCGGTGGGGGAAAGCTCCCCTCATACATGAGAGTTATGGAGAAAGTCAAACCACACCACGTCACTGCCCTGCAGTTGAGAGGTCTCCTCAAAGTCAATGATGTCACATCACTGACCTGTACAATATAAGGGTCCTGTTCTGGTAGTCACGAAGGAAAGCCAAAGACTATCCTAGTAGAAAAGACTGAGTCTGAAATGCCAACAACTGACCCACTGCCCAGCCCTGCTGGAGGGTAAATCATAATAAGATATCGGGTGGCCCACTGCCCAGCCCTGCTGGAGGGTAAACCCTAATACATCATCAGGAGACCCACTGCCCAGCCCTACTGGAGGGTAAACCTCGAAAAATTTGACAGGCGACCCACGGTCTAGCCCTACTGGAGGGTAGACCTGGAACAAGACGACGAGCGACCCACTGCCCAGCCCTGCTGGAGGGTAGACCCCTAAGAGTCGTCAGGTGACCCACTGCCCAGTCTCTACTGCAGGGTAAACCCTAGGAGTGTCGTCGGGTGACCGACTGCCCAGTCTCTGCTAGAGGGTAAACCCTAAGAGTGTTAGTGAGAAATCCACTTCCCAGTCTCTACTGGAGGCTAAACACGAAGAAGTCGATGAGAAACCCACTGCCCAGTCTTTGCTGGAGGGTAAACCCAGAACTGCTCTGGCTATCCCTACTGTATGGTACAACACTGGCCAACAGAACTTAGAGTGGGTATCGCACCACCACCCAACTCCAGAACAAAACCATGGCAAACCACTCAACCCTGTTGGACTAAACCATCACCAACATGAGGACCCTCTATGTCGTGAGATGTCAAAGGTACGTAAAGCAGAACACGACACACACATGGGGCCCACACGATGTGTGGCCCCAACTAATCTCCCAACCAAGAACAAAAGTTCTCAGGCACGTACTACATCATGTACCTCCAAGCATTCCCGTATACTCCCAGAGTATACCACATCTCCAGCCCAAAGGCTAACATGCACACGACACTCAACGTCAACAAGAAGGGTGTAAACATAAAAACTCCAACTTGCCACCTCAACGGTTGTGGAACAGCCAACCACCTTTCTTCAAACACCAACATCACTCTCCCATGAGTGAACGCGATCACACGCTAAGGGTTCTCTACAAACACCGCAGGAAGAACCACCAGATGCACACCTTTCATATTTACACATTTAATAAGATCATGCAAGAGGCTCCACACGCTTGAACAGATTACACCATTGTAATCCTTGTGAAAAAACACGTGAGATAGACAACTTACTCGCCTCAAATGGATATCCGGCGGAAAAGTCACCAACACCGCCTTACGCCCGAATGGCGTCCCGTGATCCTAAGCCTCGGCCCCAAATATAGCTGGGCGCATTGCACCATTGAAATCCCATCGGGAAAACACGTCAAAAGGACTACTCTCTTGAGTGGAACAAATATCCGGAGAAAAAGATGCGTTCCGACATACCGAACATGAGCATTGCTGCATGGGACCCGCAACCCGGTCCCGAATCACAACGAATGGATCGCATCGTTGTGGTCCTCTCGAAAAAGTACACAAGTTTGACTAATCACTTGTACAAAACGGACACCCAATGATAAAGCTGGAAATCACCGCCAACTCTCGAAACGGCCCTCATGGGGCCCGCACCATCTTGAAAAAAATTAAAGTGGGCGGACTACACCATTGAAATGCCCTCGAAAAAACACCCATGATCAACTACTCGCACGCCCCAAATGGGAATCCAGTGAAAAAGATGCAAAAAGCTGCGTGCAGCTCAAAATATGGCCCGTGGGGACCATGCCACAACTCCGGTTCTGATGCCCAAAACCACATTGGAAATCTCCGGCTCAATGCCAGGGTCGCAACGCCACTAACAGTGCTCAATTCGGACATCGGATGTATCCACGCCTCCCAAGACAGGAATCCTCGGAAAAATGTCAACCCTCTTAAAGGCATATCACGCCTCCGATGCCCCCTGTTTTGGGAATTAAAACCCCAAAAACCATCTCAAAAGTTTCACCTCGTTTCAAGGAACGCGTCACCGCTGACAGCTCACGAATCCGACACCCAATTCGAATTTTAGGGGTGTTTAAACAAAATTTTAAGGACGAGAATGGGTGGGCCGGGCAGGTTTGGCCGGCCCACCACGCTTGAACCGGCCCGCGGTTCGCACGGGCCGGCTGCCTCACCTGGACCGGCTGGGCCCGGTCCGGTTCTGTTTGCACAGGACCCGCTGTACGCGGGTACTTGTCCTTCAGCCGGGGATCAAAGACATCGGTCTTCTCCTGCAACGACTGGCCAAAGCCGGTCCTCCCTAGTGTCGCCGCCCCGTAGGCACTTGCTGTCGATGACCCTGCGACCCAGCGCTCCGCCGTCCGCATCCACAACCACCTCCAAGATCCCCGCTCGCGCTGCGCGCTTCCGCCGCGCTCTGCTGCCGAGGAGCCGGCCGACCACCCCGCTGCCGAGCAGCCGAAGGCCACTGCCGCCTGGGAGACCCTTGCTTGACCGCCGACGCTCCGCCGACCACCTCCGCTCGACCTCGTTGCCGCCTACTCTGCTCGACCATGATTCCGATGCCCCCCACCTCACCTGGCCGCTGTGAACCATCGCCAGACCGCCGTCGGAATCCGCAAAACCCACAAGCTTCGACGAACGACGGTGATATCTTCTGAACCCGGATTTCAAATCCGTAACAAGTATTTGAAAGATAATAAAATATACTGCGCATTCATGTGTTTTGTTCGAAGATCAAACAATAATTCAACACATGTTTATGGTTAAAAAGTGGTGCGGAAATTAAAAATCCAAAACGCACGATTCTACCTCGTGGGCGTTGCCCGACGCTTGTCATCGATCCGCACCCCGCCGGAGCCGCACTCACCTTAGAGGAAGAGAGGGGATCTCGAGCTTGAGGTTGAGAGCTCCATGGTTGGGAGCTCCTTCCTCCAGGAGGTGCAATGTGAGGTGAGGGGAGAGGTTAAAGTTTAAATAAAGAAAACTTAATTAAAAAAAAATTAATTAATTAAACCCCCAATTTAACCCGCATCCGAAACTCTTGGCGGGGTCAAGATTAAACCTCCCCTAGGGTAAAAACCACTCCATGAGCATAATGGATATCTCATAATTTTAATCCAAGGCTCCGTTCAAAAGTTATTAAACTCAACGCCTGTGGCCGTCAAATTACGAAAACGCCTTTGGAGCCAATTTTCACTGAAGACCCACGCCCGCGAAACATACACCCCTCCTAGGGTAAACAACATGCTCCGGACTCAACGGTGCCATCAGTTTTCCAATACGATCAACCATTTAAGATATTATTGAGTTAATCCATTAAGGAGATAAATTAATTATTTAATTTATCCATTTTACGTTCCGAAAGCGAGCGAGGGGTCCAAACGCCCCATGCCGACATGGTTTATGTCGTTCCTAGGGAAAAAACCCCATTTCGGACCCATCCGTACACTCATATTTCTGATCCGAAACACCATTTAAGAGTTATACCATTTATTTGGCATGCCCAGTGTGAATGGACTGAAAATTAATTCTAGCCACACCGGGGCTTGGAATCACACGCCGTCTGAAGGCGCTGCTCTGTAATAATATCGAGAATATTCCGAAGTCTTTTATAGAAAAAACTGGGTTCATACATCATTCCATACTTTAATATTTTCATCTCTGAAAAGAAAAATTAGGGAACAACTCAGGGTACTAAGCCCACGCCTGGCTCTCTCGTACCCAGAAGAACACTTGCACAGTCCCGCATCACCACACATAGAACAACGGATTTGATATATTCACACGAGGTCTGCCATTGCCGATGATGTGCATAAGAGCACACACACATCTCCTCAGGTGAGTCACGCGGGAGATTTCGTGCACCCACTCAAAACCCTGGGCTTAGGGCAAGGCGGTAGGGAACCTCGCCATCTCTTTGCACGGTCTCAAATGGCCCGAAGGCTCTTGGGGGTAGCTCACCTCCCCGATTGAACCCTTACGTCGCATGCTGCAACCGGAATCACCGCTTGGACCTAGGACAAAGTCTGATGATTACCTCCTTCGGAATATCCAAATGGTGAAACAACCAAGGATATCTGGTTACGCTAGGTTTCATAGTCGATGTATCGCAACCAAGACTCTCTTACGCACTCGAAGAGTGAAGGAGTCAACACCACCGACTAAAGAAAAAGGTCCCCCGCCTTTTTACCTTACCAACACAGGGTTACACCGACACCCCGCGTCGGCCTAGTAACACCTCAAACAAAGAGCAGGGAGAAAAATCATTTCACACACAGAGTCTAACAATTCTACTGCAAAAAGTAGAAGAGCTGTAGAGAGTACCTCTTGCCACCTCATGCTCTGCAGGATCGTAGACATCTAAAGCTTGCGGCTATCCACGGTCCCAACTGTCAGCTCCCGGAGCTTGACTTGGACTGCCTAGTGGTGAGGGGAAGACCTTGTAAAGGTATCCCCCACTACAAGTTCCTCCCGCTTCTCTGATAGCACCACCTTTCTGGGTACTACTCCGATCACGACACTGCCTCCATCATGGTGGTGCACCTACTGCCTTCCCAAAGCTCTCTGCATCCCTAGTCGGGCTGTCCCACGCCAGGTGACCTTTCCCATCACAAGCATAGCACCGATGCTCTCTAGGCCGCACTGGTGCCCTACAACGCCACTGTGGTGTACGACCACGCCCCTGAGTCCGGTTATCGGAAAGACACCTGCGTCGAGGTTCTTCTTACCGACGCCTGGTATTTGTGGATGACGTCTCGGCTCCATTGTGCCTGCTGCCACCACCAACTATAGAACGTGACAGGAAGCTCTCGGTCACCAGCGCCTGCTCTAGCACCCCGACATAAGTGGGAATTCCCAAGGGTATTATGATAACATGAATCTCTCGGCAGAGACCCTGCTCAAACTTCTGCGCTCGGATGTTTTCGTCATGGACCATGTCCTGGTAAAAGCGTGCATGGTCTAAGAAACTATCCGCGTACTCGGCCATCGCCATCCCTCCTTGATGAAACTGCAGGAGCTTCTGAATCCGAACAGAGCGTAAGTGGTAGGGGAAAAAATCCTCATGAAATAACAACTAAAAGTCTCCTGAAGAAAGCGAAGACTCGTCAAGAAACTGAGTAACCAGACTCCACCAACTCCAAGCTGGTTCACGGAAAAGGTTGGTAGCCAAAGACACTATAAGATCATCCAACATATGCTCAAGCCTGAAAAGGTGAACCACTATCTCGAGAAAAACCTCTAATTCCGAGGTTCTGTCTCACTAGTGAACCTCAGCAGTCTCTACCGCTGGAAATAACAGTGCGCGCTCAACCTGCGCTCAAGCCCCGTCTGCTCTGCTGAAGATGTCAGCTACTCACCAGGTGGGGGTGCTGCTACTGGACCACCCGGAGGAAGGGGATCACATGATGGGTTCTAGACTGAGGCCTCGTAGCTTACAGGGTCATCGTTACGAACCAAAGCTGGTATCCTGGCATGTTGTCTTCACGGAGACATCCTGAATGTTATCAAGGTGTGCCGCGGTCAGATGAGCACATATGTATATAACAGTCACAGTAATGGGGAGGTGAATCAAGAAGGAAAATCAAAGACTCAAGCCTATATGATGAACAAACAAATTTCTCCCTGCAATGAGTGTCTCAACATGCTGAGTCGACAAGCGGGTTATCAGGGTCCATGTGAATGGATACATCGGCTTCCCTACTATCACTGGACTCCCTGGCCTGAGAGCTGCTCTCGAGACATGCTAACATTGTTTCCCTATATCCCAACCAATTCCTTTTTAGGGACGTCCGCGCAACATCCCAAGGAACGATCCACCTCTGATACCACTTTGTCACGACCTGACCCTACCCGGGCTCGAGCCGCAACTACCCCAAGTCACCTTCATAGGCCAGGGGCTGGCGACCAGTGCCGAAGGCAGAATAACTCAGGGAGGCCTTTGCCTAAGTACCTATACACACACACACGCAACACACTCAATGAAAAAGTGAAGAGTAAAAAAGAAAAGAAAAGTAACAAATGGTATAAATAAAACACAATGTGCATCGACCTCTAAAAGTACAAAGCAAAAGTTAAAGGTAAAATGAAAAAAGGGAAAAAATACGCACTGAACCAAAAAGTTCCAAAACCCGACAATAGTTAAGAAAAATCAAACACCTGAGAGAGTCCCACACCTGGAACCCGACTACGACCATTGCACGTGGTCCAAGCTCTCAAACTCCTAAGCTCTACTGATGTCACGACCAACCTGTTCATCATCTGCAAGTGCACACCAAGTGTGGGAAAATCCCAAACAGGGGTGAGTATAAAAATACCCAGTAGGATACCCTGAAGGCTTGAGGGAGAAACAAAGGAGGTACTGAAGGGTGAGCAGTAGATCGAACAGGAAATAGTGAAGGAATACAATAAGGACTATAGTAGAGTACCGGTAGAGAGATTCCATCTCAACCCATTAAGAGAAAGGAATTAGACTTGTCCAAACACAAGGAACTAGAAATGGTGAAAATATGAACTTATCATCGAGTCTTCGCTACCTATAGCAGGAGATTAGACATGTCCAACCACGAGAATCTAGACACGGAAAGCACATGGCATACCCCACGCGTCTTCGCCTCTCTTGGAAGGAGAGTAACAAAAATCCAAGATGTGGGTACTGGAACAATGTATATAAATATCCATATTCTCAAACAAGAATCCTGAACAGGATCGTAAGGGGATATCCATCCCGTAGGTCAGCCCAAGAAAGTGAGTATCCAACAATACCAGAAGTAAACCACCATCGATACCCAGTATCCTGCACATATTCGTCGAACTACAAGTCAAGGGGCTCAAATCACCGCACCTTGATACTATCCGCTTTGGGGGGCACTGACTCGCCCTCATGGTTTTTGGTCATGTCACAAGGACCCATCTCGGTGGGGGAAAGCACCCCTCGTACTTGAGAGTTTTGGGGAAAGTCAAAACACACCTCATAACTGCCCTGAAGTTGAGATGTCTCCTCAAAGTCAAAGCTATCACATCACTGACCCGTACAATATAAGGGTCCCGTTCCAGTAGTCATGGAGGAAAGCAACAGACTAGAGTAGTAGAAAGGACTGAGTCTAAAATGCCAACAGGTGACCCACTGGCCAACTATGCTGGAGGGTAAATCATAATAAGATATCAGGTTACCCACTGCCCAACCTTGATGGAGGGTAAACCCTAATACATCATCAAGTGACCCACTGCCCTACCCTGGTGAAGGGTAAACCTGGAAGAAGTCAACAGGCAACCAACTGCCCAGCCCTGCTGGAGGGTAGACCCTTAAGAGTCATCGGGTGACCCACTGCCCAGTCTCTGCTGGAGGGTAAACCCTGAGAGTGTCATCGGGTGACCCACTGCCCAGTCTCTACTGGAGGGTAAACCCTAAGAGTGTTGGTGAGACACCCACTTCCCAGTCTCTACTGGAGGGTAAACCCGAAGAAGTCGATGAGAAACCCACTACCCACTCATTTCTGGAGGGTAAACCCAGAACTGATCTGGCCATCCCTAGTGGATGGTACAACACTGGGCAACAGAACTCGGAGTGGGTATCACGCCACCAACCAACTACAGAACAAAACCAGGGGAAGCCACTCAACCCTGATGGTCTAAACCATCGCGGACAGGAGGAAACTCTATGTCACGAGAGGTCAAAGGTATGTAAAGAAGAACACGAAACGCACATGGGTCCCACACGATATGTGGCCCCATATCATCTCCCAACCAAGCACAAACGTTCTCAGGCACGTACTACATCATGTACCTCCAAGAATTCTCGTATACTTCTAGAGTATACCATGTCTCTAGCCCAAAGGCTAACGTGCACAGGACAATCAACGTCACCACGAAGGGCGTAAACATAACAACTCTAACTTTCCACCTCAACGACTGAGGCACGACCAACCACATCTCTTCAAACACCAACATCACTCTCCCATGAGTGAACGTGATCACACGCCAAGGGTTCCCTACCGACACCACAAGAAGAACCACCACTGGTAAACCTTTCATATTTCCACATTTTATAAGATCGCACAATAGGATTTACACGCCTGAACAGATTAAACCATTGTAATCCTTGCAAAAAAACACGCGAGATAGACTACCTACTCGACTCAAACGGATATCCGGTGGAAAAGTCACCAACACCGCCTTATGCCCGAACGACGTCCCAGGATCCTGAGCCTTGGCCCCGAAAACAGCAAGGCGCATTGCACCATTGCGATCCCCTCAAGAAAAAATGTCAAAAGGGCTGCTCGCTTGAGTGGAATGGATATCCAGAGAAAAAGATGCGTTCCAACATACCGAACATGAGCAGTGATGCATGGGACCCGGAACCCGGTCCTGAAGCACAATGAACGGATCACACCATTGCGATCCTCTCGAAAAATTACACAAGTTTGACTAATAACTTGTCCAAAACGGAAACTCAGTGATAAAGCTGGAAATCACCGCCAACTCCCAAAATGGCCCTCGTGGGGCCCGCAGCATTGTGCAAAAATTAAAGCGGGAAAAATTACCATTGAAATGCCCTCAGAAAAACACCCTTGATCGACTACTCGCACGCCCCGAACGGGCGTCCATTGAAAAAGTTTCAAAAAGCTGCGTGCAGCTCGAAAGACGGCCCATGGGGCCCACACCTCAACTCCGGTTCCGACGCCCGAAACCACACTGAAAAACTCCAGCTCAACGCCAGGGTCGTAATACCACTGATGGCGCTCAATTAGAACATCAGATGTGTCCGCGCTGCCCAAGACAAAAATCCCCAAAAAAACGTCAACCCACTTAAAGGCATGTGACACCTTTTATGCCCTCTGTTTTGGGAATTAAAACCGCCTGAAATCATCTCAAAAGGTTCGACTCGTTTCATGGAATGCGTCGCCACTGACAGCTCGCGAATCCGACACCCGATTCGAATTTTAGGGGCGTTTAAACAAAATTTTAAGGACAAGAATGGGTGGCCCGGGCCGGTTCGGCCGGCCCACCATGCCTGAATAGGCACGCGGTTCGCGTGGGCCGACTGCCTCACCCGGATCGGATGGGGTCGGTTAGGTTCTGTTTCCACAAGACCCATTGTATGCGGGTCCTTTTCCGCCAGCCGGGGTCCGAAGACCCCAGCCTTTACCCGCAACGACCGACCAAAGCCGGTCCTCCCTCGTGTCGTCGCCCCGCTGGCGCCTGCTGCCGATGACCTCGCGACCCAGTGCTCTACCGTCTGCGTCCACGGCCGCGTCCGCGCACACTGCTCGTGCCGCGTGCTGCCGCCGCGCTCCACTACCGAGGAGCTGGCCGACCACCCCGC
This sequence comes from Viscum album, assembly GCA_963277665.1. NCBI lineage: Eukaryota > Viridiplantae > Streptophyta > Magnoliopsida > Santalales > Viscaceae > Viscum > Viscum album. Next base: position 1,625,580,407 of record OY728156.1, on the reverse strand, counting down.
TGCAGAGCAGCCGAAGGCCGCTACAGCCTGGGAGCCCCGCGCTCGACCGCTGACGCTCCGTCGGCCACCTCCTCTTGACCCGGACGCCTCCTTCTCCACTGGAACGTGAGCTCGAAGCCCCCAGCTCCCAGACCGCCGTGAACCCTCGCCAGACCGCCGTCAGAATCCCCATAACCTGCAAGCTTCGACGAACGACGACGATCTCTTCCAAACTCGGATTTCAAATCTATAACAAGCATCAGAAAGATAATAAAATATACTTCTCATTCATGGGTTTTGTTCGAATATCAAACAACAATTCGACACATGTTTATGGGTTCAAAAGTGGGGCAGTAATTAAAAACGCAAAATGTACGATCCTACCTCTTGTGTGTTGCCCGACGCTTTGTCGTCGATCCGCACCCCACTGGAGCCTCAATCACCTTGGATGAAGAGAGGGGATCTCGGGATTGAGGTTGAGAGCTTCATGGTTGGGAGCTCCCTCCTCCAGGAGTTGCAATGTGAGGTGAGGGGAGAGGATTAGGTTTAAATAAAGAAGATGTAATTAAAAAACATTATTTAATTAAACCCCCAATTTAACCCGCATCCGAAACTCTTGGCAGGGTCAAGATTAAACCTCCTCTAGAGTAAAAACCACCCCCCAAGAACAACGGCGGTCTTGGAATTTTAATCTGAGGCCCCGTTCAAAAGTTATTAAACTCAACGCCTGAGGTCGCCAAATTACGAAAATGCCCCTTGTGCCATTTTTCACCGAAGACCCGCGTCCGTGAAACTTACACCCCTCATAGGGTAAACGACATGCTACAGACTCAACAATGCCCTCAGTTTTCCAATCCGAGAAACCATTTACGATATTCTTGAGTTAAGCCATTAAACGGATAAATTAATTATTTAATTTATCCATTTCATGTTCCAAAAGCGAGCGATGGGTCCAAACACCCCGTGCTGACATGTTTTATGTCATTACTAGGGTAAACACCCCATTTCAGACCCATTTGTACACTCAGATTTCTGATTCGAAACACCGCTTAGGATTTATCCCATTTATTTGGCGTGCCTAGTGTGAACGCACTGAAAATTTAATTCCGGCCACACCGGGGCTCAGAATCGCACACCGTCTGAAGGCGCTGCTCTGGAATAATATCAAGAATATTTCAAAGTCTTTTATAGAAAAAACCGGGTTCTTACATGTTTCTTCATTATTACCTACAATTATGATGTCATCAACATAAAATATAACAATAAATGAAACCACTTGATTTTATAAGATATAGAAGTTTCTATTAACTATTATTGTCTTGAAGTTTGGATCCCTTAGGAATGTATCTATTTAGGAATATCAAGCTTCCAGATATTGCTTCAACCCATAAAATTTTTTTATATCTAACACAAAAAACATTTATCTTTTCCAATAATGAAGCCACATAATTTTACAATATATAATTCATCGTCAAGATTTTCTTTTAGAAATGTTTACTTAATATCCATTTGTAAAATTTCATATTTCCATTTTATAGTAAAAAAATAATTTTTTTATAGTTTCCAATATTTCCACTGGAGAAAAAGTTTCATCAAAATCAATTCCTTAAATTGGAGAGTAACCTTTAAAAATAGTGATTCCTTATTTCTTATAACTTCACTTTTTTGATTAAAATGTTTCAGAACACCCACTTTGTACCAATCACATTTTTATTATTTGGTTTGGGTATACGTTTATAGGTAGAATTATTTTCAATTTGATCCAAATATTAATTCATAAAACAATCCAATCCTAATGATTTCAATATTAATCAAAATATTTTGGCTAAAATATTGAGTATAAATAATCATGTGAAGTTCACTTTGAAGAAATTATAGTTTAAAACAATTTTTTATGATCTCCAATGATGTCATAAACATCCAATGGTTTCCCTTTCCTATGATGAGATAAACAGAATTTGACTTCATTACTCAAGATAGATGATTCTATGTATTTATATTGAGTAGCTTTATAATTGTTACAATCATTAATAAAATTTTCACATTGTTTTATTGAAACCACCTCATCTTTCCTGTAACACCTGATTGTTTTTATGAAATATTTTCTCTGAATAATTTTAATTATTCAATAGCTTTAATTGCACACAATTGTGAGTTTAAACGAACCTCAAGATTCACTTAGTATAAAATTACCATATTAACCTATCTGTTAGTTATGTAATAATAAATATAACTAACTATGACAATTTAGGGTGAAGTCATTCACTATAAATTATTTTTGAAAAAATATAAATCAATTATATATTTGTGATTTTTTATTAATAAATTAAATTAATTACTATTACTAAATGAAATTAATGAAATATATATGTTATATACTTAATAAAATATTTTTTATAGTTATTAAATAGATATTCTCGTCATAGGGTATGAATAAACCATATTTGATGTATAAAAACCTATATTTTCAAATGGGTAATATTCTGCCTTTTAATGGAGAACCCATTTTAAATTAAGACTTTGACACATTAATAATTTTTATATGAAAAAATAAACATTTTTTTTGGAAGAGGGATATAAAAATTTAATTTTAATGAATATATAATTTGTTTCTGAAAACTTTCATGTTTTGATGAATAGTAAAAACACATTAAATTTTAACTACAAATTTTCATCAAAATAATTTATATGGTTAAATTATAATATTAAATGGTTTTAAATAATAAATAAAATATATTTTTATCAGTCAATATATTTTGTGTCATTATCATCAATTTTACATAGAATTCATATGTAAAAACATTTCAATCTTTTGCAATGTTTTACCATTTAAAAACCCACTCTCTCTTTCTGACAATGAGAATAATTTTAAATTAATTATTAAAACCTATGTGTTTTTAATTTTGAAAAATGGGCTCCATTTTTGGAATCATTAGGCCCAAATTATGTAAATATATTTGTGTTATTTTTTTCCATTGTGAATAGTAACTTCACTATGTTTTATTAATACGTTATAAGGGTAAAATATGTAATTATGAGTAAGAATACTACTATAAAATTATACTAACACTTGTATTTATATCATTGGATGAGTGTGTTTCTACATAAATCATCGTTCAGTTAAAATGGTTTCCTTTGAAGATAGTTGGATGAGAGTAGGACATTTAATTTAATTTATTTAATGAAAAGTAAAATATGTCTCACTCAAATTTTAATAAATAAATATTTTTTTTATATAAGGCTACGCAGAAGATAAATTCTATTATAAATACTTATTTTAATGATAAAATGTTTTTATTTATCAAGGAAATTTATTTTTAATTTTTAGAAAATAAATAATTACCTTAATAGCTTATACATTAATGATGCATAAATTATTTAATTAATGAAAAAATTAATAATATAGTTTTATTAAAATAATAATACCCATTAAAATTCCAAAAAACAATACAAAATCTTATTTAACAAGTATATATAGACCATAATAATCCATTTTTTTAGTTATCTTCTATTTAGAGCCTTATATAAGGGATTATGACACTTATATTATTTTATTAAAAGTGATGTTAAAGTTGTCACCTACATAATTTAATAAGTATAACATTTTAAATGTTGGATTTTCATGAAGATAAATTTGACTAAAAGTATTCTTCGGAAATCTAGTAGATTTATATTTATAATAGTATTTTTTTTAATTTTTATTCAAAATATAATTATATTAAATAATTACATAAAATTGATCTAGTAATTATTTTATTAATAGGGATTTGAAATAAATGTTATTAAAATCATAAAAAAATAATCTTGGATAATTAATATGTCAAATTAATTTTTTATTTTACTTATACCTCTTATTAATATAATAAAATAAATGTATTGAATTTATCTTATTATAATAATATTTTTAAAAAATAAATGAATTTAATAGTGTCAAAATTTATACTATTGATTGTTTATCAAAATAATGTTTTGTTAAATTATATAAAAAATCATAAAACATTTTTAAAAATATATAATAATTTTTATGGTAAAAAATGTTCTAAATTATTTATTTATGGTCTAATTGACATAAAATAAGTAAATATGGCACCCTTTTAATATTGAAATATTTGTTACCCTAGTTAGAAATTAAATAAGATAACTAAATGATAATCAAAATGATAATCAAAATGATAAGGTTTAAATTGGTTGAAATAATTGTAAAAAATTTATTGGTTGATGATATTGAAAAATTATATAATCTGATATTTTAATTTGGGTCATTTTTTTTGTTTTTGGGTGGGGTTTTATTTTATTATAAATTTATGTTTCTGGAGATCCAAAAGGTTCCCCTTACATCAATTATAAAATGGAACCTCCTCCCTAAACTCTTCACTTTACTTTGATATTTTAAGCTCAAACATACCCTACTATTTTCCCTTCTAAACTTATATAGTTAAATTATAGAGGTTCTGGTATTCTTCAAAGGCCAACTCTAGTGCTCTAAGAGGATATTTAGAGGAAGCACATCGAAGACGAGGCAATCTCCTCTACTGATTCATTCAAACATATTTCTTATTCTACTTACTTTTTATCTTCATGAGTTGTATCATTATAAAGTAGTAACTATAGTATCAATTATATACTGATATGTTATTATAATTATTAAACAACCATATTTCACCTTCTATCCATCCTATGAAAAATGAAATCACCATACGTGCGTGCGTACAACTTACAGTCTCCACGCCGTGGTGTAATATGTTTTTTACCACCACATTACATGGACGGTTATATTGATGGAAATAATAACTATTAATGATTATTATAAAATTATATTAATTTCTAAAAATTATATACCATCCAATTCAATACTATTCAAAAAATATGAGAATGATATCGTTACCCGTGTGTACGTACGACCTACCGTCTACACAATGCGATGAGATTCATTCTACACAACAATCATTAAAGCATGATTATATAAATTTATAGAATGAATTAATATGGTATACATTATGTTAATATAATTTTTTATTTATGTAACTATGAAATAAGAAGGAGAACCAGAACTTATTCGACAAAACATGCATAAGAACATAAAGGAGTTAATATCCAAATAACGAGTTACAATGAAATGTTACTAACAAACAGATGATAATATTATAACATATGATATCATAAAAATGAATATTATTATGGAATAATTCAATGAAATTATTTAAATAATTATAATTTAGGTTCAGAAACAAACGAAGGATATCGGTCCTAAGTTAAGGGATAATTTCACAATCTCATTATTATCCAAGGAGATTGTTTTTTAACTTATACGATAGGATCATATTTTTATGTTTTCATAACACCTTATTTATATGAATATTCATCTACTATATTTCATGATTATTTTCAAATAAATTATTTTTTTTAAATTGTGTGGTATTTTGAGAAAATAAAACATTTTTGAATAAGAAAGGATATTTTCCTCAAGAATTAATATCAAGTGTTTTATTAAAATTATTTTCCATCTAAGATGACATAATTTAAATAGAGTTATGTTTCTATCCCTATTATTATTATTGTTTGATTGTTTTTATTATTGATTTGTATTTATTAAATGAATTTGTTTTATATAGATTATGATGGAATGATATTTAAGAAACCCATTTTATTACTTGGGGTATACTATGATGAATGATTTATATTTTATGTAACATGTAAGAATGATTTCATTATGAGATGGGTGGGAGCTATATCTCTTTACAATTTATTGGGTAAATATTTATATCACATGAGACAGACATTAATGGAACGAGAAATGATATCAGTTCAGTATTACAGGGATTGAACGAGGAGTTAGCTCAGTTCAGAAATGGACTCTGTCCGCTATGATGGTCCTAGAAATTAGACTTGACTAATATGAAATGATTTTATACTATTATGTGCATGACAAAAAACCTCATGTCTTATGTTATGACTGTTGATATTGCGTTCATTGATTCGTATTAACTTTCATAATTTATCCGATGGAATGATATCATTATCTTTCATATGAAGGATAATATTTTCAGATTTTATGTTCTTATGTCTTATGATTATTATATTATTGATATCTCCCTTGTTTACCCTAACTGGGAATATGAAATCACCCTTTATTATGTTTCTTTTCCCCAGGTTTAGAGGAAGGTTATTAGGTAAGATATATCAAAATGGAGTCTAGATATAATTAAATAAGCGGGAGACAATGAAGATATCGTATGAACTATTTATTTATGTTTCCCAGTTTTTAAAGAAACTATACCTATATGGTCTTATTATGGATTTGTTATATTTTATAATGAATATTCTTCAACATTGAGGTAATATAAATGTATTAAATTATGAGTTATTATAGTTGGTATAAGAGGAAAGGTATAATCTCCTATGGGAAACTTTGATGAGATAACCTTAATAAGAACCCAAAGGATATGTCTAAGTATATATTACAATCCATGTGTTTTAGAAATGATCATGAATAACCTAGGATAAAACATAATGTTTCCAAAATTGATCTTTTATTTTTTATTAAGTGGTTTTCACATTATGATTAGTGTTGATAACACTATGATTTTGGCTTTCAGTCAATGGCTAGAACCTGAACGAACCACATTAATGGGGAATACATCATGAAATGTAATTATTTTCCTACTATGTAGCCAATGTTAGGAGAGTTGGAATCCAAAATCTTATATCCATTATCACAAAACTTTCTCAAGCTATTAATCATACAGGACTTCTAAATGAGAAAATGAAGGAACAAAATATCATTGATTCCTTCATGAGGTAGCAACAACCTTCTTTCAGTGGGTCTTCTGATCCATTAGAGGCTGAACAATAGATAAATACCACTAAAAGATACTTTCAGTTTTCCATTGTTTAGAACATGATTAATTCATCTTAGTAGTCTATCATTTGGAAGGTGGATCTGATTAATGGTGGAATCTAATCAAGAATATGATTCAAAGAGATGAAATTGAATCCACAGAATTGAATGAGTTCAAGAACATATTTTTAAATAAGTAATTTACTCGTATTATTTGAAAAAATATGGAGAAGGATTTTATTGAACTTAAGAAAAATGAGGATGAATCTTTTGGTACCTACATTTTTTTTCAAGACATGGAGGAACGATTCTGGAATTATTACACAACTTGATTGTAAGATTGATCAATTATTTAGTTACTTAATACCAAATCTCTGAATGGAATTATCCATATGGGACTTCAACTGCTATGAAGAAATTGTTCAATGTTCTCTCAAGGTTGAGATAGAGATTAGATTAACCCATTAGTACTATGGGTTTGATAAGAAGAGAAAAATGGAATTCAAGGGAAATTCTAAAGACCACACTAAAAAGAAGATGCGTTTTCCCTTATGCATAAATTTTGAAAATAAACATATAAAAAATTGTCTTAAAGGGACTAGTAAATGTTTTAAATGACTAAAATAAGGTCATCGGGTAGTTGAATGATAATGTGATGGTGAAAATATATCTAATGATGTGAATAGAGAATATGATACCTATAATAAACCTCCTGCACTTCAATGTTACAAGTGCAAGGAAATGGGTCATTAAGCCAATAAATTCCCTATCCTAAGGGTTATTGATGATGATCGACTTCAGAAAACTCTAAAGTCTAAAGGAAAAGGAATGTCACATGCAATCACTATCAGTGATGTGGAGTATGATAATGACGTGGTGAAAGGTAAGCATACCATCCACTCTAAAGTAGAAACTGTTTTATTTGATTTTGGATCCACCCACTCCTTCATTTATGAAGAAGTTCATAAGGTTATCATTATATTACCTCAATAATTAGATGTTGAGTAAGTTGTGATAAATCCTAATGGAACAGCAGTCGCATAAAAAGTTTATAATTCTTCTCCGGTTGAAGTTTGTGTGAAAGTTCTTCCTGAAAATATCATCATCCCTTATATAGTGGATTTTTATATGATTCTTATAATGTATTGGATTTCTCTATATAGATATCATATCAATTTCCAAGGAAATGAAGTCACATTTCATATTCCTAATGAATCTATGATCATCTATCAGTGTAAGGATGAATAAAACTTTCCATTAGAAATTTCTTCGATCTTATGGGTCTTGATTCCAATAAATGAAAGTTATTTATCAAAAATGGTTGGGGAGAAACTCATGATTAAGAATAACCCCATTATAAAAGAGTTTGATAATATCTTTCCAGAATAATTTCCAAGTTTTCCACCAAATCATGAATTTTTTTCCATAGAATTCATACAATGTGCTATGCCTATTTCAATGAATCCTAATAGAATGTCCCCAGTTGGGTTACATGAATTGAATAAGTAACTCCAAGAGAATCTTGATAAGTGATTCATATGTCCTAGTGCATCAACTTGTGATGCACCTATTCTATTTTTTAGGAATAAATATGGATATTTGAGAATCTACATTGATTACTCAGAACTTTACAAGATCACCATCAATAAAAAAACATCATCTTCCTTGCATTGATGAATTTTTAAACCAACTATGGGAAGCTCAATACATTTACAAGGTTTATCTTCATTCAGGTTATCATAAATTATTGGTCAAGAAAGAAGATATACTAATGACGAAATTTCATACAAGGTATGGAAATTATAAATTTATAGTTATGCCTTTCGGTCTACTAATTTCCCCACTGTATTCATGGATCTAATGAATAGAGTCTTTAGATTATATCTTGATTAGTTTTTGGTAGTCTTTAAAGATGATATTCATGACTATTCAAATAGAAAGGAAGAGAATGAAGATCACTTGAGAATTTTAGTGAAGGCCCTGAAAAGGAGAATCTTTAAGAATAATTTACCATGTGTGAATTTTGGCTTCATAAAGATTCATTTTCGGGTCACATAATCTCAAGAGAGGGGAAATCTGCGGATCCAACAAAAACAGAAGTTATTGAAAGTTGTCTGAGAGAAAAAACGGTAACTAAGATCCAATATTTTCTTTGTATGGATAAATATTATCGATGTTTTGTGAAATATTTTTCATGATTATATAATCCACTCACCATGTTGACTTGGAAAGGAGTTATGTTCGTGTGGAAAGAGAAATGTGAAAATAATTTCAAAGAGCCCAAAAGAAGGTTATCCAGTGCACCCATGCTCACACTAACTTGTAGTGGAGAAAGGTTTGTGATCTATACTGATGCATCCATGAAGGGGTTTGGTTGTGTTCTCATGAAAATTGATATGGTGATATCTTATACCTCACAATAATTGAAAATCCACGAGAAAAATTACCCAACTCATGATTTGGAGTTATCTGCCTATAATCTTTGAACTAAAGATATAGAGGCATTATCATTATGGTGAAAGATGTGATATATGTATTGATCACAAATGTTTAAATAATATTTTCACACAAAATGAGAAAAATATGAATCAAATAAGATGGATAGAGTTGATTAAATATTACAACATCTCAATACATTACCACCATGGGAAAGTGAACAAGGTAAAAGATTCTTTGAGTTGAAAGGACCATACTAGACTATCTATTATGAGGATAAAAAAAGATCCAATATTTATGGATTCAAAAAGGATGGATCTTAAAAATTTAAGGGAAGGGGAGAAATATTATCTTTCTTAAATGAATATTCAACCATCTATAAAAGTGAAGATTAAGGAGGCATATAAGGAAGATGTAGAGCTACAATAGAAGAAGAAAAATGTTCCTGAAGTCATCCTTGATTTTAACGGAATAATAGGGTTTAGTAAATGGGTTTGTATTCCTACCATACAAGATTTAAAAACTAAATATTGGATGAGGAACAAAGTTCTTCCTTATCTATTCACCCAGGAAGCACAAAGATATATAGGAACCTGAAATATTATTTCTGGTGGGATGATATGTAAAGTGATGTTGTTGAATATTTCTCTCGGTGCTTGGTTTTTCATTATGTTAAGGCTAAAAGACACAAGTCTAAGGTGATGTTACACAATTACCCATAGTAGAATAGAAATGGGAAAACATCACTATGGAATTTTTCATCAGACTTCCTAAAGGCCATAACGCTATATGAGTTATAGTTGATCTCCTTATGAAGTCAGAAAAATTCATTACTATTAAAGATGATTTTTATCTTGATTACATTTTCACTATAAAAGTAAATGAAATGGTATGATTTCATAAATTACCACCTTTTATTATATCTGATGAAAATCCATGATTTACCATGAAGTACTGGTTATGTTTTCCTGCAGGATTTGGATACAGATTTATGGTTGAACACTTCTTATCATCCTTATATAGACAATCAATATGAGAGGTAAATTTATGGTTCATAAGGAATGTTGAGTGATTTCGATATGGATTTCAAAGGTTGCTGGAATCAACACCTACCTTTGGTGGAATTTTCTTATAAAAATATATTTTATAATAGTACTAAAATGGATTCTTATGAATCCCTATATAGAAATAAGTGAATAACTCCAACTTACTAGGATGATTTTTGGGAAATAAATCTATTAGGATATGATCTTGTTGATGAAAGACAGAAAAGGTCGGATCTATTCAACAACACATAAGAGTAGCTCAGAGTCGAAAAAAAAGTTATGATGAAAACCGAAGAAAAGACCTTGAGTCTGAAGTGGGTTACAAGGTGTTTGTAAGAATATATCCTTGGAAGTGATTAATGATATTTTTAAAGAATGGCAAGCTGATCCCTATATATATCTTTTCTTTCAAAATTCTAGATAGTATTGGGAAGGTAGCTTACCGATTTTTTCTTCCACAAAATCTCTCTTAAAGTTCATGATGTGTTCTGTGTATATATCCTAATAAAGTACATACATGATCCTTCACATGTAAAAAACTTAGAAGTAATACCACTGGAGAATTATCTTTCTTATGAAGAACAACTGATAGAAATTCTGGATCGTAGATAAAATGTTCTGCGAAACAAGACCACTCTCTTGGTTAAAGTTTTCTAGTAGAACCACCAATTTTAGGATGCTATGTGGGAACTTGATAATATTATGAGGGTGAGATATCATTATCTTTTTGTATCCATGTGATGAATTTTGAAGGTGAAATTCAGTTTAAGGGCGGTAGAATGTAACACCCGGTTGTTTTATGAAATATTTTCTCACATAAATTTAATTATTCAATAACTTGAATTATGTGCAATCATGAGTTTAAACAAACCATGAGATTCCATTAGTAAAAAATTATCATTTTAATTAATCCATTAGGTTATCAGGAATGAATATAACTAACTTATGACAATGAATACTGAATTCATTCACTACCAATTATTTATGGAAAAAAATATAAATCAATTTTATATTGGTATTTTTTATTAATAAATCAAATAAATTACTATTATTAAATGAAATTAGTGATATATATATTTTATATACATAATAATTTTTTTATATTCATCCATTAGATATTTTTGTCATATGGTATGAATAAACCCTATTTGATGTATAAAAACCAATGTTTTCAAAAGGCTAATCTTCCACCTTTTAATGGAAAACCCATTTTAAAATAATATTTTGACACATTAATAATATTTATATGACAATGAAAACATTTTATTTGGAAGAGGTATATAAAAAATTACATTTAATGAATTTTTAATATTTTTATGATAACCTTCATGTTTTGATGAAAAGTAAAAATACATTAAATTTTAATTAAAACTTTTTTCTTCAAAATAATTTATACGGTTAAATTATAACATATAAGGATTTTAAAGTATAAAAATAAAATATTTTTATCATTAAATATTATTTATTTCATTAACATTACTTTTACATTGAATTCAGATGTAAAAACATTTTAATCTTTTGTAGTGTTTTAACTTTTAAAAACCCGTTCTCTCTTTACGACAATGGGGATAGTTTTAAATTAATTACCAAAACATATATATTTTTTATTTTTACAAATATAATCCATATTTATAATTAGTGTTTCCAAAATATTTAAATGTATTTGTTTTATTTTTGGGCATTATGAAAAGTAACTTCGATAATTTTTATTAATAGAGTAAAAGGGTAAAACGGGTAATTAAGGGTAAGAATACTATTATAAAATTAACCTAAAACTTGTATTAATATAATTTAATGAGTTTTTTTAGACCTAAATAATCCTTGGGTAGAAATGGTGTCCCATGGAAGCCACTTGCATGAGATTAGGACATTTTTGTTATTTTATTTAATGAAAAGTTAAATATGTCTCACTCAAATTTTAATAACTAAATAATTATTTCTATAAGGTTATACAGATGATAAATTCGATTATAAATACTCATTTTTAATCTAATTTTTTATAATTATCATGGTAATTTAATTGAAAATTTTAGAATATAATTTATTATTTTAATAGCTTATACATTAATAATGAAAAAATTATTTAAAAGACGAAATATCAATAATATTGTTTTTATTAAAATGATAATACCTATTAAAAGACCCAAAAGCTTGAAAAAATATTATTTTTAGAGTTAATATTGACCATAATCATCCAAGGGTATAGTTATGGACCATTTTTATCCTTATATAAGAGATTATGACACTTATAATATTTTATTTAAAGTGATGTTAAAGTTTTGAACTTCGTAATTTAATATATATAACATTTTAAATGTTTTATTTTCTTGAAGATAAATTAGAATAAATTTATTATTATGAAATCTAATAAATTTATCTTCACAATAGGATTTTATTTTTAATTTTTATTCAAAAATGAGGTATATTAAATAATGACACAAAATTGATATAGTAATTATTTTATTAATCGACATATCAAATAAATGTTATTAAAAATAAATGTAATATTAGATAATTAATATTTATAATGAATTTTTTATATTGAGAATACCTATTACGAATATAATAAATATTTGGTTCGAAGTTAGCTTGTTATATTAATATTTTTTAAAAATAAATGAATTAAACAGTGTCAAAATTGACAATATTGATTGTTTATCAAAGTAATGTTTAATTAAATTATTTAAAACCACATATTATTTAAAAAAATATATATATAATAATTATTATATTTTATAAAATTATCTAATTTATTTATTTATGGTCTAATTTTCATAATATAATTAAATATGACACCATTTTAATATTGAAATATTTGTTACCCTAATTATTAATTAAATAAAATAACCAAGTTTTAATAAGAATGATAAGGTTAAAAATGACATAAATACTTGTCAAAAATTTATTTTTTGATGATAATTAAACCATATATAATATTATGTTTTAATTTGGGTCATTTTAGTGGTTTTTGGATGGGGTTTTATTTTATTATAAATTAATATTTTTGGAGATCCCAAAAGGGCCCCTCATCTAAATTATAAAAGGGCACCCGCTCCTTCACCTATTCACTTAACTTTGAGCCTTCAAGATCATCCATCCCCATAAATTTTCCCTTATAAAATTACCTAGTTACATTATAGAGGTTTTGGTTCTCTTCAATGACCAACTCTAGTGCTCTATGAGGATATTTAGAGGAATCATGTCGAAGAAGATGTAGTCTCTTCTAATAATTATTTCAAACATCATTCTTATTATACATCCTCTTAATGAGTTGTTTCATTATAAAGTAATAACTATATTATCACTAATATAATTATATTTTATTATAATTATGAAACAACCATATTACACCTTCTATCCATCCAATGGAAAATGAAATCACCACGCGTGCGTATGTACGACTTACCATCTCCACGCCATGGTGTAATATATTTTTCACCACCACCTTACATGGATGAGTATAATGATGTAAATAATTAGTATATATGATTAGTATAACATGATATTAATTCTTAAACAATATACACCATCCAATTCAATACCATTAAAAAAATGGGAATGATATCGTTGCTCATACATACGTACGACAAACGATCTCCACGATGCGATGAGATTCATTATACATGATCTTCATAAAGAAATGATTATATAAATGTAAATAATAATTAAAATATGGTATATATTTTGTTAATATCATTTTATAATGGTATAACTATGATCTAAGAAGGAAAACCATAAATTATTCAACAAAATATGCATTAGAACATAAAGTATTTAATATCTGAATAACGAGTACCAATGAATTGTTACTAACAAACATATGATAATATGATCATATATGATATCATAAAAATTTATTTCATTCTATACTAAGTCAAAGACATTATTTAAATCACTATACAAGATGTTAGTATACATACGAATAATATCAGACCTAAGGTAAGGGATAATTTCACAATCTCATTATTATCCGAGATTATTTATTTATAAGTATTTACTAGGGTATATTTATCATCCACATAAATGTTTCCTAAATATGTAATATTATTTCTGTTCTTATAAAATTGTTTAAAGTCAATTTTACCCATTGGTGAATTTTTATTAAACGGTATGAATGGAATATTTTGTTGTTATTGATACGAGGTACTTTTTTACTTTTCTAGAAAAAGTATGAGGAAAATGTTTTTTAACATATATGGTATGATCCGATTTTTACATTTTCCTAGTGCCATATTTCCATTATGATTTTGATATAATATCTCAATATTATTTTCAAATAAATTCTTTTATCTTAAAATTTTGATGCATTTTGAGAAAAGAAAATGTTATTGAAAAACAATGGATATTTTCTTCATGAATTAATATCAAGTGTTTTTCCAAAATTATTTCCCATATAAGATGACATTTTTTAAATAGGGTTATCTTTCTATCCCTATTATTACAAAGTTTTGAATATGTTTATGATGGAATTATATTTATGAAATCCATTTGTTTTTTATGTATTATGATGGAATGATGTTTAAAGAACCCATTTTATTTCATAGGTACTACTATAGTGAATAATTTATGTTTTTTGGAACACATTAGAATGATTTAATTATGAGATGGTTGGGACCTATATCTCAGTCCAATTAATTAGGTAAAGATTTATATCTCACGATATATACATGGATGGAATGGGAAATGATCTCATTTCAGTAATAAAAGGTTAAAACGTCGAATAAACTTGGTTCAGTAATGGAATTTCTCCGCTGTGATGGTCTTGGCAATGAGCATTAACTAATATTAAATGACTTTCAATGATTATGTGTAAGAAAAAAATGTCATGCCCTATGTTATGACTATTCATATTATGTTTATTTATCCTTTTAAACTTTCATGATCTATCCCAAGGCATGATATCAAAATCTTTCATATGTAGGATAAGATTTTCCAATGTTATGTTCTTATATATTAGAATTATGATATGATTTATATATCCATTTTTTAACCTTATGGAGCATCTGAGCTCACCTTTTCTTATTTTCTTCCCCAGGTCATGAGTAAGGGTATTAAGAAAGATATTTCCAAAGGGGTCTAGTTATGAAAAAATAAGTGGGAGGCAATAACGATTTATTATGAACCAATTATTTATGTTTCCCAGTTTCTAAATAAATTATACCAATAAAGTCCTATCATGGATTTGATATATTTTTTAATGAATATTTTTTAATCTTGGATGTAAAATCAATGTATGTATAGTATGGGTCGTTATATATTTCCTATATTCCATAACTGTATCTATTTGCGAAACATTCTTATTAGATTTCTCATAAAATTTTACATCCTTATAATCATCAATATCTCATGTTTCATTATTCAAATACTTATATCTTCTACCATAAGGATAATAACTGAGAAATATTCCATCAAAACCTTTCAGATAAAAATTCTTAAGACTTCCACAATTTAATTATATAATCCAAGGAATGTAGACTTCCCTTAGGTGACTCATAATTGTTTTTTTATTTTAAATCATTTTATAAGGATTCATATAGAAGTTTGGTCTATAAAAACATCTATTTTGAATATAAACTACTATAATAAGATACCACCTCAAAAAATAATGATAAGTATCATGTTTGATCTTCATTTTTGGTGCCATTTCACCAAACTTCAGTTTCCTTTTTTTCAGAAAAACCATTTTACTATAGTTTGTATATTTGAATAAAGTCATGAAAAATTCCATGTTTTTAAGGATAATATATAAAATCCTCATTTTTTATATTCTATAAAATTATCAATTCACATTATTTCCACAAAATATCCACCTTCTTTCACTTTTCTTCTAATGATATTATTAAAAAAATTTAGAGCCTTTAATTTATATTTCAGAAAAATAATACTTTTAATGAGTAAATTATTCAATGAAAGAAATAAAATACATATCTTGGAATATTTACTGAAAACTAATTTCCCCATAAATATCCAAATGTTTCATATCTAAGGGACGAGTTTAGAGAATATATAATTTATTATGTACTATGTTTTAGTCTTCACTTCCAAAAAAATTAAACAAAAAAAATATTCTTCTTCTCATCTTATGAATATCATGAATATATATATCTTTATTAGTTTTCTCATAATCCTCTAATACATGTGTCCCAACCTCTTATTCCATAGCTAATTTCCTTCCACCACTCTTAGAAAACATGTAATTTATATAGTACTTCAATGTCCCAACCCAGGGACCACTAAGTAGTGCCCCAAGCTGGTGGGTCACATGGACTTAAGAACACCTCCCGAAACACCAGAGGCTACCAACTAGAAGCAAGGGAATAATGTGGTACTTTGGAGATACTATACCCATCATGATAAAAGTAATGAAATGGTACCATATGGGAATAAATAAGAAGAATAATATAATAAATCACTAAAATAAGATAAACATCCAGAAGAATATAATGATCAAAAAAAAGAATCATTCTTATACAATAAAATTATCACCTCATGTCTCTGTATGAAATAGAATTAAATTCATGGAAACATGCATCCAATACGATACATGTATGAAAAGGAAAAAAATACCAAAAAAGGACTATCTCTAGCTAGCATCATTAGACTTGCTTAGTCTTGTAATCACATACTCATAAGGAAAAAAATCTAATCAAGAATCAAAAATTGGATTCTTTCCCTGATCCCTACCTACATCCATGAATTATTTCCAGGTTCCCAATGATGGACCAAATAAGTAACGAGATAACACTAATTAGGCCACCAAAAATATTTTCTATAATCTTTACAATCTATGTATAAATAATTAAGTAGTGTGAAATATATCACAGCTATAACAGTAATGAAAATAATGATTCAAATGAAAATGTGATCTTTTCCAGAAAAAAATGAATCCTTATGAACAATAACCAAGCTCCAATAACAATGGGAAATAATAAATCATAAATAATTAGATGTAATATGGTTCAATATAATAACTAAAATGTTATACCTATATGCAGTACATCTATAGAACAAAAAAACATATCCATAAGTGACACACCATGTAATAAAGTGTCAGGATTGATGGGGGTTGTATTGATGTTATAAATGAACAAATCATTCTCATCAAGTCCATAGATCATCCCAATGGAAACTCAATAAATTATTGGGTGGAATATAAGTAGCTCGTCCAATGAATTCCAAGAAAGTTGGATCCAAGTATTATCAAATTCCTTATAAATCTATGGAATCCAGATCTATGGAGTAGAAATTTCCAAGGAATCCACTACTATAATCAATAAAGCTATATGGAGTAGAAATTTCCATGGAATCCAATGGAACTAAGATCCAACAAGTAGAAATTTCCAAGGAGTATTTTACCAATACTAATATGGATCCATGGAGTAAAAATGTCCTTGTCATTCAATTGAATTAGGATCCAAGGGGTAGAAGCTTATAAGTAATCCACTACCATTATCAATTCATAAATCAATTAAATTTAGAAGACATTTCATAATTATAAACTAGATATGAATTCATCCAACCCATTCAACATCTTATATATATGCCATTAAATTATTAAATCATCAAATCATTTAATTATATTCCATAACATGGAATGGAGTCCTAAACCCTCTCTTATATCCCAATGAATTCATAATTAGGATCCTGGTATAATTGGTGAGAATACACACACCCAGAAGGGTGGTATAACATAGGGAAGATACAAGGGAACACCCTAAGGGTGGATTATGTTGAATTGAACAAACTATAACCATGAAAGGAACTAATAGGAAACCTAAATAGGGTCTAAAAATATTAATCAAGACATTCATTTAAATTTAAGTGAAAATTTAGAGGGTATGGTGAGTGGAAAAATAAAAACATGGTACATGAAACACAAAACATTAAGGTAACGGTATAAACCCCCTACCACAGGTCTGTGGTATAACACTCATCCAATATCAGCCTTTAATTTAGTCTATATCTGGAGAGAAATGAATAACAGATGAGAACCATAGAAAAAGGTAAAATTATATCGCACCAAAATATTTTACTTTATTTTAAATAAATGATAAATGGCGAAAGATAAATAAATAACTCACTGGAGTGCATCCAAAGAGACCGAAAAAAAAGAAAAATCAGAGTCTGGATCGATAAAACATCCCCCAAGACTATGTTTAGGAATCTAGGGTATCTCTTATGTGAGGGAGGTGAGGGATTCTCTAAAAATGAGTCCCTTCCTATTATTTTTAGAGGCTGCCATTGGAAATTCACATGATGTGTAAATGTCTTACGCATCATGTAAATAGTATTCTTTCTATTTCATGGAAAGATCATTACACGCCACATGTTGGCCTTTCCAGGAAAATACACATTGTGGGTCCATATTACACATACTAGAGGGAAATTATAGGATTAGAGAACCTTCATTATCCTTTGAATGTTAAGAATATGATTCTAAATATAATGAAAACTCAAACTTAAATTCAACCTCATCAAGTAGATGAATATGTGACTTGTCTGAATTATAATGGAACAACTAAGATACATGTAATTAATCATTAATATATCAATACCTCTGATGTAACATCAACTGATAATGTACCAGAATGAATCTCCCTGAAATCTAGAACAACCCAACATATTGCGGTGAAGGCTTACACTATCTCTAAAACCTTTTATGTTCCGGCCTCAGTGAGATACAAAAAATTACTCGATCCCCAACCTCAAACTCTGGAGGTCATTAATGTTTATTGGTGTAAGATTCCAGTCAAGATATTGTAGTAGCCATCCTCTTTTTGATAAAGTAAATGGGGTTTGATGTATCCAACCAAATATTTGGTCTGAGACGTATTGCCTCTCTTGCCTCTAACTAGAATAAAGTTGATCGAAATGAACTACCATAAAAATTCTCATCATATTTCATCTTTATAGTCTCTTAATAGCTATTATTTTAGAATACTACAACTAGGGGAATATGTGACCCCCAAGAGCCCCCAAAATCAAGGACACATTCCCTTATAGTGTCCCCTAGAACCTATATAGTGTGCTCTGAATGACCATTAGTTTGTGTATGGTAGGATATAATCAGAAGCACCTATGTACCCAACATCCTCTATAGGATCTTCCAAGACTGAGATGTAAACCAAGAACCCCTATATGATAAAATTCTATGATGAACCATGTGAAGGTGAAATATCTCATAGATGTAAATCCTTGAAAGATCATTTATTGATATGGTCTTTTGGACAATTATGAAATGGGAGACCATTTTGAGCCTTTCCACAACAACCCATTAAACATCACAATCTTGAAGAAACCTCTATAACCCAATAATGAAATCCATCACAAAATCATCACATTTCCACTCAATAATGGAATACTATTTTAAATGTCTTGCTGGTAGTTGGTGTTCCACCTTCACATTCTGACAGAAGGAACACTGCACGATAAACCATTTATATCTTATTTCATCTCCATACACTAATAATAAAGGCATAATTCATAGTATATCTTGGTAACACCAGGCTATACTGCCCATAATGAGGCACAAAAATGTCACATCATCTTTTACCATATGTTTGTTGGAACCCAAATGTTACCATGTATGCATAGAATTTCAACCTCATCAATATCCCAACCAGAAGGTAGGTCCCCACCTATAATGCTCTACCTTATGATTAGGAACTATGAATATGATATATTTATCATTGTCACCCTCTCCAAAATAGTATATATAAAAAATAAAAAATAAAGTAATTTCTTTTCTTGAATATCCTGCCCCTTCAAATGGCTCACTGAAAAAAAATCCAAATGCTTCAAATCACCACTATACTCCTAAAATTCTTGTATTTGTGTCCTCATACTCAGTGTATCAACCACTACATTTCCTTTATTGGTCGTATATGTATGCTTGGTGTTAAAATATAATTGGTATTCAAACCACCTTCACTGCCTCAGATTCAATCCATGCTTAATAAATATATATTTAAGGATTTTTTGGTCTGTGTGCACCAAAAACTGCTCTCCCAGTAAGTAATTCTTCGAATAGTGAATGACATGTACAAAAGTGGCCAAATTGTGAACATAAATTTGGTAATTCATCTCATGCGGCCTCAATTAATGTGACCTATATTCCATGAATCATTCTACCTAAGTTATAACTCTTCCTAGAAAGATACCTGATGCATCAAAATATAATTTATATATTCTTACTGACTCCAGTATAATTAGGAACAGTGCTGAAGTCTATATCCCTTTCAGCTCCATAAAGTATGTTTCATAGATATCTAACCATACAAATTTCACACCATTGTTATTTAATCTAATAATAAGTGCTCTTAAGAATGAGAATTATTATATAAAATTTCTCTAATATATGGATAGCCCCATGAAACTTCATAGGAAAAAGACGTTCTTGGGTTACTCCTAGTAAACTATAGCTCTATAATTATCTGGGCCAACTGATACTCCTATCTCTGAGATAATATGAACCATGAAGTGGTTATCATCCTTCTATAGGAATCACTTTGAAGGACTAGAATATAAATGATTCTCCCTCATTGTATCCAAAATGTTCACAAGATAATTTTCATGGTCATATTGATTTTGAGAATACACTAATATGTCATCCACAAATACCACTATAAAAGAATCCAAATAAGGATAAAAAACTCAGTTCATCTGTACCATGAAAAATGATAGTGTGTTTGTGAGACTATAAGACATGACCAAATATTCATATAGAACATACCTGCTATGAAAATATGTATAAGGGATGTCTGAAGGTAGACATCTAACATGATGATAACCCGATCTTAGATCTATATTCCAAAAAACCTGAGGTATTTTGAGTTGATCGAATATATCAACTATTAGTGAAAAAGGATACCCATTCATAACCATGAACTCATTATATTTCTATAAATCAACATATATCATGATGGCATAGTTCACCTTTTCCCAAAAAGAATCATTGAACCCCACAAAGAATTATTGGGTCATATAAAACTATTTTCCTCAATGTCATGAAGATATATCTTGAGATCCTACAATTCAGTAGTAGCTATCTTATAAGGATGAGTGGATACTAGTGCATCACCTAGGTCTAGATGCATAGTGAAATCCACATCTTTCTCAGGAGGTATACTAGAAAATTCATCTAGGAAAGCATTTCTAAAATTATTAACCACGAAAGGGAAATAAGACTGATGCATTCCCTAATCATCCAAATACAAACTTGAAATTTGGGATGTCATCCCGCCTATCCCACAATACTCGGTTCTATCTCATCTCACTAGAATATCCCATTCATCCTTGTGAACAAAAGCTCACCCCTATAGTTATGTTAATATCACCCAATCATGACAGAAATCATGAGAATAATTATAGGAAACTAGCCTATCCATCCCATGTATGATATCAAACCATGTCATCTTCAGAGAAAAAATACCCCATACAATGTGACACCCACCTACCTCAAGGAGGAACACCCTGCACTAGTGTACACCCTCTGTTATATTCCACAATTAAGTATT
This sequence comes from Viscum album, assembly GCA_963277665.1. Classification (NCBI taxonomy): domain Eukaryota; kingdom Viridiplantae; phylum Streptophyta; class Magnoliopsida; order Santalales; family Viscaceae; genus Viscum; species Viscum album. Next base: position 1,625,558,592 of record OY728156.1, on the reverse strand, counting down.
GAGTGTCATTACTACATCAGAAATTTGAACAATGATCCCAAGGCTCTCCACAACAGGTACATATATAATTCTATGAAAAAAACCAATATAAAAAAGAGAAGATACTAGATTAAAGGCTACTAAGATCATACCACTCACCATATATGGCATGATACTCTACTCTTAAGGTGTAGAATGTACAAAATATATTTTTATTAAACATTTTCCCAATGAAACAACCTCACTAACTAGAGAAGGCCCACTATACTATCATGATACAAATGGTGCATAGACTCCTTGACCACAACTACCAACACAACCTAAATGACCAAAACTACTCTAGCTCCTATCATGACCTAGATACATAGATCTTGATCCCAAATCATGAGTCGGAGTTGACCCACTTCCAATAACTGTTGGAGGGATGCCCTATAGAATATTTGTACATGTCCCATCTTGCCACAAGATCAACACCCAACTGGGTATTCATCATACTAACTAATCACATGTCTCTTTCCCCAACACTGATGACAGAATACCAAACAACCTATACTGATATCATAACTGTTATTCCCCATATGAGAAGTATCAAAATGGTGATTCCTGCCACCTGGCACTGAACCACTGGGTAGAGAGGATGTGCTTCTATACTCCACGCCTCTAGTTTCTCTTAGGTTCTATTCATTAATAAGCACCTAATTAATTATCTCTATAATATCAGTGAATAGTATTTTTTTTACCTATGATCTAACAGCATTTCCAAGACCTTCTTCAAAGCATGCCACCCTTGATGGATCATAAATAAGATAAATCAAGGAAAAAGAGTTTACCAATGTAAATCATGCCAAATACTCCATAAGGGCCTTAAAACATGTCTCTATATGCATAAAATCACTGGAAATTTAATCTATCAGGGTCTCACAAAATAATTAATCATAAAACATGGATTAGAAATCCCTCTAAACCATATCTTGAAGTGTATCTTTCTAGTTCAAAAGCTCACACTAGCACTCATCTACTCCCCATATAATATAAGTCATGATATTAAATATTCTCTCATGTGGTTTCTCTTGATTAATTAAGATCAATAAAATATTCTCAACCCATATCTCAGTAGCCTGTGGACAGCTATCCCTGAAAAAAGTTGGTGGATTCTATAACTGGAACACACGTTTAAGATCTTCCATAGATGAGGAAGGATACATGGCTCCCTGAATGGTCTCTATAAAGCACAATAAACCCTCTCTTAACTAGTAGTAATGAATCATATCTGGTATAGATGGAGGTGCCTCTAGTGGTAGTACATGAGGATTTACAAGTGGATCAAAGGCCACAATATTTAGAATATGGTTGTTGACACCCTCCTTGTGCCCGAATAGAGATATTCATGGTTAGATATCTCTAAAAATTCCAAAAATACACCTATTAAAAGAATTAATTAACAATATGATCACATATAAATAATAGAATAGGATGAATCCGTCCTATAAACAAGCCACACCTCTCTTATTGCTCATAAATCTAGGACTTCTAACAAGATCAACTATAAAAAGAACCTTATACACTACCAAAATCCCTCTAAAAAGATGGGTAAAGGTCAAGTTAACTATTTAAAAATTTTATGTCATTGTGAACTCACTTTTATATCACAAAACTCTTTAAATGGTTTAACCAAATGGATCACAACTTTTCATCCATAAGGACCCACACACCTTACAAACAGATGTGTGACATCCATCTAATCAAAACAAAAAACACATTCTCGACCATGCAACCAAAGGTCCATGACTCAATGTTACATAATTGACTTATTAGGGTGTATTATATAACTTATATAGGAAAACACAGTTTGGGTTATGACAAGAACTATTAATACCAATTATTTTTCTCAATTCACTATTAAAAATGTCAACCAAATAAGAGGTATATAACTCAAGGAACACATAAGAGATATCATATAGTCAAGAAATTTATCCAAGATGGCATGGAATATACATGACATGTGAATCCTATAAGGTTCCTAAAATGATGAATGAGATATAATTCTCTTATCTCATCGGGCCATGTATGGAAATACATAATCATAAAAACCATTAAACCTATGTTGGTCACCCAAAGGTGGAGTTAAATCAATTATAACAAAAAAATCCAGAAAAAAAAATCAATTCCCAACCCTAGAAAATTGGAATTTTCATGTACATGGGGTAACTAATTTTAGACACAAATCATTAAAAAATCCCAATATATCCCTATTTTGATATCTCTTGTCTCAAAATACTAAAGCTAGAAACTAAAACCTCTCTGATACCACCTTGTAATTTTCTGACATGGAAGCCACTGAACGATGCCCTTAGATGGTGGGTCACATGTTCTCAAGAATGCCTTATTGAGTGCGAGAGGCTACTGGATTGAAGTAAGGGTATGAGATTGTATAATGGGTAGACTAAACCCTTATGATCAGAGTAATGTAGTGGTACCAAAATGGAAAAAATACGTAGGACCATATAAAAAATCACTGATCATAGATAAACATCACATATACTATAATAATAAAAAATCTCAAAGTATTAATATAAAATGCATTGACCATGCCATGTATCTGTAGAAAATGGTAGAAAATACCTAGAAATAGGCTTCTAGGACATTAAATGTATCACAATTACAAAAAGAGAAAAGAGAGATTATCTACAACTAGCATCATGAGTGTAGCTTGGTCATGTTCTCCACAAATCCTAAGTAATGATAAAATCGAGCATCATAAAGTGGTAAATTTCCCCGGTCACTACTATCATCATGAAGAATTTATGGCTCCCAACAATAGACCAAATATGATGTGAGATAAATTTTATTATGCCACAAAAAATGGTGTCTATAACATGTCCAGTCAGTTTATAAATAATAATGCAGTTTTAAGTACATCACAAGTATAAAATAAATGAAAATATAGTGAAAAATAAATATGTGATCCTATCTTGGAAAACATCACTCCCTATGAACAATAACTGAGCTCCCATAACAAGGGGAAATAATAAATAATAAATTACAAGATGTAATATGGTCCGGTACAAAAACTAAAATTTTATACCAATAATAGGGATATATTTAAATAATAGAAAAAAATCCCCAATATCTATAATGTGTAATCATGTTTCAATCATGAAGGGGGGACAAATCCAAGTTATAAATGAAAAAGTAATCCTTATCTAGTCCATGGAGCACCTCTAACCTAACTTGATAAAGAATTGTGTAGAATCCAAGGAGCTCATCTAAGGTGTTCCAAGAATTCCAGATCCAAAGAGTAGAAATTTCCTTAGTATCCTATGGAATAAAGATACAAGGAGTTTAAAATTCTAACTAATACACTTCTATAATCAATATAGATCCATGTATTATAAAGTTTCATGGAATCCAATGGAATTTGGATCCATGGAGTAGAATGTTTTATGGCATCCACTACCATTATCAACAAAGATCCATGGAGTAGAAATATCCGTAGAATCAAATAGATTCTGAATCTATAGAGTATAAAAGTTCAAGGCATCAACTAAAATTATCAATTAATTAATAAAATCAATTCATAATCCATTTCATAATTATAAAGAATCTATGAGTTCATCTAACCCATTAAATTTTTTCCTTATAATCTATTTAATCATTAAAACATTTCATAATATGTTATTATATGGAAAGGAGGAATAAACCCTGTCATATATCATAATGAATTCCCATTTAGGATCCCACTATAATTTTTTATCTCCTCAACACATACCTGGGTGTTATAATAAAGAGAAGATACAATAGAACATTCCATGGGTGTCCTAGGTGGAGGTGAATGACCTCAAACTATAAAAAGGAATTAATGGGAAACCTAAAAAGGTTCTAGAAAAATTTAATCAAGCCATTAATTTAATTTTAGAGGAAATGCCTGATGTTATGGCATTCTGAATTATAGAAAAAGGTATATAAAACAACAAACATTAATGGAAATGTATAGAACACATGTCATAGGTCCATGGTAGAACACTCATTCATTTTCAGCCTCTCATTTAGCCTAAATGAGGAGAAAAATGATGAATGGATGAAAAGTCTAGAAATATGGAAAATTATATTTCTCTAAAATAACCCCATTAGTATAATGATAAAGGTAAAAAGGTGTAAGATGAATGAATAACTCACCGAGACACATCCAATTAGACTGATGATAAAAGAATTAGAGTCCAGATCATGAAACAATGACCAAGATTAGTTTTAGGCTTCTAGGGGATCTACTTTATGAGATAGGTGAAGTATTCTGTCAAAAATGAGGCCCTAGTTCTTATTTTAAAAACTATCCTCAAGAATTTACATGGTGTGTAAATATTTTACACATTTAAATCTCAGGATTTCCATTCCATGGAAATCTCATTACACATCATTAGTTTGCCTTCCAAGGCCAATTCACGTAGTATAATGAGTTCATGATGTGTATTCCTGTTAAATATCATGTACTTAGCCTAAAACCTTCTTTCACCCCTTCTTTATTCTTTCCAAAATAGTCTAACCATCCCAAAAGCCCGAATATAGGGTATAATCCAATAAAATAACTTAAACAAGAGTTTAAATAGAAATAAAAGAATTCATACCTCAAGGTAAAACCCATGATCTTACAACTACAAATAAGAAACATATTTCTCTTTGTTTGTTCAAAATTTTTACAACTTCTATACTAATTTGTTTTTTCTAAAAAAAAAATTTTCACCTTCATCATAGAGTTGTGAAACACTATAGAAATTGTTATTCAACCCTTAAAAAAACAAGGCTCATTCAGATCATATGTTTTATTCTACAATTATGTAAGATCTGATAGGTTTGATTCTAATTGACTCATTATTTATAAAAGTCACTCTAATATCTTTAAAATATTTCAAATTCTTTAAAAACATCATATATCCTATCATATGTGAAGAGAACCCTCTATCCAAATCCAAGGTCATTCTCTATTTCTATATTTGAGAGAAGTATGACCAACTAAGGCCTTTCCACTTGTATTTCCTTTCATCTCACATAATTTTCAATTTCTTTGTAAACATTTTTCTACCAATATCATAAAATTAATCCTATTACAAGGTACTCAGGTTGACAAAATCTTTCAAATTTATTTCCAATGTTTATAATCTATTATCAAATTTCACACTAACTTTCTAAGTCTGTCTTTTTTGAGTGAGTTCATCCCCCAATTAAACATTTCCTTCAAATTATTGTGGATTCATTATAATATTTTTTTTTAAACCAACACATAAATAATTTATTCCAAAATATTCCATAATTTAAATTGTAACCATTGAAAGCATCACACTATATTTAACATTCATACTATTTGGAGTTGTGTGTCTTCTCTTCATTAAATTTCCTGCCTTCCACTTTAGTATTTTTTTCACACCAATGTTTTGATTACTTCCTAATATTTTATTATCCATCTTAGATATCTTCTCAACTTCCACATAATCACCTATAATTGTCACTTTTGGTTCATACTTCATAACCTTAGAAACATTATGTTTTTAAGATCCTCTTATTTTAGATACATAAATTTATTAACTTTATTTTCCTTATTATTATCTTCATTCTTCATACCGAATTTTGAAGATAAAATTTATTAGTACTTATTTTGTTTAATATTCTTATAACTTTAAGAAACTTTTATAACCGAGTTTTGGATGTTTTTGGATTCCAGATCATTTTTAACAAGTTTTTGTTGAAAAAGATATAACTCTTCCTCTTTCACTATAATATTTCATTCAAGTAAAATGTTGATGTTTTTCTTCTCATCAACCAAACTTTTCATATTTTAAATATCTCTAAACAACATAGAATATTTCTTCAAGTAAATACTCTTGATTTTTTTCTATAATATTATATTTTTCAACTTCTTACTATCTTTTTCAATTATTACATTCTTTTTAAGACATTATTTAAAATATATTTTTATTAATAATTGAAACTGAATTTCTTCTTCTTCAGAACTATAATTTTCATCACTGGTGAAATTTTCATTAATCAATTTTTCAATAAAAGTATTTTCAGTATAATCATCTCCAAAGTTATCAATTTCAAATTCATTATTATCATCTATATCACACATAGGTAGATATATTATCCTTTTTTATTTTGATGAAATCTTATCCTTTCTCTTATGGTAGGGATTTTATTTCACTTCATTATTGTTAATGGATATCCTTGAAATTATTTCACCTTTATCATTTTCTTCATCATATTTTTTATAGAGGAAAATCTGTAGAAAAAGTTTCCAATAGATCCACAATGAAAAAATTTCATAGGGAACTACCCTTTATACTTTCCTATTTATATTTTCACCATTTTAGAAAAAAATAACATAAAATTTTTAAATTTTTTACTAACCTCATTTTTAGAGTCAGTGTTATACAATTATTTTATCATTGGTAACTTTATTATATTTTCCTTGATTAACAACATAGAAAGAAATTTTCTGATCAACCTTTTATTTTTTATTCATTCTATTCTCATTTTTTTAAGTAATAAGAGTGAGATATAGATAATATAATGATAGAGTTTTAGGATCTCTATGTTCTAATGATGAAACTTTCACATAAAATTTATCCAGATGAATTTATGTTCCTTTCCCTTGGGATATGAATTTAATTTATCTTCCTCATTTTTAAAGGATATTCTAATTTTTCTATCATATACATCACATTCTCTAGATTATTTTTCTAATGGGAGATTGGAAGCAAAAATACCAATATCTCTAAATTTAGTACATTTTAGGGGTAACTTCTCTTTCTAAAATCTCTCTGTCTTTTTTACCTTTTTATAATAAAAAGATATAAATTTATCAAAAATTTGTACTAACATTGTATTTGGTGTTAGAGTAAGAAACTTCTTTATCTTTAAGAACTTTTTAAGATTATTCTTTCTCAAAAATTGTGAAGGAAATTTCCCAATCATAATTATAATTATTCCACATAACCTTTTATCTTCTCATTTCATTACTAATGAGTGTTATATGTAGATCATCCATAGATAGAGTTTTAGGATCTATATCTTCAAATAATGAAAATTTAGAATCAAATTTATTAGGCATAATTCATGATATATTTCTTGTTATGGTTGAATCTTATAATTTCTCACCATGACATATTATGGCGATTATAATTTCATTCACCCCTATGAATAAAAAAATTGTAAATTCATAAACATACATCTTTATATCTTCATACTTAAAATTATATATTTGTATCTTTTGATTCATAACTTTTTTGTTTCCCACATAGATGTTATTCAAATTTTCACAGATCCCTTTATCCATTAAATCTACCTTAACTATAAGAAACAAAAATTACAAGGGTAAGGAATGTATAACTTTGTTATCTTGTCCATTACTTTCCAAAAGATTCGTATTGGAGATTGTAAGAGGAATATTATCGGAATGAGATGGAAAACCATCTTTAGTAACTTTGAGAAATTCATAATCAAGGGACATTATATATGGTGGCACTATATCATTACAAATATGATAGTTATTTTTATTTAAAATATAAATCCCTTAAATATTAATTGAATTAAAAAAATCTGTTCCAAATTATATTTTCTTAAAACTTCATAAATTATTCAATGAAGGAAGCCTTCCCAATTATAACAATTGAAAGGACCATTTGTATTTGTGAGATCACTGAGAGGAGGAGGGGTGAATTAGTGGTCTTTAATTTTTACAATTTATTTTTTATGAAACCAAATTCACATCCTGTTAAAGAGTTATAATTTTTTTATAACCAAGCACACAATAACATTTTATTAGAACATATAAATTTACAAGGTCAACTACTTAGTAAGAGAAGCTAGTCTATCGAATTGTTTGGAAATAATCCAATTTCAAACAATCCACTAAAAACAATCCTTTTAATGTGGTTAAAACATATGAAATATCTTAACACATAAATTTCAATATGATCAATACAACAATTCATTTTCAACCAAGTAAAAATGATGTAATAAATATTTTTATAAAAAATTTATAAACATTCATAAAAAATCTCACAATGTTTTCACTCTGCTGGTTGTACTTCATCACGTTATCACTTCTGGAAAAAACATATTGATATTTTTACCCAATAGTAGTATCAACATATCCAATGAGTTGAATATCCATCAAATATGTTTTTCTTGATTAATTTTCCAGAACATTTTTCAAAAAAATTCACCTAGTTCCTATTAAATAAACATCAACTTCTTTACACCCTGTTCATACGATTTTGGATTATTCTTTTACTTTAACCAAGATATTTTTTTAGGAAACAACCAACTCAAAATTTATATTACAGAATTTCATCTAGTATATCTTTCTAAAAACAATTTTGTAACACTTATTTTTTTTACATGTTGATAGTACCCAAAAACATACTCATACTTTTAATGTAATGACCTAGTGTTTTTAGAAAAAAATCATTTCTAAAATAAATGTGTGTGGTATTACACACATAAAAAATATAGAGAAACGAAAAAAGAATTTGTTTCATTACTAGATATTGTTACATTAATTATAAATGAAACCAACAAAAATTAAAAACATTACAAATAGAGAAAAAATAAAATATAAAATCTAAAATGGGAAAATATAAATCACCCTAATCAGCTGGAATCACCACCACATAGAAAAACTATAGAAAAGAAAAAAAAAATATTAGTAAACCAAGTAACATTGTGGAAATATAGAACTTTTAGAGTAATTAAGTTGGATATTTATTGAAATAATAGAGTAGTATAAATATATAGTACTGTGATATTTGGAATAGTAATACGATCGTTGAGAATAGTAACCTGACTGTTGGGAATTGTAACACGAGCATTGGAATAGTAACCTCACCTCAAATAATAAATTATAATAAAAATAATATTTATCATGATAAATTTATTTAAATTTAAATTTTATAATTCCCAAAAAATTAATTATCATGAATAATAAATTCAATGAATATATAATCACATTTTTAATAAATTGTGTTTTTAGGTATTTTGTAAAAAACATTTATTTATATTAAAAATTAAAATAAAATATTTTAGAAATTTATTTTGAAAAAATTATTATAATATTTGAAAATATCACGTAGAATTATCCAAGGTTTATGTTTTGATAATTTTCTTAAACACATCAATTTTTAGGTGAATAGTAAAAAATACAGTTTTCCACATAATTAGTGTATCTTAAATTATACCATTCAAGATGTATTGGTGAAATAATACTTTATATAACTTTATTTTTTGACATGGTATATTTAATTTGATAAATGTCTCATTAAAATAAAATAATATTTATTCTCTAAACCTAAAAAAACTTTCCAAAAACTAAAGTCAAAAGTGATTTCTTTAAATAACAATTTTTCTTTATTTTGACGTTCCTTTGTAATAAATTAATGGATTCAGATTATAAAGGGTATTTAATGGATGAAAATATTTATATTAAATTAATATATGTTTTATATTATCATAGAATAACTATTAAATGTTTTTCTATTGGTATATTATTTTATTCAATATTTTATTCCAAAAATAACTCTCTCCTCAAGTACAAATAACCCCTCTCCCATCCCTACAAAATCCACACCTACCACCCATTACAATGATGCATATCATACCAAATACACCATATTAAGCCTCTTATTAATCAATAGGGATATTTTGGAGCATTCTAACTCCATTCACCAAGGATTTATAGTGTTGTATAAGAGATGCTACACCGAGGAGAGAGTAAGCCTCTATTGAATCTTCCCTATTTTCTTATTCTCTTTATTCTTTTATAATATTCATTTCAAAACCATATAATAAAAAAAATACTATAAACAAATATAGAATTATATTAATCATTTTAACCTACTTTAAATATAATATTTATAAAAAATTAAAATGTCACACTTACCTTTCTCGCCCCTTCGACCACACCCCATTAAAGATCAGTTAACCACCATAGAATAAATTTCTATAAAAATTCATATAACCACCTTCATAGATGGAAAATATTAATTATATATAAAATATAAATATATTTATTTTAATTTATTATTTTATTTTGGAATTAACTATAATAAATTATAAAATATATTTAATACAATAACAAAATCATTGCAAAACATGTTATTTTTAACTAAAATACAACATCAAAACACTTAGATTTCATCAATAGAAATTAAAAAATATAATAAAATTATTGTAATTGATAAATATTTTTATAAATGACTATAATTTACTTATGGATTATTGGTTTATAAAACATAAGTTAATTATTCAGGAGGTGAAAAATCAAAAAATTTAACCAGTAATTAAGGTATGGGGAATTATCAAACCCAACACCCTTTATTTGGGTTATAAATATTTAATGCCAACTTTCAGTGTGGATATTACTTTAATGTTACTTAAATATAATTTCATTTCTAGTCCTTATTCTTTTTGATGATATACATGTTTCTAACTTATTCTTATGAAAAATATAAATATATATCCAAAAGAACATTTTTTTCCAAAACACATATTGAATCCTCTTGAGAATGTTTCTCATTCACTCAAGATTGATGATTCTTATAACAAGAATTTCATTACTTTTTTATTTTGGGAACCCCATTGTTTATTGATTAATTTATTCCTTATGAAATTATTATGAAACCCATTACTTTTTATGGGTTATTTCATGATTACAAATGTTGTATGTTCTATGTTACATGCATGATTATATAAATGTTATGATGTGACATGTACTCCTAAGATTATATAGAAATATAATTAATTAGGTAATGTGATGTTTATCATGATATAATATCCAGTACTTGTGAACATGATGCTATCCTTGTTCATAACTATGTATGGTATTTGACCACTAAGACACAATGTTTCATTTTTATTCATTTCCACATTATATGCCTTTATCTAATGCTTATTATCTGGATTCTGATGATGATCATGTACTCTTGTTATGATGATTATGGTTATGATCACCCATATTATATTGATTCATGTTGTTATTTATTAATTTATTGATATTTTATCCCCCTTCATTAATGTATATTATTAGGTGATTACATATACTAAGCAGAACATGTGGGACACTAAGAAGCTAGAGAAGAAGTAATTAAATAAAATTTATGTTTTGTAATGAAAAAGTTTTATATAAGACTAATTTGAGAAATATAAAAATATATTTTATCCTAGATATGTAACACTATTATATTTTCAATCTTTAATATGATATAATGTTCATGTAAGAAAAATTAGGGACACTATAGTTGGTATCATAGAACAATTTAGTTATTTTGGGATTTGGGATTAGAGAGAATTAGTGAAAACCCTTAGGATAAGACTAAGTATATTTTAACATCCAAAAATATTTTATTTAAAAAAATATTAACATAGTATTCCCATATATTTTTTTATTAGAGTTAATTCCACAAAATAATAAATTATATATTTATGAATTTTTTACTAACATTTTGTTCAAACCAATTCTATTTTTGAAAATAGTGGGAACTAAGAGAGACGAGACCAAAAACCCATGTGAGGGACAATTAAAAAATTGTCTAAATGAAATAACCAATGAAATAGGAGGTGGAGTTCCAATATTTATGTAAATTAATACCAAGCTATATGAGGATATGTATAATAACTTGAATCACGTAGAACGTCCAGATCCTCTTAAAAAGGATGAAATATCCCTTGAGTAATTTATGCATAAACAACCACCAATGTTTAGTGGATATTATAATCCAATTTTCATGGAATAGTTGTTAACTCCATGAAGAAGATCATTTCTTTGATCCATTATTCTGAGAAGGAGAAGGTGACTCTTGTGATTTATCGTTTAGATGGAGAAGCTGATCAATGGTTGGTGTTAATAATGAACACAAATCCAAATGATGAAATATAAGTCATGGAGTAGGAAAGAACATATTTCTTATAATATATTCCCTTAAACACTATTAATAATAATGGGGATATAATTAATAGGGCATAATAAAATTGAAGGTGAATCTTTCAAATAGTACGATGAAAAATTCACAAGTCTTGCAATATACACCAAAGTTTTTTCTATAAAAATGATAGAAAAATAAATAGATTATTTAATGGTTAAAATCACACATTATAAAGGATATAAAAGTAATAGTCTTTGAGAGTTACAGTGGAGTAGTTTGATGTTCTCTCAATGTAGATACATAGCTCAGATAATTCTCCCATGGTTATGAAGATAATAAGAGAAGAATGGAGTTTCAAGCTTGTTGGTAAAATTAAAAGGGAGGAAAAAGGGTCTAACTACCCACATGTCAAAAATGTGAGAATAAGAATGATGATAATTGTTTCAAAGGTAAATGGAAATGATTAATGTATGGGAGAGAAGGCTACCAAGATCATGAATGTCAAAGAAACATGAATAATCTAGCCAATATTATGGAGGAAATAAGGGAACCTCCTAATTCACTACATATGGTTCAATTATTCTACGAAATGGAGTAAGGGAACTACTCAATATTGTTCACTAAACCTCAATTCAGTAAGTGTAATCAGTTTCAATAGACACTAAATCCAAAGGATAATGGTAAAGCTTATTCCATCACTATAACTGAAGTGGGGAAAGAAAACAAAGTCGTATAAGATACACTTCTTATTCACACAAAAAAATGGAAAATGTTTTATTAAATTATGGTTCTACACATTCCATTTACCTTCAATTCTTCTAGAACTATTGAATCGAATCCCTGATACCTTAAATTAGATATATCTATAAAAACATCTAGTGGTAAAATAATTTTAAACCATGTTATGGAATCTTCCCCTATTGGAATATGTAGAATTTTTCTTCTATAGAATCCCATAATACTTCCCTAAGTGGAATTTTATGGTATGTTGGGAATGGATTGGATTTCATTATATATAGAAGACATTAAATTTTTAGAAATGAGAGTCTATTTTAATATTTTGAACCATCCAATTCTTCTATAAAAATGAAAGGAAGATAATGATACTCTTTTGGAAAATCCCTCAATGGTTTGGGTGTTGATACCATATAAAAAATATAAAGTTTCTCAAATGTTTGATTCTATAGAAGGTATAAAAATATAGGAAATTCCCATTATTAGGGAAAGAACTGATGTATTTCCTTAATAGTTACCCAGAATACTCGTAGAATGTGGGGTAGAGTTTCCAATAGAGATCATACCCAAAACCACCCCTATCATTAAATTCACCTACAGGATGGCCCCGATTGGGCTTGATGTTATAAAGATGAAACTACAAGAGAATTCAGACAGAGGGTTCATATTCCATAGGGAATCATCTTGGGGAGTTCCAGTTCTCTTTGTCAGGAAGGATTATTGTGGCTATGTATTTATTACTTGGAACTCAATAAGATCACAATAAAGAAAAACTATCCTCCAACAAGGAATGATTTCTTGTTCGATCAACTACAAGGAGATCAATACTTCTCAAAGGTGGGTCTTCATTCTGGATGTCATCAACTAAAGGTGAAGAAGAGAGATATTCATAACTGGCCTTTCCATACAAGGTATGGGACCTAGAAGTTCATAATGATTTCATTAGGACTCACTAAGTGTCCTGAACTCTTCATGTATTTGATGAATATAGTCTTTAGAGACAACCTCTAAAAATTTATTTTAGCGTTTATCGATGATATTATAATTTACTCTAAGAGTGAGGAGGAACATGAAGAGAATCAAAATATTGTGCTGGAGATATTAAGGAAGAAGAAAATGTATGATAAGTTCAACAAGTGTGACTTCTTGATGCAGTAAGTCACATTCTTGGGAACATGATCAGAAGTGAGGGAATTTCGATAGACCCTTAAAAGACAAAGAAAATTGTGGAATGTTCTATACCCACTATTTTCATAGAAATAAATAGTTTTCTTGGATTATATGGGTATTATAAATGTTCTTTGGTAACTTTATAACAATTTTTATAGCCTAATAAATTAGTTAACATAGAAAGGGGTAAAGTATGATGGGATGAAAGAACGTTATGAAATATTTATGTTTCTCAAGAAGAGGCCATCCACATCACATATAATCACACTAATAATAATAGGAGAAGGGTTTTTGATATAATGTGTTGATTTATAAAAGGTTATTGGTTGTTCTCTCATGCAGAATGATAAGGTGATAGCCTGGGCCTCATGAGAGTTGGAAATTAATGAGTAGAACTACCTGATGCATGATTTTCAGTTTTTATTTGTAATATTCACTCAAAATATTTTGTGACACTATATCTATGGTGAGAAGTGTGATATATATACCCATCATTAAATTTTAAGGAATATATTCACACATAAGGATCTCAACATGCGTCAAAGGATATGGTTAGATCTAATCAAGGACTATGATTACTCTATTCACAACTATCTGCTAAAGGTGAAAAAGGTAGCTAATGATCTTAGTAGAAAAAACATTATACTCTATCTACGATGTAGATTCAGAAAGAACCTATATTAATGGAAATGTAAATGATGGATTTGGAAATCATTATGGTAGGGAATACATCCTACCTCTCCCAAATGATTTCCCAACCATCCATCAAAGAGAAGATCAAGGAGGAAAAATGTAAGATCTAGAGATACAAATTATGGCAAAAAAATTAATGTAAGGGAATCTACATGAGCTCCATATTGATGAAGATAGTGTGATTTGTTTTGGAACAAGGATTTATGTACCTTCATCACCCGAGATAAAGAATGATCTGCTATATAATGGACATATATCATCTTTATCTATCAATATTAAAATTACCAATATGTATCACAATCTTTGAGAATATTTCTAGTGGGACAACATGATGAAGGATATTATTGAGTATATCTCAGGGTGTTCGGTATGTCGCAAGTTAATGAAGAACAAGAAAATTCATAAGGATGATGAAACCATTCCCTATACCCATGTGGAAAGGGGAGAATTTCACTATGGAATTTGTCATGGGTCTCTAGATAACATCCAAATGAAACAATGTGATATGGGTTATAGTTGATCCACTCACAAATATTTTCCACTTTATTTCTATTTAAGATGATTTATCATTTTAAAAACTTGCCAGGATATATGTGAATGAAGTGTTAAGGAAGAATGGGGTACCACTTTCATTAATACTTTATCATGATACGTGGTTTACCTCAAAATTATATAGAATTGTTAGAAATTAATTGAGTACTGAATTGAATTTCCACACATCCTATCACCCCCATACTGATGGAAAATCTAAAAGAACTATTAATAACTCAATGAAATGCTAAGATACTGACCAATATAATTTAATGGATGATGGGATTAACATATTCCATTGGTTGAGTTCTTATGTAGAAATAGCTTCCACTCGGGTATTCAAATGGATCCATATAAATATCTATATGGGAAGAAATGTATAAATCCATTTTGTATAAACAAAGTTGGGAAATGAAAGCTACTTTTACATAATCTTGTGAGAGAGATAATAGTGATGGTTCAAGCAAACCAAAAATATATAAAATATTATCAAAGTACATTTTCCCCTTTGAGTTCGACATTGTAAAATAAAATCTTCCTTAGAATATCACCATGGAAGATAGTCATGCGGTCTGCAATTAAAGGGAAGATTAAACCAAGGTACATAAGACCCTTTGATATCCTTGGTCTAATAGGAGTAGTGTCATATGGTCTCTTACTTCCAACATGTATGTCTCATGTTCATAACGTGTTCCATGTATCACTCATAAGGAAGTACATACCTAATCCATCACATGTACTAAATCTGTAGTTTGTATAACTGGAGAAGGAACTATCATACAAAGTAAATCTTGTTAAAATATTGGACCATAGTGAAAAAGTATTATAAAACAAGGCAGCTCACCTTGTTAATGTGTTGTGGAGAAAACTGAAGTATGAAGAGGTAACTTGAGAACCAGATGAATCAATGAAACAGAAGTACCCTAAAATATTCTCAATTGATAATACTTGTTTATATTTTAGTGATGAAACTTCTAAATGGTTGAAGGACGTAACACCGAGTTATTTTAGTAAAATATATTTCATAAGTAAATGTTTGTTCTATTGCACAGATAAAAAATATAAAGAAACCAAAAAATTATTTGATTCATTACTAAATAAAACTAAATTTATTAGTAATGAAGCTGATTAAAATTCCATACATTACAATTAGACAAAAAAATTAAAAATCTAAAATCTAAAATGGAAAAATATGGACCAGCACGATCTAGTAGAATCATCGATCCCACTGTAAACACTATAGAAAATAAATATAAAAATAGTTAAAAAATATAAAAATATATAAACATGAGGTGAATTGAGGTTATTATTGGTAGAAAGAATATTATAGTTCATATAGGTAGTGATGTGACCGTTGGAATAGTTATGTGACAGCTAGGAATAGTAACCCGATTATTGGGAATAATAATATGACTGTTGGAAAAGTAATTTTACCTCAAATAATAAAATGTAATAAAAAAATATTTATCATGATTCTTTTATGTAAATATAAATTTTATAATTTAAAAAAATAAATATGATAATTAATAAATTAAAATAAAATATAAGGAAATTTTTAATGAACAATATTTTAATGTATTTTGTAAAAATCATTATTTTTATATTAAAAATTAAAATTACCTATTTTAGAAATTTATTTTGATAAAATGGATATAATTTTTTAAATCAACATGTCAAAATTATCCATGGGTATTGTTTTGTAATCTTTTGAAATACTTCAATTTTTGAGTGAATAATAAAAATATAGTTTTTTCACACAACCAATTTATCTTAAATTACATCATTCATGATGTGATGGTGAAATAATAATTTATAGAAGTTCATTTTTTACGAGGGTAAAACTAATTTCATAAATGGTTCATTAAAATTAAATAAACAGAATTTCCAAACCTAAAAAAGAACTTTCTAAAACCTAGAGTCATAAGTGATTCGTTAAAATAAAAAAAATTTCTTTCCTTCCACTTTTCATTTTAATAAATAAATAAATTATAATTTTAAAGGTTATTTTAACTCTTAAAATCATATATTTTATTAATATATGATTTATACTATAAAAATAACTATTAAGAGATATTCCTTTGGAATATTATTTTATTCAAAAAATACCCCTCTCCTGATGTATAAATAACGCCTCTCCCTTATCTTTAAAAACAACTCCTCCCACCAATTAAAAAGTCCATGATCCACCCAAATACACCATCTTAAGCCTCTTAAAATCTATTAGGTTGTTTTAGTTCAATCCAACTCCAATAAACAATTAGTTATAGTTTCGTACCAAAGAAGCTTCACCGAGGAGAGAGTAAGTATCTGTTAACTCTCCCCTCTTTTCTTCTTCCCTATATTATTTTTACCTTATTCATTTAAAAAAATATAATAATTTCTTTATAAATTATTTTAAAAATATATTAATTATGATAAAATTATATAATTATCATATTTATGAATACATAAATTTCATACTTTCTATTCCTGTGCTTTTGACAACATCCTGTTAAAGGTCAGTTAACAACCTATGAAGACATTTCCATGAAAATGATTATATCCAAATTCATGGATCAATATTATTAATTATAGATAATATATAAATATTTAATTTCATGAATTACAGGTTTCATTAATTATTTATACTAATGTATAAATTATATATTAATAAAATAGAAAAATTGTTGCAAAAATGAAAATTTATAAGTAAAATTGATATCTAAACACTTCAATTTAATGAATGGAAATTAAGAAATATAATACAATTAATATGATTGATATATAGTTTTATAAATTAATATAATACAATTTTGGATCATTGTTTCAATAAACATTATATTATTATTTAGGAGGTGAAAATGTGAAAAAGTTAAGCGGGAATTAATGTAATGGGAAATGTTGAACCCAACCCCCTTTTATTGGGTTATACATATTTTTGGCCAAATTTTAGGGTTGATATTCCATTAATGGTCCTTAAATATAATTTCATTGTTCTTAACTATTTTTTTAGGATATACATGTTTCCAACTTGGTTTTATGATAAATATTACGATTTTTCAAAAAGAACTATTTTTCCAGAACACAAATTGACTCCTCTTAGGAATATTTCTCTATCACTCAAGATTAATGATTCTTATAAAATTTATTTTATTAAATTTTTATTTTTGGAACCCAAATGTTTAGTCATGAATTTATCCTTTATGAAATTATTTTGAAATCCATTTCCTTCCATGGGTTATTTCATGACTTTAAATTTTGTACGTTCTATGTGGCATGCATGATTAGGTAAATGTTATGATGTGACTAGTGTGTCCAAAATTATATAGAGATATAATAAATTGGGTAATGTGATGTATCTCATGTTTTAATGTCAAATATTCATGAAAATGATGCTATCATTAGTCACAACTATGTATGGTATTTAACTACTAAAACATGATGTTTCATTTTTATGTATTGTAACATTCCTTGCATTTATCTAATTCTTTCTGTCATTATGGTGTTGATGATTCAATGCTTATGTTATGATGATGATGACTATAATCACTCACATTATTTTGATTCATGTACTTATTTATCTTCTTACTGTGATTTTATCTCACCTATTTGAATAATTTATATCCTTAGGTGATTACTTGTAATAAGAAGAATGTGATGGCTATTAAGAAGCTATAGAAGAATGAATTAAGTAATGTATACGTTTTATTATTTAAATATTATATATAAGTATAATTTTCCTATGACATTATACCATTTGATTCTAGATATGTAATGATATTATTTCTTAACCTAAAAATGATTAAATAGTCATGTATGAAAATGTATTGTCTCCATATACACCATTTATAAAAAAAATTTGATATATATTTTGATAAAATTCCATTTTAATTTTTTGATTAACAAAACATGAAATTTATAACTCTGGATAAAAAACATTTACTGAAATGTTTTATACAATTCAGTAATATTGTTGAATATATTTTATAACCTTCATTGAAATTATCCTTTTTAAAATTTCATTAAAAATTGGCGAGTGTCATAATTTTTCTCCATGATATAAAGAACATTAAAAGAATATATCAACATTGTCACTTTTTATATCTTTTTGAAAACATTTCAAATAACTTTTGAACCATGAAGAATATAAAACCATTGATTTTTTTATAGTAATAATATTTGTAATAATTATTTCATATGATGAAAAACTCCATATGACTCTTAATTAATTAAATTTCATTGGAACTTTTCAAAATATTTTCCCAAACTCTTCCTCCTTCTAGTGACTTAAATCAGAACCCATTGTCAGTTGGCTTCATAATCCATCCACTTTCTAGTGATCTTTAGTCTAGATAGGTTTTCCAATCATCCTAAAAAAATAATCATTATAAATTCATAAATATTTATTTAATAGGAATATTTCAAACATGTTTGACTGATTTACATCATATAAAAACATACACACTATACATAAAATTACAAAATTCACTCCAATTAATTCAAAACCTATTCAAGTGATCCTAAGGCCTTCTCAAAAAAAATTAAAACATTATAAAACATCATTAAAAACTGATTATCACTTATCTCAGATCTATTTATCATTAAGAACCTTCAAAAGGTGTTTTGTCACTTTTTCTATGGTAGAAATTGTGAAAAACAATCTACTTATATGAACTCTTTTATCCCTGTCTATCAAAAGTAATTCACCACTATTGTAAATTGTAAAAATTACACTAAAAGTATATGTATTTGGTTTCCTGGAATATAATTACATCAATCACCACATATGGGGGGGGGTGCCACTTGAATTAGTCCAAACAAGATATTCAAGATAGTAGACTCAACTTCTCTATTATCATTTCCCACAAATGCATAGATATATGACTCAACTTCCCATAGACCACACACATATTTATTGATTCATACTCATTGAAAGAACCTCAATAATTAAAAAAATAAAATCAGATTGATGGGAACTTTAATATACTGCTTTTTTATTTATTAGAAATTATATTAATCATCCATATATATATGTTTGTTTCAAATATTATCTTCTCCCACTTATTGATAATAAATCAAATGGTTATGTAGGGGTTTCACCTCAATTATTTATGCCGTATAACTTTTTAGAAAATGATTGATTCAACCCATCTTAATCTATCTCTACCTATCTCTCCCTCTCTTTAAATATAAATTACAATCTTTACCCATTTTTGTGGCAAGGAAGAAACCAAAAAAAACATGGCCAATAGCCTTTAATTAATCCAATATAAGCCTAATTAAGATAAAATAGTGTATAAAGCATGAGTAAAATGAGAAAGAAAAAAAGTCACACATAAATCCCCATGTATGTGATACCAAACTAAATTTCTCCTTTTAGGGGATATTTTGATATACTTATAAAAAAATAATATATCACATACTCATCTAAACAAAAAAATCAAATTAATTCAAGTGCATGATACAAGAATCAAATTTCTATTTCCAAATAGAACTACTAATACTCCCACTTTATAAACAGATATTTTATTATCAAAACAATAGTAGAATGTTTTTTTGAATATATCAATTATAATGTTTTTATATCTATCCAAAATTTTATAATATACTGTTAGAATATAGTTGAAAAACATTTATTCCTGCTAACTCTTTATTAGGGGTTAAACCTCATCAGATGTTCACCATGATTGATTTTCCTTAGCTTTATCCCATGGTGGGAATATCTTCACTTACATTAAACAATTATTATATGACCTCATTGTCTCCCCTATAATTTATTTATTTCAATTACCTATAATTTATTATATAAAAATAAACATGTGAATAATGAGAGGGTTTATCCTTGAGTTATAGTCATAGTATCAAGTCTAATATTTTCCTCACATCCAAGATTTTCTATGTTTTTTAGTATCAATTATTGATGATATACTCATGCTTACTTTATTGAATGATTTGTAATAATCCTCTATGGACTACATGGTTGATTGTTTTTTAAAAACCTTATTATGGAGGTAATTATTCTTATTTTGAGAAATAAATAAAAAATATTCCTTAAAAACATCACCCTATGTTGGAAAAGCTAATGAAACATTTCCTAAAGTTTGTCCAATATTGACAATTTTCCCATTCAACAATTCATTAGAAAAAATATATATTCAAAAAAGAATGGTTAGATTTAATTTTCCTCATTTGATATTTATTATACCACATTATTTTTTGGATTTGATATAGGATTAAATTTCATACAAATTTCAGTATAATGACATTGGTTGGATAGATCTGTTGATTTTTGAAACATAAACTCATTCTTCCGAAGAGTATTATACTCTCACCCAAATTTAATTATATTATTTTTTGGGGGATCCACCTTAATTAATAGATGTTTTTTTTGGAATCAAATATTTTAAAAATATTCATATTATTATTTTTAGATGCCTCTACAACTCCAGTAATATCCCCTGATTCATGATCATTCATAATTCTGACTGCCCTCTTAAAAATCTATTTAATGTCTAGATGAGTAACATACTTTGTTTTTTCATCTTCTTCAGGGTTTTAATTTTCTATCCTCTTTTAAATTTATCATTATATAAAGGGTTCATTTTTTTAATTTCTTCATCTTGAACAACAAGTGTTTGAGTTTTATAGTATGTATAACTGAACAAACCATTTTTAGTATCACTTAAAAAATGAAAAATAGTGTTTAAATTGATCATAGGGGTGATATTCACAGTTATCTTGGTTGATTCATCCTAAACCTCCATATCTTTTCCATAATATTCACTCATGGTATTCTAGTGTTTTTAAAATTTAAGACAACTTGATCATGTCTCGTGTGTCTCTCCTTTTATAATAATATTTTCGATTAGATTTTCCAACATCATGGATTATTATAAAAATTTTACTTTATAAATGAGGATATCATTTATTATATCAATCTTCTTCACATCTTCACTAATTTTATATTTTCACAACATATTTACTATCTTTTTTTATCTTGGAAATTTTTTTAAGGAATGAAAATAATTATGATATCAACAATCTTTTTTTGTATCTGTCTTCTTCCTCCTCATCACTACCTTATGAGTGTTAATGTATTTTAATCTGAAAATTGGTGTTTTTTTTAGAGATACCTAAAACATATGACTAACTAAATAATGATGATTCTTTCCTTGATTATCTTATTATAAAATTACTTCAAAATTTTCTATAATACTTTTACTTCATTATAGACTTTTTTTTCAAGAGTTTCTAGATCTTCCTTTAGAAATGTTTTCTTTCTCATCATCAATCTAAAAGTCATGAAATATATTATTTGGGTTGTCAATTGTAAAATTTCAAATCCCTTATAACTAAATCATTTATGATTAACCATACCTTTTTATTTTCTTCTCACTCTTATAATGCTCTTTTAGATAAAGTCCCTAAATTTCTTGTGCTCCTCTCTTCTTTCATCTTTACTTTCAGAATTTTAATCAGATTTGAACTTCATTTTTTTCAAATTCCATTCTTTCATGGACTTAAATTTCATCTCCTCCAATTAATTTATTTTTGAATGAAAAATATTTCTTTATTTCATATTTATGGAGGGTGGTGTGCATATTGTAATGGTATAAATATACAATCTCATGAAGGGATTAAATATTTGGGTAGAATATATCGTAAAATTCGTAATAAGTCTATGTAAAATAGTTAAATCTTATATATTTTCTCTAATCCATCTAATATTTCTAAAAAATTAATTAACTATGTTAATTTAGTCATATATGACATCATCATCATCCAATAAGATTTATTTGAATTCTTCTCACTGAATTTGAAGTTTGGATTCCTCAATGTTTATATTTCCTTCAAACACATTATTAAAATTCTCCAAAATATATTTATAAGCATTAATTATCATTTTTTGTTTAGAATTAATTAGATATAGATGATAGGATGGTGCTTCTAGATTCCTATCCACATCAATATTTATATTTTAATTATAATTCATAGGATAATCTCTTTTAAGTGGTTTAAATCTCATTGTTCCAACCACATTTACCTCCTTGTCTTATGATAATTGATATATAATCATATGATTATTCAATGCATAAAAATTATTTCTATTAAAAATAGGAACTCCTATGATATTTATAGGTTATATATTCTCTATACTTATCCTTGGATATTTCAATAGGAAAATAAAATAGCTCTAATACCACTCCTAGGTATAAAAATTTCTCTGTGAGGGGGTCAGGTAAGTTAGTGATCCAATTTTTTATTTACAATTTATTCTTTTCAAACCAAACATTGTGATGGGTTAAAGTTTGATCATCTCATTATTTTTTACAAATCCTTGTTCAGGTGATGTATTAAATAGAAAAAATAACACAAGTGATTCAAAATTCCATCCTTGAATGTATACATCTTACCAAGTTCAGATCAACTTTAGAGACCTTGTTTCTATAAAATAAATCATTATATTAAAATCATAATCTATCTCCTAAAAACACTGCTAGGAAATGTTGTAGTTTTTGTCATAGAACTAACTACATTGTACTTTATTTATTAATAAATACCTTATCACATCTTGATTGTTCTTCTACGTTACAATGCATGTGATAATGTCCTAAGGATACTTGTTGCATTAAAGGGTTACAGCAGATCCCTACTATGATAAGGACTCAGAACTTCCATAACACTATTCTGGAATATATGTTCTATGGACGGATGAAGTTATTTAAGGGAAAAAAATAATACAGGCCATTATGGGTGAGGACTCCTAAAATATTGAGGCACCTCGTCAGGGTGCATGCCCTTGGTAATATCTAAGAGGATATTATGAGAATGAGACCCTCCAGTAGGAAACCCAAATTTCATAGTGTCATTGGATGTTCCTATCTACGGATGTGTGTATTGGTCATTAGACTTTAAGATTATTATTAATGGGTATTACAACTCACACACTTAGATTTATTAATGAAAACTACGATGACACATTCTTCGCAGTAAGGTAGGATATGTTGGGTGCATCACGAGTAATAACACATTAATAGATAATGCGAGAATGTATTATTCCCTTCTGTTCCATAATGAAAGTAGATATCTCTGGCCCATTGATGGAATTAAAATAGCCAAAATAAATCCATGTCCATGGTAATGAATGGGAGAGTTCAACTACGAGAAGTCAAAGAAAGAATAATCGAGCACATGAGTTGATGACACCAGCATGCAACCTGCATGATTTGAGATATCAAGACAAAGAGATTATATTACACAGTAAGTGTTCATAGGAGGTGACACATTATTGCGACATTAACATAATTATCTCTGGGCGCCTTGGCATGTCGATAGACACTAACCTTCGACTTTATGAAGGCTCTCTTGAATACCACTGAGAAATATTCCTAGAGGGTCACAAACTATGTGTGTCCAAGTATCTCAGTTAAATATTAATTTAACAAGTTGAATAAAGATTATTCTGGATTTAGGCTTAATAATTATTCCAGGATTCCTGATCTCATTTATTTTAACACTAGTTATTTGGGAGAATATATTGTGGGTGAAATAATATATTTATCACTGAGTAATGCAATGATATTTATTTGAGAATTAAATAGCCATTATTCAAGGTCTGATAAATATGGTGGAGGAAATAAAGAAAAATGGAAAAAAGTACATTCCATGTATATTAAATATACAAACTGTGTATTTTGTTTGAAATTTATGAGAAATAATATTATTTATTTAATTAAATAATATTATGTGTAATTATATGGGCACATGTCAAGTGATAATAATAGTCAACTATTGTTATTAGACATGGGGTATGACTAAAAATTAAATGAAATGAATAAATGATTTTGGGTAATTAATTCATTTTATTATTTTATGTAATTAAAGTCCTAATTATATAATTCTTATTATCCTAGCCATTTTTGTGTGGGTTGTGCACAATGGATTTGGAAAAGCACTCAAGCAAAGAGATAATTATATTTCCACCAAGAATGCACTCAAGCTATGAGAGAGAGAGATCCTCCTCCACCAGATCAAAGCTATTAAGGGAGGATATCACAAATGAAGTCTCTTACATGCTAGCACCCAGATATCCCTTCAGAGGTGTCTAGAGATACATGGAGCACGTTTGGATCACCGCTATAGGAATTCTACAGTTAAATTCTATGACGCAACAACGGATCACCTCGAATCGTGACCAAAAACATCAACGGAGAGAGAATTCCATCAAGTTAATTCTTATATTTTAATTAAATTAATTATAACCAATATATGATGATCATCTCTATGGTTTTAGGGATCCCTTTATTTTATTAAGTTCTTCATTATATTCTAAAGATCAAGCGTTTTATTATCGTGAAATATCTCGGATTGATCGTTGTTAACAGAAAAATTAAAGTTGGGGAAACCCACCAATGCGCTTGTGCTGCACCCAGAAATTACAAGTGGTATTAGTGTGGTCATATCATTTATTATAATTATTTAGTTTTCCATTGATAATTTACGCATTTAATAGTTTTGTTGTTTAAATTCAAGTTAATCGTTCTATAAATCTGAATATCGAGATCTATTCCTCCTCTCTCTTTTCTCGTTCACCATAGAGAAATGATTTTTTTCTTTAAATTTCAATTAAAATAAAATAGAGGATCTCATCCGGAGGTTCCAAAGGTTCCTGGCCATACAACATCAGAATAGACAGTGTGTATTCAGTAGTACACGCCGTGTAGTCTAGGTTCAATGCATCAGACTGTTCCGCAAAATCAGGCTATGTGTTGGAGTATTTCAATGTCTTTAATGACACTGTGTGTTGACCAGGAATAGGGGGCACACAGTTTCTAGATTACACATTGTGTGGTCCACTGAGCACTGTGTTTAGTCCCTTAGTGGTAGGGTTGGACCGTATACCCCGTACACGGCTTGCCCAGCTGGAAACCGGGTAACGTGGATACTACACGGTGTGTGTCCCACTGAACACACCATGTAATCTGAATATTTTCAAAGTATGTCTAGATTCCATGTCCCCGGGCATGTACTTAGGATGGACGGGGAACAAAAGTACACACCATGTAGTCGTAACTACATGTCTTGTACTCATCCAAATTACGAAGATTTATTAAAATGTATTATTATATTATACAACCCTTTGAGACGTGTACCATAGTGCAGGTGTAAAGATGAGGCACCACACGTGATAGGTGTTTTATATATATGTGTTTAATTTAACATCTGTGTAATGTTCATTTCTACTCGTTGGGTAGTTATGAATGAGAATTCACCTGATTTCTTCCAATGTACAAGTTACGAATAAATATAATCTTAAATGATTTTATTTCTTAAAAATTATTATGAGTGAGAATCTCAAGAAAATTCAGAAAAAGGGTTTAAGATAAAAGGATTGATTAATTAAAGATAATTAATTGATTCGAGCATGATTTATCTTAAACAAGAATGATTAAAGAATTGAATTCTAGTTTTATTTATGTGTAAATATCATTGCATGTATGGATGATCATGATCTAGACAAATACCTTTTTATGTGAATGGTTTCATTTTATTTATTTATTTAAATTAAATTTGTTGGACTGCGAGCCTTCTCCTCATTAATATGTAGGACATATGCGCCCAAGGTTTCTTTTATGAAAAAACCCTATTATATCCCTCACCTGTGAGTGAGATAAAAGAATATGTAATGGATGGAGCTCCCAATATAGTGGAGGCATCTCAAGTTAGGATCCAAGAAGAATCCAATCCTAGGAGGTACAAAGGTGGATAGGTGGAAAGCTGTGAACACGAACCCAAAAGGATAAAGGTGTTTCTCCCCTCGGTATTGGGTTATTTTATCGACCTCTAGATAAAAAAACCAATAAAACATGTTCAGGATGATACCATTTATTTTATTTTTGTCAGTTACATGATTTATTTTTTGTGGGTGTGTTTTCATGATCAAACAATTAATG
This sequence comes from Viscum album, assembly GCA_963277665.1. Lineage (NCBI taxonomy): Eukaryota > Viridiplantae > Streptophyta > Magnoliopsida > Santalales > Viscaceae > Viscum > Viscum album. The sequence goes on along the minus strand of OY728156.1, from coordinate 1,625,531,639 downwards.
AATTAAACAAATCATGGAAGATGAAACTAAAATAAGACTAGATTATGCGTAAATATTATCTTAGACATGGTTAATCACTAAAGTATATCCCACTTACTACTAACAAGCATGTAATCAAAGATAATAAAATAGAAATTTATGTATAAAGATAAAATGCCTCAAATAAAATATTATGTCTGTATAGCCTTCCATAATCTTGGTAAGAATCGAACCATAGTTCAAAGTGCTTAACCAACACTAGATGCGGTGCTTTCAATTATCAGGGAATTCTAGTTCAAGGTTTTGGGTTGAATTGACTTGGTTTGAATCAAGGTTTGAATTCCATAACATGGCTTCGTGTGACCAAGATGCAAATGATGAGGAAATACAAACCAAAAGGATTTCAGGATTGGGGAGTCCACTCAGAGGATCAAGGATCTGCAAGGTAATGCAGTTGGCATTTAGAATGCCTACCTAAAACCCTTCAAGTTTCTTAACCAACACTAGTTGGGGTAATGCGAAGGGGAATATGGATCATTTCCACTAGAATATTCATGCAACATAATATTCTTAAATCAATGGTGGGGGCTATTAGATTTTGATAAAATAGTGGGACACTAATAAGTATTAATTTATATATTTTTCTCAGTTTTTATCATGATAAAGTACTAAACCATTGCTCATCATAATTTGTAAAAACAGATAGAAAAATGACTTAAAAAATTTCATTGCAAACCATACTTGATGATGAAAACCTTCTCACCGGCACTGATTTCTTAGAATGGCAGAGGTGTTTAGGCATCATTCTTCACCACGAGAGGAAATTGTATGTATTGTAAGATCCTAGTCTAGTTGTACAGGGAAAAGAGGCCATTGATGAGGAACTATCTCTATATATGTAACATATAGATGATTCCACCTATGTCCACTGTTTCATGCTATCGGCCATGTCTAATTAGATCTTAAAGCAACATGAAAACATGGACGCATATAGCATGATGTATCACCTTAAGGATCTCTATCAAGAGAAGGAAAGACACGAGAGATATGAGATCTCTAATTCTTTGTTTAAAACTATGCTTAGAGATTCTATACCAGTTGGGCCTCTTGTAGACAAGATTATTGGCTACATTGAATTCCTAGACATCTTAGGGATTAAGTTCTCGGATGAGTTCCATACATATATCATCCTATCATCACTACCCAACACCTTCAATAGATTTATTATCAACTACAACATGAGAAACAATGAGAAGATTCTATATGAACTTCTGAACTTAATTCTCCTGGTAAATAAAGACATGGGGGTGTGACATGCCCGCTATCCTTATGGTGAATAAGAAAAGGAAGGAAAAGGAAAAGGGGCCAAAGACTTATAAACTATCTGAATCCCCTGAGCACTGTCCCTCTAAGAAGGTGAAGATCTAGAGGCAGGGAAAAGAATGGGAGGTGGTGTGTTTTTCATGTGGTAAGCAAGGCCACTGGAAGAGGAACTACACCCCAGAAGTGTGGGGATGCTAAAGGTGTGTTCGTTATCGAGTTTAATATTTCCATTTCAACACATTGGGTATTAGATACTGATTTTGGGGCTCACATCTATATTCAAATGTAGGAACCAGATAGATTTAGAAATATTTCCATAAGAGAGGTGGATCTTCGAGCTACCAATGGGGTGAGGCTAGATGCATTATCCATTGGCGATTACCACCTCTCATTGCCAACTGTGATGATTTTGGTTTTACATTACTATTAATAGGTTTCTAGTGTTACCAAAAACATAATTTGCATATCATGTTTGGATATGGATGGAATTAATTTCAAGTTTGGAAATAAGGGTTTCTTATTTTAGAATAACAATATATGTTATGGTATGGAGCATTTAAATAATGGTTTGTATGTATTAAATTATGAAATCCAAGTGTTGGAAATTGGCAAAGAAACAATCTCACATGACTCATACATCACCCAGTTGTATCATCATTGTCTCAGTCATGTAAATAAGAAGCGCTTGAAAATTCTCTTCCAAGATGGCTATTTAGACTCTACTGAGCTAAAACCACTTGACATATGTCATGCTTGTTTACAAGGTAAAATGACCAAGCTTCCTTTTGGTGGACATGGTGAAAGGGCTATAGAGCTTCTTGGATTTGTGCACATGGATATATGTGGATCACTTCTAGTAGAATCTAGAGGTGGATATTCTTACTTCATTAATTTTACTGATGATTTGAGTAATTATGGCTATATCTACTTAATGAGGTATAAGTAAGAGTCCTTTGAGAAATTTACAGAATTCATGAAAGAAGTAGATAATCAGACTGGTAAGATGATAAATAATCTTCAATCTGATTGAGGTGAAGAATATCTAAACCAAGAGTTCATCTATCTTCTATAGGAGTCTCGGATTCTATCTCAGCTCACTCCTCCTTATACACCACAGTGGAATGGTTTTAGTGAACGGAGGAACCACAACTTGTTGGAAATGTTGAGGTCGATGATGAGTCATGTAGATCTTGCATGATCCTTTTTGGGATATTTATTACAAACTGCAGCATACACATTAAAATGAGTACCAAGTAAGGAGGAAAATAAAATTCCCTCTGAGTTATGGAATGGAAATAAACCCATTATATTTCACACACATGTATGGGGATGTGAGGAATTTGTTAAGACCTTCTTAGGAAACAAACTAGCACCCCAGGGCACGAGGTGTATCTTTATAGGATATCCCAAGAAAACAAAAGGATATCACCTATATAATCCTTCAGACAAGAAAGTGACTATCGCTTGAAAATTCATCTTTCTTGAGAGGGAGAACATACTCAAAAAGGATAGTGGGAGAAATATTGACTTTGATAAAGTTGATTATCAAGATACACATGAGTTTATATAGTAACAAGTTCCACATGTTTCCATGTAAGAGGTTTCAGAAACACAAGTACTACGTAGGAGCTCAAGAGAGGTAAGGTAACTAGAGAGATTTGGTTTCCTAGTCACCGAGGATGGAGAATCATTGTTGTTGGACAATGATGAACATGTATCCTACAAGGAAGAAGTAGAAAGCTAAGATGCTACAAGATGGCTAGAAACTATGAATTATTAGAAGGATTCCATGTATCAGAACCATGTTTGGGTTCTGGTCGATGAGCCAGTTGATGAAAAGTCTATTGGATGAAAATGGGTAGAAAAATGGACATGGAAGGATATGTTAGCACCTATAAGGCAATGATAGTGGCTAAAATATCCATACAAAATAATGGAATTGACTCTGATGAAACCTTCTTTCCAGTTTCCTTGTTTAAATTCATAAGAATCATACTTTCTATAGCATCCTACCATGACTAAAATATTTGGGAAAGGAATTTCAAAACAACATTATTAAACGGGAACCTTCAGGAAGATGTCTATATGACACAACCATAATGTTTTGTGACACCAGGTGAATCCAAATGGGTTTCCAAATTGCAGAAATCCATTTATGGATTAAAGTAAGAATCCAGGTCATGGAACATTCTATTTGATGAAGCCATAATGGAATTTGATTTCATTAAGAACGAAGGTGATCCATGCGTTTATAAGTAGTTTAATGGGAATGTGGTCATTATCCTAGTAGTATATGTTGACGACATATTGCTTATTGGAAATGATGTACCAGTATTACAGTCAATTAATGAATGGTTTAACAAATGTTTATACATGAAGGACTTGGGTGAAGCAGCCTATATTCTAAGGATCAAGATCATTTGTGATAGATCCAAGAGGCTTCTTAGACTAAGTCAGGGTACATACATTGACCAGATACTAATGATATTTAGTATTGAACCATCCAAGAGGGGATTGGTTTCAGTGTCACATGGCCAACATATTTCAGAGAAAATGTGTCATCAGACACAGCATGAGAAAGATAGAATGAGTAAGATCCCACATGCTTCGGCTATGGGATCCATCTTGTATTCGATGTTATGTACTAGGATTTATCATGACAATGCACAGATAATGGTGGGGAGATATCTATAAGATCTAGGAGAATAGCATTGGTCTCATGTTAAGAATACCCTTAAGTATATTAAAAGAACTAAGGGTATGTTCCTAGGGTATATAGGAGATGATGATCTTGTCATCATAGGGTATGATGATTCTAGTTTTCAAACAGATCAGAATGATCTGAAATCTCAATCTGGATATTTTTCTATCTCAATGGAGGAAATGTGATATTGAAGAGTTCAAAGAAACCTGTTGTCGCCGATTCTACAGTAGATTCTTAATATATTGTGGCTTCTGATGCATCCAAGGAAGCCATGTGGATTCAGAACATTGTCTGGGAGTTTTATGTGTTTCCTAGCAATAAAGATCCTATCACATTTTATTGTGATAATACTACAGTGGTGGATCTTAAAAAAGAACCATGGTCACGTCAATGGACAGGGCACATACTCCAAAAGTATCACCTCTTGAGGATTTTTTATCAAAGGGGTGAGGTTGCAGTGAGGATAGTGTCTATGGAAGAGAACGTGGATGACCCCATGACTAAATACCTACACTAGTGCAGAAAACGTTTTTTACGTCACCCTTTTTTACGTCGGTTATATAAAACCAACGTCATAATATGTAAAACGAGGTTTTTTACGTCGGTTATTTAATAACCGACGTAAAAACCTGTGTTTAGTACACCTTTAACGTCGGTTATAAAAATAACCGACGTTATTAATCGCGCGGCTTCGTTTTTTACGTCGGTTATACATTAACCGCCGTAAAAAACAGAAGCGGGGGGTGTTTGTTAAGTCGGTTATTCATTAACCGACGTAACAAATCGACATATGTACGAGTTATTACGTCGGTTATTCAATAAACGACGTAAAAAACGCGGTTTTTGAAGGCCTTTTTACGTCGGTTATAAAATAACCGACGTAAAAAAAGAATCCGCAGATGTTTTTGACGTCGGTTATGGAATAAACGACGTAAAAAAACGCGGATTTTGAGCCCTTTATAACGTCGGTTATAAAATAACCGACGTAAAAAAAGAATCGGAGGAATGTTTTTACGTCGGTTATTGAATAAACGACGTTATAAATGTTTTTAAAATAATTATAACGTTGGTTATTGAATAACCGATGTGATAACTCATTTAAAAATTTGCCCAGACCCGTGGATTTTCATTCGCGAGTTTACCTTCGACAGTCGCGACTCGTCTCTCTCGCGCGTAAACCCGAATCGGCTCGTCCATTTCATTGGTTTAGATTCGTTTTGCGATCATCGTTTCTCATATTTAATCTCCTCGGGTCAATCATCTAAACTCGCAGCACTCAGGTAATCCTCCCACACGTTCGTTTTTTTTTGCGGATAGTATATATATATGTGTTGTGATTTTTTTTGTTGAAACTAGCTAAGATTCTTCGATTGCGAACCCTTTTAACTCGTTTTGGCACCATAATCTTATTTATCATCCCTAGATCTATTAGTTCGACTTGCAATATTGATTAATTTTATGATTTCACTAATTTTTCATCGTTTTCTATAAATCCCCGAGAGGGTTGGGGCGTGTCCATTTGGATGGGTTGCCCTTTTACAATTGTTACTACTTTATTCACACACAACCATGGCATAGGTGCATGGATTTGGGATCACATCACCATTTTCACCCCCTGCAAACAAAGTTTCACGAGGAGGACTCACCAGATTTCCCCTCGGCATGTTAAAAATTTTAGATACCCTCTTTTCAGCAAGTAAAAAATTAACTAGTTTTTTCTTCACTACTTATCCTAAACAAATAAAACCACCATTCTTTCTAGAACCTCTACTAGATCCATTGCATCCATCAACATACATATTTGGATCTGAAAGCATCCCTTAAGCCTTATGTTCGATGCTAACATCCTTTACTGATCTATAGAAAATATGATGGTCTGCTAAGCTCTCCATTTAAAAGTCAAACCCCACCAATTATTCATCCTCATCATGAGAAAATGGCACAACATCTGAATTTCTGATTCAATCTCTTGGGTCACTGAACAAACATTAACTCCTTCAAATCCACACCTGGAATAGACAACCTAATGCCGAGTTCCTTCTCTATCTATTGAAACTCAGTTCTTCCTCCACACCTAAAAACATTCTTTGAATGGCCCAACTTCTTGTTATGGTAAATTTTCAGTGATTCCAGGGGGGTGGGATGGCTATCAAGAGGGTTGGGGGTGTCCAGGGGGGTGTCCAAGGGGGTAGGGTGTGGGGGGTGGTGTCCAGAAGGGGTGGGGGGCAATCCAGAGGGGTCGGGGGGTGTCCAGGGGGGTTTACAAGGGGGTGGGTGGGAGTGGGGGGGCTGTCCAAGGGTGTTGGGGGGTGTTGGGGGGTGTCCAGGGGGGTGTCCAAGGGGGTAGGGGTGGGGGGTGGTGTTTAGGAGGGGTGGGGGGGCTGTCCAGAGGGTTGGGGGGTGTCCAGGGGGTGTCCAAGCAGGTCGGGGGTGGGGTGTTGTGTCCAGGAGGGGTGGGGGTACTTTCTAGAGAGGTCAGGGGCTGTCCAAAGGGGTCGGGGGGTGTCCAGGGTGGTGTCCAAGGGGATGGGTGGGTGTGGGGGGCTGTCCAAGGGGGTGGCGGCCTGTCTAGAGGGGTCAGTGGGGTGTCCAGGGGGGTGTCCAAGGGGTTGGATGGGTGTGGGGGCTGTCCAAGTGGGTGGCGGCCTTTCTAGAGGGTATTTGGGGTTGTCCGGGTGGGTGGGGGGGGGGGGGGGGGCTGTCCAGAGGGTTGGGGGATGTCCAGGGGGTGTCCAAGGGGGTAGGGGGTGGGGGTGGTTTCCAGAAGGGGCGGGGGGCTGTCCAGAGGGGACAGGGGGTGTCCAGGGGGGTTTACAAGGGGGTGGGTGGGTGTGGGGGGCTGTCCAAGGGTGTGGGTGGGTGTTGGGGGGTGTCCAAGGGGGTAGGGGGTGGGGGTGGTGTTTAGGAGGGGTGGGGGGGCTGTCCAGAGGGTTGGGGGGTGTCCAAGCAGGTCGGGGGTGGGGGGTTGTGTCCACGAGGGGTGGGGGTGCTTTCTAGAGGGGTCGGGGGCTGTCTAGAGGGGTCGGGGGTGTCCAGGGTGGTGTCCAAGGGGATGGGTGGGTGTGGGGGGCTGTCCAAGGGGGTGGCGGCCTGTCTAGAGGGGTCGGTGGGGTGTCCAGGGGGGTGTCCAAGGGGTTGGATGGGTGTGGGGGGCTGTCCAAGTGGGTGGCGGCCTCTCCAGAGGGTATTTGGGGTTGTCCGGGTGGGGGGGGGGGTGTCCAGAGGGTTGGGGGATGTCCAGGGGGGTGTCCAAGGGGGTAGGGGGTGGGGGGTGGTGTCCAGGAGGGGTGGGGGGCTGTCCAGAGAGGTCGGGGGGTGTCCAGGGGGGTTTACAAGGGGGTGGGTGGGTGTGGGGGGCTGTCCAAGGGTGTGGGTGGGTGTTGGGGGGTGTCCAGGGGGTGTCCAAGGGGGTAGGGGGTGGGGGTGGTGTTTAGAAGGGGGGGGGGGCTGTCCAGAGGGTTGGGGGGTGTCCAAGGGGGTGTCCAAGCAGGTCGGGGGTGGGGGGTTGTGTCCAGGAGGGGTGGGGGTGCTTTCTAGAGGGGTCGGGGGCTGTTCAGAGGGGTCGGGGGGTGTCCAGGGTGGTGTCCAAGGGGATGGGTGGGTGTGGGGGGCTGTCCAAGGGGGTGGAGGCCTATCCAGAGGGGTCAGTGGGGTGTCCAGGGGGGTGTCCAAGGGGGTGGATGGGTGTGGGGGGCTGTCCAAGTGGGTGGCGGCCTCTACAGAGGGTATTTGGGGTTGTCCGGGTGGGTGGGGGGGGGGGGGGCTGTCCAGAGGGTTGGGGGATGTCCAGGGGGGTGTCCAAGGGGGTAGGGGGTGGGGGGGTGGTGTCCAGGAGGGGCGGGGGGCTGTCCAGAGGGGTCGAGGGGTGTCCAGGGGGGGTGTTATATCTTACTATATTTTGTTTAAAAAATAATATTCAAGCATATTTTTTTAAATACACATCGATTTGTTTTATATTTCAAAATTGTTTACATTCAAATTATGATTTTTTTCATATTAACATATATTTGTCTTATCTAAAAAATATATATATTTTTGCTATTTGTTATAGGTAATAATGAGTCGAAGTTGGATTACGGCATATCGAATGAGCAATGAATATGAGGAAGGTGTTGATGCCTTTTTGGAATTTTCTAAACGAAATGTTCCAAGTAGTGACATTTTTTTTGTCCATGCCTGAAATGTCTGAATATGAAGAAGTTGAAAAGTAGAGAGATAAAAGATCATCTGATTTGTCATGGTTTCAATCCGAGTTACAACCCTTGGATTTGGCATGGCGAAACTGGACAGAATGTCACTGATGATAATGAATCGCAAGATGGTAACTCTGATGGAATTGAAGAAATGATTCGCGATATTGTAGCAGAACAAATTGAGATAGAAACGACAGTTGCACGTCTATATGGTGATGCCGAAAAACCATTATATCCTGGTTGTACAGATTTTACGGTTTTTTCGGCGGTGTTAATATTGATTAACCTGAAGGCGAAACATGGATGGAGTGACAGAAGTTTTACAGAGCTGCTACAATTGATGAAAGGCATTCTTCCAAAAGATAACGATCTTCCAGATTCACATTATAAGGCCAAAAAAATATTATGCCCGATGGGATTGGGATACAGGAAAATACATGCCTGTCCGAATGACTGCATTATATATAGGAAGAAATATGAATTTCTGAAAGAGTGTCCTAAATGTGGGACATCACGGTATAAGGTGAAAGAAAAATCACAAGCTGATGTAGAGATTACAAAGCTCCCTTCAAAGGTATTTTGGTATCTTTCTATAATTCCTCATTTCAAAGGTTTATTTGCTAATTCAAATGATGCAAAAAGGTTAAGATGGCATGCTGATGGGCGGGTATGTGATGGAAAAATACATCATCCAGCTGATTGTCCACAATGGAAGAAAATTGATGCCCAGTACCCTACATTTGGAAATGAAATTAGAAATCTGAGACTAGGCTTGTGCACAGATGGAATGAATCCATACCGAACCCTCAGTAGCACACATAGTTCATGGCCTGTTTTATTGGTAATTTACAACCTCTCTCCTGAAGTTTGTATGAAGCGCAAATATGTCATGTTGAGTATCATGATCTCTGGTCCAAAGCAACCCGGCAATGATATTGATGTATACTTGTCACCGCTGATTGATGATTTGAAACTGTTATGGGTTGATGGTATTAGGGTGTATGATTCTTATAAAATGGAATATTTTCAACTGCATGCAGTGCTTCTATTCACTATAAATGACTTCCCAGCATATGGAAATTTGTCTGGATACAGTGTTAAAGGGCATAAAGCATGTCCAATTTGTGAACAACAGACGTCATATTGTCAATTGCATCATGGGAGGAAAACAGTGTACATGGGTCATCGAAAGTTTTTTCCTATGGATCACCCTTATAGAAGACTAAAAAAGGCATTCAATGGCTCACAAGAAATTGATACTGCTCCAAAACCTTTATCCCCAGATTTGTATTTTGAGAGGGTGAAAAACCTTGATGTGACATTGGGAAAGACACAGAAATCTGGTAATGATAGACATATTTGGAAGAAAAGGTCAATATTTTTTGAGCTACCATATTGGAGGTATCATGAAGTCAAACATAATATTGATGTCATGCACGTGGAGAAGAATATCTGTGATTATTTGATCGGAACATTGCTAGATATTAAAGGAAAGACAAAAGATGGGTTGAATGCAAGGTTAGACCTACTATCAATGGGAATACGTTTGGAGTTAGCTCCCACTCCTAAAGGAAGACGAACATTTCTTCCCCCGGCTTGTCATACATTATCGAAGAGGGAGAAAAGTATCTTCTGTCAGTGTCTTCATGAAATCAAAGTGCCTCAAGGTTATTATTCAAATGTAAAAATTTTTGTCTCATTGAAAGACTTGAAGTTGATAGGTATGAAATCACATGATTGTCACGTCATGATGCAACAAATTCTACCAGTTGCACTGCGTGGAATATTGCCCATACGTGTCAGAAAGACTATAATGAGGTTGTGTTATTTTTTCAATTCAATTTGTAACAAGGCGATTGATGTGAATGCTTTGAACATTTTGGAAAAGGATGCAATTTTTATACTTTGTCATTTGGAAATGTATTTTCCTCCAACTTTTTTTGATATGATGGTGCATTTAATGATTCATCTGGTTCGAGAAATAATGCTTTGTGGACCTGTATATCTTCGTTGGATGTATCCTTTTGAAAGGTATATGAAAATATTAAAGGGATATGTTAAAAATCCATATCGACCTGAAGCCTCCATTATTGAAAAGTATATTTCTGAGGAGGTAGCAGAGTTTTGTACGAGCTACTTGGCTACGGCGCAACACATAGGTTTGCCTCCATCTCTTCATGAACGGGTTAATAATGAGGGAAAGGGGATTCGTGCCTTGAAAGTCAAATCACTTTCAGCTGAACAGATGAAGAAGTTAGAATCATACATCTTGAATAACATAGCTTATGTTCAACCGTATATCACATTGCATATTAATGAGTTGAAACAATGTCATCCAAAGAAGAAAGAAATGTGGATTTTGAATGAGCACAACAAAACATTTTTGCCATGGTTTAAAAAGACCTTTCTTGGTAGATCAGATGTATCAGAGACATTAAAATGGATAGTGGGTGGTCCATCTTTAAATGTGATAACATGGTCCTCTTATGACATTAATGGCTATACATTTCATACGAAAGCTCAGGACAACAGAAGTGCAGTTCAGAATAGTGGTGTATTGGTGTTTGTAGAAGCAATGCATTTTTCGAGTGCTAAGGACAGAAACCCAATTTCGACATCAAGTGCATATTATGGAGTGATTGAAGACATATGGGAGGCTGATTACTTTAAAATTAAAGTTCCTGTTTTTAATTGTAAATGGTTTATCATTAACAACAGTGTCAGACACGATGAATTTGGAATGACACTTGTTAATCTGAACAGATTGGAAGACACAACTGATTCTTTTATAATGGAAACACATGCCAAACAAATTTTCTATGTAGTAGATCAATCAGATATGCAGTGGGCTGTTGTTTTGCAAGGGAAAAAACAATATGTTGGTGAGGATGAATTTGATGAAGATGCTGATTTATGTGAGATCCCTACTTCCATGGAAAGATTAACAGAACATAATGATGAGTATGTTGAAGACATGGTTTGTGCCATAAGGAACGATCATGATGAAGGAATTTGGGAAAACAATCCAACTATACATTCATAAAATTACAGGTAACACATGTTAATTTCTTGTTTACATTTAGTTTTTTCATATAATGTTAGATATTGTAAATTTTTTACTTATTAAAACATGTATCAAACCAAAATGATAAAACAATAAAAACCGTAAAGAGGAGAAGTCCTGGGCGCACCGGCCGGTCGGTGGTGGATCACCGGTTGGACGGTGGTCCAGACAGCAAAGCTCTGTCTGGTCCACCGGCCGGCCGGTGACACCAGGCAGTGGGCAAGTCTACTGCCTGGGTCCTTCGGCTGGCCGGTGAGCTCACACCGGCTGACCGGTGGACTCAGTGAGTCCACTTTTCAGCTTTCTTGGGCCAACTCCTTGGCAACCTTTTGCCTATCAACAAAAACACTTGAAAACAAGTTAGAACATAATAAGAGTGATTGTGATCATTAAAATCCAAGAGAGAGGGGTACAACAGACTGTGTTTACCATGTTTATCATTGTTTAACATGCTTACCATATTACCAATGTTTACTATTATGTAATTTAGTACACTTTTCTATTTTCTGATTAAGTAGTATTACAATATTGGAATTTGTATATTTGTGAACTAATGTTTGTTTTTTTGATTTGAAGGAAAATGACAGATCAATCAGCTGATCAGACACATGATTCTGGAGATGAGCATATTGGTCATACATCTGGGGAGGAACATTCACATGCTCCTATTACGAGGAATGAGCTGACAGATGTATATGGATTCGTGGACCCACAATTGATTTCCCCTGAAGCACGTGCATTGGATGAGGAACAAAGAATGATTTATATTGCTGATAGATTTGAAAATAATGTAATCACACAGTGTTGGATGATGCCTTTTTGTGAGAGGTATGAAACACATCCCTCTCAAAGAGTTAATTATCTTTTAACATAAAAAACCACTAACATTAAATTTCTTTTTATCAGGGATCATTGGATGTTAGGTGTTTTTTTCCCTAGGGAGAAAGCACTTTATTGGATATGCTCTCTCCATGATGATGTGCGAGAAAGTTTTAAGAATATATTGGAAACGTAAGTTTCAATTTCACAATAGATTTATATATTATAATGAATTTTAAATTTACCCCATTCGTATTATTTTCTAACAGGGCATGGGTCCACTTTTGAAAAAACGCAAAGAAAAGGAATTTCAAGATCAAATATGTACATGCCAAGGTAAATATCCATTTATAATTTGTAATTTTTGATTTATTACATAAAAATAATATATTGAATTTAAAACTCATTCAAAAAGAAATGTCATGAGCAACAAGGCATCATCGAATGCGGATATTACATGTTAAGATTTATGTATGAAATAATAACCACTGGGACAGTTCTGAGTTTTGACCTGGTAAGATTTCCTCTTTCTCATAATATTTCAGTTTGATTTATTCATTATACACGTTGACTACTATCCTTTTCCTTTGTAGCTTTTTGATGACCCTCAACCCTTTACTGCTGATGATATCAAACACTTACAAGTGGAGTGGTCAAATTATTTTACAGGTTTGATTGACTTTTAGTTGTTTGTAATGTAAAATGTAATTTTGAATATTGTCAATGTAATTGTGTATTTCGTAGTCGTTTAGGTTGGATTTAGTTTTTTTGAAGTTGAAAGTGTATGAATTGAATGTTATATAAGTGAATGTTTAATTTTTCTCTACTTCTTGTTTTGGTCTACTGTTGATGGTTTTTCTGGTCTGGATTTTGGTATGGGGGGAGAGGTTCCAAGGGGGTGGGTGGGTGTTTGGGGGGTGTCCAAGGGATATGGGAGGGGTGTCCAAGGTGTGTTTGGGGCTGTCCTAGGGGACGGGGGGGTGTAAATGAGGGTGGGGGGGGGGTGTCCAAGGGGTGGGGGGTGTCCAAGGGATATGGGAGGGGTGTCCAAGGTGTGTTTGGGGCTGTCCAAGGGGTCGGTTGGGTGTAAATGAGGGTGGGGGGGCTGTCCAAGGGGTGGGGGGTGTCCAAGTGGTGGGGGGGGGGTGTCCAAGGGATATAGGAGGGGTGTCCAAGGGGTGTTTGGGGCTGTCCAAGGGGATGGGGGGGGGGGGGGGTTCCAAGGGGTCGGGGGGGTTTCCAAGGGGTCGGGGGGGGGGGGGGGGGGGGTGTCCAGGGGGGTGGGGGGCTGTCCAAGGGGTGGGGGGTGTCCAAGGGGTGGGGGGGTGTCCAAGGGATATGGGAGGGGTGTCCAAGGGGTGTTTTGGGGTTGTCCTAGTGTTCAGGGGGTGTAAATGAGGGTGGGGGGGCTGTCGAAGGGGTGGGGGTGTCCAAGGGGTGGGGGGTGTCCAAGGGATATGGGAGTGGTGTCCAAGGTGTCTGGGAGTTCTGTCCAAGGGGCCGGTTGGGTGTAAATGAGGGTGGGGGGCTGTCCAAGGGCTGGGGGGTGTCCAAGGGGTGGGGGGTGCCCAAGGGATTTGGGAGGGGTGTCCAAGGGGTGTTTGGGGCTGTCCAAGGGCTCAGGGTGGTGTCCAGGGGTCCGGGGGGGGGGGGTGTCCAAGGGGTCTGGGAGGGCTGTCAAGGTGTGGGGGGGGGGGGTGTCCAATGGGTGTTTTAGGCTGTACTAGGGGTCTTGGGGGTGTAAATGAGGGTGGGGGGGGGGGGGTGTCCAAGGGGTGGGGGGTGTCCAAGGGGTGGGGGGTGTCCAAGGGATATGGGAGGGGTGTCCAATGGGTGTTTGAGGCTGTACTAGGGGTCGTGGGGGTGTAAATGAGGGTGGGGGGGCTGTCCAAGTGGTGGGGGGTGTCCAAGGGTTGTGGTGGGGCTCCAATGTGGTGGGGGAGGGCTGGCCAGGTTGTTAGGTGGGTATAGATGAGGGTGGGGTTCAGTTGGGGCTTGGGGGAGGGCCGGCATGGTTATTTTTGTTGTTTGGTTTCTGGTTGCTTTTTGGTGAGAGAAGTGCAATTATTTTTAAAAAAAATATCGCTTTCACGTCGGTTATTTTATAACCGACGTGGTAAATAAATCGGTAGGGGTTTATCACGTCGGTTTTTTCGAGAACCGACGTGACAAACTGTTCCCGGGCCTTTTATCACGTCGGTTCTTAATATAACCGACGTGCTAAAAGGCCTGGGTATCGATTTACCACGTCGGTTATTGGATAACCGACATGCTAAAACGTTTCCCAGGCCTTTTTATCATGTCGGTTATTTAAGAAATCGACGTAATAATAGGCCCGGGGAAGGATTAATCACGTCGGTTATGTCATAACCGACGTAATAAACGATATCCCAGGCGTTTTATCACATCGGTTTAGAAATAACCGACGTGATAAACCCCCCCCCCGCGCATATTTATCACGTCGGTTATTATATAACCGACGTGCTAAACCCCCCACCCGTGGTTTATCACGACGGTTATATAATAACCGCCGTTATAAATCCCCATCCCCCATCATTTTTTACGTCGGTTATTAATGAACCGACGTGATAAACACTGTGATGTTAGGGATGTTACGTCGGGTTTTAAATAACCGACGTAAAAAATGTTATTTATAACGTCGTCCGTATTAACGTCGCCTAAAAACCGATGTAAATAATGAAAAATAACCGACATAAAAAACGTTTTCTGCACTAGTGCTATCTCAACAGAAGCATTAATATTATGTGAGAGCTAGCGGGTTAAAGGTTGTTTGTAGTTGGCTCTAGTCCAAGTTGGATTCTGTTGGAGTTGGTGTCCTAGAATCAACTACTTTGTACTTTATTCATTAATAAATTCCTTATCACATCTTGATAGTTATTCTGCGTGACAATGCATGTGATAATGTCCTAAGGATAGTTGTTTCATTAAAGGGAAATAGCGGATCCTTTCTATGATGAGTACCCAGAAGTTCAATAACACTATTCTTGAATATATGTTCTATGGACAAATGATTTTATTTTAGGGACACAAATAATATAGGCCATTAGGGGTGAGGACTCATAAAACGTTGAGTCACCTCCTCATGGTGTGCACCCTTGGTAATATCCCAAAGGATATTATCAGAATGAGACCCACAAGTAGAAAATCCACATTTCATAGTGTCATTGGAGGTTCTTATCTGCAGACGTGTGTATTGGTCCATAGACTTTAAGATTATTATTAATGGGTATTAAAACTGGCACACTTAGATGTATTGACGAAAACTGTGATGACACACTATTCATAGTGAGGTAGGATATTTTGGGTGCATCACGAGTAATACTACATTAATAGATAATTTGAGAAATTATTTATCCCTTCTGTTCCATAACGGAAGAAGATATCTAAGGCCCTTTTATGGAATTTATATATCCAAAATAAATCCATGGGCATGGTAAGGAATGGGAGAGTTCAATTTCGGGAAGTAAAGAAACAATAATTGAGCACATGGTTTGATGGAATCAGTATACAACCCGATTGATTCGAGATATTGATAAAAAGGGATTATATTAAACAGTAAGAGTTCGTAGGAGGTGAAACCTCATTGCGGCATTAAAGTCTTTCTCTATGGGTTCCATGGCGTGTTTCTAGATGATAACCTTGGATTTTAGGTAACCTCCGACTAATTCCACTGAGAAAGAGGAATAAAGGGTCACACACTAATTGTGTCCATGAAAATCAATTAAATATTAATTTAACAATTTGAATAAATATTATTCCTGATTTTGGTTTAATAATTATTCAAGAATGCCTAATCGCATTTATTTCGACACTAGTTATTAAAGAGAATATATTATGGGAGAAATAACATATTTATTAGAGAGTAATGTAGTGATATTTATTTGAGAAATAAATATCCGTTATTCAAGGTCTAATAAATGTGGTGGAGGAAATAAAGAAAAAAATGGAAAAATAAAATTACATGCCATGTATATTAAGTATAAACACCATGAGTTTTTTTGGAATTTATTAGAAATAATATTATTTATTTAACTAAATAATATCAGCTGTAATTCGTTAGGTGCATGTCAAGTAATAATAATAGTCAGCTGTTCTTATTAGACATGGGGTATTACTAAGAATTAAATGAAATGAATAAATGCTTTCAGATAATTAATTGATTTGATTATTTTATTTAATTAAAATAGCAATTATATAATTCTCATTAGCCTAGCCATTTTTTGTGTGGGTTTTGAAAAATTGATTTGGAAAATATCTCAAGCAAAGAGAGAATTCTTTTTCTACCAATAACACTCTCAAGCTACGAGAGAGAGATCCACCTCCACCGAATCAATGTGATTGAAGGTAGAAATCGCAAGTGAAGGCTCTTCCGCACTAGCACACGGAGATACATTTGGAAAATTATGAAGTTATCTGGAGCATGTTCGGATCACCACTAGAGGAATCCTATATGTTTATTCTACGAGGCAATGATAGATAACATCTGAGCATGATTGGAAACATCAACAGAGAGAGAATTCCATCAAGGAAATTCTTGTCTTTTAATTAAATTAATTATAACCATCATATGTTGATCCTCTATATGGTTTTAGGAATCCCTTTCTTTTCTTTCGTTCTTCGTTATTTTCCAAAGATCCAAAATTTTATTATCACAACAGATCCCAGATTGAATGTTTTTAACGGAGAAATGAATGTTAGGCAAACCCACCAACGCGCTTCTACTGCGCCTGGAACCTATAGGTAGTCTCAAAAATACCTATAAATAAATATCCTCAAACCTTATGTTCTGTAAGTGATTTTTATGGCTTCCTCCTAATGGGTTCTTCATAATTTCATCCCAATAGTTTATGTTATCTACAAAAAATCTTTTGTTCATTTCTTAATGAGGTATTTATTCTACCTCTAGAAAATTATTCTAGCATCCTTCCAAATTTATCCTTTGAAATGGTCTTCAGACACTCATATCCTCAGATATAGTATATATTTGACCTTGTTCTTCTTTAATTCCTCACATCCATATATTTAGTAGGATTTCATGTAATTTCTCATAATATATTTTAATAATAATATCATAGGGTGAAGGAAGAGGTTCATGCTTCTCACCTTATTCTTGACTTTGGCATAGCATACTTGGTGTAATATTCCTTATCTTTCTTCTTTGATGAATAATTATTCTTTGATTTTGTCATATTATTCTCCTTCCAAACATAGTAAATTATCTCTAAGATGTAATAGTATCAAATAATCTCAATGTTATCAACATTTTATTCTTCATTCAATGCATATTTTGTATTCAAATAATATTATCAAAATTATTTTTTGAATATTTTTTCCTTGCTCATTCTTGACACGATATTGAATATAAAGATACAATATATATATATATAAACATGAAACATTAAATCTTCTAAAATATTTATATGAATGCATGAAAAACTAGTATTTCCATTTAATAATTTAATTTGGTAGCATGGAACTGATCTCAATATCAGAACATAATCATCGGTAGGTCCTCCTTTTATTTTGGATTGGATAAAAATTATTTAATTTATTTTGGATGTTAGAATATTTTAATATCAATCCACGAATCAAGTGAATTATTTAAATTTAATTCAAATTTTTTATTATTTAATTCCATAATAATTATATATCTCAACATTATCAGAATTTCACTTAGTGCATGATCCTTAATAAATCTCACCTTCAACTTATGCATCTTAGTAGAATCACCCTAATCATGTTAATAATTATATTGATGTAGTAATACTTAAATAGGTAAAATTTATATAGGTAATATTTACACAGATAAATAATCATTCTTACACAGATGATGTATAAATATATAACCCTTAAATAGGTCCTTTTATTTTGAAATAACATTTACATAGAGTTATAATGAAATATATATTATTGTAAATTACCTTTATTCATGGGGGTCAGTGACCTTTACAAACTTCACTAGATTTATGAGTTACCCATATGTAGAACTCCATGACACATAAATATATTCTAATATAGTGGTGATGACCATTAAAAAGGTACTAAATGACTCTTATACAACTTGGGTTTACATTTACACATAATCTAGATGAAATTTACATCATGTATCAGATTTACCTCTATATTATTCCTCAAATTACTTATATAAAATGTTCTAAATAGCCTATAAAATCATTGAAGCAACTCATAAAAAGTCATTAATTTCCTGAAATATAAATTCTTATTTTAGAAATTAATTATTTGAAATCCAATAATGAATCATACTCCTCATACCTGAAATTATGAAATTCACTTCAATTACCTTAAAATATCTTTAATTAATCTTTAGGCCTTCTAGAACACTTTTAAAAATTTCAGAAACCTTACCAAATTATTTTTATCATTAATTTGATAAGTCTTGAACCTCAATAACTTTTGGATGATGTTTCCTCATTTTTCATGTTATAAAAGGTATAGAAATAGTCTGCTTATTCCATCTCATTTCCCTAGAACTATAAATACTCATTCACTATCGGTGTAGATAGTACTACATCCTCCAAAATTAATTATATTTCATCTATATGATGATAAATACATCAATTATCATATATTTGTGTGATACTACTTGAATGTATCTAAATAACATATTCATGATAGAAACCTTGACTTCTCTATTCTATTTTCCCATAAATTCATGGATAGTATCTCACTCAAATTCTCATACACCACACATATATTGGTAGCTTAAAACTCAAATAAATAGAATCACTAATTGACAAGGAATACAATCTAATTAATGGAAACATAACCTATATTTATTCACACATACTAGGGATTGTCTAAATAGACTATAACATTTATTATCACTTTTTCCATAATGATTTTGGCTCATAATCTCATTGTGTAAAAATCCTATCTAGGGTGCTTACCAAATAGTCTTGATGAGATACCTACAATGGAGTAAAATCATATAAGGGATATCATTACTCTTCGATTGGAAATCTGTATTGTTGGAACCAAATGAATATATACTATTACTGTTAATATTTATGGATCTCTAAATTCCCTAAAATAGTATCTCATCAATAAGGGGAATTCTCATAATTACATGATTGATTATTTTGATACCCTCTATCCAGTTACCAAAATGTCCTCTATTCAACTTTTAATTTCTCTTATGTCTTCACATCATTTGAATTTTCTCCATGTTTATGTTAAAAAATTCCTTCCTCCATATATTTTATGATAAATAATTCTATATGGATAATCCTTTGGGATTTTTTATCAACTGATGTCCTCAAACGTGTCACATTTACCAATTATTATTTGGTATTTAATAATACCTATTAAGATGGTTTGGCTATTTTTGTATAGTTGTGATACGTTTTAGGCTCTCTTAAAGTAAAACATATCCCTTAGGATTTCATTAGTATTCCACTAATAGAATAATTCTTCTTGTAGCGTATTTGGATGATATTTTAATTATAGGAGCTGATTTAGTTAGAATTTATTTAATTAATACTTCATTTACCACAACTTCTAGATAATGTATTTGGGATCCTTAAACTATTTTCATAGAATTAAGGTTTCTAGATAATTAAAAGCTATTTTCTTATCTATGTAAAAGTAAGTTTCATATTTTCGTTAAGAGACATAATTTCCATATGAAAATATCATTTATATTACCCTCGATCCTAGTGAGATATCCATTCATATAGAGGGTGATTTTTTTTCTTAAATTGATATTAATCATAGTCACAAAAATAAATTAAACTATATCACCATGAATTTTAAAAAAATTAATGTTCTCTTAGAAAGGTAACTATATTCATGGATTACCCCACCACATTATAGTGTGATGTAATTCTTCATATTTTTAGATTTATCAAGAGAGAACCGGGTCCGAGACTACTATATTTAAATAATGGGAACAATAATGTGGATGAATTCTATGATGATGATTATGTAGGTTTTTTATCTTATCATAGATCCATATATAAGAATTATTTCATTATTAGTGAGAATATCATCTCTGGGAAAGGTAAGAAAAAACTATTTATCACATGATTCTTGAGTTAAAATAAGGATAAATAAAACTTGTAATATATGAAATATTATAGGGAACAATGAATTATATATAAGATTGGATATCCTATGAAATTTATTACTCGTATATGGTGTAGAGATTTTTATGGGATATATATTACTATAATTATGGTGTTTTATGAGTGTAATAAGAATATTGAGTTTTTATTCCATTATGCTCATGAATTTTTGAATAATAAGAATATATCCTATAACTATGTACTTTCCATAAAGAATATAGTTGATGTGTTTAGTAATTGGTTTTTATAGAGATGGGTGAATTTGTTTTCTTTAAATTTTAGCATGATAATATATATACTTTAGTTTTAGGGGGAGTGTTAGAGATTTTTGAATATTAGATATTTTGGATATGGGGTTTTGAATGGGTCATTTTATTTTTTTATATTTTTAATTTAAATTATCCCCTTATCTTGGGACTGTATCACATATCTTCATCGATAAATTAGCTTGGTAGGATCTTACATGGAGGCATGATTCACTAGTATTCAATTATCACAAAAATAAAGAGGATAATAATATTTTTATCCAATAACATAACAACACCTCATATATCATTGTTTTGAGAGGTACATCATGCAATATATCACAAAAGTATCTTGAGAATGTATTGAAAAACTCTTTAAACTATATTATTAAATGATATTATAAATCCAAAAAATTATATTTCAGAAAAATAATTTATCTTAAAGGTAATATTAATTGTCCCAACCAAACCATAAGAAAATAATAAACCTGAGATAACATAATCACAAAAATCATTCATCAATGAAATATCCATTATCAATGAAAGTTTAAACATCTCAACAAACTCTATTTGTCTCATACGTATCCAAAGGTTTTTATTACATATCATCCATTTCATTAATAACTTTTTTATTTTTTTTATCATATTATTTGGAAGTGGTTGAAGTTACAATGTTTAATTTTTATAAAATTATATTTATGATTCGAATCCCTAATGACAATAGTATAATGTACCCATGTTAAACCTTCAACATTTTCATCATTAAATAATATGTATTTGTCAGTATACTCATCCTATTCATCCATACCTATAAAAAATTAATTGTATTCATTAATTTTTTTGAGTGTGATGAAATCAATTGTTTCATAGATTTTAAACAATTTCTTTAATGAAAAATTATACTAGATATAGAATAATTCATTTTGATGGTTTTGAGTTGAGTTATTCCTATTTTTAAATTGAATTTATTTAAAATAAATTTATAAATCCTATAAATTTTGTAATAATAAATTAAATACATTTAAAATCAAACTTAAATTATTAGATATGATCATGTTTATATCATATTCTAATGTGTATCATGTGAGCCAAAGAGACATTAAAGAAATATTTAACAATTTTGGGATATAAAATCCATCAATATACAATCTTTTAGAAATACAATGCTCGTTCCTAAGTGTAATCTTCAAAAATTGTGAAAATAGATCTTCAAACTCCTTGTATATAGTCATTACAACCATGATTTTTTTCTTTTTATCAAGGATTAAAACAAAATTTCTAATTGATTCAATTTATCTAGCTTTCATTTTAATAGCAATTATAATATTTTAAATTTAATAATAATAAAAATATTCAACACATACCATTAAATATGGAAAGTCCAACGAAATTTAATTTCACATATATGATCAATAATAATAAAAACTTATTTTTTATTTTTATTTATTATTCGAAATAAAATTAATGATGGTTATTCAATCATATCCATGGTTTCATAAATGTGTCCCATCAGTAAATTTTTCACTCCATTAAATAATAAAAGCACACATACAAGTGTATTGGCTAGATTAATACAATAAAAATGATTCTAAATGGTAGAATCATTATAATTTAAAAAATTTTGTTTTCTTAGAGCCTATTTCTCCCATTTATTTCTTGTCGACTAGTCTGATGTGAACACTTTCTTTAAATTCTCCTTTTACTTCGGAATGTTTTATATTATTAGGAATGAGGTATGAAATATAGTTATAAAAGCTTGAAGAAACTCATTATTCTTTATGAATATTCTCATCATGTTCAACACCCCTATAAGAGTATATATTAAAGAGATCAAGGAAGGCCCTATTTTTAATGATCAAATATTAATATCGATCTTCTGAATGACTTATAATTTTAAATCCATGAAATGTACTGCACATAGATTTCAATAGAGATTCATGTTTTTTATTTTAAGTATTTTTTAAATAGAAATGGATCTTAAAAGAATAAGAAACATACATAAAAAATTTAATAAAATATATAAAGTAAAATATTGATGATGTTGATTGAAATAATAATCATTATAATATTTGGATAGGCACTGTGTCACAATATGAATTTTTAATAAATATTTTTTAAAATTTCCATTTTGAAATTTCCATATATATATGATAAGTGAATATAATTTAATTTATTTATTATTATATGAGCTATAATTTATATTCATATTTTAATTATTTTTTCACTTAAAATAATAATTCAAATATAATTTTATTTTATTGAAAATATTAGTTTATCAAAAAAATTATAATCATTTTTATTCAATTATTGACTTTTTAAATGTATAATATTTTAACGAATACATTAATTTTATTAATAATTTTATTTTCATGTGATCATTAAAATTATAATTAAATTATTATAATATAAATTTTTACAAAGTATAATACATTTTTTTATATTCACCACATTATAACAAATAACCATTGAAAGTAATGTCATAAAAATTTTTATGAGAAAAATGTGATAAAATAATGGGTTAAATAAAAATTTTTCACTAAAATAATACTTTATCATGCATTTTTAATTGATATAATATGACTATTTAATTTTTAGATAGTTATTAAATGTAAATGTTTTATTACTCTATAAGTTTACTTTTAAAATGTTAAATAAAATGTTTTTTTTAATAAAACCAAATTATGGAATATTATTTATTTTTATTTGAAAATTAAATTACTCATATGTATAGTGTCTTATGATAACAAAATGGTTACTAAATTTTGATAATGAAGTTTTTGGAAAAGTAAAATAGTCATTATTGTAGAATTATAATCATAGCATATATGGTTTGTCACAATATAATTGTTTTCTGAATTATATATTTTAAAGTTATATTCTATTTAATCATAAGACTAATTTCATAAAATTTTTATTTTCTTCATGTATAAATAATTAGTTATCAATCATATGATAATGAATATATAATATCAAATAAAATTTTGACCATGCTTAAAAAAGAAATAGTTTTTATTCTAAATAAATTGTTTATATATATAAATATATTATATCATTATATTTAAAAAAATAAATCAATTGTATTTAGAAAATGAATTTAATAAAATGGAATTTAATTTTTTAATATGTACATCATAATTAGCTTGAGGTACTTTTTTATATTTTTTTGAGAAAGTTAAATTTTTATTGAATAGAGTCATATATATATATATATTATAAATACATCAAATTTTAGGAAATAATATGATATAACTTTTAATTAAAAATGTATAAATAATTTTTATTAATTTTAATTTAATTTAAGGAGTAAAATAATATATATTAAAATAATAAATTTGAATTTATAAATCTATATTTGAAATTGTGAAGCCTAACATATATTTTATTTCTTATAAGAAAACAATTTTTAATTATTTACCTTTAATTAAGTGTTTAAAATAATACATTTGGTATTTCAATACATATAATGTCAAATAAATCAAAATTTTTAATCAGAAACCAATAGAAATCCCGAAAATTAATATGATTCATAGTTTTCCCCCTAAATATTAAAATAATTAACGTTTTAATAAAATATAAGCCTCCCCCTTGGCTATATGGACACCCCTTATCCACCCTTTTCTCCTTAATTCCCAAATTCCTTTAAATTTTTTTCCCAAATAAATATCCAAAATTACATTTCCATGTTTCTAATCACTGGTGTGACCAAAATACCATTACCTGAAGACATTATTCTCATCCCAAAGTAGGCATCTCAAACAATATTCTAAGGTCTTAAAAGACAATTTAACCTTTCTTATTTTTTATTTTTTACAAAAAAATAACTTAAAACCCCACTTACCATACTTCCATGATACTATTATGTTTGAATTTTCATTCTCTTGATCATCAATGTTGAGATATCACACAATATATCTCACTGAAATTTTTCCATAACCCATTACTATATCGTAATAACAGTTTCGTAGTCCACACATTTAATTTATTGTTTATGATTTTTTATAAACTTCATTTAGAATCATTTTTTATACTTCCATGATTTTATTTTAACAGTATTATCATCCCTCTTGTCATACCCTAATGAGATATTTTCTATTTACAAAAATTAAACTCATTTTATAATTCATTAAAAAATAAAAATAATAATCTAACAAAATGTGGTACCTCAATGGAACTATAGAATTTCATATTATATAGTTTTGGTATATTTTTGAATGTATGGAGTTTTTAATTTGAATTTTAGTTTTTTATAGATTTCCAATTTTCATATGGTTAGCAAACAATTAGGAGAAACTGTGCGGGGAAACTATATGTATTGTTAGAACTTTTTAAAGTGTGGGGGGGGGGGTCATAGTGGGGAATATTTTGGTAAACCAAATGTGTTTGAGGATCAATTCTGATGTGAACTACATAGTCTGTGAATAATTTTAAAAAACATGTGATCTTATAATATTCACTAAAAGGATAATTTCCAATTATTCCACTTTCTGGTTTTATAACTTTTCCCCTCCTTTCCCACCATTTAGTTCATATGACATATATGCATCTCTACCATATTCCCCCTTGGCTAACAAGATCACCCTCCTTCAATTTTATGAGTACCATTAAGGTAAAACCCTCTTTTCCTCTAATTTATTCAACTCCCCTTATCCATTCCCATATACCCCTTGTGTTTCACTTATCCCCCTATCCCTAATGGTAATTTGAGTGAAATTTATGGTTTTATATAGGTCTAATCATAGAGATTTGGATTTTTAGTGTGTGTATAGGATGTTACCCTTTTATGAATTGTTTTTTCCATTTACAATGAATTGTTTCCACTTGATTGAGGTAGATTTTTTTCAGGATTTTACCATATTTTACTATTTATTTAATGATTGAGTTTCTATGTCATCCTTTTATAATGTTATATCAATATTTAATTACCATAAAGGTATTCTGGATTTATTCCCATGATTTTTACCATTATAATGGATGATTTTAAAGGTTATCTAGTTCATTGTTTCTAAAACCTTACTTTTATAATTTCAAATTTTTTGTTTAAATAACGTAGAGGCTCTTTTTAGTTGAATTAAAAGATTAATATGGTTCTTGATATTTTATTTTTTTATAAAATGTAAAATTTTATTTTCAAGGATTTATTCCAATAAGAAATGTGGTTTTTAATTTCAAATTGTTTATATGAAATTAAACTCTTGATTTAAAAGGAATATGTTGAGTTTTATGATAGGGGAAATATAAATTATAATTTCTTTATAAAGGATGATCCAATGTTCTAATTTTTAAAGAATATTAAAAAATTTGGAATTCCATGTTGGGTTGTAAATTCTTGTTTTAGAACTTATAAAAGTGTTTTAATTGATGTTTTTTGATAGCCTTAGTTTGATCTCCTAGGTTAATATTATGACATTTACATACCTTTACCCTATTATGGAATTAATTAATGTGAAATATGATTCTTAGATGAATATGAATGGTACTATTTCATGTGAGGTTGTTAGATGTGATATGAGATGTATTTTTTATAACTCACTGACGAGTTATGTTATGATTATATATATTTTTTGTTTGCCTCATATCCCCGTTGACATGTAGTGAAAAATGAAGGTATATATGTGATAGGTACATGTTATTGATACTCTAGTTTATAATATGAACAAACTTGTGTCTCATAGTTTTATACTACGAACCTAGATACTGGAGTTCATTGATGAGATTGTGGGAGTGAATCATGTGCGTCAATTGGTAGGAATCAAACACACAATGATAGTTGATTCATTTTACTGATTTCTAAGACCATTTCCAGTTAGATTATAGTAAGTTTCTGTTGATTCATTATCATTGGTGGTTATGGTTCTACTGGGGGATTGTCACCATTTACTTGATTGTATCCACTTATAATAAGCTTGGTTTTATGGAATCATTATTTTGATCATTGTTTGTTATTGTTTTGTTTCCTAGATATTATGGTGGCTGATTGAGCTTATATAATTTTTATTTTGTTGTCGTATTTTCTTTCTAACTAGTTTCTAAAGATGGATCTAGAATTATGATTTTAATGATAAAGCGGAAATATTATTTTATGTAATGGATTTTGAGAAAGGTTGTAAAATTGGAAAGTGAATATTTTGGGTTTTTAATGATAACAAAAGTTGTTTTTAGGGTTTGAAATCCTTTACAATATATGTGATTTTTCCACCTTAATTTTTGTAAAAATGGGTGATTTTTTCTAAAAGGGTTAAAATTAGGTTATTTATATTTTTACTTTCTACTAAGAAAACAATATTTTTAAATATGGATAAATCTATAATTTGTAAAATGACTTTTAAAAGAAATTACATAAAAAATTTGGTGATTTATCACTAAGAAATTTTGTCTCACACAATTTATACACACATGCATGTGTGTCTAGAACCCTCATGTTTCTACAATGGTTCATTGTTGGAGATATCATCTTGATTTGATTTTACCCTTAATGATATAAATTGTGGATATAAGGACCCGACCTTAAACCTTACAAAATATTGATTTAAATGAATAATTCACGTAGAGGATCTTTTCAGGTTTAGAGTTTTAGAGATTTAGGACATAACTATTACATTTCAAAATATTACAAAATAGACACTTCTACTCAGTTTCCATTTTTTTACAAAACATGAACTCTTGAAAAAAAAGAGTCATGTATAGTTCTATGTTTTAGACGGCATGACTTTTCCATGATCCCATCCTTGACCCTATTCCACTTTATGTCCTGTGAAAAACATTTCAAAACATGGGATAAGCATATAAAGCTCAGTAAGGGATACACAAAGAAGGAAAACTGTTAGCTTTTCAAAACAACAAATAACCCATGAATACTTAATCATAAGTAATACTTTTCCCCCTTTTTGAAGAAGTAAATACACTTCACTAAATAAAATATCATTACTTACCCTTTTGTAACCAAAATATTACGATAAAACTCATACAAAGAACACATAACTTATAAAGGTAAATTAAGACATAAACAAACTTCAATGGAATAACCATACGATCAACTTCCAAAAATATCACTAAATAAAATAGACATACGGCCAACTTCCAAACCCAATATATTGGAGGTTATAATGTAACCACCCGTCCTTGTATTCACGACACCACCCGTCATTTGTTTTATCACGTAACCACCCATCCAATTTCCAAGTACCATTATAAAATCAGAAGACATGAAACAAATATAAAGGATAGAAAACATTTCCCCATTTCAATCGAAATATATCACATAAATATATTGACATAGAAAATCAATTTTCAAAACCATTTTCAATATCAAAAATATGTGAAAGAGTATATGGTATTTATTTTCTTTTAAAAACATTTCTGCTAGTTGAGGAAGCCAGAGATGAAATAATACTCGCGGTGGTGGAAAAGGTCGTTGTCACTGCTTACGTTAAAAGAAACAATCATTTTTGTCATTTAGTAAAATTCTTTTTAGAAAAAGATTCCCTTTTAAAATTCAAGGGTGTTTATACAACATATAAACGAATGTCGTGAATTAAAACAGAATATGCCTCAATGAAAGGAGATTGAGACGAAGTCCTTTAGCTCACGTCTCACTTGACTCGATCGTTATTTAATCTCCTGAATAATAAACTAAAGTTAATTTCTAATTTCTTAAGAACCTTTTTAAAGTTTATTATTCCTTTTATATAACTTATTACCATGTTATAAACATTATGTAATCATTTAAGTTAATAACATTCATTTTGTCGATATTTGGTACTTGAGTCAAAAATGAACACCTTATATTTACAAGTTGTCCATGTGGTCAATATTCCATTATATCCAGATTGATATCAATGATTTAAATATCATATATATCATATATATTAAGTATATACATGTATTTACAATAGTACATAACATTTGGAGGTAAGAAATGAAATGCACCATTCATGGAGACGGTAAGCCGTACGTACGCATGAACACTACTTTCATTTCTATTTATTATTTTAATGGAATTAAAAAATAATTATACATAGGTATATTATAATTCCAGTATAATATCATATATAATATCAATAACTCTATCCTTTATACATCTCATATAATGCATTAACGAGTCACATCACTTTAAGGGGCCGGTAGTCCACACCCCCTCAAATGAGATTATCGTATTTACCCACTATGGAAACCATTAAGGCTTGATATAATTGGGAAGTACAGAAGAATAAGGAAATAATAAACGTAATATATATCATATATAAATATAGTTCCATCATAATGTCCACTATGAGGGGCAGTAAGATGTAATTGAACAATCATCATTTCGTGAGGCGTTAGTTTTCCATCCACAGAAACATTATGTTCTTCATCCATTAGATAGAGTTGTGTGTAATTGAAGTTCTAATCCTTCTCATAACAACATACTAGTATATTTATGATACAGTTGTTGTTACAAAATAAAGTAAATAAAAATATTTTATGGGATGGAGAAGCAAAATAAAAGAAAACAATTTAAGAGAAACTATTACATTTAATTTGGGTAACTCACTTTGGTTTGAACCAAAGGACTTATTAAGTGCCTTATGCCTATGGTAAGGCTTCTAGGAGGTGTATAGGGATGTAGGGAGTGTAATTGGGAAGAGTTTGGGCGATCCAAATGGCTTGAGTGGTGTGAATAATTTGTTATAAGTGGTATCCTTTTATAAGGGGCGGAGGGGTTCTTTAGGAAAGTGTGAAAATATTATTTTATAATATAATTAACATCGGTTTATAATGGTCCAAAAATCATTAAGGTTGAAGATAATATGAATCATATTAGAAATAAAATCATCCAATCAGAGTTGGAAATTTTTTGGATAATAATTTAATCATTATAATCTTATTTATTTAAATTATTTATTAATGAGGTAATTACTGCATCGTTATTGTGTCATAAATAATATAATTTATTTGATGTATAAAAATTATGAAAAAAATACCATGATGTAGGATATCTTTTTTTCTTTCCAAATAATATTTTTAGTTGAAATAGGAATTATATAACACCATATAAAAATTAATTACTAAAAGATTTTTGTTAATGTCAATTTCGTCTTCACATTAAATTAATTAATCTAAATTGCCATTTTCACTCCAATGTGGCTCAATGGGGTCCCAAAATCTACCCAAATATGCCCATGGTCGTTAATGACTCAATAGATAAGTTTTGGACAAGTGTTAAGGTAATTTTGAATTATTATAATATTCTTTTTTTACCTTGAATTACCCTATTTACCTTTAACCGTGATAAATAAAATTCAAAAGTTACTATTCACCAAAAATTATTTTCATCTTAATAAATAAAATTTTACTTCATGATGACAACCATGTATGTCAGATTTTTGGAATTCTATTCCCATAAGTGGTATAATTTAATTTAAATGAAAAAGTTAGTATTTTTAACTACCACTAAGTGGTTTCACTATTCATCAAAAAATTGATGTTTTTCAGAAAAATACAAAAAATTCAGCCTAAGAATTATTTGATATTCTGAATTCAAAATTGATGTCTATTTTTAAAAATTCAAAACATAGAAGTGGAATTAATTAATTTTAAAATTAATTCCCGTTATCAAAACAAATAGCGTGTTTTTAAGAAACAATAACTATCAAAAGATTGATACTTGTTTATGTCCAATTTCAAAGTGAAATTAATTCCTACGACCAAAATTGGATTAAATAGTAAAAATATTTTTTTAATTCCACTCTAAAACCAATTAAAAAGATAATCTTACCATATAAATATTTTATATTAAATGGCACTTTTGAATAAAAATACAATATTTTTCATTATTGATTAAAAAATGAACTTTATCACAAAAATACCAAACAATTATCCAAAGTAAAATTTGATGTCCCCATTCTAAAGAATGATTTTATTTGGTCAATTAGAATGTATTAATGTGACCAAAACTATATTTAAATACGGTTCACCATTAAAAGGCGATAAATCGTCATTTTAATGTAAATTATGCTTAAAATTAGATTCATTCATATTTTAAGCCTCTAACATTTATTGGATTAATGTAAATACATTTAACAAATATGTGTAATCATATTGTAGTTAGTCTTGTTCATTCTCTCCCATACAACAACTAGAAGTTAACTACCATTTAAAATAATAATATTATATTATTAGTGTGCAACGTAATATTCCAAAGAAACCCGTTGTTGCATATTGGGTATGCTATTGAACATAGAAACCCATTTAAAGTAAAATTAATATTTAATTCAAAAATATTAATAAATATGAGAATATTTTATTCTTCATTTACCTGGGATGTTACATCTTTCCCCCTTTTGGAAATTGCGTTCTCACAATTTTTATTCACTTATCAAGATAAGTGGGGGTATTTATCTCTCATAGAATTTTCAGATTCCCATGTTACCTCTTCAACCATATGGTTTTCCACAAAACTTTTACCTGGTGAATTACTTTCTTCCACAACACTTTCTCTCTGTGGTCAAGAATTTGGACTATTTGTTCTTCATAAGAGAGATTCTCTTCCAACTGATCTACCTCTAGGCTCAAAACATGATATGGATCTGGAATATACTTTCTCAACATCAAAACATGAAAAACATTGTGTACCTGGGATAAACTTGGAGGTAAAGCAACTTTGTACGCAACTGATCCAAATTTATCTAGAATTTCATAAGGTCCAATGAACCTCGGACTCAACTTTCCTTTCTTAGAAAAACACATCACACTTTTCCATGGAGAAACGTTGAGAAATACATGATCACCTACCTCAAAATAAAGTTCCTTCCTCCGGTTATCTGCATAACTTTTCTGTCTGATCTAAGCTGTTCTCAAGTGCTTCTGAATCAACTGAACTTTCTCTGCCGTCTCTTCTACAAATTATGGTCCAATAAGCTTCCTTTCACTTACTTCATCCCAAAATGTTTGAGTTCAACAACACTTTCCATATAATGCCTCAAATGGAGCCATCTGTATATTGGAATGAAAACTGTTATTATAAGAAAATTCAACCAAAGAAAGATATTGATCCCAACTTCTCAGATAATCCATCGAGTAAGAACGTATCATATCCTCCAATGTCTGAATTGTTCATTCTGATTTCCCATCTGATTTAGGGTGAAAAGCTGTACTAAAATTTAATTCAGTACCCAACGACTTCTAAAGGTATTTCCAAAAGTTAGAAGTAAACCTTGGATCACGATTAGATACAATAGAGAGGGGAACACCATGCAACCTTACTATCTCTTTAACATAAAATCGGGAAAGTAGATCTAGAGACAAAGTATCTCTAATAGGAAGGAAATGATCATATTTATTCAATCAATCAACTATAACCCAGATTTCATTATTAACTCAATATTTCTTTGGTAATCTGACAACGAAGTCCATGGATATATTTTCCCATTTCTATTCTGGCACTGGTAAAGGCTGAATCATTCCTTTCAGTAACTTTCTCTCTACTTTAACCTGCTGACAAGTCAAACACTTCACAGTAAAATCAGAAATATCTCTTTTCATTCTATCCCACTAGTAATACTCTTAAAGATCTCTGTAAATATTATTACTTCCAGGATGAACTAAAAATGGAGAACTATGAGCTTCACATAACAACTCGTTCTTCAAATGTGAATCACAAGGCACACATAATCTCTTTCCAAACCTCAAAAAACAATCATTATCAATGTTAAATTCAGGTAACTTACCCTTCTAAACCAACTCTACCTTTTTCTGCAACTCACTGTCTTCCTTCTGCACTTTCTTTATTCTGTCTAATTGAGATGATCCCACTGACACCTGAAACAAAACAGAAGAATTTCCTGCACCAAAAAAATCCAATTCCAAAGTTCACCAAATCAAAATCCAAATGGCCTCATTCCAAACGTAGCATGGCTAATGAGACATTACTTTTCTGACTCAAATCATCAACCACTTTATTTGATTTTCCTAGATGGTAATAGATCGTGCAATCATAATCCTTTATTAATTCTAGACATTTCCTCTTTCTCATGTTCAATTACTTTTGAGTGAATATATACTTTAAACTTTTGTGATCAGTATATAGATCACATTTTAATCCATAAAAATGATGCCTCCAAATTTTTAAACCAAAAACAATATTAGCTAATTCCAAATCCTGTGTAGGGTAATTTAACTCATTAGGTTTCAACTGACATGAAGCATAAACAATTACCTAATCATTCTGCATTAGGACACAACCCAGTCCTTTCAACGAATCATCACTATAGATAACAAAATCACCATTTCTGGAAGGAAGTGCCAAAACTGGAGCATTCACCAATCTTCTTCTCAATTCTTGAAAACAATCATCACATTTTTTTTCCAGATGAACTTAACACATTTTCAAGTTAACTTATCCATTGGACTAGATTACTGTGCAAAATTTTCAACAAACCTTTTGTAATAACCTTCTAAACCAAGAAAACTACAAATCTCGGTTATATTTACAGGTCTTGTCCATTATTCAACAACTTTTGTTTTAGCAGGATCAACAGTTATTCCATT
Source organism: Viscum album (assembly GCA_963277665.1). NCBI lineage: Eukaryota > Viridiplantae > Streptophyta > Magnoliopsida > Santalales > Viscaceae > Viscum > Viscum album. The sequence continues at coordinate 1,625,498,682 of OY728156.1, read as the reverse complement.
TTTTGAAACAACGTGACCAAGGAATGAAATTTTTTGTAACCAAAACTCACACTTACTGAATTTCCCATAAAGTTTATTTTCTTTTAAGGTTTTCAAGATGGCCCTTAAATAAATTTCATGATCCTATTTACTTTTTGAATTAACTAAAATATCATCAACAACACAACCACCATTTATCACCTGATTCAACTGAGCCATCAGTACAGTAAACTGCTCAACTCTGATTCCAACTATCTCTGGTTGCTGATTCATAATGTCATTTTCCTCTGTATGCCTTCCCAGAAGAGCTGCTCTCTTTCCTTTAAGAAAAATAATTCTTAACACAGACATATCTTAGATGGCGCAAGATGGTAATATGTAAATGCTACATGATTTCAATATTAACATAAATTACATTATGCATATTAATTTATCAATACCCTAACTCCTAAAGTTATCTAAACCTACCTCTGATACCAACATAAGAACCTGACATTAAACCTTACATAATATTTAATTAAATGAATAATTCACGTAGAGGATCTTTTCAGGTTTAGAGTTTTAGGGAGTTAGGCCATAACTATTACATTTCAAAATATTACAAAATAGACACTTATACTCAGTTTCCATTTTTTTACAAAACATGAACTCTTGAAAAAAAAGAGTCATGTCTAGTTCAATGTTTTAGACGACACGACATTTCCTCGATCCCATTCTTGACACTATTCCACTTTATGTCCGGTGAAAAATATTTCCAAACTTGGGATGAGCATATACAGCTCAGTAAGGGATACAAAAAGAAGGAACACTATTAGCTTTTCAAAACAAGAAATAAACCATGAATACTTAATCATAAGTAATAGTTTTCACCTTTTTTGAAGAAGTAAGTACTCTTCACTGAATAAAAGATCATTTCTTACCCTTTTGTAACCAAAATATTACCATAAAACCCATATAAAGAACACATAACTTATAAAGGTAACTTGGGACATAAACATACTTAAATGGAATAACCATACAGTAAAATTCCACACATATCACTAAATTGAATAGCCATACGGCCGACTTCTATACCCAATGGATTGGAGGTTATAATGTAACCACCCGTCCTGGTATCCACGACACCACCCATCATTTGTTTTATCACGTAACCACCCGTCAAATGTCCAAGTACCATTACTAAATCATAAGTCATGAAACAAATATAAAGAAAAGAAAACATTTCAACATTTCAATAAAAATATATCAGTTGAATATATTGACATAGAAAATCAATTTTCAAAACCATTTTTAATACCAAAAATACTTAAAAGTGTATAGGGTATTTATTTTCTTCTAAAAACATTACAACTTATTGAGGAAGCCAGAGATCAAATAATACTCGTGGCGGCGGAAAAGGTCGTTGTCACTGATTAATTTAAAAGAAACAATCATTTTTTTCATTTACAAAAATCTTTGTAGAAAAATATTCCCTTTTAAAAGTCAATGGTGTTCATACAATGTGTAAAAGAAAGTCGGGTATTAAAACAAAATATGCCTCAATGAAAGGAGATTGAGACGAAGTCCGTTACCTCGTGTCCGACTTGACTCAATCGTTCTTTAATCTCCTGAATAATAAACTAAAGTCAATTTATTCATTCTTAAGAACCTTTTTCATGTTTATTATCCCTTTTATATAACTTATTACTGTGTTATAAACATTATGTAGTCATTTAAGTTAATACGGTTCATTTTGTCGATATTTGGTACTTGAGTAAAAAATGAACACCTTATATTTACAAGTTCTCCATGTGGTCAATAGTCCATTATATCCAGATTGATATTCATGATTTAAATTTCATATATATCATATATATTCAGTATATACATGTATTTATAATAGTACATAACATTTGGAGGTAAGATATGAAATGCACCGTTCATGGAGACGGTAAGTCGTACGTACGCATGAACGCTACTTTCATTTCTATTTATTATATTAATGGAATTAAAACATAATGATACATAGGTATATAATAATTATAGTATAATATCATATATAATATCATTAACTCTATCCTTTATATAGCCCACATAAGGTATTAACGAGCCACATCACCTTAAGGGGGCGGTAGTCCGCACTTCCTCAAATGAGATTATCGTATTTACCCACTATGGAAACCATAAAGTCTTGATATAATTGGGAAGTACAGAAGCATAAAGAAGTCATAAACATAATATGTATCATATATAAATACAGTTCCATCATAATGTCCACCATGATAGTCGGTAATATGTAATTGAATAATCATTGTTTCATGAGGCGTTAGTTTTCCATTCACAGAAACATTATGTTCTTCATCCATTAGATGGAATTGTGTGTAAGTGTAGTTTGAATACTTCTCGGAAAAACATCCTTGTATATTGAGGATAATGTTTTTGTTACCAAATAAAAGAAATAAAAATATTTTAGGGGTTGGAGAAGCAATATAAAAGAAAACAATTTAAGAAAAATCATTACCTTTAATTTGGGTAACTCAATTTAGTTTGAACCAAAGGACTTCTTAAGTGACTTATACCTATGGTAAGGATTCTAGGAGGTGGAGAGGGATGTAGGTAGTGTAATTGGTCAGAGTTTGGATGAGCCAAATGGCTTTAGAGGTGTGAGGAATTGGTTATAAGTGGTCACCTTTTATAAGGGAGAGGAGGGGCTCTTTAGGAAAGTGTGAAAATATTATTTTATAATATAATGATATTCGGTTTCTAATGGTCGAAAAATCATTAAGGTAGAATATAAGATGACTCATATTAGTTATAAAATCATCCAATTATAATTGGATGTGATTTGGATAAACATTTAATCATTATAATCTTATTTATTAAATCATTTATTAATGAGGTAAATACTGCATCATTATTGTGTCATAAATAATTTAATTTATTTGATATCTAAAAATTAGAAAAAAAAATTCCATGATGTAGGATATATTTTTATCTTTCCAAATAATATTTTTAGTCTAAAATAGGACTTATATAACACCATATAAAAATTAATTACTAAAAGAGTTTTGTTAATGTCAATTTATTCTTCACATTAAATTAATTAATCTAAATTGTCATTTTCACTCCAAAGTGGCTTAATGGGGTCCCAAAATCTACCCGAAGATGACCATGGTCGTTAATTACTCAACCAATAATGTTTGGACAAGTTTTAAGGTAATTTTGAATTATTAAAATATTATTTTTAACTTGAATTACCCTATTTACCTTTAACCGCGGTAAATAAAATTCAAATGATACTATTCACCAAAAATTAATTTCATCTTAATGAACCAGATTTTACTTCTTGATAACATTAATGTATGTTAGATTTTTGAAATTCAATTCACAGATGTGGTAAAATTTCATTTAAATGAAAAAGTCAGTTTTTTTAACTACCACTAAGTGGTTTCACTATTCATCAAAAATTGATGTTTTTTTAGAAAAATACCAAAAATTTTGCCTAAGAATTATTTGATATTACAAATTAAAAATTAATGTCTATTTTTCAAAATTTTAAACCTCAAAGTTTCATTAATTAATTTTAAAATTAATTCCTGTTATCAAAAAAAATAGCGTGTTTTTAAGAAACAATAACTATCAAAAGATTGATACTTGTTTATGTCCAATTTCAAAGTGAAATTAATTCCAACGACCAACATTGGATTAAATAGTAAAAATATAATTTAATTTAACTTTAAAACCGATTAAAAAGTTAATCTAACCATGTAAATATTTTTTATTAAAAGGCACTTTTGAATTAAAATACAATATGTTTCACTATTCATTAAAAAATGAACTTTATCAGAAAAATACCAACCAATTACCCAAAGAAAAATTTGATGTCCCCATTATAAATAAGGATTTTATTTAGTCAATTAGAATGTATTAAAGTGACAAAAACTATATTTAAAGAGGGTTCTCCCTTAAACGGCGATAAATCATCCTTTTAATGTAAATTATGCTTAAAATTAGATTCATTCATATTTTAAGCCTCTAACATTTATTGGATGAATGTAAATACATTTAACAAACATGTATATTCATATTTTAGTTAGTTTTGTTAATTCCTGCCAATACAACAACTAGGAGTTAACTACCATTTAAAATAATAATATTATATTATTAGTGTGCAATGTAAGATTCCAAAGAATCCCGTTGTTGCGTATCGGGTAGGCTATCGAACATAACAACCCCTTTAAAGTAAAATTATAATTTAATTCAAAAATATTAATAAATATGAAAATATTTTATTTTTCATTTACTTGGGATGTCACATTGCACATGGTTAGTGACCATGTGTCACCTAGAGGTGTCTAATTAGTGGCTCAAGTAATCGATTTATTTTGGGATGTTGTTGTATATTCCATTTTATCCAGTATTTTATTTATGTTTTTGTTTCCTTAATATTGATACCTGGTTATATATTGCGGATAGTGTTGCCTATTTATTTTTTTAGATGCTTTATTTTTTTTATTTCACTATATCTTGTTTGGCATGTTAATTATTTTTTAAAAATGTTATTAATGCAAATGGATATCTAAGCTATGTATATCACTTTTTTGGATTTCAAATTAGATTTCATGTTTTTTGTTATGTTTTTTAAGGTTTAAATGCATCCGATTGAATTTTTTTTGATACCCTAGTTCATATCACCAGCCCATGGGGATTAAAAATGCGTTTCATGCCTTTTTGTGAGTCATATTGAGAATCTTTAGTATTGTTCATGAGAAAATGGTATTAGATAACCCTCTTGTTATATAGGTTTATCATGGTCGAACAATGAATATAATTTTTAAGACTAATGAGACAGGTATTGAGTAGTTTCACAATTACCACTTTAATGATTAAACATGAGTTACAATGGATAGTTAGTACTTGGGTCAAGAATTTTAATCTTTTCATCATTATTTTTGTTGTATATTAATATGAGTTAATTATATTTTAATAACCATTCCGTTATATCAGATACATTGGGGTTTCTTGGAGGTTTTAGATGATAATAGAGAAATAAAAAGAGGTTCATGATTAGTTCACATGATCTGGAGAACTATATGGAGCGTACAAGCTTGGTTATGTAATGTTTAATAAGTCCTTCCACACAATTGGAATATAGTTTGAAAACAAACATGGAAAAAATATTTTAAGTACATAATACCTCTAAATTTTTTTTACCCCTTTTTATTAAATATTTACCTTTACGTTGTTTCCACTTGTTAGAGATGAATTAAATAGTGTTCTTAATTTTTTAATGATGTTTGGTTGAGTTTTTATAAATATTTCTGAATTATTTTATTTGGTTTTATGATGTGATGGTTAATTTTGTAAGGGGGATTTCATGATTTTTTTATTTTAAAACATTCTTTTTTGATTTTTATGTAAATAGAATTTTATTTATTGGGTTTTTTTAGTGTTGGTCTATTTTATAATGATTTCTGGGTGGTGGTTTAAAATTAAATGGATACTCCTTACATTTAATAAATATAGAGACATGTTTTAAAAAAATAATTATTTTTCTTGTGGAATTTGGAATATGATTTAAATTGTATGGATATCCTTATGAATTTTGAGTGGATTATTTATATTTGGAAAATATGTATATAGTTTTAAAATTGTATGAAATGTTTTTGAATTATCCTATAGGGAAATTGGAACATCAATTTTTGGTAAAGTTATAAAACTAATTTCATTTATGATTATAAATAAGGATGTGTTTTTTTAAATGTGTTTTTGCTTTAGTAAATTGGGTTTCATGACATTCATTAAATGATTTTGTTTTAGAAAATTTTTTCCTTAATATGTGTATCTTGTTTTATAGTGAGATTGTGATATTTGATATATGAATAATTGATTGACTGTGTTCATATTTAATGTTATTTAGAGTATTATTACCAAAAATGCCTCAATGAAATGTTTAGAGCCTGTCTTCAAGGATAATTCTCAAGGTGAGTCCACCCATAAATTAATACTGACTCTTCAAATTAATAAATCTACCAAGACTCAATGGACAGTGGTGAAGCTGATAACCACTTCATTGTTAGATCCTATTTAGGGATTCACTAATAATTTACTACTTTAATTCAATGGATATCAAGGATTTATAGAGGAAAATAATTTTTGTAAATGTTTTATGAGATTCCACAATTCTCTAAAATATCCTAAATCTTAGAGATTAAAATATATTATCATCTTGTTTGAAGGACTTAGCTCAGTGTAGTGGAGGATCTTCTTCCCATCACAGCTACATGATTTCATGTATTGATAATTACTCAAGAAAATGTTCATTTAGTTTCTTTATCAAGAGAATGTAAATAATAATGATTACATTGACTTCATGAGCCCTAATCATGGTGAGAGAATGATAAAGGAGTTTATCTATCATTTTATAGAGATAGTATTATTACATACTAAGATGGTCACCAATGATGCACTAAATTCTGAATTATTTAGAAGGGGATTCCACCCATACCATAGATCAGTTGTATTTGAATCTCTCATGGAATATTATATAAAAAATTTTAAAAGGGATATGATGGTGTAAAATATTTAGAGAATTCTAGATGATCCGGATCATGTAAATCAACTTGAAGATGGTCAATATTCCTTAAAGCTTGTTGTTTCTTAGGGGAAAAGGAGGTATCTGGGGTGTTTCCAATGTGGAACACCCATGCATTATAACCACTCATTCTTTAGTAATTCCAGAAGATGTTTATGATGTGATGGTTTGGTACATCTTTAGATATTCTATAAGCTAAATTACTAAAATTAACATAATTTCGAGGTTTAATTGCATTCTTTATGATGATATGTGTTGGGATTCATGCTCGATGAGTTTAGAGATGTTACAATCATTGATGTTAATCTTTCAGGAATCATTATTTGGATTTATCCTTTGTTTATATGATATGTAGTATGAGTCATTTTTGGGTTGTTCTTATGCCTCCTTGTTTATTGACGAGTCACTCATGGGGAGCCTTTGGTGTGTTCTTAGGAGACTTGGATGTGTGTTATACTACCATAGATTATACACTCGATGGAACTATGTTTTTTCTATTATATTATCCATGGTATGGGGTTCCATTAGTGATGTCCCATGTTAGTTTTATTATTAGCACTGTGACCTAGGGTTTGATTTATATTGCTCTCTGTTGGAAAATGGGTTTTACTTGTGCATAAATTTCTATTTTTTGAGATATAGAAGGGTAGTGTGACCTGATTTTGTAGTATTTTGATATTATTATGTATTTTTTTTCTTTTTAGGAATCCATGATCAGTTTCTGTATGGTTGTTGGTAACATAGAGGTGTTACCTCGTCTCCTTGATATTTTAACATATATGTTTTTATTTTTAGGATGTTTTATTTATGAGAGCATATATCCTTTATCAAAAACATTATATGAATTCTAAAGAGTGGGGATACCTATCAAATATCTCCTCTTCTATAGTGATTTTTTTCTATTCATAGTGATTTTGGGTATTCTTAGATATATTTAATGATATTGGAGAATCATTTTAGTTGATGTTGAGGATTTTTGAAAAATTATTTTGATGACATATTTCATTTATTGGTTTCTATTTTATAGATCCTTTATATTTTTTCACCAAACCTCCCACCAATTATGTTTGGGAGTAGATATTTTGTTCATTTCTTGATTATACTCTTGAAAATGTCTTTCTTGGTTTTTAAATTGGCATTGTAGGGAGAATTGTGAAACCCCCATACCACTATGGAATTTTATATTATATAAATTTGTGTTACTTTTTAACTCTATGGGTTTTTAATTCTTTTTTTGATATATTTCCCCTCTATCGCATTTTTACCACATTGTTTGGTGAAACCATGTTAGAAAACCATGCATAATATTGTACCACATTACAATGGGGGTTGTATGGTATGGGAAACAATGAAGCTAAAAGCATACAGGTTTGAGGATCCTTTCTATTGGTATTTAAATGGTTAGAGAAATTTTCATAAACCAATCATCCTAACCTTGTGTGTAACTGCCAAAGTGTCCACATTATGCTTCTTTTTAAATAATTCAATAGCATGCGCAACACACAACACTGAGTTGGAGTGCACCATGATCTATCAAACTAGTAGTTTGAAAAGTGTTTATGAATTGTATTAGCCAAATTATAAAATTAATATAATATATAATTAATCAAAAAAAATTATATCTATCCAAATGATTTTATATACATAAGATAAGAATTAATCCAATTTTACACATTAAAATGCTATTTTTTTCTAAATGTAATTTTACCACCTTTAAAGGGAGAACCATTTTTAAATCTAATATTAGACACTTTTATATATTAAATTTGAAAAAATAAACTTCCAGTTTGAAAGAATAATATTAATGTTAATTTTGGTTCAGTTTTTGGTATTTTTTGGATAATTTTCATGTTTTGATGAATAGTAAAAAATAATAAATTTTAATTGAAAACAATATTTCTCATCAAAATAATTTGTAGTGCTAAATTATTATTTTTATTGTTTTAAAGTATAATTAGATTATATTGATATCATTTAATCTAATTTAGGATATTGGAATTATTTTCACATTAAAATTGTATATAAACACATGTCAATCTTATGATGGTTTTTACTTCTAAAACCCCATTTTCTCATTCCATCTACGAGATTAATCTTAATTTAATTACAAAAAAAATTTGTTTTATGAATTTTAAAAAATGGATTCCATATTTTGAATCAATTGGTCTAGATTATTTAAATAGGTCTATTTTTTTTACATTATAAATACTAACTTTTTTAATTTTTTTATTACCGTAGTTAAGGTTAAATCGAGTAATTGAAGGTAATAATAAATTATAAAATTACACTAAAACCTAAAAAAATCCTATTAGATGAATAAATTATACCATTATCATCGAATTTTAGAAATGGAATCATTTAATGGACACATTTCCCTGAATATGACATGGATATTATTAAAGTCAATAAATGTGACAAAATGTCAAAAATGCATGCTAGCCGAACAGTCATGCAAAGGTGGATAGCTGATCACAATGCAGATGCTGGGGAGGTGCAGTTTAAGTAGTCATAGTCTGTATGATTTTCTTAAGACCAACGGGTCATGTAATGTCTCTATAGCCTACATACAATGTAATTCCTAAGCCTACGAGCCTAGTAAGGGTTCCCCCTCATCCCTTGAATGGGGGGTTATCAAAAAATCAATAAAAAAAGAAGGCCTTCGGTCCATTCAATCAAATGTCAAAAACTCATTTCTTATAAGTATTATAATTTTAATATAGAAAAAAACCATGAGATAACATCAATTGTAAATTGTATTTATAATTTTAAAATAATTAAATATATCAAAGTAAATTATTTAATTTTTTTGAGAATAAATAATTAGCATTAATGATGCCAAGATTATTAAAGGGAAATTATTTTATTAATAGAAATATCAAATAAATTGTTTAAAAATATTAAACGAAATATAATTTTATTGATTAGGGTTCTAAAATTATTTTTCAAGTGAATATTATATGTTAAAATTATATTAAAATGTTTGGTTTGAAGTTATATTTTTTTTGTATTATCAATTAAGTCTAAGAGATGAATAGTTTCAAAATTTACATTGTTGATTTTTTTTAAATCATCATTTTATAACTTATTTAAAAATAATAAAAATATTTAAAAACAATTAAGTGATAAATATAAAGTCTAAATTATCATAAATTTTCTATTTATGGATAATTTACACCATATAAGTAAATATTTATAACCTTTTAATATTTATAATATTATTAAAAAAATTAAAATTTAATAGATTAAGGATAAATCAATATAATAAGGTTCCAAATAAAATAAAATCATGTGTAAATATTCTTGGTTGATATTATTTTTACATATCCTCATCTTATACTCTAAATAACTCACTTTTGAGCTATTTTAAATCTAATATCAAGTTTTATTAAATTATTGGTTTTGTAGTTTCCAAAAGTTTCCCTCCCCTCTCTTATAAAAGGGCACCTCTCATTCTCTTTCATTCACCCCTCTAGATCCTTTTGGCTCTAAACAAACCTACACAATTATCAACCCAAATTCCTTCAATTCATACTAGAGGACATAAATTGGGAATAAATCAAACCTAATAAGTATTTCTATTCAAATCAAAGGGGTATACTCGAGGAAGATGTAACTATTTCACCATTTCAATTCAATTTATTTTCTTCTTATAATTCCTCTTATAATGTTGTTTCCATACTAAAGTAATAAATATAGTATCATATTCATGATGAGATGTTATGATGATAATGTTAAAACCATATTCGTCATTTTATCCATCATACGAATAACAATATAACTATGCGTGCGTACATACGGATTACCGTCTCCACATCGTGGTGTAATTTGTTATTCAACAGTAATTTATTTTGATGGGTATAATGATGATTATAATGAATATAAATAATGACTATGAAATTTTAATTACTATTTATAATTAATATACCATCTAATTCCATACCATTTAACCATTAAGGGAATGAAATTGTCTCCCGTGTGTACGTACGTCCTACCATCTCCACGATATAATGAGGTCAATCCTCCACTATAACCATTTATCAATGGTTATGAAAATGAATATAATGAATTAATATAATATTTATGAACTTAATTCCATTCTTTATATGAATAATATATATCTTATGAATAATAAATAAGACTAACATGATATAATAAAATAAATTAAATAAAGGAGTTCACGCCTGAAATAATGTTACCGATGAAATAAAATGATGAAAATGGTATAAGAGGAGAATATATGATTTCCTAAATCATTTATATAGTTCTATTACAACTTAATAATTTTTTTTAACAATTATACATGTGATTAACTCACCCTCAACTGAAGGATAACACAAGGTAAGGGTTAATTTCACAATTTATTTACAATCCAGGAATGCTTTAATGTAAGAATTTACTAGGACATATTTATCATCCATGTCCATGTTTCTTAAAAATAAATTTAAAAACATTCTTACTATTATTTTAAAATTGTTTAAATACATTTTTACCAATTTTATATTTTAAAAATTTAATCTTTTTGTCTTTTTTCCTTACGAGGTACTTTGTTTGATTTTTTTTTGAAAAAGTACGAGAGGAATGTGTTCTTAACATATACAGTATGGGAGACATTTTACACTGTCATGAATAATTAATGTTTTAGGATAATTTTAAATTATTGAAAGATTATTTTCAATGTAAATATTTTCTTTTAAAATTTAATGGCATTTTAAATAACAGTTTTTAATAAAGGGGTATTTCTCTAAAGAGGTTTCTAATGATTTTATTAAAATCATTTTCATCTATGTCAACATACTTTATTGTATTTAATATTTAGTTGAGGTTGAGTTATTATGATATATCCTATCATATTTTATTAAATTTTTTATGGTTATTTTGACTTTGGATGTGCTATTTTGATACCAACCTTGGATTATGGTTATAGTATTAACAATTCGCATGGTTGTTTTAATACGAATGTTTATGGTGGTTATGGTTTACCCATTTCATAATAAGAATGAATTGGACTTATTAATTTATGGAAAGGGACTTATATATCCCCTTAATGCTTCAGTAGGTCACATGAGATGAACTAGTTTGAGTTTTTACACATTTATTCATGGTCTTGTCATTGAAGCCTTGATGACGTGGTTATGATGACTAGAGTTATGAATTCCCTCATTATAAATCTATTTATTGATATTAAATGTGATTAATAGATTTGTAGAATATCCAAGTGAATATTTATATGAATTTATTTAATGTATAATTACCATATTATTCTCAAGATTATGTTTTAAAAACATGTGTTTTAGTTATATACCTTGCCTTAAAAGTCTATGCTTATAGTTTCTATTGTATTATTTACCCTTACCGAGAATATGATCCCACATCTTTTTTATGTTTCATTTTCCACAAAGATGAAATGATTTCTATTATGATTGAAATACAAGGGTATTCTAAGGGATATGGGAATTATAATGGAGATACTTTTTTTTAATATCATGATTTAATGTAAAATAATTTTTGTATCTAGTTTTTCAAAGGCTACTAAACTGATCTGTCTTTTGGGATTTTATTTCTTATGATCATGCCAATATAAGAAAATAATTCACTAGCTCTAGGATTCTGGTGTTAAGGAGTTACAGTTGGAATCAAAGGAAGTTTATTACGAACCATAAAAACTATATTTATAAAAGACTTCAATTAAGTAACATTACCCTATGAAAAACTTTGAGAATTAGTATAGAATAAAATCCTTAAATTTTAGTAATGTAGATATTATGTGGGTATTAGAAGAAAATACATTCATATCTAGATACTATAAGTGGCTGTGGTTCTAGAATAGATATACCAATGAGTAATAACTCAAACAAGGTGTTTTTGGATTGACTCGGGGTAACCTGGTACATGACAACTAGACTAACTGTGCACCTGGTTTGGCACTCCTGGGTGATATTCTTAGGATAATTAACATTTTATTTTTGAACTATTATGAAGAATTTAATAGTAAAATATGTCCCTAAAGAAACCATTGTTATTATTATGAGATTAGATATGCATAAAATTTTGAATTTATATTAATTATTTTGAAACTACACATTATGATTCATTACCTAATATAATGAATTAAATTATTTATAATTGATGCCCAGTTGAGGAAAAATAAATCATATCAACCCACGTAATAAATATTTGGATTTCCCTCATTTTCAAGGTAACGATGATGGGGCAGGAGATGAAACTAGTTCTAAACAACTCATAACTATATCGGGGTAGCTTACTTGGGTAATAAACAATAACTTTACCCATATAAAGAAGAATGATCTATAATTTAGAGGATTTGTGTTAGACCACGTCATGAGACAACAACCACCAACATTCATTGGGACTCAAAATCCATTGGTAGCTCAGAAATGGATAATTTCCTTAGAGAAAATATTTATTGCTTTGGGGAGTAATGAAAGTGAAAAAACTACCATAGACGTTTATCATATATAAAGATATGTGGATCAATGGTGGTCATTAATTAAAAACATGATGGAGGATAAAGAAGTAGAAAATATGGAATTGAGGGAATTTAAGGAACTATTCCTAGGAAAATAAATTCCTCATAATCATCAAGCGGATATGGAGAGGAAATATCTATGTTTGAGGAAGAAAGAGGATTAGAATGTTGTAATGTATGAAGGTAACTTCACAAGGTCATAAATTCATGCTACATACTACCTAAATAACCCAAGAAGTAATATTGATTGATTCTTTTATGGGTTAAAACCATTCCTTTGATGAGAGTTGGTCTCACAATATTTCTCACTATATGAAGATATAGTATCATGTGCTATAAATACAAAAAATTGAATTTTCAAAGTCTTATGACTTTAAAGTAAAGAATGAAAATATGAGGGTCACTAAATACTATAGAAAAAAATAAGGGGAAGAAGGGAAAAGTTGACTTTCCATCCTGTAGTAATTGTGGATAAAACACACTCGTACTTGCCAAAAGGTGATGAGATTTTGTTACAAGTGTGGAGAGAAATGCCACAAATATGATGATTAAAAGGGAAATAATGAAGCTACAAATGTATAATTCTATAATTTTAAAAATATGTGACATTATGAAAATGATTATCCTAAGCGTCATGGAAACTTTCCCCAAAAAACGGGCAAGGGAGAAAGGCTATGACATTGCAATCATAACTATTGAGGTTGGAATTTCTAATAATATGGTGGTGGGTACTTTAATTATTTCCTCAAATTTATCCAATGATTTATTTGATTCTAGATCCTCACATTCCTTCTATCATCCTAGTTTTATTTAAAATTTAGATATTTCTAATTCACATTAACAAGGGATTTGTCAGAAAAAACCCATAAGGGAAGTCTCATTTCAAAAAATATGTGTCATGTAGTTCCCATTATAGAATATAAATGTGCTTTATCTGATAAAATTATAATTATACATATAGTCTAATTTGAGACAATTCTCATTATGTATTAGATATCAAAATATGATATGAAAATTTATTACAAGAAGAATGATGTTACAATTTGTGGGGAAGATGTATAACCCATTATCTTTATAGAAGAAACTACATCATCTGATTCGTATCTAGATCCAACTCATGTATCTCTTCTAAATTAAATTACTAGGGAAGAAGAGAATATAAAACATAATAATCTTAAAATTGACTATGTACCTATTGAACAAGAATATATTGATATATTTCCAAAGGGCTTACCTGGACATCTTTCAGAGCAGTAAGTTTAATTTTCTATTGACATAATCCTAGGGAAAATAAAAATATAAAATAATCCTTACAGAATTGACATTGTGGAATTAGTATAGGTGAAGAAATAGCTTGAGGACTTGAGTAATAAGGGATTTATTCTCCCTAGTATGTCTCCATGGGGATCCCCAGTTCTTTTTGTTAATAAGAAATATGGATCAATGTGGCTATGCATTGACTATAAAGAAATCTATGCTATTACAATATAGAGAGAGTACCCTATACCTCACATTGATGATTTTCTTGATAAACTTCATGGAGCTCAATATTTTTTTAATGATTGACCTTCACTATAGATGTTATAAATTGTGTGAAAAGAAGGAAGATATTCCAAATACAGCATTCCAAACTAGGTAGGGAAATTATGTGTTTATGTTAATGTCATTTGGATTGACTACTGCATTATATGTTTTCATGGATATAATGAACAAAATTTTCTAAGGAATATCTTGAATATTTTTTCAGAGTATTTATTGATGATATCTTGGTATACTCCAAAATCTATGAAGACCATGAGAGCTACTTGCAGAATCGTTTGCTGACTATTATATGAAATGAGATATATGAGAAATTTAGAATGTTTGAATTCTAGATTTTGGAAATTTCTTTTTTTGACATATTGTTTGGAAAGATAAAACATATATTGATCCAAAAAATAAAAAGGTAGTCCATGAATGGCCATCACCAACGAGCAGAATCGAGGTATATGATTTTTTTGGATTAGTAGGTTACTATCAGTGTTTTATCCAAAATTTATCCCTATTGACTAACCCGTTAACCAAGATCAAACATAAAGGGGTTAATTTTGGATGGATAAAGAAGTTTGAATAATGTTTTGAAGAATTTTAGAGACGATTATCCAGTGCTTATATATTAACTTCAATATATAGAAATAATGAGTTTGTGATTTATAGTGATGCATCAAGGAAAGGGATTGGTTTTGTCCTTATACATAATTATAGATTAATTTCTTATGAATCAAGGTAATTAAAAATTAATGAAAAAACAACCCAAATCATGATCTTGAGTTAGATTTAGTAATATTTACTCAAAATATATGGAGAAACTATATCTATGGAAAAATATGTGAGATATATACTGATCAAAATATTTTGAAATATATTTTCTCACCTGAAGAACTCAACATGTGCCAAAGGAGATGGATTAATATACTCAAGGATTATTATTGAACAATACACTATCACCCAAGGAAGGAAAATAAGGTAAACAATTCTTTAAGTAGGAAGTACCATGGAGTTCTGAACAAACTGAGTGTTTAAAGGGATCTTATGTTCATGGATAAATTAAAAATGGAATTGGGAATTACCATGGAAGATGAAACATAATTATTTTTTCAAACTGGTTTCCAAACCATATTTAATAGAAATGATAAAAAGTTATCAGTTTGATGAGGAGGATATTAAAAAGAAAATAAAAGCTATGAATGATGAGAGATTTATTGAATTCCTATAGAGAGATGGTATTTAGATATTGTGGGATATTATTTGTGTTCCATCTCTACCTAATCTAAAAAAGGAATTATTGGATAACGTGCATAGCTCCAATTTATCTATACCCCCTAGTAACACTATGATTTACAAAAATTGGAAGGAAAAGTTTTTTTGGGACAACATAAAGTGGTAGATTTTTGATTATGTGTCGATATGTTGGGTTTTTGAATAGGTAAAGGATGGAATACAACATCCTAGATGAGTCATGCAACCACTTCCAATACCTACGAAGAAATGAGATGATATTATGATGGGATTTGTCATGGGGCTACCATAGACTCCTATAATAAATGATGTGATATGGTTTATTATTCACTGTCTTACCAAATCAGCACATTTTATTACAATAAGAGAATATTTACCACTTTAATATTTATCAAGAATTTACATTAATGAGGTTTTAAGTCGTTATTGTGTACGCCTATCGATTGTTTTTGACTATGATCCCCATTTTACATCAAGATTCTTGAAAATTCTTTAGGAGTACCTAGATACGAATCTTAGTTTGAGCACTACCTTCCAACCTCAAACTGATGGATAATTATAAAGGACTATTCAAACTTTAGAATAGATATTTAGATCATTCTCACATGAATTTCTAGGTATGTGTGATCATTATTTACCTCTTGTGGAATTTTCTTATAACAATATATTCCATTCAAGTATTCCGATGGCACCATATTATGTGGTACATGGAATGGGATTTCATACACCTACCTGTTGGGATGATATTGTTGAAAGTAAATTCATAGGCCCAGAACCTCTTGAGGAAATAATGGAAAAGCAGAAGTTTATTCAAACTCATATCCAAGCAACTCAAAGTAGGAAAAAGACTTATGCTGATAACCGAAGGAATGATTTAGAATTTCAAGTCGTAGATCATGTTTTCTTGAATGTATCTCCATGTAATAGTGTTATAAGATTCGATTATAAGGTTATGTTAAGTCCCAAGTACATTCGACCTTTTAACAATATTGAACTATTTGGAGTTGTAGCTTACTATTTTTTAATGCCACTAAGTCTCTTCAAAGTTCATGATGTTTTCCATGTATCACTGTTTAAGAAATATATGCCAGACCCAACACATTTAATCACTTATGAAGAAGTAGAAATAGAACCTGATCTATCTTACAATGAAGAGCCAATCAAGATTATTCACACTAGAGAACAAGTGTGGAGGAATCAGACGACACGAATGGTAAAGGTTCTTTAGAGAAACCATAAAATAGAAGAGGTGATCTGGGAACTTGAAGAACATATAATGAAGATCTACCCAAATATTTTTTTGAAGTGATATTATATAAATTTTAAGGATGAAATTATTTGAATGAGGGAAGAATGTAACACTACATGCTTCTACATGACACTTATTTTTAAATAATTCAATAGCTTTTGATGTACAAAACACCGAGTTTGAGTGCACCATGATCTATCAAAATACCCATTTAAAAAGATTTTATGAATAATATTATCCAAAAAATGAAATTTATATAATATATAATTAATAAAATGTTTTACATATGTAAAAATTATTCAATATTCATAATATAATAATTACTCCAATTTTACACATTAAAAGGATAATTTTTTCTCTAAATGTAATTTTACTTCCTTTTAACAGAGAATCATTTTTAAATCAAATATTTGAAACTTTTATATATTAAATTAAAAAAAATAAACTTCTTATTTGAATGAATAATATCAAAATTTAATTTGGTTCAATTTTTTGTATTTTTCTGACAAGTGTCATGTTTTGATGAATAGTGAAAAATACAAAATTTTAAATGAAAACATATTTTTTCATCGAAATAATTTATAGTGTTAAATTATAATTATTATTGGTTTTAATGTATAATTATTTTATATTTTTATAATTTAATCTAATTTATTTCATTTTAATTATTTTCACATTAAAATTGGATATAAAGACATGTCAATTTTGTGAGGGTTTTTCCTTTCAAAACCATGTTTTCTCGTTCCATCAACGAGACTAATTTTTATGTAATTACTAAAATTTATAAGATTTTGATTTTAAAAAATGATTCCATATTTGGAATTAGTGGTTCAAGATTATGTAAATAGGTTAATTTTATTTTCTGACCTCATAAATAAAAACATTTGTATTTGTTTTTATTACCATGGTTAGGGGTAAATCAGGTAATTTAAGGTAATAATAAATTATAAAATTACCCTATCACGTGTAAAAATCCTATTGGATGACTAAATTATACCATTATAATTTAATGTTTTAAATTTAATCATTTAATAGAAACTTTTCTATGAATATGACATGCATATTATTAAAATCAATGAATGTGACAAAAATGTCACTCTCATTTCTTATATGTATAGTAATTTTAATAAAAATATAACTGGGAGATAACATCAATTTTAAATAGTATCTAGAAATATAATAGAATTACCTAAATTTTAGTAATTTATTTATAATTTTTTAATATTAAATAACTACCATTAATGATGATACAATAGTGACATATAAATTATTTTCTTAATATAAATATCAAATAAGTGTATTTAAAAATATTAAAAGAAATTAATTTTAAAATAATTAATGTTTTACATGAATTTTCTAGGTGACTATGAAATATTAAGAGTATATTAAGTGTTTTGGTTTGAAGTTATTTTTCTGTTTTGATTTTATGTTATGTCAAAGAAATGAAGTGTCAAAATTGAAATTATTGATATTTTATAAAAAAAACATTTTACTAAATTATTTAAAAAACATAAAAATCATTAAAAACTAAAAATTTATAATTATAAGTTATAAAATATAATTACATATCCATTTATGGGATATTTTAATGCTATAATCAGATAATTGTAACTTTTTAATTTTTAGAATATTATTACAAAATTAAAATTTAATTGATTGATTAAGGATAAATCAAAATTATAAGGTTCAAAATAACATCCAAGCATGTAAAAATGTTATTATTTCAGATTATTTCGACCTATAATAATCTTATCTTCAAAATAAATCACTTTTTATCTATTTTAAATCGAAAATTAGTTTATATTAAATTAATAGTTTTGGAGTTTCCAAAAGTGCATCTCCCCTCTCTTATAAAAGGGAACCACTACTCATCTTTTATTCACGCCTATAAATATCTTTGTATTTAAAAAAAATGCCCAATTATCCTCCAAAATTTCCTCACTTTTTCCAAGAGGCCATACTTTGAAAATAAATCCAACCTAAGAAGTCTTTTTGTGCAAATCAAAAGGGGATACTCGAAGAAGAGGTAATTATTTTACCATTTCAATTCAATTTTGTTTCTTATTATACTTATTATTCCTATGTTGTTTCCATTATAAATTAGTAAATCTAGTGTCCTATAAATTTTTAGTTATTATTATGATTATGTTACAACCATATTTCTCCTTTTATCCATCATATAAATAAAAAAATCACCATGCATGTGTCTGTAAGACTTACAGTCTCCACGTTGTGCTGTAATTTGTTATTCAAAACTAATTTATTTATATGGGTATAATGATGAGTATAATGAATATAAGTAATTAATATAAAATTATAATAATTATTTATAATTAATATACCATCCAGTTCTATACCATTGAACCATTAAGGGAATGATATCGTCGCTTATACATACGTACGACCTACCGTCTCCACGAAGCGATGAGATTCATCCTCCCCTACAACCATTTAAGAATGATTATGAAAATGTATATAATGAATGAATATAATATTTATAAACTTAATACCATTTAGGATAAAATAATATATATCCGATTCATAAGAAACAAGACTTATGTGACAAAAAATATTGAGAAAATAAAGGATTGCATGCCCAAAATAATGATAATAATGAAATATTATTAAGAAAATGATATGTGAGGATCATAAATGATATCATAAATCATGTATATAGTTCTGTTAATAACTTAATAAAATTATTTAACCATTATATAAGAGGTTAAAACACCATCAACTAAATAATTTTACGAGTCACAGGTTAAGTTCACAATTTTTTATTATCCATGATTTATTTTACATAAGAATTTACTGCGACATATTTATCATCCATGTAAATGTTTCCTAAAAATTTATTTCAAAAAATTATTAATTTTATTTTACAATTTTTTAAATACATTTTCACCCATGTTCAATTTTATAAAAGGAATGCTTTTTTCATTTTTTTTATATGATGTAATTTTTTTGAATTTTCTGATAAATTAGAAGAAGGTTGTTTTTTAACTTATAATGTGTGAGTGGATTTTTCCACCATCATGAAGCCTTAACGTTTTGAATAATCCTTTACAATATTATAAGAATGTTTTCAATAAAAAATATTTCTTTTTAAATTGTATAGAATTTTAATAAACTATTTTCAATAAAATCTGTTTTTTTCTAAAAAAATTTCTAATTATTTTATTAAAAACATTTTTATCTATGTCAAAATACTTTATTAGATCTTATGTTTAATTGAGGTTGTGTTATTATGATACAAAATTCCTTTTATACACCTCATGGGGGGAGTTATCACGGTGGTGGTGATACCCTAGGATCATGGATGATTTACATCCTAGATCCCCCTCTATATCAGAGTGGGGAGTTTCTCATCCTCATTCTCCCTCAAAAGAGCATCACCCAACCTTCCTTCCACTATCTAATCATATGTTCCTTCCTCCATTTCCGCAGATAACAATTTTCCAAAACTCCCAGATCTATACCAAAAATCCTCACAGCTCTCATTATCACCAGCAAAGTTCAATAATGCTTTGGATCTTTCCAACCTGACTCTGGTGGCTGATTTCATCAATGACACCCTACGATTGATTCATTTGACTGCTTCGACTTTGATACCTGGGGGTTACAGGATTTTTTAATTATTTGACCACTTGATCAAATTCATATAATGATTCGATTCAGGTCAATGGAAGATCTCATTATTTCTTCATCTAGAGCTCCTCAACAATGTGGAGGTTATTTCTTCTATCTCATTTGGTGGAACTTTAACTTCCATTTACAGAGAGATAATCCGACTACAGAAATTTGGTAGGATAGAAGCTCTGTGCCATCCCATTTTCCCTCCCAATTGTGTGGAGGATGATGTTTCCCAGAATCATATGGATTGTGAGTGGATTGCTGATAGAACGGAATTCCAGTGGAGGTATGTTGTTAAGTTTAAATTGTGGGTAGATTTCTTCATGTCTTGCAATCAGTTAGTTCACCTAGATTCATTATGTAATCATGGGTGTTAGATCAATAAATTACAGGATCTTAGGATATAGAATTTTGTTCATGATGGATATGTAGTGGGTCATGGGAAGGAACTTTCAAAAGGGCTACAATAAGAAGCAGTTATAGTAACATAGCCTCGTGTGGCAGTTGTCCTGGGATGTGGAGGTTATTCTACTGGAAAGGAGACAGGTTCAATGTGTTCTTGTGAGGTTATGGATAATTCACTGGTGTCACATCTTGAGCCTAAGGTGAAGGATATTTATGAAAGGTTGAAATAATATCTAAAGGTTGTGAATCAGGGATCTGTTGTGGTTGTATGTGATAGCCATGGAGGATCTAATCAGTTGGAAGGCCCTTTGGGTGACATTGAATGGAAAATAGAGCTCCAAACGGTGGTTGATTTAGGTCTCATAATCCCTTAGGGTGATTAATATTCCAAGTTCATGTGTCTAGGGAGGGGAAAATAGTCATCGGGAAAAGTTCTAGAAGGGTTGGTTCTAGCCTTGGAACTAGGTAATCACATTGAATAACATTCTAATGAGGATCCAGTTCAGGAGTCTAAAAGAGAAAAAATTAGACCCCCATGGATGAGAAGAAGATTTCTAAGAATGAATCAAGTGAAGACTATTTTATAGGTTAATTATAGGATATGAATCTGAGTTATAGGCTTCCTAGTCTAAGGATATGTAGAAGCCGTAAAAGCATTCGAATGGAGAGAAATGAATATTCGTTTTTTTCCACTCCCAATGGAGAGTTGTTTGGAAAAGATACTGAAAGAGAAGATGATGGACAATGATACCTACAAGGACAATTTTTTGAAGGGAAATAATGTGACTTTCTTGACCATTCACTATAATTTTTAATTAGTTCATAAGAATTATCAGTCAAATAGGTGCGGTCACTCAATGCTACTGAAGAAGAAACTGCCAAGATGATGGGGAGGACAATATGGATGACTCTCAATGAGAATCAGTATTCCTTGATCGAAAAGAAGGACATTATTCTTATTTGGGGTTTCAATAATGGGAAAATAA
The DNA here is from genome assembly GCA_963277665.1 of Viscum album. NCBI lineage: Eukaryota > Viridiplantae > Streptophyta > Magnoliopsida > Santalales > Viscaceae > Viscum > Viscum album. The sequence goes on along the minus strand of OY728156.1, from coordinate 1,625,476,591 downwards.
ATATTGAGGAGTACATTTAGTCTTTGTAAAATCTAGTGTTTTGGTTCTAAGATCTTATAACGGAAGAATATCACACCCAGGTAAGTAGAAACCCTAGAATTTATTTAGGGATACTAAATTAGAAAGTCTTAAACTTTTCTTTAATGGTTCTATTATCTCATTTTGTGGTTGAAATCCTGGTTTCTCACATATTCCATAAAATTTATTTTACAATAAAACATTAATTATATGTCATATATTTTTATACAACCTATCTTATTTTATTTAAGTGTTTATGATTAGTTTGAATATGTATGTTCTATTTAGATAGTATTCATGGTTTATGGTTAAAGTATTACCTATTCAGATGGTAGTTTTAATACGAATGTTTATGTTGGTTATGTTTTACTCATTTAATAACGGGAATTAATTGGTCTTAGTAAGAAATGGGTGGGGCTTATTATATCCCCTCGATGCATCAGTAGGTCTCATGAGACAAACTAGTTTATATTATTTCCCATTTATACATGGTCTTGGAACAGAGCCTTAACGACGTGGTTTTGATATCCCACATCATGAATCCCCTCATTATGAAATTATTTATTGATATTACATGTGATTATTGGACTAGTAGAATATACATGTGAATGTTTATATTGATTTATTTTATTTATAGTTTCCATATTATGTTTAAGACTATGTTTTAATGTCTTGTGTTTTAGTTACATACCTTTCATTAAATTTTTATGCTTATAGTTTCCACTATATTATTTACCCTTAATGACCATATGTGATAATCAATTTCTTATGATTTATTTTTCCCTAGTATGTGAAGAGGTGTATTATGACTAACCTACATGGGTACTCTAAAAATTTTAGTATATTAAGGGAGACACTACGTTGTTTTTCATTTCATGTTGTAATGTAAAACATATATTTGTATCATGTTTTTACAAGGCTACTAAACTGATCGGTCATTTGGTATTTGATTTCTTGCGATCATGCCAATGTAATAAAATAATTCACTAACTTCGGGATTCTTTGGTTGGGGCGTTACATTCCAAACTACATAGATTCACTAAAATGTTATTTTATGGTTATTCCCTAGTATGGTTTTATATATTTTCCCTATTTTACTTCTATTTTGTTAATTTAACAAGTAGGGATACTACCTTCATTTCATGCGTCTTCAAGATACTCATCCTTATATTTCAATAATTTTTTGAGGTAAATCCTTATTTTCCTCAACATTATTCTACTGATTTTCTATTTTCGTATATTTCCTCTTCATTTTATTTTATCCATCTAACCCTAATGACTATGTAGGTCATATTTAGGGTGTAGTAAAATTCTAATCATGTGGATTTGGTTATTTTTGTAATATAGAGGTAGTTTCCCTTTGAGGCCTTGCTTCATCCATAGAAGGTGATTTATTTTCTCTTGAGAAAGGTAGAGAGTATTGCGAAATTTCATTATTTCACATGTTATGGAATTCTTGAGTCTCTTAATCATCTTTTTATCAAGTTATATCAATATTTTATTCCTCTCATGGGATTTTAAAATATTATCCATGATTTTACACTTCACATAGATTGATTTCAAGGGTTAATAGTTCTTAGTTTCTAAAAGCTTAATTTTATTCATACTAAATATTTTTTTATTATCCTAGAGGCTATTTTGAAACGTTATTTAATTTAAAAGATGTCTTTGAGTTTTTTTGTTTTATAAGAATTTAAATAAGAGTATCATGGAGGGTTTTTTAAAAAAGTGGTTTTTTATTTTCAAATGGTTTCCAAGAAAGGTGAATATTTATTTCAAAGTAATTTCTTCAGTTTTATATTGTGAAAATGTGAATATCAAATAATTGTAGAATGATGATCCCAATGATGATTTCTAAAATGATGCGAAATACATTTGTAATCAAAGTTGGGTTATATAGGCCTCCTTTTCAACTTATAAATGAGTTTTATTCTATGTTTTGTTATACACATAGTTTGAGAACCTTGGATTATATTATTCCTTTTAGTGACATTGACCATCTTTTGGGATAAATTTAACTTCCATACAATGATTGGATTATTGGGAAAGGGAATATTTTGTGTGAGGGTGTTGGAGGTGAGATTAAATTTATGTATTATGTTTCATTGATTAATTATGTGAAAAATAATGTGATTATTTTTTTCCTGTCCTCCACATTGACATGTCATGGGAACCCATAGTATATAAGTGAGATATCTAGGATTATGCCACACTAGTCAGGAATATTCTCTAATTAGTTTCCCCTAGTAGTATATTATTAATATGGATTCAGGTGTCCCTAGATGATAATTTGGGAGTAGATAAGGTGCTTTAATTTTTTAGGAATGAAACATAGGCCAAAATTTTAATCTATTAGGTATTTTATAGGATTATATCATGTTACAACCTAGTGAGTACCCATGATGCTTAATCATTGATGATGTTGGATCTATTAGGGGATTCCCACTTCATATTTATTTCCATATCCATATTACCACCATGATTTTTATAACTACTAATGTGATCAATGATTATTCTTGTTATGAATCCTATATATTATAGTGCCTTTATGAAATTACATTTTTATTCATTCATGGCTTGGTTTAATTTATATTTATTTGAAAAAATAGACTTGGAAGTATGATTTCAAATAAAAATTGGGAAATATTTTTTTATTTGTGTGAATTTTTGAAAGGTTCTAAAATTAAAAAATGAACCATTTTACAATTTTATGAACTATAAAATTCTTGTTTTTTGGTTTTAAGGATTTTACATTATATGGGATGTGCTCAACATTACTTTTGTAAAAAATTTGGATGTTTTTCTAAAATTGGTACAAGTATTTAATTTGTTACTTTATAATTTTTTATTATAAAAACATATTGTTTGTAATTTTCGAACTAGAATTTTTAAAAAGTCTTATTATTTTAATAACATAGACTCTTTGGTTGATTAATACTAGGGATTTTATATCACACCATGTATATAAACTATGTGTATATAAAAATCTCTTATTTTTATATTGGTACCGAACATCTCATATTAGTTTGATTTGATTCCCATTTAGGTATAATGATGTACATTATGGATGTTCTGAGGGATCCTGACTTGGATGGAGGTGTTGATGTTTTGGCACAAGTTGTTGGTTTAATTTGGGATATTGATGTATGAGGAAATTCAACCAGTAATTTTTTTTGTTTTTTTATTTCCTTTATATTGAGACATACTTATGTATTTTGGATGATGTTGTTAATTTTTAAAGGTGAGTTGTAGTTATACTATTATCTATACTATATTTAGATCATTTATTATTACTGAAATGTTTTATTAATGTGCATAAATATCCAATATATGGAAACCTCATGTCATATTTCCAAGTGGAATATGTTTTTCACCATAATTTTTTTGTGGGGAATAATTTTCTCCCCATTATATGTTTTGAAACTTTGGTGCTTTCCACATTCTTATGGTGAACAAGAACATGCTTTAGACCTTTTTTTGAGATGGGTTGGGTATATCTGGGATGGTTATTGATAAAATATATGTCATTTCATTTAAATTATAATATTTTCATTAAAATATGTAATCTTTAATAGTGACCCTAAAATAGTATTTTAATTAAAAATATTTTTTAAAATGTCAAATATTTATGAGGGGTTCCCTTCTTCTAAACTCCTTTGAAAATCAAAACTCAGTCATGGTGATTTTCCATTACTTAAGTGTATTGAAATTATAAATTTTATGGGTACTCATCAAAATCAATATAATGTTTAAATATAAAATTAATAATTAAGTAATTTATTATTTATTATTCTTAAAGGGTAAAAAATCCATAATAAAAAGGAAATTAAAACTATAGTCATTATTGTTTTTAGCCGTTAAAAAAGAAACTTTTTGAGGACAATTCAAATAATTTTTTACTATCTACTAATAGATTAAACTCTGTAAATCCTGGAATTATATAAACCATATTCCTTGACAAAAATGGAAGTTATTGATTCATTGGATAATGACCAATAACTTCTATCATTACACCAAAGAAATTTTGGAATAATGAACTAAACTCCCTCAAAATGGAAAATTCAAGAAAAAATTAACTAATAAATAAATAATACATGATATTAGAGTAATTTAATAGAATAATGTTTTTGAAAGAAACCTGAAATGGTTCAAAATAAATTAAATAATTAATATAATTTGATTATATAATAAGTTTTAGGACATAAGAATCATTTCAAGACTCATCGTAACAATTTTATTTCCCAATCACTATTCTTTTCAAGAATTATTTGACTATTTTTTATATTCTCTTATACAAATCATATCCAAGGTCTTTGAGATATTAATTTATAATTTACCTCCATTCCTGATGAATTTATAGTCTACTATTATCCATTATGTAATTATAGTTCATACCATATGTTGTTTCAAAGAGTTATTTTCCCATTCATAACCCTTCTTTCTCTTTCTAGAAAATATGTTCTCTATAAACCTATCTATCTCTATTAAACTTTATATGCTTTGTATATGACCTATAAAATTTAGTTTACTTCCATTTTGGATTTTATATACCAAACATTATTTTTCTATTTCTATTATTTCTTCATGACCAACCCTACAATGTTTATAAGGGAATGTTTTCCAATTACTAATTTCCCTTCCATGTTTCAAAAAATATCACTCTATTTGTTTGAAATGATCCATTGTTAGAGAATTATATCACTAAATTAATGATTAATAATACATTTTATCCTTTTATTTTTTTTTAAATTTGTGTATTTATTTATTTTCATTAAAGTTCCTACAAACGGAATAAAATATCTTTTTATGATTTCTGTTCTATTCTTCACTCAATACATAACAAGATTATTTATCAAAATAATCATTTATTATGTATAATATAATAATATTTTTTTAAATTATTATTATAATTTAAATCAAATATATTATTTATTTTCTTATTCTAAAATATTTTTTTCTTATTTGTTCAAATGATTTCTAAAAACTAAGCAATTGTTTTCTTAAAAAAGTTCTGATTTCTTATCTTCCTCTAAAATAAAATTCACTTAATTCAATTCTTTTAATTATTTTCAGTTTTTATTTGGTCAAAACAAATATGGGTGAATCAATTTTTTTGAATTTTTACCAATTAAAAAATCCCCCTATCTTACCTCTCCACCTATTCAATGAATAAATATCAATACCATTTTATATAATTAACCTTAGTTTTTATGCATGAAATGATAAATAAGAAAGAAAATAAAAGATGCACACTAGGATTTGTTAACAAGGTTCGTCTCTAAGATGGATTAATACATTCTCAGTGCATGGTATTTGTTATCACATTCACAAAGATATTTTCTTTTTTAATTAAGATAATTCTCATGAAATGGTATAACCTTGAACATGTAACCCTAGATCCATCTAGGTAAAATTCATATACCAACATTATATTTTCAAGATCTGGAACCAAAAAAGACTCCCTTTACAAAATTTAATATTCAAGCTACCCAGTTTGAAGCATACATATAGTGAAGGAATATGTATCTCCATGAAAAATGTATTAGGTATCCTTCCTAAAAGTTGAGTATTCTAATTTTTTTCTATGAACCAATATTATGGTGTTATATCGAACCTTATGGTATAGATATATCATATGACTTAGTCTTTACAATATAGTAATATCATATACTTTCTTCTTCAACCTTCTTATTCTGAAAAAATGATATGAAACATAAGAAAGGTCTATATTCTCTTCTTCTTCTTATTTTTATTCAATGTATAAGAATAACTATTTATTAGTAGCGTTGAATCACTCTTTATTTGACACAAAAGATCTCATGGGAATAGAATTAAGGTATCTCATTCTATTCTTATTCATCACACATGATTTTCCTCTAATGAAACATTGGGTTCTGTCTAACTTCAATACATATAGGTCTTGAAGAAATACTATATCAACTCTCTCTCACACACATTATATTATCATTTATTTAATTTTATATCATTATAAACATAATGGATAATATTTTTTAGATTTGAGAATATATAACCCCTTTTTTCTCAATAATTCAAATCTCAAAAATTCTAAATCTTTTGTATCTAATATACTTAATAATAATAAATTCATAAATATTAACCATGTTTTTTATACAATACCATTCAGGATTATCATTATTTTGGTCCTAAAAATCTCCCATAACAATAGTGTTTTTATTCCTTAAAAAATATGTAATAACCACTTTCACATTAAAACACTGCAGGTTTCATGGTTTGAAGCTCTCCCACAATAATATTTTCATAATATTCAAAGACATGAAATTATCCTCACTGTGTAGGAAAAACTAAAATAACATAAGAATAATTTATTATTTTTCATGAATATATTTATTAGTGGTGTGATAAATCTCCTAATGACATAGAAACCTTCATCATGACATGGATAACCTCTTCTTTAATTCTCAAAAAAATTATTCATGAATCATGATTTAATCACCAAAGCATCATGATATTTATTTTTTAACGAATATATCAAAATCATTTTAATATTGTTTCATATGAATTATTATTCTATAAAATTTTAATTTTAATTCACTATTAACTTCTAAATTCCCTATTAACTTCCAAACACATCATAATTTAGAAAATTGAATAAACATTAAATATTGGACAACTTACCTTTACATATTTTAGAGAGACTTGTTCCCTTCTCAAATTATCTCTGTTTGACTATTATATATTGTTTTTTTTCTCTTTACATAGAATAGTGGGATTCTAATTAATTTTATAAATTTCCTATTTTTATATTGAGTACAATTATATATCATGATAATAAACATTATATATTTGGGAATTTTGTATTTTTTCAATTGTCGTCATTGGGTAGCATTTATGTATTGGGAAGTTATTAATAAGTATCATTTCCATCATCAAATATCTAACAACATTCTACTAATATTTTTCAAAATAATCTCACAATTACAAAAATTAATTAAAAACCTCAATTTACTTTATAATAATTCAAAAAATCTTTAATTATTTCAATAATAATTCTATATCATTATATAATATATAAATACTCTGGATACTATTTACATGAAATTACCCTAAAATAAATCTATTTATTCCATTTCATCAATATTTTTTTAAATAGTAGTATTCATTCATAACACTCTCAAGACTGTAAATTTATCAGGAACATCAGCCAAATTTTATTCTCATTCATCTCCTTAGAATCTACATGGAGAAAAAATACTATTAATCATATAAATCATGAAAATAAACCCAAATTATAATCTTCCCTAAAAAGTTTTTAATTTAATTATCAACCACATTAATTATTTAGTAAAATTATGCATAAAATATTCAAGATAAGACAATATAAATATATATCACCTTAAAACAGCTTTCCAATATTATAAAAAAAAATAATGTCATTAGGAATTTATTTAAATATCTAAAATAGTATTCTATTAATGAATATAAATCCATTAATTCAATTTATTATACTCACTTATGTTTTTATTTATGTTTTAATTATATCTTATTTTATATTTAAACAATGGTTGAAAATCACTTCCAACCCCCATGTTTGTTCATATCTTCTCATTCACTATTCATTGCTCAACATATAAAGACACCTTATTTTGGAACTATACTCAATCGAATTCTATAGTCAAACTTCTTAAATTATTAAAATATAAACACATATTAATATTATCATTATTTAATTCATTATTGTTAAAAAAATAAATCAACAACCATGTTGGTTAAAAATATCCCCCTTTGAATTTATTGTCAATAACAATGTAGAAAATGAATGGAAATGTGCCTTCTTTTATTTTTTATCTCTATTCCACTATTGAAAATAAATATAATAAATATTGGGGGAGGGTATTATAAATCCATTTCAAGCAATTTGGGGTCAATTATTCTACTCCAATTCTACTTTAATAATGGTCTGTGTAGAAAAAAGAGGGGGTAATTAAAAAAAACCTATCCCTACTGAAAAAATAAGTTGATAAAAACTCAAAATACATTCTTTATGGGTTGTTAAAATATACATTCATGTTGATGAAATTGATTAAGATAAGCTATTGGGGATTTTATGCTCAGATTCTTTTCAATGGGAATTTCTATTAAGATTCTTTAAGTTCAATATTTTGATGAAATATATTACTCTAGTAGTTTCTGAAATTCCCCCTCCCCATCAAAGGATATACTATATATTCACTTCATTAATGTAGATATATATATATATATAAATAAGGTTTATATCATTCCAATATAACAATTTACATCAATTATAGAGTATTTATTCATGATTTATCAATTCTTAGATATCCACCCTTGATTATTCATCATCTTAAATTATCTTCAGAGAATGAATAAACACAATATATTTGAATAATGTAGAACTTATTTTCCCTTTAGCAAGAGAATTTTTTTTGATATTTAATTCTCAATCAAGATACTTTTTAGCATCCATGATTGAGTAAAATATTTATTCTTTCACTTATAATATTCTAAGTAGAAATATTGGATAATATTAATTCTTGGATTATTATAACTACTTTTTTATATGGTACATTTCTTCTTTTCATATTCCCAAATATAACATGAATCACATGGTGGTAGCTTCATATTTAATAGATTGTAATCTTATTATGGTAACATTATTAAACAATATTTTGTGATATGTTCAATATTATTAAAACTCAAACATACCATCTCACGAGTTCTTGGGTTATCGCCTTTTGAAAACATCTCATGAATTTTAACATAATCATATATAAATAATTATTTCCCATTATCATATAACTTCACTCATGATTCACCAATTTTTATTGTCCTTTAAAAATTAGTTGGATAAATTATTGTACATTATTTAGGTAAATTTCAATGTTTTTAATTCTTCTACTCGGTTTATCATGAATATTTTAGTCACCAACATTGGGAAAATATTATGAGGATTTATTCTTATTCTAATATGTCATCCACCAAACCAATCCTCTTATTTTATTTCACAGATTTATTCTTTCTTTTTATCCATCTTTCATTCATTAATATTAAAAATCAGGAATTTACTATAAAGATCCATGTTGTGTTCTCTTATTCAAAAAAAGAAGCAACTATTTCTCTTTGGTATCAAAATATTATTGGAATTCATTGGATTTCATTGAAGATCATTCTTATTTTCTTTATAAACCAATAATAAATCACCTTCACTTCTATTAAAATTCTTATTATATAGTCGTATAATATAAAATTACTTATACATATACATAGTTTACATATGAAACAAGTATTCTTTAGTGTGAACATATTTATTGCATCTTAAATAAAAATTTTCAATACTTTTAAAAATTTTTGAGATAAAAATATTCCATTAAGTTTTTAAATAAATTTTCTTCATCTTATCCTTACTCTTCATTGACATAAGATTACATTTTCTTTTAACAGTTTACATGTTATAACAATAATTATTTTCCTTGTTCCTCAACCGTTCAGAGCACCAATAATATCCAAAAAACACTTGTTTTCTTCTTTGAACGTTATTTTTTTTCCAATTTTTCAACTTGAATTTTTTTTTCATTTTTCTATAATTATTCGGGATATATTTTGGGGATAATTGTTTTCTAATAATAAAATTCCAATTTAAAGTGATTTTAGGATCCATATTTTATTTATTCATCCACATTTTAATATATTTTCATTTTATGCATGTATTAGGAATGAAAGTATAATTATAATAATCTAAAGATTTTGGATTGAATATTACACTTTCCTATGTACATGAAAAGGTTTTTTCATAAAATACTTAAATCCATTATTTACATAATATATAATCATTTCATTATAATAATTATCCCAGTGATTGGGTGTAGAAACAACCCCTATAATAGAAATTATGTGAAGAATCAAATATTTAATTTTTAGATTTATTAATTTTATTTCATACTTAATAGACTCAATGTTCCAAGTGTTATTCTTATCTTCAGTGGCCAATACTATTTCTCACATTATATTCTTGTTTACCTAATACTATAATCTTGCATATGAATTTTCCCCTAAAAAGGAAATATCAAACTCCCTAATCCATTTATCATTGATCCCTAGTTAAGTATCCTTGATAAAAAATAATCCTTTTTAATTTATGAATATTTTTTAAAATCCTTTTCATAGATTCTTACCTCTACTATATTGTATTTATCCACTCATCTTCAAATCTGAATCACCCTTATCCAACTTATTCATTAACAAAATTTAAGGTTCATATATATTTAAAGAGATTTACAATCATAAACACCATTTATTGTAAATGTTTCACCATTTTTTAATTCTTCCTCAAGTAGTATGATCTACTCCAATAAATATTTAAATTTTATACAAATAAACTGATTATCTATTTCAGATTGTTATGCAGTTTTTACATTAAAGAACTACTGATTCATTATGTGAGTCCTCATAAATTTCAACTGATCTATTCATTCTTGGAAAACCAATAGGTAGTTTTTAAAATTTATTTTAAATTACCACATAAACTCATGAATTTATTGAACGTTCTATGGGAGAAGTATTGTTAATATTTCCAATAGTGAATTTTTCCAGAAGATATTATCCAGTCATGATATATTTTCTATATCCATAATACAACCCATGTAAACTATTTTGTAATCCAATTTTCATGAGAGGGATGCCTTATCATCATAATTTTTTTCTAGATAAAAGTTACCAATAGATATTACAAAATGAGTTATACATTAATTATATTCAATTAGTTGAGAGTCATTATTCTCTTCATTCAATGATTAAACCTTTCTCAATTTATTTTCATCTCTTTTATTCATAATATTCATTACGTTGTAAGATATTTACATCATGGTTTCTTTGATAGAGAACTAAAAGGCTTCATAAAATTTTTACTTTATAAATCTTTTGGGAGAGGAAATTAAAAGTTCAAAAACATAAAAAATATATAATTTTTATAATCTATTCAAAAGGTGAAATCTTGTATCTCATACCAATTATTATGATGAATGTGAATGTGGTCAAAATTGAGGGGGAGGGTTGAATTATTATTGGTGTATTATTAAAAATTAAACCCATTTCCCCTCTCCTACCTCTGACCCTATTCAATTAATATATATCTCTCTCATATTCTCTACTCACCATTGGTTTATAAGAACGTAATCCTAAAAATTAAAGAAAAAAATACAAGGAATAATATTATTTTTAATGAGGTTTACCTCTAAGATGGGTGAGAATGCCATCATTGTATGATGGTTGTCATCCCACTCAAAGAAAAAAAGTATTTTATTATAAAGATTAATCTTGGGAAAGGGTATGAACTTGATCCTATATTCCTGGAAATAATACGTTATAACGAAATCCCCAATTTTCTATTTTTTGGCTTTTACACCAAATGAGAATCCTTTTAATAAATAATTAATTCAACATACTCCTTTTAATGTAGATCAACATTGGTGCTTTATTTCTCTCTTGAAAATAATGTATTTGATATCTTTACTAAAAGTTTAATGACCTTAAGGGATTTATCACATATCAATTATAAGGATATCTTGACCATTTTGATATAGATATATGATAGGCATCAATATTTATAATATATGAATATTGTAGGATGGATTATTTAATCTTTTTTGACCTGAAAGATAAGTATCCTAGGAAAGTGTGGTCCTCTACTCCTCTTCTTCTTCTTATTCGTCATAATATAGGGATACAATCTTTTTAGTAATATTAGAACTTTTGTTTTCTCAACACAAAAGTTATCATGGTGATAAACGTTGTGTATCCCATCTTCTACTTCTTAAATGAAATTAATTTTATTCTTACATAGTTTTGGATTCTTTTAAACATTTGTACACATATATATTTGATTAATATTGTATAAATTATATCTCACACAAAATATTCTTCTCTTTCTTCTACTTTTATATTTTTGATATATTTTTTGTTATTATTATTCATATTTGAGAATATGGAACAATTTATTCTTGGTAATTATAATGTCTATAAATTTTGATCTTGTACACCCAATATATTTTTGAATAATATATTAATGAATACTGACCATGATGTGTCCATTATAGTCTCTATGATTATTTTCTTTGTCTTCCCCATGATCTACCTCATTAATAATGGTTTTATTATTTTCAATTTCCTCAATCACTACACACACTTTAAAAAATCATGTCTATCATAATCTGATGATCCCTCATAATAATCACTACATTATACACCATAATGTTTCCTCATCTTCATGTCATGAAAAAATATAAAATGACATGACCATATTGGATTTTATTTTATCATTATACTTATTTATATTTTTACACTTATCTTCATGATTTGGAATCAAAAATCACACCATGAAAACCACTTTCTTTAATTATCTATAAATATCTATTTAAATAATCATATAATAATCGAAGCATAAAGATATGATTATTTTAAATAACAACTCTATATCAATATATTCATTCATTTATCCAAATCATCATTCTCTAAAATCATCTTTTAAACTCCTTATTAAATTAAAAAATATCATATATTGGAATAGTGAACGACTTTTTCAAATTTAGCACCTTACCTTTACATATAATAGTAAGACTTCACACTTTTCCAAATTATATTTGAGTGAATATTAAATATCGATTGTTTGACCTTTATGTGTTATAGTGTGATAATCAATACATTTAAAAATTTCTCATGATTCTCTTAAGTACCTTTACATATCAGGATAGTGAACTTTTCATATTAGGTACCTTTCTATTTTTTCAACAGTCTACTCTTGGATGACCATTATATATTGGTAAGTTACACTTATCTATCAAGACATTTTTGAAATATACAAAAACATATGGACAATTATTCCGAGAATCTTTAACAAATTTTTTAATTAAACTGAAATATATTGAATTGATTTGGAATAACATAAAATGATCTCTAATCATCGGTAGAATAATTTCACTGATTTATGTACTATATTAATAAACCTGATAATATTTCAATTTTATTCCACTACCACAAATGATCTTATATAATTTAATCTAATTAAATTTACAAATTAATATATTTAACAACCAAGATAATGATATAATAATTCATTTTCACATTTATTAATATGAATTAGATAGTTATATTTATTATAAAAACATGAATTAATTTTCAAATGAAAAAAGAAATTGTTTTAACTAAAATCTTTACTTATAAGTGTTCTATTTAAGAGATTAATTGATACATTTTTTTAATATTTAATTTCAAAATATTAATTATATTTTTGAAATTAGGATTAAAAAATTTACCTATGGTGAATTTTTGGGATTTTTTGAAAAATGATTATTTTTCAGTGTACTGTGAAAAATACCAATATTTTATAAAATAGTATTTTATTTTAAATAAATTAAGTAATTTCAAATTACCATTATGTTTTGAATATTTTTAAAATAAAAATAGGTATTAAAAATTTATATTTAATTACATTAATTACTTTTGAATCAACATTATATTTGTTTCTAGTATAAGTTTGTTTTTTGATTTAAAAGTGAGTCTTTCTAAAAGCTTGTAATGGCCTGGACCCTCCCTGGCCATTACCTTTCCAAAATAAGCCTCCACCAAAAGGGTGGCACCGTAAGGGTGACACCGTGATGGTGGCACAGTGTCCTCACCCATCCCTCCATTTTGTTTTTCCAGTCCCGCTACGACAGCGTATATTTTTGACGTAAATTAATTCTTTTACCCTTTTTAAAGACATTTAAAGCCCTTAATTAATTCTTAAAAATCCTGAGAATCCTTCCTGAAGGGGGGTATTAAATAACACCTTAATATCATCATGTGTAACTGCCCAGCCGCAAAGGAAACTGCGATCCGACTTTCCAGGCGTTCAACATTCCATACCTCGTAATAGTAGGATATCTTCTTTATATCTCCTGCTAAAGTTTCTTGTTTTTTTCTTCTTGGCTGGATTTCTTTCTTCTTCCTGGTGCGCCTAGAGTTCATCTCTTCCCGTGGCTTGTGGTGCGCCTCTGCTGGAGCTTTCTTCACCTCTTGGAGTCCACAGAATTCCTCCTCTGAAAGCCGCACATCCCCTATTCTTGGCGCGTAGAGAAAAACTTTGATCCTTGATCTACCAGGTAGGGATTTTCCTTCGTCTCTCCTTTATGTGTATCATGTAAGGTGGGTACACTTCTATTTCTGTGAGAGTGGGTGACAACAAACCTTAATTAAGATATCAAATGGACTTTAAAGAATGAAGGGAAGGGGTGTGAACGATGTGCTGCTGTTCTGGTTTTATTCTCTTCCTTGATGCTTATGTTGTGAACTGTTGGGATATGCTCACTGAAAATCATGGCTGTTTGTGGTCTTTCCTTTCACACTAATGAACCCTTTCATTCTGTGATTATTAAATTACTAAAACTTTAAAATTTGTTAATCACAAAAACACGGTGGATTAAATGGATACCAGTAAACATAAATCCCTATGTGGTCACCCCGGAAAACAAATAGAAAGAAGAAAATAACGAATGATGTGCTTGAACCTGGAAGTTTACCTACTCTGTTTTGGTAGTAGGTGTGTTGTTCTGTTTTATTTCCAATGGGGTGATGTGGGTGAGGATGGGATCCTCTTGGGTGTGAGTCTGAAACTGTGTGGTTACTCTGCTTGTGATACGAATTGGGGTGGAATCCTCTACTGTTGGCATATCATTGGTTCATGGTTTTGGGGATATGGGGATGTATCATGAAGCCTTCTTTGGTTCCAATACTTGGAGGGATCTAACTTTGACTTCTTTTATGGTGTGGGGTTGTATCTCGAGGCTTGGTTTGGTTTCAGTACTTTGAGGGATCTCACTTATCTGTTTCTTGTTGTGACATCACAAGAGAACCGGGTGTGAATACTTAAATTGTTGTTTGGCTGTTTCTCTTTTCTTGGCTTGTGGTTATGCTTATTATTTGCCCAATAGTGAAAGACTGTACTTAAATGGGATCACCATAACATGAAGACAAGAATTGGTTAAAGGGGGAACATGTTTTGGGAAAAAATTATTACTCTGTTGTGAGTAGTGTGCTTTCTATGAATAGTGAGGAGTGTGTTTGTGCTTAGGTTGGCCTTGTAAACCCTAGGTTTGGATGAGTGGTTGTTACCTTCATATATATATATATATTAGTTCTTACATTTCTTATTATCACCCTACCCAAGTTGAGAACTTAGGGCCGAACACCCCCATTTCATGGGGGAGGGTGTTTTTCCCAACACTCCTCTGAGTGGCTGGTTATTAGCTCCTTTTTTGCTCCCTCTCTCAAATATCCCAAGGATCTTCAGGTAGGCTGTGACGACTTGAGGTCCATTGTAGCCCAAGATTCTTTGGGTAGGGTAGTGGTGGTGGTTGGCCCAGGTGTGTGTGGGCACGTTGTTCCCAAGAATCATCGGGATGAGGCCCAGGTATCCTTGGGCGTGGCAGTGGTTCATCTGGCCCATCTGTTTACGGGAGTGGTTATGTGTGATGGTTGTAGCCTAGGTGTTTGCGGGAAAGATGTGTGGTTGTGGACCAGGTGTGTGCATGAGGGTGTGGCAGTGGGTTTGTGGTGGTAATGGCAAGATTGGTTCAATGTGTATGATGTCTTCAATAACCAGTGGGAAAGTGGCGCGGGGTACCCAAATATCGATGTGCTATTACTATACTCTACTTGACTTGCGTTATATGGGGAGTGTGCCTTGGTGAGGCTTGGGTGGATAGTTTTCCTTGCTAGGTGCTTTGGTTCTCTCCGTTTTCTCACAGGGAATTAGAATGCCTCCCCACTTGTGCACGAGAGTCTTTGGTTTTCCCTACTGAGTATACTTGTATTCTCACCATATGTATATAAAACTGCTTTCAGGTTTCTAGGAAGACTTTAGGGATCGTGCGGGGCCTTACTAGCTCAGACCCTGGGGCAGTTGTTGTTGTCGTTTTCCTTTTCATGGTACTTTAACTGTGGAGTTCTTGTGGCTTGTATCTTTTACTTTTGAACATGCATATGGGAATGGTTTACTTTTGGCTTTACCTTTACTTTCATATTTGGTGTTGTTGGAGTTTCTATCTTATCTCATGATCCTATAAAAAGAAAAAGGGTAATTCCCTCCATCTTGTGTGTGATTCTATACACTTGGTGCTGGTCGCCACTCCAGGACCTATCGAAGGCAGGTTTCAGGGGTCATTATCTCTCCTTCAACATAAAGAAGGAAGGTTCTGGAAATCTATTGTCCCTTCTCTCATTTTGGTGAAGGCAGGTTGTGATAGAATGGTATCGAAGGCGATGGTTGAGAGATAGGATGGAGTCTAGAGTTAGGCACAGTGAGGATTGCATTGGATGGTAGGGAAATAGTGTTGGGTGATCTTAGTGCATGAAATAGGCCGGGGAAGACTGGCTAGGACATGGGATTTTAGGGCCCCCCTTGATTCAATGCAAGGAATCTGGACCTACCAAACGACAAAGTGAGGCTACACTGATTGCAGGGTAGAGACACTAGGAAAGGTACATGAATCATAATGACTTGTGTTATCGTGTTTCTAGGAGGTTTTGGTGATTTAAATAATTCTAAAGAAAATTTAAGTATAATATTCTGCGGTACTCAGGCTTAGGAATTTTTTTTACCTTGCAGCTATGGCACCTAGGAGAAGACTGTGAGTAGTGCGGGCGATCGAGGCCCAGGATGTTGACTTGGCCGTTCGGAAGAGGACAGACCGAGAAGAGGAGGACGATCAGTGGTAGAAGACACTTCGTGCCTTTCAGTGGAAGACCCTCGTGATGTATGAGGGTAGCATCTCTTAATTTGAGACAGAGAGTCAGCTAGAGGCGCTAGTGATAGCTCTCAGCTTGATCTGGGCTCCCGCGGAATATTGGGTTCCTTTGGCTATGAGCCAGTTGCAGGGAGCGGCGCGTCAGTGGTGGACGCTTTACCTTGGGGCGAAGATGCAGACTAAGGTGATGTGGACTGATTTCGAGAAAGAGTTCTGGGAAGAATTCCTCTCTTCCCCGATGAAGGATGAGAAGAGGCAAGAGATACTCTCCATCTAGTAGGGGAGAATGTCATTAAGAGAGTTGATGATCAAGTTCAAGGATCTCCTCCACTTTTCTCCAGACCTTTTTCCGGATGAGGAGTCTCGGGGAAGACGTTTGGAGGAGGCAGTTTGACATTCCCTCCAGTATGCTGTTACTCTCTTCACCCTACCGATGTACTTAGAAGTCCATAAGAAGGCTGAAGTGGTGGAGAGGATGCACACGCTGGGAGGTTTATCAAGAGAGGGAATCCAATTGGGCTTGTCGAAGGGGAAGGCCGTCAGAAGGAGGCCTCCAGCGTTAGGACCCTCTAGGTTTCGACTAGCATGAAGCAGCCCCAGCACTTCCAGTTTTGATCCCCCAGTCCTCACCTTTTTCTTTCGGGCTCAAGAACGAGGTGCTTCGTATGTGGGATCCATGGAAATGTTTAGAATCAGTGCCCAGATAGAGTACATTACAGTGGGGGTGGGCAGTTTCAGCGCTCACTTTAGCCGCAGCTATTTCCATCTAGGCCCCTTCAGTAGCAGCAGTAGGGACAATAGGCTCCCTCCCCTTTGAGACCATGAATTTTAGGAGGAGGCCGAACTCATGGTGCTTCTCAGGGACCTCGACCTGAACGTGGTCCAGGAGGTGGTCGATAGTAGAGAGGCAGAGGAGTTGGGCGTGGGCAGTTTCATACTGCGGAGGCGGCAGTTCCAGCAGGGCCAGAGGTCGTTCAAGGTACGATCCGCCTGGTTAGTACCTTTTACTGTTCCTTGTTTGATAGAGGAGCTTCACACTCCTTTATTGTAGTAGGTCTGGCCCGTGCTCTGGGTTTAGAAGCTAAGAGAGTTCTAGTGCCCATGGTGCTGAGCACATAAGTTGAAGGTCAAACCAACTTTTTTTATGTTTTCCGGGTGTGTATAATGATGATAGGGCCACATCAGTCAGTTAGGGATCTTCTACTGTTGTAGATACATCCTTACGATGTCATCCTAGGAATTGACTGGATGTTCTCTGTATTTTCCATCATTGACTGCTTCTGAGGAAGGGTCTTGTTTTTAGACTGGGGTGGCCAACATGTAACTTTTATCAGCGAGCAGGGTAGCAAGAAGAAAAGCAGCCGAGAGGAACCCCTCCTTTCCTTATTAGCTGAGCTATCAGTGGAGTCGGTTGACGTAGAGATGATGGAAGTTCCAGGGGTAGTCAGTGAGTTTATGGATGTCTTCCCTAAATAGGTGACAACTCTACCCCCTAGATGTGATGTTGAGTTCGGGATAGACTTGCAACCTGGTGCCTGTCTGATTTCAATGGCCCCTACCGGATGGAACCTTCTATGTTACGGGAATTGCAGATTCGGATTGACGATCTGATGAAGAAGGGTTTTTTCGACCAAGTGAATCGCCATGGGGTTCTCCAGTCTTGTTCGCGAAGAAGGCAGATGGTGGTCTCAGGCTATGTTTAGACTACAAGAGACTGAATCAGGTAACAGTCAAGAATCGCTACCCTCTTCTGAGGATAGATGATCTCTTTGAATAGTTGAAGGGGGCAGGATGGTTCTCCAAGATAGACCTATGGCCAGGATATCACCAATTGAGGGTGAAGGAGGGTGACATCTCTAAGACTGTCTTCAGATGCAGATATGGGCACTTTGAGTTTTTGGTCATGCCATTCGGCGTTACAAATGCTCCAGCTGTTTTCATGGGGCTCATGAACTCCGTCTTTTGGGAGTCTCTAGACCGGTTCGTAGTCGTGTTTATTGATGAAATCCTGATCTACTCAATATCAAAGGATGATCATGCTGAGCATCTGAGAATGGTTTTAGAGGTCCTCTGATTGCACCGGCTCTTTTGGTGGATGTCCAAGTGAAAGTTCTAGTTGCAAGAAGTTCACTTCCTTGGGAATGTGGTGTCTGAGCAGGGGATAGCAGTGGACCCATCGAAGGTCGAGGCGGTTTTTTCTTGGGAAGAACCCAAAAACATGGCAGAGGTTCGTAGTTTCCTCAGGTTGGCAGGTTACTACCGTAGGTTCGTAGCCAACTTCTCTCGAGTTGCAGCACCTTTGACGGCTTTGACCAAGAAGGACCAGGCTTTTGTGTGGAATGGGCAGTGTGAGGCAGCCTTCAGCCATCTGAAGGAGAAGTTTGTTAGTGCCATAGTGCTGAGATTTCCAAAAGAAGGGGCGGCGTATGAGGTGTTCTGTGATGCTTCGGGGCAAGGCCTCAGATGTGTGTTGATGCAGCGGAAAGGGGTGAATTTCTATAGGTCTAGGAACTTATGTCCTCATGAGCGTAATTATGCCACCCATGATTTGGAACTTGCGGCAGTCATTTTTGCACTAAAGTTGTGGCAGAATTACCTAATCAGGGAGTGATTTGTAGTCTTCACGGATCAAAAAAGCATGAAGTATATCTTCTCCAAGTGGGACCTGAACTTACGGCAGTGAAGGTGGATGGATATCCTTCAAGACTAAGACTTCGAAATTTCCCACACCTCAGAAAAAGGGAATTTGGTGGCCGATGACTTGTGCAGGAAGTTGTAGAAGGATGCTGTTTGAGATTCGGCAGATGCTTGGAAGGCGATGGAGGAGTTGGTTTCCATGCACCTAGATGCAAGGATGGATGGTGGTATAGGTTTCCTATATCAGATGACAGTGCAGTCTTCACTACTACGACAGGTGGAGGAGTCCTAGTGGGGAGACTCAGAAAGTGAAGCGATGCAAAACCGGGTTAACCCAGGTCATGCTCCGGAAGGGTGGATGGAGGATAGTCAGAACCAGATTCTTTTCTGAGGGAATTTGTTTTTCCTAGAGGCGATGCACGTAAGGGTTCTTGGTGAGTTCCACAACTCACCCCTAGCGGTGCACCTGAGAGTTTCCAAGATGTACCAGGGTCTGAGGAGACAGTACTGGTCGCCCGAGGTAAAATGAGCGGTGGCAGAGTTCGTGGACAAATGCCTAGTGTGTCAGCAGGTGAAGGCTGAACACCATGTTCCAGGCAGTTTTTTGCAACCTTTAGATGTCCTCAAGTGGATGTGGGACAACGATGGATTTCATCACAGGGCTACCCAAGGTTCAAGGAGGTTGCCGTGCTATCTGGGTTGTTGCGGACCAGTTGATGAAATCGGCTCACTTTCTGGCGATCAAGGAGTCGGGTGCAGTGGATTCATTAGCACAGAGGTATGTGGATTAGGTGGTGTGGTTTCACAGAGTTACAAGGTCCATAGTCTCAGAGAGGGATGCATGGTTCACCTCAAGAGTATGTAGAGGATTGCAGCATGCTTTTGGCACCCAACTACGTATTAGCACTTCTTTCCACCCCCATACATATGGGAAGACTGAGCGCACCATCCAGACAATGGAAGATATGCTACGGGCAGGTATCCTAGACTTTGGAGGATCGTGGGTGCGACACTTGACTCTGGTGGAGTTTTACTATAATAATATCTATCACTCTACAATTGCATGGATCCATTTGAAGCCTTGTACGGGAGGCCATGACGCTCACCCGTGTGCTGGACTGACGTTTGGGAGACAAGTGTTCTTGGCCCAGAGGTGGTGTAGAGAACAATAGAGGAGGTTTAGCTTTTACGAGAGAGGATGAAGGCGGCTCAGGACCGACAGAAGTCATATGCTGATAACAGGAGGAGACCCTTGGAGTTCGGGGTCGAGGACAATTTGTTCTTGAAGGTCTCCCCTCGGCATGGACAATGGAGGTTCGACAGGGGGATAAAGATTTCCCCCAGATTTTTCAGACCGTTCAAAGTGCTGCAGCGGGTCCGCGGGGTGGCTTATCAGCTGGAATTGCCACCACAACTACCAAGGGTGCACGATGTATTCCAGGTGTCCCAGCTCGGTCGGTTTCTACATGATGATTCACAAGTCCTTGACTGGGGAGAGCTAGATATCGGAGACGATGCAACATTCGTGGAGCGACCAATGATGATCGAAGGTCATGAAGAGAAGGTGATTCATGGATGAACCATTCCTTGGGTTCATGTGTTTTGGAGACACATTGGGCTTGAGGGAAGTACCTGAGAACGTGAGACGCATATGAGTTCCCATTACCCAATGCTATTTTTATTTTTGTTCTATTCTGTTTATACTTGGTTGATGGAACTCTTTACCTTGTTAACTAGGGAATGTGTTGTTTTCCTTTTTTTGGATGTGTGTGAAGTGTGCTGAAATGTGGGGAGGGGAGGGCACAATCCCTAGTTAAGACGCATTAGAGTGGATGGGCCTAAACCCGTGCGGGCGAGTCAGTCCTGCCCAAAGCGGATAATATCTTAACCTAGAGGACGGAAAACCCCTCACCACATGACCGGACAGTTTAATATTTTTTTTGAGTGGTTGCACGGGGGAGAGGAGTGGTATATTTGTTATTGTTCAGGAGATAGATGAGGGAGGGGGTTTTCCTTGGTAAAAAGGAGGTCTACTCTTGAGAGGTATCTTTCGAGGTGGTTGTTTAGACCCCTCTCCTTTCTTCAGGTGTGGTTTTAATTATCGAGGGTGAGAATAGTTTGAGAGGTATCTGTTGTAATGGATCCTACCCCGTGGCCATTACATTTCCAAAATAAGGCTCCACCAATACTGTGGCACTGAAAGGGTGACACCGTGACGGTGGCACCGTGTCCTCACCCAACCCTCCGTTTTCTTTTTCCAGTCCCGCTCTCGCAATGTAATTTTTTGACTTTAATTAATTCTTTTACCCTTTTTAAAGCCATTTAAAGCCCATAATTAATTCCTAAAAATTACAAGAAACCTCTCCGATGGGGGTATTAAATATCACCTTAATATCATCGTGTTTAACTGCCCACCCGCATGGGAAACCGTGATCATACTTTCCAGGCATTCAAAATTATATATCTCGTAAAAGTAATATCTTTTATTTATATCTCCCGCTAGAGTGTCTTTTTTTATTCAAGAATGGATTTTATTCTTCTTCCTAGTGCACCTAGAGTTCCTCTCTGCTTGTGGCTTGTGGTGCGCCACTTCTGGAGAATTATTCACCTCTTGGAGTCCATGGAATTCCTCCCCTGAAAGCCGCGCATCCCCTATTCTTGGCGCGTGGAGAAAAACATTGATCCTTCATCAACCAGGTAGGGATTTTCCTTCGTCTCTCCTTTCTGTGTATCATGTGGGGTGGGTACGCTGTTGTTTCTGTGGGAGTGGGTGAAAACAAACCTTAATTAAGATATCAAATGGAAAATAAATAATGAAGGGAAGGGGTGTGAAAGATGTGGGGATGTTCTATTTTTCTTCTCTTCCTTGATGCTTATGTTGTGAACTGTTGGGCTATGCTCACTGAAAATCATGGACGTTGGTGGTCTTTCCTTGGGCACTAATGAACCCAGGCCTTATGTGATGATTAAATGACTGTAACTTTGAAATTTGTTAATCACGTAAACTCGGTGGATTAAATGGATACCTAGTAAACATAAATCCTTCTGTGGTCACCCCAGCTAACCAATATAAAGAACAAAATAATGAAAGATGTGCTTGAAACTGGAATCTTCCCTACTTTGTTTTGGTAGTAGTTGTGTTATTCTGTTTGATTGACTATGGGGTGATGTGGGTGAGGATGGGATCCTCTTAGGTGTGAGTCTGAAACTTTGTGGTTTCTCTTATTGTGATACGAATTGGGGTGGAATCCTCTACTATTGGAATATCGTTGGTTCAATATTTTGGGTATGTGGGGTGTTTCATGAAGCCTAATTTGGTTCCAAAACCTAGAGAGATCTCACTTTGAATTATTTTATTGTGTGGGGATGTATCTCGAGGCTTGGTTTGGTTCCAGTACTTTGAGGGATCTCACTTATCCCTTTATTGTTGTGACTTCACAAGAGAACTGGGTGTGAATGCTTAAATTTCTATTTGGCTGTTTCTCTTTTCCTGGCTTGTGGTTATGCCTGTTAGTTGCCCAGTAGTGCAGGAATTTACTTTAATGGGATCACCTAAACATGAAGAAAATAATGGGTTAAATGGGGGAACAGGTTTTTGGAACGAGTTGTGACTTGACTGTGAGTAGTGTGCTTTCTATGAATAGCGACGAGTGTGTTTGTGCTTAGGTTGGCCTTGGAAACCCTAGGCTGGGATGAGTGGTTATTACTTACATATATATATTATAGTTCTTACATTTAATATTTGTGAAATACCCAAGTTGAGAACATAGTTCTGAACACCCCCATTTCATGGGGGAGGGTGTTTTTCCCAACACTCCTCTGAGTGGATGTTTATTAGATCCTTTTCTGATCCCTTTACCGAATATCCCAATACTCTTTAGGTAGGCTGTGACGACCTGAGGTCCATTATAGCCCAAGATTATTCTGGGAGGGTAGTTGTGGTGGTTGTCCCAGGTGTGTGCGGGTAGGTTGTTCCCAAGAATCTTTGAGATGAGGCCTAGAAATCTTCGGGCGTGGTAGTGGTTGATCTGGCCCAGGTGTTTACGGGCGTGGTTACGCGTGATGGTTTTGGCCCAGGTGTTTACGAGCGGGATGTGTGGTTGTGGCCCAGGTGTCTGTGTGTTGGTGTGGTAGTGGGACTGCGGTGAGAATGGATGGATTGGTTCGATGCGTAGGATGTCTTCAATAACTTGTTGGAAAGTAGTGTGGGGTACCCAAATATATATGTGATATTACTATACTTTACTTGACTTGCTTTATTTGGGGATTGTGCCTTGGTGAGGCTTGGGTGGATAGTTTTACTTGCCAGGTGCTTTGGTTCTATCCTTTTTCTCACATTCAATTAGAATGCCTCCCCACTTGTGTACGAGAGTATTTGGTTTTCCCTACTGAGTATACTTGTATACTCACCCTACGTATATAAAATTTCTTTCAGGTTTCTTGTAGGACTTCAGGGATCGTGCGGGACCGTACTAGCTCGGACCTTGGGGTAATTTCTGTTGTCATTTTCCTTTTCTTGGTACTTTACCTTTGGAGTTCTTGTGGAGTGTATCTTTTTCTTTTAAACATGCATATGGGAATGGTTTACTTTCATCTTTACCTTTACTTTCAGCTTTGGTGTTGTTGGAGTTTCAATCTTATCTCCCGATCCTATAAAAATAAAAAGGGTAATGAATTCCATCTTGGGTGTGATTCTATACCCTTGGTGTTGGTCGGCACTCTGAGTCCTATTGAAGGCAGGTCTCAGGGGTCATTATCTCTCCTTCAACATAAAAAAGGAAGGGTATGGCAATCTGTTGTCCCTTTTCTCCTTTTGGTGAAGGCGGGCCGTGACAAAGCTGTTTTAAAATGAATAATGTTTATCCATCTAAAATAAATATAATAATCCACAATTTCTAATGTTATAAATTAAATATATAAATTATATATCAGTAAATATCAATTTAACTGCACAAAATTATTATTATTGTTATTCATAGAGTTAATAAATAATCATTTTTTGTTTAAAAAATACTCTACTTGAAAACTAATTTTTTTTCATGTCTATGTGTTTTATTTTAAATTTAACTTCTCAAATTATGTGAACTGAATTTTTAAAATGGATTTAATATTTTTAATCATCGTAATTTTCATTTTCTAGTAAGTTTAACTTAATTTTTTTTACAAATTTAATAGTGAAAACATAAAAAATTAGTCATCACGGTGAAAGTAAAAAATGGATTTATTAAGGGTTAAACAAAAATAGTAAGGGTAAAATTGACCTAATTTTTTTTATAAAATCTTTTGGATTGAAATATTTCATCTTTATACCCTATAGTATCAATAATGGTCTTTTATTGTAGCTTTGGTCAATGAAAGGAACGTGGGTGGAATTCATCCTTTTCAAAAATTACAAGTGTGCCACTCACCTCACTTATAAAAGGTCACCCCCTATCCTCCTCTCTTAATAGATTTAGAAACCATTGGATCGGCCAATACCTACCCAAGTAAATTCTATAATTCGCTAATATCATACTATAAGCCTTATTTTTGTAAAATATAGAACTAATTAAGGCCTTTGATGTAAACCAAAAAAAGTTACCCAAAGAAGAGGTAACATTTTCCAACGAGCGTTTTTATTTTATTTATTCCACCAACACATTATGTTCTTATTTTAAAAATATTATATAATTACAATAGTATCTTAAATAGAATTATATTTTATTATTAAAATCTCATTACCTAAATCCTTCTTATATTCTATCAAATAGGTTTCAAAATCATCGTTCATTTGTATGGTGGACTGCCGCCTTGAAAACCTATGTCATTCATGTTTCCATTATAACCTATCATGGTTTGGTGTGATGATGGATATAAAGTATATATATTATATTTATAAAATAATCATAAATATTTATTAATTATATCTAGTATAATGTTTTTTTTACTTTCCATTCCATAGGGGGTATGATAACGCTATTTGTGTGTACGAAAGACTATCACTGCATGAAGGATGTGATTTATTTTCATGAAATATTTACATGGAAGGTAATAAGGATAAATAAATGAATAAATTTAACACACATTGAATAATAATCATATTAATAAAATATTTACCATTATTAAATGATAATATATTATTTTATTTGTTACATTTTCACTCAATAAGAAACGATAACTTCATTCGTGAACATGTGGACAACCGCATTCACAAAGTGATGTGACTCTCTTTTCACCACTACGCCATATATATGATATATATAATTATATTTAATGAAATAATATGTCACGTTGTATATTATTATCATTATGTAATGGTAAAATATTACTTAAAATTATTTCTATAATGATCATTGAAAGATAGAAACATTACTCTTGCGTACGTTCGTCCTACCATCTTTATGCTTGTAATTCACTTTATTTATCAATACCATATTTCATGATAAATCTTAAAAGTATTATTTATGTGTAAATAAAATAAATATTTCACTATTATTATTCATAATATGTTTAAATAATTACTTTCTTAACCATATAAAACCTATCAACGTCATTTTTTACACATACGCCAAAAATGGTCAAAACCTCTGATGAAAAATTAATTGATAAAGAATTTTTATATAACATGTTAATAAGTGAAATAAATTTTATAACAAAATTTTAAATTCGTACAAATAATGAATAAAATTAACTTAATTTTAATATTAATTATGATAATGAGAAACGTGGCAAGTAAGACTCAAGATAAGGGACTTTCTCCCAATTTTCTTTTGTTAAGGTAGATTTTGGTGTTATGCCCCTTTATTCTTTTATAAGGTGTGTACACATACCATTCGACAAGTTATATCATTAATTTATCTATTATAATTACACATAATTATTTTTTAATGTTATTATTTCATGTGGCTTATGATTCAAGTGTTTTCCAAGTGATAAGGGAGTTTTCTTTAAAAATCATCTTTTAAAGTTTTTCATTAAAAATATTTATCTTCCATGTCTGAGTTTTTTTAGACAATTTTATGAAATTTATTATATGAAAATAAAATATTTATAATTTACATTTTATTTTATTTTTAATTTAGCTTAGATTTTTTCAAAAGGAATAGTTTTACGTATTTTATATTGAACATTTTGATAATGGAAAAAAGGAATGTTCTATTTTAATGTTTATGATAAAAATTACTCTTTTTCCATCATGAATTTTATTTTATTTGAATATTCCGTCAATCTATTTTTTATATTCTTCACTGAAAAATAATTTTACCCTTTTTGGGTGTTTTTATATTAAAAATGGGTTTCTAAAATAAATGGGTATTCAGATATCCAAAATTGACTTTCTTTTGAGTTTAAAAGTGTTTTCAAAAAAATTTCTGATAGAATGGTGCAAAAATAAATTTTTTTTATCCATAATATTGTATTTTGGAATTATAAAATGGAAACATTTTCACCTAGATAGTTCTAGGTGATCCAATTACATCTTTTACAATGGGTTTCAATAGATATAATTGGGTGAGGCCATTACATTTCATATGATGGGTGCACCCATATAGCACTGGGTGAGACCATTATAGATTATATAGTGGGTGAATCCATATATCATTGTTGTAGTGATGGATAATCTAACACTAGATATTAATATTTTTAGTTTCCATGCTTGAAAGGAACTTGATCTAACATGAAGGAATATGAAAATATTACATCATTTTATGGCACAAAATCTTCCATATTTTAGTGGAACATCTTACCCTGTTATAGATAAAGGATGGATTAATTCCATGCATAATATATATTTCTGTAGTTAAAAATTTAGAATTTCAAAAGGAAACTCATACCATTTATTATTTTGATGATGAAGTTGACCGATTATGGTATTTGTTTTATAATATCAGAGAGAGAGATGATTTTGATGTAATGAAATGGGAAACATTTAAGGATCTTTTCTTGGATAAATATTTCCCTAAGGTTGTTTGGCTCTGGATGAAAAACTATTCTTGGTACTTAATCAAAAATTTGAAAAATCTATAGCTTCATATGATGAACACTCCATATGATTGTCCAAGTATGTCATAGATTTTATTCAGGACAATGATAGAAAAATTAATAGGCTTAATTCAGGTTGAAACCCTTTTTATGAATGGAATTATCCACATGCTAAATTAAATTTTTTGATAATGTGTTTTGTTTTGATGATAAAATTTGAGATGGATTTTTCTGATCTATATTTTCCTCGAGATAAAAACCATAAGAAAATGTAAAGTTGGTAGGAAATAGAGATGAAAGAACTAAAATTCTTGTGGCATGCCCCAAAAATGTTCCTAGTGTGGAAAAAAGATTTCAACGAATGTTTTATTGGATCTAGAGATTGTTTTTGGTATGGTCAGTTTGGTCTTTGGTCTCGTGACTGTAAATAATGGAGTTATGAACAACCAATGAATGGGGAAACCAATAGCCATCTAGTGGTGAGGTGTTTTATTTGTACTTAGTTGGTTTATTATGTGAACATTTTCCTGAATTTAGTTACACAGGATAAAAATCATCATGATATGAAAGAAAAAGGTGTAGCTAAGTAATTTTTTACTACTATGGATGATGTTGTGCCATCAAATGAAATGGTTAAAGGTATGTTACTTATGGATTCAAATTATACCAATACGTAGTTTGAATATGGATATTAAAATTTTATTTTTTAGATAAATTTTTATACACCACATGAAAAGGAGACATAACTTTTGGTGAAAAATCCGGGTGGAAATATAAAAAAACCACAATTTAAAGTATTCTTCAAATTATTATTATTTCCTAAAATTCTTGTTGAACTATCGATAATAAAGGTTGATATCATTCTTGGTATGGATTGGATTCAGTTTATCACGATAAGATATATTATAGAGCTAAGAATTTTGTGTTCAATGATTTCATACATTTGTTAACATACCAAGAAACTGATAAGTTGATTTGAGGTTGTTGTGAAAGTTAACTCTCCCAAATTGTTGAAAACATTGTTGAAATTAGTGAAGTTCCAATAGTACATTAGTAAATGGATTTATTTCCTAATTATTTTCCTAGTGTTATTCATGACCAAGAGATTGGGTTTACTGTTTTCATAGTAACTGATGATAAACCTAGTTCAAAACCCCCTTATCTAATGTCTCAATTGGTACTATTAGAATTGAAAATGAAATTACAGGAGTTATTGTATAATAGTTTCATCTCACCTAATACTTCACCATAGAGTGTTCTTATTTTTTTGTTATGTAGAAGGTATGTTCAATGAGACTTTGCATTGATTATTGATCATTGAATAACAACACTATTAATAATAAGTATCATTTTCCTCATATTTATGATTTTAGTGGTTAGGTCTAGGGATATTAGTATTTTTAGAAGGATGGCCTATGGTTAGGGTACAATCAGTTGAACATAAAGGAAAAAGACATTCCAAAAACTATGTTTTACATATATATGGGCACTATGAGTTTTTAGTTATTCCATTTGGGCTATCCAATGCACAATTTTTATTTATGGACCTTATGAATAGATTTTTCATGAGTTATTTAAAAATTTTCTTGTTGTGTTTATTGATGAGATTTTTGAACATTCTATAATCCAATAAGAACATAAAATTTTCCTAAGGATTGTTTTTGAATCATTAAAATATTAGAAACTATATTGGAAATTTAGTAAGTGCGGGTTTTGTTTGAAAAAAACTTCTTTCCATGGACATATTGTTTCTAAATATGGGATAACTATTGAACCTTCTAAAATAAATGTTATTGAAGAATATAGAAAACCCAAAAATATCATGGAGATTTATAGTTTTCTTAGATTAGCATGTCACTACTGGCATCTTGTTGAAAATTTTTTCTTTTGTCAAGGCCACTAGCTAAGTTAACTTGAAAATGAGTTAAATTCAAATATATAAAAGAATGGGATCATTGTTTCCAAAATCTAAAAAGAATACTGGTGAATGGTCAATTTTTTCCGTGCCTTCCAAAAATTGTGAATTTTTAATTTAAAGTGATTCTTCATTGAAAGCAATTGGTTGTGTCCTAAAGAAGAATGATTAGGTAATTTCTTATGATTCCCGTCTATTGAAACCACATGATATAAACTATATTATTACTATTTGGAATTAGATGCTTTGTTTTTTTCTTTAAAAATTTGGAGGCATCATTTTATGGAATAATGTGTGAAATATATATTGGCAACAATAGTTCAATGTATATATTCACTATGATGAATTGAATGTGGGAAATAATATGACCCTTCGATAAATAATTTGATAAATTTTATCCTAGAAGTTGTAGATATAGGAAAATTATAGCGACCCGGCCTTTTCATAAATTAATATTAAACAATTTCTAAGATAAACAACATAATAGTATTACACATAGAGGATACAAAGGTTTAGTGTCTTGGGAAAACTAGGAACACACATAACAAATACAACATCAAGCATAAAAATTTATTTAATTTCTTCTTCTCTAGCTTCTTATTGGCACTTGTCTTCTCCTTAGTAAATGTATCCACCTGAGGATATACATAAAAAGGGGTGATCTAGAAGCCCGGTAAGAGGATAGATTAGAACAATATATCAAGGGGTGATCATAATCATAACATAGGCAAAATATCATGAACATGATAGGATCATAAATAAAAGACTTGACATGTGGGAACAAATAAAAATGAAACATCATGTCTTAGTGGTTAACTACCACACATACTTGTGAACCAAGATAGCATCTTGTTAACACATCATTTTACATTTACTCATGAGATAAATCACTTTACCCAATGCTTTGGAGCACTGTATAATTCTGGGTGCACCTGTCACATTTAAACATTCATAATGCGCTATATAATTCCGGGTGCACCCGTCAAATCAAAACATTATCATTTATCATGCATGACACAATTAACATATACCATAAATTAACATAATGAACCCATGAAAAGGAATGGGTTTTATCTCGTAATAACACATTCATAAGCTTTGGGTTCCCAAAAGAAAGAGGGAATAACATACATGTTACAAGAACCGTCCACATTGAGTGAGAAGTAAAAAGGGTGTTTTTAAAAGAAAGGTTCATTTGGAAAACATTTTGTTGGACATAAAAACTATTGAAAAACATTTATATCCTCATAAATTAAATATAATGATGTAAAAATGATCTTTATGGAGTAGCCATATAAAAAATGGAGTGAAAGAGGGAGAACCTGAATGAAGAAAATTGGGTTCCAGATTTCCCCTTACCTTGTACCTGAATGCTTCCTTTTCTTTAATGTCTTGTATAATGAAATTATATTCATTAATTAGAAATCCATAACCATGTGTACATTAATAGGGTTAATTCGGGTTTCATGATGTCATATTATGTTCCTTTGGATGACTTATAGAGTTTCAAAACACTGTTCGAGGATGTTCATTTTTATGGTTTTACTGGGGTGGTTCACTTGTATTCTTAAATTTAAGTTTGGGTAGAACATGAGTAAACATCCAGAAATTATAATACATGTAATTAAGGATGTTACAGACGTTTTAATAATATTATAATGAATTATATTAGATCCATGTGGATGAATCATTAGATAAGAATTAAATGATGGTTATTTGGGTCAATTTGGGCGGTTTTTGGATTACAACAAACTTGTTTTATCTTATCACATAGTAATATGGCCATAGGTTATTTACAGAACTTTAAATATAAAATAATACATATAAAATATTCTAGTTCAACAATAAAAATGGTTTCATGACCAGATATGAAGGTTGAAATGGAAGAAGAAAGCATGTCGTTCTGGAAGATGATAAATTAACACCTCACGAACAACGATCTCTTTAATAAAATAAAAGGGAGAGGTAAAAGAGGGGTTGGATGATATAATATCCCATTTGAATCATAAAAGTACTCTATATGTATAATACTGGAGTTAAAATACAATTTGTATGAAGATAGGTGGAGAGAGATCAAAAATGAACTTGAACATGAAAGGAAATCAAAGGAGAAGAGGGAGGGAAATTACCTCTTGAATCCTTCTCTTGAGATCCTCCTTAGGGGAATAAGCTTGGTCTTTTGATGAGACCAGAAGCTATTGGAAGTTGGGGAGGGGCTAGGGAAGGTGTTTGGGAAGATTTTAGAGAAGGCATGGAGCTTGAGAGGTGTGAGGAAATGACGGTGTGAGGGGTGGCTTTTATAGTGGAGGGGAGAGGGGTTTCCTTAATATAAAATTCATTAGATTATTAATTTCCCCTAAGACAAGGAATAGTAATTCATGAATGAACAAGAAGATTAATTGTATCATGTGATCCCAAACCATGTGGAATACATCATCATAGCATCATCTATGACTCAATTAATCCATTATTTTGCGTTTACTCTAAATTATCAGATTCTATTATTCATAAAAAATTCAAGTATCTCAGAAATATCTCACAAATTTACCCCAAACATTTTTCGACGTTTAGAATCCAAAAAGGAATTCCATTTTTCAAAAATAATTTTCTAAATATTATTAATTTAATATTTAATTAAAATCATAATTTACTTAAAAAATAGTTTTTATGATTAAAACTGATTTTATAGTGCTTTAAAAAATTACGTAGGATCTTATAAAATTATATAAAAACTATAATACATTGATTAAATAATTTATGAATAAATTTAAAGGAAATAAATATTCTTTTAAATTAATTAATTAATTATAATTAATTATTTATGACTTACAAAATACCAAAACGTTTACTAAGGTCAAATCATCACTTTCTAAGATGTCTAAATTATATTTAATTATTCATAGGTAATGTTACTATTATGTTGGATGATTTAATATTCATAAGGGTCATATTAATATAAATATGGGTATGTTACTATTCATATGGGTAGGTCACTATTCACCAAAAGAAGTGAAAAACTTATGTTTAAAGGTCACTTATCACTTAGTAGTTCATTATGTTGTGATTCATGTTATTTTATGAAATAAATATAAGAAGATAATTTCCATTGAAAAACTTTGGGTCGTTACTTTCTTCCCCCCTTACAAAATTTCGCCCCCGAAATTTCACTTTACACAAACAGGTGAGGGTGTTTCTCCTTCATGCCTCTTCTGGTTCCCAAGTTGCTTCCTCAAACTTATGGTTCCCCATAACACTTTGACAAGATGGGTTGTCATGTTGCGTATAACCTTATCTCTCCGATCCAGAATCTTTACTCGATGCTCCTCATAGGAGAGGTCATCTTCCAGCTGCACCACCTCCGAGTTTAGTACATGTGAGGGGTCTGGTATGTACTTCCTCAGTAGTGATACATGAAACACATCCTGAACATAAGCCATATTCGGTGGAAGTGCAAGATGATAGGCCATGGCTCCTATGCGGTCAAGGTTCTCAAAGGGGCCAATATACCTTGGGCTTAGCTTCTCTTTCCTCCCAAATTGCATGACTCTCTTCCATGGAGATATTCTAAGAACGAATTTATCTCCAAAATCGAATTCCAAGTCCCTTTGATGGTTGTCAGCATAGCTCTTTTACCGAATTTGAGCAGATTTGATGTGTTTCCGGATGACTTGAACTTTCTCTATCTCTCATGAAAAAGATCAGGCCCAAGTAGCTTCCTTTATCCAACATCATCCCAACAGGTTGGAGTTCTACATTGCTTCCCATAAATAGCTTTATACAGAGCCATCTGAATACTCGAGTGGAAGCTATTATTGTATGAGAACTCACCCAATGGGATATTCTGATCCCAACCACCTTTGAATTCAAGAGAGCAGGCTCTTAGCATATCTTCAAGCGTCTGAATAGTCCTTTCAGACTGGCCATTAGTTTGGGGGTGATAGGTCGTGCTGAAATTTAATTCTGTACTCAAAGCATGTTGAAGGCTCATTAGAACATAGATGTGAACCTTGGATCACAGTCGAAGACAATTGAGAGTGGAACACCGTGTAATCTCACCAATTCCTTCACATATATCTTTACAAGTTGATCAAGCGATAGATCTTCCTGAAAAGTGATAAAATGGGCAGTCTTGGTGATTTGGTCAACCATAACCCATATCACATTATTTCCCTTTGACCTCTTTGATAGACCCATGAAAAATTCCATAGTAACAGTTTCCCATTTCCTCATGGGTATAGGGAATGGCTGCATCATACCCATGGACTTTTGTCGCTCAGCTTTAACTTGCTGACATACCAAGCACCTTGATATATATTCCAAAATCTCCTTCTTCATGTTATCACACCAGAAGTGTTCTCAGAGATCACGGTACATCTTGGTTCTCCTAGGATGGATAGACAAAGTTGAGCTATGTTCATTATCCAATAGATCCTTCATTATCCCGGGTGATGAAGGCACACAAAGCCGCATTCCAAAATGAATCACACCATCACCATCGATATAGAACTCTTGCAGCTTCCCTTCCTTTACTGCATTCACCCACTTTTGTATCTACACATCATCCCTTTGTGCTTCCTTAATCTTCTCCTGGATGGATGGTTGCACAATCATTTGGGAAAGGTAGGATGTATCCCCTGCCCTTATGATTTCCAAATCCATTCTTTGCATATCCAAGAAGATAGGGTCTTTCTCAATCCACAACATGGATAGAGTAGCAGGTTCTTTTCTGCTTAGAGCTTCAGCTACCTTGTTCGCCTTTCCTGGATGATAGTGAATAGAGCAATCGTAATCCTTGATTAGCTCTAAACATATCCCTTCATGCATGTTGATCTCCTTTTGTGTGAATATATACTTTAGGCTCTTGTGGTCGGTGTATATATCACACTTCTCGCCATAAATGTAGTGCCGCCATATTTTCAATGAAAAAATCAAGGCTACCAGCTCTAGATCATGCGTCGGGTAGTTCTGCCCATGGATCTTCAACTGTCGTGAGTTGTAGGCTATCACATTATCATTTTTCACGAGTTTCACAACCCAAGACATTCTTTAAATCACCACTGTATATCACAAATCTTTCTCCAATTTTCATTAGTGTGAGTACAGGTGCAGTGGTCAGCCCTCTCTTTATCTCCTTGAAGCTTCCCTTACATTCTTCCATCTAGACATACTTTACCCCTTTCCTTGTTAACTTAGTTAGCAGGCTTGACAATCGTGAGAAGTTTCTCACAAAACATCTGTAGTACCCAGCTAATCCAAGAAAACTATGGATTTCTGTGGCAATAGAGGGTCTGGGCCATTCCTCAATCACCTTTGTCTTTGAAGGATCCACAAAAATTACCACACTTGTGATCACATGTCCTAAGAACGTGACTTGATTCATCCAAAAGTCACAATTTCTGAACTTGGCGTACGACTTCTCCTTTATTAATGTTGCCAACACAAGTCATAGATGTTATTTATGTTTCTCCTTGCTCTTGGAGTATACGATAATGTCATCAATAAACACTACCACAAATTTGTCGAGGTAATTTCTAAATACTATATTCATCAAATCCATGATGATTTCAGGGGAATTAGTAAGTCCAAAGGGCATCACCAAAAACTCATAGTGCCCATACCTTGTTCGGAAGGCAGTCTTATGAATATCTTCCTTCATCACCTTTAACTAATGATATCCAGAACAGAGATCCAAATTTGAAAAGTATTGAGCTCCTCTTAATTGGTCAAACAAGTCATAAATCCTTGGGAGATGATATTTGTTCTTTTTGGTGATCTTATTGAGCTTCAGATAATCAATAAACAACCACATTTTTTCATCATTATTCTTCACAAAGAGCACTGGAGCACCCCAAGGTGATGCACTAGGGCGTATAAACCCTTTGTCCATATGATCTTGCAGCTACTTCTTTAACTCCTCTAGTTCGATAGGATCCATCCTATATGGAAACTTCGAGATAGGAGTATCTCCCGATATGAGTTTAATTAAGGACTCTCCTTCATGATCTGGGAGAATTCCGGGTAACTCTTCATGAAATAAATCGCCCTATTCCCTCACGATGTGTATTTTCTCAAGGTTGGAACTTTCCTTCAACTCAACCATTTGGGTGAGGTATGATTCATTATAGGGAATCAAAACCCACACCATTGAAGGATTTTTCAAAGGAGAATCATGATATTCCTTGCATTTGTATAAGATCATGGGATGGTTTGGAATATTAAAAGATATTTCCTTTTCCAGAAAGTTGATATGCACTCAATATAACGAGATCCATTCCATTCCCATTATAGTATCAAATTCCACCAAGGGAAGTATTACGAGATTTTCTGGAAGAATTTTCCCACTTACGCCAACAGGAGAAGATTCAAACACTTGGGTTGCAATGATTGCACCACTTAGTGTTTTTACAGATATCCCTACTTCAAGGTTTTGGGGCTTCGATTCTATAGTTCTAGAAAACTTGCAAGATATAAAGGAATGCGTAGAACTAGAATCAAATAAGACATTTTCCATTCTTGAGTGAATAGGAAGTGTACCTTGTATGACTTAATTATTATGCTCCACCTCTGCAGTAGTGATGGCATAATACTTCCCTAGTTCCTTTGGATTTGGTGGCTGCTAATGCTGATTACCCTTGAGAACTCAAGGTCTAGTGCACTGGTTTTCATAGTTCCCTAGCTCCATACCGTTGTAGCATTGAACCCTGAGTGGTTCTCTCCTTGCATCAGCTACATTCTCCATCCCTTTCGTGTCTTTTTGACACTCTTGAGCATGGTGTCCTTCTTTCCCACACTTGATGCATTTCCCCATCCCATTGAGGCATTTCCAATTGTGCAACTTCCCACATTTTTGCCATGTGGGTTGTTGATTTTTCTTCCCAACTTTCTCATTACATCCACCAGATTGAAACTCCATCTTTCTTTTCGTATCACCATAGCCATGGGAGAATTATCCAAACTCCATATCCACTTTGAGAGCACACTGAACAACTTCTTCATAACTCCCAAATTCTCAAATTTCACGATCCTTTCGAATGCGTGGTTTAAATCCACTAAAGAATCTATTAAATTTCCTATCATTGTTGAAAACAAAACCCGAAGCATACCTTGGGAGCCTTGTGAAATTCACTTCATAGGTTGTGACCGATTGTCCTTATTTTTGCTTGATCTCTATGAATTCTCTCTCCATCTTCGTGTGAAGAGTTCTTGGGAAATACTTATTAAGAAACATTATCTTAAAGTCTTCCCATCCCATCTCTTCAAATTCCTCCCTTGGTTTGGTGTTCTTAATCAAATCCCACCATTGATCAGCTTCTCTATCTAGACGATAAATGGCTAGAGTCACCATCTCAATCTTAGAACAGTGAAGCACAGAAAAGATCCTCTCCATGGAGTTGACCCACTGTTCTGCAACTATTGGATTAGAAGATACACAAAACATCGGTAGTCATTGCCGTATAAAACATTCGATAGCCAGTTTCTCCCTCTTTGGTGAAAGAGGATGTTCCCCAATATTATGGTTATTATTCATAACCTGAGATAATTGGGTAAGAATTTCCATGAATATTTGAACTCCACCTCCCAAATCATTGGGGATGTCTTTCAGGAAATCGTTGCATTGGCACTCGCATGAGTTGTTGGCCTTATTTCTCCTGGTTCCCACCATTTTCTAAAATAGAATAGGTTAGAACAAAACACAAGTAAACAAGTCATGAATAAAATATTAATTTAAACAATTTATACCAAAAATATCACATATGGGATCCCTAGGTAAATATTCTTGTGTTCATATTTGTACATAGTCTTATGCTTTAGGTTTTCCCTAGGGTTCACCAATCCTAATTCTCAAATTAACTAAACCTTGCCTCTGATACCAACTATAGCGACACAACCTTTTCTTAAATTACTATTACATCATTATAAAGATAAAAAACATAATAGTATTAAATATATAGGATAAAAAGGTTTAGTGTCTTTGGAAAACTAGGACCACACATAACAAATAAAACATCAAGCATAAACATTTATTTAATTTCATCTTCTCTAGATTCTTATTGGAACTTTTCCGATCCTTAGTCCATGTAGCCCCCTAAGGATATAAATCAAAAGGGGTGAGATAGAAGCCTAGTAAG
The DNA here is from genome assembly GCA_963277665.1 of Viscum album. NCBI lineage: Eukaryota > Viridiplantae > Streptophyta > Magnoliopsida > Santalales > Viscaceae > Viscum > Viscum album. Next base: position 1,625,439,155 of record OY728156.1, on the reverse strand, counting down.
AGGATAGATAAGAACAATATATCATGGGGTGACCATAATCATAACATTGGCAAAAGATCATGAACATGAGAGGAGCATAAATAAAAGACTTCAAATGTGGCAATGCATAAAAATGATACATCATGTCTTAGTGGTAAACTACCACACATACTTGTGAACAAAGATAGAATCTTTTTCACACATAATTTCACATTTACTCATGATATTAATCACTTTACTCAATTAATTGGAGAACTAAATAATTCCAGGCGCACCCGTCACATTTAAACATTCATAATGCGCAATATAATTTCGGGCGCACCCATCACATCATAACATTATCATTTATCATGCTTTCCACAATGAACATATAACATAAATTTACCTAATGAAACCATGAAAAGGAATGGGTTTTATCTCATAATAACACATTAATAAGCTTTGGTTTCCCAAAATAAATAGGGAATAACATACTTGTTACAAGAACCTTCCAGTTTGAGTGAGAATTAAAAAGGGTGTTCTTCAAAGAAGAGTTCTTTTGGAAAAAAATTTGTTGGACATAAAAACTAGTGACAAAAATTTATATCCCATAAAAGTAAAGATAATGATGATCAAATAACATTTAAGGAGTATCCATATCAATAATGGAGTGAAAGAGGGAGAACCAGAAGGAAGAAAATTGGGTTCGTGATTTCCCCTTACCTTGTACCCGAATGATTCCTTCTCTTTAATGTCATGTATAATGACATTATATTCATTAATTAGAAATCAATAACCATGTGTACATTAATAGGGTTAAATATGGTTTCATTATTTCATATTATGTTCCTTTGGATGACTTATAGAGTTTAAAAACATTGTTTGGGGATGTTCATTTTTATGGGTTTTCTTGGGTGGTTCACTTGTATTCTTAAAATGAAGTTTGGGTAGAACATGAGTAAACTTCCAGAAATGATATTACATGTCATTAATGATATTACATAAGTTTTAATGATATTATAATTAGTTATATTAGATCCATGTGGATGAATCATTAGATAATAATTAAATGATTGTTATTTTGGTCAATTTGGGCGGTTTTTTGATCACAACGAACTTGTTTCAACTTATCACATAGTAATATGGCCATAGGTTATTTCCATAACTTTAAATAGAACATAAAAAAATAACATATTCCAGTTCAACCATAAAAATGGTTTCATGACCAGATATGAAGGTATAAATGGAAGAAGAAAGCATGTCGTTCTTGAAGGTGATAAATAAACATCTCAAGGACAACGTTCTCTTTAATAAAGTTAAAGGGAGAGGGAAAATGGGGGTTGGATGATATAATATCCCATTATAATCATAAAATTATTTTATATTTATAATACTGGAGTTAAAATAGAATTTTTATGAAGATAGGTGGGGAGAGATCAAGAAATGAACTTGAACTTGAATGGAAATTAAAGGAGAAGAGGGAGGGAAATTACCTCTTGAATCCTTCTCTTGAGAACCTCCTTAAGGGCCTAATATTGGTCTTTTAATGAGACCCGCAGCTCTTGGACGTGGGTTAGAGGATAGGTAAGGTTTTTGGGCAGAGTGTATAGAAGGCTTGGAGCTTGATAGGTGTGAGGAAATGAGGGTTCTAATTGTGGCTTTTATAGTGGAGGGGAGAGGGGTTTCCTTAATATAAAATTCATTAGTTTATTAATTTCCCCTAAGATAAGTAATAGTGAGTCTTGGATGACCAATAATAGTAATTTTATCATGTTTTCCCGAGAAAAGTGGGCTTACATCAGTAGAGCATCATCGATGACTCAATTAATCCATTATTCATCATTTATCGTAAATTATCGGATTCTACTATTCATAAAAAATTCATGTATCTCAGAAAAATCCCAAAAATTTACCCCATCCATTTTTTGACATGTAGAATCCAAAAATGAAGTTAATTTTTCAAAAATAATTTTCTAATTATTTTTAATATAATATTTAATTAAGATCATAATTTACTTAAAAAACAGTTTTTAAGATTAAAATCGATTTTATAGTGCTTTCGAAAATTATGTTGGGTCTTATAAAATTATCTAAAAACTATAAGAAATTGATTCAATAATTTCTGAATAAATTTTAGGGAAATAAATATTCTTTTAAATTAATTAATTAATTATAATTAATTATTTATGACTTACAGAATACCAAAATGTTTACTAAGGTCAAATCGTCATTTCTAAGATGTCTAAATTTTATTTAATTATTCATAGGTAATGTTACTCTTATGTTGGATGATTTACGATTCATAAGGTTCATATTAATATTAATAAGGGTATATTACTATTCATAAGGGTAGGTCACTATTCACTAAAAATTATTTTTGTTTCATTAGACTCCAAAAATCATCTTGAACACAACTGTGTATGTCAGATTTTCAAAATTCCAAACACAGAAGTGACAAAGACATGTTTAAAGGTAACTTATCACTTAGTAGTTCATTAGGTTGTGATTTAATGTTATTTTATGACATAAATATAAGAAGGTAATTTCCATTGAAAAACCTTGGGTCGTTACAGAAATCCTTTATTTTTTTTGGTTTCAGCATAGTCTTCATTATTAGAAATATTTATGAAATATTAGGATGTTTAATCATTGTAGTATATGGCAGAATTCATTTATATGTGAAATTTTCTTGATTTTAATACTGATAAATAATGTGTTTTAATATTTAGAAGAATATTATGTGTGGATTGTGATTCCTAGTTGAGGAAAGATTTTTTAAGTGAACCTGATAGTTCTTTGTTTTCTATTCACTAGGATAACACTAAGATGTATATAAACCATCGAGAGTATTAAATATGGGATGAAATAAAAATATATTGATGAATTTAACATTAAGTGATTTTATTATCAATAAGTTAAATGAAAATGATAGATTCTAAAGTGAATTATTTAACCTTTTCTTGTTCTAGAGTGGAAATGAGAATGAATATCAATGAATTTCATGGTAGGATTTCAAAATACTTATCAACATAATAATGTGTTTTTTATTTTCGATAGATGTACTAAATTTTAAAATTTACTTCCTATTAAATATAAAATGTATTTAGACCAAATTTATAAAATATATCTAAATGAGATATTCAGGTTATGTAGAGTTCCTCTCTCAATTGTATTAGAACCATATCCCAGTTTCACATCTATTTTATATAAATATCTTATATTTCATTAGGTGCTGAATTAAATATCAGTAAAAACATTTTGGCATCATTTTAATTGAAAATATAAGAAGAATATTTAGACCATGAAATATATGATTAAATCATTCTCATGGTATTATCATGGAGGTTGGGATCAAAATCTCTATTTGGATGAGTTTTCCTATTATAATAGTTTTCAATCAAGTATATAGATGGTACCATTTTAGGCATTATATGGAAAGTGGTGTCAAACTCCAACATTATGGGATGAGTTACGATAAAATAAGTTTTTGTGAATATATTTGGAATTATAAATGGTAAATAATGTGAAGTTGATTCAATAATATATGTGGATGACTCACAGCATGCAGAAAATTTACGTGGACAATCAGAGGAAAGATTATTGCTTTAAGGAAGGATGTCAAGCCTTTCTCAATGTTTCTCCATAGAAAATTGGTGTATATTTTTGTAAGAATGGAACATAATTACATGGTTTATTAGAACATATTAAACCATAGATAAAGTTTTTTCATTTTCCTTCTAAGTGGACTTTCCTTCATATTTATCTCAACACACAATGTATTTCATATTTTGATTTTAAGGAAATTTCTGCCTAATTCATCTCATGTTTTGATCTCAAAAGAGATTCAGTTGGAAGAGAATACTTCTTTTAAGGTACAAGAAGTTAATATTCCTAACTATATAGTGTATGTGTTTAAAAAAAATTGATTCACAAGGTTACGGTTTTATGGAAAAACCGTATGGTTGAAGAACAACATGAAAATTTGAAAATGATATGGGGGAAAGATATCCCCATTTTTTAACAAGTAAATTAAATTGTGAGGATGTAATTTATAAAATATAGAAAAATTAAAAAACCTAGTTAATTATATATTAAGTCAATTTTATATTTATTAATGTCAATTATATAGTTATAATCATTATAAAATTATTAAGTTATTTTTAGAACAAAAAAATAGTTTTAAATAAAATATTTTTTTTTGGTTTTATTTAAAGTTTTAATTTATAAATTTTAGAATATTAATTTGAAAAAATTTATATTTTTTTAAATAATAATATAAAAATTAACCTTTTGTGAAATATAGGGATTTTTTTGAAAAATATGGATTTTTCTTGTGAATTGTGAAAATAATGTTTTTTGGGTAAAAAGGTGTTTTCTTTTCAAAAAATTATATAATTTATAAGTAACATTATGTTTTGAATATGATTTAAAGTAACATAATTATTTTTTATTTAAACATAATCCACCTAATTACATATGATCCAACTTTATATTGGTTTTTAGAATAGGTTTTTTTTGTGTAAAATGAGTTGTTTTTCTAAAAAAATGTATTAAAATACATAATGTTTCTCCAATTTAAATTTTAAATATAATAACTAATGGGGAATATTTTAAATTTAATTTGGATATTACATATAATTAAATATTAACTAAGTTTCATTCAATTATTATTATTCAATAATGAAAAATACAAACATCTTTTTATAAAAAAATACTCTCCTAGAAAACCCACATTTTTATCATGTCTGTGGGTTTTATTTTAAATTTAATTTTACACATAATTAAAATGAATTAGGTAAAATGGATTTAATATTTTTCATCATAATAATTTATATTTTCTAACAATTTTGACTTAATTTTTTTACCAAAATGAATAGTGAAAACATTAAAAATTAATTTTCACATTTAAGGTAATAATGGATTTACTAGGCGTTAAACATAAAAGATAAGTTTAAAATGACTTAAAAATTTTATAAAATATAGTTCATAGAAATATTTCTACCTTATTAAATCTATTATCTACAATGGTATATTATTGTAGCCATTTTCTAGTGAAAAAATGTCATTGGATTTCATTTTTAAAAACAAATACAAGTGTTTCACTAATCCCACTTTTAAATGGACACCCCTATTCCCTCTCATAACACCTTAAAAAACGATTTATTCAGCCAATATATACCCAAATAACTTTTATAAATCACTTATATCACTTTATAATCCTTATTTTAGGCGAAAATATAACCAAGGATGGCCTTTTGTGAATACCAAAATAAGTTACCCGAAGATGCTGTAACATTCTCTAATGTCCTTTTTTATTTTATTTCTTCCACCACCCAATAAATTACTCTCAAAACATGATAATATATTAAATTAATTATATAAAATATAATTAGGAGTTATTATTCTAGTTCAATAATCTAAATCTGTCTCCTCTCTTGCCAAATGGGTTATGAAATCAATATTCATGTGTACGACGAACTACCGCCTCCTGAACATATGTAATTTGTTTATCCGTTACCAACTATCAATATTGGGAATGATGATGGATATAAAGTTTTTATATGATATTTAGAACATAATTATAACATTTAAGTCATTTTTTCATATATAAATTATTAATTTTCATTCTGTAGGGGATATGACAAAGTCGTTCGTGTGTATGGAAGATTGTCGCTTCACGAAGCGATGTGATTCATTTTCACCAATGATTTACATGGATGTTAATAAGGGAAATTATAATTAATATATATGTTAATAAAAGAATAATAATTATATTAATTAATTATTTTTCATTGTTGGAAAATAATATATCATTTTATTTCTTACATTTTTTGCTCACATATAAATGATAACATCGTTCATGAACATGTGGACTATCACCGTCCCGAAGCAATGTGACACTATTTTACTCATAAAACCACATTGATTATATGAATAAGAATACTTAAAGAACTAATATGGTATATATTAAATTATTATCATTCATTAAAGATATAATATTACTTACCTCTTCCCATAATGATCACTGAAAAAAGGAAACGTTACTGAAGCTTACCTATGACTTACCATCTATAGGATTTTAACATAATTAATTTATCAAAAAAAAAACCTTCATAATAATTATTAAAATTATAAATTATGTATAAATATGAAAAATATTTCATTAATATTATTCTTGATAATTTTAAATAATGACCACCCTGACCATAGTCAACCTACCAAAGTCATTTTTGACATATAAGCCGAATATGGTGAAAACATCCAACATAAACATAATTGATTTAGTAATTGTATATAACATGGTAATAGGTGAAATAAATTACTAATATAATCGTAAATTTTTCTCAGGTAATTAAAAAACTAACATTAGTTTATTTTTTAGGAAGATAGAAACACACATGACAAGTTTGTCTCAATGTAAGGGACTTCGTCTCAATTTCCTTTCATTGGGGTATATTTTGATGTTATTAATCTTTATTAATTTATAAGTCCTATATAAATCACAATTGACATGTTATATCATCAATTTATCTATTATAATTATATTTAATGTTTTTAATTGTATTATTTCATTGGACTTACAATTCATGTGTCTCGTTAATGATAAGGATCTTTTATTTTAAAAAAATTAGTTTTTAATGTTTTTCCTTCCAAATATTTATATTACAAGGCCATGATTTTTGAAATAATTTCTTGACTATTATTATATGGATTTAATTTATATATAAAGTTTATTTTAATTTCACTTTTAATTTATTTCATTGTTTTTCAAATCAAATATTTTTAAATGTTTAATATGGATGGTTTTGACAAATTAGAAAAGGAATACTCTATTTTAACATTTATAGTGACAATGATTTATTGTCCAATCTGACCACTATATAATTTCAAGATTAAATTCCAGTATTTATTGTAATCTGTAATGAAAAAACCTTTTCTTCTTTATGTTTTTTGGAAAATGGGGTTTTAAAATAAAATGTTATTTTGATATCGAAAAGTTATTTTCATATGATCTTAAAATTGTTTTTAAAATATTTTATGATGGAAAAGTGAATGAATAAAAATATTTTATTCATTATATGGTACTTGAGAACTACATAATAGAAACAGTTTCACCCAGATAGCTTCAGGTGAACCCCTTAATTATTATATAACGGGCACGCCCAAATAGCATCTGGTGATCATGTTATAACTTATATGATGGGTACACCTAGATAACACTAGGTGAGCCCAGTATAACTTAGCTGATGGGTCCACCAAGATATTTCTCCAATACATTGAGTAATGTTGCTTGTATTAACAATAATGAATTATGGAGTTACCAAATGGTTTCCCATATAAATTTAACTGGTATCTAGTTACTTATGACATGTGTTTTAAATGGGTTAAGAATGAGATGATATAAGTTATTTAAAAGTGTGTCTAAATTATATATATGGTGTTTTAAAGGAATAATTCGAGGAAAAAATGTGTGGTTTTTTCATATTAAATTTTTTCATTTCATATTCATAGTGAACATTGAATATAAAGTTAAACGTTACATGTGATTGGATGTTTTCACTTGACTAATAGTTTTATTTATTTTCATATCCCTTATTGAGATTTTTTTCTCATACCAAAATTAAAAAAAATAATATTTATGGATGGATAATGGAAAGGAATAGGTCATTTTGAAATCTTTAAAGAATATTTTTATGAAATGAGATCATGTTTTGTTTTAAAAGTATATATGTTGGAAAAAATGGATACTGATCACCAGTGTTCAATTTTTTATTATAGTTTTGGTTATATAAGAGTATAGACTAATTATCTAAAAACATAATCCTAAAATGTTCAAAAAAAATAATAGAATGAATTCTTGACATAAATATCATTATTATGTAATGTTTAAGTCTGAGTCCTTATAATATTAATATTTATCAATAATACTTAAAATTATCAAACATTTTCAAAAACTGCAGTTAACATTTATTCTCATCAGTTATTTCAGCTTCCTCATAGAGATATAATATCAAAAATCACTATAATCCATGTAAATCAAGTCAAATTATAATATTCCATCACAATTAGTAAATTAAACAATATTTTACATTAATTCCACATTATTAGTTTGAAAAATATATTCTTGCTCAAACCATCAATATTCATATCATTTTCAAATTTCTTTTCCACTGTTTAATAAGAATATAATCTTTATACTTTGATGAAAATAACTCAAATAATTTTTCATTTATGAATTCATCTCTATCAATAAAATTGTTAAAACAAACTAACTTTTTCTTAATTTGAGTTTCATATTTTTTCAACCTAAAATGTGGCTAAAACACACTTCTAGGATACAAGATGGTTCTTCTCTTCTCATTCATTGTTCATAGATCAAAAATAAAAAGATACCTTTCTTGAGTGATATAATAAATATTATTAGGTACTCAAACATATTCTATTCTTCCCATCACAACAAATATTGATATCATGTTCATTATCCACATTCTCACTGAGAAAAAATACAACAAACACGAGGTGGGTTAAAAACCATTTTTTATAATATACTCATGAAATTTTGGTATGTCATATTTCCAATAATGATTTGTTTTTATAAGACATTACTATGTTAAAATAATCTAATGAATCATTAACCAAGTCCCGATGTATGTGTGATATGATGGAAATGAAATCTCTATAAGATGAATGATATATAGCTACCTTCATATTTTCTTATCATTAATTATTGATAAAGATAAAATTTATAAAAATGAATTTCCTTGGTGAATACATTTAATTTATTCATTTGATAGAAGGATATAGTGATAAATTATATTGACTAGAATGTATACCCTTTATTTTATAAATTGTAAATTCTTTACCATTCATTATTCTGGTTAAAGGTTATTTAACTCAAAATCAACATATTCTATTGGATATAAATTATTTTCTAAAATTTTAATCATATTACATTTCTTGATGGATTTATTTTTGATTTTGTTTTCATGAGGTTTTCACACACACACATACAAATATATATATTATGAAGTGATGGGTTAGCTAAGAATTATTATCCCTCCAATTGATTGGTTATTTCTTTACATCTCATGATATCACTATGTGTGGCCCATTTGAAGATAGTCCTATTAATAATGTCATGTGTAGACTAGGTGCAATAAACCCCATATATAATGTTATTTTTGGGAAAGGTGTCTTAAGTCTCATTCATAATGTTTTGTATGGGAAATGTGAAGTAAGCCTCATCTGTAATGTTATGTGTGGGTTGGATGAAGATAGACTATTCAATAATGTTATGCATGGGATAAATAAAGTTATAGTAGTCTATAATTTTATTCATGAGATATATTTAATATACCTCAACCATAATTTACGATGGCTTAGTATTGAGCATTTTTCAATGCTTATGAGGACATGACTTTTGATTGTTACACATTCTTATGTTTATCATGATTTCTATTTTCCTAGGACATCTTGTCTATTATTCAATGTTTCTATGATTTATTTCATGTGATGAATATTAAATATCAGGATATCACACTCAATATTTCTAACTTGAGTTATTATTATTCTATCCTTACTCACTTTCAGTTTTTATGATTTCATTAACTTATTTTATTAATCATCATATGTTTCTAAGATCATGTATCTCACTTTTCTACGGTCTATCTATAAAGTTTCTATATTTAATTAATTATTTTTTACCCTTTTATTGAGTGTTTGGTCTCAACCATTTTATATGTCTCCCCATTTCAATAGGTGATAATATATGATTAATAAATTTTTGTCAGTTTATAAGGGTTCTATAATAAAGGATTTATTATGATTTATGTTTTAGTGATGTAATATATCCATAGTTCAAAAATTCACCAAACATTTGTTCTCAAGAGTTGGTTGTAATTCATATGAAATATGAAAATTATGTATGTTAAGAACCAATTCAAATAGTGTGGGCATAGAGGTGTCATAGTTGGTATCTGATCTGAGGTTTCTTATTTTAGGGAATTAGTATTGAGGAAATGTGGTTATGAATTCTTTTTAATGATATCCTTTAGCAGTATATTACAAGGTTATGCAAAAATCATATTACAATATAGGATTAACATTTACAATGATTCTTTGTTCAGTTGTATTATACAAATATCATATTTAATGACTAATATACCATTAAGGATTAGTATTATGTTTTATAAAAATAGGATAAATCATTAATTGGAGTTTATGAATGAGTAAAATTATGAGGATTCAATTTCTTTAAAGGTGTAGAATTTAACATTCCGAATTTTAAAACAGCATATTTATTAATGTTCATACTGAAATTTCCATATGTATATTATATGTGAATTCAGGTTCATTTGTTTTTCATTATATGAACATAGAATATATTTTTATATTTGAATAAATTTTTTCCTCAATTTTATAATACAATTTTAACTTAATTTTGTTGAAAGAAGTTGTTTATAAAAATTGTTTTAAAAAATCACTTTTATTGAATTCATGATTATTCTTACATATATAATTTGATTTTATAAATATAAAAATTTTATTAATATTTTTTAATTAGATCACTTAAATGTAAATTAAGTCATTATAATCAAATTGCTAACCAAATATGATGCATGTTATCATAGTCAAAAAATTGTATCATATAACCATTTAATATAATGTAATATAACATTTTATATGAGAAAAATGATAAAATAAATAATTAAATACAATTTTTCACAAAATTAATACTTCTTCATTCATTTTAAATTTCCAAAATAAGTAAATTTAATTTATATAAGGTTGTTATATGTACACGTTTTATCAATAAAAAAGATCATTTTATAATTCTAAAAGTAATTTTTTATAATAAAAAAATATTATGAAATATTTATTATTTTTTTGAAAATGTAATTCCATTAATATATATTGTCTTATTATCAAATAATGGATATAAAATTATGATAATGTAGTTTTCAAAAAATTAAATTTCTCATTTAAGTTACATTGTAATCATAATGAAGAAAATTTTTTTCAATAATATATTGTCCATAATTTATTTGAAAGATAAATTAAACGTAATTAAAATATTAATTAAAAAAAATTATTTTTTTACATGTATAAATAATTATTTAATAATTAGGATATAATGAAAATTACAAATTTAACCACTCAAAACAATAGAAATAGATTTTATTCCAAATAAATATTTTTTCGATATATTAAAAGATTATATTCTAAAATTATATTTATAGTATTTAATTAATGAATTATATAAAATAAAATTATGTTTTGGGAACATTTAAATGAATATTACCAAAGGATTATTTTTTAAATTTTCTATAAAATTTGAATTTTTAATGAATAGTAAAAAACACTTATTTTTCAAATTCTATAACTTTTATGAAATCATAGTGATAATAATTTGGTTAATTTTTTTTAATGTTTTTTCTAAAAAATAAAATGTATTTATCAAGTAAAATAGATCTTTAAAAAATAATATGTTTCATTTATAAACTTATATTTTAAATTTTAATGCTAGAGTAATATTTTGTATTAATAATATTTTTATTATTTTTAGTTAATTAAGAGTTCATAAAATTCCATCAATTATAAATTTATTTGAACATAAAAGAATAATATTTTTAAAATAAATAAAATAAAATTCATGGGAATCAATATTGTTAAGTCTTTTTCTTAAAAGATAACATAATTGATAGATTATTCTAAAATACCCCTCTCCATTTTCTAAATATACTCCCATCCTCTTCTCCATTCTTCTCACATTAAAAATTTATTGATTATACAAATATATACTCAAATACCTCACTAAATATCCCTTACCATGTCCCTAAGACATTGGTGTGACTAACATCCCCTCCTTCAATGACTTTTGTCTTAATCCAAAGGAGTCATCTCAATGAAGAAGTTAAAGGTTTTAAAGCCTCTCTATTCATTATTATTCATGATTATTAACATTTAAACTCTTTTAAAAATCCATTTATTTTACTACCATTACTCCATTATATTGGTATTGACATATTTTTTATCCATAAATTATGAAAAATGACCCATTACCTATCACTAAACTCCTTTTCACAACCCATTACTGTTTAAAAATAATGATTTCTCTTTTCTCACTTTTCATTTATTATTTGAGATTTTTTTTCTTATAAAATACTTTTTGAAATAATTATAATTTTCTTCCATGGTTTTATATTAATGTTGTTATCATTATTTTAATCAATCACTGATTATAGATTTCCTATTCTATAATATTAAACACTTTTCATAAGTTGTTACTACATTAGAATTTGGGATTAAAAAACCATGAAATTTCATTTCAACTCCAATTTTTTCCATAATGTTATTAATATTTAAAAAATAGCCTAAAAAATTAGTTTAATTTGAAGATAATTTTTTTAAAATTAAAATAATTATTGGGATTTCACTTCATTTAAACTCTTCTAAAAAATATTATCATTTGTAGTGTTTTTATACAGCCTAAGTGAATGGTGATGTTCTCTTAAACATATTTATTTAATAGATATTATGACTCATTCCATGTTTTATTATAAAAATAAAATTTTAATAAAATTTTTTTATTCCTGAATGATAAAATATCTTTGAAAGCATTAAAAATAAAAGTAAATAATGATATTCATTTTTAACCATCATAATAGAGGGTTACCAGGGATGATTCAAATAATATGAAACTATCTTCTAATATATTAATCTCCATAAATACTAAGATTTTATGTAATATATGTCGTGAAATTGTTTATCCTAGAATCAATTGGATAATGACGACTAAGTGTTATTGTTATATTGAATCATTATTGGAATGATAAACTGAATTCCCTCAGAACAACCTATGTAAGAAATATTGAAATAAAAAATAAATAATACATGATATTATAATAAATAAGAATTATATTAATCAAATAAATAAAAAAATGTTAATTAATTATTTATATAACCTGATTATTCAAGAAGCTATAAGTCAAATGAAAAGTGTGAGGAATCAAGGAAAGGGTTTTATTTCCAGGTATCCAATAATTTTAATTATTATTCCACTATATTTATATTATCATATATTTCTAATATCAAAGTGATTGAATATAAACCATTCCATATTACCTCTATTTTTTATGAATTTATGTTCTAATTTCCTCTCTTATGGAGTCATTTTTTTTAGGGTTCCATTCCCATTCTTCCATGTTCTTTCTTGTTCTAAAAAATATCTTCTTTATCACCCTCTACTCCCTCTCTTCCAATTTATATATTCCTTATAATAACTATATTATTCATTTCAATTCCTTTTTTTCTAGGAACATTCCGACCTTTATGTGCACCTTTTGATTGTTTTTAGCTGAATCTCAAGTATATTTAAAAGGTAGTATTTTCTAGTTACTACCATCATCTCCAAGTTTCTCTAAATTTCACTCTTTTTATTATAAAATACCCCTTATTATATAATTTTATAAATATAGTAACATTTAAAAATCCTATTTATCCCCTTTAGAATGTGGGTTATGAAGGTGGAACTTATCTCTAATATTATAAAAATGGTAAAAATGTTTGGAAAAATCTTTTTCTAGTTTTCTATTTTTTTCCTAAATATATTTATCAAGATTATTCTTATAATTATTCGTTTAAATTTTCAATTATAATCATTATCTATTTTTAAATTATTATTTTCCTTTAAATCAAATCATAAATTTAGGTTTTTATTTTAAAATGAAATATCCATATTTATTTTATTATTACATGAAAACAAATCAATTCTACTCTTAAAAAATTTATGTTTCCTTATCTTCATTTCAAATATTCTTCACCTATTCTTGTAAATCATTTTATGTTGAAACCTTTAACTTTTTTATGTCTTATTTTATCGAATTTTTCTATAAGAATTTACGATGATAAAAAAATACTCACACTCAGTATCCATGTTTTTATGTTTTTGTAGTACAGGGGAAATGAAATATTATTATGGGAAATAATATGAAATATCCTTTATAGTGCCTTATTATTAATTAGTTTTAAATAAAACTTTTCTACCAATTATTTTTCTTTGTGAACATCCTTACTTCCTTCCTTGCATTAAATGGTGATAACAGAGATACTCTTACATTTGATTGATTGGAAAAATTATTTACTAGACTATATACAAAATGATTATATATAGTGTAAATACATTTTGTAAAATCATTTTGGTTAAAGGTTATTTATAATAATAACTAATTTATTACATTAAATACATATTTTATTATGATGGGTTAATCATGTTATGATTTTTTATGGATTTCATATTATTTTTATGTTCTTATTAGACACATATGGATGATGTATTATGATGCAATGTGTAGGTCTATAATTATATAACCTTATATTTTATTGGGTAATTCTTTACATCACATAATATAAATTTAAATGGGATAGTTGAGTTAACCTCACCCATAATTCCATATGCGGACTAGGTATAGTAAGCCTTATATGTAAAGATATGCATGGTTTAAGTGAAATAATCTTTATATATAATGTTATGTGTGGTATAGGTGTATAAACACACATCTATAATATTATGTGTTTTCCAAGAGATGTTTTCCTCATCTATAATTTTATAAATGGGATATGTATGATTATACTATTTGATAATGTAATAGGCGGGTTCAGGTGTTCTATACCAGACACATAAATTTATGATGTTTTTAAAATGATCCTAGATATATGTTTATGATAAAATGACTTATGTTTATGACAAATTATTATGTTTCACATGATTAAAATTCCCCAATAAAATATTATATCTTATTCCATGATTCTATGATTGATTACATGTTATGATTAATGAATCTCATGATATCTCACCAAATTTTTATAACATGATGTATGATTATCCAATTATGATTCATTTTCACTTATTTTGATTTCATGATCTTAATTTTTATTCATTTCATTTCCCACGATCTTGTATCTCTATTTTTTTTCACTTATTGATAACTTCTCTTAGTATAATTGATTTCATCTTACTATTTAATTAGAATATGGGGAAACTCAATTCATATGATTCCCCATTTCCCTAGGGGTCATAGGTAACTAATATATTTTGATTAGTCTATAAGGAATACATAATGAAATATTGAAAAATATTTATTGGTTAGTAATATAATATGTACCTAGTTCCTAAAGACAATGATCTATTGATAATAAGATTTTGTTATAAAACAAATGATGTATTAAAAATATATATGGTAAGAACCAATTCATGAAATTTAGGTTGGGGGAATCATAGTTGGTATCAGAGTAGTGTTTGGTTAATTTTGTGAATTTTTATTGTGAAAATCCGTGTATTAATCCTTGCATGAATAATCTTTAGATAAATAGTATTATGTTAAGTATAAATATTATGACCACATTAAATAAAATTTTCTAGCATATCTATGTTGATTGTTATTGTATCCTTACCGTAGTTAATTTTTCAGATAAAAATATATCTTAATATCATCGTTTAAATAAATAGTAGAAAACATTAATATGTGTTTATCTATGAGTGAAATTGTAAGCATTCAATTTCTTTAAGGGGGTGCAATGTAAATTTCAAAATTATTAATAAATATTTTTATAATTTCTTGTTTTGAAATTATAATATGTATTTGATAATTTAATATACCATATTTTATAATTATATGATAATAGATTTTATATTTATAATTGAATACATGTTTTTCCATAAATGTTTAATTCATGTATAATTTAATTTTATTAGTAATACTTATTTATTAAAAAAAATTAAAAACGTTTTTTTAGAATTCATAATTATTTTTATTCATATAATTTTATTTGATAACTAAATTACTTTTGATAATAGTGTTATTATATATTATCATTTAGATATAAATTAAGTCATTATAATCTAATTATTACCAATGTATGATGCATGTTTTCATAGTCACAAAATTATAACATATAACTATTGAAAATATTTTATTATGAAATTTTGTGTGAAATTTGTGATTAAAAATGTTAAAATATAAATTTTAATCTAAAATAATATATTATCATGCAATATTAATTTATAAGATAAGTTAGTTTTCTTTATACTTGGTTATTATGTATAATTTTTTGGTTACTCTAAATATTTTCATTTATGAAATATTTGTTACTTTTATTTGAAAATATAATTCCTCATATATATATTGTCTTATTATAAAAAAATTGTTATTAAATTTTGATGATGCGATTTTTAGAAACATCTAATGATCTTTGAAAAAAATTATAATCATAGTTTGTAATGTTTATTGCACTAAAAATATTTTCTCAAATTTGTATTTAAAAAATCTATTCCAATTAATTAGAAGAATATTTTCATTATACATATATTTTTAAATTTATAAAAAAATAATTATCAGTAATAGAATAATTAAGGGATAACAACATTTATAAATGTAACCACTCATAATAAAATAAATAGTTTTTATTCAAGATAAATTATGTTTCTATTTATTATTTGGTAATATTTATAAATTAAATTTATAATGTGTAGAAAATAAATTTGGAAAAATAGATGTCCGTTTTGAAATCATAACATCAAAATTAACTTAAGGGTAATATTTATAATTTTTTTTAGAAAGACTATTATTTATTGAATAGTAAAAAACTATTGTTTTATGAATAAAATAACCTTTAGGACATCATTAAGATATAGATATGAATTAAAAATTTATAAAAGCTTTTTCATGACTTAAAATTTACTTAAGGAGTAAAGTAATTGTTTAAAAATAACAAGTTGAATGTATAAACCCATATTTTAAATCATACAGCATACATTATATTTTATTTTATTATAGTAGTTTAGAATATATAGATCATGATGAAGGCCCTTGGAGAGTGAATAAATGGAGATTCTATGGTGTTTCAAACTTGCCTCACCAATCATCTACCTTTTAATCAACAATGAATTTAGATAATTCAAACATGATAAAAATGAAGGCCCGAAGGAAGGATAAGAAACCCTTTAGAAAAAATGTATCTTTCATAAAGATATTGAACAAAAAGGCTTATTTAAAGGAGGAATCTGTTGATCAGAATATTTATTAGTCACATATGTTAAGATCTATTGATGAAAATTTCTCTATCACTATTAATCAATGGTCCCTTAAGGAATGAGTTGGATCATGTCGGTATTATTTGATTCAAAGAATAATTCTTACAATGAATGATAAACCCTATAAAATAGAGGAATTTAAGTGAAAATTAAATTTCATAGGGGGATTATAAAGATAATATATTACTAAAATTAGAAATGGAAACATTCAACCAGTATTTCAATTAAAATTTCATAGATCCTCATACTGATATTAAAGCTTCTATAATATTTATCTGGGTATTTATAGGATATAAAAATGAGATATTTATTTTCGTACCTATCATTAGAAAAACTCAAATGTACAACTTTTGGTTAAGATTTATTGTCTCAGTTGGGTGTTCTGGTATCCACAGTTCCTAAAGGATATCTATTCTGTTACTGTAGTGTCTCTAAATCTAGATGAAAAACTATCAAGGTATGTTTTACTACTATGATAGGGGTAACATGGTTGGGGATATATTAAATCACATTCCTAATAGTTCTACACTTTATGTTTGTGGTGGAAAAAGCGGTGTTGAGCTTGAATATGAGATTATAGATGCTTTTTTTATAGCTGTAAGCTTTTTCATGATGTTTCCAATTGAATGAATTTGAAAAATCATTATTTCAAGATCATAGTTAACTCCAATGAGGTATGGAACATATCTCAGAGGATTACTATTTGAGAGGGTGATGGTTTATCCTCCAAACGTAATGAGACCTTGGAAAATCCTATGAAGACAGAATAGGTTACCATTATAAATGAAAAAATATTTGGGATGATAATATAGCAAAAATATGTAACAAAATGAAATAGGTTGTCATATATCATTAAGATCCCACATTTGGACTTGAATCCTAGGTGAATAATAAATGGGGAATATAGGAGGTAACATCAAGTATCTCACCTATTAATAATTTGGACCTCTAAGTAAGGGATTAAAGCCTGATTATAAATAAATGGGGTGTGTTGGTTGTGGTGGAGGGACTTTGAGACCTCACCTATACAAAAGAGCTTGGGATCACATCTAATTATAACACTCTTGACCAGCATAGTGAGGAGCATGGTATAGTGGGAGGCCAATAGGTTAGTGAGTTGTCTATTACTTCATTAGCAGAGGTAGATCCCTCTAACATGGATAATAGACTAAATTTTATTACATTAGAAGTTTAGTGCACATGATTTCCAAAAGGGATTGCTAGAATCAATGAAAAAGGTCCACAAATGGAATCTAAGAGGGATTGTTCACCCTAAATAGAGATATGTTGTTCAAATAAGAATTTTGTTTATCCCATAATAGGGTTGAGTATTTTTAGAGGATGAGAAATAAAGCTATGGATTTAGGCTTAATCAAAGAGGTTATTTATAATAAAATAAATAGATCTAAAGGAGTTTCTAAGGAGTCATGTTCCTTGTTATTGGAGCACTCAATGAAGAAGATAGCCCCCGATGATCAAGGGGTGATTATACCATATGAGATGTCCTATCTTGATAAATTCATAAATACAAATTAAATAAAGCATGTTGATTAGTTAGCTATTTTAATTAAACAAGGATATGAGATTAATTTTATTTATCCCATATAGGATTCCAAGGAACTAGATAAAAAATTATTAAAGAATCATTCTACCAAGAAAGTTAATACAAAGTAATATCCTCATTGTAATAATACAAAATCCATTGGAATGAAATGAAAATATAAAATTAGTAATAAATGAATATTATTTTTTATAACTGTTAGCGGTTACCCAATTTTCCTAAAAATATTACCCTAAAATAATTCAAATTAAATCACTATTTTTTATGATTGGTATTACTAAATTGAAGGAATGCTTAAATTACTATATAGGTATTAATTTCATGTCCTTGAGTTATAATAAAGTGCATAATAACAAGCATTATTAAGAGGTGGAAACTCATTTGGTCTTGGTTTAAAAAATAGTTACTTGTTACACTATGTATCATAATAGCATATATATTTTCACCAACATAAATATGATTAAAGGAATTTATTTTTTTCTCTCTCTAATTTATTCACTTAGTATCTATTAGGGTAGGATAACCCTTAGAGAAAATATTTTTAATCTTTTATAGAATATTCAAGGGCCCTGACTGATTATAGTTTAATTTAAGGTTGTAATGGGAATTCAAGAAAGAGGCTAATAACATGATATTTCCATTTCCATCAGAGAATTTGAAGAATTAGTTTGTTCTAACTGATTAATTTTTATAAAAACTCCATGGGGATAGATACACTTTCTATAGGAAATTAATGAACTTAATGGTTTCCAGTATGTTTGATAGAGATTTTGTTAATTTGTATGCCTTTTAATAGTGGGAGAGGTACTTGTAATAAAATTTTTTAATATCAATTTGTATCATCATACCATTATTTATAATATAATTAACAAATTCTAAAGTAGACCCTTTCATTTTAGATTTAATAATTCATGGGTAAAGCATCTATATTGTAGAGGAACTGTTCCAGAGGCCTGGGTAAATAGTGAATATATTGATGCTATTTTTTATTGTGTCATAATGATCTAGATTGTAAAATCCAATCTGAGAACAAAGAGTATTGATGCCTTATCTAACAAGGATGGTAAAATTATTTATTTTGAAAGGGACCACAAAGACACTCAAATATGAATAGCATTGATTTTAACATTTCCCTCTTCAAAAAATAAGTGGAGCTATATTCTAGGTCAACTAAGTATGTTAAACTGAATGAATTTATCATTAAAGATAAAATCAGGGATAAGTGGTAAAAGGAATGTGAATGAAACACTTCTTTCCTTAATAATATTAAGAAATATAGGAAATATTCAAAACCCAATAATTCTCTAAATAATGGAATTGAAGTCATTACCAGAAAAAAGTTGATCAAGGAGAACTTTGTTTAATATTCCCATGATATCTGTAAGAGTATCAGTAATTACACCTAAAATGAAATAAAATATTTCATTCTTAGAGGTTTTAATTACTCTAATAATACAATTCTTAGAAGCATAGTGGATCTAATGGAAGTAAAAAAGGGTGTCTTTTTACTTAGCCAAGGACTGCTTAGGGGCCTGATGGTTTCAAAAAACCTTTTTTTAGGAATAGTTGGGTATTTTTCATTGAGATTTGATGAATATTATCACTATCTTCATTCACAAGGGTATACTTATAATTGTAATGTACTATTAATTTCTAGTTCTCCTTCTAAAAATTGATGTTACTAATTCTCTAAATTAGTTTAGACAGGTGTCCTTAACTAATATTGTCTACTAGATATTGATAATGATACTGTCTATAAATCTTTATAATATTATTTAAAAGGTATTTTACTGTAATCATAATATCTTTATCCATAGATTGAATTTAAAGGACTACTTATTAATTACCTAAAAACAGGTTAACTTGTTTATAATATCTTATATGGTTGTTAACACAACCTTTTTGATATATTTGAAGAAAGCCTTTGATACTATCAACTGGGAGTATAGGGCGCATGTTCATTGACATGTTTTATTTCATTATGTTATTCAATGATATGATTATATTATACTTCAATTTTTAGGCTATCAATTATGATTTATAGAACCCCAGTAGGTTTATTTTCTTCCTCCCATGGAATTATATAAGTTTATCCCTTATCATCCATTCTATTTTTCATTGATGGGGATTAAGTAGATGTATAACTAAAATGGTGAATAAGGTTATAATAAAGAAGAAAATATTGGGAGGGACTCATGGATCCTAATCACATATTTAATGAAGATGATCTATTTGTTTCATGGAGGTTTGAAAAATATTGATTATCAAAAATAATTTATTGAGAATTATGGGTTTTAGCTAAACATTATATCAATATAGACAAATAATTGATAATCTTGAGTCATAGTTTCAATTGAAAAAAAAGTCTTATATTAATGTAAATTTTAATATTGGAAGGGTGTGGTGTTTTTAGTTATTTAATTGTGTATACCCCTATTTTAGGTTAGACCCAATGTTGTTCATCTAAAGGACATTTTCAATACCATCAAAGGACAACTATGTGTATAGATGGGGAAATCCCTTTATCTTACTAGAAGAATATAAATTTTAAAGTTCATTGTCATACATTAATTCATTTATTACTTCATAGCTTAAAAATGGGTGAATTATTTGATTAAAATTCCAAATCAAAAAATTAAGAACTTTTCATTGAGTGAAAATATTTTTGATAAGGATGTTTTACTGTTAAGTGGATGATATGATACAAATCAATAACAGATGGAGTACTGGGAATTAAAATTCTAGACTTATTTAATGTTACCTTGAAGGACAAATTATTATATAGGATTGTCACGACACGTCCTCGGGGCCCGTTCAGTGATTACCCCAAACCTGCCTTCCATAGGCCAAGGGCTGGAGACTAGAACCAAAGGCATAAATCCCTAAGCTGGGAAGGAATTTTCTTTATAAAAGTAAACAAACACAACAGAGTACGAAACAGAAAGTAAACACCATGTAAATATGAATACAAAAGAGTGTGCTGGAAAGTAAATGGGCCAGTATACAAACCCAACTGAACAACAAGTACATGTAAAAAGGGACAAACATTTGAAAGTAAAGAGAATCTCTTGGATCGTCCTCTAGGGATTACTACCTAAAGGGAGGTACAAATGGCCACCTCAGCACTCACGTTCCTAATTCTCCTCCATGTGCCGACTCATCGTAAGGTCCACCTCCGAGTACCGTCCAGTCATGGCGCTCTCGGCCTCCATCAGCGCTGTTTGTTATCTAAATCCAACACAATGATGTGTGGGCATAGCCCGTGTAGGGGTGTGTATAACGATACTCATTAGGGACCCCGAGACCCTCAAGGTCTCACAATATCCACTAAGTATAAACAAAATAATAAAGATACAATCATGAAGTATCAACCAACCCTACTTTGGTATACGCCCATACATATACCTAAGTTACCTATCTCAGTTCGGATCTAACTCTCGAGCCCAAGCACAAAACAATTTCACAAATAGAGTAAAGTCAATCACCACGATGATAATGGTTGAAAGACATGACTGAGCTCATAGTGGTATTCCACAATAGTAGAGAGATATAGATGATCAGATGTTGTGACTAGATCATATAAGCTGACAGACCCACACAGGATATAGGACCAGCTAAGTTGTTGGATCCACGTAGGATACATGACCAACTAGCTTGTCTAAGCTGTCAGACCCACACAGGATACATGACCGACTATAATTCATCTGAGCTGTCGGACCCACACAGGATACAGGACCAGCTATTCTGTCAGACCCACACAGGATACAGAAATAGAAGTTAGAACGTTCGAACCCACATAGGATTCCGGTACAGTATTTGTCTTCATCAAACCCATAGAGGATTCCAGTATAGTAGTCATCACTGTCGAACCCATGGAGGATTCCATCATCTCTGTCACAGCCAGCTCTAGGGTTCTCGCACACAACACGCTCGATTCTGGGAGGTTCCACTCCTTGATCCAAGTATCAAAACATCAACGAAGTCCTAAGATGATGTATCTTGTAGTTCCATCCCATCGTAATAAACCCAACGTGACATACGACGCGTCAATCAGACGCTTGTTCTGAGATTTATAAGCATTTCCACTCCGAGGGCCTGGTTGGTTTTGGGATTGAACCAACCCGGTCATACACAAACTTTGCCAAAAACTTGAGTGTGATATACCTAAATGACCATCTCAATCCAAGGAATCCTACTCACCTAATGGTGCATCGATCGGAGGTCTGTAGCTCAAGATATGGGTGAAAACCAAAAGTGGTCTGAAGAGGGGGGGTCTGGGTCCGGTCCGACCCGGCCCAACCCGCCCTGGGTCGGACCGAACTGGTTCGACCCGACCTAGATCCTGGTCCATCCCGGTAGGGTGCGGCCATGCCTGAAGGTTGTGGCCCGGCCTACGTGAGTGTGTCCTGGCCCGCGCGGCAGGCAGCCCGGCCTGGCCGCAAGCCGAGCGTGTTTGCGTGGAGCGGGGGGGGGGGGGTGCCTCGTAACGGTGGTGCCATTTGGTGCCACCCGTTCTCCTAGGAACCCACGGATGCGGGTTCTGCTCTGCCGTCACGGCCGGTGCTACGGCAGCCTTCTGCCACTGGCGCGCGAGGTGCGCCGCTGCCCCCAGGCAGTCGGCCGGTGCCGGCCGCCGCCTCCAGTCGCCAGCACAGCCGCGCTCTTCCGCGGGCCACCGAAGACGTTCCGGTGGTCCATTTTTCCTCTCGTCTATGCCTACGGCCTCCTCGGGTTCTGCTATTCACTGGGACGACCTCAAATTAGGGTTTACCTTCCTTTCACCCATTTCACATCAAACCGCGCATGAAGAACGAAATGGCGGAGGGTATGGACTTGTTCGTTAGACCGTGCCCTTTGTGTTAGAGGCTCAAACAGTAATGAAACATATAATTGCCAAAGTACAAGGGTATAATTCACAAGTATAAAATAAATAATCCAAATTTCTTCCTACCTTGATTCGATGTTCATTCGTTGACGACGTCATCGATTCGTTGACATTGGGATGCATCTGAGAAGGAAGCGTCATTGTTGGCGACGTTCTTTGCGGGAGGCGTCTTCTTCCTTGACGCGGAGGAAGAGGAAGGAAGAAAACATTTCATCATTCATCGGTGGAAATGGTGTTCTTCTTCGCGAGGATATTGTTCCTCGTGTTCTTCATTGGAGAGGGTAATGTTCTCCAAAGCTCTCCTCCTCTCCTTAGTTTCCCCCAACTGGGTTTATCCCAACCAAATTAAAATAATGTAATATCTTATTTTAATGTTGGTAAAAGGATTCAAAATATTTCAAGCACTCAAATTAATCAAGTTATTAATTTATTGAGTTTTCACCTTAATGAGAGAAGGTGGAAGGTTTAAAAAATTAAAAAGTGAGAGAGATGGCTTCATTAATACAAAGGGGTGTCCAAGAGTTACAATGGGGGGTTTAAAGGGAGTTGAGGGGTTTGGGGTTTGTGTGGGCCCCACCAGACAATATCCTCCCATGGGAGGTTTTGTGGGGTGTGGGCCCCACCCCAACTTCCCTTTGGTGGATTTAACCTCCACCTATATAAAAATATGTTACTCATATTTTTATTTGTTTTAATTAGAAAACCCCCTAAAATAAATTCGAACATGTATAAAACGCAACTACGGTAGAGGTTTCCTTAAGTGAATACCAGTGCTGCGAGTTCATCAGTGTCCTCAGATTTCAATTCTGATCACTGGTTCAAAAGATAGAAATACCCGCACGTACTTTTACTGAACATAGACGAAGAAAAATTCAGAAATTTATTCCGGGCACACCGGGCCTCGGAATCAGGCACCGTCAGAAACTGCGGACTCGTAAAATTCCAAAGAATTTAAGAAAAAAAATTCCCTGAAATATTTGGGCCTTTATATTACCCCCACCTCAGGGATTTACGTCCTCGTAAAGCTACAACACACACACAATAAAGAAACAAAAGGGGATACTGATCACACATTTGAGCCTCCCACTCCCATGTGCTCTCCTGGAGGTTCTCGTGCTGCCAGTGAATACGCACTAGAGGAATCAACCGTCCTTGTAGGACCCGATCCTGTCGATCCTCAATCTCCACTAGGACCTCCTTGAAAGTCACCTCGTCATCGACGTTCAGCTCCCCGTGGTCGATGATGGGGGACAGTTCATGCACGTATCTCCTCAACTGAGATACGTGGAAGACCTCATGCACCCGATGCAACTGAGGTGGAAGGGATAGGTGGTAAGACACATTGCCTACCCTGTTGAGGACCTGGAATGGCACGATAAAACATGGAGATAACTCACTGCCTCAGCCAAATCTCCATTTACCTCATCGAGGTGAGACCCGTATGAAGATGTGGTCACCATCCTCGAACTCTAGTGGTCTCCGTCTCCTATCAGCATAGGGCTTCTATCTGCTATGTGCCATCTTCATCCACTCATGGTTGATTTGAACCTTCTCAGTCATAGCCTGAACCATTTCTGGTCCAACAAGTGCTGACTCCCCTGCGTCAGTCCAGCACAGAGGTGATCTGCATGGTCAGTCATACAGTTCCTTATAAGGTGCCATCTCGATGGTGGAGTGGTAGCTGTTGTTGTACGAAAACTCCACCAAGGGTAATTGATCCCTCCAACTATGACCAAATTCAAGGACACATGCACGGATCATGTCCTCGAGAGTCTGAATGTTCCTCTCAGTTTAACCATCCGTCTGAGGATGGAAGGCAGTGCCGAAGCGAAGCTGCATCCCAAAGGCCTCCTGTAACCCCTTCCATAGCCAGGAAGTGAAACGAGCATCTTTATTGGAGATGATAGTGAATAGAACATAATGAATCCATACGATCTCCGGAATGTAGAGACATCCCAAGCTCTCTTCTAAGCCCTACACTCTGATTAGTATGAAGTGGGCCGACTTGGTGAGTCGGTCTACAATCATTCGAATAGATTCATGTCCTCTATATGTACATGGAAGTCCTATCACGAAATCCATGGATATCCTAGCCCACTTCCCCTCTGAAACCTCTAAAGGCTGATCCAAGCCTACTGGAACCTGGTGCTCTGCCTTCACTTGCTGAAAAGTGAGGCATCGAGAGATAAACTCATCTAATGCTTTCTTCATACCTAGCCACCAATACAGTAGTCTGAGGTCTTGATACATATTCACCACTCTTGGATATACCGCCATAGGGGAAGGGTGGAACTCCCTCAACACCTCCTCCTGTAGTGCAACTGGTACCATGGTATGTCCTCTGAAGAGTATGATGTGCACCCCACCTTCAGAAAACCCATTAGGTGCCTTCCTTGAGGATATCTAAGCTCGTTGTGTCTCACAGTCAATGTCCCTAAATTGTGCCCCTCTGACTCACTGAATAAGTGGAGGAGTAACTGTGAGAGACTGCAGAAAGGCTCCTCCATATCTATCCAAAAAGGATATGTGCAATGCGGCCAGCGGCTCTATCGCCTCTCCAATAAGCTGAATTCCTGATCTCCTGTTGAGAGCATCTTCTACAACGTTCCCCTTCCTAAAAGTATAGAATATCTTGAATTCATAGTCCTGGAGAAACTCAATCCATCGCTACTATCTCAAGATTAGGTCCTTTTGTGAGAAGATATACCCGAGACTCTGGTGGTCAGAATAGACTGTAAAATGTTGGCCCATCAGATTATGCCACCACATCTTCAAGGAGAATAACACTGCTGCTAACTCCAGATCATGGGTAGCATAGTTCTACTCATGCTGTCTCAACTGCTGTGAACCATATGCGATCACCTCTCACTCTTGCATCAGGACACACCTGAGTCCGGTCCTTGATGTGTCTCAGTAAACTACGTACCCAACTCCCTCCTCTGGTAGCCTCAAGATGGGCGCACTGGTCAATCTCTTCCTCAGCTCCTAAAAGCACTTATGGAATCTCTCTGACCACATGAAGGGTTTCCCCTTCTTCTTCAATGATAAAAGTGGTGTTTCAACTCTAGAGAAGTATGGAACAAATCTCTGATAGTACCCAGCCAAACCCATGAAACTTTGTACCTCCGACACACTCTTGGGTGGCTCCCAAGCAAGAACTGCCTCAATATTCACTAGATCCACTAAAACTATAGCCTCTGATATGACTTGTCCTAGAAATTGATCCTCTTGAATCCAGAACTGACACTTCAAGAGTTTACCATATAGTCAGTGCTCTCAGATTGTATCCAATACCACCCTCAAATTGTAGGCATGCTCCTCCTCAGTAGTCGAGTAAATCAGTATGACATTGATGTAGACTATGACAAATCGATCGAGGTAAGGATGAAAGATCTTGTTCATGAGAAACATGAACACTGATGGTGTGTTGGTTACGCCGAAGGGAATAACTAAGAACTCGTAGTGTCCATACTGACACCTGAAGGACATCTTTTGCAAATCCTCATCTCGAACTCTGAGCAGGTGATAGCCTGACCTGAGGTCTATCTTCGAGAACCAAGATGCTCGCTTGAGCTAATCAATGAGGTCTTCAATCCTCAGGAGTGGGTACATGTTCTTCACGGTCACCTAATTCAGGCGATGGTAGTCGAAACACAGTCACTAGCTCCCATCCGCCTTCTTGTCGAACAAAATTGGTGATACCCAGGGTGAAACACCGGGTCCGATAAATCCCTTCCCCTACAAGTCCTCCAGCTGTACCCACAACTCTCGAAGCTCGACGGGAGCCATCCGATATTCTGGAGTAGATATCAGTGTTGTCCCTAGGTACAGGTCAATGTAGAATTCTACCTCTCTGTGAAGAGGTAGTCTTGGAACATTGTCAGGAAAAAAATCTGCATACTAATCCTCCACAAAAGGAAAACTTGGACTCCACACATCAACCGCTCCGAGGATGAGACTAGCCAACTAATGTGTGATCAGCTGCCCCCTCCTCTACGGAATTCCATCCTGTGCTGCAAAGACTCCCTTCTCACTGGTGAAGGTGAACCTGCTCCCATCCGTGCGGATACACCGCACTTTGCGCCTAATACAGTCGATTTGAGCATGGACTGTAGATAACCAATCCATAGCCAAGATGACATCGTAAGGCCTCGACGCCGCTATAATAAGATCTCATGCGAAGCTCTCACCTCCTAGAGTAAGCTCACACTGCCAGCAGTAGTGCGTAATCATGGAGTCTGCTGTAGTAGGTGTCTCTAGCCGTAATGATCGAGCCAACGGCTCCGTCAGAATCTCTGCGCTCCGAAAAAGGGTAGTAGAAATAAAAGAATGACTCAAACCTATGTCTATGAGTACTGAAGCAAGGGTGGAGTAGACCCATATAGTACCTATAATCATCTCAGGTGCTTCGTGGTTTTAGGCCTCAAATTCTTGGATCTGAGCCCACCTTTGTCCGCCATCTCCCTGCAGACCACCACAGTTGAACCTCTGCCTCTTCCTGGTAGGTCCCTCTACTGCCTGATACTCATTTTCATGGTAGGTTGGGCAGTAAAGAGCCATGTGGTAGTGCCCTCCGCATGAATGTCACTGCCTTCTCCTCGTATAGCTAACTCTATCTCATGTGCCCCGCACAACCAAACCTGTATCCTGGGATCGCCCACCTGATGGCCTGGTCCGCTTGGTCCTCTGCGACATCTATCTACTACCGGCTAGAGAAAACTCCTCTATGTGTTTCCCTATGGGGAGTCTCTCTTCGGTTGACTACTTAGAGAGAAATCTCTCTACTAGAAGGGCTCGCTCTAGCACCCCCTCCTGCGTCGGAATGCTGAGGGGAATCGTCGATGCCCTGATCTCATGCCTGAGTCCCTGCTCGAAGGTCTGGGACCTAAAGAATGGGTCTCATACAATATCCTTGGAGTAGCATGAGAGGTCGGTGAACCTTGCTGAGTACTGAGCTACTGTCATGCTGCCCCGTTGCAGATTTAGTAACTCCTGAATCCGCACCGCACAAAGGGTGGCTGGAACAAACTCCGCCCAGAACAAGCTCTCGAAGTCTTCCCTGAGTAGTGACGCACCGTCATGCACCTGGAGCACCAGGCTCCACCATATTCCTGCTACTGCGTGTAGAAGACTCGCGACAAGGATCACCATAAGGTCGTCTAGTGTCCCTACCAATTTGAAAAATCTTATGATAGCCTCCGGCCAATCCTCAGCTGCCTGTGGGTCCATCTCTCCCTGGAACTTGGGCGCCCTCTGGCACTGGAACTGGTGAACCCACTCAGGTGGCGTGCACTCTCTACAACTAGAGCTAGTGGTATCGGTGGCCTAGCGGGTAGTGGTACTGCTGGTGCCTCTGCTGTGATGGGGCCCTGCATCGAGGCCTCGTCGCTCGATGGGCTACCATCTCGTACGTAACTCGAAACCTTAGCTGGCTGCCTTTATGGGGCCATCCTGAAAAGAAATAGGTGCACCACGGTCAAAACAGTATACTTGGTGAGTTGACACAAAGTAATCACAATGAAAAAATTTTCAAAGGAAACACACACGCAATCAGGGTTTTCGTGCACTGAGTCAGTAATCAGAAGTCAGAGTCCTAGTGTATAGATACGTCAGCCACAAACCATCACCAGTTTCCCTAAACTGATAACAACACCCAAAACACTTAACACTATTACCATTAAAAGAATTAGAGTCTAAGTTCTGTTGTAGAACCGACCACCTCTGATTCCAATTTGTCATGAGCCGTCCTCAGGGCCCGTGCTGTGACTACCGAAAGACCGCCTTCCATAGGCCAGGGGATGATGACTAGCACCAAAGGCGTAAATCCCAAAGTGGGGAAGGCATTGAATTTATAAAAGTAAACAAACACAACCGGGTACACAACAGGATGTAAACACCGAGTAAATATGAATACAAAAGAGTGTGCTGGAAGGTAAATGGGCTAGTATACAAACCCAAATAAACAACAAGTACAACTAAAAAGGGACAAAGAAATGAATGTAAAGACCACCTCCTGGATCGTCCTCTAAGGATTCCAACCAGAAGGGTAGGTACAGATGGCCACCTCAGCACTCACATCTGTTAGTCTCCTCTATGTGCCGAATGGTCGCAAGGTCCACCTCCATGTACCGTCTAGTCCTGGTGCTCCTGGCCTCCGTAAACACTGTCTGTCATCTGCATCCAACACAACGAGGTGTGGGAATATCCAGTGTAGGGGCGAGTATAGCGATACTCATAAGGGAAACCAGGACCCACAAGGCCTCACAATATTTAATAAGGATAAAAAGAAGGAGAAAGATACAATCATAAAGTATCAACCAACCCTAATTAGGTATTCGCCCATACATATACCTAAGTTACCAATCTCAGTCCAGCTCCAACTCTCGAGCCCAAGCACAAACCAATTCCACAAAGAATGTAAAGTCAATCACCATGATGATAATGGTTGAAATACATGACTCATATCACATAGGTATGACAAAATAGTAGAGAGATATATATGATCAGATGTAGCTAGTGGATCATCTAAGCTGGTGGACCCACACAGGATACATGACCAACTAAGCTATCAGACCCACATAGGATACAAGACCAGCTATCTCGTCTAAGCTGTGAGACCCACATAGGATACATGACAAGCTATAGTTTATCTGAGTTGTCGGACCCACAACGGATACAGGACCAGTTATTCTGTCAGACCCACACAGGATACAGGAAAATAGGTCAGAATTATCAAACCCACATAGGATTCTGGCATAGTAGTCCTTGTCGTCGAACCCACGAATGATTCCAGTACAGTAGTCATCACTGTCGAACCCACGGAGGATTCCATCATCTCAGTCGTAGCCATCTCTAAGGTTCCTGCACATAGCATGCTCGATTCCGGGAGGGTCTTCACCTCGATCCAAGTATAGATACATCAACGGAGTCCTGAGTTGATGTTTCTTTTAGTTCTGTCTCATCGTACGAAACCCAACCCGACATACGACACTTCAATCAGACGCCTGGTCTGAGAGTTATAAGTGTTTCTCCTCCAAGGGCCCGGTTTGTTTCGGGATTGAACCAACCCGGCCGTACCCAATCATTTCCAAAGGTTTGAGTGTGATATAACTAAATGACCTTCTCTATCCAAGGAATCCTAAACAACTAACGATGCTTCGATCAGAGGTCTGTAGCTCAAGTAATGGGTGAAAAACCAAAAGTGGTCCGTAGAGGGGAGTCTGGGTCCGGTCGGACCCGACCCAACCCACCCTGGGTCATCCCGAACCGGGTCGACCTGACCCCGTAGGGCACGGCCCGGCCCTGCGGCTATGGCCCGACCCGCGTGAGGGGGTCCTGGCCCACGCGGTAGGCGACCCAACCCACGCAGGTGGCGGCCCAGCCCGTGCGGCAGGCGGCCCAGCCCGCGCGGCAGGCGGCCCGGCCTGGTAGTCAGCAGCGCCTCGACCTGCTAGCCGAGCACGTTTGCACTAGGAGTGCGGACCAGGGAGGGAACGGCCCCCCGAAACCTCGTAACGGAAGGTCCAGTTGGTGCCGTCCATTCTCCCCGGAACCTGCGGATGCAGGTTTTGCTTCACCGCCGCGACCGTTTCCGCGGTGGCCTTCCACCAGCGGCGCGCCAGGGGCGCCACTACCCATAGGCGGATGACTGGTGCGGGCCGCCGCCTTTGGTCTCCGGTGCCGTCGCGCTCTTCCGCGGGCCACCGGAGCTGTTCCGGTGGTCCGTTTTGCCTCTGGTCTACACCTACAGCCTCCTCGGGACCTGCTCTTCACTACGGCAGCATCAAATCATGGTTTCCATTCTATTCACCCATCGCCCATCAAACCGCGCATCAAGAACGAAATGGATGAGGGTACAGGATTGTTCGTTAGCCCGTGCCCTCCACATTAGAGGCTCAAATATTAATCCAACATATAATCACCAAAGTACATGGGTATATTTCACATGTATAAAATTAATAATCAAAATTCCTCTCTACCTTGATTCAAAGTTCATTCGATGACGACGATGTCGATTCATTGACTTCAGGATGCGTTCGAGGAGGAAGCGTCATTTTTGATGACGTTCTTCGTGGGTGGCATCTTCTTCCTTGACGCGGAGGAAGAGGAAGGAAGAAGACGCGTCGTCTTTCTTCGGTGGAAATGAAATTCTTTGTCGAGAGAATATTGTTCCTCGTGTTCTTTGTTAGAGAGGGTGAGGTCCTCCAAAGCTCTCTTCCTCTCCTTAGTTTCCCCCAACCATGTTTATGCCAACTAAATTAAAAGAATGTAATGTCTTATTTTAATGTTGGAAAAAAGATTCAAAATATTTCAAACAGTCAAATTAATTATGTTATTAATTAATTGAGTTGGAACCTTAATGTGAGAAGGTGGAAGGCTTAAAAAAATTAAAAAGGGAGAGAGATGGCTTCATTAATACAAAGAGGAGTCCAAGACTTACAAAGGGGGATTTAAAGGGAGTTGAGGGGTTTGGTGTTCGTGTGGTCCCCACCACACAATATCCTCCCATGGGAGGTTATGTCGGGTGTGGGCCCCATCCCAACTTCCCTTTGGTAGATTTAACCACCACCTATATAAAAATATGTTAATCATATATTTATTTATTTATATTAGGAAACCCCCTAAAATAACTTCCAACCTGTATAAAATGCAACTGCGGTAGAGGTTTCCTTAAGAGAATACTGGAGCTGTGAGTTAATCAGTCTCCTCATATTTCAATTCTGATCACTGGTTCAAAATATAGAAAAACAATGCACATATGTTTACTAAACATACCCGAAAAAAACATCAGAAAATGATTATGGGCACACCGGGTCTCAGAATCAGGCACCATTAGAAACTGCGGACTTGTAAAATTCCATTGAATTTAAAAAAAATCAATGAAATTTCTAGGTCTTTATAAGGATTATAAATAATAATTATGATTTTAATATGTTCATAAATAATAGATTTATGAACAAACTAAAATATAAGAAAATGACTTACCTATTATCATCCATATTTCCATGTAATAACTGTATAAAAAAATAGTCATTAGAAGTGGTTATTTTTTGAAATTTCTGTGGCTTAAACCACTACAAAATAATATAGAGGCTATTAAAAATATCCATATGTATTTCATAGTTGGTATTCATTTGCTGGATGTTTGTTTAATTTCATAGGAGTTTTGGAATATTTCGTTTTTATAGCATTTAACGGTGTATTGTTCTTTATTTAGAGGTAGTTATTTTCTTAACAAATTACCCAGAGGGAAAATAAATAAAATGAAACTGACTACCACAAACCATATTAGCTATAGTTTGTATTAGGGGATATTAATCATAACTTCCTCTAATCATAATTTTAGTTAATATACATAAGGATAGTTTATAAAATCCACCACTAATTATTACAATCAAATTTTTTAGAATATCTAATAAAAAATATAAATATTAAAAAACCTGATATGAAATAATCTAAAACATAAAGGTTTGATGAAACCACCATACATACATCATACATCCATAGTCATATATACAAACATCCACAGTCAACATAACCTCAATCCACCCATACATCAATAATTCAATAACTCAGTATTCAGTATATACACATAAACTCTGTCCAACAACAACCCATTCCCAATATACTTCCACATCCTGACCTTTACGACATCTTTTTGCCTCCACATCATCTCATTAGATAAAACTAACAACATTATTTCATCAAATATAAAAAAAGAAAATATAAATTAAAAATAAACATAATAAATTAGAATTATAGTAGAACAATTGATGAAATTTTAACATACCATGGAAAATAAGAACTATCAAAATATCCTTATGAAGAATGTCGTGGATCATAACAATCAAAATTGATCATTCTAGTAAAATTGTAAATCAGAATGGCATGCCATCAGTACCAACATTTAAAAATTATATATAAGTACATTTTATTATTATTTTTGGGTAATATAATATAGTGGGACTGGTTTTGGACCTCCAACATATGATTTTAAAGGCTTTTGTACCTTTAATAATTGTTTACAAGGTCATTCCGACCACACCACACGTAGATTCATGTTTTGTCTATGAACACACATCAAAAGTAACTTAGTGGATGTTTTCCCAAGATTTCATCCCAATATGAATTTTTTTCTATGGTTTTGATTATTCAATGACTGTTTTAGTGTTTTAAAACACTAAAAATACATTTATGATCATCCCTAGAAAATTTTAACTTAGAATGGAATGTATTTGATTCTTACATTTCACAACTAAATCTATGGTAAATTCCCTATGATTTCAGGGAAATTTGAATTCAATAGCATGGTTTTATTCCATTGACAAATGGTGTTAAAGGTTTTTGTAATGTTAATAATTGTTTTCCTAGTCATTCCAACCACATCACATGTTGTATTAATGTGTGGCCCATGTGTACATGTCAAAAAAACTAAAGAGTGGATGTTCGATGACTTCATGTGAATATGAGATCATTTTCTATGGTTTTGATCACCCCACTCACGTTTTAGGGCCTTAAAACACTAAAAAACTGTTTATGAATATATTGAAAAAATAACATAGAAAGACATTTCGTCAGTTACAACATTTCCAAAATAAATATATGACCATTTTACTTTGATTTCAATATAATCCAACACTATAAGCCTAGTATTGTCCCCCGACACATGTTTTTAAAGGATTTTGTACCTTTAAAAAGTGTTTATCGAGTTGGTATGACTACACTACATGTCTAATTAACATATTGTATGCGTGTAAAAATAAAAAATAATTCATCAATGGTTGTCTGATGCCTCCATGCAAATCAAAGGTCATTTTATATGGTTTTGATCATTCAACATACTTTTTTTGTGTTTTAAAATATAAAAAATATGTTTACAACTATCTCATGAAAATAGCAACACATAAAGACATGACTTTAGTTCTAACATTTAAAAAATCAATCTATGGAAATTTTCCTCTGATTTTAGGAACTCTGACATTGTTGTGCTCATTTGGACCCCCCAAAAGCAGTTTTTAAATGCTTTTGTACTTTATGAAGTGATTACTAAGTCATTCTAACCACACCATACATTAGATTGATGTGTTGTCTTTAAATGAACATCACAAATAACCCAAATATGTTTTACCATGATTCTATGTCAATATGATTTTTTTTAATATGGTTTTGGCAATTCCACACATGTTTTAGTGTTTTAGAACACAAAAAGTCCTTTAGGATCATTATAGGAAAACCATAACCCAGAATTATGTAATTTTGCTTCCTACATTTCAAAATTTAATCTACGGACATTTTCCTTTCATTTTAGGGAAATTCAAAATCATTTTCCTAGTTTTACCGCCCAATACATGTTTTTAGAGGCTCTTGTTCCTTTAAGAAGTGTTTATCATGTCATTCTGACCACACCACAAGTTAGATTAATGTGTTTTCTATACATACACATCACAAATTACTCATTGGTGGGTTTCCCATGATTCAACATCAATCTAAGGTCATTTTCAATGGTTTTGGTCATTCCATGCACGTTTTAGTGTTTCAAAACACTAAATATGATTTCATGAACCTCATACAAAAACTGAATATCAAAATCAAATTTCGTCAGTTCCTACATTTCAAAATTAAATTTGTGGTCATTTTACTTAAATTTTATTGAAATACAACATTGTTTTTCCTATTTTTACCCCACACATATTATTAATGTCTTTTTTACCTTTAAGAAGTCTTTAGGGAGTCATTCAAACCACACTCCATTTTGTATTGACATTTTTTCTATGTGTACATGTCAAAAAATAACTCATAATTGGTTTCACTAGGAATCAACGTCAATATGAGGTCATTTTCAGTGATTTTGATCACTCCATGAATGATTTGGTGTTTTAAAACACTAAAAATGTTATAACGACCATCCCGGGTAAGCTGTTACTTAGAATGACATGTCATTTGTAACTATATTTAAAATATCAATCAACAAAAAATTTATATGATTTTTGGTCAATATAATGATATTGTTCTAGTTTTGACCCCACAACATATGTTTTTAATGGCTTTTGTACCTTTAAGAAGTGTTTATTGAGTCATTCTAACCAGACCTGATGCAATATTGACATGTTTTCTTAACATACACATAAAAAACTACTCATTAGTGGTTTTACCAATATTACTCATCAACATGAGTTTTTTTCTATGGTTAAGACCATTTGATGCATGTTTTAGTGTTTTAAAACTCTAAAAATGTGTTTATGGACATTGTAACGTCCCGGTTCCAGAAGCCACCTAGAGGCACCCTATACCCAGTTGGTCACATGGCCTCAAGTGCATTTCCCCAAATTCCAGAGGCTGTCGACTAACAGTGAGGGCATTGGGTGTGATAGTGGGGAAACTATGCCCTCATTGACAGAGTACACAGCGGAAGAAAAACATTTAGACCACAGTAGAAACTGTATCCATCCATACAAGAGTAAATGATAAATAGTGGAAGACTAACGGTAAACAACTAGACCACACACACATGTATATAAAATTATACACGATACAAATGTCTAGGAAATCTTCCAAACAAGTCACAATGCTGAATATAACATTAAAACAATGTGAGAAAGAAAATTGGTAAACTCCTCAGCATCGCAAGCCATAGCTTGGTCCCATTCTCTCCAACTCCTTAGCAAGTCAAGTACCTGAAGTAGAAGGGTGCTTTCCCTTATCTATAACTGCAACAATATAGTCTGTTTGGGCCCAAAAACATGACTCATACTGGGTTTGAGACAAGGAACCAGTAGGCAACCACCAAAAGATCTGTGCCCAATAGTCAGTGAATACATGGCTATAAAAATAAAGGAAGAAGTATATAGGAAAACACAAAGCAGCTACAATCCACAGTCTATCATATAATGTAAAAAATTAACAACCAATCTACAAGAAGAACAACAGGTAACCCCCTAGGTATTTCTCACTGCCTAACTCTTATGGATCCACCTACAAGTACTAGCAACCCTCTGTGAGGCACACACAGTCTTGCCTCTCTGGTTTAGCTAAAGAATAGAATCTCTGAGGAAGCACTCACTGTCAATTCCCCCTATAGTCTCGTATCCTACTAAAGGCTCTCTGGGGACGCACTCAAAGTTTCATTCCCCCTGTGGCCCACATCGAGGAACTATAGACTCTCTGAGGAAGCACTCAATGTCAATTCCCGATGTGGTCTCGCATCATAAATTAAATACACTCTGGAGAAGCCCTTACGTATATTCTCCCTATGGTCCACTACACTAGGTTCTCTCAGCCCTGTGTAAAAAAAAACATGAATAGTGCGCATATCGTCCCAAGTAACCTCAATAACTACTTGGATATCATTCTAAGGAACAAAATCAGAACAGTACAATAGTTCCACTATCCTAAAACTAGGCATGGAAAGTGGAAAAACGCCTGATAAGCAAAATATTCATGGAAAAACATCTAGAGAACAATACAATTTACCCTATTCACAAGCAATGACCTCTACACAGGAATATAAGAAAAGAAGGAAAACAACAAGTCAAAATAGAAAACACGCAATACCCCGTTCAAGGGTATTGGTTGAATTTTCACAAAATACTCAAATACTTTCTACAGAAAGGCACAAACCACCTACCTCGATCCTATTAGATTGATATAATTGAACCATGATGATTGATTCTCCTTAGAATGTCGAATATCTGAGAAAACGTCCAAAACGCTCATCCCACGATATCTTGAGATAGAGGATAAATAGGAAAACAAGGCTCTAGGAGAAGGAATTACTCACCGCTGCGGTTCCAACGCAATCACCTGCAGTCGATTCAGAGAATAGACAGAGGCCATGAGCTTGGAGATGATCCATGACCGTATGACTTCTCTAGAAAGAACAAAACCTAGATGAAAGGTGTTCTGTCCGTCAGTCGCGATCCTGATGCATTTAATGAAAAAAATAAGAAAATAAACGACGTGTATATCTTGAGTACATGGAGTGTACTACATTTTTTCATACTCTGCTTTAAGAGTCCTCCGCATCACCCATACTCACCTTGTGTTTGTTCCGGACACGGCCACCACACGACCTGGTGCGACAAGGTAGTACACGACCTGAACTCATAAAGTACACGATGTGTACTTGATAATTTTCCAAAAACTCCTCTTTTCTCAAAAACTCCAGAAAAGGAAAGAAATACCTGAAAATGAAGATCCAGGTTCTTAAAAACTTCCCCCATTAATGAAATTCGTTCCTAAATTTCCCTAGCGAGGCGTAGAAAAAGAAACCCCTAATAGCTCCGGCCACTGCGATCGTACATCAGCCTCCCTTTCCCAGGTGTCGTTTTGTACTCGACTGTTCTGCCATAGAACCCGTACTAGAGGAAGAGACCTCCCACATAGAACCTTCATACTGTAATCGACAATCCGGATAGGATTCTCCTCAAACGATGCATCCACTTCGATCTCAACCTCCTCGGGTTGAAATATATGAGATGGGTCTGAAAAGTAACGTCGGAGATAAGAGACGTGGAAGACGTCGTGAAAGGCTCAGTACCTCTGAGGTAACTGCAACCGATAGGCAACCGGCCCAACCCTATCCAATACCTCAAACGGCCTGACGTACTGCGCTGAAAGCTTACCCTGTCTCAGAATCCTCTTGTGTCCTAACCTCGGTGCGACATGCTGGAAAACCTTATCCCTGACCTCAAACTCCAGAGGTCATCTCCACTGATCAAAAAAAGACTCCTGTCGAGACTGTGCTGTAGCCATCCTTTTTCGAATCAACTCTATCTATTCTGAGGTCTCCTGAACAAGACGAGGTCTCAAAAAAGCTGCCTCTCCTGCCTCCATCCTGCATAAAGGTGATTGGCATGGCCTGCCGTACAAAGCCTCGTAAGGTGCTATCTGAATAGTCGGTTGAAAACTGTTGTTGTAGACGAACTCCAACAGAGGGATATGATTCTCCCAAGAACTACCAAAGATTAGAATGCATGATCGAAGCATATACTCAAGCACATGGATCGTACACTCAGACATGCCATCTGTCTGGGGATGGTATGTTGTACTCAGAAGTACTTGTGTACCCAAAGCCCTTTGAATCCCCTTCCAGAACAGTGAAGTAAAGCGCACATACCTTTCTGAAATAATGGAGTGTGGAACCCCATGCAGACGTACAATCTCTTGGATGTAGAGTCATCCCATTTCATCAACAATGAATGTCTCATTGATTGGTAAGAAGTTATCAACCTTCATAAGCCTGTCGACGACAACCCAAACAACATCATTCCCTCGAGGCGACCTCGGCAATCCGGTCACGAATTCCATTGTGACATCGTTCCACTTCCACTCCGGAATGGGTAACTACTGTAAAAGGCCTGCTGGTCGCTAATGCTCTACCTTCACCTACTGTCAAGTAGAACACGTCAAGATGAAACCAGAATCATCTCTCTTCATACATGGCCACCAGTACTGGAGATGAAGATCCCGATACATCTTGGTGATGCCAGGATGAACTTCCCAAACCGAGGAATGAAAATCCCACATTAGCTCCTCGTGTATGTCTTCTGGGACCCATACACGTCCCTGGAAACGCAAGATTTCATCCTTGCCCACTTTCCATACAGGAAGAGGATCCCCCCCTAACACACTCTCCCACATGACTAATCCTTCCGAGTCTGATAGCTGCCTCATCCATACCTGATCAAGAAGTGTAGAGGTAACAGCTAAATAAGATAGGTAAGTCTGTCCCTGTCTGTCGTGCACCTCCAGATGCATCTCAGAGAATAGAGCCATAAGCTTCCACTCACTTCTGGCCTCTTGAACTACCTGAATCTGAGTTCTCATGATCAACGCATCTGCCACTATGTTTCTCTTTCTAGACATATAGGAAAGATCGAAATCAAAAGACTGAAGATAGTCGACCCACCTGCACTGTCTCAGATTTATATCACTCTGAGTGAAGATGTACTTGAGACTCTTGTGGCCGGTGAAAACCACAATGTGATCTCCTAGAAGGTAATGTATCCAACAGTGCAAGGCATGAACCACAGCCGTCAACTCCAGATCGTGTGTTGGGTAGTTCCTCTCATGTGGCCTCAACTGCCGAGACCTGTACGCAAAAACTCCGTCTCCCTTATTAAGCACATCGCCCAGTCTGATACCTGAAGCATCAAAAAAAAGTATATCTCTTTTCTGGCTCTAGAAAGATGGGTATCACTGCTGACGTCAACCTTCCCTTCATCTCCTGAAAGGTTGACTCATAAGAATCTGACCATAAGAACTTCACCCCCTTATTAGTCAAACCTTTCAAAGGTGCTTCTAGGCGAGAAAAGTACTAAATAAACTGTCGGTAGTACCCAAACAACCCTTGGAATCTTCGTACCTCAAAAACGTTCTTCCAAAGATCCCAGAAAACTACAACACTCACTTTCTCTAGGTCCACAGATACTATTGACTCTGAGATGACATGACACATGAAGTGAATCTGATCCATCCAAAATTGGAACTTCGAGAGTTTATCATAAAGATGATGCTCTCTCAGTGAACTCAGAATGATATCAAGATGAGTAGAATGGTCATGTCGAGTGTGAGAGTACACCAAGATATTTTCCACGAAGACCATGACGAAAAAGTCCAAGTAAGTATGGAACACATGGTTTATCAGTTCCATGAAAACTTCCCGCGCATTCGTGAGACCGAACGACATAACCGTATACTCGTAGAGACCATACCTACTTCTAAAGGCTATCAGAGGTATATCTGTTGGTCTAATGTGCAACTGATGATAACCAGACCTCAAATCGTTCTTTGAGAACACTCGGTCTCCTCAAAGCTGATTGAAGATATCATCAATCCTCAGCAAGGGGTATCGGTTTTTGACAGTCAACTAGTTCATCTTTAGATAATCCACACAGAGCCTAAGTTTCCTGTCTTCCTTCTTCTCAAATAGGATAGCCGAACCCCAAGGAGAAGTACTAGGTCAGATGAAAACCTTT
The DNA here is from genome assembly GCA_963277665.1 of Viscum album. Taxonomy (NCBI): domain Eukaryota; kingdom Viridiplantae; phylum Streptophyta; class Magnoliopsida; order Santalales; family Viscaceae; genus Viscum; species Viscum album. The sequence goes on along the minus strand of OY728156.1, from coordinate 1,625,398,683 downwards.
TCCTGTAGCTCCTCCAATAGCTTCTTGAGCTCCTGCAACTCAGGTGTATCCATCCTATAAGGAGTAATGGACACTGGTGCCGCTCTTGGCACGAGATCAATAGATAATTCTACCTCATGCTCCAGAGGAAAACCTGAAAAGTCTTCTGGAAAGACATCCCTGAAACGATCCACCACAGGAGGAATGTCTAACTGTGAAGTCCCCTGGTCATCTAGATAAAGACTAGCAATCTGGACCATCACCCTTCCTAACCCATGATGCTAGAGTCCTGCTCGACTCGCCTGAACATCCCATTCGCCTCTATGAAGAAAAGATTCACCCTCTCGTGAAATGAAACTCACCCTGCGGCGATAACAGTCGATGAATTCCTGGAAGGGAACCAACCAGTCCTTCTCGAGAATGACATCATAGCCTGTCATCTCTAGGACATAGAGATCCCATAAGAAATGATGCCCTGAAACCTCGAGAGGGTACTATCTACACTGACGTACACTGGATGTTCTCTCCCCCAAAGGTGCGTCTAGTGTCAACAAGTCGGCTGAAGAAAAGATACAGAGGCCAAGGCTCTTCACAACAGCAATAGAGATAAAGCTATGTGTAGCAGTAGTATCAAAAAAGGGTAAAGATAAAACTGAAGTTTCTAAAATAGTACCTCGAACTGTAGAAGGTCCGAGATCCTGCTTCTAATAGGTCTGCTCCACCGCAAATGCATGGCCTACCACGCGGCCCTGTGACCCTACCTGACCACTCTGAGCTGATCCTCCTCGCTAGTGCTGAAGGACTGGTGACTGACTACCATGGCCTCGACCTCCACCTCAGCCTGAATGGTTGGATGAACTCCAGTTCCCCATCTGTTGTGAAACTGGTGGTGCTTCTCCTGAATGAGGAGTCATGGAAGAACCCCCATCACCAGCTAATGGTGAGAAAACCTAGAAAAACACTGAAGGTGACCCATCTTGCCGCAATATCGACACTCCATAGGGTCTATCTGGCAATGTGTAATCATGTGCCCTGTCCTACCACCCTAGTAGCATACTACCTGGCTACCTGAAGATGTATCTTGCCTCCTCGGATCCCCGCGTGTAGACTCCCTACGGTGATTCCTAAGGTCAACTGGAGGAACACTATCTCTGGAAGCAGAACTGCCCTGGATCACAGCTTTGAAGACTCTCATATTATGCCTCGCAATCAGTACATGGTTGATGATGGAAGTGATGGAAGTCAACTGGAAGAGATTCACCTGCGAGCGGATCTCCCTCCAGAGACCATCCTTAAACATCCTTTCTAAGAACACCACATCTCTACCCTGGAGGGGTGTGAAACGCTGCAGCTCGGTGAAACGAGAGGAATACTCCATAACAGATAGAGTATCCTGATATAGACTCATGAACTTATTGTCTCGATCGGCCCTCAGGGTCTCCGGGTAGAAGTAGTCGTACAAAACGTGCTAGAACTCCTCCCAAGACATAACCTGCTGATGACCCGCCTGTGAGATCACATCCCACCACCTCTTGGGGGAGTCTCATAGCATATAGGTAGAGAGCTTGGACCACCTCTCTGGAGGCGTTTCCAGATGCTCAAAGATAGTCATCATGGATTCCATCCATGAATCTGTAACCTATGGTCCTCCTTCCCCCGAGAAAGTTTGAGGATGATGCTGCTGGAAAACCCACGTTAAGTCTGCCATAGTCATGGCAGGAGGCAGTGATCCCTGAATGGTCTGCATCATCCTCATAAAGGCTTCCCTAAACAACACATCAACGCCTGCAATGGGTATAACTGCTGGTGCCAAGGCTGCCACTGTAGGAGGATCTGCAGGAGGTCCCTGATCGACCATATTTGGTGTCTGATCACCGTCTGGAAACTGACGTACAACCCGAGGATGTCTCGGTGGCATATCTCTGAAAGATCAAAAGAACAACAAAGATCATGATTAACAAGGACTGAGAACTCAAGAGTAAAAAATAGGAACAAGAGAGAAAAGCGTTCAAGTTTACAAAACATGACTACACGGCGTGTATAAAACTACACGGTGTGTCTTCCTAATCCACTTACTTGGGTGTGTACCCCTGTCCTACTGGTCGTGTAACACCCCAAACTACACGGCGTGTTGTCCCAACGCACGACGTGTACTTGAATTCTATTCCCCTACCAGAGTCTCTTTACACGGCTAACCCACACGGTCCGTCTTAACCCTAGACTACACGACATGTTCCCTAGAGACACGGCGTGTACGAGACAATGTTTCGGAGACCTGTGTTGTTAGTTACATGGCCTTCTACACGGCTGAACCTTACATGGCATGTTCCGAACAAACACGGAGTGTATAGAAGAAGATAACACCGACCCGTGTAGTTAGTTACACGGCCAGGTACCTTGAATAAGACTACACGGAGTGTTCGTACAAAACACGGCGTGTTCTACTCGAGCTTCCCCGACCCGTGTTGTTAGTGACACGACTAGGTACACGACTCTAAACAACCCAGTGTGAACCTACCATACACGAAATGTTCCTAAAGACATTTCTACAACATCGTGTTCCTACACACAGTCAGTGACACGGTCTGAAACTACACGTCATGTAGTCAAAAAGTGCATGCCGTGTATTCTGGGTTTTTCCATGCAGTAGCTCAGAAACTGCACCGATGCCCAGAAAACACAAAAAACAAGGAAATTAGATGCCAAATCACGATCTTTGAGAGCCCATACTCCCCACGAATCAAAACATGGCATCCAATATAGTCATATATAAGGAAAAACTAGTCAATGATTCACCAATTACTAATTCAAGAGGGCCCATAACATCTCAAGAACCAAAATTTGGCATTCATTTAAGTAAAGTACAAAACAAAAAATTTCCCTATCAAAATAGAAGGGATTATATCAAAGAATCTATCACAACAGCATGCATAATCTACACAAAGTCTATCACAACAACATGAAATCGCTAATGCACCCTAGAGGGAATGACAAGAATGCATGGCATGTGATTTCTAATAAGTGCCTATATGATGCATGAGATGGCATCCCTCATCTCATCGGTTTATGACAGAAAATGAAACCGCAATAGAAACAAAAATAACAACACAAGGCATTTGAATCACTCTAGGTGAAATCATATCAACTGTAAATTTCAAAACCCAGAAAACTGCAATTAACGAGGTAGTATGGGTTTTCCCTATACACGGGTTAGCTACTTTCGAGCACAACTTAATACCATGTACCATATCCATAATATCCCCAGATAAAGGCTCCAAATAGTAAATCAAGAGAAAAGAACTCCTCCGATACAACTTTGTAACGTCCCGGTTCCGGAAGCCACCCAGAGGCGCCTCGTACCCGGTTGGTCACATGGCCTCAAGTACATTTCCCCAAACACCAGAGGCTGCCGACTAGCAGCGAGGGACTTGGGTGTGATAGTGGGGAAACTATTCCATCATTGGAAGAGTACACAACAGAAGAAAAACATTAAGACAACATAAGAACCCATAACCATCCATACAAGAGTAAATGATAAATAGCGGAAGACTAACAGTAAACAACTAGAGCACAAACACATGTATATAAAATGATGCATGATACATATGTCTAGGAAAGCAGCCAAACAAGTCACAATGATGAATATAATACTAAACCAAAGTGTGAAAGAAAACAGGTAAACTCCTTAGCATCACAAGACATTGCTTGGTCCCATGCTCTCCAGCTCCTCAGCAAGTCAAGTACCTGAAGTAGAAGGGAACTTTACCTTATCTATACATTGAACAATATAGTCTGTTTGGTTCCCAAATCATAACCCAAACCGGGTGTAAGACAAGGTCCTAGTAGGAAACCACCCAAAGATCTATGCCTAATAGTCAGTGAATACATGGCAGTAAAAATACAGGAAGTAGTAAATAGGAAAACACCCACCAGCTACAATCCACATTCTAGCATATAAAGTACACAAGTAACATCCAATCAACAAGAAGAACAACAGGTAACCCCCTTGGTATTTCTCACACCCTAAATCTTATGGTTCAACCTACAAGTACTAGAAACCCACTGGGAGGCACACACAGTCTCACCCCTCTGGTTCAGCCAAAGATTAGACTCTCTGAGGAAGCATTCATCGTCAATTCCCCCTATAGTCTCGTATCATACTAAAGGCTCTCTGGGGAAGCACTCAACGTATCATTTCCCCTGTGGCCCACATTGAGGAACTATAGACTCTGTGAGGAATCACTCCACATCAATTCCCCCTGTGGTCTCACATTGTAAATTAAAGACACTATAGAGAACCCCTTACGCCCATTCTCCCTATGGTCCACAACACATGGTTCTATTAGCCCTGTGTAAAACAAACATGCATAGTACGCGTATCGTCCCAAGTAACCTTAAGAACTACTCATCTTTCATTCTAAGGAACAACAGCATTACAGTACAACAGTTCCACTATCCTACAGCTAGGCATGGCAACTGGCAAAACGCCTGATAAGAAAAACATGCATGGAAAAACATCCAGAGCACAATACAATTTACCCTATTCACATGAAATGACATATACACATGCATATTAGCAAAACATGAAAACAACAAGAATAGAAAACACGCAATACCCCGTTCATGGGTATTTGAGGAATTTTCACAAAATACTCAATGACATTCTACAGAAATTCACAAACCACCTACCTCGATCCTAGGAGAATGATATACTTGAACCATGATGATTGATTCTCCTTAGAACATCTAAGATATGAGAAAACGTCCAAAACTCTCAACCCATGATATCCTGAGAAAGAGGATAAATTGGAAAACAAGGCTCTAGGAGAAGGAGGAACTCACAGCCGTGGTTCCAACGCAATCAACAGCGGTCGATTCGGAAAACAGATGGAGGCACGGGATCTCAGAGAAGATTCACGGCCATACGACTTCTCTTGAACAAACAAAACCTAGACTAAAGGTGTCCTATCTGTCAAGCACGACCCCAGTGCGTTTAATGAAAAAAAGAAAATACACGGCGTGTACTTCTTGAGTACATGGCGTGTACTCCATTTTTCCGTACTTCGCTTGAAGGAGCCTCCACAACACCCCTAAACACCGTGTGTGTGGCCTGGACATGGCCAACACACGGCCTGGTGCAGCAAGTTAGTACACGGGGTGTACTCATAAAGTACATGGCGTGTACTTCAAAATTTTCCAGAAACTCCTCTTTTCTCAAAAACTCCAGAAAAAGGAATGACATACCTGAAAACAAAGATCCGGGTTATTACAGAAATCCCTGGAAAACAGTACCTCATAATGATGTGATTTCAGTTACTTCATTTCACAATTAAATATATAGTAAATTTTAAATTCATTGAATTCACTCTGATTTCATTTTCCATGTTTTTACTCCCAACAATTTTTAATGACTTTTTGACATTTAATAAGTGATTACAGAGTTATTCTGACCACACCAAATGTCGTATTGATGTGTTGTCTGCACATAAACATCAAGAATAACTAATTAGTGTTTTTTCAATTATTAAAAATCAATTTTATGTAGTTTTCTATGGTTTTTACATTTTCACACATGTTTTATTGTTTTAAATCCCTAAAAACATGATTATAACCATCTCGCAAAAACCGTAACTCGGAATGACATGCCATCAATTAAAATATTTCAAAATTAAATATATGATTAGTTTCATTTTATTTCAAAGAAATATGACATTTATTTCCTAGTTTTGACCACTAAAAAATAATTTAAGAAGTGTTGATCGATTCAATACCACGAAAAAAACTATGATTATTTTCGAACACAGACATAAAGATCTATAATTAATTTTTTCCTTGTATGGTTCAACAACATGTCAATACAAAAAAATATGTGGTCGATATGACTATAAATGTGTTTTATATATAGAAAAGTGTTATTTTATATTTCTTTATGGATGTTTTACATTTTATATGATTTTTTAATGATCTATGGGATTTCGAAATTACCCCATTGAGATGAGATATAAATATCTAAATTTCATTAGGGATTATGTTGGTCATACTATAAAAAAATAATTTTCCATTTCTGACTTTTAGTGATCATGTGTCAACCTATAAGTGTCTTGTTCTTTCCCCTTTTATTTCAATATTTTAATTTCCCTTTGTGACTCTTAATAAAAGGCACTACTCGACCCCCAATGGTTGTAGCAATAATGGATGATGATGCCTTACCAATGATTGCTGATAGAGCATGCCAAGAACCCATCCCCTATACACATCTAAGATTCTCCTTCCCAAAAACAATTCCAAAATTATAATTCTTGAAAACTGATGATTATTGTAAAGGGTTCGCATCCTTGACATCATGAATTTTAACCTGTTAAGATAAAAATATTAACAATAATTTTTTAAAATATTTTAATTGCATAATATCATCTAATTAATAAATTTTTATTTTCTATTTATTTTTTTTAATTGTTATTGAAAAATAATAATGAAAAATATATTATAGAAACATACAATATTAAACCCAAGTAACTAGGGTCGGCTAGATGTATGAAATGACACCATATTGGAATCATTTGATCCATATAGCTCACCACCATTAATTGGTTTAAAGGATTGTTAGTTATTATAATATATCCTTCATAATTTGTTATTTATAGTAATGAAATAATAAGAAATGGTAATGAGAAATACTTACCCATTCATCATTGGTAGGTTTATTTATGAAATTTCCATCAAGTTTCAATGAACTGTAAACCAAATTAATGTTTAGCCAACAGAGTGACCTAATTCATTATAATTTATAAAATGTAAAACATGTTATAAAAAACCATTAATTATAAATATATGATAAAATAATAATGAATTAAATACCAACCAAAATTGTTCTTTTTTCTCAAAAAACTTCGAGACCCAATGATGCGAGGAATAAAATTATTCTCATGAATCATAGTATTTTTTAGATAATTTCTAAAAAAAATAGAAACATTAATAAAAATGAAAATTATATTGTTCCTATTTTGTTAAGATACTAAAAATCATTCAATTACCTCAGGAGATGTATCTTTTTTAATATTGAAAAAGTTCTTTCATTGTTCACGAGAAATGCCTTCAATCCCTTTATCATACACCAATCATAAACTCAGAGAGGCATCATTAAAATCATTCCATAATCTCCATTTAAAATATATCTATTTCTTTCCCAAATCATTCAATTTCAATGGGAATGAAAAAGATTCATGGAAATAAAAATGGAAAAAAATTGAAATAAGAAACATAACACTTTATAAGTATATCAGAATATTTTACTTGTTCCTTTTAAATTAGTTATCAAGGAATATTAAATTAATATCACCTTTTATTTTGTCTCAAATAACTCATTTGAATAAGCTATAGAAATATGTATTTAATCATTATAATTAATGGGAAAGCTTGTCGTATCGCAAGCAAGCTGCCCAATAATTTTCCCATAGATTCCAGTAGTGCCACTAGAAATCATCCCAAACTCGTAAAATGGTATGATAATCTTGAAGTACATTATTTACTATATAGATTACATTTTAATATTTGTATACCTTTTGTAGTTTCATTTATTTTTTTGAAAAATGAATTAAATAGTTAATAAAATATATAGTTTTTTTTGAAAAAATATAAACATACCAGTAATGGTAACTTCCCAATATCCCCTAGATAGAGGGTTGACCAACACCCCCATTTCTAGAGGTGAATTAGGGAGTTGGATACCAATTAAATATTGGGAAATGGATAGATCACTATTATTCATGTGTACAATATAATCACTAGGTTCTATAGAAGATGAAGATAGTGTTGGAGTGCTTTGAGATGCTGATCATATAGGATCTTGAATTGGTTTTATTTCCAATATTCCTGGAATTCAAATGGCTAAGGTATATTAAATGTATAAAAATAATAAACTAAAATATTTCTATAAAATAAAATAAATATAAGAACAATGTATATATGTATTAAAGAATTATCAATGATAAATTGTAATATATTTTCATTACCAATTTATACATTCAATTATCTGTATCTTCATTATCTACACTACAGTCAACCTCCTTTGTGATGAGTGATTCATTTTCACCATCTATTGAATGTTATACTTTTTTGATATAGTGAGGAATAAACTATTAAATGTTTTTTGGTTGACTAGGCTCACTATCATAAATAAAAAATTGATCTTCATCAGAGATATCATATAAGTCTCTTTGAGTTATGTCTATAAAACACACCAAACATCTTGTATTTCATTATCCTCATAATAAACCATTTCTCATGTGAAGCCAAGATAAATTAATCAATATCAATACACTAAATATTATGGTTCAAGAGAGAGAATTAAACATATGTAAAATGTAACAAATATTTCATTATACCCCTATCAATGTTGACCAACTTGAATTTGAATAATACAACTAAAAAATGAACATGATAATGTAATTCAATTATATCATCCATCTTACCATAGATTCCCACCTATTCAAGTTTAAATACTCTACTATTTTTAGTTTTCAAGTCTTCTTCATAATAAATTGATTAAAACATGAAGCCAATAATATTGTAGGCATATGATCTCTTAGCCCACCTTAGAGGTCCTCGGGCCAAAAACATCAAATCAATTGATATTTCTGCTCAATTATCAACATTCATTATCTAGTAGAAAATATATATGGTGTTACTTTGAACATATACAAAATAACTACACATTAATAATATGAATATGAGTATATACTTCCATGATGGGAGAACCATTCGATAATCTCATTATTAAAAACATTGGTTACCTCCAACACATTTAGAACTCTACCCCTTAGTTTCGTCTTTGTTTTCAGTTTAAATATTTCAACAAATGGATATTCAATAATACTATTTAATATCAAATATCAAAATCATTATAGAAACACCAATTCAACCAGTGTAAAATTATACCACTTTCCAATTGGTTATCCAATAGTTGGAAATACTGATGAGTGGTTTTCAGAATGAGAATTAGTGGAGATTTCATCAACACATCCTGTATGAGTGAATCTTGTCTCAAGACCATTAATGTTCATAGAACAGAAGGTTAATCATTATTCAGTTATGTAACCTTTAGTAATATAGCCTTATGTTTGAGAATTATTTCTCACAAATGATTTCAAATGACCTAAGTACCTGATGAATAAATAATAATATTAAAAAAAATTACATAATTACTTGATAAAATACAATTTACCAATGAATAATTAAAATAATATCAAGATAAATATCAATTGGATACATCCTTTGAAAGTGTAATAGTCCACTGTGTTTAGTATGTTCAACCAAATGAATAGTCTAGTGAATTGTGACTATGAATAATGAAGGGGGAATTAACACCTCAAAATGAAATTGTCAAAAAATTATTTCTTGAAAATTTATAGGGATTATTTTGATTTATATTTCCCCCCCAATATCTCTCTAAAAAGGTAGAAAACTCAATAAGAACCACATTTACTTTTCTAGGTAACATATTATGCAATGGCAATGGAAACAACTGCTCCATTAAAATATGTGAGTCATAAATTTTCTGTCCATTTAACTTTGTATGTTTTATGTGAACACACCTTGTTATGTTACTTGAATATCCATATGGAAATTTTAAATTCTTTAAATTTTGAAGTGATATGTCTTTCAGCTGATTTTTCATTTTAAATGTATCCAAAGTAAACTTTTCGTTCTTATTTTCCCACAAACTATGACTTATATTCATTAAATCTAAATCCTTACGAACATCAAGGTGATCCTTTGATTTACCCAACTCATTAAGCAATGTAAAAATTAGATTGACATATATGTTCATATTAGTATGCTTTACATCAAGATTATTACGTATCAAATAAAACCCCAAATAAGTATGTTTAAAAAATATAATCTTTTTATTCTCTTGTTGTGTTATATCTACTTCAGATACTATAACTCATACCATTTTCCAACTTCTTTAAACTGATTACATTTTCGAAATTCTTCAATGAAATTCATTAATTGTACCATGATTTAGGAACCAAATAACATGTTCAGGGACTTTATCATTTTAATAAGTCCATAAAATTCTATCTTGTTAAACTTTAATTTATGAGAAGCATAAAATTATATTTAATGACACATAAAACACCATTTAATGAAATGAGGTAATCACTAAGGATCAAAATCAAAATTAAAAACAAGAAAATCCAAACCAGTATGAGTGTTCCAACCAGATAAATTTCCCATTCCAATAACTTTTGTAATTATGCACATTAAAGTGTCAAGAATTTTTAATAGTTGTCTCAGTGAAGCATTATGTTTTTACACACCACCATCCTACAATTCTAAAAGAAAAATAGTTATAGGTTGAAGGAATACATCAATGTTATTTTCAAGCATTTTCATTCTTGTAATAATCCTCAAAATAATCAAAAAATTCTTCCAAATACAAATCTATTAAGGAATATTATAGGGGATCAAAAAAACTGTAGAAATTCTATAATAAGTTCTTAATGTACAAAAAGGGTTAAATTAATTATTAGCTAATCCCAAACATACATTTCTAAGATCAGATGAAAAATATTGATATAGTGAGTAAATAATATTCCATGATGTTAAAATTTTATATGTCTCATAAATCCATCATTACTATATTGAGAATGCCACTTCATATCATATGTAGTCTTAAAACACATAAATAATATTCTCAATCATTATTTCAAAGGAAATCAACATAATACCATTGTAGGAGTTTTTATCTTCTATTTCTTCATGGGGTTTCACTAATTTGTACTCTCATTATTGTTAATTTACTTTCATATTATTATATGAAAACTTATTAATTATTCTTTATTATATTATTCTCCCCAATAAAACATAAAAATCATTAGGGCATTCATGTATCATTGTACAATCAAGTCTATGTTGGATGATTAATTTCTTTATCTCAAAGAATGATGAAGGGATAATAACATCACTAAATGCACCATGAAACATATCTAATATCATGGAAATTTCATTGTATGTAATTACATATAGACACTTGTCATGATGAAACTTAATTAAAAAAGTCAACTTTTAATAATTGACACACCGTTCATACAGTTCTTGCTACCTGTCTTCAAATAATTCATAAATCTCATTTATTATCCACTGATGTTATGATCAATATCAACCTACTTTGGATCGACTGAACGATCTTTTAATCTATTAAAACCTTATAAATTATATTTTTCATAACACAATACATCATTTAACTAGTTTTGAACTGAATTCTCCTCCTTCAAGTTACATTATTTTTCATTGATAGTATTTTCGATGTTTTAACTTTCTATAAAATTTAATAGACCATGAAAAATTCAATATACATATAGAGTAGGAAACTATTTCAATATAAAATTAACATATAATTTGTTTAAATTAAACCATCTCTTGAATTTACAATTAGGACACAAACATTTTATTCTACTATCCTTTCACTTGTTTCAATTGCATAATCTGAAAACTATTCCTGACCATTGGCATTCTGAGGTGTGTTTAGAGGTATTTGTTTCTATCCATTATCCATAGGTATTGTATTTTACTCTCCCTTTACATTAATATATAAATATATAAATGTTTAATCAAACAAGTAGAATCAAAATTAATCATCACCCAACTTCTTCATGGACACTTTCATAAAAACTATAAAAGAAAATGGAATGGACAAAATAATGAAATTTTTATTACTAATAATGTAATATAAAAACATGAATCAAATAAATTATTTTTTATCAAAAACAGATATTAATAATGATATAATTTATAGGACTAAAAATTTCTTATCATATAAGATTATATTTATGATTAATTGGATAACCACCAACTACTCAGAAACATAGTTTTATTTTTTCATTAAATAAATTTCTACCTCATTATTATCATCTAATAGGGATAACTATAATAATTTGAAAATGAATAATTTTTTATTAGAAAAGAGAAAAAAATACAATGATATACATAACCAATAATTTAATTTCATCCAAGCTGGATAAATAAATAAGTCTGTTAACATCTATATGAAACTTCTATAGATGAATAATGGCACAAATAATTTCATTTCGATGGAATATTTAGACATCATTGATAACTATCATAAATCTAATTTAAAACATTACTTGAATACGTCATATAAATATAAAAACAAACAAATATATATAACAAAAAATTAATCTAACTCATAATAATTTTTTAATAAAATCAAAAATAAATCATCAACATCAAATAAGTAAATAAACATTAAATTAAATAAATATGAAATCATGTAAATTTTATTTAATGAAATACAGTACATGAAATAAAAAATTAATTTCATATTAAAATTGATGATTATTGTATATTAAAAATAAAAAAGTTTAAAATAAATTGTGTTTTAGAATCATATAGCCTTAGGGGGATTCAGGTAACGATGTTCATTGGAAGAGGGGATCGGAGTCACGATTGTAGTTGGCAGGGGGTTGGGGTCATGATGGAAGCTAAAAATAGGGTTAGGTTCATGAAAGAAGATGATAGAGATGGTAAAGGTCATAGTGGTTTCCAAAAAGTGGTCTAGGTCACAAAGTCCGCTGGAAAGGGGATCTGGGTCACCGTAGTAGACGGTAGGGGCGTTTGGTGACGGAGGTCTCTAACAAGGGGCTCAGGGTCAGGGTGGTCATCGGTAGGGGGTCACTACTGATGAGGGGGGGGGGGTAGGTTAGAGGGGATCGTAAGTTTCTACCAAGGATGGGATAGGGAGGTCTTGTGGGGGGGGGGGGGGGTCGACATGAAGGAGGGTAGAAGGTAATCAGAGGGGGGGGGTCGTGGCTCATCACTGATGTGGGGGGGGGGGGGTTGGTGTCACGACCCGCCCTCGGGGTCCGTGCTGTGACTACCCCAAGCCCGCCTTCCATAGGCCAGGGGCTGGCGACTAGCACCAAGGCGTAAATCCCGGTAAAAAGGGAAGGCATTGCCTTTGAAAATAAACAAACACCACAGAGTAAGCAAGCGGAAAGTAAACACTAAACAAAAACAGAGTACAACTGAAAGTGCGGAAAATTAAATGGGCCAGTATACAAACCCAAACTGAAAGTAAAGTACAACTCGAAAGGGAATACAGCAACTGAAAAGTAATAGTCGCTACTCCGAGCTGTCCACTGGGAAATCCCACCTGAAGGGTGGGTACAGATAGCTCCTCTGCTCCACGGGTCCCGCCGTCCGCTCCGTGCACGTCCCGCCCAGTGGTCCACCTCCGGGTACCGTCCCGCTCTGCAAGCCTCAGCTAAGGTCAACGATGTCCGTCGTCTGCAACCAACACAACGTAGTGCGGGCAAAGCCCGTGCAGGGGTGAGTATAAGCTACTCAGTAGGGACCTCGAGACCCCTGAAGGTCTCTCAAATCCACAAAGGATAAACCACGAAGAAAGGTACAATCACGAAGTAACAACCGACACTGCTTAGGTATATGCCCATACATATACCTAAGTCATCAAATTCAAATACGCTCCAACCTCCGAGCCCAAGTACAACTCAGTCCACACAGGAAAGTAAACGTATTCCACACAGGAAAGAAAAACGTAATCCACACAGGATTGCACTACACAATCCACACAGGAAAGCAACAGGATTCAGCTCACACAGGATTTTCATTATCAAAAACGTAACTACTCAAGAGCCCCATCTTTGAAGTGTACAGTGTCCTGTCACGACTCTGAGATACTGCTCACTAACCTAAGACTGCTGAGGTACTCCTCCTGTCGAGTACCGCGGGTCTGCCGCCAACTACCGGGCGCTCCGTCCGCTGAGGGTCTGCTGCCAAATACCGGGCGCTCACCCAAATAGCCTACAGAGGTACTCCTCCAGTCGAGTACCGCGGGTCTGCTGCCAACTACCAGGCGCTCCGTCCGCCGTGGGTCTGCCGCCAAGTACCGGGCGCTCCGTCCACTGGGCTAGTCGACTCACTTCAAGTCGAGTCTGTCGAGCAGTCTTCAGGTCTCAGCCGGCTACACGGTCTCCGTACTCCGTACGCTCGTCTCCAGTATCGCAGGTCTGCCGCTGCAACCAAGCGCACCACCTCTATCGAGTGAAACAGAAGATTCATCTCACACAGGTATACATCTTCGGATGACAATAAAGATGATCCCTGATTCATATAAGTCGTCGGACCCACGAAGGATCGATAGGTAACTAACCTTGCAGTGACCCACACAGGATCGGGCCCACACAGGACCGGGCCCACGCAGGACCTGTAGCACTGATCCACGTAGGATCGCTGAGTGCAGTAGTCGTCGGAGTCCATGGAGGATCTCTGCACAGTCGTCGCCGCAGTCCACTGAGGATCTCTGCACGGTCGTCGCTGTCGAAGTAGCAGTCGCAGCCAGCACTAGGGTTCCCGCACACAGCAAGCTCGTTCGGGAGGGTCCGCTCCACGAGCCGAGAGGCTGATACATCAACTGACACAAAGTCCGAAGTTGATGTATCCAAAAGTTCCGTATCGTCAACAGGAACTCAACGCAACAGACGGTGCGTCGATCGGACGCCCGGTCTGAGAGTTATTGGCATTTTCGTCTCCGGGGCCCGGTTGGTTTTTAAGGCAAAACCAACCCGACCGTACTCCACCTGCGTCCAAACCTCGGGCGGAGTATGCCAAAAGATCCGTCTCACTAATAGGAACACAACACAACTGACGGCACGTCAATCGGACGTCCGTAGCTCAAGATATGAGCGTTTCCGCTCCGAGGGCCCGGTTGGTCTCGTGAACGAACCAACCCGGCCGAACTCAAAGTAATCCGAAACCTTGAGTGCGATATACCAAAACGACCGTCTCGATCCAAGGATCGCGTTACCGCAGACGGTTCGTCAATCGGAGGTCCGAGGCTCAAGATATGGCCAAAGGACTGTAAAAGATTCGAAACGGGGAGGTCCGGGTCCGGGCCGACCCGGCCCGACCCCCCCTGGGTCGGCCCGGCCGGCCGGCCGGCCAGCGGCGCGGCGGCGCGGGGGCCGCGGCGGCTTGTCGCCGCATGGAGGCAGCGCGGGGGGAATTCAATTCCCCCGCTGGTTGGAAGTCGGCGCGGTTATATGCCGCGCCCCCTTTTTGCAAACCCCCCCCCCCCCCCACGTGGGGGGCTTGATTGGCAGGAAACGGGGGGCTTTGCCCCCCACATGGAAACCCCCCCCCCCCCCCCCTCTTAAAGAGGGGGGTTTAAAGTGCTGGCCGGGGGATTAATTCCCCCGGTTTAATGGCATCCGGCCGGCCAGCTGGCCGGCCGGTTTTCTCCAACGGGACCGGAAAATCCGGTCCCCTCTTCGGCTTCCGACGCCGGCGGCCCGGCCGCCGGTCTTCTCATCCCGCCGCGGCCCGGAACCGGCCGCGGTCTCCTCATCCCGCCGCGGCCCGGAACCGGCCGTGGTGTTCGTCGTCCGGCGCGGTGCGACGGCACCACGCCCCTTCACCGCGCATTAGATTCCCTTCGACGCGGCGCGACGGCGTCGCGTTCTTTATGATTCTTCCAAGGTGCGGCGCGACGGCGCCGCGAAATTTAATCATAATATTATCCGCGTGGTGCGACGGCACCACGCCACTTTGCTTCCACCCTCAAGATAGAACAATAAGAATGATGGAGGGGGTTCGGCCGTGTTCATGCGGTCCGGCCCCCTCACGTTAAATAATAACTCAACATAAAAAATCAAATTCCTCACGTTAGTCATGCGAACCATGAGAAAGAATAGAATAATTAAACAATAAACAAAAACCCCTACCTTGGTATAAGGTTCGAAGATTTGTCAACGTTCCGCGGAAGACGACGTCGCGGAGGTCGGGCGTCGCGGTCGTCGTTCGTCAAATTCGATGACGAAGAGGTGCGTCTGAAGAGGCACGTCGTTGGCGAAACCTTGTACGCCGACGAAGGTTGTCCGAGGAAGAAGCGGTGCTCTCTCTCGTTGACACGGAAGACGAAGAAGAGCGGAGTGGCGTTCTTTGTCGGAACTTGAGCGTTCTTCATCAAGTCTTGAGGAAAGTCAAATAAAAAGAAAACAACGAACTCAAGAACCCCTACCTCGATAGTCGCACGTTGACGTAGTCGTGGAATATCGGTGTCGATTCCTTTGACGTCGGAGGAAGAGTCGTTGTCGATGGCGTTCGTCGCGGAAAACCGTCGCGGAATAGATGATGCGGAAGAAGAACGTCACGTCGCGGATATGGCGTCGCAGAAAAACCGTGTTCTTCGGCGAAGAAGTTCTTCGTTGAAGAACGGCGTTCTTCGTGTTCTTCGTCGAGGTTGAAGAAGATGAAGAAACAAGAAGAACCTTCCCAACTCTCTCAAGGAGACAAAACTAAACCCAAAATAAAATAAGACTCTATCTTATTTTATTAACACAACAACACACTAGAATTTCAAAAGTTTGAAATTCAAAGAAGAGATAACTCCACATTAATTAACAAATTGTCATGTTAATTAATGAGGGGTTAAGGGAGTTTGAGGGAAGATGTAAAGTTAGGTTTCGTGTGGGCCCCACCACACTTAATCCTCTCAAGGTAGGTTAAGTGGGTGTGGGTCCCACACCTAACTTCCTTTGAGAGAAGTTAACTATTAAGTTTAAATAAAAATTGTGTTTACATATTTTTATTTAACTTATTCTAATCTCCCAAAAACTAACTCTCAACCCGAAACAAACACAACTCCCGAAAAGGTCTCTTTAAGCGAATATCGGCGCTGCAAGTTCATCAGTGCCCTCGGATTTCAATTCCGAGCACCGGATCAAAAGTTATAAATTCCCGCTCATTCGTTCACTGAACGTACCCGAGCCAAACTTCGGAAATTGATTCCGGGCACTCCGGGCCTCGGAATCAGGTGCCGTCTGAAACCGCGCTCTTGTAAAATTCTAAAGAAAATTAAGAAAAAATTTCCCTTGAATTTTACGGGTCTTTACATTACTCCCACCTCAGGGCTTTACATCCCCGTAAAGATACATCAAAAACTAGGGAAACAAATGAGGGTATTGAGCACGCATCTGAGCCTCCCGCTCCCATGTGCTCTCCTGGAGATTCCTGTGCTGCCATCTGATGCGCACAAGAGGAATCGATCGCCCACGCAGGACCCGCTCCTGTCGATCCTCTATCTCCACCGGGACCTCCGTAAAAGTCTCCCCATCGTCAACGTCAAGCTTCCCATGGTCAATGATGTGCGTCGGGTCGTGCACGTATCTCCTCAGCTGAGATACGTGGAAGACGTCGTGAACCCGGTGCAACTGAGGTGGTAGAGCCAGTCGATAAGCCACCTCACCAATCCTGCTGAGAACCTGGAAGGGTCCGATGAAGCGCGGAGATAACTTGCCGCCTCGGCCAAATCTCCGAATACCACGTCGAGGTGAGACCCGTAAGAAGACGTGGTCGCCATCCTCGAACTCCAGTGGCCTCCGCCTCCTGTCAGCGTATGACTTCTGCCGGCTCTGAGCTGTACTCATCCGCTCCTGGATGACCTGGACCTTCTCTGTCGTGGCCTGGACCATCTCCGGTCCCACCAGAGCTGCAAGATTTCTTCTTTGCCGATAAGAGAAATCTGGTCCCATCCCCTGGATGAACCACATTCTTTGCCTAAAACAGTCAATCCTAACATGGATGATACTAATCCATACCAAGGATGACGTCATAAGGCCTCGACGCTACTACTAAGAGATCCAACTGTTACTCTCACCTCCAAGGGTTGAGTCACACTGTCGGCATCAGTGTATGGTAACTGGGTCTCCTCCAGTAGATGTCTCACAAGTGAGGGTCAAGTCAACAGCCAAAACTGGAACCTCCTAGTAACATCACGAAAGAGGACAGGAACGAAAATATCACAAAGGTATGCGTCTTTTATTATTGCAGCTCATAAAACAAGACACTACACAAATGCAACAAGGAACCAGAAGTACAAAGGATGTATCCACTAGTTCTGCTCCTGTCCATCGGCTCCCAGAGCTCCATGATTGAAGGCCTCGGCTGCCTGAAGTTGAGCTCTCGCATGTTCACCTACTCCCTGTGGTCGGGGTGGATCTCCTGGTGGTAGTGGTGGCAGAGCCTCAAAGCGTCGCCCACCACCGGCTGCTCGTCCAGCTCCTCTGCCTCGTCTGCCTCCTCCCAGCGGACCGCCACGGTCGAACCTCTGCCTCTGCCTGGAAGGTTCTTCACTTAACTGCTGATCATCAGCATGGCGGGTCGGACAGTCACGAGCCATGTGACCAATCCCGCCACAGGAGTAACACTGCCCACTCTCTGCACGCCTGGCTCTGACTCCACCCCGGCTTCCCCGTACAACTGAGCCTGAGTCGTGCAGTCGGCCACCGGTAGGTCTGGTCTGCCTGGAACCCTGAGTCATCCGTCGGCTACCAGTTGCCGAAGACTCCGCTATCTGCCGCCCTGCGGTAGGTCTCGCTGTGGACTCAGCCAGGAAACTCTCGATCAGGAGGGCTCGCTCCAGTACTCCTGTCTGAGTCGGTATGCTAAGGGAGATCAGCGATGCCCTGATCTCGTGTCTCAAACCCTGCTCGAAGGTCCGGGCCCGGAAGAAGGGGTCCCGTACCATGTCTGTCGAGTACCGAGAAAGGTCGGTGAACCTCGCCGCGTACTGAGCGACCGTCAAGCTGCCCTGCCGCAGCTGAAGAAGCTCCTGGATACGCACCGCACGAAGGGTGGATGGGACGAACTCCGAGCGGAAGATTCTCTCAAAGTCCGTCCAAAGAAGAGATGCCTCATCGTGCACCTGGAGCATCAAGCTCCACCATTATCCTGCTGCTGCGTGTAGTAGGCTCGCAGCGAGGATCACCATGAGGTCAGCCGGTGTCCTCACTAGCCTAAACACTCGAACCACTGCATCCAGCCAATCCTCTGCTGCCTGGGGATCCGTCTCCCCGCGAAACCTGGGCGGTCGCTGGTGCTGAAACTCATGCAGTGCGCTGAGGCGACGTGCATCGTCAGCGGCTGCTGCTGGAAGCATCGGGGGCTCGGTGGGTAAAGCTACCGTCGGTGCCACTGCTGACAAAGGGCCCTGCACCGAGGCCTCGTCGCTCGGTGGGCTGTCGTCACGCTCGACTCTCGGAACCCTAGCTGGCTTCCGTCGTGGGGCCATCTTGAAAAGGAAACAGGTGCGCCACGGTCAAACAGTATACCTGGTGAGCTGACACAAAGAAATCACAAAGAAAAAACTTTGAAACACACACGCAATCAATGTTTTCGTGCATTAAGTCGGAAATCAGAAGTCAGGGTCCTAGTGTACGGATATGTCGGCCGCCGCACCAACACTGGACTCCCTGGACTGATAACCACACTCAATACGCTAAACATTATTGCTTCACATAGAAATGATCAGAGTTCGCGGTAGCACCGAACCCCTCTGATACCAATTTGTCACGACCCGCCCTCGGGGTCCGTGCCGTGACTACCCCAAGCCCGCCTTCCATAGGTCAGGGGCTGGCGACTAGCACCAAGGCGTAAATCCCGGTAAAAAGGGAAGGCATTGCCTTTGAAAATAAACAAACACCACAGAGTAAGCAAGCAGAAAGTAAACACTAAACAAAAACAGAGTACAACTGAAAGTGCGGAAAAGTAAATGGGCCAGTATACAAACCCAAACTGAAAGTAAAGTAAAACTCGAAAGGGAATACATCAACTGAAAAGTAAAAGTCGCTACTCCGAGCTGTCCACTGGGAAATCCCACCTGAAGGGTGGGTACAGATAGCTCCTCTGTTCCACGGGTCCCGCCGTCTGCTCCGTGCATGTCCCGCCCAGTGGTCCACCTCCGGGTACCGTCCCGCTCTGCAAGCCTCAGCTAAGGTCAACGCTGTCCGTCGTCTGCAACCAACACAACGTAGTGCGGGAAAAGCCCGTGCAGGGGTGAGTATAAGCTACTCAGTAGGGACCCCGAGACCCCTGAAGGTCTCTCAAATCCACAAAGGATAAACCACGAAAAAAGGTACAATCACGAAGTAACAACCGACACTGCTTAGGTATATGCCCATACATTTAACTAAGTCATCAAATTCAAATACGCTCCAACCTCCGAGCCCAAGTACAACTCAGTCCACACAGGAAAGTAAACGTATTCCACACAGGAAAGCAAAACGTAATCCACACAGGATTGCACTACACAATCCACACAGGAAAGCAACAGGATTCAGCTCACACAGGATTTTCATTATCAAAAACGTAACTACTGAAGAGCCCCATCTCTGAAGTGTACAGTGTCCTGTCACGACTCTGAGATACTGCTCACTAACCTAAGACTGCTGAGGTACTCCTCCTGTCGAGTACCGCGGGTCTGCCGCCAACTACCGGGCGCTCCGTCCGCTGAGGGTCTGCTGCCAAATACCGGGCGCTCACCCAAATAGCCTACAGAGGTACTCCTCCAGTCGAGTACTGCGGGTCTGCTGCCGACTACCAGGCGCTCCGTCCGCCGTGGGTCTGCCACCAAGTACCGGGCGCTCCGTCCACTGGGCTAGTCGACTCACTCCAAGTCGAGTCGGTCGAGCAGTCTTCAGGTCTCAGCCGACTACACGGTCTCCGTACTCCGTACGCTCGTCTCCAGTATCGCAGGTCTGCCGCTACAACCAAGCGCACCACCTCTATCGAGTGAAACAGAAGATTCAGCTCACACAGGTATACATCTTCGGATGACAATAAAGATGATCCCTGATTCATATAAGTCGTCGGACCCACGAAGGATCGATAGGTAACTAACCTTGCAGTGACCCACACAGGATCGGGCCCACACAGGACCGGGCCCACGCAGGACCTGTAGCACTGATCCACGTAGGATCGCTGAGTGCAGTAGTCGTCGGAGTCCACGGAGGATCTCTGCACAGTCGTCGCCGCAGTCCACTGAGGATCTCTGCACGGTCGTCGCTGTCGAAGTAGCAGTCGTAGCCAGCACTAGGGTTCCCGCACACAGCAAGCTCATTCGGGAGGGTCCGCTCCACGAGCCGAGAGGCTGATACATCAACTGACACAAAGTCCGAAGTTGATGTATCCAAAAGTTCCGTATCGTCAACAGGAACTCAACGCAACAGACGGCGCGTCGATCGGACGCCCGGTCTGAGAGTTATTGGCATTTTCGTCTCCGGGGCCCGGTTGGTTTTTAAGGCAAAACCAACCCGACCGTACTCCACCTGCGTCCAAACCTCGGGCGGAGTATGCCAAAAGATCAGTCTCACTAATAGGAACACAACACAGCTGACGGCACGTCAATCGGACGTCCGTAGCTCAAGATATGAGCGTTTCCGCTCCGAGGGCCTGGTTGGTCTCGTGAACGAACCAACCCGTCTGAACTCAAAGTAATCCGAAACCTTGAGTGCGATATACCGAAACGACTGTCTCGATCCAAGGATCGCGTTACCGCAGACGGTTCGTCAATCGGAGGTCCGAGGCTCAAGATATGGCCAAAAGAATGTAAAAGATTCGAAACGGGGAGGTCCGGGTCCGGGCCGACCCGGCCCGACCCCCCCTGGGTCGGCCCGGCCGGCGGTGCCGCAGCGCGGCGGCGCGGGGGCCGCGGCGGCTTGTCGCCGCATGGACGCAGCGCGGGGGGAATTCAATTCCCCCGCTGATTGGAAGTCGGCGCGGCTATATGCCGCACCCCCTTTTTGCAAACCGCCCCCCCCCCCCCCCACGTGGGGGGCTTGATTGGCAGGAAACGGGGGGCTTTGCCCCCCACATGGAAACCGCCCCCCACATGGAAACCGCCGCCCCCCCCCCCCCCCCCTCTTAAAGAGGGGGGTTTAAAGTGCTGGCCGGGGGATTAATTCCCCCGGTTTAATGGCATCCGGCCGGCCAGCTGGCCAGCCGGTTTTCTCCAACGGGACCGGAAAATCTGGTCCCCTCTTCGGCTTCCGACGCCGGCGGCCCGGCCGCCGGTCTTCTCATCCCGCCGCGGCCCGGAACCGGCCGCGGTCTCCTCGTCCCGCCGCGGCCCGGAACCGGCCGCGGTGTTCATCGTCCGGCGCGGTGCGACGGCACCGCGCCCCTTCGCCGCGCATTTGATTCCCTTCGACGCGGCGCGACGGCGTCGCGTTCTTTATGATTCTTCCAAGGCGCGGCGCGACGGCGCCGCGAAATTTAATCATAATATTATCCGCGTGGTGCGACGGCACCACGCCACTTTGCTTCCACCCTCAAGATAGAACAATAAGAACGATGGAGGGGGTTCGGCCGTGTTCATGCGGTCCGGCCCCCTCACGTTAAATAATAACTCAACATAAAAATTCAAATTCCTCACGTTAGTCATGCGAACCATGAGAAAGAATATAATAATTAAACAATAAACAAAAACTCCTACCTTGGTATAAGGTTCGAAGATTTGTCAACGTTCCGCGGAAGACGACGTCGCGGAGGTCGGGCGTCGCGGTCGTCGTTCGTCAAATTTGATGACGAAGAGGTGTGTCCGAAGAGGCACGTCGTTGGCGAAACCTTGTATGCCGACGAAGGTTGTCCGAGGAAGAAGCGGTGTTCTCTCTCGTTGACACGAAAGACGAAGAAGAGCGGAGCGGCGTTCTTCGTCGGAACTTGAGCGTTCTTCGTCAAGTCTTGAGGAAAGTCAAATAAAAAGAAAACAACGAACTCAAGAACCCCTACCTCGATAGTCGCACGTTGACGTAGTCGTGGAATATCGGTGTCGATTCCTTTGACGTCGGAGGAGAAGTCGTTGTCGATGGCGTTCGTCGCGGAAAACCGTCGCGGAATAGATGATGCGGAAGAAGAACGTCACGTCGCGGATATGGTGTCACGGAAAAACCGTGTTCTTCGGCGAAGAAGTTCTTCGTTGAAGAACGGCGTTCTTCGTGTTCTTCGTCAAGGTTGAAGAAGATGAAGAAACAAGAAGAACCTTCCCAACTCTCTCAAGGAGACAAAACTAAACCCTAAATAAAATAAGACTCTATCTTATTTTATTAACACAACAACACACTAGAATTTCAAAAGTTTGAAATTCAATGAAGAGATAACTCCACATTAATTAACAAATTGTCATGTTAATTAATGAGGGGTTAAGGGAGTTTGAGGGAAGATGTAAAGTTAGGTTTTGTGTGGGCCCCACCACACTTAATCCTCTCAAGGGAGGTTAAGTGGGTGTGGGTCCCACACCTAACTTCCTTTGAGAGAAGTTAACTATTAAGTTTAAATAAAAATTGTGTTTACATATTTTTATTTAACTTATTCTAATCTCCCAAAAACTAACTCTCAACCCGAAACAAACGCAACTCCCGAAAAGGTCTCTTTAAGCGAATATCGGCGCTGCAAGTTCATCGGTGCCCTCGGATTTCAATTCCAAGCACCGGATCAAAAGTTATAAATTCCCGCTCGTTCATTCACTGAACGTACCCGAGCCAAACTTCGGAAATTGATTTCGGGCACTCCGGGCCTCGGAATCAGGTGCCGTCTGAAACCGCGCTCTTGTAAAATTCTAAAGAAAATTAAGAAAAAATTTCCCTTGAATTTTACGGGTCTTTACAGTTGGTGTCACCGTTAAGTAGGGGAGAAGGCAGTCATGGAGGGGTGGGGGTCTGGGTTTACTCTAAGGGGTAGGGGGGTCGGGGTCTTAATTGAGGAGGGGAGTGGAGGATGTTAGAGGGGGTGGGGTGGAAGGATCAAGGACATGGTCACCGAGGGAGCTGGGTGAAGAAGGGAGGGGGATGAATTTATGATATTTTTAAAATTTTTGGATTATGCTTAATTGAAACCATCTCAAATTATTTAAATAAATAAATATAGTATCAATTTAATAAATTAATCTTTATATTATAATTTATTAAATGATTTATTTCTCCCCGGTTTATTGAACTGACCCTAATATATCGTCTATAAGCACTAAATTTTTTCTGTGTAAAAATAATTTTTCTAATGTCATAATTAATAGTATATAGCTGTATACACTTATTTATAATATGATATTTTTGAATGATAATTGAACTGGATCTCCCTGATTGACCACTAGAATGAGTAGGGTGATGATCCCTAGGTGAAAATCAAAGGCTAGACCAGATCCTATAAGAATCATTTTGTTTATTATCTCAAAAAAATTATTTAATATTATAATTTTTGACCAATAGTGAATATTTATTATAGAATCCATCTAGGAATGGCATCCTTACTTGTATTATATATTATAATTTCCTTATATGGAGTCCCTCTGAGTTTTCTAATGGCTCGACTCAATTTTACATGCCCAGATTACTCCTTCCAGGTATATTCTTTTATAGAGAGTAAATATTAATATGTCTCATACTGATGCTCTTTTGGTGTTGTTTAGGATATCCTTGTTTGTTTGGTGAGAAAAAAATATGTTTAAAAATAACACTATTGGTTACATATTCATTTAATTCCCTGATTATGAGGGTGTGCAGAGAATTGTGTTGAATTTATATGACGCCATCAGATTAATTGAATTCCCCCATGTTTTCTCACTCACTAATGTAGTTTGGATTAATCTATTCAATTAAAAAATGTCTTAATATTTGTTGTGGATGAGGCATGCTACTTAAATTGGTGGAATTGAAATATCAATTGGAATAAAGAGCATGATATTAGTCTAATATTTCTTTTTAGGAACATAATTTATGATAACAAGAAGGACATATCCATGAATATTGGGCTGGTAGGAAATTCCATCATGGAATTATTTATTTTTTATAGAAAAAGAGTTAAAATATAAAATAATATTTATAATGTTTTTATTCATATTTTTTGGAAGCCTCATATTTTAGTTTGCGTAAATATCAACATGAATAGAGAATAAAGTGGGAACTAAAGGTCTATTTTTTGTGGTGGAATTTTTTGGAATTTTAATGGTGGAGCTCTCTCAAGATTTGTTATTGATTGTGGGATGATTTATTCTTATGAGGCAAAAATCAAAGGAGTCATAATGGCAATATAGATTGTGAGATTCCACAATTTGAAAAATATATGGTTTATCTTCACATTCTGTTTTATATTTCATTCCATTAAACTCAACATTTTATATCCTTCTTAGAGTTTTGAAGTAGTTTGGGTTGGAACTATAATCATATTTTTTTTGCGTTTCATATATACAGAGTGGAAAACGGGGTTGCAGATATTTTTTCTAATGTGGGAGTTTAGGTGGGGGTTAGTTGTTAGGTTCATTACATGACATAATCTATTGAGGGAATATTATTCCATAATATTTATAAAACTTATTACTTTTCATTTTAATAGTTTTTAGGGAAATTTAGTTTTCTCTTGGGTGATCTGTAATTGTTATTCTAATAAAACAATATTTTTGATTCTATGTCTTTAACTAAGAGTTTACTAGATTCCATCCAATTTGTCATTGGTTTTAATGTCAAATAAACCTTTTTTTCTTAATTAAAAAAACCACGTGAATCCACACTATTCATAATAATTATCCTAAATGATAAAATAATCAATACTTATTTTAAAATACCTCTCCACCTTGGATATATAGACACCCTTCTTCCACCTATTTCCCATCACATCCAAAATTCATTTATTTGAAAAATATATTCTCAAAAATCACTCCACACTATACTTTCCACATATGTTATCCCTTGATGTGACTAAAAATCTCCTCCTTCAAGGGATTTTGGCTAAATCCAATGGAGACATTTCAAATAAAAAGGTAAGGGTTTCAAAGCCACATCCTCATTTCTTATTTTTGAATTTTTACATTGAAAAACATTTAAATGTCCACTTAATTTTTCTAATATGACTCTATAACTTGGTATTTGCATCATTTGAATTCATCAATGACGTAAAATCAACCATTATGCCTCAATGAACTCATTTTAATAGACTGTTACTATGAGAAAAAATGATTTATCAATTACTTATTTTGATATCTTATTTTTGATTATTCTTATATAAAAATCGTTAAAATAATTTAATGTTACTACATGGTTTTATTTTTATGTTATTATCATCCTTTTTATCAATCTTGAATGAGATATTTTTTATTCACTCACATCAAACCCTTTTTACAAGTCATTACTAAATCGGAATAATGTTTTTAAAAACAATGTACTTTAATTTAAAAAATTATATTTTTAATAAATTTTGTAATATTTACAAGTATAACAAAATATTAGTTTAATTATAATTTTTTTTATTAAACTAAAATATTTATTAGTTATTCCTTTCTTTTAAACTATTTTGAAAACTATCCCTCACTCATTGGGGTTTTTCACTTCCTAAGTGAATAGTGATGTTTTCTTGAGATTATATATTTCATGAATATTCAAAAAATTGATAAAATATTTCTTTATAAAATTAGTATTCAATTAATTGATTTTTATGATTCTTGAATAGTAAAATATTCATAATAATAAAGAAATTAAAATCAAACAATCACATCTTCTTTAACTATGGAAAAAGAATCCTATTGGGGATGATTAATTTTTTCAATTATCTATTAATATATTGAAATCCATCAATCCAATAAGGATTTGATAAATAAAGTGTGAAAATTTTATATGTTGCGGAACCAATGAATAACATCCAATAATCATTATTATTTTATCGATGATGTTTTTGGAATGGTGAACTCAATTACCGCAAAAATACTAACATAAGTAAAATTAGACTAGTTAAAGAATGATACATAATAATTTAATAATTAAAAGGAATTATAATAATAGTAAAAAATTATAATTTATTTGAATCAATCACTATGGGAAAATGGGCATTTGCGACGGGGATAAATTCCGTCGCAAATAGTGCCGTTAGAAACTTATTTGCGACGGGGGAATTTGCCCGTCGCAAATAAGTAGGTATTTGCGACGGGTTAGCTTTCCCCGTCGCAAAAGGACTGGCGCGCTTTGCGCGCCAAATCGCGGGAAAGTTATTTGCAACGGGCGGTTACCGCCCGTCGCAAATAACCGGCGGCGGTAATAGCTATTTGCGACGGGGGTATATTCCCGTCGCAAATAACTGGCGGTAATAGCTATTTGCGACGGGAATATACCCCCGTCGCAAATAGTATGTCGGCTGGTTATTATTTGTGACGGTACCCGTCACAAATAACTATTTAACCGTTGACCGTAATAAATGGGGGCCAAGGTATTTGCGACGGGTACCGACGCAAATAGTATTATTTTGCGAGGGGTATCCCATCGCAAATAGTCTCGTCGCAAATAATCTAACCTATAAATACCCCCCATCCGTTTTTTCCATTCATTCTCAAACTCCATCTTTTCCTTCTCTCAAAACTCTATTTTTAGAGTTCTGCGTATCTTAAGTTTACTTTTTTTTTCGGAGTTGATATTGAAGTTTTCAACAACGCTCAGAGATCAACCTCAGATCAATTTTAAAGGTATTTATGTTTATTTTAATTTAATATTTATTTTAAATTTTTTATTAGTTTCAATTATTTTTAATTAGTTGTAATTTAATTATGTTTACATTGTTTTGTTAATAAATTTAAATTATTAGTATTCATTGTTCATAGTTAATGGTAATTAGGAATAATTAGTAATAATTTCCAATAATTAAGAATAAATGCTAATAATTAGTAATAATTACCAATAATTACCAATAATTACTAATAATTAGTAATAATTACCAATAATTAGTAATAATTAGTAATAATTACTAATAATTAGTAATAATTACCAATAATTAGTAATAATTTCCAATAATTACAAATAATTACTAATAATTTCCAATAATTACCAATAATTTGTAATAATTAGTAATAATTAGGAATAATTACTAATAATTAACAATAATTAGTAATAATTACTAATAATTTGCAATAATTAGTAATAATTACCCATAATTAGTAATAATTACCAATAATTACCAATATTTAGTACTAAATAGTAATAATTAGTAATAATTACCAATAATTCGTAATAATTAGTAATAATTACCAATAATTACACATAATTACTAATAATTAGTAACAATTAATAATAATTACCAATAATTAGCAATAATTAGTAACAATTACCAATAATTAGTAATAATTACAAATAATTATCAATAATTAGTAATAATTACCAATAATTATCCATAATTAGTAATAATTACCAATAATTATCCATAATTAGTAATAATTACCAATAATTATCCATAATTAGTAATAATTACCAATAATTACCAAGAATTACCAATAATTAGTAATAATTTACTAATTACCAATAATTATCCATAAATAGTAATAATTACCAATAATTAGTAATAATCAGTAATAATTACCAATAATTAGTAATAATTTCCAATAATTACCAATAATTAGTAATAATTTCCAATAATTACCAATAATTTGTAATAATTAGTAATAATTAGTAATAATTACTAATAATTAACAATAATTACTAATAATTACGAATAATTTTCAATAATTAGTAATAATTACCCATAATTAGTAATAATTACCAATAATTACCAATATTTAGTACTAAATAGTAATAATTAGTAATAATTACCAATAATTAGTAATAATTAGTAATAATTTCCAATAATTACCAATAATTACTAATAATTAGTAATAATTAATAATAATTACCAATAATTAGCAATAATTAGTAATAATTACCAATAATTAGTAATAATTACAAATAATTATCAATAATTATTAATAATTACCAATAATTATCCATAATTAGTAATAATTACCAATAATTATCCATAATTAGTAATAATTACCAATAATTATCCATAATTAGTAATAATTACCAATAATTATCCATAATTAGTAATAATTACCAATAATTACCTAAGAATTACCAATAATTAGTAATAATTTTCTAATTACCAATAATTATCCATAATTAGTAATAATTACCAATAATTAGTAATAATCAGTAATAATTACCAATAATTAGTAATAATTACCAATAATTATCCATAATTAGTAATAATTACCGATAATTATCCATAATTAGTAATAATTACCAATAATTACCAATAATTATCTATAATTAGTTATAATTGGTAATAATTAGTAATAATTACCAATTATTACCACTAATTAGTAATAATTAATAATAATTACCAATAATTAGTAATAATTAATAATAATTAGTAATAATTAATAATATTTACCAATAATTAGCAATAATTAGTAATAATTACCAATAATTAGTAATAATTACCAATAATTACCAATAATTACCATTAGTTAGAAATAATTACCAATAATTATCCATAATTAGTAATAATTACCGTTAATTATCCATAATTAGTAATAATTACCAATAATTACCAATAATTACCAATAATTAGTAATAATTGGTAATAATTTGTAATAATTACCAATAATTACCACTAATTACTAATAATTAATAATAATTACCAATAATTAGTAATAATTAATAATAATTACCAATAATTACTAACAATTACCAATAATTAGTAATAATTACTAATAATTAGTAATAATTAGTAATAATTACCAATAATTAGTAATAATTACCAATAATTAGTAATAATTATCATTAATTAATAGTAATTAATAATAATTACCAATAATCACAAATAATTTCCAATAATTAGGAATAATTACCAATAATTAGAAATAATTACCAATAATTATGAATAATTACCAATAATTAGAAATAATTACTAATAATTTGGAATATTTACCAATAATTAAGAATAATTACCAATAATTAGTAATAATTACCAATAATTAGTAACGATTCATAACGATTACCAATAATTAGTAAGAATTACCAATAATTAGGAATAATTACCAATAATTAGGAATAATAACATTATTACATCATTAATATATTTTATTATTAATATTAAAATGATATAATTTTTTATATTATATAAAATTTTCCTTTCATCTGTGTGTTTTCTGTCTCCACATGTAATATTTGTATGTGGAGACAGAAAACACACAGATGGAAGGAGAATTGTATATAATATATAAAATATATTATTTTAATATTAATAATAAAATATACTAATAATGTTATTATTTATAATTATTGGTTATTATTCCTAATTATTGGTAATTATATGAATAATTACCAATAATTAGGAATAATTACCAATAATTACCAATAATTAGGAATAATTACCAATAATTAGGAATAATTACCAATAATTAGGAATAATTATCAATAATTAGGAATAATTACCAATAATTTGGAATAATTACCAATAATTAGGAATAATTACCAATAATTA
Organism: Viscum album; assembly: GCA_963277665.1. Lineage (NCBI taxonomy): Eukaryota > Viridiplantae > Streptophyta > Magnoliopsida > Santalales > Viscaceae > Viscum > Viscum album. The sequence continues at coordinate 1,625,368,554 of OY728156.1, read as the reverse complement.
GGAATAATTACCAATAATTAGGAATAATAACATTATTACATTATTAGTATATTTTATTATTATTATTAAAATAATATAATTTTCTATATTATATACAATTATCATTTCATCTGTGTGTTTTCTATCTCCACATGTAATATTTTCCTTCTTTTTCAAAATTATCAACCTACTCACTAATGCAGAGGTGAAAGTGAATGCAAATATTACACGTGGAGACAAAATGTTAAACACACAGATAAAAGGAGAATTGTATATTATATAGAAAATTATATTATTTTAATATTAATAATAAAATATACTAATAATGTAATAATGTTATTATTATATAATTAATATTAATGAAAAAATAATATTAGTACTATGAAAATAATAAAAAATTTATATAATATTAAAATTATCAATATTTGTAATAGGTTTTGCTTTATTCTCAACATATTCAATTCTTAATGGGTTAATTTTTAGGTCTATCTCAATAAAAAGTTTGCGTCAGTCATGTATGATGTAAACTCTATAATTATCCTTACTTCAGTGTTTTTTCTAACAAATTATTCAAAACCAGTAATGCTTTTATATTTTATAGAAAAATATGGAACAACGAGGTCATCAACAATCATTATTAGGTGACCGCATATGGATAAATAAACGTAGAAATCCAAATGGTTCTGGTTTAAATCCAGTATATGTAGAGGGTGTGGAGACTTTTTTATCATTTGTGGCATCAAATCCATAATTTGTTTCAGAAGGAAACATAAAATGCCCTTGTAGAAAATGTGCATTGAGAACGTTTGACACATTTGACAAAGTGGGGGACATCTCTTGCGTTTTTGTTCTCAACCAGATTATTCTTTTTGGTATCAACACGATGAACGTAGTTCCAGAGCAGGTGATACCAACTTGATTCCGGATCCATCCCAGTTTCAAGATTTAGTACATGATGTTGCAGGTTCATCTGTTCAACATACAGAAACTCCAGCTGATATAGCTTCAAATCTTGAGTTGGCACTGTCTGAATTTTATGAGTTGTTGAGGTCTGCTAAGGATACATTATATCCTGGCTGCAAGATGAGAAAATTAGAAGAAGTTGCAAAATTTATGGCTATCAGATCAGATAACAGAATGGCAAACACCTGTTTTAAACAGATATTTTCTTTTCTTAAAACACTGTTACCCAAAGGAAATGTTTTGCCTGCAAATTATTATGAGTGTAAGAGGCTGGTTCAAAATTTGGGACTTACTTGTCAGAAGATTCATGTATGTTCAAATGAATGCATTTTATATTCTGGGGAAAATGATTCGTTGGATAATTGTCCCACATGTGGGCAACTGAGATATAAAGAAGGACAACATGGGAAGTCTGGTTTGATTCCTGTAAAACAGTTGAGATATTTTCTACTTACATCCAGACTTCAACGTTTATTCATGTCTAAGAATACAACGATAATGATTTCATGGCATAAAGAGAATATTTCAACCGATAAAATCTTGAATCATCCAGCCGATGGTGATTCATGGAAAAATTTTGTTAGAGTGCATCCATCCTTTGCTTTAGAAGCTAGAAATGTTCAACTGGGCCTTTCCACTGATGGTTTCTGTCAGTTCGGATCTTATGGTAGTCAATATTCATGTTGGCCTGTTTTTTTAACTCCGTACAATTTACCTCCATGGATGTTGATGAAGGAGCCACATATATTTTTGACTTTACTAATTCCAGGACATCCGAAGAAAAATATTGACGTTTATTTGAAACCATTGATTGATGAATTAAGTTTATTGTGGAGTACTGGTGTCAGTACATATGATGTTGCAACGAAACAGAATTTCATACTAAGAGCAGCATTGATGTGGACAATTAGTGACTTCCCGGCTTATGGGATGTTATCTGGCTGGAGTAAAAATGGTCAGAAATCTTATCCTTACTGTATAGGAGAGAACAAATCATTTATGCTCATTCATGGAAAGAAACCTTGTTATTTTGACTGCCATCACAGATTTCTTCCAGCTGATCATCCTTTTCGCAGAAACAGATCTCATTTCAGAAAAGGAACAGTTGAAAGGGATGGACCTCCAAAAATGATATCAGGTTTGGAGTTAAAATCAGTTGTATTTTCATTACCTCCAATCACTTTTGGTACCACAATAAACAAACAGAAAATTTCTAGTTTTGGAAAAGAACACAATTGGATTAAACGTAGCATATTTTGGGATTTGGCATATTGGTCTGATTTGTTGGTCCGACACATGTTAGATGTCATGCATATTGAGAAGAACTATTTTGATAAATTGTTTCATACAGTTTTTGATACGCCAGGAAAGAGAAAAGACAATGTAAATGCACATTTAGATCTTGCCCAAATTTGCAGGCGTCCAGAACTGGAACTGTTTGATAATATCAGAACAGAAAGGTTACTGAAACCAAAAGTAGCTTATACACTGTCTAAAGAAAACCATTTATTATTTTGTCAGTGGATTGAAGATTTGAGACTTCCAGATGGCTGTGCTTCCAATTTGGGTAGATGTGTAAAGAATGGTCATATTACTGGATTAAAAAGTCATGATTTTCATGTTATAATGGAAAGACTTCTACCCATTGGATTAAGAGGTCTATTGAATTTTGTGATTTGGGATTCCATAACAGACATGTCTCATTTTTTTCAGGAAATTTGTGCGGCTATAGCATATTATGATTCTCTATGAAAACTTGAAGAAGCTGTTGTTGTAATTATATGTAAACTGGAAAAAATATCTCCGCCGCCTTTCTTCGACTCATTGGAACATTTGATGTTACATTTTCCATATGAAGCCAAATGTGGAGGTCCAGTACAGTTTCTATGGATGTACCCATTTGAAATATGCATGCAAAAATTGAAAAGAAAAGTACGTAACAAAGCATCTGTTGAAGGATCTGTCGCAGAAGCTTATTTTCAAGAGGAAATATCTTTTTTCTGCTCCCATTATTTTGAATCTGAGTATCCTTCAAAACACAACCTAATGGGACGGAACAAGAGGAATATTGATGAAATCGACAATCAATTATCTGTTTTCAGCCAGCCTGAGCTTGGTTCTGGTGGAGTTTATGAACGCTGGCTTTCAGATGATGATCATCACATAGCTCATACGTATGTTCTACTCAACTGTGAAGAGATGACATCAGTTGTACTGTAAGTGTTTATATCACTTATTCTATCATTTATGTTACAGTAAATAACTTTGGTTTTTATAGGTTGTATGATAATCATATCAAGAAAAAAATTCCAAAAATTACAGCAGCTGCTCTCGAAGAACGCCGACTAAAAAATTTCTCTAAGTGGTTTCAAAAACTGGTAACATAAATTCTTTATCTTTTAGCAACTCATTCAATGCATAGTTTACTATATTGAAAATTATTTCACAAATTTTCAGGTGTCTCGACATGCTGATAAAATTGACAAATGGCTGTGTATATTAAGTAACCCACCTTCCAAACTTGTTAAAACTTATAATGCATATGTGGTGAATGGATTTGGATTTCACACACATGAATATGGGGAATCGAAAAAAACAATTAATAGTGGATTTATCTTGAGAGGATATCATCATCGAGAAAATGAAGTTAACTTTTATGGAATACTTGATGAAATCATTGAACTCTGTTATCTTGGACAACATTACATAACCATGTTCAAATGTCGGTGGTTGGATACAAAGAGAGGCGTGCGTGTTCATCCGACTCATTGAATCATCGATATTAAATGTAAAAATGTTCTTGCAGTAAATGAACCATTCTTATTGGCTCAACAGGCACATCAAGTTTATTACGCAAAGTACTGTGCTACATCAAGAGACTTGACTGATTGGTGGAGTGTAATAAAAATCAAAATTCGAGACAATCAGTTTAGTCAAAGTGAATGTGCTTTCACGGATGTGCAAATAATTGAAGTTTTTCAAGAGAGTACTCAAAAACAATCTTTTTTACAAAGAGACATGAGTATCGATGACGACACCCCACATTTAGGAGTCGGTGATGACGATGATGTTAATGATGTCACATATGAATTTGAAATGGTAAGAGATGAAGCAACTAGAACTTGAATGGATATCGATGATGTTGGGGAGGAATATGAAGATGACATTGACATATATGAAGATGATGATGAAGATAAACACTGATAGAATTCCATGGTAGTTATATACAATAATATATATATATATATATGTATATATAATAGTAATTATCAATTATTTGCTAACAAGATTAACATTTTCTATTTCAGATGGACGACAACACATTTCATGAGTTGGCGGATGCTGACCAGACTTTCGATGTGGATGAGTTGCTGGCAGATGACCCTCAGCCTGCAGACGCTCCAGGGAGTATGCGGAGGGGGCGCGGACTTGCACGACTGATGATTCCTAACCCCATCCCCGAGCGACGTCGACATCTTGGGTTTGATCCACGCACACAGAGGTGTGATAACCTATGTGATAATCTGTGGATTTGACTAAGATTTCATTAATCTATTCACAAAATAAATGTTTATTATTTTTATAGTTTTCCGCATATAGTAGTCGGACAGGGCAGCGCTATTTTGCGCAACTATTTCTCTCAGCCGTGGACCACATGGGAGCAGATTCTCATTGATGTGCAGCAGTCCATGTTCGGCCATTAGTTGGTACGTACATAAATAAATAATTTTTATTTTGAAAATTATTTCATTTCTAACTTTAAATTTTGATTTATTTGTAGGGTTTATGTTATCCGATCGAGGATACCATGCGTGACGCCATCCACAAGGCATGGGAGGTGGCCATGCGTGATCGCTTTCGTCGGTTTTTGCACAATTTAAGAAAAGCTTCCACGAAGAAAGCAGGAGTGTCCGATTTTGACGAGTCATATAGAGCACACTGACCAGAGTACATTTCATCCCATGTATGGGATGGATTATGTGCGCACTAGTTGAGTGGTGCCTTTCAGAGGAGATCATCGGTGGGGAGGTAGAATCGGGGGAGACAGGAGGTGACTCATCGAGCTGGGAGTCGTTCTTTCAGTACTCATAGACAACATCTGGTACGTACATTATTTATAAATATTTTATATAACTATAAATATTAACAATTTATTTTTTATTCTTATAGGCTGTCGAGCACCCCCATATTATGGAGTACGACGTATATCAGAGGATGTATAGTGATCCTGCTACTGGGGAGCTCAGAGGTGATCGTCAGCATCACATCGTGGTCAGTATTATTTGTTTTCAAGTTTAAAAAATAACTGCATATAATATATTCACAATTTTAATTTTAAATTGCAACTACAGGAGTCATATGAGGCCGCAGCCTCACAGACCCGACCTGAGAGTCAGGCCGAGTCATCATATCAGACCACTGGCCGTCAGTTTGATGAGGCAGCATGGATGCAGGCCACCTAGTATGCCTTCGAGAAGGGCCAGGTAGTTGGTATTAGCTCTCGACTGACTCCCGGAGATTATTATGGCAGTGCTGCGATGTCGGTGTCCAGCTCGAGAGGAGCTCGTGAATCTTCTTCTACTACACAGTATGAGGATCAGTTGCGATCTCAGACTGCACTGATAGAGAGTCTCCGACAGGAGCAGGAGTAGATGCGTTAGCAGCAGCAGCATGAGGAGGAGCATCGACGCCAGCAGCAGCTGTACGAGGAGCAGATGATTCGGTGGCAACAGCAGCACCAGGAGCAGATGGAGTACATGCGCCGACTCACTCATGCTTTAGTGATGGAGTTTCCTCCACCAGTATCTACAGATCCCCCCTCCCCCCTCCTTCAGATTAGAGTTTTTTTTTGTTATAAAGTTTATTAAATCAAAATATGATTTTTTTTCTATTCGTAGTTTCTCTCTCATTATAAAATATTAATAATATTATATTTTAAAATAACAATATTAATATGAATAATAATATTATTTATATTTTATAAAATTAAATTATATATATATAAAATATTAATAATATTATATTTTGAAATACCAATATTAATATGAATAATAATATTATTTATATTTTATAATATTAAATTTTATATATATATTAAAATTTTATAATATTATAATTTAATTATATTTTTTTGTAATATTTGAATTATTTTAATATTTGAATGTAAAATAATTCTACAATTTTTATATTAATTAAAATAACTTATTACTATTTTTTTTATTTACGAATTATAATTCTAATATAATTATATTAATTATATCATTTATTAATATTCTATTATTTTATATTTTTGAATTATAATTCTATTATTATTATATTAATTAAAATAATATATTAATAATTTATTATTTTTATTTGTGAATTATAATTCTATTATTATATTAATTAAAATCATTTAGTAATATTGTATTATTTTTTATTTTTGAATTATAATTGGATTATTATTATATTAATTAAAATAATTTATTAATAATTTATTATTTTTATTTTTTTATAGTATTTGCGATGGGATACTATGCCTGCCGCAAATAGTATTATTATGATATTCATTAAAATAATTTAATAATAATTTAATAATAGTTTTATATTTTTTTTAAAAAATAGTAATTGTGACGGGCCCCGTCACAACACGTATTTGCGACGAGGGCCCGTCGAAACTAGTTTTACGACGGGCCCCGTCACAATTACAATTTTAAAAGTTTTTACAAATATACGGAGTAATTTTTGCGACCTGAAGGATCCCCGTCCCAAATAATATCTTTAGCGACGGGCTCGTCGCAAATAATTGTTGTTGCGACGACGTTTTCAACAACGGGCGATTTGCGACGGGATCTCGTCGCAAATGACCCGTCACAAATGCCTGTTTTTCTAGAAGTTAATTAAATAATTATTATGATATCCAAGATGTTAAAGTACATATGACATGTTTCAAAACTAATGGCATGAGTTTTATTTCAAAATCTCCACTCTTTTGTAGTATTATTATTATATTTTTTATATTTATTTATATGTATCATATCAAGGGTATTGAATTTATACATAATTTTTTATTCCATTTATGAATAATGTATATAATAATTTACTTCGTTATAGATTTATATTTTTTACCCTAATGTTTTACTAAGGTTTCCTTTCTCGTTCATCCCTATTCTTTTTCATTCTAGATAATGTGTTCTTTTTTACCCTATATATCTCTCCATATTCAACTTTATAGAATTACTCTATGAACTATATGTTTCATATTAATTCCTTTTTTCTAGGGATATTTCTATATTTATCTGTCCTTTTCTATTAATTCCTTATATCAAACCCCATAAAGTTTATAAAATAAGATTTCCTAATTACTACATTTCTCTCTAGGATACTAAAATATCACTCAACTTATTTATAGCATGAATAATTGGGTAATATTATCATTAAAATTTTTAAATGACATTATTATACCATTTTAAAAATTGTTTTTGAAAGTGAATCATTTCTCTATTTTTATAAAAAAAATAAAAAAATTATGAAAACCTTTTTCAATATTCCTCTTCCATTATCCCATCAACACCTATCATGAATCATTTTAAAAAAATTAGTTACATTGTAATTTTTAATAATTATTTATTTTATTCAATTTACGTTAATTGAAATCTTATATTTATATCCTTATTTGAAAATGGTCATTCTTTATTTAGATTAACATTGTGTAAAAACAAAACATTTTTTCTAAAAAAATTTATTTCGTGCCTTCCTTCGAAATACTTTTCACCTATTTCAATCCTTTTTTTATTTTCCACTGTTGAAATTTTTTATATCTTATTTTCTATAATATTATATTTTTTATATGAGAATATAGTGTTAAAATAATCCTCTGATTTGTTATCTATGTTCTTATGTATGTGTGGTCTAGTGAAAATGAAATTTATATAAATGAAAGGATCGATCACGGACTTTCTACTACCATTTTGTAGATACAAACCTATGATTTCATTATTGTAATAAACTTGTTTAATGCATGTAGTCATGATTTTTTTGGAGATTTTCCTTTTTTGATGAGGAGGTGTAGCATGTTGTGTCCATTATTGATTAATATTATCAAATGGGGCATACAGTTTTAGAATTTTTATCATCTTAGTTGGCAGTGCTGTATTCAAATATTGTAGAGGTATATGTGGGTAAGTTTCCTAGATTCATCAAGGAGTCTCCATATTTTATTACTAAAGAGTTTTCCACCCTACCCTTGTGAGATAATATAAAGTTTGAGATAGAGTTTTAGCCTATTACCCCCCTTGATTTTGATGGATCTTTATCAGATGGAAACTTTTGAGCTAGTGGAGTTGAGGATTCATTTATAAAATTTGATATATGTGGGTTTCATCCATACTAGTATTTAATTTTTTGTCTTATGTAATATTATCCAAGAAGGTGGATGATTTTGGGTGTACTAACAACTTTTGAATCAGGTAACTGTTGATAACCATTATCCTATTCCGATGAAAGATGAACTGTTCAATTAATAAAAGGGACCCAATTTTTTTTAATGTATAATTTATATTTTGGATATAATTAGATGGGGGTGAAAGAGGTGGATATCTTGAATACTAATATTCAATGTCATTATGGTCCCATTAAGTTCATGGTTATTTCAGTTGGTTCCTTGAACACCCTAATCATTTTCATTAGATCATAAAGTTTATGTTATATGAGTTCCTAGATCAGTTGAAGGTATTTTATATTAATTATATCCACATTTACTTGAGGTAATAATAGGAACATGTCAATCTTATCTGGGTTAACTTAGATTTCCTTCGACACCATCATCTCTATGAAAAGTTTTATGAGTATATGTTTTGGACATGTGAGGTGCATTTTGTTGGGAACATGGTGCCCTATGGGGGAGTAGTATTAGATCCTTTGAAGATCAAGACATTTGTTTTTTTAATCACATAATAATGTTATAGAGATCCATTTGTTACTTGTTCTCAAGGAATTGTATTGGAGGTTCATGTAAAACCTTACAATTTTACTATGTTTTTTTTCATTAATTGAATTCATTGTTAAATAAATTTTTCAAATGAAACACACGACCAAAATGAACAAAATTGAATTTTATTAAATGATAATATTACAATGTGAGATAAACATTAATACATTATATGAATACTAAATGAAACATCATAAAGAAGATTATAACTGGAATAAATCTGATAGTATAAAAAAGACCATGAATGTGAAATATTATGATCTTGGTTCTCTATGAAGATCATAACCCTGATTGCAACTATGAACATAAGATAAAGGATTATAATTATAATAGAAAATTTAATAAAGAATTAAATGAATAAGTTAAATAATTCATTGAATATATGTAATAATATATATAAGAATGAAATTTGATAGTTAAATATATAGTAAATAAAAATATGGACATTGGATATACGATCATTGGTTATGCATATATTCAATAGCTATATTGATGTTGTGTAATTTTTAACAACAAAATGAATATAATATAATGTATAGTTCTTGAATGATATTATAAGACTATATTTGATAAATACATTTTATCATAAAAACATTTTTTATGATATATATATATATATATATATATATATTATTTTTAATTATAATTTTATATATTTATAAAAATAAAAATATTATTTTAAAAAGAATTAATTTATAAAATTAAATTATTATAAGTTGAATAATTAAATTTAATAGTATTGGGTTTGCATTATATAACTTTAAAAATGATATTTTTCAAAGAGCACTTTTTATGTATTTTGGATTTTTATATCAACAAATTAAATCAAATAATTTCAAATAAAAAATATAATTTAATATTTCAATGTATAAATAATTATTTTACACTGATTTATTTAGTGATTGATAAGAAATATGATTAAGAGTATTGAATTTTCTGAATACCATTTTTCTATAAAAACAAAAAAAATTATATATATATATTATGTTTTTAATTAAAATTAAAATTTACCATATTTCAAAATATAGTAAGATTAAACTTATTTAGAATTTTAATTAATATATTTATATTATGTAGGGAGGATAATTTCAATTTTATTAATAAAAATAATTTTTCTAGGTTAAAATAGAGGTACCAAGGTTAATGAGAAGTGAGATAATAAGTGTTAAACTAAGTGGTAAAGACATAAAATACCATGAAACCTTATCTTTAAATTGTTTGTATTAGCGTATTATTGGCTAATATAAATTATTTATCTAATTTGTTTCAACTTCTATTTTAAAATGACAACCTTATGCCTTAGTAAATATTTATTTTTATAAATACCACCCCAACATAGCTTTAAAATACCCCACCTCTACCCCTTCTAAACGACCCAAACTATTCAATTATATCATGAATAGTTACCCATTTTTACTCTCACAAATCCTTTTTATACATTTTTGAGCTTCTATTTATAGGATGGAATCTTAAATCCTTCATTATTAATGAACTCATATCGAGAAAAATAGAATTTATCAACATAATTCGCTAGTTCATTACTATGTTTTTTCTTCAATTAACGTATAATCTACAGTTTTTATGAATATTATTTTCTATTATAATGAATTTATATTAACTTCTTTTTTATTGTTTGAAAATTATATTACTACTATATAAATCTAAAGTCTCACTCATTTAAAAGTATAGTGTGTATTGTTTGGGTCGGTTAAACCACCCACTTGAATGATACTATAACACATCATAATTATTATAATGATTAAGTATCAAAACATTAATACTAGTAAGATATGATATTGATGAATAATATATGGAATTTATATGGTTCTATAAGGGTGACACAAAAGTAATGGTAATTATGATGTAGGTTTTTGTTATCATTAAATTACCCAAAACATGCTCGTTATGGATTCCCTTCTCGTAAACCATACCCATAATTTTCCTCAAACAAATATGGTAATGATTAAATAATTAGAAAAAAATGACTTCTCTTCCTTGGATAATTTACGAATGATGAACTTGGTATTTGAATATCCTTTATGAATTTTTCCAACAATGTTTTTTATTTGTTGAAAATATACTTTTATTAAAAAATGTTTTTGTAAAAATAGAAAAGAAGATTTATTGGGAGTTGAGAAAGTAACTATTTTGATTCTTTTAAAGAAATAAATTTTGATTTTTTTCATAAACATCCATAGAATGTAATACGATTCATTTATGGTCATTCAATTTCTTAACATAAATAAAAAATTATGATACATGATGGTGTATTTAAAAGGTATACAAAGTGTGAAAATTCAAAGAGAGAAATGAACTATGGTTTCAAAAATAGAATAAAAAAAATAATTTCTAAAAAAACTATTCAATTAGGCTTTCATGAAGGTTGTAAGATGTAGAATATGGTGATAAAATTAATAATTCACCAAATAAAAGTTTTTCAAATTAACATTATGTAAGAACGTACTTTCAATGGAACCAAAAATAGTTTATACAAGGGGAAGAGAAGTGAATTTGATCTAATTTACAATGGATAAAATTCTATGAAGTCTTTTCAAAGAAAACCATCCTAAATTAAGTATCACATAGACTAGTGGAGAATTATGGAATGTATATGATCAGATAGTTTTATGGATAAATATTAAAATCACTTGATAGATAATTTATAATAAATATGAGAATAAAAGATTGCTGATTTTTTTAAAAAATTAGAATGAGAATAAACCTAGAAAACTATTCTTGATAATGTTTTTATGAGAAAAAAATAATTTTAAAATATGATAATTAGTTGAACCAGATATTATGTTTATGCAAGATTATATAAGTGAATTTTAGTTTCTAATAAGAGTATAGGATGAAATTTTCATAAGGGGATTCACACATAGTTTTTCGGATGAACCATTCTGGACAGATAAGTGTGAGAATGTTTTAAAGAAGTGTTAATAAATAGAATGTAAATTTTTTATGAATGGTTAGTCATATGAAAATAGAAAAAGAAGAAAAATATATGTTTTATGATGAATTGAATTTACTGAGGTGGTGCATGTGACAGATTTCTTTAAATGCTTCAATAATCAATTAACAAACTTTAGTGAATCAAGATGAACAACCAAAAGAAACTTTTGTTATTTTTTAAAATTTTCAAGGGAATTAGATAGAATTTTTTTTAATAGAAATTTTTTAGGGTGCAATGAAGACTCCAATTAGATGAATAAATTTTTTTAGAGAAATACTTATATATTGAATATTGTTTAAGGAATTCCAGACAAGAATTTTCCACACAGAGTTACTCTAAGAAAATTTTCATAATACTGTAATGCTACAGAATCATGATAATTATTTGATGGTTTTTAATTTGGTTTCTTATCAAGAAAAATGATGGATTTTTATGAATTCCTTAATGTATATTGGTAAGGATATTTGAGAAAGGCTAAATAAGAGATATTTTATAAAGGCTCATGAATATTCAAGAAGAGTTGAGATGAATTTAAGTGAAATTCAAATGTATGTGAAGTTCAGTTCCATGAATTCCAGTAATTGGGAAAATGAAATTGGTTTCCCTACTGTTCCATTATGAGAGAACCTATATAAAGGTTTTTTCATTTACATCGTACTTTTAAATATTTAGAGAGAGAAATAAATGATATATTTTACCAATTGTGTATGATTTGAGTTACTAATTTAATATATATTTAGGTTAAATCATTATGTAAATTGGCTTTCATTAGAGAATCAGATGAATATATCAGTTTAGAATTGTTGATATATAAAGGATAGATAATGAATTTCTATTCATATTATGTAAGGTGAAATGTTTTTTCAATAATATATAATTTAGAGTTTATATCAACAATAACATTTGTACGGTGTAAAAATGGATAATTCTATATGTAAGAAAACCGTAATAAACAATTACATATGGATACTGTCATAACAATGAATAATGGATGAAGATTCTGAATAAACCATTATTGTATTAGAAATTACATAGTTTCATATTTTTAAAAGGCCGTTTTTTTGAAAAAAATTGAAACTAAAGGGATTTGGTTTAACTATACGTATCAGGATATAGATGGAGTGTAATAAGATTTGGCTCAAAATTTTTATTCACCTATTTTAAATTATGAATATCCATTTACCCATGGGAGTATCAATGACATGGATATTGGTTCTCACACAGATGTAGAAACTTGTAAATATTGTGTGATTTTTTATGTTCCCACATCTGCCATCATTTGAGTTTGTTGGAAGGTGATAAGGAAATAAATTTAACATGTTATAGGGGTTATGTTCCTTAAATTTTGACATTTGTAAAAAGAAAAAAAACTAATTAACTTCTTCTCTATCAACTATTTTAGAAACCTTAGGAACTTCATGTGGTTTCATTAACATGGTTTTCATATTGAATACTTATCATGGAAAATATATATTTTGTCAATAATTTGGGTTTTCCAACATTTTATGGAAGAAATGTCATCGATGGAAAAAATAGAATGATATCCTATATTTTATCACATATATTGGAAGTTATAAGTGCATTTGTGATTCGATTCCCACTCACGGAGAAGAATTATACAATGAATTATTATGATATATATATATATATGATGGGAAATATAGAAATGATTTCATTATGTATTTATCAGAAAACGTTTTTATGATGGTAATGGGTCAGAAACAGTGAAGGAAATTTGGGAAAAACATGAAAGTACATTTAAGGGGAACATCAAAGTGAAAGAGAAAAAGTTAGAATTCTTTAAATGATAAGTGAAAATATCAGAATGAGAGATGAATAAACTATTTATGAATACCACAGTAGAGTTAATAAATATGTGTTAAACATCAGAGGCTTTGGAGATATCTTAGAATATTCTAAAATTGTTTAGAAACTAATGAGAATCATCCTTAATAGATTTTACTTTAAAATATTAGTTTTTTAAGATAAATATGATTTATCTGTTGATGAGTTGCATTATATTCTGGTGTCTTATGAAATGAGAAAACTACTCGATTTCAAAAATAAAATCAAAGATGAGATGGATTATGAAGTTGGGAGGAATTTTAAAATCTATGCTTCTCAGAATGTAGATTTCAGTGATTTGAAAGGAAATGAAGAATATGAAATGATTGAAAATATCATGTCTCTTATATCTAAGAACTATCATAGAGGTAGAGTAACATATAGAGGAAATCATTCACTTAGGTGCTTAGAGTGTGGAGTAATTGGAAAATTTTCCTTGAATATCCCCAAAGAAGATTGTTAGATAATATGAAGACCATTTAAAAGAAAAATCATAGTGGAAGAAGCCCATCCAATATTACGTGGAAGATAATAATTACACTATTGGTAAGAATTAATTCATTGGAAATAGAAGAATTCATTTTGAGTAAGAAAGCTAAACCTAAATATGATGAAAAAATATCTTTAGAATATAATTTTTTAGAAATTTTTAGAACCTTTTTAAAACATTGAGGAATGGAGGAATCCACCAATAGTAAAGAATAAAGAGATGAAGAATATTATAGAGAATACCAAATGAAATATAATCTTGTAGAATTCATAGAGAAAAATAGAAAACTGAAATAGGAACAATGATGAAAAAAGTGTAAAATGTAGTGAAAAAATAGAGGTGTTTTTAAAATGAAAGATGAATATATTCATCAAATTGTAATCCTCAAACTAAGAATTGATGATTAAGGTTATATGGTTGATGATATTAGAATGAAACTTTCCACTAAAGAGTAGAATTATTCAAAACCCTATCAATGATTCTTGAGGTTGAAACTACCATAATAAAGTTGAAAAAACTATGAAAGGATATATATATATATATATATATGTAAAAGCATAGTTATATCAAGATACAAAGAAATATTATTCAAATAATTAGGTGAAATCTTCACCCCACAAAAATGTTCATTTGATTTTACTAGAATTTCATGCGTTATATAAAATATTGTGAAATTTTGGATTAAAAAAGGATATGAAAAATATACCATATCAATTAATGATAAAAATAATATTTTTAAGAATGATCCCCCATGAATGGAGGGAAAAAATAAATATGTTAAAATCATAGAGAGATGATTACTAGGAAAGATATAATTTCAATATAAAACTCTGATTTAGTAAATATTATTGGTGTTTTTGATTTTATGAGCATAAATAATATAATTCTTGGCACAAATTTTCTATACCCATATGTAGATATGAAATGAGGGAGATAAAACACTAAAGAAAAGTAAGGAATGTAACTAAGAAATGTAAATATTGAAAACAAAAATATGAATTTGTTATAAAACATCCAATGAAAAATAAGTTTGACTTATTAGAGGAAATTTTTGGAATATATAAGAAACCATGTCACTTTTTTTAATAATAAATGACTAATCTTATAAAGAAAAGTTCTTATGCTTGGAATGAAAATAAGGTTGGAAAGATGAAAATTTAATAAATACCTTTTTATATGGATGAAGCCTAAAGAATTTAAAAGAAGCGATGGATTATTGAGAGCGGTTGTTCCTCATAAATAATTAAGTATTTTGAAATCCTGAAAGATTTTTAAAATCATGATGGTTGCATAGTTACTTTTGGAAATTATATTTCCTTAAAGTAATTGGAACGACAAATATAGAAGATTATATAGTAAAATATAAGGAAGTTTTATATATTAATGGACTCAAACATAACTTACCTAGTGTGCGCCAACATTATAATGATGGAAAGGAAGTGATTTCCAAAAAAATATTCATGTATCATCAAAAGTGTTGAGGGTGGTAAAGTTATATCTCATGAAGAAAGAACCAAAAAAATATCTGATAGATATGATAACTTTGTAAATCCTATTATTTTAGTGATGATGACAGTAACATATTAGGGTATTATAGACTTAGGAAATTGGGGAAGAAAATTATATACAAACATTCTAAATTGGATGTTGTTTTAAAATTTATATTGTTGTAAATTGAGGAATATGATGCATGTATAACATGTCAGAAAGGGAAGATGGTCAAAAAAATACAAAAGAAATATGAGGTCCAATCTACCATACCACTTCAAATTATTCAATCAGATATTGGTTGGTCCATGAGACATCAATCGAAGAATAGATTTTTGAAATTTTTTACTTTTGTGAATGATTTCACTCAGATGACCGACATTATGTTCATGAAAAAAAAATCATCTGTAGTATAAACGTTTTTATTTTTTATACTGGTTTTTGATAGAGAAATGGGTCTTTATACCATGATAATGAGAACACATAATGGAAAGTAATTCTCATCAAATTATTTTGAATCATATTTTAAGAAGCATAGAATTAAACATAATTATGGTTCTATATGTACCCATCAACAAAATAGAGTGGAAGGAAGGAATAATAGAAGTTTAATGGAAATGGTAAGATGTATGTTGGAGGAATAAAAACATTATATAATTTAATAGAGGGAAGATATTAATATTGTTGCACAAGTAAAAAACATGTGTTTTTAGAACTCCAATCCAACATGACATCAAATGAAAGTTTTTATAATAAATAACCATAAGTGAAGTATTTCAAGATTTTTTAGGACCCCTGATTTACAAAAAAAATCTAGATCTTAGAAAATATGATGAAAAAGTAGGGGAAAGAATATTTATTGTATATTTTCCCAATAGATGAAGTTATAAATTTTGGAACAAACATTTACAAAAATTGGTGGATTATTATGATGTGAAAGTTATTGAAAATAAAAATTCCAAATCAATGGTTTTTAGAAATGTTTAAGACAAAATATTTAAAAAAACCAATGAAAATGATGATAAAGCTAAGAAAAATAATATAATTTAAAATTTATAGTAATCATGTATTTAGGAAAGTGAAGTAGGAAAGATAAAAATTAAAATATCATAAATTATAGAAACTAGTTGAAACTGGTAATATACATGGAAATTGAAGAGATCTGGTTCATAATAGAAGACATATGATATTATAAAATAAAAAATATCTCATATCATATATTGAACTTGAATTAGTTTCACAGGAAGTTGAACATAGAGAATGGGATAATGCTAGGAATGAGAAGTTAGAAAAAATTAAGAAAAATGAAATTTGGGAACTTGTTCCACATCCAAAAGTAAATAATGTTATCAAAATAAAATGATTTTATAGAAACAACTAGAATAAACCTAAGGAGTTTCAAGAAAAAAATATCAACTCTTTTGAAAATGATATTAATATGTGGACGTGGTAGATTTTAAATAATCTTTTTCTATTTCAGCATGTTTGGGAATTATTAGAATGGTTCTTATTGTGGCTACACATCATTCTTGAAATTTTTATTAGGTAAATGTAAATTTATCCATCATAAATGTTTGATAGTTAGGATGGAGTTTATATTTATAAACCTTCTATTTTTTACTTAAAAAATATGAATGCAAGGTTTGTGAGATGAATAAATCCATGTATCGGTCTAAATAATCTTGATGAGGTTGATACTCAGAACCAGGTAATTTATTCAATAAGATTTATTTTTCTAAATGGGATGTTGAAAAAAGAATATATGTGAAACAATTAAACTCTATTACCCAAATTGTAACACCCCAAGACATTGCAATATATTTATTTTAGAAAAAATATAATTGATTCGATAGCTTGCGATATACGCAACACCGAGTTGAAAAAAAAACATAATAATCTATTAAAATATCAATATTTAAGTGTGACTGTTATAACCAAGATTTTATGTTGGATGGACTAAATAGTATTGGAAAAATTATGAAAAATATATGTTTTACACTTTTTCATTGGGTACCTATTGATCAAGAATAAAAATAAGTCATTTGAAAGAAAAAAAGAAAAGTTTTCAGAAAAACTGTTTCGCCATGTCTTACACAATTATGCTAAAATTAATTTTTTTAAAATTTTGGATATATATTTGATAAAATAAAGATTAAATTTTAAATCAATATTTCAATAATAACTCAGGATGATTTTTTTTATTTTTTTGAAACGTTTCATTTTTTTGGTGAAAAGTGAAAATACTGATTTTTATTATTAACTACCATTTCGTTTAAAGAATTTAAAAGTTACATATTTTTAAAAAATTATTTTAAAAATTATTTTGGTTCAAAGATATTATAATTAATACAATTTATTTCATTTTAATCCATTATATGTTCAATTTCTATATAAAAACCTTTTAATACACTTGAGAAATTTCCCTTTGGAAACTGTTTTTTCATCCCGTATGTGAGTTAAATTTTAAATTAAATTAGGGATAATTTATGCTTTTTATTTTGTAAAATGGATTAATTTTTTGGAATAATAATAATTAATATTATTTAATATTTTTTACTTATTTTTCTACCACAATGAATTGTGAAAATAGTAAAAATTAATTACCATGGTTATGGTGAAAACAGGTTTACTAAGGGGTTAAACTAAGTGATAAGGATTAAAATGAACCTAAAACATATTTAATTAGTATTTTAAGGAATTATATAAAACATATACCATCTAAGGATAAATAATGGGTCACATTTGGGTCTGCTATATAGTGAAAACATGTGTGTAATTTATTATTTTAAAAAAGTCAAGCATGTCCTCCCCTAACTTACAAAAGAAAACCCAATCTCATCCCCTCGTTACACATCAAAATTCAAATTTTTTTAGAAATATATACTAAAATAACTTAATTAATTCTATCCCAACGTCCTATAGGACAATATTTGATCATAAATCATACCAATGAAGCATTTGGTGCTAACATAAAGGGGTCATCTGAAGAAGTAGAAATGTACTTAAATGAGTTTTATATATTTTTCTTCTTCTCCCACATCCATAGAATCTTAATCAATAATTATGATATTATAAAACCAATATATCAAATATAGTAATATTGTTTTATGTTAATTTCATTACCAATTTCCACATACTCTTCCATAAATTTGGAAACAAACCCATCGATCGTGTGTACGAATGGCTACTACCTCATGAATCGATGGATTTCACTTTACACCACCACAACTCAGGGATGTATTTAATTATGGAATTAATAAATATATATATTTAATATTTTTATAATAATAAAAATTACATAATTATAGTATAACATATACTTTCATACTTTCCATTCTGTGTGGGATATTATAATAGCAATCTCATGTATGTGGGACTACAACCTCGCGATGCGATGTGGATCATTTTTAACTAATGATTTACATGGAAGGTAATTAATGATAAATTTAATGAATAAATGTGAAATATATGACATTATAATTATCTTTTAAATTCAATATACCATCCACTTTCTTAACCTTTATCTCATTAATGGAATTATATCATTACTCGTGCGTACATACAGTCTATCATCTCCATGAAGCGATATGATTAATTTTTTATGAACAACATTCTAGAATATTTAAAAAAAGTATTTAATGAGTCAATATGATATTTTCAAAATTAATTTAATTATATGTATGATGAATTTATATCATATGTACAACAATTGTAACATTCACGACAAATAATGCCTTAGAAAATAAGGCAAATAACACCCGAAGAAATGGAAATAATGAAATACTATTAACAAAAGGGTGGTAAAATGTTATAAGAGGATCATATATTATATTGTTAATGTGAATATAGTACGGGTAAAAATTAACAATATTCTTCCATCCATTATACTAGTGGTAAAAACACATTCAACTAATGATATGTGTGATTTAAGGGATGTCTTCATAATCATCCTTTCATTGAGATATATTTTTTAATATGAACCTATTCAATTTTATATAGTTTTTATATTATAAATTTGAAGTATTTAAAATGAATACCTATTTATCAAAGGTGAATAATTTTTCAACATTATTTTATTATTTTAGGGGGTTACAATTTGAATGTTACCAAAAAGGTAATAATATATTTTACAATATCACTTTCTTTTGGGATTAATTTTACCCTTTTTGAATGAATATTATAATTTATCATTCATTATTCCTTATAATTTTCTAATGATATAACTATTTAATTATTTTTTATATTTTTTCCAATTTTTCTTCTCACTCAAAATTAGATCAAGAAAATAAATTTTTAAAATAAAAAATTATTTTATTTCCCTTCAAATCAGATATTTTTTTTACATATCCATGTTTTTGATTTTTTTATAAAATTCATTTTAATCGAAAAATGATTTATTAAGGACCTTTTATATTATCATTTACTTGTAAAAGGGTTTTAAAGGAATATTTCTTCTATTTTTCAAAGGGATATTTTTTAAAACAATTCAAAAGGAATGTTTTTATGACATATACTGTGATAATAGAAATCCCCTCGATAATAACCATTTTATGAAATGTATCTTATTTTACACATTTTAAAAGGTTTAAAAAAATAATATTTTATGAAATCCTTTTTCGATATTCCAATTCCATTCCCTTTATTCATACAAAGGCATGATTTTATAGCTAAAACCTATATTTATGAAGAATCCATTACCATGTTTAATTTCTTGATTAAATTTTTTATAGTTAACTTTATCTTGAGAAAATAAATTTATAATGATCGATTTTAATTGGAAATTACATTTCTCTTAAATATCTATATTATTTTTATCATGGACATGAATTTTTCCTAAACTCTATACCATTTTTACCAATGAAATTTTCTTTGAATGTTATTTTATTGACCATATAAATATTAATAAATCCATATTGTTCAATCTAAATGGATTTTTTATGAAAATAAATAATATTCATAAATTATATCATTTATTTTATATATTAGGAATAATTGGTACATGCATTGATGGTTGGGGCATGAAATTATATTTCTGCACGATGAGTCAAAATGACTCATGAGACACCTTAGTTTTACAAATTAAATAGGGGTTTAGTGATTGTATTAAGCTATACTATTAATGGTCACGATAATAGATGTATCATGTGGTTTGAGATCAATATGTCCAATAATTAATCATTTCATTCATTTATAATTCTTTTATTATTATTATCAGTGAGGTTTCTATATTGATATTATCCTTGGATGAATTTCATTATTAATTTATTGAATAAATGGCATGAGTTTCTAGTAATTTACTTTGACAATTAATAATTACTTATCTAATAATGATAATTAAGTTATTATTTAAATGAAATTTTTGTTTAGTTATTTACCTTTCCATATTTCTAATTACTAATTTAATCATGATAATTATGTTATTTGTTAAATGATAAGAATGTTGAGTTATATGTATTTCCATTTTGATTATTCCTTATTGATTCATGATATCTTCGGCTATAAGTAACCATAAATGACAATATAAGATCACCATTATTTTTTCCCAAATAAATTAAGTATAAATCATTTAATAACTTTAGACGATGCGGATAATTAAAAATTTTTTATGTATTATTTTTTATTTTCTGTTCCCAATGTATAATGGGTAACATGTATGTATCTGGTTTCCCAAAACAGTTAAAATGGACAATCCTTTGGGATTTGACCCCTTGTATCTATTATAATATAATACATTATATGTCAGATTCAATTTACTGACCAAAATGTGGGTTCAGAGGGATCCTATAAAAAACTATGTTTTCAAGGATACAGATCAATTGGACCAGAGATGAGGTTTTTGAAAAATCAAAGAAGTGAAGTTGGTTTCTATGAAAACAAAATTTGATGAAAATTCTATATGGGAATTCACACAAAATTTTTAGAAAACCCATTTTAGACAGAGACGTGTTAATAAGTTTTAAAGTTGTATCAATAGATATAAAGTCATGGGATTTTCTTCAGAATAAATTTTGTGAAATTAAAAAATGAAGAAAAAGAGATGTTGCAAGAAGTGTTGAAGTTACTAAGGCAGATCATGTGACTAAAGTCTTTATAATTTTCAACAATATAGATTACCATCTTTAGAAAATCAAGAGAAAAGGATAAATTTATATTTAGTTCCTTTTAAAATTGGTCAAGACCATTGGATTGAGTAATATGAGCTTCAATATATACATTTTACGAATGGAACAAAGATTCTTATTAGGTAGACATATATGTTTAGAAAAATAATCCTATATAGAATGTTGTTAAAATAATTCCAGACAATCATTTCTTAGAAATATTTTTTCTATTAAAATTTTCATAACTCTATAATGGTCAAAAATCATGAGGATTTTGTGTTGTTTATTCATTTTTATACCTATCATGTAAAAATGAGAAAGTTTGATTAATTTTTTAATGAATGATGTTAAGGAAATTTGAGAAAGGATGAATTGAGAGAGTTTTCATGATTCTTTGTGAATGTTCCAAAAGAGTTTATAATTTTTCTAGTGATATTAAAATCTGTATTGAAAATAGGTTAATTGAATTTTAGTGAGTGTGAAAGAAACATTTCTTTCCTACCATTACTATTAGGAAAAAACGAATTTTTTTATACTCTTTCTGAATTTTTTTAAAACATCCTATGTTAATTTTTTTTAAAATATAACTCTCAAAGGCGGCATCATAGATGCCGCCTTTTCCCTAAGACACTATTTTTTTTCTATTTTAATTATTTTATTTTATATATTTACAATTTTAATGTTTTATTATTATGTTCATATGTTTATATACATATATATAAAACTTACAGTTTCAACATAATTTATCTTTTATTAATGTATGTGACTTTGATAGCGTATATAATATAAATTTTATGAATGATATGAATGAAATTTTAAATAGTGATTAAACATATAATTAATAGTCCAAAATATAAATAATTTCTTAAAAAATATATGTGAAAAATTATTTATAAGCTTTATAGTCCACCTTGTTGAAACATAAATGTTTCAAGTATGTGAAATTTAGAGATTATATAATATAAAGTATAAGACCGATATGAATGAAATTTTTAACATCGCTTAAATATATAACTAATAGTCCAAAATAAAAATAATTTCATAAAAATTCTCTGTGAAATTATTTTATAAGCTTTCTAATCCACCTACTTGAAACATAAAAATGTTTCAAGAACGTGAAATTTCTGGACTATATAATATAAATTATAAGACCAATATGAATTAAATTTTAAACATTGATTAAAAATATAACTAATAGTCCAAAATAAAAATAATATCCTTTAAAATTTCTGTGAAAAATTATTTATAAGCTTTTTAATCCACCTACTTGAAACATAAAAATGATTCAAGTAGTCGAATTTGAAATATGTCAAATATAAATTGGGCCAAAAATATAAAGGAAAACTGGAATACAGGATAAAAATATAAGAAGAGATAATAGTAAAATAGTATTTTGATTTTAGTAGAAATAAAACATGTAAACAAAAATGTACAATCAATGTCTATGTTTGTGGCGAGAAGATTTTGTCCCATATGGTGGCCTTTGAATATGACTTCCGTGTCGAGTGTGTAGTGGAGTCTGATGACCTATATAAGGCTGATCCTTGGGCACTGGAACATCTACTGGTATATCCTCTATCTATGTGTTAGTGGGAGTAGCTGTTAACCGCATCTTGTACTCCCCTATGGATCCTTCTAACACTAGGGTGGTAGAAGGACCTGCCTCCATCATAGTGGGGATCTAAGCCTGCGATGAAGCTATACTCCAAGATGACGATGGATGTGGAATCCAAGGATGCAATGGATCCCAAGGCTGTGAAGGATATGGAAATAAATATGGAGAGAATTGTGGATATCCTATTAGGAAAGACAGATCCCATGCCACCTGAGGCACATCCTAAATCAGTTGATTCTGGACTACTGGAGGGTCAACCCCTGCCTGTGGAATAGGTGAGGCCTCATGTGTAGCACGACATTGTCTACATTTTCATGGTCATGGATCCTCAATACCATCAACAGCTTCAGGATGTTCCTCTAGGGTAGGAACCTCCTCTCTCTGATCTGAACGTGCGAAGTTGCTCCCAGAAAGCGCATGAAAAGATGCCCTCAACTCCAACGCTGTAGCACGGACGAATGCCCTGCTAAAGACCCCCTCCTCCTCTACATCACTAATGCGAACAAGATACTCTGTGTTAATTCCCTATAAATAGATACAAATTGAATTAGAAAATAGTTCAATAAACAAACTAATGGAAGTTTATTGACTCACCATCCTCTATATCTCTATGCCATATTGGGTAAGATAACTATTGATTTTAGTCTATACCATGGGGCATACTCAACCTACTCTAAAAGAGAGAATCAATTTGTAGTAACACCCTAAATTTGAATCTTTTAAAATTTGTTCTAGCAGTCGATAAATCTGGCATATACTTGGGACCAGTCATCATCCTGCCTCCCTCTCAGGTCCATCCCATGAAGCTGGTCTATCTGCCTCAATGGTAATAGAATCAGCTAAGTACGGAATAACTAGGGAATGATTCTGTCAGGATGCTGACACTCAATAATATGGAAGTGAATGAGGGGAACTACAACTATAGCATCCTCAATCCCAACAGTGTAGTATTCTGGCAACTAGTTCGTAATAATCCAGTATGGAAGCAATGAAATCTGATATGACAATTGATTTTGTCAAAAAAGCACCCAACTAAAAACCAAAATTGATGCTATTATTAAATGTGATATAAAGTGGTAGATTGTATATACATTCATGATCAAGTAAGATACAGTCCAATTGTAGCCGATATAAGCCGAAATGTTGTCCTAGAACCACGTCAAAATTATGTCACTAACACCACCTATAAAATACATCAATGATAGTGAAAAATAATGAGAAATTATACTCAATAACTCATAGTAGAATCAGAAAGCAATATAAATGACTAATCATACCAGTTTCCACATGGAGCATCACGCAATACCTCCATCATGACCAGCAGACTAGCAGGGTTAGGGTGGAATGCTGGGATGCGCTCCCATGCCCAAATCTGAATAAGGATAATGCATCCACTGAGACCTGTGTGGTCCCTGTCGGATAGCCTTCATAATTCTTTGTATGTGTATGACAGGCTGGATAATCCCCAGCTATATGTCCCATCCTGATCAAAGTCCTCTATTTTGCATAGATACATTATGTTCACATGCATCCTTGAGTGATCAGTACACATGGTCCCGCCAATGAGCTATAATATATATGCACGGGCGTAACACAAGGCGGTTTCCTCATCATAATTATCCTATAAATATGAAATCTGCAACTCCAACCAAGGCGTAGATATGGACATGACATCTATAGCCCTACGGTTGGACAAAATATCTACACCTAATAAGCACTGAGCAAGGTCTGGCCAAGCTACACGAGTGAGTCCAATAACAGGTCTCCCCTGGATAGGAAGACCGAGAAGCAATGCCACATCCCCTAGGGTGATGGTCATCTCTCCCTTAGGAATGTGGAATGTGTGTGTCTTTGTTCTCCAACTCTCAACGAGGGAAGAAAGTAGGTAATGATCTACAAATGTGAAATCTGACACGGCAAGGCCATAGAATCCAACATGGCACAAGTATGGTCTAATGGCATGTGGAGGCTCCCGGTGATGAAAAATAGTGCACTCAACAACCTTGATCAATCGATCTAGATGACCCTCTAACATGGCCTGCGATAATGTGCAGGCTACTGTGTGAGTAGTATGGTATCATCCATCTATATATAAAAAAATTAAATGAGTCGTAAGTGTAAAATTTAAATATAATGTTACGGTTAGCATAATGTTATCACTTGTAGAATTAAAAACATGACATGTTTATTTACATTTTTTTATGAAGTTATTTTTACCAAAAAAATATAATTCTCTATTTCTTTTGGATCTGATTGGAATAAATATAACAAGAAGAAGGAAGAGAAAAAATATATGGAAAAAATTATGTTGTGAAAGAGTTTTATTAATGAAAATATCTTGGAAATAATTTTTTTAATGTTTAGGAATCATGTTTCAGGGTTAAGTGTTATGCTTTTGGGTATTGGGTTTTAGAAAACTGAGAAAAAAAGAAGAGACAACAACATTTACCATACAATATGAGTTAAGTGTTCTGCTTTGGGATTTATGAAATAAATTCTATTGTCTAAGATTTTATTTAAGGAATTTAGTTAAAGTTATTTCTTGAATGAAATAATGTTTTTGTGAAATAAGTTATATTAAATAAAATATTAGGTCTTGAAGTTTGTTAAGATATATTTGGAAGAGCTTTATGATTAAATAATTATGGATTCAATTAAGATAAACCATGTCAATTTCTAATGATGTTTTAGGAATTTATCTAATTATCTTTATTGAATAACTTATGCTAATCATTATGATACTATTATTTCATTATAGAATAGCTTATTAAAATATCACAAATAATTTAACCAAAACCCATTGTAAAGAAAAGATGTTTTTGGGTTGGGGTTTAGGTTCTGAGGGTTTAGGGTTTTGAATTTTGATATCACGGTTTAGGAAACATGTTTCTTGAAAACAAGAATGTTTTTATAAAATATGTTCTACTATGTAAAATATTGGGTCTTGATGTTGGTTAAGACATATTTTGGAGGAGCATTATGATTAACTAATTATGGATTGGATTAAGATAAACCATTTCAATTACTAATGATGTTTTAGGAATTCCTCTAATTTTATGTATTGAATAACTTATTCTAATCATAACGATACTATTATTCTGTTATAGAATAGTTTATTAAAATATCACACATAATTTAACCAAAAACCATGGCAAAGGGAAGATGTTTTTGGGTTGGGGTTTAGGATTGAGGGTATAGGGTTTCGAATTTTGATATTACAGTTTAGGAAACATGTTTCTTGAATGAAGTAATGTTTATATTAAATAAGTTCTATTAAAAAAAATATTGGGTCTTGAATTTGGTTAAGATATATTATAGAGGATCTTTATGATTAACTAATTATGGATTGGATTAAGATAAACCATTTCAATTACTAATGATGTTTTACAAATTTATCTAATTATCTTTATTGAATAAATTATGCGAATCATAATGATACTATTATTTTTTTATAGAATAGTTTTTTAAAATATCAAACATAATTTAACCAAAAACAATGGAAAAGGGAACATGTTTTTGTGTTGGGGTTTAGGTTTGAGGGTTTAGGGTTTAACATTTTTATATTACAGTTTAGGGAACATGCTTCTTGAAAGAAAGAATGTTTTTATGAAATAAGTTCTATTATCTAAAATTTTGGGTCATGATGTTGGTTAAGACATATTTTGGATGAGTTTTATAATCAACTAATTACAGATTGGATTAAGATAGACCAAGTAAATTACTAATGACGTTTTAGAAATTTATCTAACTACCTATATTGAATGACTAATGCTAGTCATTATGATTCTATTATTTCATTATAGAATAGTTTAGTAAAATATCACACATAATTTAACCAAAAACTGTGGAAAAGGGAAAATGTTATTGGGTTGGGGTTTAGGTTTGAGGGATTAGGGTTTTGAATTTTGATATTATGGTTTAGGAAACATGTTTCTTGGAAGAAATAATGTTTTTATGAAATATGTTCTATTATGTAAAATATTGGGTCTTGAGGTTGGTTAAGACATATTTTGGAGGAGCATTACGATTAAATAATTATGTATTGGATTAAGATAAACCATGTCAATTACTAAATATGTTTTAAGAATTTATCTAATCAACTATATTGAATAACTTATGCTAATCATTATGATAATTTTATTTCTTAATAGAATAGTTTATTAAAATATCACACATAATTTAACCAAAATCCATGGCCATGGGAAGATGTTTTTGGGTTGGTGTTTAGGTTTGATTGTTTAAGGTTTCAAATTTGGATATTACGGTTTAGAAAAAATGTTTCTTGAAAGAAATAATATTTTTATTAAATAAGTTATATTATCTAAAATATTGGGTCTTGATGTTGGTTAAGACATATTTTGGTGGAGCTTTATCATTAACTAGTTAAAGATTGGATTAAGATAAAGCATGTCAATTACAAGTGATGTTTTAGGAATTTATCTAATTATTTTTATTGAATAACTTATTCTAATCATTATGATACTATTATTTCCTTATATAATAGTTTATTAAAATATCCTACATAATTTAACCAAAAACCATGGCAAAGGGAAGATGTTTTTAGGTTGTGGTTTAGTTTTGAGGGTTACAGTTTCAAATTTTGATATTACAGTTTAGGAAACATGTTTCTTGAAAGAAAGAATGTTTTTATGAAATATGTTCTATTATCTAAAATATTGGTTCTTGAATTTGGTTAAGACATATTTTGGAGGAGCTTTATCATTAACTAATTATGTATTGGATTGAGATAAACATTGTTGATTAATAATTTTGTTTTAGTAATTTATGTAATTATCTATATTGAATGACTTATTCTAATCATTATGATACTATTAATTAATTATAGAATAGTTTATTAAAATATCACACATAATTTAACCCAAAACCATGAAAAATGGAAAATATTTTTGGGTTGGGGTTTAGGTTTGAGGGTTTAGGGTTTTAAATTTTGATATTACGATTTATGAAACATGTTTCTTAAAATCAATAATGTTTTTATGAAATAAGTTATATTATCTAAAATATTGGGTCTTGAAGTTGGTTAAGACTTATTTTGGATGAGATTTATCATTAGCTAATATGAGAATGTCATAATGAAGACTGAGAAAAAAAGAAGAGATAACAACATTTAATTTATAATATAAGAATGTCACAATGAAGACAATGCATCATTCTGGATGAGACAGAGAACTCGACCCAGCAATGTTAAGGAATTGTTTCTAGTTATGACCTTCTTTATGAAATATCATGAATCGCAAAATCTGCCCTTGTTCTTGAGGCCAATCCATCTCATTACACATCTGACTGGCCTTCGGTCTCCCATGATAACGTAACCGATTCATGTTAGGTCTCACTATCGGATGTCCTTTGGGCATTGGGAAATAATGATACTCCCCAATCAGTGTCCATGGTGCAACATAACAGTTAGCAATGGTATCCATCTGGAACACTAGATCAACATATACTTCCCATGATATGTTCATAGAGGCACATGCTATGATGGCGTGTGTTCATGGAAACTGTAAGTCCTGAAAGTTTCCACATTGACATTGCCTTATTTCCAATAATACCACCATTTTTTCAACGATGAGATTTGTGTTGGGGTCTGAACGCTCTCTAACATCAAATCAGGATTCTTCTCGTCGAAAAAGTATGATGTGATGACCAGAAGCTTCTTCAATATTCATTTCAATCTCTCGTTGAAAGTGTCTTCTGTATCTTTGTCACGACCCGTCCCCTAGGGCCCATGTCGTAACTACCCTAAGCCCACCTTCCATAGGCCAGGGGCGGGTGACTAGCACCAAAGGCATAAATCCCTATAACTCGGAAGGCATTGCCTTTACAAAATGTAAACACACACACAACCAGAGTACAAGAAGAATAAAACACTAAGTAAACACTATTTAACAAAAGATGTTCTGGGAAGTAAAAGGGCCAGAAATACAATCCCAACAGTAAAGTACAAGGAAAATACAAAACAACAGGAAGTTGTCAATATGCTCCTGTATCATCCTCCGGAGTTCCTACCTGAAGGGTACGTACAGATGGCCACCTCAGCTCTTTACGTCCGTCTGTCACCTCCGGGTACCATCTCTTAATGAAGTCCACCTCTGCATACCATCCAGCTCTACAAGCCACAACCACGACCAGTTCTTTCTGTCATCTGCAACCAACACAATGAGGTGCGGGCGTATCTCGTGCAAGGGTGAGTATAACAATACTCAATAGGGACCCGGAGACCATCAAGGTCTCAATAAAATCCAAAAAGATAAACCACAAAAAAGATCTCAATATATAACCTTTACTTAAGTATATGCCCATACATATACCTAAGTTATCAAATAACCCATCTCAATCATGAGGAAAACACAAAGGTCATTGACTCAGTTCAAACCAGTATTTTCATTATCGAAACCACAACTACTGGAGAACTCCTCCTCTGTCGAGTATAGTGGCCCTGTCACAACTCTGAGGCGCTACTCACTAACCATAGACTACTGATGTACTCCTCCTGTCGAGTACTGCGGGTCTGCTGCCAAATACCGGGTGCTCCGTCCGTTGTGGGTATCCCGCCAAATATCGGGCACTCCCCTAATAGCCTATAGAGGTACTCCTCCTGT
Source organism: Viscum album (assembly GCA_963277665.1). Classification (NCBI taxonomy): domain Eukaryota; kingdom Viridiplantae; phylum Streptophyta; class Magnoliopsida; order Santalales; family Viscaceae; genus Viscum; species Viscum album. The sequence continues at coordinate 1,625,338,531 of OY728156.1, read as the reverse complement.
CGAATACCGTGGGTCTTCTACCAACTACCAGGCGCTTCGTCCTCCATGGGTCTGTCGCCAAATACTGGGCACTCTTTCCACTAGGCTAATCGAATCTCTTTGAGTCGAATTGGTCAAGCAGTCGTCATGTCTATACCTAATAGGTCTCCGCTTTCCACATGCTCGTCTCCGGGAGGGTCTGCACCACGATCTACTGGTCGTTACATCCATGTGTCAATAATTCTCATGTAGAATTAACACAAAGGACCACCTCGTCGTAGGGGTCTCAACGCAACAAACGGTGCGTCAATCGAATGCCTGGTCTGTTAGTTATTAGCTTTTCCGTTCCAGGGGCCGAGTTGGTTTTTAAGCTAAAACCAACCCGTCCATACTCCGATATCATCCAAAACCCACGTAGAGTATGCCAAAAGAACTATATAATCAAGGGGAATCCAATGTAGTCTACGACACGTCAATCAAATGTCCATTCCTCATGTTATAAGAATTTCTGCTCTGAGGGCCCGATTGGTTTCGGGTTCGAACCAATACGGCCATTTTTCCAAAGTTGCCCAAAACTCACTAAAAGTATTGAAAAAAGGGATGCCTTGTCACGGGGGTCCGAGTACCGCAGATGGTGCATCGATTGAACGCGTGATCTTCGAGTTATTCACCTTTAAGTGAAAATTGGCCCGACCCGTTAAGCCCGGTGGGCTGGTGGGTCGGGTCATCCCAGAATTGGCAGGTCCGACCCGGTAGGGTTGTCGGACCAGCGCAAAGATTCACGCGGCTCGGCCGGGCCTAGCGCGGCCCATCCCGAAGGCCGAGCGGTCCGAGGGGGCGCGACACTCCGGCCGCCCGACCCAGCGGCGCAAAGCAGCACCGCCCTCCCCAAACCGGCCGGCTCGGCTGGACAGCCTTCTGGTGCAAGCAGCCCGCATGGAGGACCGCAGGTTCTCCAACATGGTGCCATCATGGCACCACGGCTCTGCTCCGCCCGGCCAGCGATGGGCTAGACGGCTCTCCAGCACGGCTCCCTCCTAGCATTGTAGCTCCCTTTTTCCCGGCAGGCTGATGGGTCTGCCGGTCCTTCCGCCGAAGCGGCCGGCAAAGAGGGCCATAGTTTCTCCCGCACAGCCAGCGCGACGGTGCTGACATCCTCCTCTACGTTCCCGGCACGGCGCGACAGCGCCGTGATTCATCCGCTGATTCAAAGAAAAATAATCTAGATCAAACGGGGGGTCATCGGGCCGTGTTTGTTCGGCCCGTGCCCTTCGCATTAATTGATAGCAATTGGCCATATATAAACAACGTTTTCCATTGAAGAACGTGGTATGAAAACATTCACTTTCAATAGAAAACCCCTACCTTGATAATTTATGTCGTACGTCGGGCATCACGGAAGACGGCGTCGCGGGGTGTGGTTTCATAGACGACGTCGGTGTGCATCGTCGTTCTTTGTGGAACCGACGTTCTTCATGGAACCAGCGTTCTTCGTGGAACAAGTGTTCTTCATGGAACCGACATTATTCATTGAAGAGACATCATTCTTCATCAATAGAGGAGTTCTCTTCTTCTTCACAAGTGTTCACTCCCAATCTTCCCCAACCAAACGTGTGCCAAAATAAAAAAATAGGTTCATGAAATTATTTTATTATCAATTGCAATTTAAAATTCAAATTCAAACCACTTCATTAATTAATTGGTGTGGTTGAATTCAATAAATTAATGTGTTGGAAATTAATTAAAGAGGGAGAGGAAGAGTCCACATTAAGGAGGAGTTTACAAATTAAGGAAGGGGGTTTAAGGAGTTTAGGGCGAGGTGAAATGTTGGGGCCCGTGTGGGACCCACCTTTCAATTATCCACACATGGGATGTTCGGTAGGTGTGGGCTCCACCAACAACTTCCCATGGGAGGAGTTAACCTCCTGAGATATAAAATAAAATTGTACACACAATTTTATTTACTTATTTAATTAAACCCCAATAAATTACTTCTCCTCCTATGCAAACACGATTATGGTAAAAGTCCCCTTAAACAATTACAGGCATTGGGAGTTCATCGTTGCCCTCAGATTTCAATTCTGAGCACTGGTTCAAAAGATATAAAAACTCGCTCATTCGTTTACTGAACGTACCCGAGCTAAACTTCGAAAATTTATTCCGGGCACACCAGGCCTCAGAATCAAGTGTCATCAAAAGCCATAGGCTCGTAAAAATACAAAGTATATAAGAAAAAATTTTCCTTGAAATTTTTGGGTCTTTACATTACTCCCACCTCAGGTATTTACGTCCCCGTAAAGCTACAACAAAAACTATGGAAACAAATGAGGGTACTGAGCACACATATGAGACTCCCACTCCCATGTGCTCTCCTAGAGGTTCCCGTGCTGCCAGCGAATGCGCACAAGAGGAATCGACTGTCCGCATAGGACCCAATCTTATCGATCCTCGATCTCCACCTAGACCTCCGTGAATGTCCCCCCGTCATCGATGTCCAGCTCCCCGTGATCGATGATGTGGGACAGATCATGCACGCATCTTCTCAGCTGAGATACGTGGAAGAAGATGAGGACTTAGTGCCATTGAGGTGGATGGACTAGATGGTAAGCCACCACACATACTCTACTAAGGACCTAGAAAGGTCTGATGAATTGTGGAGATAACCTGCCTCCCCAACCAAATCTCCGCAGACCTCATCAAGGTGAGACCTGTAAGAAAATTTGGTCTCCATCTTTGAACACCAGTGGTCTCCGTCTCCTATCAGCATATGACTTCAGTCTATTCTATGTAGTATTTATCCTCCCCAGGATGATCTTCACCTTCTCTATCGTAGTTTGTACCATCTCTGGTCGTTAGAAAGTTGGACGACTTAGTAAATAGGTCGCCTATCACCCTTCTTCTTCTATGATATTTAAGAGCTGCTAAGATTTATACTTTTCCAAAAAGAGAAACTCATTATCAACCCCTAGATGAACCACACCCATTGCCTAATATAGTCAATACTGACATGAATGATACATTCATGCCATGGACGACATCGTAAGGCCTCGACGCTACTACCAAGAGATCCAACCATCACTCTCGCCTCAAAGGTTTGAGTCACACTATCGACATCAGTGTGTGGTGACTGGGTCTCCCCCAGTAGGAATATCGAAAGTGAGGGTCAAGTCAACAGTTTTAACTGGAACCTCTCAGTATCAACCACACAAAAAAAGAACTAAATAAAACGTCACAAGGAAATGTGTCTTTTATTACTGCAACTCAAGTACAAAGACTCAAACCAACTACAAACAACAACAAATTGGAAACTAGAAGCACAATGAACAAAGGACTCCAGGCCTAGAACTAGTTTCACTCCTTTCCACCTACTTCCAGAGATCTATAATTGTATGCTTCAGCTGCCTGATGCTGTGCTCTCCCATGTCCACCTATTCCCTGTGGTCGGGGTGGTCCTCCTAGTGGTGGTGGTGGCAACACCTAGAAGCGTCGTCCACCACCATCTGCATGGCCAGCTCCTCTGCCACGGTTGCCTGCTCCTTGTGGTTTTCCTTGATCGAACCTCTGCCTCTACCTAGGAGTTCCTTCATCTATCTGCTGATCATCTGTATGGCGGGTTAGACAGTCACGTTCCATGTGAACAAGACTGCCACAGGAGTAACACTACCCGCTCTTGGAATGACTTGCTCTGACTCCACTCTAGTTGCCACACACAACTGAACCTGAGTCATGCAGTCGGCCACCGGTGGGTATGGTCCTCTTCGAACCATGTGTCTTTTGTCTACTTCCAGCTACATATGACTCCACTGCAAGTTGACTAGTGGTGGGTCCCACCACTGGAGACCGCTCAGCGAGGAAACTCACCACTAGAAGGGCTCGCTCCAACACTCCCATCTGCGTCGAAATGTTGTGGGAGATAACTAAAACTCTGATCTCTCACCTGAGTCCCTGCTCGAAGGTCTGAACCCTGAAGAACGGGTCTCGTACCATATCAGTGGAGTAGCTTGAGAGGTATGTGAGCCTCGCCGAGTACCGAGATATACTCATGTCGCCCTACTTCAGATGAAGTAGCTCATGTATCCGCACCGCTCGATGGGTGGCTGGTACAAACTCTGCTCGAAACAGGCTCTCAAAGTCTTCCCATAGAAGTGTCGCCTCGTCATGGATCTAGAGAATCAGACTCCACTATCTGCCTGCTGCTGCCTGAAAAAGGCTGGCAGCAAGGATCACCATGAAGTCGGCTGGTGTACCTACTAGCCTGAAGACTCTCACCACAGCCTCTAGCCAATCCTCAGCCGCCTGTGGATCTGTCTCTCCCAAGAACCTGGGTGGCCTCTGGTGCTGGAACACGTGCACCATGCTTAAGAGGCATGCATCACCTGCTGTTGGGGCTGGTTGCATCGGTGTCCCAACAGAAAATAGTACCGTTGGTGCGTTCGCTGGTTCCTCAACTAGGAGGGGGCCCTGTACTGAGGCCTCATCGCTCGGCAGGCTGTCAGTACGTACAAATCTCGGGGATCTAGCTGGTCGTCCGCAGGGAGGCATCCTGAAAGAAATAGATGAAACACGGTCGAAAGGCTATACCTAGTGAGCTAACCTCGTATGAGCTGACTTAGTTAGAGATGACTTAAATAAATCATTTGGAAACACACACACAATCAGTGTTTTCGTGCACTAAGTCAGAAATCAGAAGTCAGGGTCCTGGTGTACGGATATGTCGGTCGGTGCACCAACACTAGACTCCCTAAACCGAAAACCACACTTAGTATGATTAACACTATTGCTTCACAAAAAAGAAAATATCAGAGTTCTATGTTCTGCGGTAGAATAGACTCCTTTGATACCAATTTGTCACGACACGTCCCCTGGGGCCCATGTCGTAACAACCCCAAGCCCACCTTCCATAGTCCAGGGGCTGGTGAGTAGCACCAAAGGCATAAATCCCTATAACTGGGAAGGCATTGCCTTTAAAAAATTTAAACACACACACAACCAGAGTACAATCAGAAGAAAAAACTAAGCAAACACTATATAAAAAAAGATGTGCTAGAAAGTATAGGGGCCAGAAATAAAATCCCAATAGTAAAGTATAAGGAAAAGACAAAACAACATGAAGGTGTCAAGCTGCTCCTGGATCGTCCTCTAGAGTTTCTACCTCAAGGGTAGGTATAGATGGCCACCTTATCTCTCTACCTCCATATGTTACCTCCGGGTACCGTCTCGTTGTGAAGTCCACCTCCGAGTACCGTATAGCTCTACAAGCCTCAACCACGAGCAGTGTTGTCCGTCGTCTTCAAACCAACACAATGAGGTGCGGGCATAGATCGTGCAAGGTTGAGTATAACAATACTCAGTAGGGACCCCAAGACCCTCAAGGTCTCACTAAAATCCAACAAGGATAAACCACAAATAAAGATCTCAACAGATAACATTTACTTAGGTATATGCCCATACATATACATAATTTATCAAGTAACCCATCTCAATCATGAGGAAAACACAAAGGTCATTGACTCAGCTCAAACCAGGATTTTCATTATCGAAACCACAAATTCTAGAGAACTCCTCCTCTATCGAGTACAGTGGACCTGTCACGACTCTGAGGCGCTACTCACTAACCTTAGACTGCTGATGTACTCCTCCTGTCGAGTACCGCAGGTCTGCTGCCATATACCGGGCGCTCCGTCCGCTGTGGGTCTATCGCCAAATACCAGGTTCTCCACCTAATAGCCTACAGAGGTAATCCTCCTATCGAGTACCGCGGGTCTGCTACCAACTACCAGGTCCTCTATCCACTCTTGGTCTTCCACCAAATACAGGGCGCTCCTTCCACTAGGCAAATCGAATCACTCTGAGTCAAATTGGTCAAGCAGTCGTCAGGTCTACAGCTACTAGGTCCCCGCACTCCGTACGCTAGTATATGGGAGGGTCCGCTCCATGAGCTACCGGTCTTTACTTCCAAATCTCATGAATTCTCACGTAGAAGTAACACAAAGGACCGCCTCATCATAGGGGTTTCAAAGCAACAGACGACACCTCAATCGGACGCCCGATCTATGGGTTATTAGCTTTTCCATTCCAGGGGCCTAGTTGGTTTTTAAGCTAAAACCAACCCGACCATACTTCAATATCATCCGAAAACCACGTAGAGTATTCCAAAAGAACCTCCTCATCAAGAGGAATCCAACATAGTCGACGGCACGTCAATGGGACGTCCGGTCCTCATGTTATAAGTGTTTCCGCTCCGAGGGCCCGGTTGGTTTCGAGTTCGAACCAACCCAGCCGATTTTCCGAAGTCATCCAAAACTCAGTAAGAGTATCTCAAAATGGGTTTCCTCGTCATGGGAGTCCTAGTGCCACAGACGGCGCATCGATCAGACGCGCGGTATTCGAGTTATTCACCTTTAAGTGAAAACGTGCCCGACCCGTTAAGCCCGGTGGGATTGCGGGTCGGGTCAACCCAGAATTGGTGGGTCCGAACCTATAGGGTTGTTGGACCGGCCCAAAGATTCATGCGTCCCAACACGAGGAGGCACGGTCCGGCCCGGAGATGCGTAGCGCGGCGCGGCCTGGCTCGGCCCGGCCCGGCGCGGCCTAGTGGGGCGCGCGGCACGGCTGGCTCGGCCCGAAGGTCGAGCGGTCCGAGGGTGCGGGGCCGCCCCGGCTGCTTAAACCATCGGCGCCAAGCGGAACAGCCCCCCACAAACCAGCCGACTAGGCCGGCTGGCCTTCTGGTGCAAGTGTCCTGCACGGCGGGCCGCTGGTTGTCCAGCGCGACACCCTCCTAGCGCTGCGGCTCTGTTCAGCCCGGCCCGCCAACAGGCCGGCCGATTCTCCAGCACGGCGCCCTCCTAGAGCCGTGGCTCCCATTTTCCCGGCCGGCCAGCGGGCCGACCAGTTCTTCCGCCAAAGCGGCCCGCAAAGCGGGCCGCGGTTTCTCCAGCACAACGGGCGCAACAACGCCGACTTACTCTCCTGCGTTCCCAGCACGGCGTGATAACGTCGTGGTTCTTCCGCCGATTTCAATAAAAATAAACAAGATCAAATAGAGGGTCATCAGGCAGTGTTTGTTCGTTCCGTGCCCTCCACTTTAATCGATAGCAATTGGACATATATAAAAAATGTTTTCCAACGAAGACGGGGTACGAAAAGATTCACTTTAAAGAGTAAACCCCTACCTCGATAATTTATGTCGTACATCGGGCTTCACGGAAGACGTCGTCGAGGGGTGTGGTTTCGTAGACGACATCGGCGTGCGTTATCATTCTTCAGGGAACCGACGTTCATCGTGGAACCGGCGTTCTTTGTTGAAGAGACGTCATTCTTCGTCGATAGAGGGGCTCTCTTCTTCTTCACTAGAGTTCTCTCCCAATCTTCCCCAACCTAACGTGTGCCAAAATAAAATAATTGGTTCATGATATTATTTTATTATCACATGCAATTTAAAATTCAAATTCAAACCACTTCATTAATTAATTGGTGTGTTTTAATCAATTAAATTAATGTGTTGGAAATTATTTATAGAGGGAGAGGAAGAGTCCACATTAAAGAGGAGTTTACAAATTAAAGAATGGGGTTTAAGGAGTTTAGGGGGATTTGAATGGTTGGGGATCGTGTGGGCCCCACCTTTCAATTATCCACACATGGGAAGTTGGGTAGGTGTGGGCCCCACCAACAACTTCCCATGGGAGGAGTTAACCTCCTAAGATATAAAATAAAATTGTACAAATAATTTTATTTACTTCTTTAATTAAACCCCAATAAATAACTTCTCCTCCTGTGAAAACACGACAATGGTAAAGGTCTCCTTAAACAATTACAGGAATTGCGTGTTAATCGGTGCCCTCGGATTTCAATTCCAAGCATCGGTTCAAAAGATAGAAAATCCCGCTCAATCGTTTATTAAACATACCCGAGATAAAATTTGGATATTGATTCCGGGCACACCGGGCCTCAGAATCAAGTGCCGTCAAAATCCACATACTTGTAAAGATCCTAAGTATTTAATAAAAAAATTTATTTGAAATTTACGAGTCTTTACAATATTATCCCCTACTGTATTCTGTCCGATGATAGTTTTAGTCTATCAACAAATTACTTCACACATCGTTATAATGTCTGCTGAACTAGGGTGGTTATTGGTAGATTGCTAAGCCCTTTTAAGACACCATAGATTCACTCCACAAATTTTGTCCTCATGTGTACGTACCTCTTCCCCCGACATATACCAATGTCCATTTCTCTTTTGGAATCCGCATTATATAATCATAAACTTCTTGATTATCCTGGAAGATTTTTTCAAAACGTTGTTTAAACTACCATACGTATGGCTCATATGCTACATATAATATATGGAATTTTACATAAACTGTTAATATCTTATTATTGAAATAATAAAAAATAATGTACAAAATACGTACCAAGCCTCATGATTACCTTCTTCATCGGTTCATTGTTGAATTTTTTAAACACATTACTAGAAATGTGTCGAATGCATAGCTGATGATGTGCATTTGGGTATCCTTATATATTAGGATCCACATGGATTGCCTCATTAATCACCCGATGGAAATCAGATATCAAACAAACACCCTGAATATTGGTGAAATGGTTGCGGATACATGATAGAAACCTACTCCATGATTCATAGTTTTCTTTCTCTACAATGGAAAATTGATAGTGGAAGAGGTGAATGGTTTCAATCTTGGGTTTACTCAATCAACAATATTCCCTTGTATTTTTTGTACAAAATTTTTTCATCAATCCGAATAAACTGTTTGCTGAAACGAAATGGGGAGATACGGGGAAGGAATGCCCAGAACAACTGATTAAATTGAACACGAGATGGATCAAGTCAGTTATTGTGAGACACATTTTCATTTGTATCCATATAAAATAAAACATGGTTATTATGCCTCAGTATGGCTTGGAATTGCGGCAACACCCAATATGAGTCATCCCAGTCACCAAAGATCTTCACAATTTTCTTCTGTTTCTCCATCCATGCCTTATTATAAGTAATCTTATAATCAAATTTCTATTGAATCATCTCTTGTAAAGGGGATATTAGAACATTTTAACATGTCCTAATTATCTCAACATTAATAAATGACAAACATTCTGCATCCAATGAGGCATGATCTTGTGTGAGGCTTAGTTGAACACAAGTATGATCCGCCTCAATCCTCGAGATTCTCCAACCTCCAAATGTAATTTCTAGAATCTCCCTCAAGAGAAATATACAATAATCCCCATACTTCTCACACTGTATGACATATTTACTATGGGACGGTTTGTGAACTATATAACTAAAGTGCCTCTGAATATGAAATCTCTTCAGCGTGATTTTTAGTGCATCTTTATGTGGAAAATTCATTCTAATATATAAGGTTTTGTCCATCTCACTAATCCTATCTGGTATAACTCCTAGGAACTCATTTGATGGTGTGATAACATTATTGTCGAAATCAGGCACACATGTTATTGCTTCTCACCAAGATGAAAGTAGGGGTGGATGAATTATTGTAGGTTGAGGTTGTTGTAAAACTAATGCATTTCTCAAAAACTCCTTCTTACCTTCAGTTGATACCTCTACATCAGCACTGTTGTCACCATATGATCTATCAATATGAAACTCCTTATCAGAGTTTGGATTCACATGTATATCTAGGAAATCATCTAGTTTGTCCTCTTTTGCTGCATCCTTTGGAAGAGGCTCAATTTCCTGGGGTGGACTGTCTTCAACCACTCTTGTAATTCTATATCATCGTACAAGAGGAATATGTTGTTGTACAGTAGCAATATAAACTTATAACTCCATCATGGTACCATATAACCATTGAGAAAATAAATTAATTTCTTGGACCCACTGCGCATCTGCATCCAATGGACAAGCTAGATGCTACAGTGTTTCTGGGAATTGCAAATATCTATAACTCATAGACTTGATCTCTTGATCGGGTCCCAGATTTAGGGAACCAAAAAATCTCCCGAAAAGGTCACTTATGGTTACACAAAAATCTATACTAACCACCATTATTGGTTGTGTACTATAAAAATCTCATTGCTCAGTTTGAATAACCTCCCCATAGCAATACACACAATCCATCAGGACTCACTACGTCTGTTTCTTTCATTTGAATTATGATACTGTAACAAATATTAATAGTTAATTATAATAATCTAATCATATGTATTCATATTTAACCCTATGTTATCATTAATTTAACTATAATTAATAATTACTAATAGTAAATATTATTTCTAAACTATATATAACTGACTAAACTTCATAATACAAAACATCTTTAATTACTAATAATAATTTTTTTAACTAATCACTCATTCTCTAATCACCAGTTAATCAATATTAAGTTATTCTTTAATCCTTAATCATATTTTATTCATTATTAATTTATAATTAACTAATCACATGTATTCAATTTTAATCATATTTTACCATTAATAAGTGTATAATTAGCCATTACTAATAATAAGTATAATTTCTAACCTATATATAACTAATTAAACTACTTAAAGAGATTTAATTATTAATAAAAACTCTCAATCATTAATTCTTTTTTCGTTGTATCATTCTATAACACCATATTTATAATTTTATCATTGATAAATATAATAATTCAATTTCTCTTTTCTTATATATTTTAGTAGTTTATAAATAAAATATGATTCATCTTAAGCATATCCCCCAGGAGTGTCAAACCGGGAGTGAATCAAGACCCGTTGTCATGTACCAGGATACCCCGGGTCATGCCCAAAACTCCTTGTCAGAGTTTTCACTCCTAGGTACATCTATTTTAGAGCCACATCCATTTTTTTTCTAGACATGGATTTGATTGCTTACATAACCACATAATATTTAAGATACCAGAATTTAACAATATTTAATCCTACGTTAATCCTATATTAATCTATACTTAATCAATAATTAATCTATACTACTAAAAATAATCATTTCAAACTGTATACAACTAATTGCAGAACCTAATAAACAAAATATTAAATACATTGTAAACTAATTAAAAATGAAATATTTAAAACTAAAAATAATTCAATTAAATAAATAAAAAAAATTAAATTAAATAAATAAAAATACCTCTAAATGATTCTTCCAAAAAACCCACCCAGAATATGGATTTTTTAGAGAGAGATTGAGAGAATTTAGGATAGATGAAAGAAATATTTGAGTGAGGAAAATGGGGGGAGGGGCTTCCCTTTTATAGGGATTTGAGGACAAGGCGACATCAGCAGTGCCACCTTTGGCCTTACCCAAAGTAGAAAGGCGGCATCCCCCCGCCTCCTTTTCCATGTCATCAATCTAGGGAAAAAGCGACGTTGTGGAGTAATGGGGGCATCTATGATGCAGAATTTTTAGCGTATTTGTTTTTAAAAAAATTAACCTATGCCGTTTAATTTTTTTTTCTAGAAAATGTATAAAAAAACTCATGAAATAACCTATATAAAGGGATGAAACTTACATCATACTAGTGACTGTATGGAGAGACAAAAGGCTAATACACAATATAAATTGTTTCATAGTTGATTTTATAATTGGCTCTAGTTTTATGTTGAGGAATTATAGATAGTTTCTATGATTATATCATTAGATGTAAATCTCAGTTTAGAATTTAGGAAATTAAAATATAGGATAGGGAATTTATGAATAGAAATTTTAAGGCACAATGTTTTTTCAATCTGAATGAATTTAGAGTTTATATTAGGCATTATTTCAGTAAGGTGTAATTAATGGTGAATTTAGGATGCAGTTACACTATATGGTACATTTATGATTGGATATGATATAATAGGGGAATATTATATAAATATTGTAGATGACCATTTCTTGTAGTAGATTTTTCAATGTCTCATATTTTTGATTGTCTCTAGTTTTGAATGAAAATTCTGTAAATTGATGGGAATCAATATAATTATATATTTCTACAAATATAAGGAATATAAATTTATTTGGATCCAAATTTGTGGTCACTTATTGGAAAAATTATATTTACATGGACCCATGGTATTGGTCATGGAATGCATGTAGAATTTTGCCCTGTACCTAAACATTGTAAATATTGTGTGATTTTCTTACATTCCTTCATTTTCATGTTTGTTAGTTTGTTAAAATGTCCTATGGAAATTACACAAAAAAATTACTAGGGGAAAAGATTTATAATGTTGGAAACTTTTAAAAATAAAATATCTGATTCAACCCCCCAATTTATTTGTTGTTGTATGGTCCCTAGGAACTTCATTATTAAATAAACAAAACTGAAGTTTCCATTGTGAAACATGAATGTGACAATCAGAATCACTAAAATATGATGATGAAAATAAAAAATAATAATAATATATTTTTCATAAATGATTTTATTTTAATATTAGAAAAGGTAAAAAATATCAGTATGTTTTCCAAGTAAGTTATTATGAAAATTATGTTATTTATACAAGTAGTTAAAGAACATTTATAGACTTTAGGTATAATGGTAATGGATTATTTACCAATATCACCTAAAAATACATATTATTTTTGTTTGAAAATCAATATGGGAAAATAATATATTATTTATCTAAAAACCCATCCATTTTATTCTCCTCTATTTATTCATGGGGTATATTAGTGTCTATAACATTTCAATTCTCATTGTTTCAGAACTCAAATGAAAGGATGTTTGTAAGTGGAACTGACCATATCTCTTATTTTTGTTTATGAATATTTCTACCCCAAATCAATATTATCTAAATAGTTTTATAGATGTACATATATCTAATTATACAATTAATTAAGTAATTTTCCAATGGTCATTGCTTTCATTAAAAAAGGAATATTCCTTTATCATTCATGACTTCAGCAATTTACAACAAATTTGTTCTTATTTATAAAATTGTAAAATCAATATCCATTTCCAACAATTTCTTTTAAAATCAAATATTCTCATCATAATCATCAGTTTTCAGTAAAAAAAAATATGACCAATGTTTTCATAGATTTCCAATGTAATTTCTAATCCCATTATTTTAAAAAATATTATTTTTTGGAAAGAAATTTTATCAAAACAAAAATATAATTCCTCGTATATTATAAAGAATCATTTTAATGCTCATATAAATGTTTTTTAAATTTATAATAACATAATTTAATGTTTCTCATGCTTAACTAGGGATATTTTCTTATGATCCCATCGACTGCTTTCTTATAATATATAATAAGAATTCCTTAGGAAAGTTTTCATGGAGCATATTTCTTTTCATTGGTTGTCCAAGAAATGAATGAATTAAGAATGTTTTGATGTTCATGTAGTACACATATGTATTGATTTTCATTATGAAATGATTGGTCCCAAAAATAAATATCCCTAAAATGAATTGGGTAAATATTTATATATAATGAGATGATATATATGGGATCAAGAAGTGAAAAAAAATCTACTATGGGACTTTGTCCACTGTCTTTATTGGAATGGGGAGTGAACCCAATACCATATGAGAATATTTCCACTATGTGATTGTCGTCTTAGCAGTGATACTCACCATATGAAATTAATTTCAGTGTGTGTGTATATGCAACATTTTTACTCCTATTTATGTTTTCATTGCTTGAAATTATTTACTAATGTTTCCAAACACTTATTACTCATGTGTTATGTTATACCAAAAGTAAATAATATGAAAAATTATTTATGATCTTTGCTATAATGGGTATTATTATCATAGATTTTGTTTATACACATTATTAATATTCCCATGCCTATATTTTTATTTTATGCACACTTATGATCTTTAATTTTCTTCTCTTATGTTTATCCATACAGAGAGTCTGATGTCACCCTTTATTAGGTTTTTATTTTCCAAGGTTATTAAGAAGAATATTTTTTATGATATTTCTATTAGGATATAATGTGTGAATAATATTTGTGGGATATTTTTATGAATTATTGTAAATTAAGATGATTATATATCTATTCTATAATGACACATAACATATATGTTCTATTGTGTGTTTAATTATGATATATCGTGACATACCAACCTAGGTGCCACTAAAAGGTGCCCTGAACCGGTTAGCCACATTCCCTCAAGCACAACTCCCTATATGCCAGAGGGTGCCGACTAGAAGCGAGTGTCCAATGATTCAGTCTTGGGGAGACTATACCCTCTTTTATCAGAATAAAACACCAACATAAGTAAACAACAATAACCAAGTCTAGAAGCATATAAATAAGTAGAAATATTCTATATCATGTGATATTTAAAAAAATAAAATAAAATACTCAACTGAACGGTAAAATATGGTCTGAAAATGTGAATTTCATGTGTCTACAATGTAACTAAAAGTAAAGACACAACGAATTTTAAGTGGGTCCCGAACCACGTATGGTTCCCTCTCTGGTGCTCCAATCTCAAATAATAGTTGACCCTAGGGCCTTTCCCTTATCCCATTCTGCAACAACAAAGTCTACTCGGGTGCCGATCAGGCAGGTTGAATAGGGTGTGTGTAAAACTCAATAGGCCACCATCAATAGTGTCTAAAACAAGTCCAGTCAAGATATATTGTATGCAGGTTTATGAAGAAATAAATACAATTCATAAGAAAACAAATATAACATTTTCAATTAATATTTCAGGATCATATTATCCCATGTTCCAATTCATGTTTTCCATTTGAATCATCATTCATTATTACTATTCATTTGGTGTTTAATGTCATGACAAACACCATAAATTTCATTCAGTGTAGGTCACCATTCCTATCACCCCATATCTCATTCGGTGTAGGTCATCCTTCCTATCACCCCAAAATCTCATGCTTGGATAACTATTGGGGTGGAACCTCATTTCCAAGTCCCAAATTCTAATCAGTCTAGAACGCCATGTCTAGCAGCACCAAAATATCATCCATTTAATCATTATTTAATTCAAAATAATTAGCCACATCATTCTATTACTAATAAAATGATCAGTAATATATTTCACAGGACATTAGTTAACTCAAAAAATAACAAAGAACAGAACCCATTAATTAATTCATCAATTAAATAATCAATCAAAACAATTCCCATTCCATAATTACTAATTTAAGATTAATTATCCATATCAAATCTCAAATTAACTCAATTAATTCTCATAATTAATTATCTTTGATCAACCCCATGAAACATAATTAATTATCACAATTACTTATCTTACATAGCCAAAAATCATTTCATAAATAATTTCCCCCAATTAGTTATCTTAAAACAATCAATTCAATATATCAATTACCATATCTCATCCCATAACCAATATCCAAAACAAATATATATTTGGGAAACCCCCTTCGTTTTTTTCATGATTCAATTATAAATTATTCACCAAGGAAATCACAATTCAATTCCATATTCCTAATTACACTAATTTAAGAAATTAGTTATCAAGGGAAGCTATAAATCCATAAACACACATTCAAAAATAGGATCCATGACTGTGAGAATTTTATTTAGACCACCTACCTCGGTTTATTGATGGATGTTAGACCAATGTAAATCCCCAAAATTTGAGCTGAACAATGTCGTCGATCAATATATAGATCTAAATCCCTAAACCAAAATTAAGATCAAAGGCATCAAGATCTTAAAACTCTAGATCTACACCACAATCCCTGATCTATACCTCAACTCTTATGTTTAGATCCATGGAAATGGTAGACATATTCCATAAAAAGATCAAGGAAATGTAGATGAATGAATATGAGAATAAACAGGATGAAATCCACATACTGGGAAGAGAGCATATCTTCAATCTGGGATTTCGATCTCAAAGAACAATTTTTGAATCACCTTATAATTCCTCTGGAAGGATCTAAGATCACCTATAATTTTTTAATCCCGATCCATGTTCAAAATATTAGTGTCTCAGGGGTTTATGTTGTTCTAAAAATATTTTCATATAAAGAATCCAACATGAACATTTTCTTTGGTAGGGGTGTACGGTTAGAGAAAATAGGGCACCAACCATGAGGACCTCTTTATCCATGTTTCCATATTTGACATGGTTTAGTCGCATAGTTTGTCAAACTATGCACAAACCATGAAGACCTTTCTTTCCATGTGTGAATGGTTGGCATGATTTAGTCGCACAGTTTTTCAAACTGTGTGCAGACCATGACTTGCCCACTATCCATTATATTTTTTCTAAAAAAAAATCAGTAAAACGCACCTAAAGACACAACACCAAATAAAAAGTAATTAAAACCCACAAAAAGTACATGAAAATTCACATATGATTACATTAGAAATTTTCGGGATATTACAATCCCCCCACCTTATAATAGCTCATTTGTGAGCTGCACTCCCGAGATTCTCTATGATTCTGAGCCAAAAACATTGGGCCATTGAGCCCTCATGTCTGATTTTGATTCCCATGTTTTCTCTTGAACACTTCCATGTTTCCAAAAAAACAATAACCAATGACATGGTCTTTCTCTGTAACACTTTATCACTGCGACCCAACACACATATCAGATCCTCCTCAAAGGATGCATCAATATATAGGTTACCCACTTCCACATCAATCACATGAGAAGGGTCAGGGTGATACTTCCATAGTTGTGACACATGGAAAAAATCATGAATAGAGATGAATTTCAGTGGAAGGGCTAATTGGTATGCCACTAGCCCGATTCTCTCCATCACCTCAAACTGTCCAACAAACCTGGGTTCCAACATTCCAAACCACTATATCTTGTGGTGAGCCAATCTATAAAAAAATGAAGGAATACCTGATCGTCCTCTATAAACTCTAAAGGTCATCTCTGTCTATCATCATACGACTTATGCAAACTCAAAATCGTAGCCATGCATTTCCAAATCAAATGTTGCTGATCTGATGTCTCCTGAATGAGACTCGGTCAAAATAGCACTGACTCACCCAACTCTAACCAACATAGAGGTGATCTAAAAGGTCTTCCATAATGTTCCTCATATTTCTCTATCTGTATTGTTTCCTGATAACTATTATTTTAGGAAACCTCCACTAAAGACTAGTGATTCTCCCAAAAATCATGAAATTCAAGCTCACATGCTTGTAACATATACTCTAAAACCTTTAGGGTATGATCCAACTGCCAATATATCTGTGGGTGAAAGGCCATTCATAAAAAAAATAATTTTATCAAGAACTTTCTATAAGCCCTGTCGAGAGCATGATGTAAAGCGTGAATCATGATCTGAAACTATAGTATGTGTCACCCCATGCAAAAGAAATATCTCTCATACACACAGTTCTTCCTACTGTTCTGATATAAAGGTTTCCCATATATGTAAAAAAATTTATACATTTATTAGTCGATCCACAATGACCCAAATAAAATCATTCTTCCTATGTTTCTTTGGATTTCCTACCAAAAAAATTCATAGTCACGTCATCCCACTTCCATTCTGGAATAGACAACAGCTATAATAGGCCACCGGGTCATCGATGCTCTACCTTCAGCTACTAACGGGAAAAACATCGTGTTACAAACCCTTCTATCTCCTTTTTAATTCCTATCCACAAAAACTATTATTGTAGGTCACATTACATTTTTTTCACCCCAGGATATACCACCCACTATGAGGCATAAAATTCATTCATGAGTTCCTCTAGTATACTTGTAGTCATAATAACCCAATTTTTCACATAGATGACCTGAAACTCATATATTATCCTATCTGAAGGCCTCTCCCAACCTTAAAGGCTTTCCCTTAAGGATAAACAATACAGATCCGCATACGTAATTTCTCGGATCCATCTCAAGAGTTCATACTCCATTACTATAGAAACCAGAGTTATCCTCTCTTGACTCTCTTGAACTACCACATTCATTTCTACCAGTAAGGTCATCATCTTCCACTCTACACATGACTCATATACTAATTGATTCAGAGTTTTCCTGCTCAAGGAATCATTCACACAATTCCGCTTTCCAGGTGTGTATGCTAGTTCAAAATCAAAGGACTTCATATACGCTACCCATCTTCACCGCTAAAGATTCATGTCACGGTGTGAAAATATATACTTCAAGCAATGACTGTCACCAACAATTTATATATTAAACCACTGCTACCAACTCAAGGTATTGAATATGGTAATTTTCATCATGTTCCCTCAACTATCGAGACCTATAATCAATGATTCAATCCCATTGCATCAAGATATATTTGAGTCTGATCCGAGAAGGGTCACAATACACCTTGTATTCCACACATGAATCAGTTGAGATCAAAAATGGTTCTGATGTCACGCTCTTCTTCAAATAATTGAAATCATTCTCTCATGATTATTTCCAAAAAACATTATCCCATTCTTTTTCAAACATAAATTTGGTGCGACCAATTGAGAAAAGTCATGGATGAACCTCTTGTAATAACTAGCTAATCCCAAAAAGTTTTGTACATAAAAAAATTTCTTGGGATACTAACATGAAATATCTGCTTTCACTTTTTATGTGTCCACTACCACACCTCCTTTTGAGATTATATACCCCAAAAAGTGACCCTAACAATCATGAACTAACATTCATATAGCTTGGCATATAGCTGATGCTCTCTTAGTGTACCCAGGTCGATGTCAAGATGTTGGGCATGATCGTCATGAGTTTTGGAGTACACCAAGATGTCGTTTACAAAAACCACCACAAACTGATCTTGTAACACCCCAAGCTTCTACGGTACGCTTCTCTTTGAATAATGTGATAGCATGTGTTGTACGCAACACCAAGTTCTAACACACCATAACTAATCAAACTAGCTGTTATGAATAGTAATACCTACATTTTGGAATTATATATATTTTATATCTCAAAATGGACTTCATTTTTGGATTCGGAATATCGAATTTAGCCTAATGTGAGATTTTGGTACTTTTCGGATAACTTCAATATTTTGATGAATAGTGAAAATTACTAAATTTTAATTAAAAACAACTTTTTTAATAAAAATAATTAGTAGTGATAAATTATGAATTTGAGTGGTTTTAAAGTATATTTAGAATATATTTTTACCATTTAATGCAATTTTGGTCATTGGACATAATTTCACAATTAAACCGAACATAAACAAGTATCAATCTTTTGATAGTTATTATATCTAAAAAACACGCTTTTTGTTTTGATAGCGGGAATTAATTTTAAATTAATTTCTTCCACTTCTGTGTTTTGAATTTAGAAAAATGGATTCCATATTTGGAATCAGGATGTTCAAATTGTGTAAATAGGTAACTTTTTTTTAGACATTTTGAACAATTACTGCGGTAAATATTTTATTTACCATGGTTAAGGGTAAATCCAGTAAATAAGGGTTAACAAATAATATTATAATAATACTAAATTACCCTAAAACGTGTCCTAGCCTTATTGTTTTATAGATGTTCGACCATAGTCATCTTTGGGTCGATTTTGGGACCCCATGGAGCCACTTGTAGGTGATAGGGACACTTAATTTTAATTAAGATAAAATGAATACAAAAAGGACACAAGCATATATCTTTTAGAAAAACAATTTTTACATAGGGTTATATATGTTTTATTTTCGACTATAAATATTCATTAGAAATATAAAACGATGTACTACATAATTATATTTTATTTATAATTTTTAGAGATTACAGAAGTTAATTTATTTATGACAAAATGATGATGCAGTAATTATCATAATAGTGAAAATTTAAAATAATTGATATTATAAATACCCAAATAAATATAATTTGAGACTTTTAATGAATTAAACTAATTTTATTGGATAATATGACATATTAGGATTGATTTAATTAGCTTTTTACGAAGTAATCATTCTGTTATAAGTTTCACAAAAAATCAACTATTGAATAGTGTCAAAATTGACATAGAAGAGTTTTTAAAACAAATATTATATTATTAATTGATATTAAATTCCTAAAAATCTAAGGTTCTTCCAAGATACTTATATCATGATAGGTGTATCATTAATGGACAACTATTTGGTCGCTTGGATGTATATATTATGTTTATTAACCAAATAATATAAAAATACAAAGAGACATTGTAAAAGTGAAACTAATTAACATAGAGTTAATACTTAAAGATAACGTTAATATAAGTACCCAGACATGTCTAAATTCTATTGGACGAGTGGTTTTTGACCCATACCCACCTTAAAATTTAAATAATCCACTTTGGAGCCTTTATAAACCGAATATGAATTTATTATAAATTAATATTTCTAGCTTTTCCAAAGGTGCCTCTCACCCCTCTTATAAAAGGGTACTCCTCATTATCATTTCTTCAAACCTTAAAAGCCTTTTGGTTCGGCCAAAATCTGCCCAAATAATCTACCAACATCCCTAACTACAACCTAGAGGCCTTAGTTTGATCATAAAACCAACCTATGGATCCCTTTTGATCAAATCAAAAGGAAGAACCCAAAGAAGAGGTAATGATTTCACCACCCTTTTCCAAGTTCCTTTCTTTTTCCACTTATTCTTACTTTGTTATAACCATTATAAAATAATAACTCCAGTATCATATATATTCTTTATTGTTATTATAAATATGGTACAACCATATTCAGTATTCTATCCACCCTTTGTATAACATGTCACCATACGTGCGTACGTACGGCTTACCGTCTCCACGTCATGGTGTAATTGTTATTCAATATATTATTATTTGAATGGGTATAATAATGATGTGTAACTCATGTAAATAATAAATATAACATGTTAATTATTTTTTTTATATGATATAATATCCATTTATATATTATTTTAATATCAAAAGAATGATATTGTCACTCATGCGTATGTACGGACTACCGTCTCCACGAACGCGATGAGATTCATTCTCCATCGTATCCATTCAAGTATAATTATCATTTGATTATTTAAAAATGATGATTAAGGACTTGATATCATCTTGTATATGAATAATATACAACCTATCCATGACAAACATGTCTTATGTAACAAAACATATAAAAGAAAACGAGTAAGTTAACACCTGAAACGACGATAATACTATGATATTATTAACAAAGCAATGTTAAAAGATCATATATGATATCATATGAATGTATATGATTCTTGTATAATTTAATAACAATTATTTCACCATTATACAAGAGGTTAACCTACCCCAACCAAGGAAAAGTACAATGTAAGGGTTATTTCACAATCTCTTCATTATCCGAGGTTGTTTATACGTAATAATCTACTGGGATTTCTTTATCATCCACATCCATGTTTCTACAAAATGTATTTCAAAATATTTTTACCATTTAAAAGAATATGGGTTAATGTCCTTTATACCCTTGTTTGACTTTTTATAAGAGTTTTATAAAGGAATCTTTCTGTCATTTTCCAAACAAGGTGCTTTTAACCTTTTCGACAGAATTAAGGTAAGAATATTTTTTTAACTTATACGGCGGGTGCGGTTATTTTCCACCATTATAAAATCGTCGAAGCTTCCCTTATAATATTATAAGAATATTTTCAAAGAAAATTTTTTATTTCATAAATATATGACTCTTAAATGATTTCAAAAATAGAAAGAGATATTTCTCTAAAAAGAGTTTTGATTTCATCTATGTCAACATCCTTTGATGGATTTTACGCTTATTTGAAGTTGATTTATTATGATAAAAAACTTCTATATTGTATTGAAGGTTTTGTGATATGTTTTACTGTGGATGTGCTATTTTTATACCATTTATAGTTTATGGTGAAAGTATTGACATTTCGTATGCTAGTTTTAATATGAATGTTTATATTATGTTTAAACATTTTTATATAGGAATACATTGGACTTAATATGTGACGGGTGGAGCCCGCTATAGCTCCTCGATGCATCGGTAGGTCTCATGAGACAAAATAGTGTCTTGGCACAAGGCCTTGACAAAATATTATTTGTCTTCTTGGCATGAGGCATTGGCTATATGGTTATGATAGTCTGGCATTATGCATTCCATCATTATGAAAGTGGTTAGTGATATTGCATGTGATTATTCGATTAGTAGAATATCAATGTAAATAAGTAAATGACGTTATTTCATTTTACTTTTTCCATACCATGTTGAAGTTCAAGTTTAAAAGGCTTTTGTTTTAGTTATAAATTGCTTTAAATGTTTATGCTTATTTTTGAAGGTTTCCGCTATATTGTTATCCTTACTGGGAATTTGAGATCACCCCTTTTCTATGTTTTATTTTTCCCAGGATGTGAAGAAGTAAGTTATGAATGACGTGCAGGGATTTTATGTGGGATATGAGTGTGGAATATGGAGACTATGTTATTGTAGTAGTTTTTCACTTTATGATGTAATGTAAAACATTATGAATATATCTATTGTTTCCAAGTCTACTAAACCAGTCGGTCTTTTGAGATTTGATCTTTATTGTGATCATGCCAATGTTATGTAATAATTCACCGACTCTGGGTAACTGGGGTCAGGGCGTTACAGTTGGTATCAACAGAAGTTTAGTACAAACCTTGGAAGCTAGATTTAGATAAACTCTGATTAGAGCACATAGATTTAAGATGGAATTTGAGGATTAGTATAGAAGAACTTCCTAGAATTTTGGTATTGTATAGATTTTGTGAGTTTTCTGAGAAATACATCCCTATCTGGATACGAGCAGGTAGAGGCGGCTCTGGCACAGATGTACCTAGGGGTAAAACTCGAAAACACCGCTTTGAGCTAGACTCGAACGGGAACTGGTGCACGACAACGGGCCTTGCTGCACTCTTGGTTACGACACTCCCGGGAGATATGCTTAGGATAACTCTCATTTTCTTTAAAAATCATTATGAAGGGTTTATGAGTATATACTTCCTCAAAGAAAACATTTTTATGTTTATGGATTATATCCATAAATAGTTCAATTTATGTTAAGTGTTTTATAAGTATGGGATTATGTATTTTTATTCATAAACTGATCTAGTTTATGCTATTGTTTAGAAATGGTGCCTAGTGGAAGAAATGGAAACCGTATCAATGCACGCACTCAATGTAGGGATTTCCCTCCTTCTCAAGATTATTATAGTGGAGCTGGTGACGCAACTGATGCCGATCAGCTAATCACCATACTGGGACAACTCTCTCAGGTTATGAATAATAACCTTACCTGTATGGATCACCCTGATCCGCAGTGTGGAGGATCAATGTTAGATCGATTCATGAGGAAACAACCACCAACGTTCAATGGGAGTACAAATCCCTTAGTAGTTGAGCAATGGATATTTTCTCTAGAGAAAATATTTCAGGCTTTGGAGAGTAGTGAAAGGGAAAAAGTTATCATGGCAGTTTACCGCCTCACTGGAGATGCTGATCAATGGTGGTCATTGATTCAAAATACGAAGGAATATGATGAAGTATAAAATATGGAATGGAGGGAGTTCAAAGATCTTTTTTTAGAAAAATACTTTCCTCACGACCATTGAGCAGATATGGAAAGACAATTTCTGAATCTGAGACAGAAGGAGGATGTGAATGTCACAAATTATGAGGCTAACTTTACAAGGTTAGCAAGGTATGCTAAAGATTATATACGTAACCCAAGAAGTATGATTGATCATTTCTTTGATGGGTTAAAACCATTTCTCCATCGATCATTAGTCTCACAATCCTTCTCATCGTACGAAGACATTGTCTCCTGTGCTATCAAGACCGAAAAGGAATTCTATATGTCTTATGACTTTAATGAAAAGAAAGAGAAGAAGAGACCTGCTGATCAATCTGGGGATGGAAATAAGGGGAAGAAGGGAAAGGTTGAATATCCATCCTGTGGTAAATGTGGGAAGAAACACCCTGGTACTTGCTTGAAGGGACTGTGAGTCTTTTACAAGTGTGGAGAAAAAGGCCACGAAGCTCGTGATTGCAAGGGGAAGAAGGAAGCCACCAACGTTTAGTGCTACAATTGCAGGGAGATGGGGCATTATGCAAATGAATTTACTAAGCGTTAGGAGAACTTACCTCAGAAAAGGCCAAGGGATCAAGGCCAAGTTTATGCTATCACTACTACTGAGGTAGAAGCTCTGAAAGACGTGGTGGTAGGTAATTTAATGGTTTCATACAGTTTAGAAAATGCATTATTTGATTCTGTATCATCGCATTGTATCATATCTTCCCAGTTTTCTAAGAAAATTATATATTTGCAATTTGATTTAACAAGGGAGTTGTCAGTTAAAACTCTTAAGGGAAATATCATTGCAACAAAGTTTTGTGAATCAATCCCCATTAGATCACATAAATGTTCTTTATCTGCTGATCTCATCGTCATACCTATGATTGAGTTTGATATAATCCTCGGTATGGACTGGATTTCGGACTACGATGCAAAGATTTATTGTAAGAAGAAAGAGGTTACGATTCTCGATGATGATGATAAGGAACACATTATATTTAGAGCAGAATCGTCACCACCTAATTCTTATTTAGATCCACCCCCAGTAGCTCAACTAAATTCAATTATTGGGGAGGAAGAGATTTAAATAACTGTGGGTGAGGAAAGGAATGTTCAAATAGAGGATGTACCTATTGTGAAAGAATTTGTAGATGTATTTCCGGAAGATTTACCTAGACATCCTCCAGAATGAGAAGTTGAGTTTTCCATTGATTTAATTCCTGGATCAAGGCCTATATCAAAGAACCCTTATAGAATGGCCACTGTAGAATTAGTTTAACTAAAGAAACAACTAGAGGAATTGAGTAATAAGGGATTTATTCACCCTAGTGTTTATCTATGGGGAGCCCCTGTTCTGTTTGTTAAAAATAAAGATGGATCTATGAGGTTATGTATCGACTACAGGGAGATCAATGCTATAAAAATAAAGAAAAAGTATCCCCTGCAACACATTGATGATTTATTTGACCAACTTCATGGAGATCAATACTTTTCAAAGATTGACCTTCGATCTGGATACCATCAGTTGTGTGTGAAGAAGGAAGACATTCCAAAGGCAACATTTCGAACCAGGTACGGGCATTACGAGTTTACTGTAATGCCTTTTGGATTGACTAATGCACCCTCTGTATTCATGGATCTGATGAATAGAGTTTTCAAGGAGTATCTCGATGAATTTGTGGTGGTATTTATTGATGATATCTTGGTACACTTCAAAAGCTACGAAGATCATGAAAATCACTTGCGCATTATCTTGAAGACTCTGAGAAGACATGAATTATATGGGACGTTTAGCAAGTGTGAATGCTGGCTTCAATAGATTTCTTTTCTTGGCCATATTGTCTCTAAAGATGGAATCTCTGTTTATCCTTCTAAGACCAAGGCAATCCAAGAATGGGCAGCACCGACGAGTATAACTGAGGTACGTAGTTTTATTGGTTTAGCAGGTTATTATCGACGTTTCGTCCAGAATTTTGCCCGATTGGCTAACCCATTAACGAAGCTCACGCGTAAAGGGGTTAAATTTGTCTGGAAAAAAGAGTGTGATGGATGTTTCAAAGAACTGAGGAGAAGATTAGTCAATGCTCTATATTGACTCTACCATCGGGGAATGATGGGTTCATTATTTATAGTGATGCATTGAAGAAAGGACTTGGTTGTGTCCTTATGCAGAATGATAGAGTTATTGCCTATGCATCACGACAGTTGAAAATTCATGAACAAAACTATCCTACTCATGATCTCGAGTTAGCAGCTGTGATATTTGCTTTGAAGATATGGAGGCACTACCTCTATGGTGAAAAATGTGAGATTTATACTGATCACAAGAGATTGAAGTATATTTTCTCACAAAAAGAACTCAACATGAGGCAAAGGATATGGCTTGAATTACTCAGGGATTATGATTGCATGATACACTACCACCCGGGGAAGGCAAACAAGGTGGCAGATGCTTTGAGTAGAAAATAACATGGATTTTTGAACAATATGAGAATTGAAAGGGATCCAATTTTCTTGGATCTAGTGAAGATGGACATGGGAATAACCAGGGAAGGAGATACATCAATTTTTTTTTCAAATGGTTGCCAAACCGTCTTTACTAGAAAGGATTAAGAGTTCTCAGACTAATGATGGAGAATTTCAAAAGAAGATTAAATATGTGAATGATGGGTGACTGAGAGACTTTGTGTATGAGGATGGAATTTTGAAATTCGGGAAGAGACTTTGTGTTCCAGATATACCTGATCTAAAAAGGGAATTGCTGGATGATGATCATAGTTCCAATTTCTCTATACACCCTGGGAGTACCAAAATGTATAGAGATTTGAAGGAACATTTTTGGTAGGACAACATGAAGAGGGAGATTGCTGATTTTGTGTCAAGATGTATGGTTTTTCAACAAGTGAAAGCTGGAAGGCAACAGCCTGGAGGATTCATGCAACCTCTTCCCATACTGGAGTGGAAATGGGATAATATTACGATGGACTTTGTCATGGGGCTACCAAAGACTTTTAGAAGGAATGATGCAATATGGGTTATTGTTGATCATCTTACATAGTCAGCACATTTTATTGCTATAAGAGAAGATATACCCCTGGAACATCTAGAAAGACTATATATTAATGAATTTGTGAGACTTCATGGAGTACCACTATCAATTGTTTCTGATCGTGATCCCCATTTTACTTCAAGATTCTGGAAAAGTCTTCAGAAATCCCTGGATAATGAACTTCATTTAAGCACTGCTTACCACCCTCAGATAGACGGACAATCAGAACGGACTATTAAAATCTTAGAAGACATGTTGAGATCTTGCTCGCTTGACTTTCAGGGTATGTGGGATCAGTATTTACCTCTGGTAGAATTTTCCTATAACAATAGCTTACATTCGAGTATTCAGATGGCACCATATGAAGCGTTATATGGAAAGATATGTCACACACCAACCTGTTGGGATGAGGTTGGTGAAGGAAAACTTGTAGGTCTAGAACTGGTGGAGGAAACGATGGAAAAGGTGAAGGTAATCCAAAATCACATCAAAGCAGCTCAAAGTAGCCAGAAGAGCTATGCTGATAATCGAAGGAAGGATTTAGAATTTCAAGTCGGTGATTATGTTTTCCTGAAGGTATCTCCATGGAAGGGAGTCATACATTTTGGTAAGAAAGGTAAATTGAGTCCCAGGTACATCGGACCTTTCGAAATTCTAGAACGAATTGGGGCTGTAGCTTACCGATTGGCAATGCCGCCAAGTCTCTCCAAAGTTCACGAGGTGTTCCATGTATCTCTATTGAGGAAATACATGCCTGACCCAATGCATGTACTCACCAATGAGGAGTTAGAACTGGAACCCGATCTGTCTTATTGCGAAGAGCCCATCAGGATTCTTGATACGAGAGAACAAGTACTGAGAAACCGGACGACGCATCTGGTAAAAGTTTTGTGGAGAAACCATAAGATGGAAGAGGCAACGTGGGAACCCGAGGAGCTTATGATGAAGAAACACCCGAGTCTTTTCAGGAAATAATATTCTAGAAATTTCGAGGACAAAATTATTTGATGGAGGGGAGAATGTAAAACCCCAAGCTTCTACGGTACGCTTCTCTTTGAATAAAGTGATAGCGAGTGTTGTACGCAATAGCGAGTTCTAACACACCATAACTAATCAAACTAGCCGTTATGAATAGTAATACCTACATTTTGAAATTATATATATTTTATATTTCAAAATGGACTTCATTTTTGGATTCGGAATATCAAATTTAGCCTAAGGTGTGATTTTGGTACTTTTTAGATAACTTTAATATTTTGATAAATAGTGAAAATTACTAAATTTTAATTAAAAACAACTTTTTTAATCAAAATAATTAATAGTGATAAATTATGAATTTGAGTGGTTTTAAAGTATATTTAGAATATATTTTTACCATTTTATGCAATGTTGGTCATTGGACATAATTTCACAATTAAACTGAACATAAACAAGTATCAATCTTCTTATAGTTATTATATCTAAAAAACACACTTTTTGTTTTGACAGTGGGAATTAATTTTAAATTACATTCTGCCACTTCTGTGTTTTGAATTTAGAAAAATGGATTCCATATTTGGAATCAGGATGTTCAAATTTTGTAAATAGGTAACTTTTATTTTTAGACATTTTGAATAATTACTAAGGTAAATATTTTATTTACCATGGTTAAAGGTAAATCTGGTAAATAAGGGTTAAAAAATAATATTATAATAATACTAAATTACCCTAAAACGTGTACTAGACTTATGTTTTGATACATTTTCGACCATAGGCATCTTTGGGCCGATTTTGGGACCCCAGGGAGCCACTTGTAGGTGATAGGGACACTTAATTTTAATTAAGTTAAAATGAATACAAAAATGACACAAGCATAAATCTTTTAGAAAAACACTTTTAACATAGGGTTATATATGTTGGAGTTTCGACTATAAATATTCATTATAAAGATAAAGAGATTTCCTACATAATTATATTTTATTTATAATTTTTATAGATTACAGAAGTTAATTTATTTATGACACAATGATGATGCAGTAATTACCATAATAGTGAAAATTTAAAATAATTGATATTATAAATACCCAAATAAATATAATTTGAGAATTTTAATGAATTAAAATAATTTTATAGGATAATATTACATATTAGGATTGATTTAATTTACTTTTATCGAAGTAATCATTCTGTTATAAGTTTCACAAAAATCAACTATTGAATAGTGTCAAAATTGACATAAAAGAGTTTTTAAAACAAATATTATATTATTAATTGATATTAAATTCCTAAAATTCTAAGGTTCGGCCAAGAGACTTATATCATAATAGGTGTATCATTAATGGACATATTTTGGGTCTCTTGGATTAATATAGTATGATTATTAACCATATAATATAAAAATACAAAGAGACATTGTAAAAGTGAAACTAATTAACTTAGAGTTAATACTTAAAGAAAAGGTTTATATAAGTACCCAAACCTGTCTAAATTCTATTGGTTGAGTGGTTTTCGACCCATACCCACCTTAAAATTTAAATAATCCACTTTGGATCCGTTATAAACCGAATATGAATTTACTATAAATTAATATTTCTAGCTTTTCCAAAGGTGCCCCTCACCCCTCTTATAAAAGGGCACTCCTCCTTCTCATTTCTTCACACCTTAAAAGCCTTTTGGATCGGCCAAAATATTCCCAAATACTCTTCCAACATCCCTCACTACAACCTAGAGGCCTTAGTTTGATCATAAATCCAACCTAATGATCCCTTTTGATCAAATCAAAAGGAAAAACCCGAAGAAGAGGTAATGATTTCACCACCCTTTTCCAAGTTCCTTTCTTCTTCCACTTCTTCTTCCTATGTTTTTACCATTCTAAAATAATAACTCCAGTATCATATATATACTGTGATGTTATTATAAATATAGTACATCCATATTCAGTATTCTATCCACCCTTTGTATAACATGTCACCATACGTGCGTACGTACGGCTTAGCGTCTCCACGTCGTGGTGTAATTGTTATTCAATATATTATTATTTGGATGGGTATAATAGTGATGTGTAACTCATGTAAATAATAAATATAACATTTTAATGATTTTGTATATATGATATACCATCCATTTATATATTATTTTAATATCAAAAGAATGATATTGTCGCTCGTGCGTATGTACGGACTACCGTCTCCACGAACGCAATGAGATTCATTCTCCATCGTATCCATTCAAGTATAATTATCATTTGATGATTTAAAAATGATGATTAAGGACTTGATATCATTATGTGTATGAATAATATACAACATATCCATGATAAACTTGGCTTATGTAACAAAACATATAATAGAAAACAAGTAAGTTAACACCCGAAACGACGATAATACTATGATATTATTAACAAACAATGTTAAAAGATCATATATGATATCATATGAATGTATAAGATTCTTGTATAATTTAATAACAATTATTTCACCATTATACAGGAGGTTAACCTACCCCAACCTAGGAAATGTACAAGGTAAGGTTTATTTCACAATCTCTTCATTATCCGAGGTTGTTTATACGTAATAATCTACTGGGATTTCTTTATCATCCACATCCATGATTCTCCAAAATGTATTTCAAAATATTTTTACCATTTAAAAGAATATGGGTTAAATTCATTTATACCCTTGTTTGAATTTTTATAAGAGTTTTATAAAGGAATCTTTCGGTCATTTTCCAAACAAGGTGCTTTTAACCTTTTCGACAGAATTAAGGTAAGAATGTTTTTTTAACTTATACGGCGGGTGCGGTTATTTTCCGCCGTTATGAAATCATCGAAGATTCCCTTACAAGCTTATAATAATATTTTCAAATAAAATGTTTTATTTCATAAATATATGACTCTAAAATGATTTCAAAAATAGAAAGATATATTTCTCTAAAAAGAGTTTTGATTTCATCTATGTCAATATCCTTTGATGGATTTTATGCTTATTTGAAGTTGATTTATTATGATTCAAAACATCTATATTGTATTGAAGGTTTTGTGATATGTTTG
Organism: Viscum album; assembly: GCA_963277665.1. Classification (NCBI taxonomy): domain Eukaryota; kingdom Viridiplantae; phylum Streptophyta; class Magnoliopsida; order Santalales; family Viscaceae; genus Viscum; species Viscum album. The sequence goes on along the minus strand of OY728156.1, from coordinate 1,625,308,070 downwards.
ACTGTGGATGTGCTATTTTTATACCATTCATAGTTTATGGTGAATGTATTGACATTTCGTATGCTAGTTTTAATATGAATGTTTACGTTATGTTTAAAACTTTTCATATGGGAATGCATTGGACTTAATATATGACGGGTGGAGCCCGGTATAGGTCCTCGATGCATAGGTAGGTCTCATGAGACAGACTTGTGTTTTGGCACAAGGCCTTGACAAAATCTTATTTGTAGTCTTGGCCCGAGGCCTTGCCTATATGGTTATGATAGTCCGGAATTATGAATTCCATCATTATGAAAGTGGTTATTGATATTGCATGTGATTATTCGATTAGTAGAATATCAATGTAAATAAGTAAATGGAATTATTTCATTTTACTTTTTCCATACCATGTTGAAGTTCAAGTTTAAAAGGCTTTTGTTTTAGTTATACATTTCCTTAAATGTTTATGCTTATTTTTGAAAGTTTCCGCTATATTGTTATCCTTACTGGGCATTTTAGCTCGCCCCTTTTCTATGTTTTATTTTTCCCAGGATGTGAAGAAGTAAGTTATGAATGACCAGCAGGTATTTTATGTGGGGATATGAGTGTGGAATATGGAGACTATGTTGTTGTAGTAGTTTTTACCTTTATGATGTAATGTAAAACTTTATGAATATATCTAGTGTTTCCAAGGCTTCTAAACCAATCGGTCTTTCGAGATTTGATCTTTCTTGTGATCATGCCAATGTTATGTAATAATGCACCGAATCTGGGAAACTGGGGTCGAGGCGTTACAGATCTATGTAAGGATGAAAGATCATGTTCATCACGGCCGTAAATACAGCTGGAAAATTTCTCAACCCAAATAGAATTAAGACAAACTCTTAAAGGCCTACTTACTTCTGAAAGATATTCTTTGTATATTAGAGGTCAAAACTCTCACCTGATGATATCATGATCTCTGATTTATCATTGAGAACACAAAATCCCCCTTCATCTAGTCAAACATATCATTTATATGATGAAGAGGATATTGGGTTTTCAGGGTCATTTTATTAAACGTTCAGTAATTGAAACACAAACGTAAACTCCCGTAGGACTTCATTGAAAAAAAAGGTGATCCCCAAGGTGACATACTTGGATGGATAAACTGTTAATACTCCAACTCCTCCAACTACGTTTTGAGCTCTTGAAGCTCAGTTGGTTCTATTATATAAGGTGGAATAGGTACCATATCATCCCCCGACATGATCTCAATAGTGAATTCAACATTTCTCTTACATGGAAACGCTAAAAAGTGTTTAGGAAGGACATCTTGAAATAGTACTACTACTGGTGGAAGGATGTCTTTCCTACCACTCCCACCAACCAGAAAAGACTAGAAATATTGGTTGTGATCTATCCCATTTGATGAGTAATTGGACCACCCCTGCATGCATGGATATCCCATTATCCATGATGAACATACTGGTCACCTTTAGGAGATACAAAGGTCACTCTCTGACTGTAACAATATATGTGGGCTCGGTATGTGACTAGCCAATCCATACCCATAATTAAGTTGAATCCTATTATATCAAGGAAATAGATATCCCAAAGAAAAAGATACTCTCTAATCTCTAGTGAACATTCTTTGCATAAACATATACACTTAGACTATGTTCCAAACGGTCTATCGGTATTCATCACCCCACTTACAGACTCCACCTCCCGTATCAAGACATTAATAATATTTGTAGGTATAAAGGAATGAGAGGAACCAGTATAAAACAAGGTAGTAGTCAATGTATAAGAAACTAGAATAGTACCTCTCACTGTCGGTGGACATACCTCTCTCTCCACAAGTGTTGGTTGCATTGCATGTGACTATCCTTCCACTCTTCCATGTGGTGTCGTCTGACTCCTTTGAGTAGAACCACTCTGATGATATAGGCGTTCATACCTTGAAGTACAATGGACACTACCTCTACTACCTCAGCCTGTAGAGTTCTAGCTGCCAGACCTATATTGTGTAGAATACCCCCTTCCCACACTCTGACTCTGAGCAGCTACTCCCTCAGCACATGTCTGTTGTTTCTTCCTACAGAACTTGTATAGGCGCCCCATCTTTCCAAAAACTAGAACTCCCCTGGTGGATGAGGACAATGTGTACAATAGTTTCCCTGCCTACCGCACTAATGGAAAAGCACATGAGTAAGCTCTAGGGCAATTGTTCTTCATGCCTGTCCACCATTCCTTCCACTGTCTTGACTCGGGTTCTCATCAGGTCACTTCCTATTCTTGGAAGGCACACTCCCTGATCATCTAGTGATAGCTACCTATCATGTAATGGAAGTATCCTTCAGGTTCCCCTCGGAAATGAGAGCCTGATTAACCACTTATAAGAATTTCTTCAACCTAAAGATATTTAACTAGGACATAATTTAACACCTAATTCAGTCATGAAGTCATTTTTCCGAAGAATCCCTATCTGCCACAAAATATAGAGAAAAATTATGTAAATCCGTGAAACTTTCAGTGTAATCCATTATGGTCATGATTTCTTGGTTACGATGCATAAACATTGAAGCATTCTCTTGTATCAGCATCTTTGGATAGAAGTTATCCAAGAAATTATACAAAAAGTATTTCCATAACATATCATCTGTCTATCCAGATCATACCAGAATGTCCCACCAACGCTTTTCTGAACCCTGTAGCATATAAGAATCCATCATAAACCTCCTCCTATATAGACTCTCCAAATGTTCATGTATCATCTCTGGGGAATCAATTTAGAATTTATCTCCCCAAGTCCTCCCTCTCTAGTAAAAGATGTAGAGTGATGCAGCTGAAACACCCTTGTCAACTCAGACTTTATTTTCTAAACCCACCCTGGGTATCCCTATCTATGAATTGAATGAAAAGAGAAAATTTATCTCAGAACTATTCCCCTTACTCCTCAACATTCACCAATGGTGCCTCAAGTTCTCTATCTGGATGTTCATTCTGGGCCATACCCTTGGTCTCTTGCTCAATAATGGTCGTGGAGTCATATCTCTACAAATCCTAACACACGACTTAAGTATCATTATGAAACCTTATAATATTTCCATAAGTGGAGAAACTAACACAACAAGTTTCAACATGTCCTCTCCCCCTTTTCTCAACACATGGTCAACACCGAGGCCTTATCACTACCCTTAACCACCCTACTCCTAGGTCTTGGTTAACAAGGGTACATACATTGACATTAATTAATTTAACCATTAATTAATCACATTATCTCAAAATAATTCGTTCAAAAATTAATTAATTAATAATAATCATTTCATCAATAAAGGTTATCATTAAAAACGCATTTATTCTCATTTGACATCATTATTTCAATCTCACAACAAGGAGAAACAGTTCAAGTTCAACAACATACCCATAACCCGTTTTCCTGTGAGTGCCTATAATGATGTATGTGACAACAAACCTGAGTACCCAGAATGATGCATGCAAACTCAAGTATCATGACTCTTTGGTTTAAAAATAAAAATCCAATAACTATCAAAACAAATATGACATCACACCACAAGTGCATCACATAAGGTGAAATAATATCCAACTATAACAATAAACAAAAATCCCAAAAATCCCACCCTGAGTACATGGATTTTCCCCTTTGCATTGGTCTGCAACTCCCATGCACAATCTCATTACCAAACCTCAACTCTTTCTAGTCTCATATCTACCTTTTCCAAAATAGTAAGACAAAAGAAGAAGTAAAAGAAAACGATCCTATGATACCACTTTGTGACTTCCCAACTTGGGTTCTAATAAATGGTACCTTGAGCCAATTGTCCACATACCCTCAAGCGCGCCTCCTCACATGCCAGAGGGTGATGACTAGTAGATAGGATCTAGTAAGTCGGAATTTGGGATACTATACAATCTTTTATTAAAATAAAACACCAAAAGAAGAAAAAAAAAACAACCAAGTGAGGAAGTGTATAAATAACCAAAACAATACCATGTCATTTGATATTCAAAACAAGACAATACAATACTCAAATGAAAGGTAAAACAAGTTAAGATATGATAATTTCAAGTGTCTATAATGAAACTAAACGAAAACACACAATGACTCCCAAGCAGGTCCCGAACCATGTATGGTTCCCTCTCCCATGCTCTAATCCCAAATAGAAACCTATCCCAGGGCCTTTCCATTTATCATGTCCTGCAACAACAAAGCCTACATGGGTGCTGATCAGGCATCCCAAATAGGGTGCGAGTACAACTCAGTTGGCCACCACAAACGGTGTATAAAATAATTCAAGTCCAGAGATGGTGTTTGAAGTTTTATGAAGCAATAAATACCATGCATAATTAAACAGTTATCACATTTTTATTTATTCTTTAATGATAATATTTGGCCCTGTACCAATTCATGTTTTCTATTCTAATATCTTTCATTTTGCGTTCAATGTCATTTCAGTCACTCCAAATCCCATTCAGTGTAGGTATCCATGCCTATAACTCCATATCTCATTCAGTGTAAGTCGTCATGCATAGCCCTCAAAAATATCAATCTTGGATAACTATTGGGGAGGACTTCTGTGTCCAAGTCCCAACTTCTAATCGGTCTAGAATTCCATTTCTAGCACTAAAAAATCCCATACATTTAATGAATTTTTAATTCACAAGAATTATCCTCATCATTCCATTACTAATCCAACAATCAGTTAAAGATTTCAAAGGCCACTAGTTAACTCAACAATTAATTAAGCACATAATCTATTAATTATTTCATTAATTAATTAATCAATCATAAATATTATTATTCGATAATTAATTATTCACAATTAATTATCCATATCAAATCTCAAATTTTCATAATTTATTCTCACTATTAATTATCTTTTATCTTCATCATGGCACATATTTAATTCTCATAATTAATTATATAACATAGACAAACATCATTTCGTATATAATTTCCCCAAATTAATTATCTTAACATAACAAATTCAACATCTCAATTAAAATATCTCTAACCATAACCAATCTACAAAAAAATATCTATTTGGGAAACCAACCAACATTTGTTATATGATTCCATTATCAATTAATCACGAAGGCAATCACATGTCAATTCCATATTCCTAATTACTCTAATTTAGGAAATAAATTATCAAGGGAAGCTTAAAAATATATAAACTCACATTCAAATATCAAACCCATGACAATGGGAGTTTGATTTAGACCACCTAGCTTGGGTTATTGATGGATGTTATCCCAACGGAAATCCCCAAAATTCAAGTAGAACAATGTCGTCGATCAGGCTCCAGATCTAAATCCCTAAACCACAATTAAAATCAAATTCATCAAGATAATGAAAATATAGATCTAGAACCAAAATCCTATATCTAGATCTCAAATCATTGTTTATATCCATGTAAATGGTGGAGATCTTCTAGGAAAATATCTAGGAAAGGTAGAGGAATGAACGCGATAAGAAACAAGATAAAGTCCACTTACCAGGATGAGGGCGGATCAGAAATCCAGCTTTTGATAACAAATAATGATGTCTGAATCACATTTTAATCCCTCCATAAGGCTCTAGGACACCTAGAAATTTTCAAGACCGAGCTAAGGTCAAAATATGGGAGTCTATGGGGATTCATGTGGTTTTAAAAAGGATTTTTGTATAAACAATCCCACACCCACGGTTTCATAGGAACAGGCGCATAGTTAGGTAAAACTGTGCGCCAACCATGCGGACCTCTCTATCCAGGTATTCATGGTTGGCATGCTTTAGTCGCACAATTTTTCAAACTGTGAGAAAACATTGCGGACCACTCTATCTAGGTTTACATGGATAACACAGTTTAGTCGAACAAATTTTCAAATTGTGTGCAAACCCTGAACATTCCAATGTCCATTATTTATTCTGAAAAATTCACCCAAACATACCCGAAGCCACTACACTAAAACAATGGTACTTAAAAAACTCAAAATGTTCCTGAAAGGATGACTCCACAAAAGGTTGGGACCTTACAGATATAATTAATATTCACATAAAAGGATATAATATTCAAGTATTATATACTTTAGTTGCCTTAGTTGGTATCAAATAAGGGTTTAGTTTTTTTGTGAGAATATTATGAATGGGAGGACATAACCTAGGAAAATCATTCGTGAACTAGAAGTGTTGTCGGACAAACCTAAAATGTCAATGGTTGAAATGGGGGTTTCTTAATATAGATCATATTAGGATTTTCTTTCCTATTATATAATCACTGACTCTAATTATTATTTCTTTCTACTCATGTTGACCATTTTTATTTTATTAAGCAACAAAATAAGGAATAATGTAATTGGGTTGTGATAAGTATAATCAACATTGAAACAAAATTCTTATTCTTAGTTATATGAATTTATTTATATCTTAATAATTTTCCATGTCAATTTATCTTATCCCATATTTATATATATCGAATTATTGGGGAAAATACAAGTGGTATGATTATTTTATACATTGTTAATAACTCCTCTATAATAGAATTTTGTGGGAATTTTCATCCTCTAAATCTTAACATTCCCCCTTTAAAGGAATTTGGCATAACTTTGGGAATGGATTGAATCTCTCTAAATAGATACCTTGTTAATTTTTGGGATAGAGAAGTCATATTTTCATATTTCAGATCAACCTGTGGTCATATAAGGATACAAGGCTAACTATAAGCTACCTTGGGAAATTTATTACATTATAAGGGTCTAGATACCCAATTACGAGGGGTATTTATCTCAAATGGTTTGAGATAAACTCAATATTTGGGGTCCACCAATTGTGAATGAATATATTGGGTTTTTAATAAATATTCACTAGGTATTATCTCAAATAATTACATTGATTTTTCAATAGATTTCAAACATTATTTTATGCCTATATCAATGAATCTTTATAAAATGGTCCTGATTGAGTTATAGGAATTGAAGATGAAACTCCCAATGCATCAAGAAAATGGTCTATTTTACAAAGTGCTTCACCCTGGGATTCATAGATTCTCTTTCTGTAGAATAAATATGGATCAATGAATCTATCCATCCATTATCATGAACATAAGAAGAATACACTAAAGAATAAGTATCATCTACCCCATATTGATGAATTGTTTGATGAGTTACATAGGGATCAATAATTTTTAATGGTGTACCTTTTAGATTGATATCATTAGTTAAGGGTTAAAAGTTTGGATATACCGAAGACAATATTTTATAATAGATATGATCACTATGAATATATAGTGATACCATTTAGACTTCTAAATTTCACTACTATCTTCATGGATAAGATGAACATATTCTTTATAGATTACCTTAACCAATTTGAGATAGTATTTATAGAGGATATTTTCTTATATAATATGAAAAAGTAAAATAATGAAGATCAATTGAGTATTGCGCAGTGAAACTTGAGAGAGTAATTATATGCCAAATTTAGATAGTGTGAATTTTGTCATTAGAAATTATCATTATTGGCACTTGTAATCATAAAAAGTTTGTATCCATGGATCATTCACATAATGTGGTGGTTAAAGAATTGCCCATACCTACCAATGTGATAGAGAAATAATAGTTTTCTTGGATTTTATTGACACTATCAATGCTTCATGATAAATTTCTCATGATTTCAAAATCTACTATCATAGTTATCATAGAAGGGAGTCATGTTCCTAAGGATAGATGAATTTAAAGAAAATATCAAGGATGTCAAGATATTATTGGTCACTATAACTATACTCACACTAATATATATTAGATAAGGGTTTGTGATATATAGTGATGCATAAAATAAGGTCTTGTCATCTTTCACCATGCATTATTACATGGTGGTAGCTTATGGATCACATTAAATAAAAATTCATGAGTTGGACATGGCAATGGTAATATTTTCATTTATGATATAGAGGAATTATCTCTATATTTAAATATTTAAATTAAATACCAATTATAAGAGATTAAAATATATATTCACATAGAATAAGTTTCCCATGTTCCAAAGGAAATTGATGGAGTTGATTAGGGCTATTATGGCATGATAAATTAACGCATTGGTAAGGAATACTGATGGGTGATTTTATGAGAAAAAATGATCCTGAAAACATATACATAATGAGGATTTATAGAGACATAGTACTCGTAATGTGTGGACATTGAAAACAAGATGGAAGGGGGATAAATCATATCTTTACCTATTTACATTTTAACCATATGTGCATATAACGATCAAGGTGGCATGTAACGAGCATATGGGGCTACAAAATAAGGTGATTTTTTTTTCTGAAGTTGAAATTTAGAAATTATGGTATTATAAGATTTGGGAAATGAATATGTGTTACATATAATACATTATTGATGGATCTATTTGATGATTCACATCCCTCATCATTCTTTATCCACCATAGATGCACAAAATTGACAAAAATATCATGAATCATTTCTTTAGGGATAGTATGATGAGGGATATTACATAATACACATATTTATTCTTGGTATTGTAGTAATTTAGTCAATGATAAAATATGTATAAGTGGATGATGAAACTATTACCCATACTTCATTTAAATGGGATAACATCACCATTTATTCTATTATAGGTATTCCTTACAATTATAAAGGTTATAATATCTTTTGGGTTGTAGGTTTTTTCCATATTAAGTTATAACACTTCATTTCTATTTGAGAATATTTGACACATGATAAAATTTACAATACATTTTTAAATTGGGTTCCCTATACCCTACTTTTGATATAATTTGATTACTACTGCATGCCTAATGATTGATATATATACATGTGTATGTCATACCATAATAATGGTGATAATTTTTTATCCACTATATTTGCGATAATTTCCATGGATTATGTGTTATAACAAAGGGTTATAGCTATTAAGAGAGTATAATGAAAACATAGAGATACTATAACATTAAAAATAATAAAATATACTATGATTCAGACACATCATACTGAAATAAAATATATAATGTGTTACTATCGATTATTGTGGGTTCATACTCATTGAGAAATAATCTCATGAAGTTCTCACATGGTGATATCTAGTAGTTGATATCATGATGATTGAACATCCAATAGGAACACCACAAGTTTCAAGTGTCATTGGTTATTCCTATATACGGACATGTGTATTGGTATCTTTACTTGAGATCATTTTAAATTTATTCCATTTGGATGCATACTTTGATGTAAGGTAAAAACCGTGATAATGAAGTCATAGAGAGGTAATTCTTGTTGTGTGTATTTTTTGGGGCATGAAATTGGATGATTGATCAAGTTAGAATGTGATCTTTCCAAGTTAAGGAAGTGATATCTCAATCCCGGTTGATCATGTTGGTAGTACCTTTATAAACTTATGGTCATGTTAGTTTGAGGTAAATATGTCCTGATATTTCAAAAACTAATAATTAAATAAATGGAGATGACACAAAGGAGTATCTTGACTTATGATATATGACATGTCAAAGAGATTATATTACATAGCATGTTCTCATATTTTGGTTGTCATTACATTAACTACTGCTTATTTATTTAGGGGTCTTGATTGACTACTATACTCCAATCTTGGTTTGACAATATTATTTGATACTATTGAGATAAGGTCCAAGAGGGCCACACACAAGAGTGTATTCAATAATCTCCCATATTATGGTGAATATAAAAATATGACATGATGGTCCCCCATGAGGTTTGAGTGATGTATAAGTTTAATTGATCACCTATAAAAATATAAATTCATTATTACTCAAGTAAAGAATAATTGGGTTGAATTTATATAATAAATTTATTTACAAGTGTTTAAGTAAATACAATGATTAATATTATATTAATGAATATTCTTTCATTATTCCAGGTCTGTTTAATATTATCCGGAAATATGAACCAAGCTAATGTCTTGGGTTTATCAGTTAATATATTGAATATATATTATGGGTATGTGATAAAATATAAATTATATTTATGATACATTTATTTTTTAACAATTAATTATTTTTCACTTTTTTAGTGGGTGTTAAATATATGGGGAGTGGGGAAACCTAATCAGGTATTTAGACTTCCAATATATAAGTTAGAGATAATATCTTCCCATTTGATAGTTCAATATTCATGAATTGAAAGTTTCTCTCTCCTATTGACTTGTAGAGTAAGAGTCACTCAATTAGAGAAAACAATATGATAATTATTTCACATATCGAAAGATAGTGATCATGGTGATCATCATAACCTCTAAGTGATCGTCGGAGGTTCATGATATCACTCACGAATCCAAAGAATGATGTCCACGCATATTCAAGAAATGTGTGCGGATGATCTATAAGGACTAAATATTCGATCCTTTGAGAAACAGTTGAAAGAAAATTATGATAGATGAATGGGATTAAAATCGGAGTGAGGTACTTGTTCTTCTATGTTTTCTAAATTTTGATTAAACCACATAAGATCCTCGAACCATATCAGGGCTCAAATCACCAGAGATGATAATGTTTCATACCTCCGATGATGAAAAACATGTAATAATTGGCCCCCCCAACATCTTCTGTGTTCCCCAATATGAATTTCCAGTTCCAGAGTGATCGTGTGGATTTTTAGGTCTAAGGAAATAATTTCTTTAAACTTTTATGAAGGGAATTCTAATTTGGTCCCAACGAATCTAACCACATATCAACATGATCTCAGATGGCTAAGTTATGGTAATACTAAAAAAATCGGACTGACATGGTGTTTATAATATGTTATATTATGGATATTAAAATACATTAAAAATTAATTTCATATACATATTATTTCTCATAAATCCAAAATGAATCTGACGTCAGCGTTTTTTTCGTTCATGTCTTGAACTGAATCCGATCACCATAATTCTTCCATTCACTGACCAGTTTTCACCAGGAGAATAATTAAATTAACAAATATTCTAATTTTATATTAATCTTATAGAAGAGGTTTGTTATTTACATAATAAAAAAACTTTTTTGTAATTCCACATGGGTAATGAAAAACATAAATGGGGTTCATGAAAAACAAATTGATACAAAAAACAGATGAAGACCATGATCCCATGGGTCTTTTACTTTCTCTCCAACACAGAAACCCATATACCTACCTCTCTTCTCTTCCATAGTTTGAGTAGCGCAACCACCCTCCTTGTAATGAACAAGAATTATATCAATGAATTTTTCCCTACTCATAATTATGTAATATAGTATAAATCACCTAATATCACATATAGAACACAATACAAACTTTATAAATGAAGAATGAATGACATAAATGGTATTTATAGAAATTAAATAATCTATACCAATAGAATAGTCACATGAACATTGAAAAAGTAATATGACCCTTATAAATATTAAATTGACCAATAGAATAATAACTTCCCCAATGAAAGTAAAAATAATATTTTGGTATCTTATGAATTAAAATATGATATAATTATTTCATAGTATATGTAAATTAATGTTCTGAAAAATACAAGTTATGTTTTGGTATTTTTATAAAATAAAAATAATTTTTTGAAATTTTACAATTAATATATAGATTTAATAGAAATTTAGTTTCATAAAATAGATTACTAAATTAATATTTTGTTTTCTTATGATTATAGGATAAATTTAAGAGACCTTAATTAATTTTTCAAAGTGTTCTAAAATCAGTTATAATTTTATCATTTCAATATTTTAAATAAATGATGATTGTAATTAAAAATAAATTTATCATATATAATAAATTATTTTCATAAAATGGATATCATTTTTGATTTGTACATGTCCAAAAATTGTTAAGGATATTTATTTTTATTTTTCTATAATATTTTAATTTTTGGTGAATAGTGAAATATGAAAATTTATAGTGTAACCTAAATAAATGAATTATTGAGTCATGGATTATGTTTGGATGACATAATCACTATTGGGTCTAAGTAACAAGCACTAGTTTCTGTACTTAGTCACAATAATTCATGCTATTAATATTCTGGATCCAAAATAATAAAAAATGAATAAAATAATAAAAAAACATCCCTCCCCTTCACTACAACCCCCCCCCCACCTCTTATCCTCACACCTTTGAAGAATTGAATAATTTCTAATTTCCACCCAATACTATTACAAAATCTCTTCCCCACGTCCATGAGGTTCTCGTATCAAAAAAATATGAAAATTAATTTCCCTATGGAGTTTCTCAATGAAAAAAGTTTCGTGGTAATATCCCCTTTCACTTTATTTATTTTCTTTTCACTTTCACTTCTTTTATTATAATCTCCTTACCTCCTCTATCCAAACATAAATGATATATCTAGTTTCTTATATATACTATAATGCTATTTTATTAATTTAAAATACACTATCCATCCTATTTTTCTCTTCCTTTTATTCTAAAATTGAAAATATAATCCACGAGGTGTAGATTTATCACCTTTGAGGATGAAATGTTTTCATTTTCTTTTACCACCTTTGAGGATGGACATAAAACCATTATAATGGTTGGTACAGATTGTAAATATTTTTATAACCATTTTTATTTTTTGAAACAAACTTTTTTACAAAATAATGAATTATGAAACAAAACTAGTCTGTAATGATAAAAAACAGCCAAATCAATCTATACGATTATCACTAATGTATTATCTAATGATTCATCCTCTCCCAAATAAAAAAATGACTTATATAACCATTTAATCTTATATATGTTCATTTATTACAAATATATTCGTTTCTATATATATATATATATATTCTTATTTTACATTATTTTTGATACATTTACTTGAGTGAAACAACCCTGAAATCTAAGGAAATGAACACCCCCGAACGATGAAATTGTATATTATAACACATCAAAAATTCCATAAATTAACATTAAAAAATTGCAATAAATCAAATAAATATATAAATGGTTTTGAATTAATTAATTAATGGATTAAATTTGATAATCCGTGACATTAAAATCATGTTCAGAACACTTTCAGACATAATGTAAGGGATTAATCACGAACCTCCATTTTTTCGATCAGGTTACATTTTATCCCTCTTTATACCAATGTAATTAATAATTCATATTATTTAATCATATTAAATAATGAATTTATTTTTCATCAATATTTTCCTATCCCTATTGATCTTTCATTGATGGGTACATACATGTTTTATAAGGTTCCTTTCCCATTTTTTATCTATAAGAAAAGCCGATTAAAAGGACCTTCTAAAATTATTACCCATTTTAAAGAACCATACAAAATCTATTTTAATCAAAAATTAGTTTTCTAAAATCACTCATCTAATCCTGAAATACAATTTTGGTTCAATTCATGTTTTATACAAACAATTTTGACCTTTTCATTTTAATGATTCTTAAATGTTTTCCCTTAAACCGCACGAAAGTGATTCAGTTATAAAGTTTCTAAAACACTATTTTTAAATTTTTTGACATAATTTGGACTTCATTTATCATTACATGTGCCTACTTTTCTTTATTAATGTCTATTTATTATATAAATACATTCTTTCAAGAAATGTTTTATGACGTGCCTTTTCGTTATGCCTTATAACATGTTTACGATACCAAATTCTTTCCTTGGGTAACCCATATGTTTATACCTCATGTTTGATTCATCTTTGGGAAAACATATGAATGAAAATTCTATTATGGGTGTACCTATATATTTCTAAAATTCATTGTCTAATATTTATTCACATGAGACATCAGGTTGGGAAAGAGAGTTAACTTGATTCTTTTATGGGGCTTTGTCCGCCATGTGCATTGGTCTTGGAAGCCAGCTATGAATCATGATTATGTAATTTTTTTTATTATTGGAAACATTATATGATTAAATGATTATATTTCCCCATACTCTTCATGTTATGATCCCTTATGTTTATTCACGGTCCATTCCTTTTTATGTCATCATGTTATGCCTTCTAACCCATGTGATTTTATTTATTCATATGTTTATACTACTACTGGGATTTTTAGCTAATCAATTTTATTCATGTATTCCCCAGTTTATCATATGAATATTTAGGTGTTCAATAGATGATATGATATCTTTATTTATGATTATAATGAAAATATTTTATTCTATTTTTATGGTTTCAGTTTATTGTACATAATCAACCAATGATAACATACATTATGATCCTTGGAATGTAATTTGATGGTTAATTATTCTTAAAATCATATAATTATATGTGTTAAAAAATAGGATATATATAGTTTTTATTAGATAATATTCCAGTTGTTTTTTGGAAATTAGGACTAAATCAATTTTGTATGAACCATAGGTATAATTCTATCTCCATGGTTAACCTATATTGAAACTTATGGTATCAAAAGTTAGGATAAAAATTTAATTTACATGTTTATAATTCTATGTTCAATGTTTAATTTTTATATTCTTATTATATATGTATTAAATCCCCATAATTGTACTTTATGTTTCTTAGTTAATGTATTGAAATAGATGACCCTTTCCAACAATCAATGTGATATGAAATGTGATGATTTCTTTAATGATATTCCATGTATGATATGAATAGGTGGTAAAAACATCATGATAGTACTTTCACAACTAGATCAAGTTATGAATAATAACTTTGAACAAGTGGAAGTACCTCATTCTCCTATGAAATAGGAAAATGTGGCTGAATGCTTCATGTGACAACGACCTCCCATATTTAGTGGATCTTATAATCCCATCATCACATAATAATGGATTTACTCCATTGAGAATATTTTCTCTATCCTGTAGTGCTGAAAAGAAGAATAATTTGTACTCGTGGTATATGATTTTTTCAGGGGATGCTGATTAGTGGTAAACATTGATCATGAGAATATAGTCTAATGAGGAATTTGATTCCATGGAATGGGAATATTTCTAGAAAATATTTTTCAATTAACATTTTCCCCAAACCATTCTTCTTAATAATGGAATTTAGTTCCTTGGATAGAATAAAAAGGAATATGAATCTATTGTAACGTACATGGAAAACATCAAAATTCTTTCACGATACACCTATGGATATTTCATGAACACAAATTCAAAGTTTGATCTGTTCTTTAGTGAAATAAATATGAGTCTATGAAAAATGACTGTTATTCAAGACTTTGATAGTTATGAAGAGATATTTTGTTGTGACCTCAAGGTTTAAATGGAGATAAGAAACTCTCAATTGTCTCATGGTCCTAGTGAAAAAACAATGAGAAAATGGATATTAATATTGGCGGATCGATAGATAAATCCACTGTTGGAAATAATACACATCATCCCATGTTTTAAAGGTGTTGAAAGAAGCATCTTGTAAACTACTTATAGGGAATAAATAGATTCCACAAATGTGGAAGAGATGTGAATATGGATAATAACTTCTGAAGGGATATGAAGAATACAACTAATATAAAAGAAGAAAGGAAGGTCCAGATCAACACTCATCCTGTGGTGTAGTGTTTCAACCTTAAGGAACGTGGGCATTATACTAACCATTTCGCTGAGACAAGGGTTATTAGAGGCAATCAACAATAATAACCTCCATGGAAACAAGTAAGGGAATATGATATCACTACTTAGGAGGTGTAATGCGACAATGATGTGGGGATAGATACACATGTTATTCATTCATGAATTGTGAATGTACTATTTGATTCTAGTTCTATGAATTATTTCATATCTTTCAGGTTTTTTTAAACTATTCAATAACCACATAAAAATATATAGGATATATTATATTCTAGAACATAAAATAGGTAAATTATTTCATCCATAGTTTATAACTCCTCTCTTATTAATTTTTGTGGACGAAACCTCTAAAAAACTATTATATTACTTCATTTTATGGAGTTTGATGTTGTATTGATCATGGATTGGGTATCCTTATGAAAATACAATATCAAATGTTGGGAAAGGTAGACCACTATAAATATCCTAAGGCATCCTCCAATTATGTACATGTCTTAGGAGGAAGATGAATTTCATTTAGAATCATTATCTCAATTATGGATATTATTGAATTATGAGCAAGCATATCATTCTCTATTTATTGATACAAAGAAGAAATCCTTCTTAAATACATTCCCATTATGAGGAAACATACTGATCTGTTCCCTGAAGAATTTACTTGTCTTTCTTATGATTGATAGGTTGAGTTTTCAATCCAACTTATTCATGGATCTCTACCTATTTCCTGAATAAGGGGTTTATACACATGATTGGTTCACCATTGGGTGAACCCATTCTCTCCATCAAGAATAAGGATGGATCAATTCTTATATTTATTGATTATCTCAATCTCAATAAAATCATGATAAAGAACAATTATCCCCTTTGATGGATAGAAGACTTATTTGATCAACTATGTAGGGCCAAGTAATTCTCAAATATGGACCTTCGTTTGAGATATAAAAAATAAAAGGTGAATAAAGAACATATTACCAACACTAAATTTTTAATGAGGTATGGATATTATTGGTTCATATTGATTCCCTTCAGACTCATTAATTCTCCACCAATATTCCTGGACTTAATGAATAGAGTCTTTAGAGATTCTCTCAAAAAATTTGTGTTAGGCTTTATTGGTGATATTTTGATATAATCCATGAGAAAGGAGGAATATGAGGGGAATTTGAATACTATATTGAAGTATTTATGAATGTTTAAAATTTATGAAAAATATAGTAAATGTGATTTCTTGATGGATGAGGTATCATTCTTAGGGAATGTTTTCCCCAGAAAAGGAATATATGTGGACCCTTCCAAGTCAAAGGCAATTGAGGAGTGGCCCAAGACAAAATATGTAATGTAGATCCACTATTTCCTTGGTATAGATGGGTATTACCAATGATTTGTGAATTAATTTTCATGATATTCATACCCAATAACCATGTTTACTTGTAAGGGAGTGAGGTTTTTATGGGGTAGTGATTGTGAGGACTATATCATAGTTTTGAAAAGAGGCTTATCACTATACCGGTAATCAATCTATAGACAATTGGGAAACTCTTTGTGGTATACAACGATGCTTAATATAAGGTATTAGGCTTTGTACTAATGAAAAATCATAGTGTGATAGCCTATAACTTAATGAAGCTGAAAATTAATGAGCAAAACCGCCCAAGGAATGATATGGAGTGGGTTGTCATGATATTTTCCTAGAAAATATTCTAGCATTATCTCTATGGGGAGAAGTGTGAAATATATACTAATCATAAGATCCAAAAATATATATTCACATATAATGAGCTTAATTTGTGCTAGTGAATATGGTTAGAGTTTATCGAGGATTATAACTACTCAATCCACTACCATCCTTGTAAGGCCAATAATGTGGTTGATTCCCTAATACGAAATGATCCTACAACATTATTAATGATGAAAATTGAGAAGTATCCAATCTTTTAAAACTTGCAAGGGATGGACATGGTAGTCATTAAAGAAGGAACATCATTAATCCTTTCTCAAATGATTACTTAACCATCCCTCATAGAGATAATAAAGGTTGCTCAAAAAAATGAGGTGGAAATTTAGAAGAAGTAGGAAGCCATGATAAAGGGGAAATAATTAGAGTTCAATGTTAATGAGGAAGGAGTTGTAATATTTTTTTAACAACTATGTGTAATATCCAATACAGAGATAAAGGAAGTGATCTTGAGTATAAGGCCCCAGCCGTAAACCTTACTTAATCTTGAGTTATTACAAGATTACACATTGAGGATCTATTCGGGTTTAGAGTTTTAGATAATTAGATCATAAAACTTGTGTTACATTCCACATATAAACAAAGTGGTTACATAAAGATAGTATTCTTCATTCCCATCAATGGAAACATATTTAAAATAAAACATGGATTCTTTCTTGACACTTCCTTGACACTATCATCATATCATGTACCTTTCCCTTGACCTATGAAAATTTTTTCAAAAAACATGGGATGACCATAAAAAGCCTAGTAAGGGATATAAAAATATGGAAAGGAAACATGGGTACATATATACATAAGAATGAGATCATACTTTACCCATAAAACATAAGCACTTTAACAAACCTCATCAAATCATGAATAAATCATAGAAATCATAAGACATAAAAGTAACTTGAGGCATTCATAACATCCTTACGTAGGGAGTAACCCTTTTGGTTACATTTGGAAGACCCATAACAATATATTCCCTAAATCTCTTCAAATAAACCTTAACTTTTCACTCCTTCGCATTACCCAATGCATTGGAGAGCTATATCGGGCTCACCCGCCCTTAGTTTATCACGGAACCACCCGTCTTCATAATGATGCCCAAGAACCTCAACATAATCGTATCACATAAAACATGCATAAAGGAAACATAACATTTCCATCTTTCAATCACAAGATATCAATACAACACATTGTTATAAAAACATTATGAAAACCATTTTCAATACAAAAATAAAAGAAAAGTAAAACATGGTATTTATTTTTCTTTTAAAAAAAAGGTATGGATTGTAGAGGAAGCCGAAACTCAAATAACAGTCACGGCGGCAGAGAAGTCATTGTCGCCGCATACGTACGACAAAAACATTCCCTTTTGTCATTTAGTAAAACGAAACATATAAAAAAAATATTCCTTTTGGATAAATGTAAAAGTAAAAGGGGTTTATACACCGTATAAAAGAAGGTTGTGTATAAAACAAAATATGCCTCAATGAAAGGAGATTGAGATGAAGTCTCATACCTCGTATTCGACTTGACCCGACCGTTCTTTAACCTCCTTAATAATAAACATGAGTTAATATCTACTTTCTTAAGAACCTTTTTCAAGTTCATTATTCCTTTTATACCATGTTATGAGCATCATGTAATCATTTAAGTTAATAATGTTCATTTTGTCGGTATTTGGTTCTTAAGTCAAAAATAGACTTCTTACACTTACATGTTGTTAATTTGGTCAAAGTTTCGTTATATCCAGAATTATATTAATGATTTTGATAACATATATATCATATATTCAGCATATACATGTATTTATAATATTACATCACATTTAGAGGTAATAAATGAAATGCACCGTTCATGGAGACGGTAAGCCGTACGTACGCATGAACGCTACTTCCATTTCTATTTCATATTTTCTGGAGTTGAATCATAATGATATAAGAGTGTATTATAATTCCAGTATAATAAAATATATAATATCATTAACTTTATCCTTTACACATCCCACATATGGTATTAACGAATCAAATCACTTTCAGGGGGCGGTAGTCCGCACTTCTTAAAATGAAGATATCGTGTTTACCCATAATAGAAACAATAGTGGTATGCCATAAATGAAAAATACAGAAGCTTAAGGAAAGAATAAACATATTATATATCATATATAAAAATAGTGACATCATAATGGCCACCTTTGAAGGTGTTAAATGAGTATTGAACAATCATCGTTTCGGGAGGCAGAATTTCGCAATCCACGGAAACCGTATGTTCTTTAACCATTTGATGTAGTTGTGTGAGAGTGTAGCTCGAATAAATAATATAACAACTTCCTAGTATATTTAATATACTGGTTTTGTTACAATAGAAGTAAATAAAAAGAGTTTATGGGGTTGGAGAAGCAAAATAAAACAAATGAACATGAGAGAATGAATTACCTTTAAAAGTGTAACTCCCTTTGATTTGAGCCTAAAGGCTTCCTTTGAAAGGATTATGGCCAAGGGGAATCCTCTAGGATGAGGAGAGAGATGTGGAGAGATTAAATGGGGAGGGTATGTCCGAGCCAAAGGCTTGAGGAGTGTGTGAAATGAGGTAGAGGTGGGGGCCTTTTATATGAGGAGAGGAGGGGCACTCTTGGAAAGTAAAGATAAGTTACTTTATTTTAAAATGAGTTTCGGATTCAAAAGTTCCCACATTGATATAATTTGAGTATAATGTGATAAGGGTTCGAAATACACTCATAAAATTGGTTTTGGCCATGTGTGGGTCTTAGATTTTACATTATCATTCCATTTTATTTAAATCGTTAAATAATGAGGTCATCACTGCATCATCATGATGTCATAAATAATTTAATTTATTTAATGTCTAAAAATTATAAAAAAAATACTATGATGTGGGAAATCTTTTTAGATTTCCAATGATTATTTATAATCAAAAATCTGATCTTTATAACCCCATGTAAAAATTGTTTTTGTAAAACATATGATGTTTGTGTCATTTTTACTTTTACATTAAATAAAAAGTTATTTATGTCATTTCCCAACCAAAGTGGCTCTATGGGGACCCCAAGTTGACCCATGGCTTGTCTTGGTCGGCCATGACACAACCAATGAGGGTAGGACATGTGTCATGCTCATCTCATTTTATTAAAGCATTATTTTTAACTTAAACTACACTAATTACCACTAATCGCGATTAAAAACTTAATAAGTTACTATTCACCAAAAAATTATTTTAATCTCATTGAACCACATTTTACTTCTTAATGACAACCATGTATGTCGGATTTTTGAAATTCAAAACACAATGATGGAAAAATTTCATTTAAACGGAAAATTAGTTTTTATAAGTACCACTTAGTGGTTTCACTATTCATCGAAAATTGACGTTTTTCAGAATATTACCTAAAATTCACCCTAATCTATATTTGATATTCCGAATTCAAAAATGACGTCTATTTTACAAAATTCAAAACATATAAGTCACATTAATTAATTTAATAATTAATTCCCGCTGTCAGAGCAAATAGCGTGTTTTTATAAAACAATAAGTATCAAAAGATTGACACCAGTTTAAGTCTAATTTCACAGTGAAATTGATTACAATGACCACCATTAGATTAAATGGTAAAAATATATTATAATTCCACTTCAAAACCAATTCAAAAGATAATCTAATCATAAAAATAAATTAGATTAAAAAGCAGTTTTGATGTAAAATGCAGTATTTTTCACTATTCATTAAAAAATGAACATTGTCAGAAAAATACCAAAAATTTATCCAATGTAAAATTCAATGTCCCAATCATAATGAATAAGTTTATTTTTACAAACGTAGTTTATAAAATTTTCAAAAGATAGATTCAAAAATGGTTTGCCATCAAAAGGCAGTAAAACAATCTTTTAAAAATATTAGTGTATTCCATGCTTAAGATTAGATTTATTTTCATATTAAGCCTCTAAAACACTATCTAATTCATTAATAGACATAGATAAAAATATCTATTATTCATTACATACTTGGGATGTTACATCCTTCCCCCCTTTATAAAATTGCGTCCCCGCAATTTATTTACTTATCGAATAAATGGGGGTACTTATCCCTCATTGCATTTTCAGATTCCCATGTTGCCTCTTCAATCATGTGGTTTTCCACAAAACCTTTACCTAGTGAATCACCTTATTTCGTAACAATTTCTCCCTGTGGTCAACCATATAGACCGGTTGTTCCTCATAAGATAGGTTCTCTTCCAGCTGAACTACCTCTGGACTCAAAACATGAGATGGATATGGCATGTACTTTCTCAACATCAAAACGTGAAAGAAATTGTGTACCTGAGATAAACTCGGAGGTAAATCAACTCAGTAAGCAACTGATCCAACTCTCTCCAGAATTTCATATGGTCCAATAAACCATGGACTCATATTTTCTTTCTTACCAAATCTCATCACACTTTTCTAAGGAGAAACCTTGAGAAAAACATGATCACCTACCTCGAAAGATAGATCCTTCCTCCGGTTATCCGCATAACTCTTCTGCCTGCTCTGAGCTGTTCTCGTGTGCTTCTGAATCAGCTGAACTTGTTCTTCCATCTCTTCTACCAATTCTGGTCCCATCAACTTCCTTTCACCCACTTCATCCCAGAAAGCTGGAGTTCGACACTGCTTCCCATATAATGCCTGAAATGGTTCCATCTGTATACTGGAATGAAAACTGTTATTATATGAAAATTCAACCAAATAAAGATGTTGGTCCCACCTTCCCTGATAATCCGTCGAACAAGCTCTTAATATATCTTCCAAGGTCTGAATTGTTCGTTCTGACTGCCCATCTGATTGAGGATGAAAAGCTTTACTAAAATTTAATTCAATACCCAACGACTTCTGAAGGCATTTCCAAAAGTTAGAAGTGAACCTGGGATCACGATCAGATACAATGGAGAGGGGAACTCCATGCAACCTGACTATCTCTTTAAGATAAAAATGGGAAAGTTGATCTAGGGAAAAAGTATCTCGTATAGCAAGGAAATGAGAAGATTTAGTCAAGCGATCAACAATAACCCAGATTGCATTATTACCTCGAGATGTCTTCGGTAATCCCACAACAAAGTCCATGGATATATTCTCCCATTTCCACTCTGTCACTGGTAAAGTCTGAAGCATCCCTTTCGGTAACTGCCGCTCTGCTTTAATCTGTTGACATGTCAAACACTTCACAGTAAAATCAGAAATATCTCTTTTCATTAAATCCCACCAGTAATACTCCTGCATATCTCTGTACATCTTAGTACTGCCTGGATGAACTGAAAACGGAGAACTATGAGCTTCACATAACAACTCTCTCTTCAACTGTGAATCACAAGGCACACACAATCTCCTCCCAAATCTCAAAACACAATCACTATCAATGTTGAATTCAGGCAACTTACCTTTCTGAACCAGCTCTACCTTTTTCTGCAACTCACTGTCTTTCTTCTGTGCTTGCTTGATTATGTATGATAGAGAAGATCTCACTGATACCTGAAACAAAACAGAAGAACTTCCTGCACCCACAAATTCTTTGCCAATGTTCATCAAATCCTTAACCAAAGGATCACGGTCCAAACGCAACATTGCTAATGAAGCATTACTTTTTCGACTTAAAGCATCAGCCACTTTATTTGCTTTTCCCGGATGGTAATGAATTGTACAATCATAATCCTCGATTAATTCTATCCATCTCCTTTGTCTCATGTTCAATTATTTCTTGAGTGAATATATACTTTAAACTTTTGTGATCAGTATATATTTCACACTTTACTCCATACAAATGATGCCTCCAAATTTTAAAAGCGAAAACAACAGCAGCCAATTCCAGATCATGTGTAGGGTAATTTACCTCATGAGTCTTCAACTGTCGTGAAGCATAAGCAATTATCTGATCATTCTGCATTAGGACACAACCATGTCCTTTCAATGAAGCATCACTATATATAAAAAACTCACCATTCCTAGAAGGTAGTGTTAAAACTGGAGCATTCACCAATCTTCTTTTTAATTCCTGAAAACAATCATCACATTCTTTTGTCCAGATAAACTTAACACCCTTCCGAGTTAGCTTAGTCATTGGACTAGATAACCATGAAAAATTTCTAACAAACCTTCGGTAATAGCCTGCAAAACCGAGGAAGCAATGAATCTCGGTTACATTTGTGGGTCTTGGCCATTCTTCCACAACTTTTGTTTTTGCAGGATCAACAGTTATTCCATCTTTAGAAACAATATGACCAAGGAATGAAATTTTTTGCAACCAAAACTCACACTTGCTGAATTTCCCATACAATTTATTTTCTTTTGAGGTTTGCAAGATAACCCTTAAATGTCTTTAATGCTCCTCTTTACTTTTAGAAAACACCAAAATATCATCAATGAAAACCACCACAAACTTATCCAAGAACTCATGGAAAATAATATTCATTAATTCCATGAATATAGCAGGTGCATTGGTTATCCCAAAAGGCATTACTAAAAATTCATAATGGCCATATCTCGTACGGAACGCGGTCTTCAGAATATCTATCTCCTTTACCTTCAGCTGATGGTACCCCGATCTCAAGTCAATCTTTGAAAAAAACCGAGCACCCTGGAGCTGATACAACTTCATTTGACGGCCCGACATCTTCTGAAGTAGTTGCAAAGGATTTCACCACCCCTTTCTTCTTGTAGTCTAACTTCTTCCCATCACTCAAGCTCTTTGTCGGACACTCATTTTCATAGTGACCCATCTCATTGCACTTATAACATTTCACTAGCTGTAAATCGAATTTGGTCTTAGCTTCACCTTGATCCTTTTCAGTGCAATCACGAGCCTTATGTCCCATCTTACCACATCGGTAGCACTTTCCAGAATTCAGAAGACATTCCCCAGCATGCCTTTTTCCACATTTATCACAAACTGGAATCTTAGTTTTCTTACCATCAGACTTTTTTTGAAGAATTCTTACCTTTCTCCTGCGACCTCGGTCTCTTCTTCTGTTGGTTGTTATAGAACACTTGATCATCGGAAAACTCCATTTCCACCTTCTCGGCACATAGAACAAGATTTTCATAACTTTTAAACTCACGAGAAACTAATGCACTTCGATATTTTGGCTTTAATCCTGAGTAAAAACGATTGATTTTACTATCAAGGTCTCGGATAAAATTTGGAGCATACCTTGCCAATCGAGTGAACCTTTCTTCATAGGCAGCCACTGATTCTTCCTCTTGCCTCAATTCCAAGAATTGATTTTCCATCCTAATTCGAATATCCTTAGGAAAATTCTTCTCAAGAAACATACCTTTGAATTCTTCCCAGTCGAGAGCATCAATCTCATCAGCGTCCCTGATATTTTTAACCATCGACCACCACTGATCTGCCTCACCCTCCAAACGGTAAATAACAAGACTAACCTTTTGATTGTCTGAACACCCCATGACATCGAAAATATTCTCCAGTTCTTTAATCCACCCTTCAGCTATCACACGGTCAGATGATCCTCTAAATGATGGGGGATGTTGCCTCATGAAATGTTCCACCACTGACATGTTCCTCTACGGTTGGTCAGGCTGATCTCGTGCATGGATACCACCACGATTTATCGCTTGAGTCAACTGCGCCATTACTGCAACAAACTGTTCAGTTCCAATTCCGACCATCTCGGGATGCTGATTCGGAAGGTTATTTCCTTCTGTATGCCTTCCTAGCACTGCTTCCCTGTTTCCTCTACGAAAAACTATTCTAAACAAACATGTCTTAGATGAAGCAACATGGTAATCTTCAAATGCTATATCACTTCAATTTGACCATAAAAAAAATATTTTCAGATAATCATTTAATAGAATTCTAACTCCTAAAAGTTATCTAAACCGACCTTTGATACCAACTATAAGGCCCCAGCCTTAAACCTTACTTAATCTTGAGTTATTACAAGATTACACATTGAGGATCTTTTCGGGTTTAGTGTTTTAGAGAATTAGATCATAAAACTTGTGTTACATTCCACATATAAACAAAGTGGTTACATAAAGATAGTATTCTTCATTCCCATCAATGGAAACATATTTAAAATAAAACATGGATTCTTTCTTGACACTTCCTTGACACTATCATCATATCATGTACCTTTCCCTTGGCCTGTGAAAAACATTTCAAAAAACTTGGGATGAGCATAAAAAGGTCATTAAGGGATATAAAAATATGGAAAGGAAACATGGGTACATATATACATAATAATGAGATCATACTTTACCCATAAAACATAATCACTTTAACATACCTCTTCAAATCATGAATAAATCATAGAAATCATAAGACATAAAGGTAACTTGAGGCATTCATAACATCCTTATGTAGGGAGTAACCCTCTTGGTTACGTTTGGAATACCCATCATAGTATATTCCCTAAATATCTTCAGAGAAATTTTAAATTTTCACTCCTTCGTGTTACCCAATGCATTGGAGAGCTATATCGGGCTCACCCTCCCTTAGTTTATCACGGAACCACCCGTCTTCATAATAATGCCCAAGAACCTCAACATAATCGTATCACATAAAACATGCATAAAGGAAACATAACATTTCCATCTTTCAATCACAATATATCAATACAACACATTGTTATAAAAACATTATGAAAACCATTTTCAATAAAAAAATAAAAGAAAAGTAAAACAAGTTATTTATTTTTCTTTTAAAAAAAGGTATGGCTTGTAGAGGAAGCCGAAACTCAAATAACGGTCATGGCGGCAGAGAAGTTGTTGTCACCGCATACGTACGACAAAAACATTCCCTTTTGTCATTTAGTAAAACGCAACGTATAAAAAAAAGATTCTTTTTGGATAAACGTAAAAGTCAAAGGGGTTTATACACCGTATAAAAGAAGGTTGTGTATAAAACAAAATATTCCTCAATGAAAGGAGATTGAGACGAAGTCCCATACCTCGTATCCGACTTGACCCGACCATTCTTTAATCTCCTGAATAATAAAATTGAGTTAATCTCTACTTGCATAAGAACCTTTTTCAAGTTCATTATTCTTTTTATACCATGTTATGAACATCATGTAATCATTTAAGTTAATAATGTTCATTTTGTCGGTATTTGGTTCTTAAGTCAAAAATAGACTTCTTACAATTACATGTTGTTAATTTGGTCAAAGGTTTGTTATATCCAGAATGATATTAATGATTTGGATAACATATATATCATATATTCAGAATATACATGTATTTATAATATTACATCACATTTAGAGGTAATAAATGAAATGCACCGTTCATGGAGACGGTAAGCCGTACGTACACATGAACACTACTTCCATTTCTATTTCATATTTTCTGGAGTGGAATCATAATGATATAAGAGTATATTATAATTCCTGTATAATAACATATATAATATCATTAACGTTATCCTTTACACATCCCATATATGGTATTAAAGAATCAAATCACTTTCAGGGGGCGGTAGTCCGCACTTCCTAAAATGAAGATATTGTGTTTACCCACAATGGAAATAATAGTGGTATGCCAGAAATGAAAAATACAGAAGCTTAAGGAAAGCATAAATATATTATATATCATATATAAAAATAGTTACATCATAATGGCCACCTTTGAAGGTGTTAAATGAGTATTGAACAATTATCATATCGGGAGGTAGGATTTCGCCATCCACAGAAACCGTATGTTATTTAACCATTTGATGTAGTTGTGTGAGAGTGTAGCTCGAATAAATCTTATAAAAACATCCTAGTATATTGAAGATATTGGTGTTGTTACAAAATAAGTAAATAAAAAGAGTTTAGGGGGTTGGAGAAGCAAAATAAAACAAATGAACATGAGAGAATGAATTACCTTTAAAAGTGTAACTCCTTTTGATTTGAGCCTAAAGGCTTCCTTTGAAAGGATTATTCCCAAATGTAATCCTCTAGGATGAGTAGAGGGATGTGGAGAGAGTAAATGGGCAGGGGATGTCTGAGCCAAAGGCTTGAGGAGTGTATGAAATGAGGTAGAGGTGGGGGCCTTTTATAAGAGGAGAGGAGGGGCACTCTTGGAAAGTAAAGATAAGTTACTTTATTTTAAAATGAATTTCGGATTAAAAAGGTCCCAAATTGATATAATTCGAGGATAAGGTGATAAGGGTTCGAAATACACTCATCCAATTGGTTTTGTCCATGTTTAGGTCTTATATTTTACATTATCTTTCCATTTTATTTAAATCGTTAAATAATGAGGTCATCATTGCATCATCATGATGTCATAAATAATTTAATTTATTTAAACTCTAAAAATTATAAAAAAAATACTATGATGTAGGAAATCCTTTTATCTTTCCAATTATTATTTATAATCAAAAATCTGATCTTTATAACCCCATGTAAAAATTGTTTTCGTAAAACATATGATGTTTGTGTCATTTTTACTTTTACATTAAATAAAAAGTTATTTATGTCATTCCCAACCCAAGTGGCTCCATGGGGTCCCCAAGTTGACCCATGGCTTGTCTTGGTCTACCATGACACAACCAATGAGGGTAGGACATGTGTCAAGCTCATCTCATTTTATTAAAGCATTATTTTTACCTTAAACTACACTAATTACCACTAATCGCGATTAAAAACTTAATAAGTTACTATTCACCAAAAAATTATTTTAATCTCATTGAACCAAATTTTACTTCTTAATGAAAACCATGTATGTTGGATTTTTTTAAATTCAAAACACAATGATGGCGAAATTTCATTTAAACGGAAAATCAGTTTTTATAAGTACCACTTAGTGGTTTCACTATTCATAAAAAATTGATGTTTTTCAGAAAATTACCAAAAATTCACACTAAGCTATATTTGATATTCTGAATTAAAAAATGAAGTCTATTTTAAAAAATTCAAAACATATAAGTCACATTAATTAATTTAATAATTAATTTCCACTGTCAGAGCAAATAGCGTGTTTTTATAAAACAATAAGTATCAAAAGATTGACACCAGTTTAAGTCTAATTTCAAAGTGAAATTGATTCCAATGACCACCATTGGAATAAATGGTAAAAATATATTCTAATTCCACTTAAAAACCAATTGAAAATATAATCTAATCATATAAAAAAATTAGATTAAAAAGCAGTTTTGATGTAAAATGCAGTATTTTACACTATTCATTAAAAAATGAACATTGTCAGAAAAATACCAAAAATTTTTCCAATGTAAAATTTAATGTCCCAATAATAATGAATAATATTATTTTGACAAAAATAGTTTATAAAATTTTCAAAATATTGATTCAAAAATGGTTTGCCATCAAAAGGCAGTAAAACAATCTTTTAAAAATATTAGTGTATTTTATGCTTAAGATTGGATTTATTTTCATATTAAGCCTCTAAAACACTATCTAATTCATTAATAGACATAGATAAAAATATCTATTATTCATTACTTACTTACGATGTTACATTGAGTGATGTACATAACTGAACCATATCTATTCACCCAGGGAGCACAAAGATATATCAAGATCTTTGTGAGTACAAATGGTGGGAAAATATGAAAAAGGAGATTGTTGAATATACATAAATGTTACTAGTATATCACCAACAGAAGTCTAAAAGGAAAATTTTATAATGGGATGATGAAACAATTACCCATACCCACATGGAAATGTGAAAAATCACTATGAACATTGTCACCAGAATTATGAAGAATTACAGAAGAAACAATGATATATGTGTTGTTATGGATCATCCCACAAAGAAAAATCAATTTATCACAATTCGAGAGGACTTCTCACTGTATAAAATTTAAGGGATATGCATTATAGAAGTGGTAAGGATGCATGGAGTACCAGTATCGATTTTAACTGATCAAGATATGAGACTCACATCTAAGTTATGTAAAAGTCTCCAACAAGTTATAATCATTGATATGAAATCCAGTACAACTTATCATCCTCAAAATAATGTCCAATCCTAACATACTATTTAGATACTAGAATATAGGTTGATATCAGGTTCTATGGAATTCAAAGAAAGATGTGAATAACATGTTCCTCTAGACTAGTTCTCTAACAATGACATTTTCCACTTGAGGATCCAAATGGATCCATTTGAATCCATGTATGGTAGAATATGTAGATCACTGATATGATGAGATTTATTCTATGAATTTAAGATACTAGGACAGAAAATGGATTATGAAATGGTTGAAAAGGTGAAAAAAATCAAAAACATATCAAAGTAGCACAAAGTCCACAAAAGTTCTATTTGGATAATCACAGATGATGCATTGAGTTTAAGGATTGATACATGGTAGTCCTCCACATATCTCCATGGAAGAGGGTCATGATATTTTGGATGATTGGAAAGAGAATTCCCAGGTACATCAACCCCTTTTACATTCTTGATTGTATTGGAGTTGTGGCTTATGGACTAGTAATTTGACCAACCATATCTTAAGCACATGATTTATTCCATATATCTATCTTGTGGAAGTATATATCAGATCCCTCACATGTACTAAATTCGGAGGCGGTATATTTGGAAAATGATCTCTCTTATGTGGAGAAGCTAGTGAAGATCTTGGATCATAGAGATAATGGTCCATGCAAGAAGACCACTAACCTAGTAAAAGTACTAAGGCAGAACCATAAGTAAGAATAGGCAACATGGGAACCAGATGAAGTAATAAAATAGAAGTACCCCCGCAATTTTCATCCTAGTTTTTAAAATAAAATTTTGTGGGTGAAATTTCATAGGGGGGACAAATTTAAGGACCAATAATTCTATCAATAATATTTTACCTTCTTATAATTATTACATATTGTATAAATCAAATAAAGTCACATATATATCAAAATACATGCTTTTTAAATAAAGAATAAATGAAATAATAGGTATTTCTAGAAATTAAAGAATCTATACAAATGGAATATTAACTTTACTGTTGGAATAGTAATATGACCTTTATGAGCAGTAAACAAACCAATATAATAGTCACTTAATTCATGAATGTAAAAATAAATTTGGATATCTTATAAATGAAAAAAAGATATAATTATATTATATTATAAGAAAATAAATGTTTTGGTAATCATAAAAATATTTTTTGTTATTTTTGTAAAACATAATTGTTTATTTAAATTTTTATAAATAATTTAATGATTTAAAAAAAAATTTAATGTCATTAGATATACTTAGAAATCAATATTATATTTTATTTTGATTATCATATAATTTTATGTGACCTTTATTAATTTTTCAAATTGTTATAAAATCACTTATAATTTTAATTTTTTTATTTTTTGAATAAATGATGATTTTAAATAATAAATAAAATACTCATATATAGAAAATTAGTTTATAAATGGAGTTATATTTTTAATTCTACACATCAAAAAATCCTTAGGGTTAATTTTATTGTTTTTTTTTTAAAATTGTTGATGTTGATGTTCTGGCGAATAGTGAAATACAATAACTAAAAATATTAGCTAAATACATGAATTATGTACTCATGGATGATTTTTTGATGATGTAAAACCCATTTTTTCGAACTCACATACCATAATTACTTTAATTAGACACATGTATCCACACTATTCATAGTCTTGATTCCAAATAATAAACAAATGAAAAAAATAATAAAAAATCAACCCTCTCATACATTATAAATATCACCCCTCACCACCCCTTCTAATCACACCTATCAAGACATAAAGCTTGAAAAATTTATACCAAATCCACTTCAAAAGACTATTCCCCACATTCAGAAGGTTTTGGTATAAAAAAACACCAAAACCAATTTTCCTAAGGAGGTTCTCATGGAGAAGAATTCAAGAGGTAAAATCCTCTTTCACTTTTTTTTCTTTTTACTTTGTTTTATTTCCTTAGAGTCTCCTCATGTCCTATATAAAAACATGCATGATAACTCTAGTATCTTATATATATTATAATTTTAATATATTAATGTAAAGTCCACCACCAAGTCTCTTATCCTCTTTCTTTTATTATATAAATGATAATATTAATCCAATGTGTTGATTTATCACCTTCAACGATGAAAAGTTTTCGCATTCCATCACATCATTCAAGGATGGAACTAAAACCATTTTAATGTTTATTATAGATTTTAAAATTCATTTTATATCCATTTTAGGTTAGTAAACTAAATTTGAAACATAAAACTGAATAATGATAAAAACTAGTCTGTGACGATAAAAAAAACTACCAAAATAATATAAATGATTATCACTAACATCTAATATAATGATTCATCCTCATAAAAAATAACCAAATGAATTATATAGAAATGTAATCCTATAGATTTAAATTAATAACACATAACTAAAATTCTAGATATATATTCTCATTTTATATGATCTTTCAGACAATTTCTCAAGTGAACCGATCATGAAAACCAAGGAAACGATCATTCAAAAAAGACGAAATTGTATCTTATAACTCATAAAAAGGACACAAATGAATTTTATAATTTTTCATTTTTAGTTGTCAGTGTGAAAGAATAGTTTTATCATATTTTACATATATTGATTATATTCATTAAGACTTAGTAAAATCCTTCAAATCTATATTAAGCTGTAATGATTTGCAATGCTCAAATTTGGACAAAGCCAAGTGTTCAGGGTGCTTGTTAGACATCGTTGAGAGTTTTTCCTCCTACCACAGAGTTATTATGAGAGATATTGCAGGACTTAACAAAATTTGGTAGAAAAGAAGTATCCATAGATATATTTCTATAATGTTAGAGTAAAAAAACTATAGAATCAAGGTTATGATTATTATAAGATGATACTTACTCAATAGATAATGGAATTTCAAGTTAATGTGTTTGGAAAACCAGATGCCTACCTTGTAACTCTCAGAGTAGTGGCATAGCCATATCTTTTAGACTACAAATGGAGGTTTTAATGATAATTTCTACTATAATATTCCAGTGATTGAGTATTAAAAATATAACTATGAGGTGCATTGAGGTTCTATAAAATTTTCGAGACATTTAATGATTTAATAATCAATTATTAAAAAATGACTAAAATAAAATCAAGATAACATACTGAATACTAAAATTTATTTATTTTTTGATCAAAAAAATTACAATCACTAAAACCACCAGAAAATTATCAATGTGATCAATAATGGATAATAAAAATAACCTGACTAGACATAAATTTTAGGAGTGGTACACACACTTTTTCATATTACTATGCCATGAAAATAAGATTTATTTTTATACAGTCCTCACATTAAACTGATCCCCCTCAAGGAGTAGTTAAAGAAAATAAACAATAATATAAAAAGAATTTACATGATTCACTTAAGGTATAGTGTATAATTTTTCTATATATTCCCATAAAATTGAAAAAATTCATTAGGATAAAGATGCCTACAAGATGCTAACTCTTCTCTAGTAGTTATATTAAGAGAGAACTGGGAATTATTTGTATGATTTATCCAGTCCATTTTATAGGTGTAGGATAGAAAAAGATAATCATACATGACCTAATGTACTCATGATGACCATTTAAATTGACATACATGAGGCCATTGGGTTCAAACAGAACTAAGTACTAGAAACTGATCTCATTCCTATATCATTACCATTGATATCATAAAATTTCATTATAACCTAAAACATGAATAACATGATGAAGTATATCATATATATTTGTTATTTTGTTCACTAAGATGATAAGGATATTAATAATACCAATTCCTTAGTACTTATAGTGAAAAAGAGGAAGGGAAAGTCTATTAGGGAAAAGGCTAAGTCCATGTCAAAGTAACCAATGCATTGTCCTTCGAAAAATACAAGTATAGAGTGGTGAAGGAATGAGTAGGAGGATTTATGGTTTCATTGTCGAAAAAAGTCCACTAGAAGAATAATTTAAGATTATGGAATAATAATAAAGGAGATACTTATAATTAATCTATATTTATCATTAAATGAAATCATTCATTATCTTCAAGTTGGGTACTGGATAAATAATGTTGATTACAAATTTTGATTTATATACAAGAAGAAAGTAGATTTAATTTCACAATCCAACCTGGGAACCCTGGTAAAGTGATAAATGATCATGTACTAACATAACCTGAAGGTTTTTCCTAATCCCCAATGGTCGACTACTATCACCTTGCATCATACAAGCTGAAAGTGGGAACAGTTTTTCCTCAAACATTGTGGAAGATAAAGAAAAAAAAGTATGAATATCGAGTGAAACACCACTGGGAGTAATGTACCAAAAGTAAAATACGGATTAAGGATAAAATTACAACAACCAATGTTCCAAAATAAGGAGAACAACTCAAGTCCAAACTAAGATGCAACTCACCAAGTCCAATGTTTGATATCTAGATCCACCTCAAAGGAATCTTGTACCCTTGGTCAAACATGGAAGGTGTTATTAAACAAATCAAAATAATTAAAAATGATGGTGTGATCCAAATAATATGTGGATTTAATGAAATTATTTCATAACAAGATACCAACAATGAATTAACCAGGAATATGATTTTAGTTTTAAAACAATTTGGTTTTGAAAATCAAAAAATTATTTAACAAAAGCATGATTTACAATTTAAAGTATGGAAATAATTTATCAATTCATTATTTATATTTAAAATGATTGAAATAGGTTTTATAATGAATTAATTCTATTTTAATCTAATTGTTCGTTACACAAATGGAACTATTCCACAAATGGCTTAAATAAACACTTTTATATAAACTAGTCTATATAAATCATAATTCACAGAAGAAAATTTACAAAATTGTCACATATTCATTTGAAATACTAACAAGAAAGAAACATGGTCATGCTCATAATAAGGAGTGAAATTTAGAGGCTATAAGATGTCCCCATGCAAGGTGAATGATAGATAAATCCCTTTGAACATAGGTGAAAGAGGGATCTTCACCATCGCCTAAGGGATGTGATGTGATTATATGATGTTTTAGAATGTTGTTAATCATAATGTTTAATCCGGATATCATAGTAAAAAACCTAAGGCTTTAATATTCTCAAGTATAAAAAAATGATGGGATATTTATTTTAAGAATGATCAAAATTCAATTAAATTCTACTCTCTATTTCAAATATTCAAATATTCCACTTGAAACTGTAATAGGGTTTTAATAAAAAGCATTCCTATTTAGAGTCATGAAACACTATGTTTTACATCAAAAACAATTTTAATACATTTTTCACAAATAAGGATTTGAAATAAATTCATGCAACTTCATAAACCAATTTCACACTTAAATTAAAAAATTTATTTTCTAAATGAATTCCATCAATTTCATAACAAATCCTCAATTCACTAGAATTAGTGTCTTTTAAAATTTTATATAAAATCCATTTCACCATTTATATTAATTTTTTTTAATTTTTCCAATTCCCATAAAAAACCCCAATTCACTAGAATTGGAGGTTTCAAAATTTTATTCCAAAACCCATTTCAAATCCCCATTCTTGTGGAATTATGTTTTCTAAAAAAATGAATTACATTTTTAAAAAATTCAAAAAATTTAATTTAATTCTAGAAATTTTATTTAATTTACACAATTTAAATTGAGCAAAGAAATTTTAGGTTAATATAAATTAGACATCAAGATAGAACCACCAACCTTTTTCTCACAAAAACTCAAGGCATGCAGCATACCCTCCAAGAATAATGAAGGTGTAAAAGATATAGGAACTAAACCTAGAAATAATATTTGACAACATGAAGTTTACATCCATCCATTACCAAATGATCTATCAAAACCCAAGGAGGAAAAGAGGAAGAGATGGAGAGAATGCTTACCCGATAAGTTATATGACATCTACAACAATGAATGAACATTGAACGAAACCAACCAAAAGGGTTTAACGGCTCCAATGATTCATAACAATTCCTCTAGGGTTGATAGAAATAATATTTTGAGAGGAAGAAATAAAATTTTTAGCCTAGTTTATTATTTCAAAAAATGGATCAGGGTTTTACATAGCGTGTATCCCAATTACACATCATGTAATTGATAATTTTCATATCCACTAGAGAACCCGTCACATCATACTTCATGAAAATTATTTTAATTTTTTGTATTTGCACGGCACGTAACCATATCACACAGTGTGTAAATCTCCTGCAAGCTATAGAAATAAATCGTCAAATCTCTAAAATCTATAAATTTTGGACTTAAGCATTATAGGTATCCTCCCAATTACTTCATGGACATATAATGAAAACGAAAAAGGAAAATGATCATATGGTTAAAGATGTACCCAAATGATTGGTAACAAGATGTTACAATCTCACCACCATAAAAAATTTCTTTCCCCGGAAGGCCTAGGAAGAATATTCCATTCCAGAAAGATGAGGCTGCTCCTCTTTCATTGGTTACATTCACTCCCATGTCACATGAATATTTGAACTGCTCTACCATAGCACTCGACCCAATTGTATCATCCACCCATGAATTACCATGGTTTTAGAATCAACTATCCTGAATGGCCGTTTATTCAAGGATAAATCAGGTTTGATCTCAAGATCAGTCCATCTCAAAACATGATATAGATCATAAGAATACATAAATTGATGAGATACATGGAAGACATTATGTATTGATGGTATCAGAAATGGATTTTATATGTCATAAGAAACCTTCTCTAACTACTCAAAAACCATGAAAGGTCCCACAAAATCAGGATAATGTTTCACTTCCTTCCGAAGCCATCAAAGACCCAATCAGAATGAAACTTTCATGAACACCAAGCCACCAACTGAAAATTCCAATAGTATATGATGATGATCAGTATAAGACTAATATTGGATATAGTCCATTGAAAATATATGATGAATCCAATGAATATTTTTTATTGTATATTTCACTAAACATTGTTCATCTAAGGTAATTTCACTAATCACCGACCAATAAAACAATTATTTTCAAGGTCTTCAATACAAGAAATCAAAAGGAGACATTATAATTACAGACTATTTAATGTTGTTATAAGGAAACTCTACCTATAATTCACCAACCCCAGCAGCCTTATGCCAGTGCATTATTTTAATACATTGTCAATATTACAAGAAATCCTGTTTCGAAGAACAGATTAGTTTAGTAGTCTTGGAAAATAGATTACATACATGAATGTTACATTACACACTCAAAAGAGTTCATAAATAATCCTTTTATAATTCCGTTTTTCCATGATATTAACCCTATATATCAATCATAATACACTTCTTGGAATACTTGGAAAACAAAACATAAAAAATGTGTGAGCTCAGATGCTCAATAAAGGCAAATAATTTAGCAGAAGCTATAAACTTATAAGGAAAGATGTGTAATAAAAACAATAGACTTTCAAACATAAACTTGAAGATAATATGGAAGAAATAAATCAATCATTATCATATAAACATGGACATGGATATTCTACTAGTCGAATAATCATATGTAATAACAAATTTGATAATAAGAGAATGCATAATGTTGGACATCATACCCACGTAGTCAAGGCCACGTGCAAAGAATATGAATAATTATTTTTTCAAGGCCTCGTTCCAAGACACTAATTTGTCATATGAGACCTACCAATGCTTCGAGGGGCTATAGAAGGCCCCACCCATCACATACTAAGTCTAATGCATTCCACATATGAAAAGGGTGAAACATAACATAAACGTTCATATTAAAACTATCATATGAAATGGAAATACTTTAAATATAAAACATGAATGATATAAAAATATCAAATCCATAGTAAAACATATCATAACTCATTCAACACAATATAGAACATTATATTATAATAAATAAACCTCAATCCTGAATAATATCTAGTAAAGGATGTTGACATAGTTGAAAATGATCAGTAAACTCTTTGAGATAAATACCTATTTTCATGAAATCTTTTATTAGTCACACAATTTAGAAAGGATGAAATTTAAAATAAATTTTTGAATAAATGTATCCCATACCACATTGAATATTTTGAAAGTAATTAACATTTTAAAACATTCATGTTCATATAAATAAATCCTTAATTCCATTTTGAAAACATTGAAAATAATGAGAAAGACTTAGAAGAATACATATATAAAAAATTTAAATTGATGTTTTATTTAAATAGTCCCTTAAAATAATACTTTTGAAAACAATTTTATAAAACATGGAAATGGATAATAAATATTTCCCAGTAAATACGTACACATAAACAATCTCGGATAATAATGAGATTGAAGAATTAAATCTTATATTGCACTTTCTTTTGGGTGAGGGTATGTTTAACCTCATGTATAATGACCAAAGTATGTTATTAAATTATAAAATAACCATATTAATATTTATTATATCATACTTGATTAATTTATGACTTTATACAACCAATTTAATAATAATTTTCATGTTAAAATAACTTTTCAGGTAATAATCACTTTCTTTATCATACATGTTTTAATTTCTTATTCTTGATCACATCACTTATATAATTATTTAATTGATTACAGAATATAAAAATATATATATGTATCATATATATTCATAATATAAATTTTTATAATAGATATATACATAAAATGGAAAACATTGTTTATGGAGACGGTATGTCGTACATACGTATAAACGCTGTTTCCGTTTTCATATCGTATTGAATGGAAGTAACAGAATGAGATATATGTAAATATATATATATATATATACATACATATATATATATATATAAAGTATAATGATTATGTAATATAATACATACTTATTAATAATATATATTTTTATAATCATCATTGAACGGTGAACGTGGAAATGAATCTCATCACGTCATGGAGACGGTAAGTCGTACATACTCACGAGTGAAAATACCATTCTATTGATGGTGAAATTGAATGTAATTGGATGGTATATTATATATACAGAATAATTTAAATTATATATTTATTATTTATATCAATTATACTCATTATTATTCCCATGTAAATAATTATGTGTTGAATAACAAAGTACACCACGACATAGAGACAGTATGTCGTACGTACGCACGTATGATGACTTTTTCATTCATAGAATGGATAGAATAATGAATATTGTCGTACCATATTTATAATAACATATCATTATGTAAAAGTTTTTAGAGTTATTTTAGTGTTATGGAAACGAAAATGAAATAGAAAGTGTAAGAAGAAAAGACCATTGAAAGAGGTGATGAAGTAATTACCTCTTCTTCGGGTTCTTCCTTTTGATTTGAACAAAAGGTCTCCTTAGGATAGAATTCGGATAATATTAAGGCCTCTAGGTTGTTTTGAGGGTATTTTGGAGGATATTTTATTAGGGGTTGGCCGAGCCAAATGGCTTTGGAGGTGTGAATTTAAAAGAAGGGGAAGTACCCTTTTATAAGAGAGGCGAGGGGCACTTTAGGAAGAGCTTGAAATATTAATTTATTATAAAATTATTTTCCATTTCTAATAGCTTAAAATGGATTTATTTCGAGAATAAGGTATATATGGGTCTAAATACTCTCAACCAATAGGTTTTAGACAAGTTTAGGTCACCATATTAACACTATCTTTTAGATTTAACTCTTAGTTAAATAGTTTAACATTTATCATGTCTTCTTGTATTTTTATATTACATGGTTAATAAACATAATATAAAATGAAAATAGAACATAAACTGGTTCATTAATATCATATGTAATCTTATTTTAGTCCATTGTCCGAATCTTAGATTTTTAGTAATGCTATATCATTTAATAATATAGTATTTGTTTAAAAAACCCATTTAAGAAAATTTTGACACTATTTAGTATTTGGTTTTTGTGAAAGTCATCAGATCAAGATTACTTATAAAAAAATACATTAAATCAACCCTAATATATCATATTCTCCTGTAAAATCACTTTATGACATCAAAATGATTAAATTATATTTATTTTAATATTTATAACACCCTTTATATGATTCTTTTATTAATAAGAAAAATAAATCATCATTATTGTTTCATAAATAAATATATTTATATTATGTCTAAAAAAAATAAATAAAATACCAAGATATATTAAATCTTTTTATATTTATAATTAAATTTTATAGTCTATAATATCACTTATAGAACCCCATATAAAAATTGTTTTACTAAATGATATATGTTTATGTTACATTTTCCTCAACTTTTAATTAATTTTTATAAATTTCGATTTTCAAATAAAAGTTGATCCATAGGGTCCCAAAATAGACCCAAGGATGCCAAAGATTTGAAATTTATAATCCAATAGTGTTTGGACATGTGTTAGGGTAATTTATTATTATTATAATATTATTGTTTACCCTTATATACCAGATTTATCCTTTAACCATGGTAAAAAAAATATTTACTGAAGTTACAAATCATAATGTATAAAAATAAAAGATACATATTTACACAATTTGGAACACCAAATTACAAATATGTAATCCATTTTTCCAAATTCAAAACACAGAAGTTGCAGAAATTAATTTAAAATTAAAACCTGTTGTCAAAACCCAAAAGCGGGTTTTAAGATGTAAAAACTATCAAAATATTGACATATGTTTATATACAATTTAAAGGTTAAATTACATAAATTTACTTAAATTATATTAAAGGATAAAAATATAATCTAATGGAACTTTATAACCACTCAAATTTATAATAAAACACTATAAATTATTTCAATTAAAAAAGTTGTTTTTAATAAGAATTTAGTATTTTTCACTATTCATAAAAATATGAATGTTATTAGAAAATAAAAAAAAATCATCGAAACTAAATTATTATTTCCCAAGTCTAAAGAAGAATTTAATTTCATCAAATTTAATATATTAAAGTTTTAAATATTGGATTTAAAAAGGGTTCACTATTAAATGGTGGGAAAACTACATTTTTTGAAAAATAATTCTTTTATCTGAAAAATTGAATTTTTCCTTATATTATTCCTAATAACCATGATAGATGAATTTTAATATTATATGGGACATATAATATTCAAAAAGTGGTCAATACGATTCATAACCGCTTTTTAAACGTCTAGATTTATAGGTCGCGGTGCCCTTGAACATAGTGTTGCGTAAATTGCACACTATTGAATTATTTAAAAAGGAAGTGTACCATGGAATCTTTTGGTGTTACATTATCCCCTACTTCAATAAATTTCATCCTTTAAATTTAAATCTAGGATTGAAAACTAAGGGATTGACATTTCAAAATATCTTATTTGTAATCCCACATAGAGAAATGGATTAACGAGGCCTCTATTTTAAAATAAAAGAAGGTAAGTATGAATGTTACCAGAACTAACACATAATTTGGTTCCATATAGAAAAGAATGGATATGGGAGAGAAAACGAACCATCATGTTCTAGTGGAGAGTGCTAGAGAATATTTTTAGAAGAAAGTTTACAATTAAAAAGCTATAAATCTACAATGATCTATGGGACCATTTGATCCATCGCAAAAGAAGGTTCAAGAATTTTTTTTGGTTTTATGATCCATTTACTAGTTTCATAGAATTAATTAAATTCATAGACTAAGAATACACGTAATCATCCTCAATTTACATGTAGTGTTTCATCCTCTACTAAAAACTCATCTTTTTCTTAAAAAGATTAAACTCAAAAATATTTTATTTATCTCAATCGTATAAGGTTCCAAATATAAATATATACCATTTAAATGAAGGAAAATATTGTATAATAACAAAGGACTTCATGTAGGATAGTGGTAGGCGATAAGGCTGTGTGACACTTTGGTTGTGGGTTTGATTCCCACTGCTTTGTCTGACGCGATCAGTTATCATCTAAACTGCAGGTTATCATTTTTATAAAAGTTATAGTATTATTATATTCCAAAAATAATCTTTATGAAATGGTTTAACCTAAACAATACTATCCAATGTCAAACTTATCCTAGCCTTTAGAGTTATCCAAAATAATTCTGTCCAATCTCTGTCAAAAAGGTCTCTAAATTTCCAAAATCAATTGTAACATCAGATTCCTAAAACAATGTATTGTTGATCTTATTGTCACATAATGAATATATGATTATCTTCATCATATTAATACTATGATGAAACAAAAATTACTTTAGTACAATTCTTATATATATCACATTCTTCTTATAACAAGGATATAAATCTTGAATCCAAAAACACAAATACATTAATTATTCCACATCAACTATTGTAACATCATAATATTGACCTTGATCCATTTGATTTTAATGAGATATACGTCCTTGATGTTTTGAAAATTTATTTGAATAATGTCCCATATATTTATAATTATAACAACACACAACTTCTTTCTTTCCCTTACAATCATGAGCCTCGTGACCTTTTTCTCCACATTTGTAACAAACTCTGATTCCCTTTAGGCAAGTACTAGGGTGATTCTTCCCAAAATTATCACATAAGGGAAAATCCCCTTTTCCCTTTGTCCCTTTATCTGTCTCTTGCTCCACCGTTCTCTTCTTCTATTTCATTACATTAATGTCATAATACTTAGAGAATTAAATTTTTGTATTGAGAGCACATGAGACTATATTTTCGTATGATGAGAAAGATTACAATACAAATTACTATTGGAGGAATGGTTTTAAACTATCCAATATTCAATCAATATTACTTCGGGGGTTACATATGTATTATATAGCATGCATTGATAATCTTTTGAAGTTAGCCTCATACTTTTCAACATTCTCATCCTCTTTCCTCAGGCTTAGACATTGTATTTCCATATCTACTCTCTATTCACAAGGAAAGTATTTTTTAATGAAAAAGTTCTTTAAACTCCCTCCATTACATATTTACCACTTCATCCTCCTCCATTTTATTTTTAATTAATGACCACCATTGTTCCACATCTCTTGAGAGGTGATAAACTTCCTTGAAAAACTTTTCCCTTTCGTTACATCCCAAAGAAAGAAATAGTTTTTATAAGGAACTTATCCACTACTTAGTTACAAAATGATTTTTTGTCCCACTGAATGTTGGAGGTTTCTTCCTCATGAAGCGGTCTAACATTAATCCTCCATATTGTGGATCCGGGTGCTCCATATGGGTAAGGTTATTTTTCATAACCTGAGTGATTTGTCCCAGTATTGTGATAAGATGATCAGCACCAGTTTGATCACTACCTCCACTATAATTATATTTAGTAGGAGGAATATCCCTATATAGATTTGGTGAGTTGATACGGTTTCCATTTCTTCCACTAGGATCCATTTATAAACAATGGCATACACTAGGTTAGTTTATGAATCGTAATATATAATTACAAACATGTAAAATACTTAACACACATTGAATAGTTTATGAATATAATCCATAATCATAAAAATATTTTGTTTGGGGAAGTATTTAATAATAAATCCATTATAAATTTTTGTAAAGAAAATGTGAATTATCCTAATCATATCCCCTAGGAGTGTCAAACCACGTGCGCAATAAGTACAATTGTCATGTACCAAGATACCCTAGTCAAGCCCGAAACTCCTTGTCAGTGTATCCACTCCTAGGTACATCTGTTCTCGAACCTCATCCACTTTTAGTATCCAGAAAGGGATTTATTGATTAGAAAACTCAAATAATCTCAACTTTATCAAAATTTTATGGGGTTCTTCTATACTTATTCAAAAAGACTATTGTAGGGTTATGATCCCTCGTCTATGTGTTATAATCTATTTCCAAGGATGTCTCAAAACTTCCTCTGATACCAACTATAATGCCCCAACCATAGAACCCATGATCTGATGCATTATAATAATAAATATTCATGATTAAATGAAATATAGTCCCGAAGAAGTGACCGGTTTAGTAGACTTGGAAAATAGATTGCAAACATGAACGTTAAATTACACATTAAAACACAACATAAATAATATTTTGTGAACACCATTATTGCCCTAGCTTAACCGTGCATATAAATTATCATAACCTTCATTGAATCTTGTTAAAAAAAATATATGAATGGGGAGAGCTCAGATGCTGAGTAAGGGTAAATAAATTATTGGAAGCTATAAACTTTTAAGAGAATATGTGTAATAAAAACAACTACCTTTTAAACATAAATGTGAACATAATATGGAAAAAGTTAATCAAAAATTACAATATAAAAATGCACATGGATATTATACTAGTCGAATAATCACATGTAATAACTAATTTCATAATGCGGGAACACATAATGCTGGACAACATAACCACATAGTCAAGGCC
Organism: Viscum album; assembly: GCA_963277665.1. Taxonomy (NCBI): domain Eukaryota; kingdom Viridiplantae; phylum Streptophyta; class Magnoliopsida; order Santalales; family Viscaceae; genus Viscum; species Viscum album. The sequence goes on along the minus strand of OY728156.1, from coordinate 1,625,264,618 downwards.
TCATGCCAGGACTACAAATAAATTTTTTTCAAGGCCTTGGGACAAGACAATGTTTTGTCTCATGAGACCTACCGATGAATTGAGAGGCTATAACAGGCCCCACCCATCACTTAATAAGTCCAAGGCATTCCACATATGAAAAGGGTGAAACATAACATAAATATTCATATTAAAACTAGCATACGAAAATCCAATACTTTAACCGTAAATCACGAATTGTATAAAAATAGCACATCTATAATCAAACATATCATAACTCATTTAATAAAATATATAAATTTATATTATAATAAATAAACCTCAATCATGAATAATATCCAGTAAAGGATTTTGACATAGTTGAAAATGATCAGTAAAAATCTTTGAGAGAAATATCCCTTTTTCAGGAAATAATTTAACAGCCACACAATTTAGAAATTATAAAATGTAAAAGCCTTTTTTTAATGAATTTTTCCCATACCAAATTTAAAATTTTTAAAGTAATTAAAATTTTAAAACATTCATATCTATATAAATAAATCCTTAAAAACATTTTGAAAACATGGACATTAATGAGAATGATTTAGAAGAATAAATATTTAAAACATTTAAATTTATGTTTTAGTTAAAGAGAACCTTAAAATAATAATTTTGAAAACTCTTTATGATACATGGAAATGGATAGTAAATTTGTGCCCATTAATACATACACATAAACTATGTCGGATAATAATGAGATTGAGGAATTAACCCTTACCTTGTACTTTTCTTTGGTCGAGGGTACGTTTATCCTCCTGTATAATGACCATAGTATGTTATTAAGTAATACCAGAACCAGAACCATATTCATATTTATGATATCAGACTTGATTCATTTTTTTATACTACCCATTTAATAATAATTTTCATGTTAAAATAACATTTAGGGTAATAATCACTTTCTTTATCGTACGTGTTTTGACTTGTTATTTTTGATCGAATTACTAATATAATGATTTAATTGCTTCCAAAATATAAAAATTTATTTATATATCATATATATTTATAATATAAATATGTATAATAGATAGACATATGAAATGTAAAACACCATTTATAGAGACTTTAGGTCGTACATACGCATAAACGCAGTTTACGATTTCATATCGTATTGGACAGAAGTATGAAAATAAGTTATGTATATATATATATATATATATATATATTTAAAGTCGAATTATTATTTCATATAGTACATACTTATTAATAATATAAATTTTTAGAATCATCGTTGAATGGTGAACATGGAAATGAATCTAATCGCGTCGTGGAGGCGGTAAGCCATACATATGCACGAGCGACAATATCATTCTATTGATGATAAATTGTATGTAATTAGATGGAATATAATATATAATGAATAATTAACAAGTTATATTTATTATTAGCCTAAATTATACTCATTATTATTCTTATACAAATAATGAAGTGTTGAATAACAAACTACACTATGACATGGAGATGGTAAGTCGTACGTACGAATGTATGGTGACTTTGTCATTCATAGGATGGATAGAAAAATGAATATGGTTGTACATTATTTATAATAAAAATTCTGTGTGTTTAATGTAATAGAGTTATTATTTTGGTATGGAAATGACCAAAAAAATAAGAAGTGGAAGAAGAAAAGAACAGTGAAAGAGGTGATGAAGTAATTACATCTTCTTCATGTTATTCCATTTGATTTGAATAGAAGGGATCATTAGGTTGTCTTTATGATCAAATTAATGCCTCTAGGTTGAATTTATGGTAGTTGGTAGGATATTTGATCAAGTTTTGGCAGATAAAAATTAATTTGGAGGTGTGAATTTGAGAGAAGGGGAAGTACCCTTTTATAAGATAGGTGAGGGGCACTTCAGGAAGTGTTTGATATTTTATTTTATTATAATATTATTTTCGGTTTCTAATAGATAAAAATGGATTTATTTCTAGTATAAAATGAGTACGGGTCTAATTACCTTCAACAAATTTGTTTTATACAAGTTTAGTTCACCAGATTAACCTTATCTTTTAGATTTAAGTCTCAGTTAAATAGTTTAACATTTACCACATCTTCTTTTATTTTTATATTGAATGGTTAATAAAAATACTATTAAACAACAAGAGAAGCTCAAGTGGTTAATTAAGAACATATATAACCTTATATAAGTCCTTTTCCCGAATATTATATTTTTAGGAATATTATATCATTTAATAATATATTATTTGTTTTAAAAACTCATTTATGACAATTTTGACATTATTTAGTATTTGGTTTTTTTAAAGTCATAAAATATTTATTACTTAGAAAAAAATTCATTTAATCAACCTTAACATCTCATATTCCCATATAAAATTCATTTATGGAATCAAAACATTGAAATTATATCTATTTTAATATTTATAATATCCTCTATTTGATTCGTTCATTAATAAGGAAAATACGACATCATTATTGTGACATAAATAAATATATTTATATTACGTATAAAAATTATAAATAAAATACCACGATGTAGGAAATATTTTTAGATTTCTAATGACTATTTATAGTAAAAAATATCACTTAAATATATCCATATAAAAAATTTTCTGCTAAAAGTTATATATTTATGTTTCATTTTCCTTAAATTTAATTTTTTTATAATGTGACTTTTTCACTTAAATGTGGATCCATGGGGTCCCAAAATCTACCCAAGTATGCACATGGTCTGAAAGGTATCATCCAATAGGGTTCGGAAACATGTTAGTGTAATTGAATATTATTATAATTTTTTTATTATTATTTACAAGACTTATAATTTAACCATGGTAAATAAAATATTTACGGAAGTTACTATTCATATTGTATAAAAATAAAATTTATCTATGTACAGAATTTCTAACTCCTTATTCCAAATATTAAATCTATTTTTTCAATTTCAAAACACAGTAGTTGAAGAAATTTATTTTAAATTAATTCCATTTTTTCAAAACCAAAAAGCGGAGTTTTAAGAAGTAAAAATTATCATAATATTGACATGTGTTTATGTAGAATTTAAATGTGAAATTACATCCAATGACCTAAATTATATTAAATAATAAAAATATAATCTTAATATACTTTAAATCCACTAAAATTTATAATTTAATACTATAAATTATTTTAATTAAAAATGTTGTTGTCAATTAAAATTTAGAATTTTCACTATTCATCAAAATATGAAAGTTATCAGAAAAGTACCAAAAATTTATCCAACTAACTTTTTTTATCTCCCTATTATAAAGAATAATTTAATTTCATCAAATTGAATATATAAAAGTGTCAAATATTGGATTTAAAGAGGGTTCTCTATTAAGAGGAGAAAAAACTGCAATTTTTTGAAAAATACTTCTTTTAGCAAGAAAATCGAATTGGTCTGTATATTATGTCTAATAAACACAATAGATGAATGTTAAAACTATAGAAGATATATAAAATTCAAAATGTGGTCAATAATATTCATAAAAACTTTTTAACGGCTATTTTGATAGGTCGCGGTGCGCTTGAACTCAGTGTTACATACATCACATGATACTGAATTATTTAAAAAGGAAGCATACCATGGAATATTGGGGTGTTACACTACTAGACCCAAATGATCATCCCAAGCCATAATAAAGTTTAGAAAACATGACTGAAGAATATCCTCAAGGATCTATATAGATATTTCTATCTGAACATCTGACTATGGATGGTATACCCTACTCAAATGAATGTGAGATCCCAGTCCCTCCTAAAGGCCTTTCTAAAAGAGTTTAGTGAACCATGAATACATATTAGAGACTATAATTTATGTAAATATGGGAAAATGAAAAATATCTTTCATATATATATTTCAAAACATCTCAAGTTTGGTTGTATCCTGAATTCATATAAAGTTATCTGGCTTGGTCAGCATGTCGATCATAACCCATATCACATTCCTCATTCTCTCGATGAAATGAAACCAAAAAAAAATCCACATATATCTCAACTAAAATCCATTGACGGATTAGAAGTGTATAAAAAAACCAAAGGCTTATAGTGATGGTCTTTCACCTATTTTAATGCATAGAAATGAGTGACAAAGTTAGTAATGTCTCGTCTCATACATGGACACCAGAACTACCACCAGATATCATAGAACATATTAGTGGTTCCTAGGTGCACAACCCACTAAATGTTATGTAAATCTATCATCACATATTTACTTACTACTAAAATCAAAAAAAATTCTGATATCATAGTGTACCCTTGTTAGAGAACTCCCACTATGAAATTGTCTCCCCACCCAAAAGAGAGCCTATGTTATTGTGGAAGTCATCCTCAAGATGCTGATTCTAAAGAATAATTTTGAGAATAGTGGATGTTAACTAAACACTAGACAAGGAAACCTCAACCCTTTTTATGGACTCCAATATGCAATTGTGTAAAGTGATCCATCAAGTTAAACTCTTCTTAATATTAATTCGTGAACTGGGTCAGAAGTTTCCTTCAAAATGAGTCATCAATGACACTCCCTTTCCTTGGGGAATAGGAAATTTCAAAATCTAAGGATTTAAGGTATTCCACCCATCATCTATGGTGAAGAAAAAACTAATTTTTCAAGAAGATATAACTCAAGCTATTGTGCTCTGAAAAAACACAAAACATTTCTTTTGTAAATATAATGCTTCCAAATCTTAAGCACATGCATCATAGCTACAGGTTTATGGTTTTGGGTTAGATAATTCCTCTCATGTTCCCTAAGCTAATGAGATCCATAGTTAAGAATATTATTACCTTTCATAAGAACACATCCCAATCCTGAACCCAGTTAATCATAGAAGAACACATAGCCCAGACCGGCCTACGGATGATTCTACTCTAGCATTGTAGTCAAAAGATATTTCATCTCAAAAAATTAATTTTGTCATCATTCATCCCAAGAAAATTTTACTGCCTTACAATTTAGTGCAGACATTGGAGGTGAAAACTATGTGAAGTCCTTAATGAGCCAATGATAATAACCAGCTAGTCTCAAGAAGCTCCAGATCTCAAAAACATTATGTGGATGTTTCCATGTCATAAAATCCTTTACCTTTTCAGGATCAACTAAAACACCATGTTCTGAAACCACATGTTTGAATAATTTTACATACCTAATATAGAATTCACTCTTTAAATAATTGGCCTAAAGTTAGTGATTTCCCATAAAACTATGAACTTTTCTCGGATAATGCACATGATCCTTTTCAAATTCAGAATAAACAGGTATGTCATCTATGAATACTACAACAAAGGTATCCAGATACTCATATAGAATCCTATTCTTTCATTCCATAAACACTAGAGAAAGATTGGTTAAACCAAAGGGATAAACATTTACTCATAATTAACATACCTCTTATGAAAGGTGGTTTTCTGAATTTCGGATTATTTTATTCTTAAATTAAGGTAACCAGAGATATGATCAATATTTATGAACCACTTTTCCCATTTCAAATGATCAAATAGATCATCAATCCAAGGAAACATGTTTTGTTTATTCACAATAAATTGATTGAGATTTCAGTAATCAAAAAATTGGTGATTTGAACCATTATATTTCTTAGAAAAGATAATCTATGCAATCCAAGGTCAGACACTCGTGCATATAAAGCCTTTCGTTAGAAGATAATCCAACTGGGAATTCATCTATTTAATTTCAGTTTGTGAAATTCAGTAAGAGGGAATTGAAACTAATTAGTATCTAGGTATTAAGTTAATGTTAAGCATAACCTCCCATATCAGTGGTAAACTAAAGATGTTAGAAGGAAACACACCGAGAAAACTAAAGAAAACTATAGGGAGATCAATACTCTATGATTCTTACTATATATCTAACAAAAACTCTAATATTACTTTCCCTAACACTAGATTAGAAGATCTTTCCTTACTCAACCTTGGGTACCATTCTCATTGAAAGAAAAGAGACACACCACTAGTTTTAGTAAGTTAGACCCGTCAATGGGAGGATAAAAGTGAGACTAAAAGGCCCCTATCTCTCTTTGTACTAAGATGTGTAGTAATATCCATTTAATAAGATAAAATTTTCATAGAATGATTTATTAGATTAGATATATTGGATGATATAAATGAATGATATGGACCAGTATCAAATAGTTTAGTCACTAATGAAAAAGAAATAGTAATGGTACCTCTCATAGTCATTAGACCCATGTACATTTTCCCTAGGGACTCTTCCACTGCATGATGTAGCTTTATTCCTCATGCATGTGGATAGAACCCCCTTATACATGACGAATCTGATTTCACCATAGTTTTAGGAGGATCCTAAAATCCCCTTCCACTACACAAATTATAATATAGATGGAATAATTTTTGTATGTTCTCTGAACATCCACCAGATCCACGGTCCTTGGGTGCCTCAGTGAAAATCCACATTAAATGTACTTCATTTCTACAGTGGTGGAAAATAAATTGACTTCTCCATGGTTCTATAAGAGGTCCATAATGACCCTTCTATCGATAATTACTATGAGAATCATCATTCTTTTTCTTTCTTTTTGATAGAACTCATGAAGAAATCAGGAGAGAAGGATACACCCAATAACCCTCACTTTCCAGCCAGGTCCATTTAGACCATGATCACTCTATCTATTACATCAGTGTAAGAATAAAACATCAAAACAAAACCTAATAATGACTATACGATAGAATTATCCACAAAAACCAAGGAAACATCATCTTTTAATTTAATATAATCTTAGATGAAAAATACATAAGCTCAGAAAAAACAGTTAGCGTACTCTAACATGGTCCTTTTAGCCAGCTCAAATATAAAATTAATCCATAGTCGTTGCTAAAAACATTGAATATAGATGTAACTATTTAGTGAAAATAAAATTTAAGTCTTTCCACTATAGTTCCTTATTCTTCGTTGTTGTCACCACAGTTTCCCACTATCTCCAGCTTAGTCATTCCAACATGAAGGTGGAACCCTTCACATTGATTTCTTTGAGTGCATTGAAGAACCCAAATAATTTCCCCATCATGCTCAACCATTCCTCAGCTTCTTGAGGATCATTCAAGCATTTTAATGGTGTTATTTTTTGGTGAAGGTACTCCTTATAAACATTCCATTGAATGTCCCTATAAGGTTCTATAGGTGGATCCTGAATGGGAATTAAATGTGGTGCATACCCCAGAGATTTGATAGTGCACACAACCACCTAAACCATATCCAGATCTACAGTAGGGTTTACATATTTATGTTTTGTAGTAGACTCCTCTTGGATGTAATTCAAAAAATTTCTCAGAGGCATGATGCTACACACCATCGGTAGACAACAATGAAGACATCATATTACTCTCAAGAAGTGAAAAAATGGAGATTAATCCCAATAGATAGAATGATTACAATTTGTATTTACCTATAACCAAATCAAAGTAGATAAGTGACTTGAATTAATCCATAAAACTTATTTACCTAACTACACACGGAGACATAAGGTTCATTACGCTGAGAGATGTACATGAATTCAATCGCAACTACATCCTAAGTCCCAAAAATATTTCACAGATGCTTACTGACTCCAAGACAGAAGCTCAACCTGGAGCTCTAATACCACTTTTTCATGAACCATCATGGCTACCCTGGTAACCTGATTAGAGAACTAGCCCAGACATATCCCGAAGTGCATTACTAAACTAAACTAGTCGGTGAATAGCACATGGGATCATACAAACTGAAAGTGGGGATTATTTTTTAACAAAAATTATATAAGTAAAATAAAAATTATAGTATTAATATTGAATGAAACTCCTTTAAGATTAATGTATATAAATAAAAACAAGAATTAAATCACAAATTACTACATCCAAAGTTCCAAAACAGGGAAAAAATCCCATGCCCCAAAGCAAACACAACTCACCAAGTCGAATGTCCAATAGCTAGATCCACATCTAAGAGATCCTTTACCATTTCACTAACATGGATGGAGATAATATGAAAACACATGAATGCACATGTAGTATGTGATCCAAATCCTTGTAGTATTTCTTCAAAATAATCCATAATAAGATGCATATATTGAATTAAATAGAAAAATTATTTCAATTCTAAAACAAAAATGTTTGGAATATAAAAATCCAATTAAAAAAATCATGCTTTAAAATTTAAAATATGAAAATACTTTAAAAATTATTTCTTCACATTTCAAATGATGGAAACAAATTTTTAAATGATGTAATTTTCCTTTAATTGAAAGGGTTTTTCACAAAAATGGAACTTTTCACATAATGGATTAAATAAACACTTTTATATGAAAAAATTATATAAATCATAATGCATGGAAAACAGTTTTAAACAATGGAACATATTCATTTGAAATATAAACACGAGAGAAACAGGGTTATCCACCTAATAAGGTATGAAAGTTCTATGCTATAAGGACCCCACACTCAAGGTCAATGGTTGTTTGTACATAAGTCCCATTGAACTCAGGCTAAATAAGACTCATCCCCATCACCTAAGGGATGCAATATACTGATATGATGTTTTAAAACATTGTAAATCACAATGTTGCATCAAGATAAAACACTATGTATCTAAGGATTTTAGTTTCTTAAGTACGAAACAATGATATAAAATTTGTTTTAAGACTGTTGAAAATAAAATAAATTCATATTCTCCTTTTCAAATATTCCAGTTTTCTATATAAAAACTATTAACCATTTTTTAATAATAAAATTCTTTTATAATGATTAAACCCTGAGGTTTCTATCAGAAAATATTATAATCCATTTTTCTCAAACAATGATTTGAAACTGACTCATGGAATATTACAAACAAATTTTACAATTAAATTAAACACATTAATTTCCAAATAAATTCAACAAAATAATTTCCAAATAAATTTCATCAATTTCATAATAAACCCCCAATTCACTAGAATTGGTTTTTTTCACAGTTTTCCATCAATTCCATTTATCAATTTTAATTTATAGATTTAAATTCTCTAAATTCCCATAAATATACCCTAATTCATTGGAATTGTAGGTTTTCCAATTTCATGATACAAACCAATTTCAAAACCCTAATCCAATGGAATTTTTTTCTCTCTAATAAAAAAATTAAGATTCATTTTAAACAAATTCGAAAAATTGTTTTTAATACAAATAATTGAAAATAAACAAAGTAATTTTAGGGTAATATAAATTGGGTATCATGATGAAACCACCTACCTTTTTCTCATGGAAAAAGGCATGTGACATAACCGCCAAAAAGAAAGAATGGGTATGAGATCTATGATCTCAGCCTAGAAACATGATTTTACAACACATAGTTTAGATCCATCAATTCCAAGATGATCTATTAAACTCCATAGAGGAAAATAGAAAGATACATAGAGAATTATTACCTAGTAAGTTACACCTCAATGAAGACAAAAACAAAATATTGAATGAACCACCTAGAAGGGTTTGAGGGTTCCATAGTTTCCGGGGAAATACTATATTTTTGAGAGGATTAGATTTGGGAGAGAAAGAAATAATATTTTTAGCTGGTAAATCTATTTTATAACAAGCCTCAGGGTTTTACATTGCTTGTAACCTAATTAAAAGTCATTTAATGGATAATTTTCAAACCCACTGAAAAATCAATCTCCTCTTTATAAAATCAAATTATTTTAATCTTATGGTTTGCATAAAATGCAACCATATTACATGATGTCTAAATCTCTAGAAGGCTGCAGAAATGACTGTGTAAATATGAGAATACATCAAATATATGGATTCCCCATTATTGATATACTCCAAATTCCTTCTTGGCCCAATAATGAAAAAAAATAAAAATAGTAATGAAGTTAATGATATACATGATAGATCAATAATATTAAGTTATATTTAAGAATATTGAAAAGTTTTACGTGGATCTCAAAGCTTTAAATGTTGAGACTTTTTCAGCGTTAGTAGTGGGAGATTATCACTTTACTTTTCCTAGTGGTTTAGTTCTTGTATTTAATATTTTTTTCATGTACCAGAAAAAAATAAACATAATCTCAGTGTTATGTATGGACACAATGGAATTTTATATTACGTTTGGAAATAAATTTTGTCCCTTTATTAAGGAGAACTTGTGTAATGGTATGTAATATCTTAAAAAATGGTTGTACATACTTGAACACGAAAACTCAGTTATGAAAATCAATGAAAAAACTAGAAATCATGACTTATATAACACACACCTATGGTACTTTAGAATTTTTAATGTAAATGAGAATAAATTACTGAGATTACATCTTGAAATGTATTTATGCTCAACTGAGTTAAAACCCATGGATGTATGTCCCGATTTTTTAGAAGGCAAAAATAAAAAATGGAATACTTTCTTGGAATTGAGTAAGAGCCACTCAATTATTGAAATTAATTCATAGTGATTTATGTGATCCATTACTTTTAGAAGAAAGGAGTTTTTTTACTTCATTAAATTTACTGATGACTATAATAGGTATGAATATATCTACTTAATTCTGTACGAGTCAAATTACTTATAGATGGTTTAGAAATATCACGATGAAGTAGAAAAGAATCTTGCTAATAAGAATAAGGCACACTACTTAGATCGAGGAGGATAATGTTTTAACCAAATATTTAACGACCACTTAAAAGACTATAAAGTATCCCAACTCACTCCTCCTTATATACCATAGTGGAATAGTGTCACTAAAAGGAGGAATAATAATATTATAGACATGGCCAGATCAATTATGAGTTATAAAACTCTTCCATTATCATTTTGGGGATACTCCATGCAGAAAATAGTATATACCCTTAACTGAGTACCAAATAATGTTGTAGATGCGATTCCATGTGAGTTGTGGTATGAAAAGAAAGCTAATATTTAATACAAAGTGTATGAGGATTAGAGGATTTTTTCTATACTAAAACATGGGGAAAATTTCATCTCAATGTATGGTGTGAGTCTTTATAGGTTATCTTTAGAAGACACAAGTATATTACCTATATAACCCTTCTGATAGAAAAGTGATTATAAAAAAACAAGCCACACTTCTAGAAATGGAACAAATTTACAATTGAAACAATAGTAATCAATATTCACTTTGATAAATCTAATGCTACAGATCAATATGAGTTGGTACAAGAATAATATATACAATAGATAGTGTTAGATAAAGAAGTTCCCAAGACACAAGTAATCCAGAGGACTACTTAAGAGGATAAAGAAACAAAGTGTTATAGTTTTCTTTCCACTGAATCAGGTGACACATTACTCCCTGAGGATGACGAACCTTTAAAATAAAAGGAAGTATTATAAGAAAAAGATGCTGCTAAATGGAAAGACTCTTTACATTCTGAGATGCATGTGTAAAAATCTGGTTTGGATTATGGCAGACCCTCCGGATGATGCAAAACCCATTTGCTGAAAATGCGTATTCAGTAAGAACATGTACATGTATGGTAATGTAAATACCTATAATGAAGTATTGGTAGAAAATAGTTTTAGAAAACATCACGGCATAGACTATGATAAATCTTTATCACCAGTTGAAATGACAGAATCTGTCAGAAGATTTCTTGAAATAGAATCCTTCCATGATTATGAAATTCAGAAAATAAATCTCAAAACTAATTTTCTAAAGGGGATGTTATTTGAAGACATCGATATAACTCAACCCTAAGGTTTATGTAGGTAAAAGAATTCAAATAAATTTTGGAATCTGATAATATATATTTATGGGTTAAAGTTGGAACCATGGTCATAGAATGTTTATTTTGATGATGCCTAAATAGAATTTTGTTTTGACAAGAACGAACATGATCCATGTTTCTATAATAAAGTTATTTGGAATTCCATAATTTTTCTAGTATTATATTTTGATGACATATTAATTATGGTAAACAATGTGCATGTATTATAGTCGGTTAATACATGGATAAATGAATGATTTTCCAAGAAATACATAGGTGAAGTAGCCTACCTTCAAGATATCAAGATAAATAGAAATAGATCTCAATGGATTTTTGGGTTAAGTCAAAGTATAAATATTTACAAGGTAATAAAAGTGTATATTATGGAAAAATCAAAGAGAGGGTTGTTTACCATGTCACATGGTACAAATCTCTTAAAGAAAAACTTTCCAAAAAATTGGAAGAGATTGAAAGAATGAGTAGAATACCTTATTACTCAGCAATGGGCTCTATCATGTATTTGATGATCCATACTAGGTTTGATGTTTCCTTTTAATTAATCATGGTTTCTAGAATAAATATAAACTATAAGATCTACAATGGGAAGCTGTTAAAACAATATTAATGTACTTGAGGATTACAAATGATATGTTACAAGTGTATGAAGTATGTGAGGAACTAGGAGAGAGAAGATAAACTAATTATAGTTTCCATATAGATTATGATGATATGAAATCAAATTCAGGATACATAATTTTCTTTAATGCTTCTGTTGTGAGCTAGATAATCCCAAAGAACCCTGTGATTACTGATTCTATAATAAATGTTGAGTATATAGTGGTTTCTGATTAAAAAAAAGATATTTGGATATACATATTTTTCTCAAAAATTGGAATCATACATAGTAGTGCTGACCCTAGTCATGTTTATTTTTATAATACTATAACATTGGTGCTTATTAAAGAGCCCAAGTCACACTAGAGGAAACATTATATAATTATGAAGTTTTATCTTTTGAGAGATTCTACTCAAATTGGTGAAATATTAGTAATAATAGTAGGTATAAAGAATAACATGGAAGACCCCCAGATTAAAGACATATCTTAGTAGAATCATGATTATTATGTGAGAGTTAGTGGGTTAAGATTTGTTACCAGTTTGATCTAGTGAAAGCGGGTGTGTAAAATGTGGGTGACATAGATCCAACATTATATGTACCTTGATTATCACTAAATGTAAAATTTTGATATATATACATGTTTTTTATTTTATCATAATATCGTCAAAACATCTATATATATAATATTTTTTGGTAATTTTCTTGGACTACATGTCATATCATAGGGTTAGCGGTTCACAGGTTATAATGAGAAACTAGTGATACTGAAACAATAATCTTAAATTAATTTCCTATGTTCTAGATACATTATACTAACATGAAACTGATGATGTGCGTCTATAAGGTGCTACGGGATCATAAGCATTTAGACTTATTCTCATTAAATTCAATCATTGAAATATTTAGTAGTTTAGATCATGAGGGTAGACTATCCAAAAATAACACCACATGTTTCAGGTGTCTTTTGTTATTCCTATCTATAGACTTGTGTATTGGTTTCATGACTTGAGACCATCAGGTGTTTATGTCATTTGATCAATTAATTTGATGTAAGGTAAAAACCACGAAAATAATTTCTTGGAATGGTTATTTGTGTTGGGTGTGTTACTGGTGGTATGACATTAGTTAGGTGATCAAGATAGAATCTGTTGTATCGTAGCTAAGAATGTGATATCCCTGGCCATACTGATCTGGATAGTAATACCTGGTTAAATCCATCATCATAGTAGTTAAAGTTAAATACATCCAGATTGATCAAAATGTAATAAATTAAGAAAGTATTTTGATGCAATTGTAAATCCTACTTTATGAGGAATATTCCATATTATTGTGAATAGTAACATAGGGCATGGTGGGGCCCACTATGAGGTCTGAGTTTTTTATATATTTTATTCATCAACTGTATATAAATAAATTTAATATTATTCTATTGAATAATATTATGTTTAAATTTATTTATTATTTGTATTTAGATGTTCTTAAGTAAATAACAGGAATGATATTATACAAAAAAAATATTATTTTAATATTCCATGTTCATTTAATATTATTGGAAATTATGAGTCGAGTTAATTACATGGGATTATCACATTATATAGTTTATATAAATTACAACTATGTGAAAAAATATAAATAATAATTATATGTCAGGAAAAATCGCTTTAAAATTTACTATTAATTATTTGGGAATCGAGTGCTTCTCTCTCTTCCCGACTCTAAGAGAGAGAATTGCTCAATCCAAATGAATGATCTAAGAACACCTTAATAGATCATCGTTTGTTAATCATGTTGAGTTTCACAGTGTTGACGTGACTTTTAAAGCTCTATTCCAACACCTAGAATATGCCGAATGACACACGCCTTGATTCGAGAAGCATGTGCGGATGTTCTAGAGGGATTCGATATCAGATCCTTCAAGAAACGATTGCTAGTGACTTGTGATGGACATGCATTGTTAAATTTCGAATAAGGTACTTATTATTTTACATTTTTTCACTCCAATTAAATAATGCGAGATCCTCACACTATACCGAGGCTCATATCACTAGAGAAAAAAAAATTCACTCTGGTGATAAAAAATTTAAAATCCTTGGCCCATCAACTTATGTTGTGTGCCTCGATAGCAATAATATATACATAAATGATGTTTTATGAAAACATAGAGTACTATTATATGTTGTATCTAATTGATATTTCAGTTTTAACCAAATGTTATGGAGACATCTTGGACAATAATTTGATGTATATCTAAACTTAAATGTGGATTATCTTCATCAAAATGGTGATAAATCTCAAAGGATCATTAAATCTATATAATATATGTTAATATATAATTAAATGGATTTCAAAATACGTTGAGTTTTACTTGTAAGATTTATTATATTACTATAGTTTCATTCTATCATTAAAATCAATCAATATATGGTTCTATATGGGAAGACTTGTTGAAGAGGAACATTTTGGGATAAAGTTGTGGAGAAAAAAAATAAAGGAACTATATCATTACCAAGAGATGGAAAATAATATTGAAACGATTTAGTGGAATATTAGTGAAACAACCCAAACTTTTTTAATAGTATATAAAATTACTCTTAATTATTTAATAGTGATGTTAATGGTTAATGCAGAAAGAGGAGACGATGGCTTCATCCGGTAGACTCGAACCTTATGAAGCCCACTTATCAGAGATTGGGAAGGAGGTGGCATCATTGGGCTTCACTTTGGACCAAGCCCAAGAAAAACTCCATCGTGTCAAGGTTGAATGGAAACACCTATAGGAGAAGTTCAAGTTAGTGGAGATTACTACTAGGGAAATGTTATCTCAGCCTCCCTCAGATTATCTCACCATATCACACCTTACACTTAGGTCATATAATGGTGTTATAAGGGGCTATGTGACGAGACCGTAGCTTCTTTGTGTAATCCTTTAGGATGAATAAATTGGGATTTATTCTTTTTGTGATGTTTTTGAAATTTCAAATGTCTAGATAATTTTAGGATGTATTTTATTGATGAATTTTGAAAAAAAGGATATTTTAAAATATTTATGTAAACCTTAAATAATTAATGATGTGTAATGATTTTAAAAAAATGGTCTTCTGCAAAAGTGTTCAGTAAGGAATTTGGAGTCTAATAAAATCAAATTAATTTTTGATGAATAGTAAATTATGAATAGTGATTTTACGCTTAGGATTAGTAATGTGACCAAATATATTAGTAATCACACTTAAAGAAAGTTTTAATATAATTTATACACCTTTATTAATAAATGTGATTCAATAAAATGGGTAAATAAAGGTTTCATAAATTATTAGTCAAGTATTAGTTTTTTCATGTGAATAGTGTTTTTTATTTAAAAATAAATTAAAAATATTTAGAAAATTATTTTTATAAAATGGAGTTCATATTTTTAATCAGAGCATCTATATTTGGATAAGGTGAAATTTTGGGATTTTTTTGAGAAAGTGAATTGTAAAAATGCAGTTTTAGGGTTTCAGTATGTTTAATTAAATCATAACTGTGTCATGATGATGTCATGAGATATTTTAAGGGTTGGCCGACCAAAGTTGATGAATTAATTTATTAGGGGCCCCATGTGGCCTAACTCCATGGGAAATACCATGGGAGAGCCCATGGTTTTAAGAAAACCACTTGTGAGGTGTCCCTTGAAATTATTAAAGTATCACCTCACCTTCCCTGTAAATACCCACCCTTTCCTCCTTTATTTTTCACTCCCAACTCTTCCCCAATGAATATCTGGTCTCATTACCTCCCAAGAGGTCCTCGCAAGGTACCCAATCCCTCAAGGTCCAATCCTTTGAGTTTTAAGAGTTACGTTTTAAGGTTAGGGAACCAAACTCTCTCTTTCTTTTCAAATAATCTCTTTTAAGTCATTTCCTTTATGATACATTTTCTTATGTTGGAGGATGTTATTTTATATTCCTCTTACTTCCATTTTCATGTTCATATGATGAGAGATACCCTCTTACTCTCATCATTTTGTTTTATGAATGTTTAAGTAGCGTCGTTAGGCTGCCGAAATTTTTGTAACAGATTCTTTAACCATTCTCATTTTCAAGATCTATTTTCATGTCAAGTCTTTCAAGTTACTTTTTATTATGTTGGGGTATGATCTCTATATCTATCATACTGATCTTTTATTTTCATATTATGAGAGTCCCTATTTGATCTCGTCAATTCATTTTTTGATGTTTAAGTGATGCCATTAGGCTGCCAAATATTTAAGGGATTCATTCACCTTTCTCATTTTCAATGTTCTACATTCATGTCAAGTATTTAAAGTTCCTTTTAATTATGTTGGGATATGATATCTATATCTATAATACTGATATTTTATGTTCATATGATGAGAGACCCTATTTTATCTCGTCAATTATTTTTTTTGAAGTTTATGTGACGCCGTTAGGCTGCCGAATTTTAATAAGATAAATATTATTTTTGTCTTCCTTTCATGTTCTTTATTTTATATGGTATACCTTTCAAATTTAATTACCATGTTATTAAATACTTTATATTCTGTTCCCCTAATGTTTTATGGATCATTTAGGAGTGGTTGACCCATTTCTCCTCTCTTTTCAATGTTTTCTAAAACCTTGTAACAACGCCGTTATGCTACAGAATTTCCGTCTCAAAATGTATCTCTCTTATTCTCAAATTCATTTATTTTATTAAGTGAATACTCATAGATCATTATTCTAAAAGGGTATTCATATATATACCAAAATTTTATATTTTAAATTCTGGTATTTACATACATGAGACTCACTTTCCTTTCCGTGGGTTTAAAGTGACATAAGGATCACGTCTTTAAAGAAATATTTTTTTTAAAATGTGATGACTATGAAATGAAACCCATTTCTTTTATGCTATATGGTTTGTTTATGAAATGTTTTATGATGATATATATGGATCACATGATAATAAAGACAAATTTAAGGGTGCAACCTGATAGCGCTCCAATGCATTGGATAAAGACTTAATCTCTAGAGATGACCATTTTTAACGACGCCTTGGTGAATAACCTTGGTAATTTTTAATGACACCTTGGGGATACACCTTGGTGAAACAGAAATGATTGTCAATGTTTAATTTTGTAGCCACATCTTCAAGTTATGAAAAACGTTATTTTTATTATGATATGCCTCATGATTTCTTTCTCATGCCATAAAGTTCTTTTCATGACCTTAATGAAGTATCTCAAGTTCACATGTAAAATGTTTCTCTTGTTTCCCTTACTGGGCCTTCTATTCACCCTTTATTTTGATGTATGCCCCCAGGTTATGAGATGTAGTAATGAACCAAGGATGAACTTAAGGAGAATCCTTTCAAGTGTTTAATAAGAATGTTTTATGTTGTTTTCATGTATTATATTCATGGTTTCCAAGACACTAAACCTTAAAGATCCTCAGTTTTGTGTAATGTAATGAATGTTTATGTTATAAAATGAGGGATGTTATAGTTGGTATCAAAGGATGGTTTAGTTATTTGTGGAAATTAGGATATAAAATATTTAGGAAGAGCCCTATAAAAAGTTTAAATATAGGAAAACTTCTTGGTATATTGGTAAGTATTGAGTAAGTGGTTTATCAAACAAATAATCCCTATCTGGATACGAGCATGTAGAGGAGGCTCCGGCACAGATGTACATAGGTGTAAAACCCAAAAACACCATTTTGAGCTAGACTCGAATGGGAACTAGTGCACGATAACGGGCCTTGCTGCACTCTTTGTTACGATACTCTCGAGGGATATGTTTGGTTAATCACAAGCTTTTTATGAATCATTATGAAGGAATTATACAAAAAATGTAATTGTATAAGAATGAAGTCTTAGTTAAAAGATTCATATATGAAATAAGTTTCTCACTAAGGTTATATTCTTTTAGAAAATGGCGAGAAATAGGAGGAACCTTGCATATGGTGACCGCAATACACCAAATGCTGACGGCCCTCCGATGGAAGCCGGAATGGAAACATTCATGCGAATGATGAACCAAATGACTCAAGTTATGAGTAATAACTTAAATAAAGCTGAGTGGTTGATCTCACCTTGAAGGGAAAAACACTCTGTTATGTCCTTCATGCATCAACGACCACCAACATTCAGTCAATCTACTGACCCATTGGTTGCATAACAATGGATAAGCTCCATTGAAAAGGTCTTTTCTGTACTCCTTTGTTCGGACAAGAAAAAGTCACCCTTTATGTTTACCGCCTATAGGGAGAAGCTGATCTGTGGTGGTCACTGGTCAAAAACACGAAGCCTAGAGGAGATATGGAAGCTCTAGAACTGGAAGAGTTCCAGGGAATATTCTTTAATAAGTATTTCCCTTATTACATGAGAATGATAATGGAGAAAGATTTTCTCGAGCTGAAGCAGAATGAGAACGAATCCATCGGAAGCTATGAGATGAGCTTCACCTGACTTTCACGATATACCTCTAGCTTTGTCATGGATCCAGGTGGGAAGGTTGACAGATTTTTCGATGGACTAAGACCTCATCTGTGGAAGAATCTTTCCAACTGGGACTACGATAGCTATGAGGAGATCGTGCGTAGTGCAATGAAAGTCGAGCTATAGTTTGGTGAGACACAGTGGTATCATAAATCAAATGACAATAAGAGATCATTAGATCCCATTTTAAGGAATACTTTTGATCAAGGAAGAGGTGGAAATAAAATGAAACTTACCACATGCAATAAATGTGGGAAGAAGCATCAGGGGCACTGCTTGATCGGAAGTGGAAAGTGCTACAAGTGTGGAAGAGGAGGACATATTGCTCGGAATTGTTGTAGTGAGGTGAAGCCTCAACTCCCCAACACTAACGACAGAGAAAATATAGTTCTGGCCCTACCCAATGTCCAGTGCTTCAAGTGTGGACCGCTTGGGAACTTTTCTAATCACTGTCCAAATCCAAGGAAAGTGGAGGGGAATAACCATCAACCTTAGCAAAGGACAGGGGATAAAGGTCAGGATTTTGCAATCACAACAACTGAAGTTAAATCTCCAAATGATGTGGTAGCAGGTACTCTTGTTGTCCTCTCAAAACTAGCAACTACTTTGTTTGATTCTGGTTCTACGCATTCCTTTATTTCCTCCAAGATTGCAAAGAATATAGAATCAATCCCCGAACTACTTGAGGTAGAGTTGTCAGTCAAGACTCCGAGTGGGATTATCCATGCATCAATAGTGTTTTGAGTCTCTAGTGTTTACTTTAGTGTGCACAATCTTATTACAAATCTAGAAGTCATTCCCATGTTGGAATTTGACATTATACTAGGGATGGACTGGCTCTCAAAGTATAATGCTAAGATCAAATGCAGAAGTAAGGAAATATCAGTAGTCTTGAATGAATAACCTACAATTATCTTCCAAGGAGAGATATCCCGAACCGATACCTTTCTAGAAGCACCTAATATAGCTTTCTTTATGAAGTTAATTGGTGATGATGAAGAAGGAAAAGGGAGTATACAAATAGAAGATGTTCCAATTTTTTAGGAATACATGGAAGTATTTCCTGAGAAGTTACATGGACCTCCCCTAGAAAGAGATGTAGAGTTATCCATTGAACTCATACCTGGATATCTACCGATATAAAAGACCCCATATAGAAAGGAAAATTTGGAGCTAGGAGAGTTAATGATACAAATCCAAGACTTGTTGGAGAAGGGGTTTATCCGACCGAGTGTGGCTCCTTGGGGAGCACCAATTCTCTTTTTGATGAAGAAGGATGGATCATTGTAGCTATGCATTGATTATAGAGAACTGAACTGGATCACAGTAAAGATCCGATACCCCTTCCAAGAATTGATGATTTATTTGACCAACTTCGTGGGCTCAATTCATCTCCAAGATTGACCTTCGATCTGGTTATCATCAACTGAGGGTGAAGAAAAAAGATATTCCAAAGACTGCCTTCCGATCAAGATATTGGCATTATGATTTTACTATTATTCCCTTCGGCTTGACTACTGCTCCTGCTATTTTCATGGATTTGATGAATAGAGTCTTTAAGGAATACCTTGATAACTTTATGGTAGTTTTTATTGATGATATTTTGATATATTCAAAAAGCCGTGAGGATCATGAAGATCATCTGAGGGTTATTTAGAAAACTCTGCGGAAGGAGAGGCTCTTTGGAAAGTTCAGCAAGTGTGAGTTTTGGTTACAACAAGTCGCTTTCTTGGGACACATCGTAATCAATGAAGGAATCTCAGTTGACCCTGTAAAGAAAATGGTTATGGAGGAGTGGCCTCAACCCACAATAGTAACTGAGATTCGTAGTTTCCTTGGTTTAGTGGGATATTATTGGAGGTTTGTGAAAAACTTTTCACGACTTTCTAATCCACTAACCAAGTCGACTCGAAAAGGGGTTAAGTTCTTTTGGACAAAGGAATATGAGGAAAGTATCCAAGAGCTAAAGAAGAGATTGGTTACTGCACCAGTGTTAACACTACCCTCTATCAGAGAAGGATTCGTTATTTTTAACGATGCATCTCTGAAAGGTCTTGGGTGCATCCTCATGAAAAATAACAAGGTAATTGCTTATGCATCTCGACAGTTGAAGATTCATGAGAAGAATTATCCTACACCTGATCTAGAGATTGCGGCAGTTGTTTTTTCTCTAAAGATATGGAGGCACTATCTTTATGGGGGAGAAATGTGATATATACACCGACCACCAATGTTTAAATTATATTTTCACGTAGAAATAATTGAACATGAGACAAAGGAGATGGTTGGAGTTTATTAAAGTCAATGATTGTTCAATTCATTATCACCATGGAAGAGCAAAAAAAGTTGCAGATGCGTTAAGCAGGAAAGATCCTGTTGTTCTGGAAACAACGAGGATCCTAGGAGATCCCTTGATTAAAGATCTAGTAAAACATGACATTGGAATTATAAGAGAAGGGACATCATCAACCCTATCCCAAATGATTTCTCAACATTCATTACTAGAGAAGATCAAGAAGGTTAAAAAAGAAGATCTTTTGCTGTAGGAGAAGTTTGAGGCTATAAAGGATGGGAAGTTCCCTAATTTCAATATTGATCAAGAAGTTGTATTGAAATTTTCTACAATACTATGTGTTCCATCTATTCCAGAGAAAAAGAAAGAACTGATGGATGAAACTCATAGCTCTACTTTCTCTATACATCCAGGATGTAGTAAAATGTATAGAGACCTTCGTGATTATTATTGGTGGGATTACATGAAGAGGGAGATTGCAGATTACACTACAAGGTGCCTGGTGTGTCAACAAGTAAAGAAAGAACGAAAACTTCCTAAGGGGGTATTACAACCACTACCCATACTAGTATGGAAGTGGGATAATATCACTATGGACATTGTAACTGGTCTCCCAAAAACATCCAAAAGAAACAATGCGATATGGGTTATTGTGGACCGTCTCACCAAGACCGCCCATTTTATCTCTATTCGGGAAGATTTCTCTCTGGATCAACTTGCCAAGATATATGTAAAAGAAGTTGTAAGGATGCATGGGGGACCAATATCCATCGTGTCTGATCGTGATCTAAGATTCACATCAAAATTCTGGAGAAGTCTTCAACATGCTCTGAATACTGAATTGAATTTTTGTATGGCCTATCATCCTCAAATTGACGGCCAATCTGAAAGGACTATTCAGACACTCAAAGACATGCTGAGATTATGCTCAATGGAATTTAAAGGTGGATGGGATCAACACCTCCCATTAGTTGAGCTGTCCTATAACAACAGCTTCTATTTGAGTATTCAGATGGAACCCTATGAATCTCTATAAGGAAGGCGATGTAGAACTTATACTTTTTTGGGATGAAACTGGTGAGAGAAAGCTTCTTGGGCCTGATCTTGTGAAAAATATGACAGAACCGGTTCATGCCATCCAACAACACATAAAGGATGATCAGAGTCGGCAAAAGAGAAATGCTGACAACCGTCGAAGAGACTTGGAGTTTGGTGTTGGAGACAAAGTCTTCCTTAGAATTTCTCCATGGAAGAGAGTCATGTGGTTTGGGAAGAAAGGGAAGCTCATCCCTAGGTACATTGGCCCCTATGAAATCCTTGATTGCAGAGGAGTAGTGGCCTATTATCTATAACTTCCACCAAACCTTGATCAAGTTTACGATATCTTACATTTATCTCTCCTGAGGAAGTACATACCCGACCCTTTGCATGTACTGAAACCAGAGGTGGTACAACTGGAACATGACCTCTATTATGAGGAGCAGCCAGTGGAGATCTTAGACTGTAGAGACAAGGTTCTATGAAAAAAGACTACCCACAATGTAAAAGTGTTGTGGAGGAATCATAAGTATTAAAAAGCGACTTGGGAGCCTGAGGATACAATGAAGCAAAAGTACCCTCACCTTTTCGACTAGGCCTCAAGTATAAAATTTCGGGGATGAAATTTCATAAGGGGGGAAGAATGTAACGACCCAAACTTTTTGAATAGTATATCAACTTACTCTTAACGATTTAATAGAATGGTTAATGGTTAATGCAGAAAGAGGAGTCAATGGCTTCATCAGGTAGACTCGAACCTTATGAATCCCACTTATCAGATCTTGGGAAAGCGGTGGTATCGTTGGGCTTCTCTTTGGACCAAGACCAAGCCGAACTCCAGCGTGTCAAGATTGAACAGAAACGCCTACAAGAGAAGTTCAAGTTAGTGGAGATTACTACTAGGGAAATATTATCTGAGCCTCCCTTAGATTCTCTCACCATATAAAACCTTACACTTAGGTCATATGCTGTTGTTATAAGGGGCTATGTGACGAGACCGTAGCTTCTTTGTGTAATCCTTTGGGATGAATAAATTGAGATTTTTTCCTTTAGTGAAGTTTGTGAAATTTCAAATGTCCGGATAATTTTAGGATGTATTTTATTGATGAATTTTGAAAAAAAAGATATTTTAAAATATTTATGTAAAACTTAAATAATTAATGATGTGTAATGATTTTTAAAAAATGGTCTTTTGGAAAAGTGTTCAGTAAGAAATTTGGAGTCTGATAAGATCAACTTAATTTTTGATGAATAATAAATTATGAATAGTGATTTTACACTTAGAATTAGTAATGTGACCAAATGGATTAGTAATCTCACTTAAAGAAAGTATTAATATAGTTTAGACACCTTGATTAAGTAATGTGATTCAATAAAACGGGTAAATAACGATTTCATAAATTATTATTCAAGTATTAGTTTTTTTAGGTGAATAGTGTTTTTTAATTTAAAAATTCAATTAAAAATATTTAGAAAAATATTTTTATAAAATGGAGTTCATATTTTTAATCAGAGCATCGATATTTTACTGAGATGAAATTTTGGGATTTTTCTAAGAAAGATGAATTTTCAGTGAATAGTAAAAATGCAGTTTTAGGGTTTCAGTATGTTTAATGACATCATAACTGTGTCATGATGATGTCATGAGATATTTTAAGGTTTGACCGACTAAAGGTGATGAATTATTGTATTGGGGGCCCCATGTGGCCTAACTCCATGGGAAATACCATGGGAGAGCCCATGGTTTTGAGAAAACCATTTGTGAGGTGTCCCTTGAAATTATTAAAGTATCACCTCACATTCCCTATAAATACTTACCCTTTACTCCTTTATTTTTTACACCCAACTCATCCCCAAAAAAGATCTGGTGTCATTACCTCCCAAGGAGTCTTCCCAAGGTACCCCCAATCCCTCAAGGTCCAAACCATTGCGTTTTAAGAGTTACGTTTTAAGGTAAGGGATCCAAACTCTCTCTTTCTTTTCAAATACTCTCTTTAAAGTCATTTCCTTTATGCTCCGTGTTCTTATGTTGGAGCATGATTTTGTATATAACTCTTAATTCCCTTTTAATGTTCATATGATGATATATCCCCTCTTACTCTCATCATTTCGTTCTATGAATGTTTAAGTGGCGTTGTTAGGCTGCCGAAATATTTGTAACGGATTTTTTCACCCTTCTCATTTTCAAGATCTATTTTCATGTCAAGTATTTCAAGTTCCTTTTAATAATGTTGGGGTATGATCTCTATATCTATCATACTGATATTTTATGTTCATATGATGATATACCCTATTTTATCTCATCAATTCATTTTTATGATGTTTAAGTCACGCCATTAGGCTGCCGAATTTTTAAGGGATTCATTCACCTTTCTCATTTTCAAAGTTCTACTTTCATGTCAAGTCTTTCAAGTTCCTTTTTATTATGTTGGGGTATGATCTATATATCTATCATAATGATATTTTATGTTCATATGATGAGATACCCTATTTGATCTCGTCAATTCTTTTTTTTGATGTTTAAGTGAGGCCGTTAAGCTGTCGAATTTTCATAAGAGAAATCTTATTTTTGTCTTCCATTCATATTATTAATTTCATATGGTATATCATTAAAATTTCATTACCTTGTTCTTAAATCATTTATATTCTATTACCCTACTTTTTTATGGATCATTTATGAGTGGGTGACCCATTTCCCCTCTCTTTTCAATGTTTTCTAAAACCTCGAAACATAGCCGTTATGCTGCAGAATTTCCGTCACAAAATGGCTCTCTCTTATTCTCAAATACATTTATTTTATTAAGTTAATAATCAAAGCTCATTATTCTAAATGTGAATTAATATATATACCAAAATTTTCTATTTTAAATTCTGGGATTTACATACATGAGACCCGCTTTCCATTCCGTGGGTTTAAAGTGAAATAAGGATCACGTCTTTAAAGCAGTTTTTTTTAAAATGTGATGACTATGAAATGAAACACATTTATTTTATGTTATATGGGTTTTTTATGAAATGTTTGATGATGATATATGTGGATCACTTGATAATAACGAAAAATTTAAGGGTGCGCCCTGATAGTGCTCCAATGCATTGAGTAAAGACTTAATCTCTTGAGATGACCATTTTTAGCGACGCCTTGGTAAATAACCTTGGTAATTTTTAATGAAACCTTGTGGATGGACCTTGGTGAAACGGAAATGATTGTCAATGATAAAGTTTGTAGCCACATCTTAATGGTATGAAAAACTTTATTTTTATTATGATATTCCTAATGATTTGTTTCTCAGGCCTTAAAGTTCTTTTCAACACCTTATTGAAGTATCTCAAGTTCACATGTAAAATGTTTCTCTTGTTTCTCTTACTGGGCCTTCTTCTCACCCTTTCTTTTGATGTATGTCCCTAGGTTATGAGATGCAGTAATGAACATGGGATGAAATTAAGAAGAATCCTTTCAAGTGTTTAAGAAGAATGTTTTATGTTGATTTCATGTATTATGTTCCTGGATTCCAAGACACTAAACCTTAAAGATCCTCATTTTTGTGTTATGTATTGAAAGTTTATGTTATAAAATTCAGGATGTTATAATTAGAGATACAAAAAGTGGATAGAATAGGTATGAAGATAATCATTTTTAATTTCCAGAGTTTGAAGTCATAGAAAAGGTATTCTTGCAAATATCACCCAGAAATATTGTTATGATATTTGAGAAAATGTTAAATTTGAGCCATAGAAACATTTAACATTTTGAAATCCATGATCATATTAGGACTGAAGATTATCTGATGGTACTTCTATTGAAACTCTCCCTTGAGCATGATGTGTTTAATATATCACTTTTAAAGAAATTATAAACCTGAACATTAACAGGTATTAAAAATGGATGTATTACAACAAGAAAATGGTCTCACATACAAGGAACATCTTGTTGAAATCCTAAATAAGAGAGATTAATTTCTATAAAACAATACCATTCACAAGTTATAGTTTTATATAAGAATCAACATTTTGCGTAATGAATGTCGGGATTTGATGATTTAAGGAGTCAGAATTAAACTAATTTATTTTCATCAAAGTAATGAGATTTCAAGGGGGAAATTATTGTAAGGTGGTCGAATGAAACACCCCATAAATTTTCGTATACATTTTTATTTTAAATAAATATTGTGTCAAATAGACTATTTTATATGCAACCCTGAAAAAACAAATCAACAAATTTTGCATTAAAATAATATATTACAATGAGAGATAAACATAATACATGGTGAGAAAAAATGAGGAAACATTATTTTGATAATTAAAAGTGTAATAGATCTACAAGTAAATAAAAAGACAATGTACAACAAAACATTATTTTAATCTTTTCTATGAA
Organism: Viscum album; assembly: GCA_963277665.1. NCBI lineage: Eukaryota > Viridiplantae > Streptophyta > Magnoliopsida > Santalales > Viscaceae > Viscum > Viscum album. The sequence continues at coordinate 1,625,238,130 of OY728156.1, read as the reverse complement.
GATCCAAACACCAATTGTAACAATAGAAATAATGCAGAGAATTATAAATATAATAGCTATGTTGAGATAGGATTAAATGAATAAGATGAATGATTCTGATAATTTATATAAAATTATATGGTAATTAAATAAGATTGTTATATATATGGTCACTGGAGAAATAGTCATTGGATATATGATCATTGTGTATAAATGTATCCAAAATATATACATATGTTGTGTAATTTTTTTAAAACAGATTTTAAAAAAATATTTCAAAATTAAAGAATAAAATAAAATATAATATTTAAATAATGTATTTTATTTTGAAAATTTTTATGCATTACAAATTATTATTACTATTATAATTGTTAAAGAGTGACTCGATATATTTATAAAATTAAAATTAGAATTTCAATACCAGTAGATTGGTAAAATTAAATGGTTCTAATATAATTAATTAATTTTAATAGGATGTGGTTAAAATTATATAAGGTTATAAGTGATATTTTAAAGGATTTTTTTATGTGTTGTGTGTTTTTGTGTTAAAAAATTAAATTGATCAGTACTAATTGAAGTATATAATGTATTTTTTTACTGTATAAGAAATAGGTTAACAATAATTTAGTTAGTAATTAATATGAAATATTTTTAATAAAATTAATATTTATGAATTATTTTTTCTACAAAATAAACTTTTTCCTATACATAATATGTTTTCATTTAAATGAACAAAATTTCTTTTAAAAAATGAATTAGATTAAATTAGGTTCTAATTGAAATTAACACGTTCAAAATAGGTAATAAATTTAACTTCATTTTTTCGGTAAAAAAAATTTATGAAGGGAAAAAATTGATTTACCATGATAAAGGTAAAATGAGGTAAAAGCATTAAACTAAGTGGTAAATTATTAAAATATTCTAAAACCTTATCTACAAATTGTTTATATGAGGGGATGAGTGAGACATATCCATATTTTTTTTAACTTTTTTTTCATTTAATATAAAATGTAAATATTATAACTTATGAAATGGGTACTATAAAAAATACCACTCACAATGAACCTATAAAAAGACCCTTCCATTACCTCTTTCATACCACTCAAACCATTCAATGATCTCTTTAATACCTAAATTTTTTAGGTAAACTAAGTCCTTATAAGACATTTAGTTGATTCTCATTCGAATAAGGAATCCTAAATCCTGTATTTTAAAGGAACATGTATCCAAAATGAGATAATTCATCAAAGTACTCTGTTCTTCAACATGTTTTCATCAGTTTCCATTTCATATCCAGTCATTATAAGTATAATTATTTACTATATTGATTTTATATTTATGTCATTTTTATTTTATGGAAATTATATTACTTTTATGTAACATTAAACTCTTACTCATTCACTACTTTAACATATTCTTATTTGGGAATGTTCAACAACCGACATGAACAATGTTACAAAAAAGTCATAATTTTCATGACGAATATTTATCAAAAACTTCATACAGGTAATATATGATATTAAGGATTAATTTATTTCATGAATATGGTTCCTATAAATGTGACTTAATAAATGAATGATCATAATAATATAACATGTTATTATTGGTAAAATACTTGAAACATGATCATCATGGATTCAATTCACATGAACATACCAATAATTTCCATTAAATGAATATGAAACTGAATATATATTTATAAAATGATTATTCCACTATGTTGAATAATCAATGAATTATGAAGTTAGTATTAATGAAAAAAACTAATATCTCCATTGAAAAACCAGTAAAAAATAATCAAAATCACAAAATATGATGATGAATACAAATAATTACTAAGATATATATGGGTAATAAATGATTATAACTAAAGAGTAAAAAAGATAATGAAAATTAATATTTTTTTAATAAATTAGTATGATGCTTTTGTTTATTATAGAGAAGGTTAAATCTCATTCTTGGATGTTGAGAGTAAATATAAGAGTTTTTTTACCAATATCATTTCAAAATCAAGACTGTTTATATTTGAACTTACATTTGGAAAAATTATTTATTGTACCTATATAAAACCCACTAATTTATTCTCATTTGGTTATTCATAGAATTAACATATTTCTATAACAATTCTTCTCCCTTTGGTTTGAGACTCATCTTAATGTTTGTTTATAAGTTGAACTGACCTTATCTTATATTATTCGAAATATTTCTCCCTCATGTCTATATTATCTATATTTTTTTTATATATGACCTTATCTCAACATATATGGTTTAATAATGTGTTTCTCATTGAATTTTAATTTATTTTAAAAAATAATTTTCTTTTAACATTTTCATGGTTTTCCAAATTATTTTATATTCCCATTGTTTTATAAATTATCTTCATCTAAAAGAAATGTTCTTAAAAGTATAAGATATTTATTTTTAGTTTCCAAAGAAACATTAAAATGCTCTTATAAAAGTTTTTTTCCAATATATACAAATATTTAATGCTTCTTACACTTTAATAGAGATATATTCAAATGATACCATCCACCTTCTTTCTTTGGATGTATTATAATAAGGACTTATGTATGTCTTTATGAAACCCATTTAATTTCATGGGTTAATTAATCTATGATAGAATTCAAAATGTTTTATTTTTCATGTGGGAAACATATGTGTGGGTTTTCATTATGTTATTAGTGGTCCTAAAATTATACATAAATTTATTTAATTGTATAATGTTTTATATCTCATGAGATGACATGTAAGGATCTTCGGAGTGAACCCAGTATAAAATGGGATTTATTTCACTATATTAATTAAAAAATGAGTGTATTAAATACATTATAAGATTCCTTCACTATGAATTGATACTCTTATCATCATTACATTACATAGTAAATTATTTTATATTATTATTTACATCCCACATTATAATTTAATAGTTATGTCTTCTTGGATCATGATTATTAACTCATGTTTCCATATTATAATTTATTGTGTATTATGTTATGTAAAAAGATTTATACCTTGGCCCAAAATATATTATACATTCATTATTGGGTATTATTTTTATAGTTTATGACAATGAACCATGATTATATTCACATACCGAAATTTTTATTTAATTCTCTCTTATGATCTTCAATAATTTTCTCTCATATTTACCCTTACTGACAACCATTGTTAACCCTTTACTGTCTTTCCACTTCAAAATATTATGAATAATAGTATTATGTATGATATGTATATAAGGATATCATGTGTGAATAATATTTTTGATAGATATTTAATATTTTTTATAACTAATTTTATTTCATATTTATTCTCAAAAGACCCTAAACCTATTGGTTAGATGGTTTTTCTCATTATGATATATAAATAATTTTCACTTAAAATTATTTTATATTAATGTTTTTTATTCGTGGGTCACCACATTTATATCACATTGGGGTTTAATTTGGGACCATGAAATAAAGAATAATAGGATAGAACACAAAATAATCTATAATGAACCAAATATTATGTAGGATGAACCAATGATATCATAGGATGAAATGAAGGCTTTAGGCTTTAGAACATCATAGAATTGATTTTACTTATCATATGATAGAATTTATTTTTTGTCATAGTAATCATGATAAATATTTTCGTTTCAGTAAGGGAATACAGAAAGAATCAGGAAATGAGGGTGTTGAAAGGAATTCTCAGAATTAAAGATATCTTATTTGATCTTAGTTATATGTTTTTTCTATATCTTGAAATGTCAAAAAATCAATTAATCATTATCCCCAATATCAAGATTTTGAGTTATCGGTGAAAAATGTTAGTGGTATGGTGATTTCTAAAAGATTTTAGTTATTTTATCTTGAAAATCTAGTTATTATCCATTTAGTATAATTTAATGTTATAATGGGCATGGAATGTCTCTCTATATATAGATCACATATTAATTTTCATGATAGGGAAGTTTTATTTCATATCGTGAATCAACCTGTGATCATTAATTGATGTAATTTTGTGTATGTGCTCGATATATATATTAATTCCATTATGTGGGTCTTAATAGATTGATTTTATTAGTGTTTAGCTCAAATGGTTATGTAGAAACACAATATTTATTGAATGATAATTTGACGGGGGATTATTTCTTCCACTACCTTTTTCCAATTCTTGGAATCACTCCTTCATTCCATTCTATAATCCTAATTTAATACCACAATTTCCAGTTATTTAAATCATACCATAGGTCCTAAAAACATTTGATGGACAAGATAATCTTTCAATTTTGGATAAGGAGACCACATATGAATTGGGTCTCCTGAATATGACCTTGGTGGGATGATTTAGAAAACATCAACCATCAGTTGACTCCTTCGATGGGTTTATCTTTGAATCTTAGAGTCTATAAGAATGATTATTTTTTATCTTATCAAAAAATAGAATTTGATGATAATCTATTCTTTGGATGATTATTTCATCCTCTCTTAGACAATATCTACTCTAACATGAAAAGGGTTTCATTTATACCTATTCTAATGGTCATATGATTTCAACATGAAACAAGATGTTCCTTCCATGATGGTGGGAGAAATATTTTTAGAACATACATTGGCTTTTCAATATCCCTATGTTTTCAGTATGTTTGGAGATTTTTAGATAAATAAATTTGTTTATTTTTTCAAAAAATCACTTTTTATCATATGATATCCCCATGTATTTTTATTAATGTAGATATTTCAAAGCCAATAGTGGACTATGTTTGGATTGTAGTAGGGGTTAATTTTGTTGCAAACAAGTTGTAGAGTTTGAGTGAAGGACATATTTTTTGTTTCATGCAATGGTTATGTAACATCATAAGTAAGTAATGAGTAATATATATTCTTATCTGTGTCTATTTATGAATTAGATAGTGTTTTAGAGGCCTAAAATGAGAATAAATCCAATCTTAAGCAAGGAATACACTAATATTTTTAAAAGATTGTTTTACTGCCTTTTGATGGAAAACCATTTTTTAAATAAACATTTTGACAAATTTATAAGATCTATTTGTCAAAATAAACTTATTCTTTATGATTGGGACATTTAAATTTACATTGGATAATTTTTTGGTATTTTTTTGACAATTTTCAATTTTTAATGAATAGTGAAAAATGCTGCATCTTACATCAAAACTTCTTTTTCATATAATGTAATTATATGGTTAAATTATCTTTTTAATTGGTTTTAAATAGTAAATAGAATATATTTTTACTATTTAATCCAATAGTGATCATTAGAATTAATTTTACTTTGTAATTGGGCATAAACTAATGCCAAACTTTTCATAGATATTGTTTCAAAAAAACCGGCTATTTGTTTTGACAACGGAAATTATTTTTTAAATTATTTATTTCAATTTATGTGTTTGGAATTTGGTAAAATGGATTCCATATTTCGAATCATAAGGTCCAAATTATGTAATTAAGACTCTTTTGTTTTTGGACTTTTTGAATAATAATGACGGTAATTATCGTTAATTATCTTGATTAATTAGTAATCGGGTAGTTAAGGATAATAAAATAATATCATAATAATAAAAAAACGACACCAACATGTGTCATAATACTACTGGTTGTGTCATGTCCGACCATGGGATGCCTTGTGCCAAACTTGGGGACCCCATGGAATCACTTTTGTGTGATAATGACTTTTTATCTTTTAATTTTTTAAAGAAAGTAAATATATCAAAGAATGTATCACCTGAGTAAAAAGTTTTTAATTTTGTCTACATAAATGATATCTTGGACTATAAATAATAATTGTAATTCTAAAAATATTTCCTATATCATAGTATTTTTTTTTATAATTTTTAGACATTAAATAAATTAAATTATAGGTGAGACCATCATGATGCAGCGATTACCTCATTATTTAACGATTTAAATAAAATGAAAAGATAATGTACAATATAAGACCTAAACATGTCAAAACCCTATTGGATGGGTTTATTTCGAACCCTTATCACCTTATCCTAGAAATACATCAATGTGGGACCTTTAAAATCTGAAACTCATTTGAAAATAAAGTAACATTTTATACCTTTCCAAGAGTGCCCCTCCTCTCCTCTTATAAACGGCCCCCACCTTTACCTCCTTACCCAAACATCTAAAGCCTTTGGATTATCCTAGATCTGATAATTTTGTCTCTCCACATCCATCTCTTCATCATATAAGCCTTACCTTCGGCAGAAATCTCTTCAAGAAACCCTTTTGTTTCAACCCAAGAGGAGTTACCCGATTCAAAGGTAAAGTCTTCTCTAATGCTCTTTTGTATTATTTTGCTTCTCCAACCCCGTAAAATCTTTTTATTCATTTATTTTGTAACAATGCAAGTATCATCAATATACTAGGATGTTTTTATACGAAGGATTCGAGCTACAATTACACACACCTATATCTAATGGTTAAAGATCATACTGTTTCCGTGGATGGCGAATTTCTGCCTCACGAAAGGATGATTGTTCAACACTCATATAACACATTCAAAGGTGGAAATTAAGCTGTCACTATATTTATATATGATATATAATATATTTATGTATTCCTTAATCTTCTGTATTTTTCATTTATTCCATACCTTTATGGTTTCCAATATGGGTAAACGCGATATCTTCATTTTAGGAAGTGTGGATTACTGCCCCCTCAAAGTGATTTGATTCGTTAATGCCTTATGTAGGACGTATAAAGGATAGAGTTAATTATATTATATATGATATTATACTGGAATTATAATATATCTCTATGTCATTATGAATTCATTCCATTAAATAGGAAATAGAAATGGAAGTAGCGTTCTTGCGTACGTACGACTAACCGTCTCCATGAACGGTGCATTTCATTTCTTACCTCTAAATGTTATGTAATATTATAAATGCATGTATATACTGGATATATATGATATATATGATATCTAAATCATGAATATAATTCTAGATATAATGGATATTTTACTACATGAACAACTTGTAATTATAAAGAGTTTATTTTTGACTCAAGTACCAATGATCGACAAAACGACCATTATTAACTTAAATAATTACATAGTCTTCATAACATGGTAATAAGTGATATAAAAGGAATAATGAACTTGAAAAAGGTTGTTCAGAAAGTATAAATTAACTCATGTTTATTATTCCGGAGGTTAATGAACGATCGAGTCAAGTCAGACCCAAGGTATGGGACTTCATCTCAATCTTTTTTAATTGAGGCATATTTTGTTTTATACACAACATTATTTTATACGGTGTATAAACCCCTTTAAAATTTTACATTTATTCAAAATGAATCTTTTTTATATGAAGCATTTTACGAAATGACAAAAGGGAATGTTTTTGTCGTATGTATGCGGCGACAATGACTTCTCCGCCACAGTGACCATTATTTGAGTTCTAGCTTCCTCTATAAGCCATAACTTTTTTTAATGAATTATAAATACCTTGTTTTACTTTTCTTTTATTTTGGTATTGAAAATGATTTTCATAATTTTGTTTATTATATCAATGTGTTGTATTGATATCTTGTGATTGAAATGTGTAAAAGTTATGTTTCCTTTATACATGTTTTATGTGATACGATTGTGTTATGGTTCTTGGGAATTGTTATCAAGACGGGTGGTTCTGTGATAAACTAAGGGCGGGTGAGCCCGATATAGCTCTCCAATGCATTGGGTAACGTGAAGGAGTTAAATGTTAAGGTTTCTCCAAAGAGATTTATAGAATATACTGTGATGGGTATTCCAAACGTAACCATTAGGGTTAATCCCTACGTACGAATGTTATGAATGCCTCAAGTTACCTTTATGTCTTATGATTTCTATGATTTATTCATGATTTGATGAGGTATGTTAAAATGATTATGTTTTATGAGTAATTTATGATTTCATACATGTACTAATGTTTTCTTTTTGTACTTTTATATCCCTTACTGAGCTTTTTTATGCTCATCCCATGTTTTTGGAATTTTATTCACAGGTAAAGGGAACGGTATATGATATGATGATAGTGTAAAGGAAGTTTCAAGAAAGAATCCATGTTTTATCTTAAATATGTTTCCGTTGATGGGAAAAATGAGAACTATCTTTTATGTAACCACTTTATTTAAATGTGGAATGTAATGCAAGTTTTATTATCTAATTATCTAAAACTCTAAACCTGAAAAGATCATCAACGTTTATTCCTGAAATAACTCAAAATTAAGCAATGTTTAAGGCTGGGGCCTTATGGTGGTTATCAATGGTCGGTTTAGTTAACTTTAGGAGTTATAATTCTATTAAATAATTATCCAAAAATATTATTTTTTATGGTCAAATTGAAATGATATAGCATTTGAAGATTACCATGTTTCTTCATCTATGTTATGTTTGTTCATAGTGGTTTTCTGTAGATGAAACAAGGATGCAGTGCTAGGAAGGTATACAGAAGGAAATGACCATCCGAATAAGCATCATGAGATGTTCAGAATTGGAACTGAATAGTTTGTTACAGTAATAGCGCAGTTGACTCAAGCAATAAATGGTGGTGGTATCCCTGCACGAGATCAGCCAGATCAACCGCAGAGGAACATGTCAGTGGTGGAACATTTCATGAGGCAACATCCCCCATCATTAAGAGGATCATCTGACCCTATGCCAGTTGAAGGGTGGATTAAAGCACTAGAGAAGATTTTCGATGTCAAGGGGTGTTCATAAAATCAATAGGTTAGTCTTGCTATTTACCGTTTGGAGGGTGAATCAGATCAGTGGTGGTCGATGGTTAAAAATATCATGGACGCTGATGAGATTGATTCTCTTGACTGGGATGAATTCAAAGGTATGTTTCTTGAGAAGTATTTTCCTAAGGCTATTCGACTTAGGATGGAAAACAATTCTTGGAATTGAGGCAAGAGGAAGACTCGGTGGATGCTTATGAAGAAAGGTTCAGTCGATTGGAAAGGTATGCTCCAAATTTTATCCAAGACCTTGATAGTAAAATCAATTGTTTTTACTCAGGATTAAATCCAAAATATCGAACAACTTTGTCTTCCCGCGAGTTAAAGAGTTATGAAATGGTTGTTCGATGTGCTGAGATGGTGGAAATGGAGTTTTCTGATGATCAAGTGTTCTATAAAAACCAACAAAAGAAGAGACCAAGGTGGCAGGAGAAAGGAAAGAATTCTTCAAAAAGTTCTGACTGTAAGAAAAATAAGTTTCCAGTTTGTGATAAATGTGGTAAAAGGCATGCTGGGGAATGTCTTCTAAATTTTGGGAAGTGCTACTGATGTGGTAAGACGAGACATAAGGCTCATGATTGCACTGAAAAAGATCATGGTGATGGTAAGACCAAATTTGATTTACAGTTAGTGAAATGTTTTAAGTGCAATGAGATGGGTCATTATGAAAACGAGTTTCCGACAAAGAGCTCGAGTTATGGGAAGCAGTTAGACTACAAGAAGAAAGGGGTAGTGAAATTTTTTGCAACTACTTCAGCAAATGTTGGGAAATCAAATGAAGTGGTATCAGGTACTTAGTTTGTTTTTTCAGATTATGCCAGTGTGTTGATTGACTCGGGGTCTACACATTCTTTCATCTCTGAAAACTTTTCTAGTAAAATGGGAATACCATCTCAAGGAATGACTCATGAAATTGTGGTAAAAACACCTGGGGGAAATGTTGAGGCAAAAAGAATTTATAAGATTCTTCTTATCCTTATCCGTGGAAAGAACCTACTTGAAAAACTTATTATTTTACCTCTAGTAGAGTTTGTTTTTATCCTTTATATAGATTAGCTCTCTATATACAATGATAAGATTGATTGTAGAGATAAAGAAGTTTCTTTTCAGAAAGGCTTTCATTTTGTGTACAAGAATGAACCCCTACTATTGATAATGTATCCAGAGTCTGAGAAACTTGTAAAAGATGGAAATGAATGTTACCTTTCACATATTGTTGAAAACAAAGGAACTGTTCAGATTAATGATGTGCCAGTGATAAATGAGTATCTTGATGTTTTTCCTGATGAGTTTCCTGGAATAATACCAGATCGTGAATTTGATTTTACTGTTGACTTAGTTCCTGATGCTAATCCAATTTCAAAACACCCTTATCGAATGGCTCAAATTGAACTTTTAGAGTTGAAGGATCAATTGCATGATTTATTAGAGAAAGATTTCATTCGACCTAGCACATCACCATGGGGTGCTCCTGTTTTATTTGTTAAAAAGAAAGATGGTTCTATGAGACTCTTCATTGATTATAGAGCATTGAGTAACATCAATGTTAAGAACAAATATCATTTGCCTCATATCGATGATTTGTTTGATCATCTCCAGGGAGCTCAGTATTTTTCAAAGATTAACCTGAGATCAGGGTACCATCAGTTGAAGGTAAAGGAAGAAGATGTTCCAAAGACCTTGTTTCGTACAAGATATGGCCATTATGAATTTGTAGTAATTCTTTTTGGTCTAACCAATGAACCTACTGTATTCATGGACCTTATGAATAGAATTTTCCATGAGTTCTTGGATAATTTTGTGGTTGTTTTCATTGATGATATTTTTATGTTTTCTAAAAGTAAAGAGGAGCATGAAAGCCATTTATGGGTTATTTTGAAATCCTTAAAATAAAATAAATTGTATGGGAAATTCAGAAAGTGTGAGTTTTGGTTGCAAAAAATTTCTTTCCTTGGTCATATTGTTTCGAAATATGGAATAACTGTTGATCCTGCAAAAACAAAGGTTGTGGAAGAATGGAAAAAACCCACGAATGTAACCAAGATTTGTAGTTTTTTGGTTTGGCAATATATTACCAAATGTTTGTTAGAAATTTTTCACAGTTATCTAGTACAATGACTAAGCTAACTCGGAAGGGTGTTAAGTTTATCTGGACAAAAGAATGTGATGATTGTTTTCAGTAACTGAAAACAAGATTGGTGAATGATCCAGTTTTGGCACTACCTTACAGGAATGGGGAGTTTGTTATCTACAATGATGCTTCATTGAGAGGACTCGGTTGCATCCTAATGAGGAATGATTAGGTAATTTCTTATGCTTCATGACAGTTGAAACTCATGAGGTAAATTACCCTACACATGATTTAGAATTAGCTACTGTTGTTTTCGCATTACAAATTTGGAGGTATCATTTGTATGGAGTAAAGTGTGAAATATATACTGATCACAAAAGATTAAAGTATATATTCAATCAGAAATAATTGAACATGAGACAAATGATATGGATAGAATTAATCAAGGATTATTATTGTATAATTCATTACCATCCGGGAAAAGCAAATAAAGTGGTAGATGCTTTGAGTCAAAAAAGTAATGCTTCATTAACAATGTTACGTTTGGAACATGATCCTTTGGTTATGGTTTGATGAACTTTGGCATAGAATTTGTTGGTGCAGGATGTCCTACTATTTTGTTTCAGGTATCAGTTAAATCTTCTCTATCAGACAGAATTAAGCAATCATAGAATGAAGACAGTGAGTTGCAGAAAAAGGTAGAGCTAGTTTAGAAGGGTAAGTTTCCTAAATTCAACATTGATAATGATTGTGTTTTGAGATTTTGGAAGAGATTGTGTGTGCCTTGTGATTCACAGTTTAAGAGAGAGTTTTTATGTGAAGCTCATAGTTCTCCATTTTCAGTTCATCCAGGAAGTACAAAGATGTATAGAGATCTTCGGTAGTATTACTGGTGGGATAGAATGCAAAGGGATATTTCTGATTTTACTGTGAAGTGTCTGACATGTCAACAGGTTAAAGCAGAGCGACATTTACCAAAAGGGATGCTTCAGCCTCTACCATTACAAGAGTGGAAATGGGAGAATATATCCATGGACTTCGTTGTGGTATTGCCGAAGACACCTCGATGTAATAATGCAATCTGGGTTACTATTGATCGCTTGACTAAATCTGCTCATTTCCTTGCTATACGAGATACTTTTTCCCCAGATCAACTTTCCCGTTTGAATCTTAAAGAGATAGTTCGGTTACATGGAGATCCCCTCTTCATTTTATTGTATCGTGACCCCAGGTTTACTTCTAACTTTTGGAAAGGCCTTCAGAAGTCATTGGGTACTGAATTAAATTTTAGTACAACTTTTCATCCTCAATCAGATGGGATGTCATAATGAACAATTACGATTTTGTAGGATATGCTATGTGCTTATTCGATGGATTATTAGGGAAGTTGGGACCAACATCTTTCTTTGGTTGAGTTTTCTTATAATAACAGTTTTCATTCCAGTATACATATGACAACATTTGAGGCATTATATGGGAAGCAGTGTCGAACTCCAGCTTTTTCAGATGAAGTGCGTGAAAGGAAGTTGATGGGACCAGAATTGGTAGAAGAGTCAGTAGAAAAGGTTCAGCTGATACAGAAACACTTAAGAACAGCTCAGAGCAGGCAGAAGAGTTATGCGGAGAACATGAGGAAGGATCTCTCTTTTGAGGTAGGTGATCATGTTTTTCACAAAGTATCACCATGGAAAAGTGTGATGCAATTTGGTATGAAAGGAAAGCTTAGTACAAGGTACATTGGACCATATGAAATTATGGGGAGAGTTGGATCAGTTGCATACCGAGTGGCTTTACCTCCGAGTTTATCTCAGGTACACAATGTTTTTCATGTTTCAATGTTAAGAAAGTAAATGCCAGATCCATCTCATGTTTTGAGTCTAGAGGTGGTTCAGCTGGAAGAGAATCTATCTAATGAAGAACAACCGGTCCAGATTCTTGACCATAGGGATCAAGTGTTGTGGAATAAGGTGATTCATCATGTAAAGGTTTTCTGGAAGAACCACATGAGTGAACATGCAACATGGGAATATGAAAATGCAATGAGGGATAAATACCCCCACTTATTCGATAAGTAAATAAATTGTGGGGACACAATTTTCTAAAGGGGGGAAGGATTTAACATCACAAGTAAGTAATGAATAATATATATTCTTATCTATGTCTATTTATGAATTAGATTGTGTTTTAGAGGCTTAAAATGATAATAAATCCAATCTTAAGCATGGAATACACTAATATTTTTAAAAGATTGTTTTACTGCCTTTTGATGGAAATTTTTTTAAATAAGACTTTTGAAAAATTTATAAGCTCTATTTGTCAAAATAAACTTATCCTTTATGATTGGGACATTGAAATTTACATTGGATAAATTTTTAGTATTTTTCTGACAATGGTCATTTTTTAATGAATAGTAAAAATACTACATTTTACATCATAACTGCTTTTTCATATAATTTAATTATATGATCAAATTATCTTTTTTAATTTGTTTTACAGTGTAAATATAATACATTTTTACAATTTAATCCAATATTTTTCATTAGAAATAATTTCTCTTTGGCATTGGGCATAAACTAATGCCAAACATCTCATAGATATTGTTTCAAAAAAACCCGCTATTTGTTTTGACAACAGGAATTATTTTTTAACTTATTTATTGCAATTTATGTGTATGGAATTTCGTAAAATGCATTCCATATTTGGAATCATAAGGTCCAAATTATGTAAGTAAGACTCTTTTTTTTTTGATTTTGTGAATAGTAACGAAGGTAATTATCGTTAATTATCTTGATTAATTAGTAATCGGGTAGTTAAGGATAATAAAATAATATCATAATATTAAAAAAATGACTCCAACATGTGTCCTAATACTACTGGTTGTGTCATGTCCGACCATGGGATGCATTTTTTCAAACATGGGGACCCCATGGAATCACTTTTGTGTGATAATGACTTTTTATCTTTTTAGTTTTTAATGAAATTAAATATAACCAAGAATGTATCACCTGAGTAAAACATTTTTAATTTTGTCTACATAAATGATATCTTGGACTATAGATATTCATTGGATAGATAATAATATTTCATACATCATAGTATTTTTTTTTATAAATTTTAGACATTTAATAAATTAAATTATATATGAGACCATGATGATGCAGTGATTACCTCATTATTTAACAATTTAAATAAAATGAAAAGATAATGTAAAATCTAAGACCTACACATGTCAAAAACCTACTGTATGGGTTTATTTCTAACTCTTATCACCTTATCCTTGAAATACATAAATGTTGGACCTTTAAAATCTGACACTCATTTGAAAATAAAGTAACATTTTATACCTTTCCAAGAGTGCCCCTACTCTCCTCTTATAAAAGGCCCCCACCTCTACCTCCTTAACCACACCTCTCAATCCTTTGGATCATCCTAGATCTACTCATTTTGTCTCTCCACATCCCTCTATTCATCCTAGAAGCTTTACCTTAGGTAGAAATCTCTTCAAGAAACTCTTTTGGTTCAAACCAAGAGGAGTTACCCGATTCAAAGGTAATGTCTTCTCTAATGATATTTTGTTTTATTTTTCTTCTACAACCCCTAAAATCATTTTATTCATTTCTTTTGTAACAAAAACCATATCTTCAATATACTAGGATGTTGTTATAATAAGGATTCGAGCTACACTTACACTCACCTATATCTAATGGTTAAAGAACATACTGTTTCTGTGGATGGAGAAGTTCTGCATCACGAACCGATGATTGTTCAACACTCATATAACACATTCAAAGGTGGCCATTAAGATGTCAATATATTTATATATGATATATAATATGTTTATGTTTTCCTTAATCTTCTTTATTTTTCATTTATGTCATACCTTTATCTTTTTCATTATGGGTAAACGTGATATCTTCATTTTAGGAAGTGCGGACTACCGCACCCTCAAAGTGATTTGATTCGTTAATGCCTTATGTGGGATGTATACAGGATAGAGTTAATGATATTATATATGATATTATAATGTAATTATAATATAACTTTATGTAATTATTACTTCATTCCATTAAATATGAAATAGAAATGGAAGTAGCGTTCATGCGTACGTACGGCTTACCGTCTCCATGAACGATGCATTTCATTTCTTACCTCTAAATGTTATGTAATATTATAAATTCATTTATGTACTAGATATATATGATATATATGATATCTAAATAATGAATATAATTCTGGATATAATGGATATTTTACCACATGAACAAATTGTAATTATAAAGAGTTTATTTTTGACTCACGTACCAATGATCGACAAATCGACCATTATTAACATAAATAATTACATACTATTCATAACATGTTAATAATTGATATAAAAGGAATAATTAACATAAAAAAGGTTATTAAGAAAGTAGAAATTAACTCAAGTTTATTATTCAGGAGGTTAAAGAACGATCGAGTCATGTCGGACCCGAGGTATGGGACTTCGTCTCAATCTTCTTTCATTGAGGCATATTTTGTTTTATACACAGATTTATTTTATACGGTGTATAAACCCCTTTGACTTTTATGTCTATTCAAAAGGAACCTTTTTTATAAGAAGTGTTTTACTAAACAAAAAAAGGGAATGTTTTTTTTCTACGTATGCGGTGACAACGACTTCTCCGCCGCCGTGACCATTATTTGAGCTTCGACTTCCTCTACAAGCCATAACTTATTTTAAATGAAAAATGAATAACATGTTTTACTTTTCTTTTATTTTGGAATTGAAAATGGTTTTCAAAATGTTTTTATTATATCAATGGGTTTTATTGATATATTGTTATTGAAATGTAGAAAAGTTAGGTTTTTCTTTTATGCATGTTTTATGTGATACGATTATGTTATGGTTCTTGGGCATTGTTATCAAGACGGGTGGTTCCATGATAAACTAAAGGCGAGTGAGCCTGATATATCACTCCAATGCATTGGGTAACGTGAAGGAGTTAAACGTTAAGGTGTATCCGAAAATATTTTGGGAATATAATGTGATGGGTATTCCAAACATAACCATGAGGGTTACTCCCTACGTTAGATTGTGATGAATTCCTCGAGTTACCTTTATGTCTTATGATTTCTATGATTTATTCATGATTTGATGAGGTATGTTAAAATTATTATGTTTTATGAGTAATTTATGATTTCATACATGGACTAATGTTTTCTTTTAGTACTTTTATATACCTTATTGAGCTTTTTTATGCTCATCCCATGTTTTTGAAAAAAATTTCACAAGTCAAGGGAAAGGTACATGATGTGATGATAGTGTCAAGGAAGGGTCAAGACAGAATCCATGTTTTATTTTAAATATGTTTCAGTTGATGGAAAAAATGAGTACTATCTTTTATGTAACCACTTTGTTTAAATGTGGAATGTAATGCATGTTTTATGATCTAATTCTCTAAAACTATAAACATGAAAAGATCCTCAACATGTAATATTGAAATAAATCAATATTAAGTAATGTTTAAGGTTGGGGCCTTATAGGTTAGGTCATATGTTTCAACATGTAGTCATGATGACATAGATTGACAAGGGGTGGTTAAATAAATTCTTCAATAGGTGTTGGGAATAGAATCTATTACTGGCCTTGTAGTGGACCGGATTAATACATCACATGGTGATTCCATCCAGAAAGAGGAAAGAACATAGAACATTTATCTAAAAATGGTTGACATATTCGACTGCTTGAGGTATGAGGTTTTTGATCATAGGTCATCTATGAATGAACTTTCATGTTTAGATGGTATTGAGGGGGCATAAATAGTTCATTATTTAGAAACAAGATCCTACATACGAAAACACTCATCCGATGAAGTGGAAATGTATATTTGAAATAGAACCACACATGAAAAGGTGATATAGGTGTAAACTGAACGAGGCTTATTAGTCTACAAGGTCCATGAAAATTTAATATAAGTTTCATATAATGTTCAAGGGGTTGGTTGAATGAAGTGAATAAGTTAAGTCCTAAAATGAGTATGTCAACTATTAATCTACGTAACCATTTTTAAGGGCTGGGAATTAAATTATTGGATCATGAATAATGAGAGTAAGCTTGAGAAGAGGATTTCATTGAAGGTAAATGTCTCTCTGGTGATGAATCAGGTGATGAAACTTCCATCCAATTCTTAGTTCATAGTGTATATGGAAGGCCTAGTAGAGGACTATAGATGCTTTGGAGGAGGAAGGGGAATAAGTTAAATTTGGATTCATGGATTTTTATTCTGTTAATGGGAAATAAATATAGTGGTTGTTTGGATTATTATCATTTAACTAACCCATTGGATACTAGGCCTGTCAAAAATACTAGGTCTATGGCATATATTATATTATAACATTTCATGTAACTCTAAAAATACCATAAATAAAAATCTATAAAAAATATTTTTTTTGAATAATTTAAAATTACTGAAATTAAAATATTAAGATATTGATTGGTATGTGGTTTAAAATTTTATCCTTGACACATTTATGGTCCAATTTTCTGATAATATTGACAATCTTTTCCCCTAAAAACTAAAAAACGTTGTTATCATGATAACTACCAAAAGGGATAATGGATAATTAAAACAAAAAAGATAAGGGAGAAAAAATCACATAATATTGCAAAACATTATTGAATGAGAATATTTAGAGTCATAGTTATTTTATATTAAAATTATATTAATTTAGAAGAAATTAATTATTAAAATTATATTATATTAATTTAATACATTAATAAATTCCATAAATGTCCATCCTCTCATTATAAGAGGGAACCACTCTCCTATTCTATTTAAACATCAAGAACCATTTGGTTCAGATAATACCTAAATGAATAACTTCATAGAACCCCTTCCCTATTTATATAGGTATTTAAGTAAAATAATAACCTTATAGGGCTTAAGGTGTTATGAATATGAGATTTTCTAATGAAGATATAAAATTTTTAACCAAATGTTTTAGTTTTATTTATTCTTCCACATGCATAAAATATTATTTTACCATTATTATATAATAAAATAATTATATCTTGTATACTGAAATTTTAGTTTTTCAATTTCATAAAAAATATTCATATCCTTATTCCATCAAATGGTAAAAAAAATTCATAAGTATGTATGACAGACTACCACCCTATGAACAAATGTAATTCGTTTTCCATCACCACCTCTCATGAATTTTTAAAATTATGTATCTAATTTAGAAATACGATATTAATAAATTATTTATTACAATAGTGGTGTCATATTTCATCTATTCTCTTACCTTTCAATTCATAGAAAAATGACAATGTCATTTTTGTGTATGCGTGGACTACCATCTCTTCAAAGACATGTGATTCATCTTTCATCACCACATAAAATACTTGATATATATAAGTTAGTTGAATGAAATAATATGGTATTTATTACATAATTATCATTATGTAAATAATATTTAGTACTTACTTTCTTTCCATCATGTTCGTTGAAAAATTGAAATGTTACTCATGCATATTTACAGGCTACCATCTTTAAGATTGTAACGCATTTCATTTTTCATAAAAATATTAAATAGTTGGATTTAAAATTATAATTATTTTATATTAATATTCTATATATTATATAATATTGAACTCATTTACCACAGTCATCATATCGAAGTCATTTCAGACATATGATCTGAATATTATCAAAACATATGATATGTACTTAAATGATTAAGAAATTGAAAATAAAATTATAAGAAATGAATAAAATTCATAATAAAAGTTAGAATTTTTTTTATAAAATTTATATAATTTACATTATTATATAATTTAGGAATACAAATAATGTATGTGATGATCATGACCCGAGGATAATGTCACTTTAACTAAAAACCTCATTGTAAATGATTTAAAGATTTATTTTAAAAAACATGATATTCCATTTCCATATTCATAAAATTATTTTATGAATACATTTTTATGAACATAATATAATTATAGAGGAAATTTCATGTCCATTTTGACTTTCTTTAAAAAAGTCAAAAAGAATGATATATTTTAAAGTAAACAACATCAATGTTTTTTCCCAAAACATGATTCCTTTTTTGATGCTTGAATTATTTTAAAATGATTCATATTTTCATCAAACAAAAATGTGTTTCCATTTCTCTAGGTATTTTGGTATTCAAAATTTATTTTGAAAAAAACCGGGTAATTTGATATTAAATTTTTTTTACATACTGGATTATAAGAGATTCCAAGGCTTTTATAATAATGGAAATAATAATAAAAATGTCTTATTCATTATATAGTATATGGTTAATATATATTATGATTAGTGGGATTGATATAACTTATATTATGGGTGAGATCAATATAGCTTTTATGATGTGTGAGCCTAATATTGATTATATGATGTGTTCACCTAGATAGTGATATAATTAATACAAAAATGTTTTTTATCATTATAGGTAGGAATGAGGGATTTAACTGGAGTAATTTTTTTTATGGATTTATCTTCTCTTCCATTATTTATGACAATGGTTATGAATATAATGCTCTATGATTCCAAAAATAGTTTTTTATTTCAATGTGTTTTTCATTGTTCTCATTGAGCCAATTTTTTTTTCATGTGGAAATATATATTTTCATAACATCCAAAAATATTATGATAAACGTAATCATTTTTAAGTTTTAATTTTTTTCAATGGACTAATAGATATCATATTTTTTATGTTCCTAATTGATATTTTTTTGATCATCCCATGCATTAAAATGTTTTTCACAAGGGCTAAGGATGGGTAAAAAATCAATGAGGTAAATATGAAATCCATATAGATTCATGAAAAAAATACATTTTCATTCTTTTTAAATGTTTAATATTGTGGGAAAAGGATACTGATTATTAGTGTCCACTATGTTAGGTTCTATTTTTTTTAAGGGAGGTGACTTAATATTCTATAAATTTTAATCTGTAATGCTCATCAAATTTAAGTGAATAAATTTATGAATTAATAGTGCATATTATGTAAATTTTATAGGTGGATATTTATAGTTAAAATTAGAGAAATTTGTAAATAATGTTGGAAATTAGCATATTTTAATTTGAGTTTAACTTAATAGTTATTGATTCCCTAATGGGAATGTTATCTTAAGTTTGATAATAAGTTTAGTGGAATAGATAACCCTTTGTAGTTTTGTTTTGGAATAGTGGTAAACACCCCTTAATTCTACATCGTAGGTTTGGGGTTCAAATACCATGGAGGATAGAAACTATAGAATCACTCTAGGAGTGTTGAGATTCACTGTACCACCATAAGGTACTATAAAGAGTACTATTGAGGTGGGGGTGCTATAACAGGTATTGTAGCTGCCCGAATACTATAGCAGTACCATTCATAGAATGGGACTTGGGACAAAATTTCGAGCCTATATGCCATGTAATGGGCTTCATTCCTATTAGCGACTTGGAAAGAAAATATATAACGTAATAAAGTGGATGGTTGGGTGGGTTATCCGTTGGGGGGGATATGTCCCACCTTTCAAGACAATGTTTTTGTTGTGAGTGTGTGTGTGTTTCAATGCAATTTTACCCCCAAGAACCTAATATAAAAATGAATAGATACCCCTTATATGGTTAATGTAATGGAAATACATTGTATGAAATTTAATGAGTTTTGATAGATGTTTATGCTTCATGTAACCATTATTTTTATCATGTAAATTTTTTTTTGAGGAAGAATGATTTTATATTAGCTAAACATATTTTTAAAGGTATTGAAAACCTTTAGCGGTTTATATGATTTTTAATATTATGGAAATTATGGGTTATAATAATTTTGGAAGATATTTTTTATAATCAAGAAAACTATTATATAAATAAGATATTTAGTGATTAAGTGATTGATGATATTTCGGAAGATGTTCACAATTTTGGGAACCTTATATGATTAAGGTTAAAAGAATATAATATGATTCTATTTGAGGAATAATGGTTGAATTATATTATGAAGCATTTCTGATTTTAATGTGTAATTATGCTGATTTGGGTTATTTATTGAATTGATTGTCCTATCTTAGATATTATATTATCAAATAATATGTATTTTTGGCATGATACATTAAAAGTGATTGTTATTATCTGGGAAAATGTTAAATTTATCTTTGAAGTGTATGTGATAAAATATTTCTAATATTTAAATTTCAATATTATTCATGGATATTTTAAATAATTATAATGTTAGTTATTTATCAAATTATCTATGTTGAACATTGAGTGTTATTATTGAGTCTTTAGAGATTAATGTTATATTTCATTATATGATGGTTTACCATTTCAAGAATTATCTTGTCATGACCCGTCCCCTGAGGCCCATGCCAGGACTACCCCATTCCCGACATCTATAGGCTTGGGGTTGGAGACTAGCACCGAAGGTGTATTCCCTAAAACTGGGAAGGAATTACCTTTATAACCTTTCACACACACAACTATGCACACAACAAGATACGAAATCAAGTAAAATGAATATTAAACAGAGTGAGTATAGTACGTAAAAGGAGCCAGAATACAAGACAAACTAGAAAGTACAAGAAACTAAAAGTAAAAGTAAACTGGGACATCTCCTGTGATCCCTTGACAATGATCCTACTAGAAGGGTAGGTATAACTCTCGAACAGTTGTCTCTGCAGTACGCCCCATCTAACGTTCACCTCCGAGCCACCTCCAGTCTTTGTACTCTTGTCCTCAGTCAGCGCTGTCCATCATCTCCACCAAACACAACAGGGTGTAGGCATAACCCATGTAGGGTTGAGTATAACGATACTCAGTAGGGACCCCAAGACACTCATGGTCTCACAAAATCCACCAATGATAAACCACAAAACATGAAATCAACTGACAACCCTACATAGGTATGTTCCCACACATATACCCAAGTTATCAAGTATACCCATATCAATCATGAGGAAACACATAGTCCAACTCAAAAGCTCAAAGATCATCTGTTACAAAAAGGATATAATACCGTGAAGGTAAGTACCACATATGTAGGCCACTCAGAAGAATACCACCATGGTATTACCACAATGGAAGGTAGGCCTCAGGTACGAACACAGCTCACACCATGTATAACTTAGGTATAGTAGTAGAGATGATTATATGTAACTACTGAATCATCTTACACTGTTAAGAGGCAGACCCATGAAGGATCACTAATAATCATCAGACCCACAAAGGATATCTATGTGTTGACCCACACATGATCGCTCAGTGGTGACCCATAGAGGATCACTCCATTCTGACCCACATAGGATCGCTCGGTGCTGACCCACACATGATCGCTTGGTGCTGACCCACACATGATCACTAGATTCTAACCCACACATGATTTCTCGGGTAGTCCCACATGGAATCCTAGAGCAGTTCCATGTGGGACCCTCAATCATAGACCCACGAAGGATCTCTTCCTCAAGTCACAACCAAATACTGGATTCCCACACTGGGCTTGCTCGTCTCAGGGAGGGTCATATCTTCAAGCCAATGGTCGATACTCCAACTTCCACGAAGTCTCACAAAGATGTATCTCAAAGGACCACCACGTCATAGGTGTCTCAACTCAATAGACAGAGGATCAATCAGACGCCCGGTATGTAATTTATTAGCCTTTTAGTCAAGAGTGCCCGGTTGGATTCGTACATGATCCAACCCGACTGTACTCCAACATTATCCAAATCTCTTGTGGGTATACTATAGGGACCATCTCGCTCCAAGGTTTATAGTGATGTTGATGGGTTTTAAAATGGACGTCTGGTGCCATAGTTATGGCCAAAAGAGTGTAAATGAGTTGAAGTGGGTCCGGGTCCAGTCCGACCCAGCCCGACCCACCTTTGTCCGACCCAATTTGGGTTTACCCGGCCCAACCTGCTGGGTCCGGCTGGGGCCGTAGGGCGGCCCAATCTGTGCTGGGCAGCCCGGCACGTGCTGGGAGGTTCGGCCTGCGGTTGGTGGCCTGACATGGCGGCCCGGCCTGGGCGGTGCGGGGCGAAAAGAAGGCCGTGATAGCCATAGAGGCATTGAGGGGCACCGTGGGTGACCGCAGGGCGGCGTGGCAGGCCGCGGGTCGGGGAGGCCATGGGGCGGCAAGGCAGCGGGGCGGTGAGGCCGCAAGGCAGCGAGGCCATGGGGTGGTGAGGCCGCGGGGCGGCGAGGCCACGGGGTGGCACAACAGGACATGGGACCGCGCGGGGCTGTAGGGGGTGGAGCGCTGCGGGGCACGGAAGCTGGTGTGCGGCGGAGGTCGCGGGTGACGGAGCACGGCAGGGCACGGAGGCTACAGGGTGGCAGAGCACCGTGCCTTCACCGAAGTCTAGCTTGACCGGTAGCCCATCGTTCATCACCTTCATCACAGTTCTCGAGTTCCACCAGTGCCTACCGTCAGCACCAAACTCCATCACCATCGTGAAGATCACGCAAAGATCCAGAAGATTTGCGGAGGGGTATGGCCATGTTAGTTTGGACCATATGTTCCATGTTAGGGAGGTTACAAATGGATCAATGAAGTTTATTCAATGTGAAAGGGAATTTAACATTGATCAAAATAAAACACATCTGTAACTCGTTCGTTTGTTAATGACGATGAGAGAAGTCGAAGTTGTCGACGTTATTCAAGGTTTCCAAACGCCTCTAATCCCAATCTCATTCATCGGATAAAGGCTCTTCGATGGAGGGGGTTCTTCATTGTTGAGGATGTCCACCATTAGATAATGTCCCAAGGAAGAAGTCGAAGTCATGCATCAGTGTTCTTCATTAGAGGATGTGTTTTTCCGAGTTCTCCTCTTTCCAACCCTTTGCTCTCAGTTCCACCAAAATGAAAAGTAGCCCACATAATAGAACAAGTTATCAATTATGTTTGTTGGAATAATTTCAAATTATCTTATTTAATTAATTTTTGAGTTGGTATAACTAATTAAGGGGGTGGAAAAAATAAAGTGGGGGAGTTTAAGAGATTTTTCACCCACAAAGAGGGGAGTTCAAGGGGGTTTTGCCTTGGGTGGTCCCCACCACCATAACCCGCATGGGAGGATAATCCTGGTGGTCCCCACCTCCATAACCTCACATGAGAGGTTTATCCTGGTGGTCCCCACCTCCATAACTTCATATGGGAGGTTTAGTTCCGGTGGTCCCCACCTCTCAAAATCCATATAGGAGTTCCAAATAAAATAAAATGTTACACAATTTTATTTTATTTTATTTTCACAAAAAACCCAAATTCTATCTTTCACCCTTGACCTACTGTGGTCGAGGTGAAGGCCCCCTTATATGAATATCGGTGCTGCAAGTTTAACGGTGCCATAAAATTTCAATTCCGAGAACCTGTTCAAAAGTTACCAAAACACACTCGTACATTTACTGAACGTACCTAAAAAAAGATCAGAAATTCATTCCGGGCTCTCTAGACCTTGGAATCACGCGTTTTCCAATTTTGTAGACTCGTAAAATTCCCATTTAATTAAAAAAAATTACATGGAAATTACAGGTCTTAAAATATCTTAACTAGTGATAAAAATTTTGGGGTTGATTAATGTCTAATTATTTGAGTAATTTATTATTATCATTTTATTGATTATATGATTCATTAGAAGTTTATTTTAGTTCATCATACATGAAAAAATAATGTTGAATACACATAATTTTGAGAAAAATATTTCAATATCATAAAAATTGGTTAATGGATGAAATTCTAACTTTTTGTTATGTATATTGCTTTACTATCTTAGTATATATGGAAAGTTAATTCTTCATTTCTAGAAAAAAATGAACGAATCAAAAATTTCATCCTATTACGTTAATTTATGATTAATTGATGATCATTTTCACTCATAATAAATTTATAGTCATTAAATTTCTATTAGCAATTAAATTTATAATGATAAACGATATATGTCAATATCCATTATTATTTGGAGATTACTGTTCTACTATGTTTCTATACATTCACTTACCACTATTTTTCTCATATAAAAAAACTTATTTATGTATTATTATAAATGGGCTTTGTATTTTTTTCCCTCTTTTGAAGAGGATGTTTTGTTAAACATTTTTACAACTTGGGATTTATGAAAATGTACTTTCAAATGTCAAACACTTGATTATGAAGATAAAATTAAAAATTGGTAGGGTTCAACTTATGAGGGGTTGGGGGTAGATATTGTAACTTATAAATATTTTAAAAATAAAACTATGTTTGGAATCATATACAACACACAACACCAACAAAAAATGAATCACGAAAATTTTTTATTTAAATATGAATATTATAATCTAGAAATTAAATTTGAGGGCATGAATATCAATACGTGTTTTATGACATATATGTATAAAGTTAGTAGTAAAATATAAATTATTAATTCATAGGAAACAAACATTAAAATTTTTAGTGAATTTATTTTATTTTTTAAAAGTTCACTTCCTTCAAAAATGATTTTATCACTCTTTGTGAGAATATATTATAATTAATTTCAAGAAATTTTATAAATTTTATTTGATGGGAAGTATTTTAATTTTTAATTCAAAAATATAAAATTAACTTAGCATTAATTTTTGATAAATTTTTTAAAAGATTTATTTTTCATGAAATTGTGATGAATAATGATTTTTATTGAATTTTTTTTTCATTTCATGTATTTACAATGAAAAATATATTTTAGTTTATTTTTAAAACTTAATTAATTAATTTTTATAAATATAATAAATTTAAAGTATTTAGAGTAAATTTTATCCTTGAATTTACTAAAAAAGTTTCCTTTTACTTAAAAGGAATTTTTCTAAGAAACTACTTTTCATCACATTTTGCGAGATTAATTTTAAACTAAATTATACCACATCTATAAATTTAATCCTCCAAAATTGATTAAATATTTGGAGTGAGAGGGCTCAAATTTATTAAATATTTTTACTTTATTTTTTGACATTACAAACCGTAACTATAGTGATTTCTGTGACTATGGTAAAGGTCAAATGAGTTAATTATGATTAAAAATAATGTGTTAATGAATAAAAAGTAACCATAACTCTTGATTTAATTTTATTTTAGGAGAATATTTCACACATATTCATTAAATCTTCAAATATAAAACTTTTTTTCATTTTTCTGTGACTTTCACCATTTTATTATATTATATAAAGAAACATAAAAAATGATCATCTATTTGTTTTATTATCTCTACATTTTTGACATTGTGATAAATAGAGGATATATATGGTTCTAAAATTTTAATTTAATTATATATTATTTGGTTTTTTCATGGTAATTTGTTTGTAATTTTTATTTGTGAAATAATCACCTGAAATGATTACGCAACTCTAAAGTCGTATATATAAAATTAATATAAAAATAAAATAAATGATTTCAAAGATAATAAAATGTAATATGATATGAATGAATTATTTGGTTTAATTAAATTTTTAAGTAAATATAAAATATTATGGGTGTGTTAAGGGATTATATTCAAATTATTTTTCTATCATGTTATTTTCAATGTAAAATTAAATGAATAGTGAAAAAATGACATAATAATATTTTATAGTAAAAATATTTTATTAAATTATATAAAAGTGAAAAAAAATATTTAAAAAGAACACTTTTGATGATAATTCATCTATAATTTCATCCCCTCATCTTTTATTACCCATTTTCACCTCACAAGTAATATTATAACCTTGTAACATTGAAAATTCATTACCATGGTTAAGGTTAATTTTTGTAACCAAGATTAAAATCCAAAAATTAATGTTTAAAATGATTTAAAATTTTTTAATTACTTAATTTTATGATTATATTAATACCATATCTTACATATATTTTTATACATTTCATTTTTTAAACATTGTAATGATTTAGAGACATATTATATTTTAATATTTCTAATAATTTAAAAAATATAATAAATCAATTTTTATAATAAATAATGTTTTATTAAATGATTTAAAATTCCAAAAAATAATATATTTTTCGATGTTATTGTTATATGGTTATAAATATCATACATGGTCCATTTATGAGGTAGTTTTCCTATCATGACCTAACCCTAATCGGGGCTCAAGACAAAAATACCCCAAGCCTTCCTCGAATGGATAGGGGGTGGAGACCCACGCTAAATACATAACTAACACATGGAGGCCTTTTCCTAAGTACCTATATGCACACAACCATCCATATAGTTGAGAAAGTGAAAAGGAATAATAGTATAAAATGAAAAATAATAGGTGAACAATTGTTCATGTAAAACCTTTAGACATTACAAGAGTACGATAATAAAAACTAAAAAGTAATGTGAAAAAAATACACACCCATAAAGAAATATTTCCCAACCTAAAAAAGATGGAATGTAAAATTTTGTGAAATTCCATATTCATATCTCTATGATATGACCACCATATATGGTCCAAAGTTCTAGGTATCCTTAAGCTCCATTGATGTCATCACTGAGCAATATGTGGTCTACATAAGACATGACATGTGCGGAAAAGTCCATATAGGTGAGAGTATAATCATACCTAGTAAGAGACACCAAAATATTAAGGTGGATCAGTTAGAGATAAAATAGGAATAACAATGCAGTGGATAGTAAACATGATGCATCTCAACCAAAAGAAAGAGTAATAGTAAAATTTTCCAAACACAAGGGACACATCACATGGTGTAGATAGAGTAGACATCCACTCTTTTCCACCTATAGCTGTAGAGTAACACCATTGAACAATGAGAAACGAAACACAAGATGCACGTGGAATATTACACACGTGTTCTCAACCAATGATAAAAGAGTAAAAAAAAAATCCAAATTTAATGATATAGACTATTATATATATATATATATATATGTTCTTAGTTAAAATAAGACTAAATAATATAGTAAAGGTATCTCAAACTCATAGCCCAACCTAGGGAAAAAAGTCACCAATTTTTTCAAAAGTCAATCAATGATGCCCAACATCTCACACATCTACCCAGAAGTAACCCTGGAAAGGCCCACACCTCTCCACTATGACGTAAATCTAAGGGGGAAAACATCATGTAGGAGGCCCGCATCCTAGTGCATCAGGGAGGTCCCACTATATATGTATATTTAGAGTACTTTAACCCACACTTATGGGGGGTTAAAATCTAGCGTCATGATGACCCGCTCTTTATCAGATAGGGGGTTCAACTCATAAATCATTAATAGATGGTCTGAACATAAGTTGATGGCTGAGGGGTGGTGTTTCACCCTATAGTTCGAGGACCCACACCCTGGTATGACATCGGGGTTTCCACTCTAGTCATCAAGGACCTACACCATATCCATCAGTGGGTTCCTCTCGGTAGGTTGAGGACCAATTCCCAAGATTATATGGGGGGTTCCACTCTATTACTCAAATACCCAAACCATTATGTGATATGCGGTTTTACTATATTCATCAAGGACCTGATCCTTATCTGACCAGCATTTCCACTTATTTGGTGGAGGAACCACACCTAAGATTATAGTGGGCTCCACTTTATCATCTCTGGTGATCCTCTTCATGATATCTTCCATCATCGTTCATTGCCTAAATAAGAACAGTGGCTAGAAAATTTCACATAAATTCTCAAAAGACACAATGGAGGGAGCTGTCACAATCCACATGGAAAAAACACTTTGAATAGGATACTCATGGGTCAAAATATGATTCCAAATGAAGAAGATACATAAGTATGTCGTTTCTTAAAAAATATCCAAGTTGTAAATAATGTGTAAGGGACCCAACATCATGTTGTACCATTCATTCTCTTGGTTATGTCTCTAGAGGTACACAGATCACCATCCACGTTGAGATACATGGTGTGTAGAGGATATAAATTGAATTACCATGGCACTCAATGTCCAACCTATGTTCTTGGTCATGTTTGTGTATACACCCCGTATTAATATACTTTTCCCCATGTCTATGCACTTTGGTATACAGCATGACTAGCCATTATCGAGCTCATGAACTCTTTGAGTACACACCGAGTCAACCAGAATGAGTTCACATCGATTTTATGGCTCCCACATTGTTTGTGATACTTATAATATTCTTAAAACCTAGCTGTCATAGTCGGGCCTGACATGGTGTGTGTTCTTCGAACTACATTGTGTGTAGTTTTGATTTTTATAGAATATTAGATTAACATTTAATGATTTTAATCATGCCATTCAATTATAGATCCTATATCATTTATACATGATATTAGAGGTTCAAGTCACCATTGATCTTTTATGAACATCCGGTGGCTAGAAATTGGTTTTTATCATGACATTGGTTCATCACTCGATCCTACATGCCTCAATTTCAACCAAAATTGATGATTTTAGAACATATTTCAAAAATGACCACCCATTACACATAAAAAATGTGGATATATCTATGATGTTTCATTCCATCCCTCATACGTTAATTCTTCATGATTCTAGGGGTTTGATCAGTCTTAGTGCCACAGGATAATGTCGAACTGGGACCACGAGGTCCAACTATGAAGAACGAGAAGCCATTGATGGAGGAGAAGAACAAAAAAAAGTCATATTGACAATTTCCATGTTTTATTGTACAATGAGAAAGAATGATTATATCTTGGTTTATAAAAAAACTAATCTTCTATTTAATCATTACCCAGGTGCATGCAATGGCCATTATTGTGTAGATTAAAGGAGGGGACCGATCTGATCAATATATTCAATAAAAAG
The DNA here is from genome assembly GCA_963277665.1 of Viscum album. Lineage (NCBI taxonomy): Eukaryota > Viridiplantae > Streptophyta > Magnoliopsida > Santalales > Viscaceae > Viscum > Viscum album. Next base: position 1,625,208,615 of record OY728156.1, on the reverse strand, counting down.
GGTGTCATACAATTTTTATGAGACCAACCTATAGATTATATCATTTTTCATTGAGGAAAATGATATCCATTTATTTAAGGAATTAATTGTGTTCATTGTGCTCTGATCTACTCTGATTCATCATTTCATCATCGTTCGATGTGATTCATTAATAGAAGAAGAGTAGGAAGGAGCTCTTGACGGTCCGAGGATTCTGATGCTAACCCTATGAAATTATCAATAAAATTACATTTATCAGAAATTATATTTGGATAAATTAAAAAAATAAATAAATAAATAAATTAATTAATTTTCTAAACACATTGCTAATGAGTGATATATCTGAATGCCCCACAATTACCTATTTTAGGCCTCTTTCATGGTAAAAATGCATTTTAAACTCATCCATGGTCTCATATTTCTAATCCATGATTCAATTTCTGAGTTACCCCAATATGTTTAATAATATACATGCATGAAATATAAAATTTCATTCATATTTTTATAATATTACTTCCTGGAAAACTAGGACACAAAATTTTACACCGTCTCTTCGCTTGTCCCCATAAATATATGTAGAAATATTCTAAAGTCTTCTAAGGAAACAACTAGGCCTCTACATCATTCCATCCTTCAATATTTTAATATTATAAAATGAAAACAAAAAAACATGGGATACTAAGCCCACATATGTTTTCCCTCTCTCAAGAGATCTCCTACACATTTCTAAGCTATCACAACACGTGAACTGATAGGACTGTTCTTCTATACAGGTTCCTCTACTGTCGATCCTTAATAACAATCAAGTTCTATGAAAAGGTGGATCTATCATCGATGTATATCTCACCAGAGTCAATGAAATTCATAGGGTCATGCATATATCTCCTCATCTGGGACACATGAAAGAAATCATCCCCCCGCTCAGACTATGGGGGTTGAGAGAGGCAGTAAGAAACCTATAAATCCCTTTGAATGGTCCCGAACAGCCCAATAAACATTCGATATTTTTTGCCACCCTGAAAAATCCTCAATAATCTTTATCGTGGGGTGAATCTCAAGAAAATTTGGTCTCCCTACCGAAAATCCAAGAGATTATGAAGACAATCTATTTAAAATTTCTACCTATTATGATTTATTATAATTCACTCACTGATGACCCAATCCTTCTCTGTCGTTTGCCACACCAACTCTAGGCCTAAATGATATGTCCTTCAATTTCTGTTAGGAACATGGATGGCATGTGGGTTCTACCCTACAGGGCCTCAAATGGTTTCATGATGATGTTTGAGTGGTAGATGATGTTGTATGTAATCTCTACCAAGGGAATGTGATTCTACCAACTCTGGATGAAGTATAACACACAATCCCTCAGAATATCAAGCAACACCTAGATCAAACACTCGGTCTTCCCATCTATATACAGTATATGATTTACTCCTCATCATATGTGTCGTGAATGTGTCCTATTGTCCACTTCACAATTATTATGTAAACCATGAATCATGATTAGATATAATCAACTAGGGCACCCCCTGAAGGAGAACAACCTCCCATATGTAATAATTCTCAAAAAAGCTCCACCAAACACTTCCCCCTAAAATTAACGAAGTGAGACAACTTAATGAGTGTGTCATTTATCACCTAGATGGAATCCTGGACCATCACAGTGCATGGAATTCTTATCATAGAGTCCATGGATATGTCATCCCACTTCCACTCCAGGATCAAAAGGGGATGCAAAAAAATATGTTGAAACATGGTTCTCATCATTTACCTACAGAAAGGTGAAGGTATAAGAGATGAAATCAGCTAGGATCCATCTTATTCTAGACCACCAAAACATCCATTAATAGTCTTTTTACATCTCCCCCACATCCTTATTCATTGAGAGGGGTGGGGTGTGGAACTATCATATCCCCTCCTCTTGTATCATGAATAGAACCAAAATCCATCCTTATAAAAATATTACATGATTTCATCCTGCATAATATCCAACTATTTAATTCCCCATGGATATCTGGTCATGTAATACCTTATTATTGATGTCTCTAGGTTGGTAATCTCTCATAATCTGGAGAAGTATAGGATTCATCACCATTTAATGTAGAAATTTTTTACCTTCCTATAGAAAGTGAGCATGGGACTTCCTTATAAGTGTTACTACATTTCACTTTCCTATATTATAGACTATCTCAAAAACAAAGTACTTTAGGAAATAAAACTAGGGATGCTAAATCTGGTTCATGTATCTATGTGTGAAGATGAACCACAGACTGTTATGGTTTGAGAAAACGAGTAATAACTCCACCAGAAGATAGTTTCCCCATATCCTCAGGGAGAAAACTACCACTACTAACTCTAGGTAAACTATAGTGTAATTATTATCAAGGGGTCTCAACTACCTTGACCCATATTAGATAAGTTCTTTCCACTACATCAACACGCATCTGAGTCCATCTCCCAATGCATTACAATACACTATATACTCCATTCCTGCATCTAGAAGTCTCAACAAAGAAGCAATTTCCAACATCAACCTCAACTCCATGAAGACCCTTTGTCTCTGATCATTCTTGTAAAAACGCATCCAATTCCATGATATGGTTGTCAAAGGGGATGTAATTATAGATAAGTAATCCATAAACCTCATATATTTCCCTACTAAGATAAGAAACTTCCACACCTATAACACGATCTTGGGTGGCTCTCACGAAAGAACTGAATCTATCTTCACTGGGTCTATAGCTAAACAAATATCATAGATGACATGTGATAGAAATGGATCCTCATGAATCCAGAAATGGAACTTCGAGAGCTTTCAATAAAGCTATTTCTCTCAATCAAAATCTATAACCATCCTCATATGCTCTGCATAGTCCTACTTTGATATAGAGCAAATGAGTACTTCATCGACGAAGACAACCAAAGTCTCGTTAATTTATGGTTGAATGATCTGGTTTATCAAAGACATAATCATGAATGAGAATTATTCTCACCAAAGGGAATTAATTGGAACTCATAGTGTCTATAGTGACATTAGAATCACAACTTTTTAATATTAGGCATGAAAACCCTCAAGTGGTGGCATATGGGAAAGATATTTATTGTAAAGAACCACCCCTCCTCTCATAACTAGTAAAAGAGGTTGTAAATAATTGTTATGAGGTACTTTTTCGTTATTTTCCATTAGATTGGGTTATGATAATCCATGCAATGCTTTAAGATATTATCTGAATTTTTCCTGAACATCACCTGGGTTGCTTAGGGGGGGGGGGGGACACACTGGTCCAGATGAAAGCCCTCTCTCGAAGGTCCACCAACTCCAATCACTAATCACAGAGCTCATTAGGGGCCATATGATATGCCAAAGAAGATATTAGTGAGGTCCCAAGATTATAGTCAATGCCAAAATCCATATTCCTCCTTAGAAGTAATTCTAACCATCTTAAAGGAATAAATACATGAAATCTTCCAATATTTAATAAATCTATATTCTTAAAGAGAATGTTAAACAAAGGGCTAAACTCTCTAATTAAGGGTAGATTGGTTGAAAATCCCAACTCACAAACCCCGTTCTCCCTTTTGTGAGATCTCTCTTACCCAAATAAGGAGAACCACATCGCATCAGTTCTTAAGATTATGACTCATATGTGGTGAAAATCAATTTAGACCCAGATAAAGGGAAACTATTCCATACCCAATATGACGTTATAAGGTTCCATCATGAATACCACTAGGTTCCACATAGACATCTATCTACCAGGGGATATCTCACACTACCAGCAGATAAACGACAAGGAAGAAGCATTACCTGTAAGAACCTCAAGATGATGTTTCTTGGATAACACCTAATCTAGGAGATCCAGATCTCATACAAGGAGTAGAAAAATAAATTAATAAATGGAACCTATTTCTAATAATAATGAAGAAATATTAGAAGCCACATATACTGTATCTCTAATCATATCATGCCCTTTGAGGTTATAAGCCTCAAAATCTTGTAGTTCTCTGTGACCTCTTGCTACTAGATCCATGATTCTGACATGGGATTCCTGGTGGTGGTGGTGGAGGTTTCTCATAGATTCATCGACCTACCACTTCCCCACCAACTATTCCAGCTCCACCTCCCTTGGAACCACCATTACCTGTCCTAGGAGATTCATGATCATAGTGCTACCCTTGTCGTGGAAGTCCAAAAGCTATTTGCCTATGCTCCTCAACACATTGGGTTAGGAATCCTCAATAAATGTGACCTCCCCCATCATAGGAATAACAACTACCCTCACCAAGATGACATGGACCTCTGAGATTCCCCTAACTACATGCTTGATTATGATCATGGGGAGGTCTCCTGCGTTGAGATCATTTTGTCTCACATCTTCTAGATTCTAAATATGACTCATTCCTATGACACACACTACTATATCTTGATACATAGTGTCCTGTTAAATGGATCCCTCTATCAGTAGTGCATGCTCCAACACCTTGAAATAGGTGGGGATTCCCAAGTGCACCATCCTATCATGGATCTCTCTATGGATTCATTATTAAAACTTCTTTTCATGGAAATACCCATCCTAGATCATGTCAAGGAAGTAACATGTAAAGTCCATGAACCTCACTACATACTCATGCACTTTCATATATCATTGCTTTAACTATAGAATGTTCTAAATATAAATCAAGAATAAGAAGAAGGGGTAACACTCCTCATTGAACGGCTACTGGAAGCCTGTCCACGAGAGTGTCGAATCATTGTACATTGGGTAACAAGATTCTACATGTAGCCAACATATCCATGGAAACTGATAGATTAAAGTGAAAAAAACAGATTCATTGGTCTTCTAATGAGCATGAAGACACAGACCATTGACTCTAACTAATATTCTACATCCTTGGGAGTTGTCTCTACTTGGAACCTTAGTGGTCTACTGTGCTGGAACTCATAGAGTGTTCTAAGGTTGTGTGGATACTCTACCTACTCTTCTTGGATGAGTTGCTACTCAACTAGGGCACGTGCATTTGACTATCAACCCAGAGGTTGAATCTCATGATATAGACCGTGAACTAATGCCTTATCTCTTATCAGATCATCATCATAACACCAATACTAAGAACGCCCTTAACAACACTGGAATTTAGCAGTGCTAGAAAAATTCACTCACAATGTCCATCTTTATCAGCACTCATTTATGAATTGATAAAGGAATCCCATTATCGTGATTGAGAAAAGCAATGATAAAGGGAACCCTTTATCAGCTCTATTTTAGCGCCGATAAAAGTTATCCCTTTTTCAGCAATTTATTGTAGCATTGATAAAGGAGACCATTATTAGTGCTTTATTTTTAGCACAGATAAAGGTCCAAAATAAAATTAAAAAGTACAAAAATTAAAATAAAACAGGTTAATTAATAAAATAACAAAACATGTGTTTAATTAATTAAATATTTATAAAAATGAGAAAAATTATTATACATATATGTAGATTACAAATATTAATAAATAGTATATATTAAATATAGATATATAAAAAGAATAATTATAATATATTTAAAATGTTAATTAAAAACCTATTACTATCTTATTCATTTTTAATGTTGTTTTATTTTTCTATTTAACCTATATCGAATGTCATGTGTTCCATTTATTTCACACACACACATATGTTAATTCATTTTTATACACAAACACACACACAAATTTGGTTACATAATTAAAAGAAACACATACACCTAATATTTATGTAATTTATTCAAATTTTAGTATATTTTAGAGTTTATTTACAACATGATACTTTTTATATATATAGTATTTTTAATTGATCAATTTTATTTATTTATTTTTAATATCATAGTTACGGTATTCATTTTTAATGTTTTTTATTTTTTATTTTATTTCGGAATTTGATAACTTTAAATTAGTTATATATTTATACTTATTTTCTATATTTTAATATTTTCTATACGTATTCATCCACATTAATATATATATATATATATATTAATAACATATTTTTAATTGAAAAATTAATACATTTTTTCAATATTTTTAAAGTGTTTTCATTTTGAATTATTCTAATTCACTCATTTTTAAAATTCATGTATTTAAGATTATATATCAATTAATAATGTTAAAAATATATATGTAAATAAATATTTATAAATAAATATATCTATAAATGTATATTTAATATATTTATTATTATTATAAATAAGTAATTTTATTTAAATTAGTATTTATATAATGATATATAAATAATTATATATATTGAATTAATTATAAAATTATAATAAATAATTTAAATAATTATAAAAATATAATAAATTTATTTAAATAATTATAATTATAAAACTTTTAACAATGAATTTTAGCACCGTTAGAGATCAAACTTTATCAGCGCTAAAAATCACTGTTAAATGATATATCTATGAGTAAAAAATGTTAGTACTGCTAAATATTGAGATTTATCATTGCTAAAAAAACGCTGATGAATATTCATTTTATTGGATCTTATAAATTTAGCACTGATAAAAGGGATATTTATCCGTGCATTTATGGTAGTGCAGTTAAAATTGACCCTGATCTATTTAAAAAAACCCAAACCATGACTATATCACTCTTGATTCTCAAGATCTCATGGAAATACTCTGCTGCCAATGCTACTCCTCTACATTACCTCTGAATAATCAAGACTAGAATCCAATATAAGTAATTTTATACTCTTCCTCTATCGATGATTGATGTTTTGGGTTCTGTATTTTTTGTTTTTGAGATGTTCTTAAACATGAAGAACCTTGCATCTCATCTCATCTCTACTGGAATACAATGAGTTTGGTTCTATTTTATCATTTTCTTCCATAGATAATGGTTTCAATGAAAGGGAAGGATGATTTCATATGGTAAGGTGAGTCAACATTTGTTTATTGGCATGTATGGATAAATGAAATAGATTTTTGATCTTCCGTCTCTACACATCCTCCCCTCCCACACCCTCTCCTCTACCTTATTGATTATTCTTCTTACCAATTCATATATATTTGAGTGTCCTGCCCATTTTCCCCTAGAGACACACATATATGGTTTACACTTCTCTCGACATTTACAAGGAGGCTTCTCAACACCCCTCAATTTTACCATCATTTAAATAATATAGGGTTCTGAAATCAAGGTAGATTAAAATATCTAATTTATCTTATATACTAGATTATATATTATACAGGCTTAATAATGAGGGGTTTTAAGGATTATTGAATACCATGTCGTGGCCCTCATATATGAGTGATGAACATATAGGGACCAAGGTATGTGTAAAAATAATTAAAATATTTTTTGTGGATTTTTGTTATTCATGTAAAATTTTAAACCATGAAATGGGTTATTTAGATTTATGATTTTGATGAAATTTTTTTATTTAATTAAAAAAATATTGAATTAATTAGTCAGATTCCAAAAATTATTTTACTGAGGCATGTTTTGAGACTTTTTTATTTTTAATTAAATCAACATTATTATTAAACATTACCCATGGGTTACAAATACTGATGAGGAATTTATTTAGTGAGAAATGTATGGTAATTTTTTTAAAATCCTAGATTGGATAGAGTTGACAAATCATTGGGTAAATAGGTTTTGAAATACACAACAATATATAGAGAGTGTATTTCCAAAAGGTAAGTGAGTTGTCCATGATTGTATAGTTGATCAAGAAAACTATGATATGTTATCTATTAAAATATTTACTAATAAAAGTAGATAGATAATTAATTGGCAGGATAAAAAATATTTTCAAAAGTCATATAACATGTTGAATAACCACAGTGACAAATAAAATTGATTAAAATTTCGTTTTGATGGTTTAGATCTTTATATCCTATAAGTCATGTAATTTGTTATCCATGTAAAAATTTCCAAAATAGAGATATTTAATTTACTTATATCCTTGAATCATAAATGTAAATTTAAAGTTATATATACATTTATTAGATGGTACATAATATGACCAATGTAGATTTTTGTGGGGCATTAAATGTATGATATTGTATGAATGAATTTGGATACTTCTCCCAAATGTTTTCTCATAAATTATAAACCATAAGGATCATCATATATGAAACTTTTACTGAAACACTCTATAAAATAAGTATTCTAATGTAATGAAATTATTAATTTTTATGAGATGGTGGTTAATGATCATATCAAATTATTAAATACAGAGTCCCTAGAAAGTTATACGATCCCACTATTTTAATTTACCATATGATTCATTCCATATAATAACCTATCTTCTTATTTTATAATTCTTTATCACTGGGTTATGTCACTATCACTCCTTTGGGGATCAAGGGTCCTAGACAATATTTCTATGATTGAAGGCTAGTTTAATCTCCTCAAATGATAGAATACTTTGTTTGTAGATTCAGTGTCATAAATCAGACATAATCCATTGAAGCATAAATATGGATTCCACTGATACTATATTACATGTATTCCATAAGTGTTTTTTTCTTTGTTTCCATTCACATTTATCCTTGAAACAAATCAGCCACTATTTAGGTTTTTTAAACCCCTATTGATCGTAGGATGATACCCTAAAATTTATATGTGGTATTATAGACTTTTTTATTAAAGTAATGAATATATCAATAAATTAATTTTCTTAATAAATAAATGAAATATATTATTAGTTCAATATCATATATAATGATATGTATGATTTTAATGTTCAACCATATCAAATGGCTATTATATATCATATGGTAGGACATTTAAAAAATCTAGAGATTTAAACTATTTTATCATCAAATTTATGTTATCATAAAATATGACTCTATCAATGTTTTTTTTTGAAAATATAGGATCACATAACAGATAAAATATAAACTCAATTGTTAAATATGATAAAAGAAACACGAGTTCTCCTATCATATTTTGGTGGGACTAGTCATGGCATATGATTAATGTTTCATCATAGAATATGATTGTGTTTTGGGAATAGATATCTACAGTATTATATTTTATAACTGATAATATAATTATCGGTCGTAAATTCGGACATTCATAGAGGTAATTTTAGATCAACATCAAGAATTGTGGTAAAAGTTTCAATAACAGGAAGTATATTTGTTTCCTCTAAGATTTTATGGTAATATATCAAGATAATAAATTTAGGATTCCATTGAAGAGATTCAATTAAATTATAAGAGTAAAAAATATAGATCAATACCATGTATATGTCTTAAAATTCACCCTTTAAAGGGATGTATGTTATTGGAGGGATCTTATGGTGTATTTAAGAAATATCTAAAATTTAAAGGTGAGGAATCATTGATTCGATAGAACTGATGTCCAATGTAGGTGTGGTGAGATTAATATCTTCAAGACTATTAGAGTGGAGAAATTCAAATTCACATTTAATTGAGGAGAATTTTTGAATGATTATATTAGTGTTGGTTCCTAGGACACTTTAATCCTTATAGGATTAGTTTTCTTCCATATATTGATGATGGATTGGTATACCTCTTTCAAACTAGACCTCCTCCCATTATTGTGGTTCCAAAGTTCATTGATGACATACGTCCCGAACAATGATTGTAAAAAGTATATTTTTAAAGAGGGAATGAGTAGCCTAAAATACATCATCAATAGATAGATGGAAATAAAGCATACGCGGATGAGTTAAATAAAGGTATTGAAGGTTATTTTTACTAGTATATTAATGTATTATATGTCTGTTTAAGACGGTAACAATTTTCATGCACGATGCATTCTATTGGTGACTTTTATGCATGGATTGTATTGTATAGTTTTTATTCAAGACAAATTTATTGTTTTACTACCCATGCATAAAATTTCACATGAACATGATAATATTACCACTCCCAAAGAAGAACAAACTATTGATGATAATACTACATAATTATTTGGGGATAAATAACAAGTTGATGAAAGAAACAACAATGATACAACATCACATTTTGGAATAAAATTATGATGTCAAGAAGTCATAATAAATTTTTGAGGTTGGTTAGAATCAACACGACCAACCTATTACCCCAAACAAGTCAACATTCATTGTTTATGTTGGGGACACAATGAGGATGAATGTGTGTATTGATATTGACTCATGGAGCCACATACAATATGTAATAAAAGAAATCCTTTGTAATGATATAATGTAAATGTTACAATATACTTTCTCATTTTTACTAAAAAATTATATAATAAAACATGTATTTATTTTTCATTATTTCTTACAGAATTTATTTATTTTATAATATTTCTATAATAATTTTGTCTTAATGGATGTTGGAAAATCTCACAGAGGCTCCCAGACTCTTATGAAGAATTTATATAATAGGGATGTTGAGGAAAAAATAAATCCACACCCACCACTTAGTTATGAACACATTATAAAGAAGAAAACATGGACTTCTTTTAGAAATATTCACAATGAGAAATCATTTTAGGTTCATTACAGTCAATAATATATTATTTTAAATTATTTATTTTATCCAACTTGATTCAAATTTTTTAATTTCTTCAGTAGAAAAAATTGATAAAAATAAAGAACATGCATCAAAACCAAAGTACCCCTATAACAAAGAATGTATGGGATCACTTCATTAAAAAATAAATATTTAGGTATTTTAAATCAATAATATTTGTTTAGTTATGTGACATTAAAAAACATATGTTTATTTGTTTATATGTATATTGATGAATCGAAATTTTAAACTTGTTCTATCCCATTCCATGTGCTATAAAAGGTGGATCGTGTAAATAAAGAGGGTATATTAGTTGATGAAAACAAAAAATCAATATGTGAAGAATGTTTAAGTATGAATTAATTGTTATACATTATCATTTAAAACAATATTACAAGAAAATAAATATGTTCATTTTTTATACAGTTTATACACAATAATTGACAACATCCATACATAAAGAAAAGACAATTTCAGTAGCTTTGAAGTAGCCTAAACATTGTGGTCAAGTTAGAGGATTAGTTTTTAGAGTATCTCCTCAAAAATATTTTAAGAAGATAAAACCATACAAGGATACATATAATACGATGAGACGAATGCAGAAACAAATAGATTCATTATAAGATATTATTTTGTGATCCGATTTGGTAGATGAGTGTATAAAAAATGATCAAAGAGAACCATATGTGGGGAAAAGATCAACACATGAACCAAATTATCCCACTAGCGTTGAGGCTAGTCATTCCACCCAACTGCATACCTCACCCAAGATAATCAATTTTTTCATTACTCTTTGTCTTAAATGTGAGTCAAATAACTTCTAATAACTTTATAATACTAAAATTATTCATGGTATAGTTGTGTTAGATTTTTATCTTTCAACACCCACGTTCCATATTGTTGTGATGGGTACAGTGTATAATATCCCGAGAGACCAGCTACACAATCAACCCCTCCTAAAAACTCACATGAGAATGGGGATTGAGGTAGCTTATGAACCGACTGCAGAGTTTCATGTTCCACTTGATGGTCTGGATATTACAGTGGTTAAAGCTTCTATTAGAGCTATCATAGCATGGCCATGTAATCTTATAAAGATACATGGGGTATGTCATTAACACATTCTTTCATATAAAAAACATTTAATATTTGATGATAAAATTTCTGAAGTGAGGTTTGATAATAGATATGGATAAAGCATAATATAAAAAAAATGGATAATGAAGAAAATCTAGTGAATCGGCCCTGAAAAAAAAATGACCTTCTCAGAGAACTTTCTCTCCACAAGCTCCAGGGGGACATTAAATATAATTAAAACATCATGTAGACACGAAATTGAAAGATGAACTTATTACTTATATTGAATATGAAGAAGAAATATTTGGAGATTCCATATCAAATATAGTTAGGATTGAGGCTCTAAAATAGATTCCAATAATGAATGGTTGGGAGTCTCAGTTTGGAATACATACATAAGCAACATTTTCATAATAAAAGTTTCCAAATAGAGATCTAAATATGATTTTTAAAGTTAATAACTATTCATATTTTCTACAGGCATTTATATTACAACTATATAATGTGATTATCATGTGAATCATGATTTCGATTCGTTATTCCCTTTATCATTTATATTCAATGAATTACTTTGAATAAGGAATAAATATAGGAGAATAAAATGTGTTACTCAAAGTGTTTAATAAAAAATAATCAGATCATAGACTATTTTTTACTCCTACATGTAAAGGGTAAAACTCTAAAATTTAATCACATAAAATAAATTTTTATTTTTTAATTACTTAATTGTTTTTGTTTTTTTAGGAAGCACTGGATACTGATAGCAGTCAACATAGACACCCTGAATATTTATTTTTTGGATTCAATGCACATATTTCCAACCAACTAACAACACATGATGTGTATTATGCATATGAAATACACTAAAATCAACATGTTATAGATAATCATAGAATTATATGTTCATTCTATGTTTTAATGAGACTTTTTTATGATAGGGAGGTCTCTAAATAAAATCTAGATCATGTAGTGAAGTAAGTGCATAAAAAGATATTGCCTTTTGATTACTATAAATGGAAATAAATTAAAGTATATATATAAATAATTAACTATAAAATCATTTCAAAATAATTTAATTATTTTTTTATTTGTTTTGAGAGTGTCTAAAACAAGAAAATTCAATTAATTGTGGATATTATGTTTGAAAATTTATGAGGCAAATCATAAATCATGAAAGACCAACATCCCCCAATAAGAAATTTCCAAAGGTAATTACAATTTCATTAAATATACTTCATAATCATTTGTTTGTCTATATTTTCCCAATCCTATCAAGATTGATGACAACATAGTCACTCCAAGGAAGAATTCAATTTGTTTAGTGATGATTATATAGCATAATGTTTGTCATAATTTATGCCGACAATAAATTTAGGTGATTAATAGCTATGTTTGTGATCTAGAAAGAGTTATTACCTTCGAAATATATTTTGGATGTGAAGCATTATTGTCAAAATTCATATATATTAATTTTGATCTCTTTCTCATGTAGAAGAATAATGGATGACATCAATTTATTTATAAGAACTGACATGTAAAAAATTAAAATGTTGGGAAATAACAGAGGCAGAGGTGGAGGTAGATGTGATGGCATAGGTAGAAGCAGAGGTGGAGGCGAATGTAGAGTCAGAGTCAGAGTCAGAGACCGATGTGGAGGAGGAGGTAGAGGCAAATACCATGGTGGAGACCGAGGTAGATATTGATAAGAAGCGATGGCTTGAAAATAATAAAATTGTTGGGAAATTAAGTATAATAAGGTTTATACCATGATTTTTCTTGAAAAAAAAATTTAAACGTGTAGACAACACTTTTCAGCTAAGATAAAAGACATTGTGCATATTTCAAACATGAAATGATACTTTAGTAAATAAATAAATATTACATACTAAAAACGGAGAAAAAACATTCAAATTATTTTAGTACTATAGGAAAATTATCCATACATCATTTGTGACATGTAGGGATCAGCAGCACCTCAATATGACACACAGTTTGATCGGTATGACTCCAAGTGTCCATTATTAGTTTAAAATAGAATTCTCAATACAAACAGGTGTTACTCACTGGAAAATTAGTAAACACAGTCAGATTATATTGATAATTTGGGACAACGAATAATAATTCATTTCTGATGTGTATGAATCATCCTCATGTTAGACTCACACATGATGCCAACTGTATGGCTCAAAGTGCACGTTTCTAATTTAAAATGAGATTTTTTGTAAAAAAAGCATGTTTCTTACTCAAAAGTAATTAACCACATTCATATTTTTTTTATACTTTATCAATACATTCCATGAGTCATTTGGGATGTGTATCATTCATCCACACCTCAATCGGAATCACACTGTGACTGAAATGACTACAAGGGAATATTTTAATTCAAAATTGACCTTAATGACATAATCAAAACAATGAAAATGCATTTGGATTGTTTGTACATAAGGAAAATGATCCATATATCATCTGCGGTGTTTAGGGACTATCCAGACCTCAATATTACACATGTTGTTACTGGTATGACCCCAGGTGTTTGTTATCATTTTAAAATTGACATTTTAATAAAAAAAGTTCCACTCCCTGAAAACCAAAAAAATAGACTCAGATTGTCCAAATAATTTGGTACACATATTCATAACTCATTTATGAGGTGTATGAATTATTATTATGTCAAACACACAATTGATTCCACCTGCATGGCTCAAAGTGAGTGTTTATAGTTTAAAATTACAATTTAGTAAAAAACACATGTCGCATACTCCAAAGGGGAAACCACATTTTGATTGTTTTGATACATTATTAAAATTATCCCTGAGTCATTTGGGACATGTATCACTCATTTTCACCTCAATCCAATGCACGGTGTGGACAGTAGGACTACTTGTATGTCCTTTTATCATAATTGACATTAATTTTAGTGAAAAAAACAACTAACAAACTCAAAATTAAAGAACACTTTTGGATTAATTTTGTACTTACCAAAAATAATCCATGAATCATTTTTTGATATGTAGTTATGATCCGTAGCTAAATGCAATTCATAGTGTGACCAATATGACTCAAAGTGTCTTTTATCAGTTTAAAAGATGACATTTTAATAAAAAAAAGTGGCAGTCAATGAAAACTAAGAAAACACACTCATGTATCTTTATAATTCATGGAAAAGATTCAAACTTAATTTTTGATGTGTATGAATCAGTCTCGTGTCAAACCCACACATGATTCTACATTTATGGATAAAAGTGTGTGTTTCCATTTTAAAATTACATTTTAGTAAAGAAAAGACATGGAATATTCAAAACCATGTAACATAAAAAACATTGTTTTGATAATTTAGAAATGGTCCACGAGAAATTTGGGAAATGTAGCATTCATCCGTGCCTAAATTCGACGCATGGTGTGACTGGTATGACTCCATGTACGTCTTTTATTCAAAATTGACATTAATTTTAGTGAAGACAACAAATGACATAATCAGGAGTAAGAAAACACATTTATATTGTTTTTGTTACTCTTGGAAAATGACCCATACATCACTTTTGATATGTAGGGTTCATCCACACCTTAATTAAATACATGGTGTGACAAATATGACTCTATGTGTCTGTTATTAGTTTAAAATTTATATTTTAATACAAAAAGTGTCACTCATTGAAAACATAAAAAACATGATTATATTGTATTGATAATTTGGGACAACAATTCATAATTAATTTCTGATGTTTATGAATCCGTATCAGTTCAAACCCAAAAATTATGCCACTTGTTTGGTTCAAAGTGTGTGTTTCATGTTGAAAATTACATTTTAGTAAGAAAACACATGTGATGTACTAAAAATTGAGTAAACACATTGTTATTGTTTTTATACTTTATTAAAACGATCCATGAATAATTTTTGATGTTTATCACTCAACCGAACCTCAATATAACACACAGTGTGGGTCGTATGACCACAAGTATGTCTTTTCATTCAAAATTGAAAACAATTTTAATGAAAAACAACAACTCACATACTAAAAACTAATAAAACACATTCATATTATTCTCTTACACTATGAAAATTATCCATATGTCATTTTTAAATATATGGATTATTTTCACCTTAATATGATTCATTTTGTGTCCAGTATGACTCCATGTGTCCATTATCTGTTTAAAATTGAATTTTTAATACAAAAAGTGTCACTCACTGAGAAATTAGAAAACGTTCTTGTATTATCTTGATAATGTGGGAAAATTATTCATAAATAATTTATGACATGTATGAATCAGTGTCATATCAAACCCACACACGATGCCACCTATAGGGATGAAAGTACATGTTTCCAGTTTAAAATGACATTTTAGTAAAAAACACACGTGGTGCACTAAAAATGAGGAAATAGATTATGATTATTTTCATACTTTTTGAAAATGGTCCATGATTCATTTAGGATGTGTATAATTCATTCGAGCCTCAATATGACACATGATGTGACAAATATGACTCCAAGTGAATCTTTTTATTCAAAATTGATATTAATATTAATGAAAAAACTAACATAATCAAAACCCAGAAAACACATTCCAATTGAATTTTAAATTTATAAAAACACTCCATATGTCACTTGTGACATTTAGGGATCTTCTGTAGCTCAATATGATTTACAATATGACACGTATGATTCCAAGTCCATCTTTTTATTCAAAAGTGACATTAATTATTATAAAAAAATGACATACTCAAAACTGAGTAAATACATTCTGTTTGTTTTATTTCTTTATAAAAAAGAACCATATTGCATTTGTGATGTCTAAAAATCAGTCACACTATAGTTCAAATCATGGTCTAATACATATGACTCCATGCATGCCTTTTTTTCAAAATTTATTTTAATTTTAGTAATAAAATGGGCATACTCTATAATAGTGTATTCTTTTTCTTGTATTTGTGTTAGAAGTTTTATTTCATTTTAATTCACTATTTTTATCTTATTTTGGTAATTTTTTGTTGCAGCTTCTTTCAATGAAATGTATTGTTGCAACACACTACACTTGTTTCTGGTGATGCAGTATTCTACAACATACACTACAGTTTTCACCTTAATCAGCATTACTAAATGCACTGATAATTTTATGATTTATCTGTACTTTTATTGGAACTTATAACTCTACAATTTATCTATTCTTATAATGTCACTAATCAAGTATATCTTTATTAGTGATTTTAAATTCAATGATAAATCATTCCTTTTTCAGCACCAATAAAAGAACTTATAAATCATACCCTTATTAGTGATTTTAAAGCATTGATTAATGATATATTAATTAGCACTAAATAATAACGTAGATAAAATTATGATTTATTAGCTATTTTATTTTTGATGATAAATCAACCCATTATCCGTGCTTTTTAGTGTTGATAAAAGCCATGGACTTTTAAACATGCTAAGGTAGTCAGTGATTTTCTAGCACTAATAAAGGATGATTCTAGTGATGTTAAAGGCGTGTTTTGCTATAGTGAGATGTACCATGATCATATGAGCATATATAAATAAAAAAATGGGGGGATGACTTAGGATGGGATGTCAAAGACAAAATCCTATATGTTTCATGTACCATTGATCCATGTAACCAATGTCTTGATGTGACGAGTCGACAAGTTGGTAGTCGATGTCCATGTGAATGGATATGTTTCCTCCCATACCAACACTAGGTTCCTTGGCCTAAGAGAAACACTTGAGACACTATGACACTGTTTCCCTAAATCCCAAAAAAAATCATTTATGGGGAGTACTCCACAATATGTCCCAAGTATCGGGATGCCTTCAATACAAATATATCACAAATTGACCCTAATTAGGGCTCGAGCTGCAACTTCCCCAAGACCACCTCTAAAGGATAGGGGTTGTCAACCAGTGATGAAGGCATAACGAACATAGGGATTCATTTTCTTATGCACCTATACACACAAACACACATCCATCTTGATGTAGAAGTGCAATAGAATAATAGTAAAAGATGAAAAATACTAGGGAAAACCCATGCAAGTAAAACCACTAGATAGTACAAGAGTATGATAGTGGAAACTGAAATGTAGTGGGAAAAATACATATCCAAAAATAAATAAGTTCAATCATGAAAAAGCTAGAAAATATAACAATGATAGAGTCTAACACTTGATCTACAAGCTATGACCATCGTATGATTTCCAATGTTCATGGTATCCCTAAGCTCCTATGAAGTTACTACTGACCTATCCGTCGTCTGTATAAGACACGACATGTGTGGGAAAATATCATGTAGGGGTGAGTAAAAACATATGTAGTAGGACACCATTAAAGATTAAGGGTGTCCCATAATAGAAACAATATGAATAAAAATATTGTAAAAAATAAATGAGATGTACATCAACATAAAGAAAGGGAAAGAGTAACCTCATATACACATAAGGGAGTCAACATAGTGTGTATATGAACTTCACGTTGAGTCTTTTCCACATGTATCTAGATGTTAACCATATATAACAAGGGGAATTTATACACAGAAATAACATGTCATACCCCACATGTCTTCAAAACCGTTGGAAAGAGAGTAACCAAAAACAAAGGTATGGATATAGACTGGTATATGTATATTCTCAGTTAAAATAAGACCAAAAGAGGGAGTTAGGGGAACCCATATCATAGACTAGTCTAGAAAAATGAGTCACAAATAGTTCCAAAATATTATCAATGATTCCCAATAACTTAAACGTCTACCAAAAATTTATTGTGGGAGGGCCCATGCCTCACCACTCTGACACACATACAAGGGGGGGGGGACTCCATGTAGAGGACCCATTCCATTGTGAGTTAGGGGAGGGGTTCACTTTATAAACATCCATAGCAGAATCACACCCATACTGGGGGGGGGGTCCACTCTAGTTTCATGAGGTCCAAAAATGTTCTTATAGGGGACTCCACTTGGAAATCATTGGTAGAGTAACCATTACGAAGATGATGGGGGATTGAAATCTATAGGTCGAGGACCCACACCCTAGTGGGTTAGGGGGTTCCACTATATACATCGAGGACATTCACCCTACATAATTGTGATTTACACTCTGCAGGTAGAAGACCCACACCCATGGTAATGGTTGTTCAAATCATTAGGTGGAGGACCCAAACCCTGGTGTGGTGGTGGGGGGGGGTGGTGGGACTCAGGTCATCGAGTACCCACACCCTAGTGAGATATGGGGGTTAAAAAATGTTACCATGCCACTTGGGGTCCCTCCAATGTGGTTGGGAATATCAGTGTATACACCCAATGTTAGTGTAATTTTAACTGTGTGAGTATAAATTCCTAATGATAATTCTTGGCCATGACTATACTTATGTACTCTCAGAGTACATGCCGAGTTAGCTGACATGAGGTCACATGGATTTTTGCGGTCTCACAAGGAATGTGATACTTAACATTTTCTGAAACCCTAGTTGTTGTAGTCGGGGCCAGGCACACCATGTGTTATATGAACAATTTGGTGTTTTGTAGAGTCTTTTACAGAATCCCAGATCCACATTCCATTCATTTAGTTTGTCGTTCATAAAATTATATCACATATTTTCCACTAAAGATTAGTGTATTTGGTCACCATCGATCATTTTTGTAAGAACCCAGATCTTCTTTTCAGGTACGCTCTTCCTTTTCTAGAGATTTTGAGAAAAATGGAGTTTCTGGAAATTTTTGAAGTACACACTGTGTACTTTATAAGTACACACCGTGTACTCTTTTCCCACATGAATCCGTGTACTGGCTGTGTCTGTGCCACCCACACGGTGTGTAGGGGTGATGTTGAGGTCGATTTTTGTGGTGTACGAAAAAATCCACTACACGCCGTGTACTCTAAAAGTACACACCGTGTACTTTTTTTTCATTAAATGTACCGGGGTCGCGCCTGACACATAGAAAGGTCTT
This sequence comes from Viscum album, assembly GCA_963277665.1. Taxonomy (NCBI): domain Eukaryota; kingdom Viridiplantae; phylum Streptophyta; class Magnoliopsida; order Santalales; family Viscaceae; genus Viscum; species Viscum album. The sequence continues at coordinate 1,625,189,140 of OY728156.1, read as the reverse complement.
ATTCTAGGTTCCATTTGTCAGAGAGGACTGAGGATCTGAGAATCTTTGACGATCCCCCACCTCTCCATTCGTTCTCTGATTCGAGCACCGTTGATTGCGTTGGAATCGCAGCGGTGAGTTATCCCTTCTGCTTGAGCCTTCTTTTCCAATTCCTCCTCTTTCTCAAGTTATCGCGGTTTATGTGTTTCAGAATTTTTCTCAGATCTACGACATTCTAAGGATAATCTATCGTCGTTTTTCACATATATCAATCTCTTAGGATCAAGGTAGGTGGTTTGTTCCTTTCTATAGAATGTCTTTGAATATTTTGTGCAATTTCTCCAATTCCCTTGAACGAGAATTGTGTGTTTTCCTATTTTACCCCTGATTGATTACCTTCTTTCTTGATTTCTATCGTAGAGGTTTAACTTTGTAAATAGAGTAGTTTTTCTGTACTCCGGATGTTTTCCGTACTTTCTTTGCCTGTTAGGCATTATGTCAGTTTCCATGCCTAGTTGTAGGATAGTGGAAATGTTGTGTTGTTTTACTACTGAGCCTTAGAATGATATCCAAGTAGTTTTTGAGGTTTACTTGGGTGATACACGCGCGCTATTCATGTTTATATTACACAGGGGTGAGAGAACCTAGTGTGTGGACCAATGGGATAATGGACGTAAGGGATTCTCCAGAGTGTCTTTAATTTACAATGTGCGACCACAGGGGGAATTGATGTTGAGTACTTCCTCAGAGAGTCTGTAGTTCCTCGACATGGGCCACAGGTGGGATTGACTTTGAGTTCTTCCCTAGAGAGCCTTTAATATGATATGAGACTATAGGGGTAATTGACGGTGAGTGCTTCCATAGAGAGTCTATTCTTTAGCTAAACCAGAGGGGAGAGACTGTGTGTGGCTCTCTAGGGGTTTGTAGTACTTATAGGTTGAACCATAAGGGTTAGTATGTGAGAACAACCCAGGGGGGTTACCTTTGTTTTACTTGTTGATTGTTTTAAACTTGTGTAGTTTATATTCTAGACTGTAAATTGTAGCTTCGGTGTATTTCCTGTTTACTGTTCCTGTACTTTACTTTCCATGCATTCATTGACTATTAGACACAGATCTTTGGGTGGTTTCCTACAGGGACTTTGTCTCACACCCTGTTTGGGCCATGATTTTGGGCACAAGAAGAATATGTTTTTGCTGATATAGATAAGGGAAAGTGCCCTTCTACTTTAGGTGTTTGGATTTCTGTGGAGATGGAGAGCATGAGACCAAGCTACAGCCTGCGATGCTGCTGGAGTTGCTGTTTCTTTAGTACTTTGTGTTTAGTTATATTTCAGCATGTTGTTGTGTTTGTTTCTTTCCTTAGATACTTCTAACTGCTGCATCATTATCATCATTTCTATATATTTATTCTTTCACTATTTGGTTACAGTTATGTATGTTGTTACTGCTTCCGCTATTGACTGTTGTCTTCCTTACCTTGTATACCTTACCAAATGAGGGCATAGTTTCCCCAATAACTTAGCAAGGCCTTTAATGTTAGTCAACAACCTCTTCCATTTGGGGAAATGCTCTTGAGGTCATGTGGCGAACTGGGTCCAGGGCATCCGTTGAGTGGCACCCGGATCCGGGACGTTACAAAGTGGTATCAGAGGAAGGTTCTTTTCTCTTGATTTACTTTTTAGAGCCTTTAACCAGGGATATGACAGATTCAGTACTTGGTATTAAGCTATTCTCGAGAGTATATAACCCGTGTACATGGAAAATTTATACTACCTCGTTAATTGTAGTTTTCTGGTTTTGAGATTTTACGGTTGATATGATTTCACCTAGAGTAATTCACATGCTTTGTGTTGTTATTGTCCTGACTATTACGGTTCTATTTCTGTCGAAACCTGATGAGATGAGGGTATGCCATCTCATGCATCATAAAGGCACTTGTAGAAATCATATTCCTTGAATTCTTTCCATTCCATCTAGGGTGAATTAGTGATTTCATGCTGTTGTGATAGACCTTGTGTAGATTATGCATGTCGTTTTGATAAATGTTTGATAGAATCTATTCTACCTTGTAAGAGGTTTGTTTTTATTCTACTTTTCTTAAATGAATGCCATGTTTTGATTTGCGGGGATTATGGTCCCTCACAAATCAGAAATTGGCAACTCTTTTCCTTGTTTTCTATGTTTTCTGGGCTTCTATGCAGTTTCTGAGCTACTGCCCAGAAAAACCCAAAATACATGGCGTGTACTTTTTGACTACATGCCGTGTAGGTTTTCAACCATGTCACTGACTGTGTGAGAAGGGACATGTTGTTGTATAATTAACTTTAGGAACACGCCGTGTAGTTCGGAGTCATGTACCCGGTCGTGTCATTAACAGCATGGGTTGGGGAAGCTCGAGTAGAACACACCGTGTTGTAAAGAAACATGTTTTGTAGTCCTTTCCTGGTACCCGACTGTGTCACAAACAACAAGGATCAGAGTTAACTTCCATTAGACACACCGTGTTGTTTTCGGAACACGTAGTGTAGTCTTTTTCAGGTACCTGACCGTGTGATGAACAACACGGGACGGTGTCACGTTCACCTATATATGCTTTGTTTTTTTAGAACATGCCGTGTAAGGTTCAGCCATGTAGATGGAAGTGTATTTAACAACACCGGCCACCAATGCCTTGTATAGTACACACCGTGTTTGTTTAGAACACACAGTGTAGTCTCGGGTTAAGTCAGACCATGTGGGTTTGCCGTGTAAAGAGACTCAAGCAGGGGAATAGTTTTCACGTACACGCCGTGTGTGGGGCCATCATGCCGTGTAGTTTGAGGTGTTACACGACCTGTAGGGAAGGGGTACAAGCCCATGATACTGTCTTGGGAGGAGTTCCAGCGCATGTTCTATGTCTAATTCTACCCGAAGACCCTGAGGGCCGATCGAGCCCGAGAGATCATGACTGTAGAGCAGGGTACTCAATCTGTTATGGAGTATTCCTCTCATTTTACCGAGCTGAAGCATTTAACGACCCTCCGGGGGTGGAGATGGGATGTTCATTGAATGGAAGTTCGAGGATGGTCTCATGTGGGAGATCCTATCCCAGGTGAATCTCTTCCAGTTGACTTCCATCTCTTCCATTGTTAACTAGGCACTGATTGAGGAGCGCAATCTGAGAGACTCCGGAGTTACAAGACAGGGCAGTTCGTCTTCCAGAGCTAGTGTTCCTCTAGTTGATAGTATTAAACACCATAGGGATTCTTCGCGCGGTGACCCAAGGATGCGAGATACATCCTGTTGTAGCTGGGTTGTATGCTACCAGTGCTTTAGGAGTGGGCATATGAGGCCGCAATGCTAGAGGAACCCGGTGGAGTGCCGATCGTGCGGCAAGATGGGTCACCTTCAGCGTTTCTGCCAGGTTTTCTCACTAGTTTCTGGTGACGGGGATTCTTCCATGACTCATCGATTAGGAGCATCACCCCCAGTTTCACACCAGTAGGGGAACTGGAGTTCTTCCGGCCGTTCGGGCCGAGGTGGAGGTTGAGGCCGTGGAATTCAGTCACCGGTACATCAGCTCCAACAGGGAGGTTCAGCTCAGACTGGTCATGCAGGGTCACAGGGACGTGTGGAAGGCCATACTTTTGCGGTGGAGCAGACCTATTAGAAGAAGGATCTTGGACCTTCTATAGTTCAAGGTACAATTTTAGTAGCCTCAGTTTTACCTTCATCTCTTTTCAATACTAGTGCTACACATAGCTTTATCTCTCTTGCTGTTGTGGAGATCCTTGGGCTCTGTGTCTTTTCTTCTGCCGACTCATTGACACTAGACACACCTTTGGGGATGAGGACATCTAGTATACGCCAGTGTAGAGAGTTCCCTCTCGAGGTTTCATGGTATCGTTTCTTATGGGATCTCTATGTCCTAGAGACAACAGGCTATGATGTCATCCTCGGGAAGGACTGGTTAGTTCCCTTCTCGGAATTCGTCGACTTTTATCGCCACAGAATGATTTTTCTTTCACCAGAGGGTGAATATTTTCTTCATAGAGGTGAATGGAATGTTCAAGCGAGTCGAGCAGGACTCGAGCATCATGGGCTAGGAAGGGTGACAGCCCAGATTCCTAGCCTTTATCTGGATGATCAGGGGACTTCGCAGTTGTACTTTCCTCCGGTGGTGGATCGTTTCAGGTATGTCTTTCCAGAGGACTTTTCGGGTTTCCCTATAGAGTGTGAAGTAGACTTTTCTATTAAGCTCATGCCAGGAGCAGAACCGGTGTCCATCCCTTCTTATAGGATGGCTACACTTGAGTTGCAGGAGCTCAAGAAGCAGTTGGAGGAGTTACAGGCAAAGGGAGTTATCCAACCCAACACTTCTCCTTGGGGTTCGCCTGTCTTGTTTGTAAAGAAGGCAGACGGTACCCTTCGGATTTGAGTGGATTATTGGAAGCTGAACCATTTGACGATCAAGAACCGATATCCCTTACCGAGGGTCGATGATCTATTTGTTCTGATTCGAGGAGCCCATGTGTTCTTGAAGATCGACTTGAGGTCCAGTTATCATCAATTGTGCGTTAGACCATAAAATATATCTCTGACAGCCTTTAGGAGCAGGTATGGTCTATACGAGTATACAGTCATACCGTTCGGTCTCACGAATGTGCCTGCAGTTTTCATGGCACTGATGAACCGAGTGTTCCACCCTTACATGGACTCCTTCATCGTGGTCTTCATGGACGATATCTTGGTGTACTATCACACTCGACATGACCATGCCACACATCTTGAGATCATTCTGAGTACACTGAGAGAGCATCAACTCTATTCTAAACTCAAGAAGTTCCACTTTTGGATGGAACAGATTCACTTCTTGGGTCATGTCATCTCAGAGGTAGGAGTATCTGTGGACCCAGAGAAGGTGAGAGATGTAGTCTCCTGGGAGCATCCAAAGAACATTTTTGAGGTACGGAGTTTCCTAGTGCTGGATAGATACTACAAATGCTTCATTCATGACTTATGACTCCATGAACCACCATGGAAAGGTCTAACTATGAAGGGGGCGAAGTTCTTATGGTCATATTCTTGTGAGTCATCCTTTCAGGAGATGAAGGGAAGACTGACGTCGGCACCGATACCAGTCTTTCCCGATCTAGGCAAGAGATATACTGTCTATTGTGATGATTCAGGTATTAGACTAGGTGTTGTGCTTATGCAGGGAGATGGAGTCGTTGCGTACGGGTCTCAACAGTTGAGGCCACATGGGAGGAACTACTCTACACATGATCTAGAGTTGGCAGCTGTTGTTCATGCCTTATGCTGTTGGAGACACTATCTTCTGGGAGTGCACTTTTTGGTCTTCATCGACCACAAGAGTCTCAAGTATATCTTCACTCAGCATGATCTGAATCTAAGGCAGTGCTGGTGGTTCGAGTATCTTTAGTCTTTTGATTTCAAGATTGCCTATACGACAGGAAAGGGCAACGCAGTGGAAGATGTGTTGAGCAGGAGAACTCAAATTCAGGTAGTTCGGGAGGCCAGCAGTGAGTGGAAGCTTATGACTATGTTCTCTGAGATGCATTTGGAGGTGCATGACAGATAGGGACAAACCTTCATATCTTCTGTAGGTGTTACCTCTACACTACTTGATCGGGTTCGGATGAGAAAGCTATTAGACTCAGAAGGCTTAGTCATGTGGGAGAGTGTGTCAGGATATGAACCTCTTCCTGGATATACAGTGGGCGAGAATGAGATCTTACATTTCTAGGGACGCATATGGCTGCCATCAGACATATGCGAGGAGCTGATGTGAGATTTTCATTCCTCAGTTTGGGCAGTTCATCCTGGAATCCCCATGATATATCGGGATCTTCATCGCCAGTACTGGTGGACAGGTATGAAGAAAGATGTGGTTGGTTTTGTCATTAGATGTTCTACTTGTCAGCAGGTGAATGCAGATCATCAGTGACCAACAGAGCTTTTGAAACAGTTACCCATTCCCGTGTAGAAGTGGAACGATGTCATGATGGACTTCATGATCGGGTTACTAAGGTCACCTCGGGGAATTGATACTGTTTGTGTTGTCGTCGACTGGCTTACGAAGGTTGAACACTTCTTGTTGATCAAGGAGACCTTCAATGTTGATGATCTTGGATGACTATACATCCATAAGATTATATGTCTACATGGAGTTCCACACTCCATTGTTTTAGACAATGATGCGTGATTTACCTCTCGATTCTGGTAGGGACTTCAGAAGGATTTGGGTACCCAATTACTTATGAGTACAACATACCATCCCCAGACTAATGGCCAATCCGAGCACACGATTCAGGTGCTTGAGGGTTTTCTCCGAGCTTGCATCCTAGACTTTGGCAGTTCTTGGGAGAAGCATATCTCTATTGTTGAGTTCTCCTACAACAACAATTTCCATTCTACCATTAAGATGTCAACATACGAGGCTTTGTACGGTAGGCCATGCCGATCACCCTTATATTGGATGGAGGCAGGAGAGGTAGCTTTTCTGGGACCTCGTCTTGTTCAAGAGACTTCAGAGCAGATAGAGCTAATTAGGAAGAGGATGGCTACAACATAGTCTCAGCAGAAGTGTTATGCTGATTAGCAGAGAGGACCTCTGGATTTCGATGTCAGGGATCAAGTTTTCCTGCATGTCGCACCGAGGTTGGGACACAAGAGGATTTGAAGGCAGGGTAAGATTTCACTATGGTACGTCGGGCCGTTTGAGGTTTTGGAGAGAGTTGGGTCGGACACCTATCAGTTGCAGAAACCCCAGAGGTACCGGGACATGAACGGTGTCTTCCACATCTCTCAGCTCCGACATTACATTTCAGACCCATCTCATGTCTTTCATCCCGAGGAGGTTCAACTCAAAGTGGATGCATCGTTTGAGGAGCATCCCATCCAGATTATCGATAACAGTACGAAGGTTCCCCGTGGGGGTTCTGTCCCTCTTGTATGGATGCTATGGCAGCATGGGTGAGTACAGGATGAGACTTGGGAGAAGGAGGCCGATGTACGATCGCAGTGGCCAGAGATGTTCGGGGTTTCTTCTTCTACGCCTTGTTAGGGAAATTCTGGGATGAATTTCTTTAAGGGGGGATTTTTGTAAGAACCCAGATCTTCTTTTCAAGTATGCCTTTCCTTTTCTGGAGTTTTTGAGAAAATGGAGTTTCTGAAAATTTGTCGTGTATTCTTTTCAAGCTTTAATCCGTGTACTCGCCCTTTTCGGGCCTCCCACACGGTGTGTAGGGGTGACGTGGAGGCCGATTTTGGCGGATTACGGAAAATCCACTACACCCCATGTACTCTAAAAGTACATGCCGTGTACTTTATTTTCATTAAACGGACCAGGGTCGCGCTTGACACATAGAAAGGTCTTCTTTTAGGTTTCATTCATCCGAGAGCGCAGAGCATCCACAAATCTTTGACGATCCCTCATCTCTTTATCCGTTCTCCGATTCGAGCACTATTGATTGCGTTTGAAACGCAGTGGTGAGTTCTCCCTTCTGGTTGAGCCTTGTTTTCAAATTCCTCCTCTTTCTCAAGTTATCGTGGTTTATGTGTTTCAGACATTTTCTCAGATCTACGACATTCTAAGGAGAATCTATCTTCGTTGTTCACGAATATCGATCTCCTAGGATGAGGTAGGTGGTTTGTGCCTTTCTGTAGAAAGTCTTTGAATATTTTGTTCAATTTTTCCAATTCCCTTGAACGGGAATTGTGCGTTTCCCTGTTTGGCCCCTGATTGATTGCCTTCTTGCCTGATTACTATAGTATAAGTTTACCTTTATAAATAGGGTATTTTTTTCTATACTTTGGATGTTTTCCGTACTTTCATTGCCTGTTAGGAATTATGCCAGGTTCCATGCCTAATAGTAGGATAGTGTAACTATTGTGCTATTTTGCTGTTGAGCCTTATAATGATAGCCAAGTTGTTCTTGTGGTTTACTAGGGCGATACACACGCATTATGCATGTTTATATTACACAAGGATGAGAGAACCTAGTGTATGGACCGAAGGTAGAATGGGCCTAAGTGCTTCTCTAGAGTGTTTTTAATTTACGATGTGAGACCACATGGGGAATTGAAGTTGAGTGCTTCCTTAAGGAGTCTGTAGTTCCTCGACACGGGCCATAGGGGGGATTGACGTTAAGTGCTTTTCCAGAGATCCTTTAGTATGATACGAGACTATAGGGGGAATTGACAGTGATTTATTTCCCAGAGAGTCTATTCTTTAGCAGATATAGAGAGGTGAGACTGTGTGTGCCTCACAGGGGGTTGCTTTTACTTATAGGTTGAACCATAAGGGTTAGGCTATGAGAACGAAGCACGGGGGATACCATTGTTTTACTTGTTGACTGTTTAATACTTGTGTAGTTTATATTCTAGAATGTAAATTTTAGCTGCAGTCTATTTCATGTTTATTGTTCCTGTACTTTACTTTCCATATATTCATTGACTGTTAGGCACAGATTTTTGGGTGGTTGCCTACTGGGACTTTGTCTCACAACCTGTTTGGGCCATGCTTTTGGGCCCAATAAGACTATGTTCTTGAGGGTATAGATAAGGGAAAGCTCCCTCCTACTTCAGGTGTTTGACTTGCCATGGAGCTGGAGAGCATGGGACCAAGCTACGACTTGCGATGCTGTTGGAGTTGCTGTTGCTTTAGTACATTGTGTTAAGCTGTATTTCAACACGTTTTTGTGTTTTCTGATTTCTTTAGATACTTGTACCTACTGCATCATTATAATCATTTCTATATATTTATTCTTCCACTATTTGGTTATAGTTATGTATGTTGTTACTGCTTCCTCTATTGACTGTTGTTTTCCATATCTTGTATACCTTCCCAAATGAGGGCATAGTTTCCCAAATAACATAGCAAGGCCCTTGCTGCTAGTCGGCAGCCTCTGTCATTTTGGGAAATTCACTTGAGGTCATGTGGAAAACTGGGTCTGGGGAACCCATTGAGTGGCACCCGGATCTGGGATGTTAAAATTTTTAGCCATCCGGTAGCCAGAAATTGGTTTTCATCATGATGGTCGTCTGTCGCTCAATATTTTACATGATAGTTTCATTTAGTGTTATTAATTTGATATATTATTTCTAGAATGATCACCCATGTCTCATAAAGAACCCATATATATACCTTTTTCATTCATCCAATCCTATCACATAAATCTATCATAATTCCGGGTCTCCAATTGGGCTTGTTACCGCCCAAAAATGTCGAACCAGGACCCCAAGGTCCAACTGATGAAAAAAAAGATATTATGGGAGGAAAGGAACAAAAGAAATTTTTTATCGATATTTACCAAGTTTTCATGAAAATATGTTAGAATGGGGATTTCTATGATTAGAAAACAATAAATTTTAATATAATCAGTACTTAAGCATATGCAAAGTCCATAATTTTTGCAGAACAAAGGAAGGGATCGGTCTGATCAATAATTTAATCAGAAAGAGAATATCCAAAATAAAAAAAATTTATACCTTGATCATGGATTTTTCATTGTATAAGAAGGATTTTTCCTATGATTGAAGGAAGTTATTACATTTGTTCTTCTTCGATCTTCTCTGATCCAACATTTCATCGTCATCTAATGAAATTACCCAATGGAAGGAGAAGAGGAAGAAGCTCTCGAAGATCCTGTGATTATGAATATAACCCTAGGAGATTCTCATAAAAATTTATTAATAGGAAATTTGATAAGGATAAATTAATGAATGAATTAATTTAAACAGTTAATTATTCCACTTAATGCACCGCTGTCGGGTGAGATATCTGAACACCTTGGGCTAACATATTTTTAATCATGCTATGGGTAAACAACACATTTTAGACTCAACCATGATCTAAATTTTTTATTGAAGCTTCAATTTAATATTTATCCCATCTTCATTAAGATACATCACTAACAAAACAAAAATTATATTTAATATTTTTTTAAAGATTAATTCCAGGAACACCAGGCTTTAAATTGCACACTATATTAGTTCCTACTTCAAAAAATATATGTTGAAATATTTAATATTATTTCAAGGAATAAAATTGGGCCATAAATAAAACTTTTATATCTATATTGACCCCTAAATAGTAAGAAAATTTATTTTGGTAATCATTAAAAGGATTAATGGAGGTTTAAACCAAAATGACATGGGTGAAAAAATCACCTAAACATATCCCATTTTTATTTTAAGAGAATATTATTTAATATTTATCATATTATATTCTAATTATACATTTTTATCAATTTTATCATTTAAATTAATTTATACTATTTTACGACATTAATAAATTGCATGAATGCCTCTCTACTAATTACAAAAGAGATCCCACTCTCCTCTTATCTATAAACATAAAGAACCATTATTTACCTAGATATACCATAATTGTTTTCTATAATACCTAAAATCATTCTATTTGTAATTGTTAGGCAAAATAAAAACCTTATAGGGATAAAGGTGAAAATAAAGGGAGGATTTCTATGAAAAAGGTACATCTTTTAACTGAATATTTCAGTTTAACTTCATTTAACACCTACTTAAACTCTTTTTCAATCATGAAAATAAAATAACATCAGTATCTATCATATACATAGGTGTTAATATTTAACATAATAACTTATATCCATATAATTCTTCCATAAAATGTGAAATAAAATGTTGTTTGTGTGTATGGTGAACTACCGCCTTACAAACCGATGTAATTCATTTTTCATAACCACATCCCATGGATAGTTATAATGATGTATTTAGTGTGTGTGTGTGTAACATTAAATAAATATTTATCATCCTATATAAATAATTTATAATCTAATCTATTGCCCTTTTATTCACTAAAAAATGAAAATGTTGTTCTTACATACATGTTGACTACCACATACACAAAGAGATGTGATTCATTTTTCATCACCAAATCACATTGATAATATAAATAAATTTATTTAAATAAATAAAATTCTATTTATGAAATAATTATAATTATATAATGTTAAATTAATATATAACATTTTTGCATCATGATTGTTGAAAAATGGAAATGTTACCCATGCGTATGTATGGCCTACCGTCACAATGATTATAACATAGTTATTTTTTCTTAACTGTCATTCATGGTTGGTTTTAATATTTTAATTGATATAAATAAAATCATAGTATTTCAGGACTATTGTTCTATATTTTAGGGTATAATGACCTTATTGACCATAATTATCCTACGGATGTCATTTTTGCACATATCAGCCAAATATCATCAAAAGGTCAGACATGAACTTAAATGATTGTGTAATTTAATATGGAACGATAATAAATAAATTAAAAGAAACTATAAACATGGATATGTTTCTTAATAATGTTTATAATTTACATTATTTAATTATTCTCGATGATAAAGAATGTGCGTGTTGAGTCAGAATCAGGGTAAGGGACACTTTAACTAAATTCCTCTTTTTAAATGCTTTGAAGATTTATTTTCAAAATATTTATCTTCCATGTACATATTATTAATAATATTTTTTGAATTTATTTATATAGAACTAAAATAATTATAAAGGAAATTTTATTTATCTTTTTATTTTAATTTAATTATTTGAAAAATGAATCCTTTTTCTTGAATGTTTTGAATTTCTTTACAAAAGATAATATGAGTGTTCTATTTTACCACATATGGTGTTAATTCATTTTCTCTCCGCTACACCTGATATTTTATTTGAGGATTTCATTATATTATTTCAACAAATAAAAACAATAATTGAAATTTTCTATTTATTTTTTAATTAAAAATTGGTTTTTTAAAAAAAATGGGTATTTGGATATCTAAAAGTGTTTTTAATACAGGTAGAAAATAATTTTAAAGGGTTTTAAGATTAAATATGAAATCATAAGAGTAATATATTCATGATATGGTATTAAATAATTATATATGAATATGGGTGATCCGGATACAACATATAAAATGGGTGATCCCAATATAGATTATATGACGGGTGGGCTTGATATATCTTATAGGATGGGTAAACCTAGATAGTGCTCCATTGCAATGGTTAATATTCTATGGCTCTGTAAAAAAGAATGACGAATTTGACTAAGGTGGTTTCTACTATGGATTTATTTGGGTTCCTATTATTTCTTGCAAATGTTAAGAACATAATGCCTTAATTTTCCAAAAATGATTTTTAATTTCATGTTTTTTTGTATTAATGTTTTTCTTTGAGAAAAAAGAATGTGTTTTTCCATTTGAAATTATCTTTTTAATATAATTAAATAATATTTTGATAAAGGTATGAACATTATGTGTTTTAATGTTTTTAATTGTATTAATAGATTTATTATATTTAATTTCCATTACTATGCTTTTCATGGTCTACCTAAATTTTAAAATGTTTTTCATCTAGTTAAAGGATGGTTAACAACAATGAAGAGGTCAATTATAAAGTCATGAATATATTTTATGAAAATAATTTTTTTTCTAAAATAATTATAATATAGAAAAATGGATACTACTTGTAAGTGTTCATTTTGGGTTTATTAATGTAAGATTTATGGACTAATCTACTAAAACCATAAACTGTAAAGATCCTCAAATGTAAAAGAACATATTTATAACATAAAAATCCGGATTATATAATGTTTAAGGCTGGGACTGTAAGATCTTGATGTTATAATAAGTCCGCAAAATAAAGGAAGATAAATATAAATACATCAATTCCTATATTGAAAATATTTCTTAGTTATTAAGATACGATTTATGAAAATCATTCACAATTACATGCCTCACAATGGAAAATCAATAGATTAATAAATATTTAGGTAATTATATGTTTCATAGTGTTAGTATAGAAATTAAAGTACCTTTTAAAAGGAAATTTTATATACATGGATAAGAAGGTATTTATTTCCACCTTGGTATATTAGTCTTCTAATCCTTAGAACGAATTCTGAGAATGTTTTAAACCCTTTTTATCATACATGAAATGAAATTATATGGATTGAATTTCATTTAAGGGACATAATGTAACACCTAGAGATCTTATAATATATTTTGTATTTAATAAATTTTATGTGTGCTAAAGATTTTAATGAAACAACCATTAAATTATTGACATAATTATTATGAATTATAATATAAAGCACATTATATGGTATTTAAATGAATTATGAATTATTAAAAATAATTTCTAATTCAATTAGGAAAATACTATAGATCATAATGAAATATTTGGAAATATTCTATTTATAAGAAATATTTCTGTTACTTATGTTTTATTTACAAAAAAAATATTAAATGTATCAAAATGTTTAAAAAATAATTTTACATAATTGAAAGTAGAATTAACTTTTATCATTTTTTTCTAAATTAACATAAAATCATTTGATGGTAAAAAGATATTTTTATTAAAAAAACTATTTTTATCTGTGAAATATGTTTTTTATCATAGTGAATAAAATTAATCACTACTATTGAATTATTTTTAGGTAATTTGTATATATTTTGTGAATAAAATATATAACATCAATATAATGTTTTTTTACTTGATATTAAATAAGAATAAAATCATTTTTATGTTTCAAAGTACAATTTATTTAAAAAAAATTTATGCATCTCATAAAAGGTCATTAAAATTATTCCCACAAAACTGATGAATTAAATCGTCTAAAATCGATTCCATATTTGGAATAATAATAATTAAGTATATTTAACAAGATTAAATCTATTATTTATGTAATGAATTATAACTATGGTGAAATTTTTTCTCCTCAGTAATGGGTAAAATGGGTTAAATAGTGTTACAATTACTGGATAAGGATTCAAAACTTTTCAAAAACATGAATTAATATCATTTTATGTGTTCATTTATTCCATAATCATCATAAGTTCTAAAATATAAGAATTTTGTTTCAGATTCGTATAATGATAGTAATTATATTATTTTTGGTAAATAATAATTACAAAATGTCACTTACTTTCTATTAATATCTCTAATAAGTTTTCATATGAATAAAAAGATGTTATGAAACATTATATATTTTTATTTTGAATACAATTAAATTATTTTTATGATAATAATTTATTTATAATTTTCTTCAATTTTTTAATTACTGAAAACATGTAAACATCATTAATACAATGCTTGTAGATGCGTGTGAAAAAATAAAATAAGTCAATTTTTTATATTTAATGTGATATTTTCTTTGGATATGTTTAAGACCATAATAAATTTTATGGTCAAAAATCATAGTTACAAAAATTTTAAATATTCAAATTGAAACTCTATATTAATTTAATAGGTTTTAAAGAATAATAATCTAAATAGTCCCAAAATTGACTATAATGATATTTTATGTTAAAAAATATTTAATTAATTATTTTAATAATCATAAAAATATTATTTTTTATCATGCGAGTATGAAATGGTCAATAATAACAACCTTTTTAAATTGATAATCTACTTTCCCTTTTATAATGACCTTACTAACCCTGAAAGAAAAATAATTTTTGTACGATAATTTAGATTAAAATTTTTAACAAGGGGTAGAAACTAAGAGATAAAATCATAAATGACCCTTATACCTGTCTAAATCATATTTTTAAAATTTATTTCTAAAATATGAACCATATATTTTAATATATGTCACTAAGGATTCGTTTTACATGAGTTAGACATATATTATATATGACTATTACATGTATTTACAAGATTTCCACCCACCTAACTTATAAAAGGGAACCTCTTCCCCAATATTATACAAACCACATGGATCCAATTATATTTAAAAGTCCATAATAAAAATCTTCTAAACATAAACATTTTATTGAATTTTTTTCATCTTAAAAGGCCAATATAAGGGTCCTTTAGAATATATCCAAATGAGTTATTTGAAAAAATCAGTAATAATCCCAACTAATTGGTTTTATGTTTTTATTTTACCTCATCCAAATATTATTTAACCTTATTAATATCATTAATTTAGTAAATTTATTTTATTGTTAAATTTTTTTATGTAAATATAACAGATGTTAGTTATTTATCATTCATCCCATTGAAAAATGGAAACATCATTTTGTTTACGTATGAACTACAATCGTAATGTTTGACATATTTTATCTTTCATCACTAACTCTCATGTATAGTTTTACGGATGGAATTAATTATAATATATTATTTTTATAAAATTATTATAAATTTTTAAAGATAAAATATTATCTACCTTATAAACCTCTAATATTTTATAATACAGTAATGATGCTCATGCGTATGTGTGGATTACCATCTCAACAAAAAAAAATTGATTTATTCTCCATTTACTATAATATAGGTGGTTATAAAGATATATTTAATAAATATATATGACTTATATTAAAAAATATGTGTATTTATATTTTAATTAATAATTATCATTCTTTCATTCCATCCAATAAAAAGTGAAAACAATACCTGTGCATACATATTTACTACCATCTCTCTAAAGTGATGCAATCCATTTATAATCACCAGATTATATGAATTGTTATAAAATTTCATTTAATTAATTAATATGAAACATATTAGATTATTTAGATTATATATATTATGATACCATGAACAAGGTATAAGGATTAGAACACCCATACCAAAACATGCATAAGAAAAAGAATGCTAAACACCCCAAACATTCATATTAAAGATGAAATGTTAATAAATGTGTGAAGATATGTTTCAAGTGAAATATATATGGTTTGATAAGTATGAATTTTTTTTGGTATATATTTTTAATAAATCAATATTTATTATATAGGATGTTCAGAGAATGTATGATGTGACTTAGAACATGAGGTATGAGTTTCTCATCTCAGATTTATTTCTCAGAGAGACATTCCACATTCAAGACATTAATATTTTAAGTAGTGAGTATATTGATAAAGAAATTGGTTTATAATTTTTTTCATGAACATTATTGGGATATAAAAATCCATATTGTTTTATCTATTTTAAGAGTTTTTTATTCATATATTACAAAAAATTGTAAGGGTTGTTCTTTCAATATTGTTTCCTTGAGACATGAGTCATGCTGTGAACCTTTTTTTTGTATATATGGTGTATATAATAACATTTGAAGTATTGTATCATAATTATATTTATATTAATTATATTAAATGTTCCTTTTTATGTTATTTCATTAAATTGGATTATTATTCAAAAGTTACAACAACTGTAAGGATTTATACTTCAATCTCATTTTAATTGAGAATGTTTACACTAAAATATCCTTTGGGAAAATTACCTTCAATTTATATTCTAAAATAAAAAACTTTTCTTATTATATGTTATTTATGGAGTCTTTATATGTTTCTATAATTATCCTCTATTTGGGACCATAAATGATGAATCATTTTCTAATAAAATCCAACCTTATTTCAACTTTGGTTAGTGAAATTTTTCTTGCATATATTTTTTTAAATATCTTTTTTCAAGAATGAAATTTTCAAGGATATAAAAACTATTTATTTTTATTTTTTACAATATTTTATTTTTTTCAAAATTTTAAAAGTAATACTCTTTTCATATTTTGAACAAATTACTTTTGGACTTTTCAACAAAATTGTTAAAAGAAAATTAGTTTTAATATTTACCACTAGGATAGATTATCCTTATATAATTATTATTATATTATTTGAACATTACCTTACATGTTTCCATGGGTATTTCTAATGAATATAATATTCTCAATATTTTAGAAATTTATATTCAAAATTTGATCAAAAGAAAATGATATTTGTCTCATGTTTTCATATAAAGGATTGAAAGTCCTTATAATTGTATTTTTTATTTATCTTACCATCCATTTTTGTATTCTTCATTAGATATATGATTTTATTATAACATACACTTTCTTAATCATGATATATTATGATAATTATTTTTTAATGGTGATTCCCTGAAACCTATTATATCCCCTCAGTATAATTGTGTTATAATGATATCTTTATAAATCCCATTTATTCTATACAAGTTATGTTTTGAATAATTAATGGATATTTTGTGATATTATAGACAATATATATATGTTTTTTTATTTTATTTAAATAGATTGAATCACCTTTTATAAAAGGATAAACATATATAGATGGAAATAAACTAGTTTTGTGGAATCTTGGAATAGATGTAATGTTTGTTTTGAAAGAGAGATTGAGTTGATATGAATGAATAATATTAAAGCGTTGTGTGTGAGTTTCATATTTCATGAATTATGTGTTTTTATATTTACAAATATCACCATCTTTTGATATAGGGAGTGCGTGCCCTTGGTTTGGGGATTTGTTTTTGAAGGTTGGGGATTTAGGTATGTGTTGAGAGTCAATCATTGTAGATTCCATTCCATGGTTGAAAAGAGGGTATGTATCTATTGATGTGAAAAAAATGGTATGGGTAGTTATGTGGAAAGAGGAGTGTTGCATGTTTGTTGTAGTGTTTATTGGTATGTTATGTGTAAGGGTTCATATATTGTCTTGTTGATAGTTATAGGGATGTTTTATAATTTCTTAGTAGTAATAGAACATGATTTGTAACATGAAAATGATAATGGGTTTGAGATAGTATTGAAGGAAATATTATTTTTGAATGGGATGTTATTTAATGAAATGGAATAGTAATTACTAGATTAAAATTGGCTAATGGATTAAGAATAGTTTATGATTTAATATATTGTTTAATATAAGAATAATTATAATGTGGATATTATACAATAAATTTGGAAATGATTAATGGATGTGAAAAATGAGATGATGTGAATGGTGGTTGTTGATTTTTTATGTGGAAATGGGACTAGGCTTGTAATATAGATATTGGTGGAAATGGATTAATGTGACAATAATGGTGTGTTTATTCTGATGGGTTTGGTAGTGTTTTTTGATGTGAACCCTTTAGACTAGGATTATGTATAGTTAATTAAACTTGAATTTTCCTTCTGATTTTATAAAAACCCCACCTAATTCAAATAACCTTACTGATATCTAAATGCCTGTGTGTTTTAGTTTTTCTCTAAAATATCTAGGTTAGCATGGGAATGAATGTATAACAACTCACTATTCCCCATTCAACCTTCAAGGTATGACACATATTATGAAGTTTCAGGCATGGTGTAAGAATACACATTGTAATGGATTTAGGTATTGTCCATGACATGAATTTTGAGTTGATTAGGTGGTAGGTATGATGAGGTATTATAAGGGTTATTCATGCTAGGAGGAGAGGATGAGGTGTATGTATTTTATGTTCATAACACCCAACTATAATGGATATGTGACTATGATATGTCCTAGAGAATGTGATATTTTGATGAAATGGTTGTGATGGGGATGATGATTATGTGGATGTGATGGTGATGATATGGTCGGTATATGTTGTATGGTTGTGATATGAGATATGTTTTGTAGCAGTATGGATGAAAAAGGTATTGGAAGCATTAAGACATATGTTTTTTGGGACTGTGAGAGATAAACTCATGGATATGTGCATGATGTGTACCTATGTGTTATTGTTTTGATATTATGTTATTATTCATGGACATAATATTGGGTGAATGAAACTTTGGGAGTTTGAGTGATTGTTGACCTAGTAGGTTCAAGTTTGTTTTGTTGTTTATTCACTAAATAATTAATATAATTCTTCCACAATTTCATAACATGTTTTGAGGATGATCTTATCAAGTACACACATATGATCACCCCTATATATATAAATCTATTTTTAGGTCCTTAGGGTGAGTTTGGAGATCAATATGGATATTAATATATTAGAGTTCAAAACTATGGCTCGTGACACTAGCTTAGGAGTTTTATTTTTCTATTTCAATTTATGAATATGTTTAAAATATAACATTAATGTATTTTAAAAAATTGGATAATTTTATATTGTGGTTTCCTTATTTTTATATGAACTTATGATGGTAATGTGCATAATTTATGCAAATATAATCCGTGTGGTAGTTTCCAACCCGAGGCATAATAGTGGATGGCCTAGGTGGTCAGTCTTGTATTCAACACAACATTAATAAGGGATACATGTGGGTGTGGGTTTTGGAAACTATATTAGAATATGGGATTTTTGTAATTGAAATGATATTTAAGGAAGAATAATATCACTTTAATGTGTTTGGTGCATTTATATAATACCCAATTTGTAGCAACATATGTATCAACTTAATTATCACACTAGAATGACTCTTCAGGGGAATAAAATTTCATTTAGATGTTAGTGAGACAAATAATGTCAACAGTGATAGCATTCCAAACATGGTATACATAATCAACACATAATCACGAGACGATTCTTTATTTCATGAAATTTTATGATATCAAACTATCACTGAAAAATTACATAACCTTAATGTGTATTACTCATTGAGAAAAAACATGCTAGTCAGAAATAAAAAATTTCTCAATATCCATTTGGATATGATTTTAATGTAGATGTATTTTCTTTGGATTTAACATAATATATTTGATGATGTAAATAACAATGTCCCTCTGAGACTTTGTGAGATGTTCAGTAAATTAACTAACAATGATGATGATGTTTGAAATATCTATACAAGTCATCAAATTATAATTAAATTTCTGGGGAATATGATAATAGTGCTTTAAAATAAAATAAATCCCACTAGTTTCAAGAAAATACTTTTCCCCAATATAATAGAAGTGTCAATAGAAACTATTTGAGGAAAATCACTCTATTGTTAGTGATAAAACAAATATATGTGTTAAGAAATAAAGGTCCTTAAAATATATCCAATAAACATTTATGACATGTAGGGGGGTACAATAGTATATATGTGGTTTTAGAAGTGGTTGGATAGAGTTTTAAGTATCTATGTTTTGATAGAATACTTCCTTTGATACCATGTAGAATGAAATCTTCCACCTCAATTAGATGTCAGACACATTAATTTTTGATATATCTAAATAATATATCAACGAATAAAAAATGATGTCAGAATTTAATAAATAATTAAAGGCCATGTACTATCATGACTTATTAAAAAAACCAATGGAACTATGAATTTCTACCTCTTAAAAGCCTACACATTCAAATAATAATCAGGTCATGTAGTCTTATTTACATTTCTTTTTTTGTGTCTTGTATTATCATTGTAAATAAATGAATATAAATATCTTATTTTATATTATTTATTTCTAATTTTTCAGATCCTATACTCATGGTGTTTTCTTCACAATTCATATTCTTTTCACTTATTTTTCCTACTAATGTTTATCAATTTTCATAGAAAATTATAGTAGTGAATATATTTTCAAAATTAAATAATTTAATTTCTTAACAATATCATTTTATAACTTAACATCAAATAAAAATAAATTATTTATAGAATCTGAAAATTAACATTCTTGTACAACTTCTCATATATATTTATGAAACAACTAATATGAAGTGTATCTATGCTCATGAAATAGTATAGAATTTCTAAAATTCACCTACAAGTTCCACTCGCTTCATTTTACCACAATTAAAATAATGTAATAGAAATAAATCTCATAACATGGAAAACCTGAAAAAATATTAATAAAGAAAAATTTATATATGTTTTATTTTAGAGAAACTTTGGGTTCACAACACATTTAAATATAGATAATATTATGGATTAATTAAATAAAGAGAGATATTTCAAATATAGAATTTGAAATATTATAAATGTCTCAAGAAAATTAACTTTAAAAATATAATAACATTATAAAATATAATATATATATTAATAGTAAACAAAAAATAATGTTTTTGAGAAACACATAGATTATTATAAAATCTTAAAAAATTGATGAAAGGTGGCTACATCTACCTGTGGCAACGCTCACGAAGCTCTCCCTAGAGGAGTACAATTATATTTGATATTCCTATAACTATGAGAAATCGTTGACCAATATATCAAGGGATAAACCATTAATAATATATTCATGAGTCATTTGATTTATTTAAGAAAAAAAATTCCATTTTAAATTGAAATTTAAAAAATTATACATCAACAATATGAGTGTGGAATGAAATGATAATTTTATATAACTGACTAAAATGAACTTTTTACAAAATATGGTATAACTAAATGATAAATATTGGAAAATTATTAAATTAGTGGGAAATAAATTTCTAATTAGATTACAATTTCAAGATTCATGGAGATCTCATTCTATGAATTCATTTTAATGATTAATGTAATTATGAGAATAATTATTTTTTAAAATATTTCCTAAATCAAAAAAATTTAATTACCCCAAAATTCAATCTAGTTGAAACACCAACTCAAGTTGAAAAATAAATATCAATGACGTAAAATTTTATGTTCAAACTTTCAAAGGGAACTCCTAGTTTATTTAATTTATAATTTAGTTGGTCACATCTTAATAAATGTTTCAACCTCTCAATACTTATGTTCCCATTTACATTCCACAATATTTTTTTCTAAAAATATTCTAAATTTCAGCATCACATATTCCCCTTCTCATCCCCATTAAATATCATTGTTTTCCTCTTCCCATCATATATATATTTCTATTAAACTAATATTTCCCCTATCCTTATTCAAATTTCTAACCAAATTAACCGTCTCTATATCAATAAACATTATGATCACCCATATCATATACTTCATTCAACTAGGGTTTGGATTACCTATGATTGTCTCTATTTTCACCCTAAAACCAACTCACACCTACCTGTTTAAGAATTTAAATGGTTATTCCTCATCGCAATCTCCTCTCATTTCATACATTAGAAATGGTTTCTTTCCATTTAAATAATAAATTATATTATCAGATTTATATTAGTAAGGTTTTTTTATTTTTATCTTATTTTTCATCAGATTTTTTAATTAGGATTTGTTTGTTTGGATTTATTATAAAAGGTGGGATTTTTTCTTTTTTATCAATATAGATAATTATTTTATACTCTAATATTAATTTACCTAAGCATACATAATTCCTTTTAAAAATACCATTATAATACATTTCCAATATAAGAAACTCAATTATAACATAATTTATATTCCCTAATAGTATTCTCCATATTTCTCAAAAAGTGATATATTTCCAACTATTAATAGAGGTTTATGTATTCATATCTATATAAAATATTAATTTTTCACATAAATCATATATTTATTATTACTAATAGATGTGATTTATTTTACACTATTAGTCTGTAGAAAATAGCTACCCTATTTAATATATATTTATAATGATTTAAATATCTTATTTACATTTTATTTATACACGGTTACTTTTTTTATTAATCCTATTTCTTCCTATTATTTCTACATCTTCTTATTTTCATTTTTTTCTTTCAATAATCAATTTTTTACCTCTTCTATACCAATTTTATATTATTTATTATATATTTATATCATAACATTAATCATTATAATTAAATATTTCAAATATACCATTTAATAATAAAGAAAGTCATAAGTAATCTCGATTACATGGTAGAATGATAACATCACAAAAAAACATTCTTCATTTTATAGGTCGTAAAAAAATTTTACTATATTTATTGAAATATTTGAGATTATATTTTTTATTTAATATTCAATTATATACAAATTAAATTTGACTAGTATATTAAAGGTGTACACAATTCTTTAACATTAATTAAAAAAGATTCAAATATTGTTGAAATAGATATGATATTGTAAAATAATATATGTTTAAGTTGTATAAATCAGTTTCCATTATCAAAATTACCAATACAAAGTTTATTTAGTTTTGTATCATTAAAATTAAATACATTTTATTTATATAATCTATATATTAGATAATAATTAACAATTGACTAATATTTTTAGTCCTATAAAATCCTAAAATTTAAAATTACTAGACATGGAGAGATACTGGGGGTTAATTTTTTATAATAATGACAAGGGATAAAAATATGGAGAAAAAATTGTTTACCAAATTCTAAATATGATTCTAAATTAAAAATTTAATTATTATAGTTAACATATTTTACATTATAATTAAATATATTTTCTTTTTTTTAGGTTTAACAATATAATCTAATTACTGTCAAGACCCGACCCAACGAGGCTCGACCCGGGACTCCCCAAGCCCACCTCCGATAGGCCAGGGGCTGGCGTCCAGTGCCTAGTAGGCTATCACACACATGGGAGGCATTAGCCTAGGGTACCTGTACACACACACGCATAAACACCTCCATGAAATAGTGCAGAGATATAGACAACTGGAAAGTAAATGCATGCATACAATCTATCCCAAACCAGAGTGGAACAACAAAAGTACAAAATGGAAAAATAGGGTCCACTAAAAGAAAACTACAAAGAACGTCCAAACTACTTTAAAGAAGGGGGACGCTGCCACAAACCCCGCCATAATGCTCCCTCGACACCGCACTGGCAAACAACCCGGCCAGTCTCGCTCACTCAGCTCCACCTACTCCAGGTCCTCATGGGACTCCGTCGAAAGGCATGTGGTCTTCACAAGACATGAACATGTGTGGGAAAATCCCGTGCAGGGGTGAGTATAAACATACTCAGTAGGCACCCCAGAAACCCAAAATAAAAGAGAGAAACTAAAAGGCAACAGTCCGCTCATCCCAGCCAGAGGGAACCGAGAGGAGAGAGGAACTCCATCTCGTGACCATCCTCAGCTAAACACAAATAGTTAGCTCAGCTCAGGTGTATGCCAATAAATACACCTTGAGCAATCCAGATATACTCTTCTCACGCAACAAACCACAAGAGGTACCGACCTCATCACCAAAAATTGACCATAACCAGGAGAGTACACCACACGATCACTGTCATCCCACATGAGACTCATACGATAGATACAGTCCATCGGGTTTCTCATAAACCTCTCAAACGCTCACCCAAGATATCACGCTCATCGGATATCATCATTGAGGTACCCTAGTTGAAACTACAAAACATCCAAACTCCTTGGATAGGGGATCGTTGTTAGGGTCCGCTAGGGGATACCAGAACCCACTCTGGTAGATGATGATCTCACATATAGGGGATCACTCACAAGGTCTGCTGGAGGATTCCACAACCCAATCTGGCATTCGTAGATCTCATTAATAAGGGATCACTCCCAGAATCCTCTGGGGGATACCACAACCCGATTTGGCGCGCGACAGAAGCACGTTACTTAGATAGAGGATCGTCGCCCATATAAAGGTGGTAACAATGATACCAGAACCCAATCAAGTATAACTTGTGATGTAGGGGATCAAACTGAAGATGACACAACCCTACATAAACCACACGCTGAGTGAGGGATCACATAACCAACGATACCGCAACCCTACTATAAACCTGATGCTAAGTTGGGGCTCATATACCAGATGATGCCACAACCCTACTGAGCACGGCCCACTACTTAGGGGATCATATTCCCGATGATGCCACGAACCCTACGGGGTTAAACTGCTAGATATGGGATCGCCGCCCGTGGATAAGTGGTAACAGTGATACCAAGAACCCGATCTAGGGAAAAGATGCTAGAGGATCCCGCTCCGGGCCCACCGGAGGGATGCCACAACTCTAACAGATTAAACATCCCTTCGAGAGGATCACAAGCCTATACTAGGGTTTTGATGTCGCGTAAACCCTTGTAGGAATGAACCAAGGGAGTACCCTCAACCACTGCTGGTCCAAACGTTGCTAACCCGAGCGACCCGCAACAACGCCACCCTGCATAGCACCAAGGACGATACTGAGGCCACCATCGTGGTCCACGTAGAAAAACACGCAGGATAGGCTATTTACCCACCCGAAACGGACAACCGGTGAAAACAGAACTATTCATCGTAGCTTGCCCGTGCGGGGCCCACGCAACGATCCCAAGACTCATGAGGTGGATCATACCATAGAGATCCCATCGGAAAAACACACGGAATCGACTACTCGTTCGTCCAAAACAGACTCCCAGTGAAAAAGACAATATTCACCGAAGCCAGCCCAGGTGGGGCCCATGCCACGATCCCGAACTCATTAAACGGATCACACCATTGAGATCCTTTTGAAAAAACACACATGGTCCACTATTCATCCACCAAAATCGGACTCATGGTGCGAAAGCTGCGTTTCTCTTCAGACCCCAAAACTCGGCCTCATGGGGCCCGCACACCAAACTTGGTCCCAACACCCAGAAACCATCTCAAATAGTCCGTCATACTATCAGGGTCTCAATGCCACTGACGACACGTCATTCGGACGCTCTGGGTAGAAGTTACAACGGCCTGAAGTCATAAAATAAATAATAATTATTGTTTTTCCTGACGTTTCTAACTCCCGGTCCACAATCCCGAACTACTAAACCCTCGAACCCACACAGGAGGGTTCGCCTCGTCCCCAAGGTCGTGTCGTCACAGATGGCACGTGAATCCGACTCCCAGATTGCAGGAAACGGTGGTCTAAAGACCGTGTATGACAAAAAGGGGACGGACCAGCCGAGACCAGCCAGTCCGGCTGGCCTGGACCGGCCGCCGCCGCCAGCCTGCCCTGGCCGAAATCCCTCTGCCACGCGGCGCACAGCGCCTCCATGCTCCACCGGCACTGGTTCCACGCTAGCGGATATTCCGCGGACCACCGGGGCACCCCGGTGGTCCGTTTTGCGATCCGAAAGCACCGGTGCAACCCCAGGGACACGATATTCCTCGCAACGACCTCAAAATGAAGAAATTCATAGAAAAAACAGTATCGGGGGATTAAAATGCAAACTGCCTACCTCGAGGGCGAAACGCCGAAGCTTCGGGTGTAGAACGACGCCGGTGACGCCCTGAAGCTCAATCCGCTGACGATCGGCGCAGAAAATAGACGATCGGGGCTCGAATTGGTGAAGAACCGGAGGAGGGAGGGGTGTGGTTCGCTGTGCATGTGAGGGAGGAGGGAGGTGGGGGATGAGGGATTTTCATTTTTTTTTTAAAAATAAAAAGGTCGCCCATCTCCGGCTACCGACTCGCCTCCGCCCGATGCAGACAAAAGTAAGGTCACCCCTAGGGTAAACGCGCCATTCTAAACGCAACAACGGAATCAAATTTTTGATCCGAGACTCCGTTCAGGAGTTATTTGAGCTGACGCTTGGAAATGGACTTGTCTACTTATTTATGAAAATTCCCCTGGTGGTGTTTTCCACAACTGGTCCGCACTCGCAAAGATTACACCTCTCCTAGGGTAAACGGAATGTTACGGATGTAACCATGACCTCAGATTCTTGTTATGAGCTACCGTTTAGAAGATATCACACCCCCGCCATGTGCATAGTATAAAAATACATAATATTTTTATAAAATTAATTTCGGGCACACCGGGCCTCGGAATCGCACACCGTCTTCGCGCCTAGCTCTGGAATTATTCCTATAAATAATCCAAAGTCTGAAAGGGCCAAAACCCGAGTCGCTACATCCTCCCCCCTAGAACTTTTTGTCCCCAAAAATCCATAAACACAAGGAAAGAGACTAGACTCTCAACTGGGTCGCCCACGCCATCGAGTTCACCAACAAACACCCATTCCCGAACACATAAGTCAAAGGGACTCATCCACCACACCTCAACACAATCCGCTGTGGGCGGAACTGACTCGCCCACACGGTTTTTATCGTGTAACAAAAACGCGTCTTGGTGGGGGAAGGATCCATCTTCCTCATGCATTCGAATCACGTCAAACAACACCCACAAAGGGTCTTATCGACACCCTGAACAAAACTCGAGCAAGCAACCAAAAGGAAGGGTACCACTAAACAATTTCTAACAAACTAGTGCAGAAAGTAGAAAGGACACAAGGCGTACCTCTATCCATCCACATAGCCTCTGGGTAAACAGCCTCCATGGTATGCAGCTATCCTCACACTCGGCCACCAGCTCCCTGAGCTTGGCATGGACCACCAAGGGGTGGGGGTGCTGGCAACTGATACGGCCTACCACCTCCCGCTGTTGTACCAGCTCCGTTGCCATGTCTTCTGCCCTGCGGACCTACTCGCTCGAGACGCTGCCTCTTCCAAGGCGGTCCATCGACTGGCTCCTTCTCAGCAGCACAAAGGGTTGGAAAATATCTAGCAAGATGTCCCCAATCGTTGCAATCATAACACCGCATCTCCTGCGGCTGACCAAAACCGGCATGCGAGCCCTGTGAGCCATGAGCCTCAGATCCTCTATCCCGGGGTCGCCTCCTGAAACGTCGGCCAAGTCTAGACCCCTGTGTCTGTCATCGGCTACCATATGCCGACGTCTCAGCTCTCATGTGCCCAACACTAACAGGGGGAATCTGCTCAACCAGAAATCTCTCAACCAACAATGCTTGCTCCAGCACTCCAGCATAGGTGGGCAGGCACAAGGAAGCCACACCTGCTTGGATGTCCCTGCGTAAGCCCCTCTAGAAGGTCCGAGCCCTAATGAACGGGTCTCGAACCATATCCAGGGAGTATCATGAGAGATCTGTAATCCTTTTTGAGTACTCCAACACGGTCCTGCCCTCATGTCGAACCTGCAGAAGATCCTGGATCCGCACTGACCACAACGTCACCAGAGAGAACTCTTCCCTGAAGAGTCACTCAAACTCTGCCCATGTGAGCGTCTCCTAATCATGGGACTACGTCACCAGGCTCTACCATCGCCCGTCCAAACCATGCATAAAGCTAGCCACTATGACCACCATCTGATCTGGAGGTGTCCTCACTAGGAGAAAAACTCAAGTGACTGCCTCAAGCCAGTCATCAGCTGCCCGGGGGTCTGGATCGCCCCGAAACCTTAGAGGTTGCTGCCTCTAGAACTCATGTTGCGCACTCAGCCTGCGCTCAACCTCGTTCTGCACTTCCAGCACGACCAGCTGCTCGACAGGTCGTGGCTCAACTGGCGGACCACCTGGAGGTCCACCCTTAGAACCCGCGCCCTGGTCCATAGCCTCTACATGGGGCAAATCTTCACCACAATCCCGCTGTAGAACCCTCGATGTCTATCATCGTGGAGGAATCCTGAAATACACTCATGACGCACCACAATCAAGGACTATATCTGGAGAGATGACTCAAGAAGAACAAGGGAAAAACCCAAAACCCATTACTATATGATGCATGTACCGTTATGTCCCTGCGACCGGTGTATGACTATCCCGAGTCGAAAGGCAGGTTATCAGAGTCCTGGTGTATGGATACGTTGGTCTCTGCACCAACAATGAAGTCCATTTCCTGAAATCTGAATTCGAAACATCCTAGAACTGCCGTTATGCAACCCAAAACAAACTCACAGCTAGAACAGCTACGCTCTGAGATCCCAAAGGTGGAACCTTCTCTGATACCACTTTGTCATGACCCAACCCAATGGGGCTTGATCCATGACTCCCCAAGCCCGCCTCTAATAGGACAGGGGCTGGCGTCTAGCTCCGAGTAGGCTATCACACACATGGGAGACATTAGCCTAAGGTACCTGCACACTCCCACCCACAAACACCTCTATGCAACAGTACAGAGATATAGAAAACTGGAAAGTAAATACATGCATACAATCTATCCCAAACCAGAGTGCAACAACAAAAGTACAAAAGGGGAAAATAGGGCCCACCAAAAGAAAACTACAAAGCACGTCCAACCTACTCTGAAGAAGGGGGACGCTACCACAAACACCGCAGGAAAGCTCCCTCTGCACCGCACCGGCAAACACCCCGGTCAGTCTCGATCACTTAGCGCTGCCTGCTCCGAGTCCTCCTAGGACTCCGTCGAATGGCATGTGGTCTTCACAAGACACAAAAATGTGTGGGAAATTCCCGTTCCGGGGTGAGTATAAACATACTCAGGAGGCACCCCAAAAACCCAAAATCAAAGAGAGAAACTGAAAGGAAATAGTCCGCTCATCCCAGCCAGAGGAAACCAAAATGAGAGAGGAACTCTTTCTCGTGACCATCCTCGGCTAAACACAACTAGTCAGCTCAGCTCAAGTGTATTCCCATACATACACCTTGAGAAATCGAGATATATACTCAGCTCACGCAACAATCCACAAGAGGTACCGACCTCATCACCATCAACTGACCACAACCAGGAGAGTACACCACATGATTCCTATCATTCCAGATGACACTCATCCAAGAGATACACTCCATCGTGTTTCTCACAAACCTCTCAGACGTTCACCCAAGAGATCACGCCTGTCGGATAGCATCATTGAGGAAACCTCACTGAAAAAACATAACCACCAAACTCCTCAGATAGGGGATATCTCCTAGGTTCCGCTAGGGGATACCAGATCCCAGTCCGGTAGAAGAAGATATCACAGATAGAGGATCACTCCCAGGGTCCATTGGGGGATTCCACAACCCGATCAGGCATTCGTAGATCTCATAGATAAGGGATCACTCCCAGGATCCGCTGGGGGATACCACAACCCCATCTGGCGCTTGACAGAAGAACGTTACTTAGATAGAGGATCTCCACCCATATAAAGGGTGGTCACGACGATACCGGAACCCTATCTGGTATAAATTGCGATGTAGGGGATCAAACTGACGATGCCGCAACCCTACAGAAACCACTTGCTGAGTAGGGGATCACATAACCAACAATACTGCAACCCTACTATAAACCTGATGCTGAGTTGGGGATCGTATACCCGACGATGCCACAACCCTACTGACCATGGACCACTGCATAGGGGATCATATTCCCGATGATTCCACAAACCCTATGGGGTTAACCTGCAAGATAGGGGATCACCGCCCAGGGATAAGCAGTCACATCGATACCAAGAACCCGATCTAGGAAAAAATTGAAGAGGATCCCGCTCTGGGCCCATCGGAGGGATGCCACATCACTAACATATTAAACATCCCATTGAGAGGATCAGAAGCCCATATTAGGGTTGTGATTCTGCGCAAACCCTCATAGGACCAAACCAAAGGAGTACCCTCAACCACTGCTGGTCCAAACATCGCAAACCTAAGCGACCCGTAACAACGCAACACTGCGTAGCACCAAGGACGATACCAAGGCCACCATCGCGATCCACGTGAAAAAACACGCATGATAGGCTATTTACTCACCAGAAACGGACAATCGGTGAAAAATGCACTATTCAATATAGCTTGCCCATGCGGGGCCCATGCAACGATCATGAGACTCATCAGGTAGATCATACCACAATTATCCCCTCGAAAAAACACACGGAATCGACTACTCGTTCGTCTGAAACGGACACCCGGTAAAAAACGCACTATTCACTAAATCCATCCCGAGTGGGGCCCACACCATGATCCCGAAACTCATTAAACACATCGCACCATTGCGATTCTCTCGGAAAAACACACATGATCGACTATTCATCTGCCAAAATCGGACTCCTAGTGCTAAAGCTCTGTTCCTCTACAAACGCCAAAACCCAGCCTCATGGGGCCCGCACCCCAAACATGGTTTCAAAACCCAGAAACCATCTCAAAAAGACTTTCGTACTATCAAGGTCTCAATTCCACTAACGACAAGTTATTTAGACGCTCCGGGTAGAAGTTACAATGGCCCGAAGTCGTAAAATAAATAAATAATATTATTTATCACGACGTTTCTATCTCACAGGCCACAATCCCGAACAATTAAACCTTCAAACCCACAACGGAGGGTTTGCCTTGTCCCCAAGGTCACGTCGCCGTAGACGACATGCGAATCTGACTCCCAGATTGCATGAAACAAGGGTCTAAAGACCCCCGTATGACAAAAAGTGGCCGGATAGACTTAGACCGGCCGGTTCGGCCGTCCTGGACTAGCCGCCGCCGTCGACCCTCCATGGCCGGCGGCCCTCCGCCACGCGGCGCCCAGCGCCGCCGATGCGACGCCGTGGTGGGTAGCTGGTCGTCGCGGTCCACCAGCGCCGATGCCGCGCGGGCGGTCCGTTTTGTGATCTGAAAGCACCGGTGCGACCCCTCAGACACGATCTTCCCCGTAATGACCTCAAAACAAAGAAATTCCCAGAAAAAATGGGATCGGGGGATTCAAACGCAAACTGCCTACCTCACGGGCAAAACTTCGATGCTTCGGGTGTAGAAGGACGTCGACGACACCCTGAAGCTTGATCCGCAGACGATTGGCGCAAAAAACAGACGATCGGGGCTCGAATCAGTGAAGAACAAAAGGAGGGAGGGTGTGGTTTTCTGTGCGTGTGAGGGAGGAGGGAGGTGAGGGATGAGAGATTTTCTTTTTTTTTTCTTAAATAAAAATATCTCCCATCTCCAGCTCCCGACTCGCCTCCGCTCGATGCCCGATGCAGACAAAAGGAAGGTCACCCATAGGGTAAAACCGCCGTTCTGAACGCAACGATGGACTCAGATTTTCGATCCATGAATCCTTTCAGAAGATATTTGAGCCGACGCTCGTAAATGGACTTGTCCACTTATTTATGAAAACGCACCTGGTTGCGTTTTCCACAGCAGGTCCACACCAACAAAGTTTACACCTCGCCTAGTGTAAACGGCATGTTCCGGACGGAACCGTGCCCTCAAATTCCTATTCTGAGCTACAATTTAGGAGATATCACACCACCACCACATGGAGAGTATAAAAATACTTATGATTTTTATAAAATTAATTCCGAGCACACATGGCCTCAAAATCGCACGCCGTCTTCGCGCCTAACTCTGGAATTATTCGTAGAAATAATCAAAATTCTGACAGGGCCAAAACCTGAGTCGCTGCAATTAAAATATCAATCTTTTAGTTATTTAGTAAAAAATTTAACATATTCTACTTCCCAATAAAATTTAATATCAAAACATCAAGTATATCATTCATATACTCTAAAGATCATTGTATATAAAACATATAAATTATTTTCCAATAATTAGTTAACATTATGAAATTATATTTTAATTACATGAATTTATTATCTATAAATAATATTAAAAAAATTTAATCTAGTTATTAAACTAGTAATTTTTTTTACCATGTTTGTTAAATTTTCATTATACCTTTATATTTTTCAAAATCACCCTTAAAATTATAAATATATAAAAATATTTCCTTCCGGAACAACTATTTATTCATCCATAGATTATAACCCCATTATATATATATAACCCTCAAAAAATGTATAACATATGGTTGATATCTAGTATCCACTGGTCAGATATGTAATTTAGTAATATTTTGAGGTGTTTATTTACATAAATTTCATTAGAATTGTGCATTTTTTATTTTTAATTAAAAAATATGAAATTTAATCCTTAAATATTTTACAAGATAACCAATTTTTTTATAATATAACACCTAAAATATAAAATAACATGTAATATGAATAATTGTTTCTATTTTCTAATTCTTCCTTATATAAATATATATTTTCATAATTTACTCATTTTTCTAACGATACAAATATAATTTACAACAGTGATTTTATTTTTTATGTCTGTTCCTTTTAATCAAATTTTTAATAAAAATATATAATATTTTTTCAAAATTTGTATATAAATTTTCATCTATATATTATTACAAAAAAAAACTCTATATAGCATTTAAACAATTTATTTCGATTTGAAAATGAATAAATGTTTCACCTATCTAGAATATTCTTTTAATCATTTATTTTCACTAATTATAACATGTAAATTTCAATTTCATTATTTAATATTATATATAAGATATTAATTTTTCAACTTATAGAAGATTGAATAATAAACACATACAGTCGTTATTTGACAATATTTTTTGAATTTTTTTTAATAAAACTGTTTCCATCAAAAAGTGATTACTAATATTTTTATTCCACTAATATCTAATGAAGTATATGATAATGTTACTCCTAAAATAATACATGGTTTATTATATCTAGATATCAACATTTATTTTTTACAATTAATAATCTATACTGATATATTCTGTAGAAAATCAGGAACCACATAATGAGTAATTTTATTAGAAAAATAAATTCAACTATTTCACCTGGTATATTTTACTTAATATAATTATTAACTAATTTAGATTTATTTTATGTTATAAATTATTTATTTTATGAAAATAATTTCCACATTCCATTCTGATTTTTTAGAAATTTTCTTTTAAAGAAAATTCTAGAGCATAATACAGTTTTATATATATTATTTACTAACAATAAATACAATAAATACATAAATAAAAAATCATATTGTCACTCATTTAACAAAATTTTACTAACTGGTCTCCTTTTTAGATAACAATTAAGTTCAATTGTTTTTGGTGAATACTAAAAAAATTATCTTCTGAATCTTATATTCATGTTTTTTATTTCAAATATTTTTTCTCCAAATTTTATTTTTTAAATATTTAATATTAAATAATAACAAAAAATTCCTCATGAAGATTAGATTTTATTAAAATTTATTATTATTCATCAATGTCAATAAATAAAACTAATATAAAACATATGATATTAATTAGACATATAACATTAAATATTCTTATCAATGGACTATTAAATATTAAAGATACAAATTTTCATTATATCTTTTAATGTTTTTGTAATTTTATTTATTTTTTAAGACTCAAATATGATTTTATATTGAATGGATAAATATACTATTTCCACTGAAATTATATTCTTGAGGTATTAAGTTATTCTAAAAGTCTAGTTATATTTCTTTTCATTGAACCCTATCATTAATGAAAAAGTAAATAGAAAATTATAATACTTTAAATTATATATTTTTTTTTAAAATAAGATTCAAAACTATGGAATTTTTTATCCATTGTGCGATAATAATTTTTCACATCCTTATAGTTTTCTGAATTTGGAATTGCATCATATTCAATGTTTTATAGATGTAATGAATACAATTTATTCCTTTTTAACATATGAATAACTTTTCTATATCATATTTCTTTATTAAACTTACTCTACAAAATAGGTGGGGATTAATTAGATGTTGACTAATATCTTACTACAAATACCAATCGTAGTTGAAATTTGGTTTTAATGGGGTGAACTAGAAAGATAAAATGATAAGTATGAAGAGTCAATTAATTTTAATCTATACTTATTCTATAATATTTTTGTGATGGTCTCTATGATCACTCAAAATAGCCACCCCATTTCTCCAAAAGTAATATATTTTCCACGGTTAATAGAGGTTCAACCATTTTTTCACTCATCTATATAAATTAATAACAAATGTAATATATTTTAAATTAGTAAATGTTATACTATTTAGAACATTTGTATTTCTAATGAACACTTCTAGGTCATTCTAATATTTACTGTAAATGTTTCATTTTTATTTTTTTACATTATGTTTTTCTTCAAATGAAAGATCAAATTTCCATTCATTTATGTATTAATATAAACTAATATATATATCTTATATTATTATTATCTCTAGTAATAATATATTATTCACCATGTGTTTTCCCAATTTACTTTAACACCATTAAAATATTCTCATGTATGGATTTTTAGAGTGTATTTTTCTATAGTTTTTTTAACTCATGGCCTTGAAGAGTAAGGTTACTTTTAAAGAGGGAGATGGTCTAACTTTTTTTATATGTAGGGGTTACTTTTTTATATTAAATGTATGATGGTTATATTTTTTAGAAAGTATAAGTTATCCAATACTATCATTACTCTCTTGAAAAAATTATAAATTATAAGTTCATAGTATATCTAATACTGACTTGATAGGGAACTAAAGATAGATTATATGATACATAAAAAAAAATTTATTCTATATGAACCATTGTAATAACTGATTCATATTCCAACTTTATATCTTGATAAAAATGTTGGTCTAGAATCAAAAATCAAAACATTTAGACTTGATCTTAGTATCCTAATAATGGTTACTCACAATATTTGGAAGGATACAAACATAATATTGTTATGATTTATCTAACAATTTTGATATTAGGGAGTCTCATACTGATTATGTTCAAACCATTGTGTAATTGAATAATCCTTGAAAAAGGATTAATAAATAATTTAAGATAATATCAGATTATATAATGGTTGCACAAGAAACATCCAATGATTTTAATAATCTTTTAATAATAAGTATATAATTATCAATTTTTTAGAAATATGTTCAAATATTTATAGTTGAATATTTTGAAGGAAAAAAATTACATTCATAATAGTTTATAGAGGTGTATAGAATAATTTAATCATATTGATGATTCATGGAATTAGCTACTAAAAAAATTAAATGTTAATTTCCCCAAATGCACAACAATACGATATTGCTTTATATATATCATGTTTCTTATGAAATAGAAAAATTTATAACATGTATATTTATTACTAAATTTAAATATACTATTAAATGAATGTTTTTTCACATATACCTCACTACATTAAATGACCATCTAGTAGTCACAGATCATATAGGGTCTATCTCACTTGTTTAATTTGATAAAAAATTTATGAAATTTTTAAGTAAGTTATACTCTGTACGTAAATATTGTTTTATTCATGTAAGTATCCATATTTACTTGACTTATTATTTTTAAATGTATTATAAAAAAGTCTTACATATTTCTATTTCTGTTGAGTAAAAAACATTATTTTAGATTTCCATCAAAACTCAATAGACTAAAATCAATAAACATGTTATTTTTTGGAAAACATATAAATACAATATTCATTATTCTCAACAATCCAGTGAAAAAATTACATAATGGTACTATTCCTATCATAAACATAACACTAAATCAAATAATTCAATTGATTTTTTTTTAAAACATGTATTATCATTGTTCCCTTTTTCAAAATAATACTTCATGAATGTTAATTTTTTATCTATAGTTTCTTTATAGTGTAATTCCCACATATTTAATTTTTTAATCTTTATTCTTTCTATGTTATTTGGTATATGGAAACTTCAAATAAGACATATAATGTGACCAATATACCTTCTATAACTAGAATAGTCGTAATATAAACATTTCAATACGTAATATTTTTATTTAAATTGATTATTTAGTCAATAAAAAACCATTATGATTTGAAAATAGAAATCTAATATTAGTTGACAGAAAATAATTTCTATAAGAAATCATAAAATATACTATGGAATTATTAAAAATTACATTCCACTATCTCTATATACTTTTATGTCCTTAGGTACAGTTCTTCAATATTTATGAGTGTGGCTTGGTACTATATGTCATATGGTATGAAAATTGTTATTTTTCATAGAAATAATGTTAACCATCATTTAGGAGACCAACTTACTTAAAATATTCTTTTTCTTAATCTGTTTCCCTAACAAATACATTGATACACATTTATAAAATTTTTATGATCTTTATTCACTTTTATATTTTATAAGGGATTATTTGAATCATGGACATGGTATAATAAAATTATAACATGGACCATAACCCTTTATATCCATTCAAATATTTATTTTCTCATTTATTTTCTCATATATATTACGTGATCAAGAATTTATAAATATTAATATAATTATGTTAACAATAAGTTTTTTTTAATAGTTTTGTTTTTCAATTAATTATTAAGATTATATTATTTTATTATAGGCTAATAATGTGTTTAATATTGTGAGTGTAACTAAAGAGGATAAAATTTCTGAACTTCAATTATATATTTGACCTTAATGGCAGTTTTCACTATAGGTGATATTTTTAACCGTATTTGCCTATCTTTTTATGTGTTATTATAAAAGCTATCTATATATGTTATAAGCTCAGAATAGGCATGATTACACTCCATTAATCAATAAAAGAAACATAAATTGACCTATTTCAGAGGTAATTACATTCCAAGTAAAATTCTAGAGGGATAAAATACAATAAATATTTTTTTATATTTTAATTATTATATTTTTGTGGTCATGAAGATAGAGAATGAAACTATGGTGAATAATTTGTAATAAAAACTTGTATTCATTATTAAGAAATTATTATTAATGTATCCTTATAATAAATTGATAATGAAGAGATCAACGTAGTTATCAATATAGTGGGTAATCGTGACATCATCTTCATCCTCACACTTATCATCTTCTTAGTTATTCTCCATTAATTTTATATTTATATTAAACTATGATACTGATTCAAATTATTTCATATCAATATAATTAATTAATTATTCATTTTATAACTAATTTTTTTAATAAAAATTAATATAGGTGTAAATTAATTATTCATTTCATTTTTACATTATTATATCGAGTCATTACATTCATTATAGATTTTTTTGTTATATTGAATTAAATTAATCCATTTCTTCTCATAGGTTACAATGTTTTTATTTTTTAGAAAACAAAGAATGTCTATATCTAATGATAGGACCAATAGAGAGTAATCCAACACTAATACGTGGGTTAATTAGTTGTTGACTAGAAACATTAACTATCAAACATAGAATTATAATGGATGGTTATTGTGTATGAATGTTGATAATGAAAATATAATCATGAGAGAAAAAAGCTATAAAAAAAATATAACATAAGGATGAAATAAAAGATATAATAACTATTATTATCATGTGTCTAATCCGCATTGGCCGATTGTTTCAATCCAGTACCACACATATATATTTTACAATCAATAATAATTAGGAAAGGAACAAAATGATGGTCCTGAAATATGAGTATAAAATTGAATGATGAGATCCAACAATTTGAGGGATCATTTCTTCCCTTTACATCAGGAGCCTTTGGAATTTTTTTGTGCATCATCCCTTGTTGTAATCATAAAATCTCATCCAAATTATCATTAAAATTCTCATTAGTTTTAAATATATAATTTTTCTACTTAGTAGTCTCAATAGAAGTCACGTACCATGGTAGTACTCATTATAATGGCCTCAATAATTTCTTCTATTTTTTCTTAATGAGCATATATATATATATATACACACAAACAACCATCTGGATTAATTACTTATGATAAAAAACTTCTGATCATTCATTCTTAACACACTCTATATGGAATAAATTACACCAATTTTTATTTGAACATATTATACATTATAATAACTACATTTAGGATTTCTCAAAGTAA
This sequence comes from Viscum album, assembly GCA_963277665.1. Classification (NCBI taxonomy): domain Eukaryota; kingdom Viridiplantae; phylum Streptophyta; class Magnoliopsida; order Santalales; family Viscaceae; genus Viscum; species Viscum album. The sequence continues at coordinate 1,625,151,186 of OY728156.1, read as the reverse complement.
GAAAAAATAAACTATTTTTTTTCAAAATAAACATCCTATATTTGTACAATATTTATTTATGTATTGAGGATATAATTATAACATGGATCAACTCAGATGGGATTGATAGAATCATGTCGAATATTCACCATAATTGTAATACCATGTATTCCTATTATAATTACCTATATGAAGTCACTCGACAGTATCATAGATATAGGGACACAAGGCCTCTACTAATCCTCCCTATATTCCATAGGCTAACAACTAGTGTTGGGATCCAAAATAATTTATTTTCAAGACTATTATCTTTATATGATATCTATTAATAAAAAATAAAATGACCAAACAACATCGAAAATAGACAATTAGAGTATAAAAGGTCAATAATATAACCAAGAAATTACAAATGAATATTCTTTCAAATAATCATACTTCCAAATTGATCACCAAATGGTCTAATAAAATATATAAATAAAATTAAACAAAATCACATGGAAGATCCGCTACAATAAATGAGCCTCACATCCAGCCCCCCCACTAATTTTTATCTATCTTCTCCATCCAAATCCGTTATAATATCAATAATCGACATTTTATAACAAAATAAGGTCTGTATAAACACTGGGGTACCTGTATAGGGCATGAGAAACATATCTATGAAGGGTTCCACCATGTTTCCTTAATATATGCTATCATAATCATGTGTTTGAATGAGGGAAATAATAATATAAAAAAACTACACACAAGAATGTGTGTTGGGAAATTGTGTGATAACCATACCACTACAACATCATACCACAACTGCATAAAACTATTCTATAGAACCATCATATAATGAATGAAACCCTAACCATACATGAAGATACAGGTTAGGTAATCACACAAAGTCAATACCTTTACCTACTTACTCATGATATGGTGTTGTACCAAGTACTGATTTCATATCCAATTTCATACCAAAACCCCATCACCACACTTTCCAAAAGATTGATGTCCCACATCACATACCATGTTATGAAAACTACATTTTCACTCAACATAGGGTACTATATCACATTCTAAGCACTACTCCCCACTCAAGATAGAGAACTGCATCACATGCTGACCACGACCTCCCCACTCATGGTTGGGTCCCACAACCAAATCCTATAATACTACCCTTTAACATAGGGACGTCCCTTATAGCACATCCTCACTCAAGGTGATGAAATACATCATGTCCCTTGTCACATCACAACCTAGAATAACAATCACTCACTTAGGGTGGTCCCTTCACACACATTCTCATTCAAGGAATGGTTGTACATCTACTTAGTGAACCTTATTACATATCGGAAGAATAACCTCTCACTCAGGGAAGTCCCTTCCACTGGATTCTCACTCATGGTGAGGCCACGAATCTGTATCCTATAACATATCACAACCCAGTCTAGTTATCTATTATTCCAGGTGTTCCCTTATAATTCATTCTCACTCAAGGTGAGGACATTAATCCATATAATGGAACACAGCTTATCTTTTCGGGTCATCCCTTACAACACCTTCCTACTTAAGGTTATTCCAAGTATCTAATCACACAATAAAGTATTCACACAATTAGAAATTTGAAAAAGAAATATGCATGTAAGTGTGGCCCGTCTCTCATACTCACCATGATTCGTATATAAAGAATCACTCTAAAAGCTATACACTCATACTATCTAAAAATCACATACCCAACTATCCTTGTCAGACTATCTCCTCACATTGGTGTTGATCACACAACCACTACATTATTACGCCATTGAAATTACCATCTCATATGTCAGGGAATCAACTAGGTTTCCAAAATCCAACATGGAATCTACACAAAAAATATCAACCCACAGTAGTCACCCCCTAATGACACCACAACAAAGAACACCTACCTTCCCCTGACATCAAAATATTGGGTTCATTTCCCATTTCAATTCCCATATAACAAGCTGGTCCCACTAACTAATGATCAACCCAATATGACTAACACTTTTCCCCCATGGAAACCCAATTCAATGTCATCAAGATAATTTCATTAATCCGTTCCCGAGTCCCAAATCACATCTATATTAGGAGAACTATCTAGTAAATCACTTACTAAATATCATCTCCATTAGACCATATCTATCCCTATATTACTTATTCCACTCACCATATATACCAAGATTCTCTTCCTCCCACAGGTTGGTATTGTAATATATGTACAATGTATAAATCATCTAACCTATAAACTAAAAAACTATCCTCTTATTCAATCCCAAATATCCATAGAAAACTAACCTTGGATATCCACCTCTCATATGAAATCATAATTTGTACCCTAGTTCTCTTATAAACTCAACCCACATCTTCTCCCCCGGGATACCTAGTTAATGATGGATCCCAAAAATACCCAAGGTTCAATAGAGATGTAAATCCATCTCTCAGGGTCTTAATTCTACCTTATATCTTTACCTAGGGAACATTAAGTCACTATCCCTTTAAATAGAACTCATATAATCATTTATTCCTGAAAAATCATGCATCTAAAATAACATGGTTTAGTATTAAAGGCACCTCTTAACTAAATCACAGAGTTAACCCTATTCCTTGAAATGATATGCCTAATCCAATACCCCCAATGCCTGTACACCTATCTCAAGGAACCATATCTAAATAAATAAATGTAAAAATTTATGATTAATTATAAAAATTATATTAAAGAGGAATGTTTTCAAAAGATCATTAGGAAACATCGAACCACTGAAATTGCATAAAACCCCATACCTTCATAATCTTGAGATCCTCTCTAGCTATGATAGGGAACGCCCAACATTACAGTCAATTATAAAATTTACTTATAGAATAATATTCAAATTGATACCCAATATCATCAAAAATCAGAGGAAAAACGGTGATGAATAGAGAAGGAAAAAGAGAAAATTCATACATCAAAGCATTTTTAATCACAAATAATAATAATCATCACCAAGGGGAGAAAGGAGGAAAAGTGGAGGAAGAGATGGCTGAGATGAAACTCTCCAGATTTATCTCTATGATAAATTTTAAGGGGGATGATAAGTATAATATTTTTCAACCATTTAATTAGAAAATAAGAAAGGGTTATCAAGATTGTTTTACCCTAAGTATCATGGTGTGGGTACCCATCAAAGGGTCAGGTCACGATGTGACCCAATGAGTTACAATGATACACCATGACCATAGTTTTCCATCATGATGTGACCCCTACAATCACATCATGACACAACTCTCTCAAGAAGAATTGAAATTCTATGCTCATTCAATCATATATTGACCTCATCACTTCATGATGTGGCCTTAACCCCCACACCATTCTGTATCCCTTTGATAGTGCACCATGGAGAAAGATAAGGGTTATGGTATGACTATCATTCATTATGAAATTTTGAAAATCCATACATAAGGTTTCTTATAACCCATAGTCATTGGCCAATATCACAATTTGATTCCCTACTCCACGACATGAAATTCAAATTTATTATATTTTACATTCTAAAATCACCAATACATAATGTTAATTATCATATAATAACACCCTAGGTAATGATATGACTTCCTCGAACCATTACATAAACTTACACTTATATATAATTTTCGAAATATTATATTCCATTTCACCCACCAAAAACAATTTGAGAAGAAACATTCACATTGTGGTTCCCCTAGAAATGGCGGTGACCTATTGATTATCCACTCTCTGTGGAATGACCCTCACCTGTTATAGTGTGACAGGTCACACTTATAAAATAATTCCAGCGGGTCACTCTGACCATAATACGAACCAAAACATTTAAATTTCCACGGAGAATAATATTTAAATTCAGTAATTGTTACACACCGCCCTCTATAAGGCTTCTCATCCAAAGAAGAACTCAATTATATCTCCCAACTTCCAAACCATAGATTGGAATAGGATAACACTATTCATCTCTAATTGTATTTGAAATTTTATTTGTTTCCACCACTAATTTAATATGAAAAAATACAAAATGTTTTCTCAAAAAATATTGATTCAAACATAAAAGAACATCCATTTTTCCATATATTATTTAATACCTAAAACATTCACCTATCCATATTAAATTACACATAAAAACACCATCTGGTCCACCCCTAGATGACTCTTACCAAAAAAATTATTGCCTGACAGGCCAAAACATCATCATAACACCCATTCAAGATGAATTAATTTTTGAAGTCATCAATGAATCCCCTGATTCCCACTATAAATTACGATCACAACACATGATGTGTTTCAGAAGATAAATTATCAACCAGCCAAATTCACTACCATACTCTACACTCAAGCATTGATACACCTCTGATATAAATCACTCATAGATCACATCAAAATCCATCTGAATCCCGATGTTGATATACAGACTCTATATAACATCATATCTAGATCCCAAATATAGTATTTACCATGGAACATAGTAAAATTATATCTTCCAACACACTAACACCCCATTTCCATCACAATTATCCACCAAAAAATTTTATAGTATCCAAGACCCTTCCAATATAATGGTTTAATATTTTTTATCGATAACATTATAACAACAATAGAAGAATAATTATTATCACTCAACTAAATTAAAAATCCTAATATCTAAGTCCCATGATCCATAAATTACCAAACACAATAATTTGATATTATGAACCCACTCTTACCTGAGTGAAAAAAATAGCAATCAGCAACCATTCTCATATTACCTGAAACATCACCCTCAATGTTTTTTGAAATTTACCTATATATTGGGCCACATAATATAATATTAATTTTTTTGTCATCAATATAAGGATTCCATTATACTACTGCATGGGCACTGATTTAGATAAATTCCATTATTTCATGTTTTTTTCTCTTCCTAATCCATGATTATCTGATACATGAAAATATTCATCAAGGACAAATATTTAATTGGTTGTCCCATAACACTTTGATACATCTACATGGTATCCTCTCACCATAGAGAGACTCCTCTAACCCTCATCAAAACCAATAAGTTCCAATATCAAAAGAATTACATTTTATTTCTTGGGTCTATACTCAGGAACAATCAAAATAGCCACACCTCACACCTAATATCACTCCAAGTGTGTTCATTACCAAACTAAATCATGGTCCCATGACTCTATTTGGATTAGTTGGGAAATATGGTACTCACCAATATAACCACTATACTATTTAAGTTCCATTGAATCCCCAAAAATTCACAATAGACACATACATGGATCTTTCCAATGGTCCATGATCCAAACATATACTGTGTGTAACTGGGAAAAAACATTCCAAACCCCATCAAGGATTTTACCACAAAAATCCTTCTAAATCCCCACTATCCACCACCCAAGGAATTTTTATCCTCTATGATACCTTCATAGGCACCTATTCTACCATCCATTCCAATGTCATCCAAACCCAATGAGTTTATAACCTTATATCACATGACTAAATAATTAGACTCATACTCCCATGAGTCGCATATCATCAAACCTAGGCCCACACATTAAAAAAACTAACAATTTTTCCTTATATGTCAATCTCACTAAGATAAAATCATGATAGTTTATTTGTTTCTATTAATCATGGGTAATATAACTCTTAGAGTGGCCTAAATAATGATAACCATTTACTATAATAATAGTATAAAACCAAATAATTTCTACCCATACTCTATAAATCCCAGAACTACATATCTTTGATAAATATCGAGTATCCATAACAAAAACACCTAACCAACATGGATAGATATTAAAACGATCCAACCTCCCAGACATGATCCCAATACATAGATCAGTACAAGATCATTACATCTAAAAATACAAAGGACATCACATTCATTTACTCGACCTAATAAAGGTTATATAGCTCATTAATGAAACATGTTCCCATCCTAAATCATTTATCACGAACACATTTAGAGTACCACACCAAAAAGTGAATCCAATATCTAAACAAACCCACCAAGGATAAAAATTAATCCCTCCCACTGAGAGACTACATAGAAATATTTAGAGGTCATTCTAGGATAGGATCTGTATGAAATTTCATCTAATAAATTCTTATTATTCAAAAGGATGGTAAATTTTAGTAGAAAACCACCAATGTATTATATAGAATAATATAAGTTATTTTTGATATATTAAACATCTAAACCCTATACGATTATTAATATAAACTACAAAAAATCATATGAATGTCATTTGAATACTAAATTAAAAAAATAATGCATAAACACAGGTATCTTTACACTATGGTCTATGATAAATAATACCTAATAAGAAGATCAAATTATAACATCAAACATGAATAAAACTCTCAACTTTCACATTAAAAACCATGATAAAAATCCCATAACACATGTAACATAGGCTTACTCAAGAAATGTGTTCATAAATAACCAGATCAAGGTCTTTAATTATTTATAATACATTCATATCTCTATCCACTAGTCCCCAAATAGTAAAAAAGTACATGAAAATCTATTACTAATTTGTAATACAAAATTTAAATCACTCATTTGAATCTTGGATAGAGTAGCATAAGGCCTCTAGTGTCCCACCATGTATTCTAGTGGTGACTAACTAGTTGTGACAAATTAAATCATATATTGGGTAAATTATTCCCTTTATATCATAACCATCAATATTAAATATCATAATTAAAAAAATACAATTATAATCAAAGTATATAATATTAATAATACGTTTATACTATAATAAATGAATATGTAGTCATACGACCATAATTAACAATTGATATCCCCTGGGTCCAATGATATGTACATAAAAAATATGAAATAATATTACAAGGAGAATCAACTATATCCCTGTGCCTCAATTCAATCCCATCACCAATCCCTTTTGAGAAACTTCAACTTGATCCACTGTACAACTTTTGCTTAGTCCTATATAAGAGAATAAGGTCTATATGTGTACTTAGTATCCGAATAAGGGTGTGAGAAATAAATTAACATATGGTCTAATTGTGTTCCCTTAATATAAATAATAATTTACATGTGTTCTATTGAGGAAAATATAATAGAAAAAGTTTCACACAAGAATACGCATCAGGTCATCAGGTGCAAACCAGACCACCAAAACCCCTAGACAAACCTCCTTTTCCCTATGCTAGAGAACTACCACCTCACACAACAATCCCCAATCCATACACATAGATAAATGTTAGGGCTTCATGCCATTTCATGACCAATAAAATTTTACTAAAGGTATGGTTGTGTACCAGGAAATTATCTTATATCTTGTCCCAAACCATAATTGCACAACCACCATGTCACTAGGTGGAGGTCCAACATCACATCTGATATCCCTAGTACTATATTATCACTCATGGTGATGTCATATATTGAATCATAAATTCTAACCTATCACTCATGAAAATGCACTATTACACATCTAAACCATTCTTTTCTCACTCAATATAGGGTCCCACAACCATATACTGAATCAACACTTGCAAAATTGGGGTGGTCCCTTCTTGCACCATCTCCCTCAATGCGAGTCCATACACCATTTCTTGTTCCACATAACTTAATGCTCCAATAACCTCTCAATCATGGTTGTCCCTACCAATACATTCTCACTCAAGTTGTGGCTTTACATCCACATATTGAATATAATTACAATTAAAAACAATATCTTATCACTCAAGGAAGTCCCTACTAAAACCTTCTTACTCAAAGTGATAATAAAAATCCACATCTTTCTCAAAATCATATCATTAACCAATACATTGTCACTAAAAGTGGTCTTTTGTAATACTTTCTCACTCGATGTATAACCCATCTTCAATATCCTTGATCATACCCTATTACTTACAATGGACCTTTCCGGCACCTTCTCACTCAAGTTGAGTCCAAGATTCTAGTGTCCCAATAAATCATGTATATAGTTTGAAAATTTTCAAAAATAACAAGAAAGGAAACCTATCCCATCTCTCATGATCACTATGATATATAATTTTAGGCCCTATATATTTAATTAACTCATATACCATCAAGACATATTATACCAAACAATCCCAAAAATTTGTTCTCTTAATGATTGTATCAATCTGATTATCACAACATCACAAACTAATCTACATTACCGTATCACCAATGACAGAATATATAGAGGTTTTGTTAATCAAAACAATGTCACTTCTCAATGATATCAACTTATAGTTGTCACCCCACAACGATCCCATGAAACACACTACCCAATTGACAAAGGCCATGAAAGGACGAGTTCAATTTCCCATTCAATTACAGTATCACAACCTAGTCTCACTAACCAAGGACCATCATAATCCAACTACCTCCAATAATACATGGTAAAACAATTCCAACACATCATGAAAATTCCCTCAAAACATTCTTATTTCCTATCTCATATCTACCATAGAATAAATCTAAAAACTATAACATAGAATAAACACTCTGCATCAAAAAACATTTATCCCTAGAGGAATTAATATTCTCCACACACATACCAATATTCTACACCACCCTCAAGAGGATATTCAAAATAATGCGTTGGATATACACCATCTCACATAGAAATACTAGGCTAAATCCTATCATTAATTCCCAACTAATCCTTGGAATCCAAGATGGATAACCCCCACTCATACCAAATCCTAAAACCTACATCTGGTATCTCATCAGCTCTAAACTCTTTATCTCCCACTTGGTGACATAATCACTATGCATACCAAAATATCCAATGTTCTATATATCTCTCACTCTATCTATCAGAGGATCAATATCATATGATGTTATATCTTAACCTAGGGAACTCTCTATCCATATCCCTTGATATGAACCCATATTATCAAGAAGGAAAGAAATATCATGGATCCAGAAGAATATCGTTTATTGATATAGGGAAAACCTACCTCAAACTCTAATTTAATCCCTATTCTGACATTGCGTTCCCAAAACATAATTAGAAATTGACAATAACCTACATTAAAATTATGATTACTTTCACACATTTTTTAAAAAGTATAAAAATACATCATTTCAAAATTAAGAATAAGAATTATTTTCAAACATTTAAGGGAAATTAAAATATGATTTAAAATGAGATTAAATATTAAATTTATTATGGAAAATAAAAGTATTAAAAAATTTAATGAACACAGATATGAATGAAAAATATCACCAACCCAAGAGGAGATAAGGTTGAGTTATCTTAAATTAAGAATTTCATGATCATTTTTATTTCCAAAGTGTGGATAATGAAAGGAAAATAAGAAACAACTAAAAATAAAAATATAATAAGAATATATATATAGGGTTTAAGAGATAAAAATAATATCATTACCCCAATGGATATTCAAAGAAAAAACATCTTGAATAAAAAATGTGATATTAATATATATAATTACCTCATTTGTAGTTTTTGAAATATAATCCAATTAAAAGAAATAACATCAAATTAAACATTAATTATCATAAATACAATGTGACTCATGATATAATATGTCTAATGGGATGTATATTCATCATATAAATAAAAATAAGTTTCCAAGATGAATACTGTCTTGACGACATAAGATTGAGAAAAATAACTATTACTATTTTGTAATCTGTAAATAAAAATGTCATAAAAGTGAAAAATTTATATAGATTTGTAAATACAATTTGTTTTCATGATATTAATCACAAAATACATTCATGGGAAGTATATACCTGATAAAAAATAAAAAAGTGGTGAATACAACATATGTATCATATAAACAAAACTCAGATGAGAAAGCCTTATCCCAAGTAATGAATAGATCCATACATTCTCATAACCACATTTAACTTGAGAAACATTGTTTAGGTCACTTTTAAAGACCCTTATGTTTGAATTTTAAGAATATTATAATCTATATAACAAGTTCTATGGATGTTTAGAATAATTTTATTTAGGGTCTAGTTTTGATATGTGACTCTAGAAGTTGTGTAGAAGAGGAGGGGAGGTTCCCTTTTTAATGTGATCTAGGTGGAAGTCTTGTAAATATATAAAATATTAATTAATAATATGAGTCTAAATAATGTAAAATTGATATGAAGTTCCATAGATTGAATGAAAAGTTGGACATGGTTGAAATAAATTCGACCAATAATTTTTTGATGTTTTTATGTTGAATTTCAAACAATCTCTATCATTTTAACCCTTATTAACCCTTTTAACCTTAACTGTGTTAAAAAAATAACTAGTCATTCAGATTCAATGATGTCATTAGAAAAGGGAAAGTGGATTTTAATTTTAAATTGTTTGATATTCCTGAACATTTCCTTTTTAGCTAAAAAATGAATATTTTTATTTTATTTTACACCATTAGCCAAATACTATTTAATATAAAATATCCTTAAAATATATTTTCATGATAATTTACATAATTTGACTATAAAAAAATTAAAATTCCCATGGATATCATATTTCAGTATATATTAAATAATATATATCTAATTTTGATGCATAAAAATCATAAATGACATTAACATATCAAAAACACATCATTTTTAATATTTCAAAACTATTTACTCTGTTTTCACCCTCTTGCACAAGTGATACATTAGTGATCTGTAAGAAATTTAGGTCCTTATACAAGTACCATAAATTATAAATAAATTTATATATTGAATATAATTTATTCATCATAAAAATAACCATTTCTAACAATTCATATCATTAATATATTCCTAATAAAACATTTTATATATATTAATTGAAATATAGTTACATTTTGTAAATATTATTATATATAAATAATTTAAAGGCATTAATAACATGAAAAATTAAATTTTTCGATATTTTATAAGTTATTATGATTATGAATGAAATAATCACATATAATTAGATTAATGTAAATTTTTCATAGATTTTAAGCCTTATCCCATAGTTGTAATACTGTTTAATCTTCACCAAGGAGTTAAAATTTTACCATGGTTACTATTAACTATGACAAAAAACTAATTTGAAACTATTAATTAATGTTAATTATTTATTTTATAAAATTTAATCCATATTATTGGTTTAATTTTCTAGAAGTTTCTGAAAATTCATTTTAATATCCACCCACAAATCACATAAAAATAATTTTTACAAAACATGTATTTTTATGAATAAAAATGATTTTACTCTCATTAAATGACTAGTAAAAACCATTAAGTGAATGTAAATATTATATATTTAATATGTGATCTAATATTAAAGGAAAATCATTCATAAATATTTATTAATTTAATCTACTTAGACAAAAAAAACAGATTCAGTGCATAAAAACTATTCTTCATAAATATATCTATTTTTACAATAAAATAATTTTATTTTAATTTCTAAAAAATTGATAACCATTGTATTAATTTTATAAATATGTAATTTTTTTTATAAATTAAAAAATATGAATATATTTTAAAATAAATCATATATGAAAAAAATAATGCTCCAAAAAAATACATCAAAACAATTATTAACATTGATAATATTTCCTATTAAATTAAACATTAATTTTGAGATTTTATTATTAATTTAAATTATATATAATTTGATTCATTTAATAATTAATAATAATTTCCTACATAATTTTATGTTTTTATACCTCAAAATCTATCACAAACATAAAATTTTTTAAAGAGAAAATATTTTTTAAATTAAAAAATTGTTATAATAATGGAACTAGAAAGACATAAGAATCCATAAAATAAAGACACATAACAGGAAATAAAATCAATAATTAGAATATTTATATATAACATGTAATTTCTATATTTGAAAAATAGATATATATATATATATATATATATGAATAGAAATTTAGGAGGAGGAGAATAAAGAGAATGCGAAATCTAAAAACATGGAAGAAATGTGTGAGAGTATCTTTACCCATAGTCATAATTATATTTGGATTCCGCTATAACCACTTGAAAAATAAATAAATATAAATTAATTAAATATTTCTAAAATATATTAATACTTATTTACGTTGTTATGAAGTGATATTTATCATTTATTATATATTTATTGGATTTATTTTTATCATGTTGATGGTTTGGGGTAGTTCGGTCCACAGTTCCAAATTTCTTTGATATAATGTTATCTACCAATGTTCAAAATTCCATGAGTCCATAATATATAAAATCATAAAGGTATAAAAACCTTTCATTCTAGTTGTATTAAAGTTCTGTAGTTCAATAGAGACTTTAAATAGTAAAAAAACAAAACACCTATCTTGGTTAGCTTGTTATTGGTAGTCAAACTGACCGTGATGATTTATCTTTAATATTATTAATATGAAGAATATTTTATCAAAATGAAATATTAAAAATAATGTAAATTTATTGTTAATTTTTAAATTATATAATAAAACCATTTTTCCAACCAGTTGATGAATGGAAAAGTGAATATAGAACATCATCATCTAGATAGGTGGTATAAACATACCACTGATGAATGATGTTTTTCATAATATATTAAAATAAAAAATTTAATTAATATTCTATTTTTATAATAATTTTCAATAAAAAAATATACTATTGATATCATTTAATTATAATAAATGAATTTATTTATAAGGGTTAATAAGTGAAAAAATCATAGAGTTGGGTAAGATATTTTTTCAATATCATTGATATGTCTCCTTTAGAATAAACCTAAATGATTAAAAAGATTTATTTTTATCTCATCTAGAGTTTACCTAACATTTATAGGGGTGTTTGTGAAGTCATTTGAGTAGATATGTCATCTAAATTAATATGTTTTATAAGTGATAATAATATTTTTCAATTGGGGGATTTTATAGGTTGTGGAGAGAAGTGTCATTGAATAAAAAATTGAATAAATTTATTTTATTTATCCGGATTATGAAATTGATTGATTCTTTGACTAAATATAGTACATTATGTATATGATTTTAAACAAAAAAGTTTATTCATAATTAACCATGTAATTAATAATTTATTTATTAATAATAAAAAATAGTATATATTTCCCCATTTCATTATCCACCTATATATTTTATAATTTTTGGAAAAGTAAAAAAATTCACGGTTAACCAATTTTAGCATTCTGATTAAAAAACTGTTTTCATTTTACTGAAATAAATTTCTAGATTAATTAATTTCAACATTTAATTTTAGTATTCATATAAGGATTTTTATTAGATAATGGAAATAATGGTTTACTTGGAATATATATTAATAATTACATCATGTTATATGGTTTTATTATTTTATTTTATTATATTTTAATAAATATTTTTTATTGTTTTATTCAAGGAAAATACCCTTTATATGATTATTCCATCATTTACAGTGTTTTTTATTTTACTATTACAATGGTCATGATATAATATAAACAATTTGATTCTTAATAGATACTTCAACCATTTAAAATAATCACATAAGAAGTTTGAATCTAATATAAATAATAATTAATTCAGTTATTCTTTATTGAATCAACTTTTATCATAAGATTATCTATATTTTTGTTATAATATGCAAATTTTTTTTTCAAATATTTTTCCTTCATATGAAAATGTTTTAATGGATGTGGTGTTTATAGGAGACCTTGATCCATCAATTTTCAAACAAATAATTTCTATTTATTTTTGTTTATTGTCTCATTATACTCGTACTAATGTTATATAATTTATCCATCATTTGTTTTAGATGTTAGGTTTATGAATTAAAATTATGTTTACTTGATTAGATGATGTATATTATTTTTTATATAATATTGTTTTACTCTAGTTTTAAAACGTATTAACATAATATAATATATTGGAATAAAGTTTCTTATACAAACATTATATAACATCCTACCCTAACATGGCCAAGTATCTTAGGTGAGATTTAACATGGACCAATGTGTTCTCATCAATCACTAAAGGATGTAGACCGATGTTAAGGGTCTAAATATATCACTTGGGAATCATTTGATCCTCTAATTATCCATTATATAAAGATAAAAATAATAAAAATTAAAAAATTAATAACAAAGTAATAAAATATATATATATATATATAATTCATACATCTAAACATCAATTCAAAATAAAACCCATTTCCTAATGTATATAAATATATAATTGAAAATATAATGTGTTGTAAATCCTTATACATGGCTTGAAATTTATATATATAGCTCTAAGAAGTGTTATGTAATAATCTCTCAATTACTATGGTTTTATTTTTTTATTAGAAATATCATGCATTAAATATATATGTACACAAGGTGTGCACACATTTCGTGTGAGAATAAATCATTAGTAAATCCCTATAAAACACTAGGGATACCTTAGTGTTTAATGTGATCATATAAAAAAATGTTTAATTTATTTAATTGATATAAAATTATAATTTTAAATATGAAATTAAAGTTTTTGGTACTATCCAAGTCACATAAATATCCCCACACCTTTTTTGACAAGTGCTGGTGTAATATATGGTATTAATTGAGGATAAAAAAAATTAAAAAAAAATCTCACATCCATTAATTTCTAAACACATGGAATCTTAAAAATCCATAGGCCGAACACAAGGACTATCAAAACCCTTTACTCATATGATCGATGTCTCATATAATGGCCAAAGTCAATGCTCTATGCAAGTGACCACATTCGTAGTACTGTCATAAAAAATAGATAAGACACAACATTACAACAATAACATTATTTTCATCACAACACAATATAAATCATCCCGATGTAATCTAACTTTAACAACACATTTAATTTTAAATAATATATAAAAACACATTAAATTCCAAATGACTCTTCTATTCATTAATAAATAGAGTCAAACATGTATAATTCACATAAAATAAACATTTTAAGAAACATAATCCAACTTATACATTATACAATTATTGTTAAATAAATTTCCTATTTTAGTATCACATCACATATGTATATTTTTTTAAAGTTCTTATCAATTTATATACTAATATTTTTACTATAAAATTATTCAAAAAACATAATGATTTCCTCTAGTCTATTTAGACAAGCCACCATCTTTATTACATGTACATTTCGTTGTAAATATTTTATTTACAATATTTCAACCAAATTTAGACAGTCATAATTCAGAAAAATAATTCAAAACTCCTTTAGAATGGTCAAATATTCCTTAAATTAATTAAAATAATAGTTAAATATACAATAATGCATCATAAAAACATAAAAACATAAATTTATTCCCTCACTACCATTAATTCCATTATTCATGATTACATAATACTAATGTATTATCTTATCATTTAAATCATAAATAAATTATATAACAATTGAAATTATAAATTTTTATCCCTAATACATAATCCTAAAATATATAAAACACATAATGATTCATGTGAAATTATTATAAATCATTTTAAAAAAGTATCAAGACATTTTTATCACAAAAATAATTATATCATAATATAAGTATTGTTTTTTTATAAAATCATGTAATTAAAGTACAAAGTGTTCTATAAGTAACCTACCTCACACTAGGAACAAAATAAAAACCAATAGAGAAGTAATGGTTACTTATAAACCACAATAAATCATTAAAATTCATAATATGAATAAAAGAAAATGTAATTAAAATTAATTAAGAATTAAACATGTTTCCTTTACATTAAAACATATTGAATTTAAATATATTCATCTTATAGAGACAGTTCCACCAATGAATTTTTATTTGAACAAGAAATAAAGGAGAAACCATCACTAGATATTGAAGAGAGAAAAAGTGAGATTAATGAGGTGAAATTCATAAGATATTCCCCCCTATAAAAGAAAATTCATAGATTTAACATTAATCCAATGATAAAAAAAGAGAAGAACTACCCTATTAAAAAATAATCTAGGACACAATAAGTACTTTTTGAGTAGATCCATCCATTAAGTGGATTACCAAACACCCTATGAAAATCCACTTTCCACTTAGTGGCTGGTCTAAAGTACCGTGATCAGTAATCTTCTACAAGGTACTCGATACCCAACCACTCGGTACCTAGTGGCCATTTCTATATTATTCCATAAAATCTCAACTTTTTTAACCCCTTATCATTATTTTTCATCTTCAAAAGAAATAATTAACCAAATATAAATAAAAATAAATTGGAAAAAATTAAAAATGAAAATCAAATACACACCTTAATACTCTTCATATATACATGCTCTCTACTATAAGGCTTCTAAGTCTCAAGAAACATTATTCAGAACCACAAATGAAAATCTATGGCCATTGAAACCTCATTTACAGTTCTCCTTTTCATATCCCGTCATAAATAGATCTATTTTTCTATATAAAATTTATTTTTGGAATAAATTTACCTTTAATAATCTTCAAACAATAATAAATAATATATTTTATTTTTTCTATAATTGATATATCTGACTCTAATTCCACATCATTATAATAAAGCACATGAGGCAGATTTGGGTTGTATTTCCAAATATAGGACACAGGAAATGCATCATGTATTATACTATATAGTGTACGTATATATAAATGATAATATATATCCTTTATTCATTCTAGAATATCATATATCCCAATAATCAACAATGAAAACTTCCATTTCATATTAATCCATTGATGTGATGCATGAGGAAAAATATGATCTACAACATCTAACTTAAGAATATGACATATATGATCACTATATATCTTCTTCAAAATATGATACATATTTAATCACATATAGATAATATTAAATTAGACATAAGTGTATTTCACCAAAATTGGATCAAATAAATATGTCTCACTAGATTATATCTAGCATAATTTTGATCAATAGGACCTTCTATAAAAATCCTCAAGTGGATCCGTCTAAATATATTCTTGGAAGATGTTATTAAACAATATACCAAGAAGACATAATATTAAAATTGGAATATACTTAATATTATTTTTAAAAAATTTCCATGATCCATTGATATTAAAAATTCATATACAATATGGTTATGAAATATCACTTCACGAATCCAATGATAACATTATTATATCTTCATATACAAATAACGATATCTCATTGTATCAAAGTTAAAATACAAATTACCGTATGATCCTCATAGGATATTTTTTATATTAATATATAATCAGTAAATAAAATAATGAATTAATCGAGATAATTATGGAAAATGTAGTCCATTTAGTACATAAAAACAATTGATGCATTCATTATCCTGAACAATATTTCCATGAACTAAAAATTCCAATACTACATTTGAAATTCTATCTTTGTAATATAATCACCTGAAACCATAAGTTAATTATATCACAATCAAATAATGATCTTTGAAAACAAATTATTTACTATTAATTAAATGAATAAGTCATTAATTTATGAAAAATAATATTTATTCAAAATTTTACCCTAATTAAATCTATAATGGACAACATGAAATCACAAACTCACATCTAATTTCTTAGAAAAATCATTGAAGTTCCCCATAGATACAAACATTGGGTAATGAATCTGTTTTATTTCTAATCTTATTGCTGAGTATAAAATTATTAAAACTCATCTAGATTTATATGGTATGGATGTATAGAAAAAATACTCATACCCTATACCATTTCAATGAAAAATAATACGTCACTTTACGAAGGTAACCTTCCAAAAACATCAGGAAACACATCGTGGTACCTATCAAACATAATAAGAAAAACTATGTTACATGATGAATCAATCAATCCAAGAAAAATCATTATTACCTGAGATTTAATCAAATTTAGGTACTCCAAGTCATATTAAAATATACTACAATGATACTCACAATATCTTTCAAAAAAATATTTTTTATGATAAGATCGAAAGAATATCACTCATCTATAGTAAAAATAAATATGTTCCAGAAAATATGAAAAATAATCCAATATTGTAATAATGTCATTTTTTAATCTATAGTATAAATAAATAATGAAGTTTTCCATATCCAAATATATCAATTACACATGCTAGAAGTATTCTGATAGGATCATCCATTATTTTTAATTTTTTATTTAAAAAAAATATAGATCAAAAAACTACTGTCATATATATATGAACACTAAAAACAAGGAATAAAAGAATAAGATGATCAATAATCAAATTATAAGTTGACCATAGTAAAGGTGACAAAAATTGTAACTCTAACCACATTAGACTCCTCACTAAGATCCATTTGTGCCTACTAAAAATCCAAAAAAACCATACACCACAACCATTCCTGGGATTTCCCAAACCCCCTACATATTATATCCTCATTGAAAAAATCCAAATAAACTATAAATCCTTATAATACTGAACATTCAAAATGAAATATTTCTCATTCTCTACATTGGAGGAGTAGCTCATGCATGTCAAACTTGTATAGAATCAGATTCACAGACTCCACCATCTAAGAGCCCTTCAAAGAAAATTTTTAGACCTTTATTACTTATCAATATTAATGACACTTATTTGTCTTAATAAGAATAATTGACCACGTATTACCACTATGGTTACATTGATTACAATACAATGGAACCCTACCTCAAGATTAAGGATACGGAAAATCCTTCCCCTTACTACTTAAGCACTATACATCCCTCAAATATTCATCTCCATCCTATATTATACATATTCTATGTTTAACAACTCTTACTGATGGCCAATTCTCATATTCAATATATATATCTATAATATGTTCTTATTTTTCCACTTTTACAAATATAAAAAAATAAAGTGAAACTTTTAATTAATTTATAACTTTAAACCATACTGAAATAAAAGAGACTTAGAAGTATCATCACTCCCAATCGTTGGAGAAAAATGGTATAGTCTATAGATTTGGAGACATAATGAAGAAAAAAATTATTTTCTTGATTCATATCCATAAAAACATGATCTTTTTTCATCCTACTCATATATTAGATGACCTGCTTAAAAAAATGATTCTATAATTCCTCCATTATAAGTCCCTCAATCCTCTTTTCTAGGACTACGATATCCCAAAATCATCAAGTTGGTCCCTCAAGCATAAAAATGATGAAATTGACTTTCTTCCATTATATAGAATCAACTATCTCGAATAATCTATATATAACATTTATCCACTAACTAGATTAAAAATGTCCAACATCACCTCCATAATCAATATGATTATATACTCTTAAATATTAAATCACATTACACATCACTTCTCTATCACAAGGTTTTCTAATTTCAATTTTATGAATTTTGTTTATAATAATCATAGTTATTTTCATCTACATTGGAGTCTCTATATCAACAAAAAATGGGGCATGATCAACTTCATACCATATACCCATCATTATCATATTCATTCACAAAATCCCTCACTTAAGTCTCATATACTCACTTATTTGATTATATGATTCTATAAAAATCAAAGCACTATTTATAAATGGACATCATAATTTTAATTTAATAAACATATAATGAATCAATTCCAAAACATAATCAAAATGTCATTAGTAAAATAAAACTGATAACATTCAACAATTAATTTCACTTTAGAAATTATAGATAACAATTCAATTACTAACAACATGTTCTACAAAAACATTGATTAAATTTTAAATAATTCAATCATATAATTGAATGTAAATCACAATTTGATCCCAAATAAATGATCACACAAATATTTCACGTCTCTACATGAAACAAATATACACGAATAAACCACTACTCATCCTCAAATGAGTGAACATCGTATCCCAATATATATTTTATAGAAAAAAAATTAAATTCACATACTTCCTAGGTAACATAAACTCCATACAAGGAGGTGCAAGCTAAGACCTCAGACATACCATCTATATTAAACCCCAACTCCTAATTTAATATTTTTTGACTCCCAAATATCCAGACCGCAAAAAATAACCAGCTAGATACCCTTTTCCAATTTCTTTCCTTAACACAACCATTATAACGAGTTGAAATGTATCAAGGTCCCATTTACACTTCCTAATCTATAGAGTCTAGTTAATAAAGCTATGGGTATAAGGATATCACTTGGGGGTGCTTTTCATTATAAGAATCAATCATATAAAGATATCAAATATAGTTTTTTAATATCAATAAATAGAGTAAACTAAAAACATTATACTCAATAGGTTCAATGAGATGTTTGAAAAATTATTATATTAGTCATACTTCGAAACATGAATTTTAAATTATTGAAATATAAAAAAGAATGACCAATACAATATAAAATGGTAATAAGACAATCAAGAGAAAAACCCTCAACATGACTCTATCTATAACACCCTGGCCCCAGTTACCCAGAGTCTGTGCATTTTTACATAAGACTAGCATGATCACAAGAGATCATGTCCCAAAATACAGATAGTTTAGTAGCCTTGGAAATATTAAATAATACAAATGTTTTAAATTACATTATGAAATAAAAAAACAAAAACATTGTTTCCCCTTTGAACACATTCATATCCCTTAGCCTATTCCTACAGGTTAATCGTAATATACTTCTTCCCATCCAAGGAAAAATAAAACATTATAAAGTTGTGAGATCAGATGCTTAGTAAGGATATCAATATAGTGGAAACTATCATAAATAAGCATAAAAATTTAACGCAATGTATAAGACTAAAATAAAATCTTTTTAAACATAAAATTCAGTATAATATTGAAATGATAAATCAAATAATTCCATTTACTTATTCACATGGATATTCTATTAGTTGAATTATAACATGTAATATGAATAGGTAATTTTATAATTATGGAATGCATAATGCTAGGAATCTTAACCACAAATTCAAGGACTCGTGCCAAGAACCTAAATATAAATATTGTCAAGGACTTGTGACAAGACACTAGTTTGTCTCATGATACATACTGATGCATAGAGGGGATATATCGGGCCCCATCCATTACATACTATTTCTAATTCATTACTCATATTAAATTGGGGAAACATAATCTAAACATCCATATTAAATCTAGCATACGAATTGTCAATACATTAACCACATACCATGAATGGAATAATAATAGCCAATGAATAGTAAGAAAAACTCATTAAATACAATATAAAAGATTGTATTTTAATAAATCAACTTCAATCAAGAAAAAAATAAAATAAAGGATATTGACATAGATGAAAATGATTAGTAAAACTATTTGAGAGAAATATCTCCTTTTTCTTGAAATCATTTAGAAGTCGCAATATTTATCAAAGAATTTGTTTAAAATAAATTTTTGAATAAAAGTGTCCCATAACAATTTGAAACATTTAAATGTATTTTTAATTTTGAAACATTCATGTCCATATACAGAAGTCCTTAAAACCATTTTTAAAACATGGACATTATTTAGAATGATTTAGCGTAGTAAATATTTAAAACCTTTTAAATGATATTTTAGATAAATAGTTCCTATCCAGATGAGAGATGGTTGAATAAAAATAATAGAGGAGTAAAATTAATAAAATAATATAATATCCAGAGAATAAATTGATTCATGATATAATATGTCTGAGGATAGTATATACCCCAAATAAAAGTGCATTGGCATATAACAACAAAGAAGTCTCAGTGGAATTTAAATTGAGATGAAAAAACATATAAAGGCCATATGCCAGACTATGGATTAATCAATGAAATAATTATGTGTGAGAAATATAAATACAATCAATATTATTAGATATTTAGTGTATATCAATTAGAGTACATTCACATATATTCTTGTAGAAACAAATCCAATGATTGGGATGATTAACTAAATGAATTGAAATTGAGTTAAGATTACCCTTATCAAGTTAATATAAATGACATGAGAATTTATCAATAGAGTAATTATTTGTATCAAAATTACATATACACAATGGGTAGTGGAAATTACAACATAAAAAAATAGTGATTTTACACATAATCATGGAGTAAAATAATGAACGAAGTATGCATAAAACCCAATGAGTACAAGTTGAAATTATAAAATTCCTTACTAATTTGTTAACTTAAAAAACATAAACCCCATGAAAGAAATATCATAAAAAGAAGATTTAAAAACCCAAAAAACATGATATATAATACAATGAATACCAGCATGGGCAGTACATACACCGCACAACAGAAAATAGTGGCAAATGTTGCATTAATCTCACTAGAATAAAGAAGTGAGATGAAACCCCCTTACCTTGTACTTTTCATTAGTAGAGGGTACGTTAACCTCTTGTATAATGGTTAAATAATTGTTATTAAATTATTCAATAACCTCATACAAAAATATTATATCATATATGATCCTCTAATATCGCTTTGTTAATAATTTTTCAATAGTATAATTATTTCGGGTGTTAATAGATTCATTTTCCTTTATATCTTTTGTTACGTAAGTCATGTTTCTTATGGATAGGATGTATTTTATTCATATCAAGAATGATATTAAATTATGAAAAATTATATTTAACCATCAAATTAATATTATTCTTAAATGGTTATGTTGGGGAATGAAATCTCATCGCTTTGTGGAGACGGTAAGCCATACGCACACACGAGTGACAATATCATTCGATTGATGGTGAAATCATATGTAGTTGGATATTATATTATATATAAAGAATAATTAAAATGTTATATTTCTTATTTACCTCACTTATACTAATTATTATACTAATCTAGATAATGAAGTGTTAAATAACAAACTACATCATGATGTGGAGACAGTAAGCTGTACGTACACACGTAAGGTGAATTTATCATTAATTGGATGGATAAGATAATGAATATGTTTGAACCATATTTATAATAACATCATAGTATATATAAGGTACTATATTTTTTATTTTGGTATGGAAACAACACAAAAAGAGGAAGCAGAAGAAGAAAATAACTTGAAAGAGGAGATGAAATAATTATCTCTTCATCGGGTTCATCCTTTTGATTTGAACAAAAGGGATCCTTAGGTTGGTTTTTTGCTCAAATTAAGGCCTCTAGGTTAAATTGAGGGTATTTTATAGGATATTTTAGTAGGTTTTGACAAAGGAAAATGGATTTGGAGGTGTGAATTTGAGATAAGATAAGTACCCTTTTATAAGAGAGGTGATGGGCACTTTGGGAAAAGATTGAAATATGAATTTAATCTTAAAACAATTTGGGTTTTTAATAGCTCCAAATAGATTTATTTAGAGAATAAGGTGGTTATGGGTTGAAATACTCTCAACCAATAGGTTTTAGACAAGTTTAGATCACCATATTATTCTTATTTTTTAAATTTAACTCTTGGCTATATAGTTTAACATTTACCATGTATCCTAGTATTTTTATATTATATGGTAAACAAACATAAAATAAATTGCCAAGAGAACCTAAAGTGGTTTATTAATGACATATATAACTGTTTATAGGTCATTTGGATGAGTCTTATATTTTTAATAATATTATGTTATTTAATTATATTCTATTTGTTTTTAAAACTCATTTATGTCAATTTTGACATTATTTAATATTTGGTTTTTGTGAAATTCATAAAAATTTGATTACGTCAAAAAAAAATACATTGTATCAACCCTAAAATTTCATATTAAACTAGAAAATTCGTGAATGACATAAAAACATTAAAATTATATTTATTTTAATATTTATAATATCAATTATTTTATTAATTCATTAATAAGGAAAATACCGCACCATTACTGTGTACTAAATAAATATCTTTATTTTATATCTAAAAATTATAAATAACATATAATGATGTAGGAAATATTTTTATATTTATAATTAATATTTATAGTCTAAGAGATAAATTATATAACCTCATATAAAAATTGTTTTACTAAAACATATCTGTTTATGTTATAATTTTATTTACTTTAAATTAATTTATATAAAGTGTCATTTTAACTTAAAAGTGGCTCTATGGGGTCCCAAAATAAACCAAAGGATTCCCCCGGTCATAAATGTGTCATCTAATAGGGATTGAATATGTTTTAGGGTTATTTGATATTATTATAATAATATTTTTACCCTTATTTACCTTATTTACCTTTTAACAATGATAAATAAAAATTTACTGAAGTTAATATTCATAATTTCTAAAAATCAAACTTACCTATTTATACAATTTGGACCTTCTGATTCTAAATATGGAATACTTTTTCCCAAATTCAAAACAAATAAGTTGCATAAATTAATTTAAAATTAATTCACGGTGTCAAAACTAAAAAGCGGGTTTTTAAGGAGTAAAAACTATCCAAAAATTGACATGTGTTTATGTACAATTTAAATGTGAAATTACATCCAATGACCTAAATTAAATTAAATTATAAAAATAAAATCTAATTATACATTAAAAACACTAAAATTTATAATTTAACAATATAAATTATTTCGATTTAAAAAGTTAATTTCAATTAAAATTTACTACTTTTCACTATTCATCAAAATATGAAAGATTTCAGAAAAGTTTCAAAAATTCTCCCTATGCTAATTTTGATATTACGAATAAAAAAATGAAGTCCATTATAAGAGATAAAATTTATAAAATTCCAAAAAGTGGGTATTACTATTCATAACTGCTTTTTTAAACGGCTGGTTTGATTGACCATGGTGTGCTAGAACTCGACGTTGCGTACAATGCATGCTATTGCATTATTCAAGGGGAAGCATACATTGGAATATTGGGGTGTAAAATTCTTCCCTCATTCAAGTAATATCTTCTCCAAAATTAAATCTCAGAAACAAAAACTAGGGGTTTGACATTTCAATATATCATTGTTAAAATACCACATCAGAATAAGAGACAATAAAACTATCACTTTAAAAGAAATAAAGTGAAGTAGAAAGGCCAATAAAGATAACTAATAATATGATTTCAAGTAGGAAAACATGGATATGGAAGAGAAACTAAGTGTCATGTTCTGATAGAGAGTGATATAAAACCCGATTAGGAGAAAGTTAACAATAAGAAAACCACAAACAAGTGATGTGTAAATGGTCTTTGAATTTCCGGTAGGAAAAGTAAACGGACAAAATTTTGTTTTTTTAGGTTCCCATTAATAAATTTGGAAATTTTATTTATGATATTTAATATGAAAATAAGGAAATATACTTAATTTTCAAGTAGAGATTCATGCTTTAATAAATTTCTACAAAAAATTAACCTCTTATCTAAACTATGAGTATTCAAGATGACTTTGTCACACCTGAAGCACTATAATCAACTCTTAGAGAATCACATAATCAAAAAAAGATGAAATATATATTTCCCCTATTTTTAGAAATTATCCAAAACAAAAATGGTTAGTAAAATATCAGATAATCCCTAAAAAGTAAAATCTTTTATAAAAAGATAAACTGTAGAGACCCGAATCTTGACGTACATGGACATTACATTACTTTTGCGGAATACTTGGTACATAACAAAAACACACACACAAGGATCGTAATAGTTTAGTGTCTTTGGAAACTCGGAACGTAATCTTCTAATCGTGGTGAAAGATCTTCAATATCTCCCATAAAGATCTTCCCTTTTTTTACCTAAAACCTTTCTTTATATCATGGGGAAAAGAAAACATAAAAGGGTGAGCTCAAATGCTCAGCAAGGGAAAATAAAGGAAATAAAAATCATATCATATCTTTTTGAAAATCATAACCTGCAAAAGAGATCATAATATCTTAACATGGAATAAATCATAGAAGTGAAAATGAGATCCCCGTAATCATAACCTGAAACTTGAAACTTTGTGGCATGCACACATAATCATGGAAAATCATTTCTTGTTAGTCATGACTCATTGCCAAGACTATCTTAGTGGACAAAGTCCCTTTCTGAACTGAGTCACCCTCGTTCCAGTCCTGTTTCACTGAACCGGTATAACCTACCGTTCCAGCCATGGAAATCTCATGAGATATAAAATCTTTACCCAATGCATTGGAGGGAGATATAGGTCCCACTCATCTTATAATGAATCCTTTCTTATGTGTGCCACATAATCATAAACCATACATCATAGCGTAACCCATGTAATAAAAATAGGATTCTTAAACAACATGACATCATAAAACAATTCATATAAGATAAATGACTTCATGAAAATAATTTCCTCAAAACATAATCAAATCAATGTAATAATAGGGATAAAAACATAACCCTATAATATCTTAAATGGAAAATAATTTTGATAAAACATTTGAACTCCATTCTTGAGGAAAATATCCTTTCTACTTCAAAAAATACTTTTCCTTTCTTAACATTTCATACAATTTTAAAGTAAAAGAATTTGATTAAAAATAAACTTGAAAACATGTAAAGGAAGCTTCTTGGAAATAATGTTTTAAAAATCCATTCTTTCCGTATAAGTAAAAAAAACATTCTTTGTACTTTTGTCGGAAAAGTCAAAAAGTACCTCGTACGAAAAACGATAAAATATTCCTTTCATATCTTTTACAAAAAACATAACGAAGGGTAAAATTGGATATAAACTATTGTAGAAGTATGGAAATAATATTACACATTGAGGGAACATGTATGTGGATAATACAATACACCCCAGTAATTACCAAAGTAAAAACAATCTCGGATAAAAGTGAGATTGTGATATTTCCCTTACCTTAGGTCTGATTTGCTTTGTACATGTCTGAAACTCCTGTATAATGGTTTAAATAATGTTATTGACTTATTCCAGAATCATACATATTGATATGATATCATATATGGTCATATTCTTAGCTTCTTGTTAGTAATATTTCATTGTTACTTGTTACTCGGGTCTTTATTGCCTTTTGTTCTTATGCATGTTTTGCTGAATAAATTATTATTCTTCTTTTAAGGTTATAGATACCTTATATCCAGAATGGTATTAGTGTAACATATATCATATTTATTCGTTTAATTCATTTATATAATTACTATGTAATGATGATCATGTAGAACGAGTCGCTTCACATCGTGGAGACGGTATTCCGTACGTACGCATGAGTGATGATATCGTTCCTATGATCGTGGAATTGTATTGGAGTATATATATATTATTTCAGTATCAATATTACTTTATAATAATCATAAATAGTTACTCATTACACCATTATACCCATCCTTGTAAGGTGATGGTGGAAAATAGATTACACCACAGCGTGGAGACGGTATTCCGTACGTACGCACGTGCGATGATTTCATTTTTCCGTAGGATGGATAGAAGGTGAATTAGGGTTGTTTCATATTTATAATAACATATCAGTATGAAAGTAATACTTATTTTATTACTTTATCATGAAACAACTAAAGAAGAAGAAGTTGAAGAAGAAAGAAATTGAAAAGATCGGTAATGGATATTACCTCTTCTTTTGGAACGCTTCTTTGAATCCTCCACTTAGGGAACTAAGATTGGTCTTTGAAGAATACCAGGACCTCTAGGATTATTCTAGGGAAGTGGAGAGGAGAAAGTGGCAGGGGTTGGCCGAGCTTGAGTGCTCAAATCGGTGTGAGGAGGAGGGGGAGGAGGTGCCCTTTTATAAGGGAGGAGAGGGGCACCTTAGGAATATCTCAAAATATGATTTTATATTAAAGTCAAAATCGGTTTATAATGGTTCCGAAGGGTCTTATTTCTAAGCTAAAGTGGGGATGAGTCGAAACCCTATCAACCAATAGGATTTAGACAAGTTTAGAGTATTATTTTAACCTTATCAATTAGATTTAACTCTAAGTTAAATAATTTAACTTTTACCATGTCTTTTTGTTTTCTTTCACTATATGGTTAATACACTTACTATAACATGACAAAAAAACCCAAAATTGTTTATTATTAATATATATATATCCTTATCTAAGTCATTTGGCCAAACCTTAGATTTTTAGGAATAAAATAACAATTAATAATATAATATTTGATTTAAAAACTATTTTCTGTCAATTTTGACTATATTTGATATATGATTTTTGTGAAAGTCATAACAGAATTATATGTTCGAACCAAGTTGATTAAATCAACACTAATATATCATAGTAACCTAGAAAATTAGTGTAACTCATAAAGAGTATCAAATTACTTTTATTTTGGTGTTTATAACATCAATTATGTCAATATTTCATAAATAAGATAATTACTGCATCATTGTTGTGTCATAATTAAATTAAATTATTTAATGTCTAAAAATTATAAATAAAATACCATTATGTAGGAAATACTTTTATCTTTATAATGAATATTTATTGTCTAATTTATCTTATGTATAACCCCATATTAATAATGATTTACTTATTAAACTTTGATTTTAACTATTTTAACCCTTCTTTAAATAAATTAATAATAAATGGCCTAATCTAACCCAAGTGGGCCTAAATGGTCATATTTTATTCATAAGGTTGTTTTTGGTCGAATTACACTTATCTAATAGAATTAGTACATGTGTTAGGGTAATAGTAATATCATATTTACCCCTATTTACTATTAACCGCGGTAAAAAAAGTAAAAAGTTACTATTCACCAAAAAATTATTTTTATCTCATTGAACCACATTTTACTTACTGATATCAACCGTGTCTATCGGATTTTCGAAATTCCATTCACAGAAGCGGTAAAATTAAGTTTTATGCAAAATTCAGTTTTTAACCTACCACTTAGTAGTTTCACTATTAATCAAAAATTGATGTTTTTCAGAACAATGCCAAAATTTCATCCTAAGCTATATTTCATATTCCGAATTCAAAAATGAAGTCTATTTTACCAAATTCATAACATAGAAGTTGCATTAATTAATTTTATAATTAAATCCCGCTGTTAAAACAAAGAGCGTGTTTTTAAGAAACAATATCTATCAAAATATTAACACTTGATTATGTCTGGTTTAAATGTGAAATTACATTCAATGACCAACATTGTATTAAATTGTAAAAATATATTCTAAACATACTTTAAAACCACTCAAATTAATAATTAATCACTATTAATTATTTCGATTAAAAAAGTTGTTTTTAATTATAATTTAGTAATTTTCACTATTAATCAGAATATGAATGTTATCCGAAAAGTACCAAAATTTCACCTTAGGCTAAATTCGATACTCCGAATCCAAAAATGAAGTCCATTTTGAGAGCTAAAATTTCTAAAATTTAAAAAGTGGTTATTACTATTCATAACGGTTAGTTTTAATAATATTTTAATAGCATATCGTTGTTTCTTGAAACTCAGTATTGTGTACTACACACGCTATCGAGGAAGGTTGCGATTGCGTGTAATGCAAGGCAAGTCAAAGATGCATGTTGTGCAAGCTCCTTTTGGTGTAGCGTACAACACAAGACATTAATAAAATTAAAAAGAATATTTTTCATAAAATCTCGGGCTGTTACATAAACTACTCTTAATCTCTAAAATTTTAAAAAAAATATCCAATTTTCAACAATTATAATTCAATAAACAATTGTCCTTAAAATCCTTAAATATAATACATATTAAGATTTAAACTCCAAACTCAGTTTAATTTAATCACATAGTCTTCTATATTAAATCCTAACCATTATGTCCAAATAATATCGACTACTCTTAATGTCTCATACTGAAAAGTAATTAACCTAATCACATATTCTCTCTGATAGGTTAATAATTTCAATAAATAAACCAAATCTCTATAAGACCACAAAAAAACATAGATTCTTCCAAAATAAAATTTCAACCATTATTTCACAAATGAAATAGCATAGTATTCTATTTTCCTTAGGCATATAGTGTTCCCGAAAGAGTAAACAAATTCAAGATAATCCTTTTTCACTTAATCACCAAATAATTTTCCTATACAAAGGATATCCATTTGATAAATATAAGTTCCAAAAATCAACATATTCTTGATCCATAAAATCATTTAACTAAAAATAATTATTCATACAAATGAGGGACTTTACGTAGTCTAGTGGTAGGGGACAAATCCCAGTCACACTTTGGTTGTGGGTTTGATTCCCGTAGCATTGTCCGGAATGATGGGTTGTCACATGGTTTCTGTGTTGTCATTTTTTTAAAACTATATAATTTTATAAAATTCCCAAAAATTATATGATTCCTTAAAAAAACCATAAACTTGTTTTAACCACAAATGTTATCTCATACCCGGCATTTTCATCCCTAAAAGTAATAACCTGTAATTGCCTCGAATTCATGGATCATATAAACCGAAATGGTTATTTATAACTATATCAAAAAAAAGATAATTCTTCCTCAAATACCATTTTCTCAAAAAAACTATTGGGTTACACATACAAGAGAATTCTTTTCAAAAGTAATCCCACCAACAAAGAGCCTTCATTCTTTTAAACATTTCTCCATCAATTTAATTCCATATAGATCCTTCCATGACATAGTGATTATCCTATAGAATAGGGTACTGACTAGGGTAATTCTCATGTCCTCTAAATTTATGGAATAATGTTGTAAGTAGATTATTAGTATAATTTTTATTTTCTTCCATAGTAATAATCATTTTTCCTTGAAAATTCATTACTTTATGTCATTCTTTCCAACACATAAAGAATTTCATTGTTTCATTGAGACACTTTCCTGAGTGTCTCCTTCCACATTTCCTACAGGATAGATAATGATCATTCTTTTCTCCATGGTCTCTATTGTTGGATATCTTATCAATCTCCCCCTTTCTCCTCTTTTTTGAGTTCGATAGTTGGTTAATGTATATGTTGTTGATCATATTTTTGTAAAATTGATTTGGAATGAACATAATATCTTTTATGCCTATCAAAATTCCATTTCATTTCTAATTTCCACCACCATTCCCACATTGTACATCATGTTCAATTTTACCATGACTTCCTTGGAATCCAACCATTGAATAAAAAAACAAACCATAGTATAAGTAACAATAGTCATAAAATCATTTAGAGAATATCGTGACACCTTATTTTCAATATAAAACACCTTATGAATAACCAATGATATTTATTCACATCTTATATTAAAATCCTTCAAATAAGTTTGTAATGAAAATGTGAATTATCCTAAGCATATCCCCCATGAGTGTCATAACTTAGAGTGTAGCAAGGCCTGTTTTCATGCACCAGTTCCTGTTCGAGTCTAGGTAAAAGTAGTGTTTTTGGGTTTTACCCCTTGATACATCTTTGCCAGAGCCGCCTCTACCTGCTCGTATCTAGACATGGATGTATTGCTTGGAAAATTCAAAAAATATCTACATTAACAGAATTATAGGATGTTATTCTATACTAATCTTCAATGTTTATCATAGGGTAATCTTATCTAATTAGAGTTTTTCTAAATCTTGTTTCCAAGGTTTTTATGAATTTTCCTTTGATACCAACTCTAACGCCATGACCCCAGTTACCCAAAGTTGGTGTATTATTACATAGAATTGGCATGATCACAAGAGATAAAGTCCCTAAAGACCAATTAGTTTAGTATCCTTGGATGTACTCGACACATAAATAAGTTTTACATGACATTATGTAATGGAAAAAACAACAACATTGTGTCCCCTTTGAACACACTCATACCCCTTAGCCTATTCCTACGGGGTAATCATAATATACTTCTTCTCATCCTAGTAAAAATAAATAATAAATAAGGGGTGATATCAGATGCTTAGTAAGGATAACAATATTGGGGAAACTATCATAAATAAGCATAAACATTTAAGGAAATTTCTAAGACTAAAAAACATTCATTTTAAAATAAAACATAAAAATAATATGGAAAAGATAAATCAAATAATTCCATTTACTTATTCAAATGGGTATTATTCTAGTTTAATAATCAAATTTAATATCAATAGTTAATTTCATAATGATGGAATGCATAATGCTAGACATCTTAACCACAAAGTCAATGCCTCATTCCAAGACCCTAAATATAAATGTTTTCAAGGCCTTGTGACAAGACACTAGTTTGTCTATTGAGACCTACCAATGCTTCGAGGTGCTATAGAAGGCCCCACCCATTACTTAATATGTCCAATTAATTCCTCTTATGAAAAGGGTGAAACATAATCTAAACATTCTTAT
The DNA here is from genome assembly GCA_963277665.1 of Viscum album. NCBI lineage: Eukaryota > Viridiplantae > Streptophyta > Magnoliopsida > Santalales > Viscaceae > Viscum > Viscum album. The sequence continues at coordinate 1,625,119,215 of OY728156.1, read as the reverse complement.
TAAAACTAACATACGAAATGTCAATACTTTAACCACAAATGATGTATGGTATAAAAATAGTACATCCACAGTAAAGATAACTTATTCAATACAATATGAAAGATTGTAACATAATAAATAAATCTCAATATAAAATAAAATACAATGAAGTATATTGACATAGATGAAAGTGATCAGTAAAACTATTTGTGAGAAATATCCCCTTTTTCTTGAAATCATTTAAAAGTCGCACTATTTATCAAAGAAGTTTCTTTAAAATAGATTTTTGAATAAAAGTATCTCATACCACTTTGAAACTTTTAAAAATAATTTTAATTTTGAAAAAATTAATGTCCATATAAATAAATCATTAACACCATTTTTAACACATGGTCATTAATGGGAATGATTTAGAAGAATAAATCTTTCAAACATTTAAAACGATATTTTAGTTAAAAAGTGTTTATCCAAACGAGGGACGCTTGAATAAAACATTTTAAGGAATAAACTTAATCAAAACATTATAATATCATGATAATAAAGGGATTAATGATATAATATGTCAATGGATAGTATATACACCAAATAAAAGTGAATTGGTGCATAACAACCACGAAGTCTCAATGGAATGTAAATTGGGATGAAATCCCTTTTAAAGACTGTATCCCTATATAAAGGATTAATAAATGACATAATTAATTGTGAGAAATATAAATACACTCAATGTTGTTGGATATTTAGTGTAAATCAATCAGAGGACCTTCACACATCTTCTTGTATAAACAAAACCAATGTATGGATGTTTAACTCAATGAATGGAAATTGAGTTAAGATTACCCATATCAAGTTCATATCAATGACTTGAGAATTTATAAATGGAGTGATTATGTGTATAAATAGTATATCCACACAAAGAGGAGTGTAAATTACTACATAAATAATTAAATAGTTATTTCACACATAATCTTGGAGTAATGTAATCAATTACGTATGCGTAAAACCCAATGAGTGGAAATTAAAATTTGAAATTCCCTTACCGATTTGTTAACTGATGAAACATACACCCCATGAAAGCAAGAACATAAAATGAAGATGTAAATACCCATAAATTAAGCTATATTAAATAATAAATACAATCAGGGGAGGTACATACACCACACAAAAGGAAATATTGGAAAATATTGCATGAATCTCATAAGAATAAAATGGTGAGATGAAAACCCCTTACATTTTACTTTTCCTTAGTAGAGGGTAATTTAACCTCCTGTATAATTCTTAAATTATTTATATTAAATTATAAAAGAAACACATACATAAATATGATATCATATATTATCCTTTAATATCGATTTGTTAATAATATTTCAGTAGTATCATTATTTCAGGTGTTAACAGATTCATTTTCCTTTATATGTTTTGAAACATAATTCATGTGTGTTATGGATAGGATGTATTTGATTCATATACATAATGATATTAAGTCCTTAAAAATTATTTATAATCATCAAATGAATATTATTATTGAATGGTTATGGTGGGTAATGAAATCTCGTTGCTTCCTGGAGAGGGTATGTCCTACTTACGCATGAGCGATAATAAAATTCAATTGATGGGGAAATAATAAGTAGTTATAAGGTATATTACATATACAGAATCATTAAAATGTTATATTTATTATTTAAATCACTTAAAATCATTATTAAACCCATCTAATGAATGATGTGTTGAATAACAAACTACACCACGACGTGGAGATGGTAAGCCGTACATACGCACACATGGTGAGTTTGTTATTCATAGGAGGGATAAGATAATGAATATGGTTGTAACATATTTATAATAAAAATAAATGTATGTATAAGGTATTGGAGTTATTATTTTGTTATGGAAAGAACAAAGAAAGTGTAAGTGGAAGATGAAAAGAACTTGAAAGAGGTGATGAAATAATTACCTCTTCTTCGGGTTCTTCCTTTTGATTGGGAATTAAGGGCTCCATAGGTTGGTTTTATGATATACTTAAGGCCTCTAGATGAATTTTGGGTATTTGGGAGGATATTTAAGAAGGTTTTGGCTGAGACAAATGGATTTTGAGGTGTGAATTTGAGATAAGGGGATGTACCCTTTTATAAGAGAGGTGAGGTGCACTTTAAGAAAATCTTGAAATATTAATTTATTCTAAAAACAATTTCGGTATCTAAATACTAAAAATATATTTATTTCGATACTATGATGTTTATAGGTCTAAATAAGATCGAAAAAAAGTTTTTATACATGTTTAGGTCACTATATTGACCTTATATTTTAGATGTAACTCTTTGTTAAATAGTTTAACATTTATCATGTCGCCTTGTATTTTAATAATATATGGTTAATAAAAAAACACTAAAATAACAATAAAACCTCAAGTGGTTAATTAATGACATATTTAACCTTATCTAAGTCCTTTGGACAAATATTAGATTTTTAGGAATATTATATCATTTAATACTATATTAATTGTCTTAAAAACTCATTTATGTCAATTTTGACACTATTTAATATTTGGTTTTTGTGAAACTCATTACAACTTTATTACCTCGAAAAAAAATTCATTTAATAAACCCTAACATTTAATATTAACTAATAAAATTAAATTATTAAATCAAAACATTCAAATTATATTTATATTAATATTTACAATATCATTTATTTGATTCTTACATTAATAATAAAAAATACTGCATCATTACTGTTTCATAAATAAATAAATTTATATTATGTCGAAAAATTACATATAAAATATCATTATGTCGGAAATAATTTTAGCTTTCTAATGAATATTTATAGTTAATGATTTCAATTATATAACCTCATATATTTTTTTTACTAAAAGAAATATGTTTTGGATACATTTTTCTTAACTTAAAATTAATTTTTATTAAGTGTCGTTTTCACATACAAGTGGCTCAATGGGGTCCCAAAATCGACCCAAGGATACCCATGGTCTTACATGTATTATCCAATAGGTTTATGACACATGTTCGGGTAAGTTATTATTATTATAATATTATTTTTTACCCTTATTTACCGGATTTACCTTTTAACCATGGTATATAAAATATTTACTGAAGTTACAATTCATAATGTCTATAAATGAAAGTTATCTATTTCAAAAATTTTGACCTTCTTATTCAAAATATGGAATCCATTTTCCAAAATTAAAAATAATAAAGTTTCAGAAATGTATTTAAATTTTATTCCCGTTGTCAACACCAAAAAGCAGGTATTTCAGAAGTAAAAACTATCATAAGATTGACATGTGTTTATGTACAATTTAAATGTGAAATTTCATCCAATGAACTAAATGTCATTAAAAGATAAAAATATAATGTAATAATAATTTAAAACCACTCAAATTTTTAATTTATGACTATAAATTATTTCGATTTAAAAAGTTTTTTTTAATTAAAATTTAGTATGTTTCACTATTCATCAAAATTTGAAATTTATCAGAAAAGTGTAAAAATTTAAACCTATGCTAATTTTTATATTCTGAATCCAATAATTAAGATAATTATGTGAAATTAAATTTATAGAATTTCAAAAGGTGGGTATTACTATTCATAACTTCTTTTTAAATGGTTAGTTTGATTGCTTTTGGTGTGCTAGAACTCGAAGTTGGGTACAATGCAGACTATTGTATTATTCAAGGAGAAGCGTAGCATGGAATATTGGGGTGTTACACTAAACACATAAAAAAATGTATTTATGATTTCTATTGACATCATATCCTAGTTAGCAATGCCTCTTACCTTTACCTTCATCATCTTAAATATAATATAAACAAATTAAGAGATGATACAAACCCGTTCATCCCGTAATTATTAACATTATCACATAAAAATAGTGTATGTATTTTAAATGCTATACCAATATCATTTCCTATATTCAATTATATTATTAGGCCCTAACCAGGTCGCCTAAATAGTCTAATACATACTTTGAAAAAATTTGGTATAATATGTGATATCATTATTGAATAATATAGATAAACACATGTCTCACATCCTTCAACTTCCAAAAAAAATGGAATCACATAAGTACCTATGCCTAAAAAAAGACCTATAAAATCCATGGATCATTTTATCAATATCTCACACTGTAACTAAACACAGGAGCCCCTACCAGTGATCAATTTCATATAAAATTTTAAAATATTTTTTTATGAAAAATTTCAAACAGAAATTAATTCACAATACTATACACTATAGATCATCCACACGTTTTCCAATATGAACAATAAAATTACTCGGTAAAAATATACCCAAACACCATTAATTATTACGAAAACAGTATTTATTAATTCATATTGTCCAATTAGTATAATTAACATAAAAATCACTTTTCAAGGACATTTAAATCCTATTATCCATTACGCTATTGTTGAGAAACCATTTCAATTTTTCACATGTCATTAATAAATAAAAAGTATAATTTCAAACTAGTTATAGTCAGTTTATATCCCATAATGTTTACCATAACAATCATTAAAACACATAATGTGTATGTTTGATTTTTTGTGTGTGGTGATTTGAATGTCAATTTAGGGGTAATGTTAATACTTCCCTTTTCACAACTCCTCATAGGGGGTCACCCTAGTATATCATATTAAAAACTCACTAGGTGTTTCTATCCTCTCACCTGTTGAATATATCCATCTATTAAAATTTATATTTTTTTGACATATGGTCCCCTCACTCAACAATAGGGTTTCATATCTTCCTATTTCTCTTTTATTATTCATTGAATCATAGCCTATTTTTAATATCAAATTGGTGGATTTATCTATCTATATTTTTAAATTGGTGGATTCCCTTTATTTGATATATTATAGCTACTAGGTTCTAAGGAATTATTTGTTTGTTGAGTTGATAGTCTAAAAGAACATTATGTATCATTTCACTTATGAGGATGATATAGATTTACCATATCCAAGATCCCAGTGGTGAATCAATGGATGATTATTCTTCCTTTTTAGACGATCGTACTATTTTCACATGAGGATAAACCCACTTCTACTCCCATAGATTCATCCTTTCAAGGTTTCCCACTCTCGTTCTAGAATTTGACTATTTGAAAATTATTAGGAATTAGTGGTGGTCAATTCTTATTATTTAATCGTATTTCATGGTCCCCATGTTATCCCATTGCACCAAGAATATGAATTAAAGTTTATGTATCAAATTTTTTTGAGGAAACATGTTTCAACATGGTTTAGGAAGAATTTTATTTCTTTTAAGGGGTTCATTTCGAGTCATGGGTTTTCTTTTCCTCATATTATTGAATATTTCACACCCAATAGAATTTTCACTATAATTCTATGAAGATGGATAAATTTTAGATGTTATTACTCTAACTTAAAATGATCATTCTTAACAGGAAACTAGAATAAGAAATACTTCCTTTATTTTATATCTGAATTCCCTTTCTAGTGATCCATCATCCTCAAAAATATAAGAAATGGTGGATAAAATATTTAATTCTCTGAACCTATATGTTTGTGTTACTGAGACTATAAAGGCTTCAATAGGGATTCTTAGAACTATTTGGTCCCCTCAATGGGTTTTTACTAAATCTAGATACATTTTTTTCAATCCTTAAAAATTAGACTATAATTGTGATGTTCTCAACACTAACCTCATGTGGTCTGAGGGGTTATGGAGTTGTTAATGTTCCAATAGAAAATTGAAAAATTGGATAGTCGATATTGGATATATAGAAGAAGTTTAGGAAAGAGCATCAAGCTATAGTGTATTTACTAAAGTCCTTGATAATGATGTAGAAATCAACTTCCATAAAAGGTTTTATATTTTAAGATAATTATTTATAGAAAATATGATGATGAGGTTTGGGAAGATCTAAAATTAGAATTCTAGAAGAAATCCAATTTTATGGGAGGTAATACCGACAAAATAATAAATATCCAAACTTATGGATTTGTTGAGTGTACATAGGATATAATAGATATATATTTTTCATTTTAGGTCTTCTCATGTGGGTTAAACTTTTTTATGAATGATATAAAAATAAAAACATACATATTTCTATTAGGATTCCATTTAGGTAAAAAGGTAAGAAAGAATATATGGGAATGATTTTTTTTCAAACATACCATGTAGATTATCACTAGTTCAGAATGAAAATATCACAGTAAAATAAATCAGAAAAAATCTATATGTACATGTGTGTGTTAGCTATTAGAAGAATAATCCAACAACAAACACTCTCTTAATGTTGAGACTAAGAGGGAAGTTGAGGACACAAAACATATAACCAAATTTAGTGGGTATGAGGGTACTTATTTTATGTGGATAAACTTAAAAACATTTAAATATAATGGTTATAAAGACCTTGTTCATCTTAAATATTGATCATTCCATCCACTGACACCTACAAGTTACTAGATAGAGATTCAAGATACATGTGTAAAGAGTAGGAGAAAGAATAAGATGTGAAACCTATACTAGGAACCAACATTATAACTAATTCTGAGGAGGAGATTCCAAAGTAAAATTTTGAAATCAATATATCAGAGGAGTAAAAGAAATGGATATTGGAAAGAGAGACTCAAATCACACACACTGAGGAAAAATAATCTCAGAATGAACCATAGGTTCACATTTTTATTTGTGGGATTAATGAAGGGAACAAAATATTGATATAATATAAGTAGAATTTTAAAAATATATTCTTTTTGTTATGACCTCATTAATGATGAGCTAAAGAGGAGTAATTTCTTCATCAATTGGAGTCTGTAAAATGGTCATGGATAAAACATGTTATAATTTTATTGTAATGGTCTGGTGTTTTTAAATTTATCTTAATTTATGTTTCTAATTAGATATCTTTGTTCCCAATCAACCTTATAAAATTATTTTGTCAAAAAATTTAATATATATATATATATAATTTTCTATTATGTGTTCCTCTAGTTCATTTAGATGTATTTACCACTTTATTACATGTACTTTCACATGTAAACACATTATTTTCAACAGTAAAACCAATAAAAATAGTCATAATATCAATCAAATATTTTACAATACCTTAATAAAATTCATACATTAAACAAATAAACATATTAATAATAAAAAATACATTTTCAAATATAAAAAACAATGAAACATCTATTTCAACCCTCACGTAATCATTAATAATTCCACTATTAATGATTACTTAAAACTAAAATGTTATCATGTCATTTACCTCATTAATTAATCATTCATAGATGAATATACTTATTTTCTTTCATAAAACATACTCATATAATGTGTAAAACACTCTATAATTCATGAAAAACTATGCTAAATCATTTAATCTAATTTATTCTAATATTAAAATTGAAAAACCCATAAACCATTAATTTAATGACGATTTCATATAAAATAATAAAATTAAATACTAAAGTGTGTAAGATATTGACTACCATAAAATATGTAATGTCCCACGATTTCAATTTACACTTCCACTTAAATAATCATTATGTTAAATAATTTTTTCACAGAAAACCTTGAACATAAATGAATCATGAAACATTTTTAAATATAATAGTCATGAAATAACTATGGAATTTGGGGCAATAAATAGAGGTAACCATATCATTAAATATATTTTTTAGATATATATATATATATATATTGTAAATAATCTAACTTTTAATTGATATGAAATATGAATGAAAATAAATAATATTTTGAAAATTCAATATACTATAACGGAGTATTTTCATAATATTTTGTGATATTATTTGAATGTTTTGTTCCCACATTTTAGATTTTGAATTAAATAAATTAAAAAAAATTAGATTTATAAAAAAATTAAATCTTAGGTTGTTTTTTTATCTAAAAAAATGGTTTAATTTTAGTTTAATAATGAAGAATAAATTTTTGTATAAAAAACTGGGATTTTATGAAAGTCTATGTATATAATGATAGAATAGAAATTTTTTAAACCTTTTTAATGAAACAAAATTTATTTTATATGTAAAATTATACATATAAAAATTATTATTATTGACCCAAAATTAAATATTTTTTGTTATCAATCTTAAGATGCACCTTCTTTTAAAACCATTTTAATACCTTTACTATACTAAAAAAATTGTTTTTTAAAAAATTTGGAAAATAAATATAACATAATAGATTATTTAATTGTAAATATAGTTTCTAAATAATTGAATAAATATCATTTTTTGCAAAAACAATTAATTACATAGGTAAAACCTAGTGCCTTGGTAAAATACCAAAGGGTAAAAATTGATAACAAAAGGTGTTAAAGCATAACATAAAAATTAATGTTTCTAATTGGGAGGAGGAGGCGTGGGAAAAAACCTTATATAAAATCCATTATTAAACCTTTTTAGTCTTCTTTCCCTATGAAACATGTTCTCTATTTATTTTAATATGAAATAATTAAAGAAATTACATTCTCACTACTTATAAAAGGATCCTCTTACCACCTCTTCAAGACCATACAATTTTTTTTATGTTGAATATATTAATTTTTTTCTTCCCAGATAACCGTTTTCTAGTTAATTTAGCATATGGTCACATATATTTAGCCTAATATCACTATATTCATAGAGTTCTCCTATGTAAATATCATGTTCTCATCTTTAGTGCAAATATTCCCTATTTTTTTTCTTGCATACTTTTCTAGAAATAATTTTTTCATTACTACAAAATAATATCATAATTTTTATATAATATATTTTATTATGTTACATTAATAAACATTGACAAACTTTCCCCTTATCACATATAAAAATAATTACTTGTTTGTTTGTGTCCATGAAATAACAGATCTCATTTTTCATGTAGTTTCATTATTATTTTGTAACACTTTTGAAATATTATCCTCCACATAAAAATAAATAAATAATATAATTATTCTTATGTAATAGTGATATTATTTGAAAGTTAACTAGTTTCATAACTATAAACATCTGTTAATTATGATATGTTAATCTTTTGGTAATTTTAACCACCTAATTGAACAATGTTTTAAATTACTATTAGGGATGAATATGAAAACATAATTACAGATAAAAAATGATATAAATAATTAATTAATGATTTTATTTTTTTAGGGTATATGAATCCCTAAAGACATGGCCATCAAATAATTACATGAATTAAATAAAATATTACATTAATATATAATCCCATAGTCTTTTAGGATTAGTGTTTTAGATATATATGAAACAATATTAACTATAGAAACTCAATATTCTTTCTAAAAATTCAAAATTTTTACCCACAACAAATGAATATTATTAATATATAACAAGTGTTCAACACTACCCTTAATTTATCTGTATAATATATTATTTTAGACATTTAATACATTTATTATCTTTTTAACTAGGGAAAATGAAAAATAACGAAGGGGTGAGATTATATGCTCAGTAAGGGTAAACATAGTTGATTACAATCAATGATTATAATTGAGAATAAGATGATAATATTGATATGATAAATATTCCTAAGAAAATGATAACCAAAATATCCTATATCATAAAATATGATTCATTACATATGACATTGAATAGTATAAGAAATGAATCAATGTTCTTTTTTGGAATCATGAGTCAATAATCTTGGGCCTTTAGAGAATATCATAGTCAAATGAATAATCATAAAAATATGGATTAAACATAAGTTTAAAAAACATTATAAAAATACAAGTATGTCAAACCATTATGTGATAATAAAATTGAACAATGTAAAACCCCAATATTTTATTACAAAGTTCGCTATAAATAAATTTGATTTCATTTATAGCTTTCTTTACACGCAATATTTAGTTTAAAAAAACCACGATATAAAATTCAAATAATATTTTTTAATGTGAAATTTATCACATAGCTATTATATTGGATGTTACTAATTGGACCAAATAAATAATATATATTTTTTTACACATATATTAAATGAAATAATTTTTTATCAATTGATTATAAATGAAAATAAAATGCATTTGAAAGTAAAAGACATTTTATATTGGAAAAAACGATTTTATACACACAATATGTTTTTATTTTATTAATTTCCATTAATCACTATTAGTAAATTAATCTAATGAAATTTATATATCATATATTAAATAAAATGATTTGAAATATTTTTTTAAAGGAATGAGATAAAAATAAATCCATTTTTGTTCTTAATTTTTTTTTGTAAACATGATATTCGTTGTATTTTCCACACATATTTTAAAATGAATTCCTTTTTCTTATAGAAAGTGAATATTTTAAAATGGATCCTATATTTGGAATTTTGAGATTAACGTTTGATGAATTGTTGGATTTTATTTTTTTCATAATGAATGGTACCTTCGGTAAATTGTTGTCCCCTCATTAATTGTATAACTACTAAACTTGGGTTAAACATTGGAATTAGGTTATATAACATTTTAAATAGTTGAATTTATCCTATTAGATGAGTGTATTTATTTATGAACATCAAATTATCAAATATATGGCCACTTGATTCCATTATTCCTTGATTCTGAGAATTATATTAATTTTAGAAAATAATAAATTAAAAATGTCACTATCTTGACATTGATAACTCAAAATATTTATTGTAATGATAAAAAAGGATATGTTGTGTTCTAATTTTGTATTTTAAATCCGAATTATTTTTTTATCAGGGTATTTTTTTATTTTTTATTTAATAATTACCTTAAACAGTTATGTCGTACTGAAAATATATTTCTTTGATTAGAAGAAAAACAAAATAAAGGATTTTTAAATTATTAGCAGTAAAAAAATGATGAATTATTGTGCTCCTGGAAATTTATAGATAATTATAACATATTATAAATTCATTATAGGTTTATATTCTAAATCATTTTCTATCACAATATCTTTATTGTAAAATTAAATTAATATGGTCAAAATGACATTAAAGATATTTTATGGTAAATAATATTTTACTAATCTATTTCAAAATCATAAAAAAATAAAAGAGAAAAATTAGGATGATAAATGGTAAAAAAATAACCTCTATTCTATTTTAGAGCTATTCGTTACATTAAAAATAAATATTTAACCCTTTAATATTAAAAATGTATTTACCACAATTACGAATAAGATTGGATAGACAAGAGTATAAACCAAATGATAAGCTCCAAATTTACATAATAACCTATCAAAATTTAATTAGATGATGAAAATTACAGATGTTCTTTTTTTAGTCAAATATATACCCATTTTGAAATATTTTTCTTGTGAATGAATTAATTATATTTTAATTATTTTTGTAATTGCATGTGTATACTTTGAAAATATTATAAAAAAGAAACACATTAACAATTTTATTCACACTAAATTGAGACATCTAGATCAAAAAATCCTTGAAAAATTATCATCAACACTTCCATAGTCACAAATTATAGTTTCTGATCTTTTTAAAATACCTTTATAAAGGTCCTTAAGATTGGATCTATAGTAGGTCTCCTAAAGAAGAGGTAATCATATTACCCAACCAATTCAAATTTATTTTTATTTCTAAATAATATACGTCAATGTCATTAATTATATAATAATAACTACAGTATCCAAAATATGTATAAATTATATTACGATAAATAATCTGACATTATCCACCATCTTTTCTACCAAATGGATGTGAATGTATCTCTCTTGTGTATGTGTGGACTACCTCCCCGATGTAGAGATACAATTCATTTATCATCACTACCATTCATGGATGGGTATTGTGATGGGTATAATTTTTATACATTATATTTATTAAACTATTATAATTCTAGAATTATAATATCATATCTATATTCTTACCTTCCAATTCACTGAAAATGATAATGTGTACCACGCGTACGTGCAATCTACCACATCCACAAAGTGATGTGACTCATTTTTCCTTTCCATTCTACCTAGGTGGTACTACAGATTGATTTAATTAATATATAAATGACATATATAAAATAATCTTTATTCTAAAATGGATATTTATTATTTATTTTTCTTTCATTCCAACACTCAAAAAGTAAAAAAATTGTTTAGGCATATGTACGACCTATCATCTCCATGAATGGTGTAGTTAATTTTTGTATATAAATAATTTATGGTGAATATAACTATATATAATGAACATATATGATATTTATATAATGTTTCAAATTATGGTGATTATAGATTCATTTCACAGTATAAGGTTTGAAACAACTGAACTAAAATTATCATGAAAAATGGAATAGTTAACATCCATAAATAATGATTTTAAAAAGGAATTAATAATACATGTCAGTTGAAATGTCATTAGATGATCATATATAGTATTATATGTTTTCAAATTAATCGTTTATATCAGTATAATAAATTAAAATTTATTATACAGGTGGTCAGAAAACCATTGAAGAACGTAAAACTTATGGTAATGTATTTATGTTAACATCTCATCGTTGAGTAGGGATATTTAAGACAATGTTGTTTATGATGAAATTTTAGGATCTACTTACAAAGAATAGTAAAAAATTTATTCCCAATATTTTAATTATTTATAAAATTTTCTTTGTTTTTCACACTTTTAGAACTCTAGAGTGTGAAAGTTCATTTTTAGGGATACATGATATTATTTTTAATTTTAGTAAAAAATAATCTTTATTATATATCAGTATTTTCAAAAAAATGTCCTAAAAAATGTTATTATTATACTTATATGGTTTTTTAGAGGATATGGGCTTTCTATGTAAGACATTGGAATATTCCTAATAATATTTTTAGGTCGAGGCACTATGAAAAAGTGTGATTCTGAGGCCCAGTAGGCCCGAAATTAATTCCATTAATCTATTAAAAATATTTTTATTGTTTTTGATTTTTTTCTGAAAATGTAGAAAATATAAGAAATGTGTCCTGAATAAAAAATCTAAGACAACAATTTAATCCAGAATGTTGATTTAACCCTATGTTCAACCTAATATTGGATGACATGAGACTTTCGGATGAGGCAACCATTTTTGGGTGCATTGGATAAATTAATTAATTTATTTAACAACCCTAAACCAAATATATGAAAAATGAAGACTGAAATGGGAAATCTGTGAGCACTATTGAGCTTGTAATGGAGTGTTTATCCTAGAAATGATAAAAATTGGTTAGCATAGGACATTCAGATAAGTAAGCTGTTGACATGTATATTTAATTGAATGAATGAAATAATATATTTAATTGTTTTATTAAACAAACTATGTAAACCCAATATAAAAACCGTATTATGAATCTTTTCTAAGATTTGTATACATAACCATTTCTAAATCATATCATAGGAGGATATATTTTATAATAACCCCAACCCAATATCCACTAAATTCGTTCTCCGAGCTAGGTTGTTACATGACCTTATGGGCACCTCCCCATACACCAAAGGATGCCGACTAGCAGCGGGGGTCCAAATAGTCAATCGGGGAGACTCTACCCCCTTTTTATCAAAGTAAGACCAAATAGAAGATAAAAAATTAGTGGAATAATAAACAATAATATCCAAGAATTCATAAACAACCATTCCCAAAATGGGATACAACTAAGTCCTACTGTAAATATGCCATGTTTTTCTGTAAGTGAGAAAGTGAACAAAACCCAAAATAAAGACAAACTGCAAAAACCCCCAAATTGTACTGACACCAACTTCGAGTCCTCCTCCACGCACAGTCATGCCAATCCAACTGTCTAGTTAGGACCTTTTCCATTTTACTGACATGAAAACATGATTTCTGCTCAAGTACCCAATGACAGCTCGAGCAGGGTGTGAGTACAACTCAGTAGGCCACCACCAATGGTGTCTACAAAATATCTAGTATGAACAATTGTGCATGAAAAAGGGTTATTATTATTAAATGACAAGGTAAATATTAACGTCCATTAGCTTGTTTAGGTCCATTACCAACATTTATTACCATTTCCATAACATAACATATCATACCATTTATCATTACTTACCATTTCCATCACATTAACCATGGGTTCATAAAACACAACAAATTACACCGGCTCAAGTACAAAATTCCATACCTAAGGGAAAACACATAGTTAAGGTTGGAGCATCATTCCAACTCACCATTAACCATATCCTCACCTCAAACCATCAAATCCGAGTGGATAACAACCATATCCTCACCTCGAAGCATCAGTCAGGGTGGATGTCAACCATATCCTCCCCTCGATGCATCAGTCTAGGTGGATGCAACCGATAGGGAAACAGAGCATCGGTCCTATCCCTTCCGTGTGCATCTGGGGTGGATTTTAGATCCCCAGTCCAACTCTACCCTTGTGCGTTGATCCTCAGTCAATACCCCACACTACCACGCTATGTGAACTTTCTATACATATATTTAACCATTAACCATTTACACAACATTGCAACCATTGCCCAAGGAAAACATAAACTGTAACTATAACATGAAGGTTAACACCATGACTTAACCAATTAACACAATTACCAAACTTCTCATTATTTAGAAATTTAACCCAATTTCATTTCGTTAGGCATATCTCACTAAGAATTCATTCATTGTGCCTCTCTCACTAGGCCTGTTAATTAATCCTTACTCTATAGGCTCCATTACCATGATCATGACCCGTTCCATTATGATATTTAGTCATTTTCACATCTCAACACAATATAACATAGGTTATTATCAATCCTTGGTGCACCACCTAGCATCTAATCCAACACACGCAATCACATAACATGTTTATCAAGGGATCTACATAAATAATCAACATTATCACTTGTTCTTATAAAATCCCTAGGTCCAAGAAAGTTGGATCACCCCTTGGGTGGCCCTGGTTCAGTCTCATCACCCTCAATGCATCCCATAGTGATCATGAGTGTTCCCCTTTACCTTTTTAATAACCATTTTCCCAAAACATTCCATGGGTAATCAAATCATTCAAAGAGACACCCAAGAACAAAACCACACATGTACAAATCATCAAATAAACAATGGGATATAACATGTAGGCCACCTACCTCGATTACGTGGGTGAACTCACACTTAATCAAGACCTTATATCCCACTTCAACTGACCTTTGAAGCTTCAACCTAAAACTCACCCAAAGACTAGGGTTTTAGAGATTCGAAAAAAGGAGAAGAAGATACAAACCCAAAAATCAAATGAGAAGAAAGGATGGGATTAGCCATATCCGGATCTTCGATCCGTAACCAACAACACCAGAAACACCTTAGAAATGAGGGATATTGATCTGTTGGAGCTCATGGGAGATTTGGTTCGTCCCTAGTGCGAGGAGGGGTGAAATGGGAGGAACTCTTGAGTTGGGGTTAAAACTAATGGGGTGAAAAAATTGTAATTTTTAAAATATTTCTGGGCCACAAGGTTTACCTGCACGGTTTTATAAACCGTCCACAAACCGTGCCCAAACCATGCAGAGGCTTCTTTCCAAAAGTCCCCCACTCAAATGGTCTACACCCATGGTTTCCCAAACCGTGTGCAAACCGTGCAGAGGCTACTGTCCAAAAACACATTTTTTTCATGATTTCCTAGGCTATCCCCATGGTTATCACTAACCGTGTCCAGACTATACAGCCTACAAAGAAACCCCCCTTTTCTCCACTTTTCATGTCCCAAACCCCTGAAACAACCCTAAAACTCATCTAGGACTTGGGTAAGCACTTAATTAACAATAATAAGGGATTCAAAACAATACTTGATCGAGAACATACATTTACATGATTCGCAATCATACAACCTCCCCACCTTATAACTGCTCATCCTCAAGATGAGTTCCCACGATTCATTTCACTTTTAAGGAAAAAATATCAGGCCACTAAGCCCACATATCTAATTCACACTCCCATATTTCTTCCCAAACATTTCCATGCTACCATAGTACTCATACCAATGGCACAACCTTTCCCAGTAATACATTCTCACTAAAATCCATGAAACAAACCAGATTATCCACAAAGGAAGTATCAGCCTCAAGCTCAACATTCTCAACATCCACCATGTGAGTTGGTTTAGGGTGATACCGCCAATGATATGACAAATGAAAGAAACTATGAATCTCCCTTTACCGCTATGGAAGAGCTAATCGGTACACCACCTGCCTGATCCTCTCCACAATTTCAAATGACCCCACATACCTGGGCGCTTACTTTCCCTGCTTCTGAATCCTCCAGTGACCCAACCCTGGAGACACCAAAAGGAACACAAAATAACCCACCTCGAACTAAAGAGGTCTATTCCTCTGATCCTCATATGACTTTTGCCTGCTATGAGTCATTTCAATCTGTCTTCGAATCAACTAAACTTTTTCTGAAGTCTCCATCATGAGACTCGGTCCCAACAACACTGTTTCACCTACCTCCAACCAACAGAACGGAGTCCTACGTGGCCTACTATATCGAGCCTCAAACGTTTCCATCTAAACCATAGCCTGAAAACTTTTTTTGTAGGAAAATTTAAGAAACCATAAGTGATTTTACCAGGAACCACAAAAATTCAAGATTGAATCAATCAACATGTCTTCCAACACTTGGATTGTATGATCCAATTTCTCGTCCGTATATGGGTGGAAATCCATACCCAAAAGTACTCATGTACCCAGTTACTTCTATATGCCTTTCCAGAAATGCAATGTGAAATGAGGATCACGATCTGAAACTGTAGTCCTTGGTACACCATGCTACTGTACTATTTCCCAAACATACAACTCATCCAGCTGATCAACTGTATAAGTCTCTAGAATCAGTAAGAAATGAGCCACTTTTGTTAACTAATCCACAACCACCCAAATTAAATCATTATTCTAAGGCTTCCTCAGAATACCCACCACAAAATCCATTTTCACATAATCCCACATCCATTCTAGAATGGGATATAGATTTAACGGTCAACCTAGGTGTTGATGGTCAGCCTCACCTGCTGAGAGGTAAGGCACCGTGACACAAATCCCGCAACATCCTTTTTCATTACTAGCCACAAAAATTATCTATGAAGACCGTGATACATCTTGGTCAAACTAGGATTCACTAACCATTTTGACACATGGAACTCATGTGTCATCTCTTCCTATATATACACTGGCACAACCACACGATCTTGAAGACCAACAACCCTGTCCACACCGACGACCCAACCAAATGGTGGATCACCACCTTTATGTCATTCCTTCATGACCAAAAATTCAGTATCATCAAGATAACTTCTCTTAACATGACTCAGAAGATTTCACTCAACCACCATGGAAGCAAGAGTCACCTGACCGTGTTTGCCTCACTCCTCCAGGTGCATCTCTACGAACAGAGCCATCACCTTCCACTCAGTGTTGGATTCCTAAACCACTTGGTTCTGAGCATTCCTGCTCAATGAATCATAAACATTGTTCCCTTTACCTATTGTATATAACATCTCAAAGATGATAAACTATAGATACTTGACCCATCTTCAATGTCGAATATTGAAATCCTGTTGTGAAATGATATCCTATAAAATCTGGTGGTCAGTATATACAGTGAACCGTTCCCTCGACAAGTTGTGCCTCCAGCACTTTATGGCATACACTACTTCACCAACTCAAGATCATTAGTGGGATAATTAGAATCATGGGGTCTCAATTTAATCAACCCATAATCTACAATCCGCTCATCATGCATCAACACAACAGCGAGCCTGATACCAAACACATCACAAAAGAGGAAGTACTTCCAACCTGGATAATGTAAGATCAAGATCGGTGTGGTAGTCATGAGTTTTTTCAACTCTTGAAATGAACTCTCACAAGACTCCAAACACTAAAATTTGATTCCCTTCTTGGTCAAGCCCAAATGTGGTGCTACCAAACATTAGAAATCATGAATGAACCTCCGGTAATACCCGAACGACCCCAGAAAACTCCAAACATATGAAACACTCTTGGGATTCTCCCAAGACACAACAACCTACACTTTCTCTAGATCCACTGACACACATGGCTCATAGATGATGTGGCCCAGAAAATGAACTTCTCCATTCCAGAATTGACACTTTGATAGCTTAGTGTATAATCGATGCTCTTTTAGTGTACTAAGAAAGATGTCAATATTTTGGGCATGATCATCATGAGTTTTTGAGTACCCCAAGATGTTGTCAACAAAGACACCCACAAACTGATCTAGATAAGGATGAAATATTTGATTCATCAAATCCATGAAAACTACCATTACATTGGTCAATCCGAAAGGCATCACCACAAACTCAAACAACCCATACCGACTCCTGAATGATGTCAGTGGTACGTCATAAGGCCTTACCCTCAACGGGTGATAAACCGATCTCAGATCAATCTTAGAAAAATCTAATTCACCACTCAAATGGTCAAACAGTTCTTCAATTTTAGGATTTGGGTACCAATATTTCACCATCATCTGATTGTACTTCCTATAATCCACACCCAACCTTAACGACTCGCCAACATTCTTTTCCAAAAGGACATGAGATCCACAAGGAGACACTCTAGGATGTATGAACCCCTTATGATCCAAATCCTCAAAATGATCCTTTAACTCCTGGGGTTATTACAGTGCCATTTGGTATGTAGGAATAGAATATTTCATCTCTCTAGGAAGCAACTCAATCGTGAACTCAACATCCATCTTAGTTAGCAACCCAGATAAATCCTCATGAAACACATCTTGAAACTGATACACCACCGGACCGAATATAGACTATTTCCCTATTTATTAATCAAGAAAAATACAAGATATATGAGCCATGAGCCTATCCAACTACCAACAGAATGATCCCGCATGACCTTCTCGAAAATCAAACTCTATGCGATTGGAATAAGCTTTAACCTCAAGTGACCTGAACGATACCATGTGATAGTAATAATCAATGTGTTCCTGATACAACACTAACCAATCCATACCCAATATTAGGTCAAATATTGACATCTTGAGGATGAACAAGTCCCAGTGGAAATGACTGCCACTAACATCTAGAGCACATCCCTTACACTGCTTGATGTTTTCATTTCATACCCCCAACAGAGTGTCAATCGACATCACCCCACCCTCACTCTCCACATGAAAAACCAATTCTACCATGAACTAAGAAACAATAATAGAGTGTGTGGAATCAGTATCAAAAAACACACTAGAAAGCATAGAATCTAAAATTATTGTTCCTCGAACAATCGATGGCCCAGCCTCGCCATCACCAGGTGCAGACTGAACTATGTGAAGCAGACCTGCCCCTCTACCCTGGGCTCCAACCTAGGTTACCTACACTGCACCTCCCTAATAACGTGGCAGATCCTTACCCAGAGTTCCATGTCCACCACAACTACCAGTATATCCACTGGAGCTCTAAATGTCGGCCTGATACGAAGCAACTGATCCCATGACTCCACTTGGTATCTTCCTGTCACCAACATTAATGCTCACCTGCTATGTGTTTCTATGGAACCTCTTCACTTGTCCCAATTTTCCGTAGGATAAACACTCAACTGAAGGTAGAGGCACTGGCCATGCAAGTGCCCCAACCTACCACATTGATGAAAGAGCACCCGATCACCATCATGAGAGGATGACCCTCTCTTCTGACCACCTTCCACACCTCCACCCAACTAAAAACATACAAAATGATAGTTCCTACCCTCAGAAGCTGCACCACTTGTCCACCCAGCTTGAAAAAAAAACCCACTACCTGAATCTACTATTAGGTTCCCTTATGATATAAATTCCTGGTCCACAACCTCTTTAAAATTCTTGAGGCAAAAGATATTATGTTGAGACCTGATCTTGTGTCTCAGCCCATCCTGGAAATGTCTCGCCACTACTACCTCTTCCCCATCCAATGTTGTAACAATGTGTCGAAGGTTGGTGATGCTACCGGAATGCTCCATCACTGACATCGATCCCTGATTTAGGCCCATAAACAATGCAGCCTACTCTTTCCTCATGGTATTTGGGTAAAAGTGCTCCAGAATGTTTTTTGGAAATCATTCCACAACATCCCCCCAACATTCTAGGTCTAAGATAGGTTGTCCCATCAATGCTTTTCCTAGACCTGCAACATATAAGTAGCCAACTTGACCAAAATCCCATCGGGAGTCCCCAGATTATCATGTATCGTCTAGAAAGACTCTATCCATAACTCTGCTACTTCTAGCCCACCCTCTCTAGAAAAGGTTGGAGGGTGCTGCAACATAAACTCTCTGGTCAGTTCAAACATACTTGGTGCAACCCAACATAGGCCCTGATCCATCATCATCATAAAACAAGCCATGTTCTCTCGGAATCACTCCTCCCTACCTTCCTGGATCACCACATTCACTTGCTCTTCTACTGTAGGAGTGTTCTCAGCAACATCCTTTTATTTCTCAAATGACACTCGATGTCGTGGTTGCATTTCTCTACATTTCCAAACATGAGATTTATAATACATACCACAAAGCTTTCAAATTTCATAACATGAATGCTAATTACTTGCAACATCAACCCATTATACATGCACCATCCCAAAAAACCTTTGCATTCCTGAAACATTACTCCGACCATCCCTACCGCTGGCCATGGTCCACAAGGGGTAAACAACCATACACTACTACAAGGCTCACACAACATGTTAGAAACAAAATTTTCATTCATGACAATCCTTTAATTACACACATTTTATTAATAATCACATATCATTTGTTCATCTTCAACCACTTTCATTATTTTGTTATGACATTTTCTATTATCAATTTTCAAATTTCCTGGTGCATTATATCTTTCATGCCTCACACACCCAACCGATGTGTGTCTACCATGATGCATTCCACTTATTTTTCTAGGTGTCTACAATGATTCATGAATGCACAATGTCATTCCATTGAGGCCACGAGCCAAATATCATAAAACAACCACATCACACGACATGTGCATCGCCCAATGGTGAAATATCATCAACTGTAACATCGCACAATAAAGAAAAACCATTCCCACCGTAAGTGACTTGGGGGTTCCCTCGTACATGGGTTAGCGACTCCCAAGCACAAGCTCATTACCAAGGAATGACAAATCCTAACTCCCATCTACAATCCAAAATAACAAGATTTCTGAGAAGTAGAAAAAAGTCCTCCTCTCATACCACATTGTAACATCCATGATCCTAGAGCCACTAAACCGGTGCTCCGAGCCGAGTTGTTACATGACCTTAAGAATGCATCCCTATACGCCAAAGGTTTCCGACTAGCAGCGAGGGTCCAAATAGTCAATTGGGGAGACTATACCCCTTTTAATAAAAGGACGACACAACAAAAGATAAACAAAATAGCAGAATAATAACCAACAATATCAGAGAATGCATAAACAACCATTCCCAAAACATGATACAACCAAGTCCAATAGTAAATATGCCATGTGTAGCTATAAGTGAGAAAGTAAACAAAACCCAAAATAAATAGAAATTGAAAAATCCACCAAATGGTACCGACACCAAGTCTGAGTCCTCCTCTATGCACACTAATGCCAACCCAACTTTCTAGAAAGGACCTTTTCCTTTTTCCTAACCTGAAAACATGATGTCTGCTCGGGTACCCAATGGTGGCCCGAGCAGGGTGTGAGTACAACTTAGTAGACCACCACCAATGGTTTCTAAAAAATATCTGTTATGAACAATTGCACATGAAAAAATGGAAATGAATAATAAATGAAAAGGTAAAGATTAATTTTAATTAGTTAGTTTAAGTACATTACTAACATTTATTACCACTTCCATAACTTCTCATTTCATCCAATTTCCTATTAATTACCATTTACAACACATTAATCTTGGGTTCATCAAACACAAAAAATTACACGGGCTCAATTACACAATGCCATACTCAAGGGAAAACACACAGTGATGTTTGGAGAGTTAGTACAACTCAAAATTAACCATATGCTCACCTCGAAGCATCAGTCTGTGTGGATGTCAACCATACCGTCACCTTGAAAAATTAGTGTGGGTGGATTTCAACCATATCCTCACCTCAAAGCATTAGTCCGAGTGGATGAAACCGAATGGGAAACAGAGCATCAGTCTTATCCCTACACTGTACATTAGGGGTGGAGTTTAGAGCCTCAGTCCAACTC
The DNA here is from genome assembly GCA_963277665.1 of Viscum album. Taxonomy (NCBI): domain Eukaryota; kingdom Viridiplantae; phylum Streptophyta; class Magnoliopsida; order Santalales; family Viscaceae; genus Viscum; species Viscum album. The sequence continues at coordinate 1,625,097,111 of OY728156.1, read as the reverse complement.
AACCCATGGGAGTAGATATAGAGACAATAAATCACACTATGATGTTATGTGTATATTATATATATATATATATGAAACCATTAACCATTTACACAACATCCCAAACATTGATCAAGGAAAACATAAGCCATTACAATAACATGAAGGATAACAACATGCCTTAACCCATTAACACATTTACCCCACTTCTCATCATATAGCCATTTAAACAAATTTCATTTCGTTATTCTTATCTCACTAAGAATTCATTCATTGTCCATATCTCACTAGGATTTTTCATTATGCCTAACTCACTAGGCTTCATTACCATGCGCTTGACCCATTCCATTATGGTCACTTGTCATTTCCACATCTTGACCCAATATCCTTTAGGTTTTTATCAATCCTTGGTGTCCCAACTAGATTATAACCCAATACACACAATCATATAACATGTTTATCAAGGTATCTACATAAATAATCAACAATATCACTTGTTCTTTACAAATTCATAGGTCTGAGAAAGTCGGCTCGCCCCATGGATGGCCCTAGTTTTGTCTCATCACCCTCAAAAAATCCCTTGGGAACCGTGACTATTCCCCCTGACCTTTTTAAAAACCATTTTACCAAAACATTCCATGGTTAATCAAAACATACCAATATACACCCATGAACAAAACCACACCTGCACAAATCCTAAAATAAACCATGGGATATAACATTTAGACCACCTACCCCGATTCTATTGGTGAACACACTCATAATCAAGACCTTATATCCCACTTCAACCAAACTTTGAAGCTTCAACCTATAAATCACCCAAATATTAGGGTTTTAGAGCTTCAGAAAGAGAGAATAAGATGATACAAACTCTAAACTAAAAAGTGAATCAAGGAAGGGATTAGCCTTATCCAAGGGTTTGATCTGCAACCAATGACACCAGAAACTCATTAGAAATTGGGTAGATTGATATCTTGGTGGTCTTGGAAGATTTATTTCGTCCCTAGGGTGAGGAGGGGTGAAATGGGAGGAAATATTGAGGTGGGGTTAAAAATACCAGGGTGTAAAATTTTTGTTTTTTGATGATTTCTGGGCCGCATGGTTTACCCACACATTTTTCCAAACCATGCACAAACTGTGCAGATGCATCTATCCAAAAGACTCCCCCTCACTCGCCTTACCCGCACGATTTTCCAAACCATGCGTAAACCTTGCAGAGGCTACTATCCAAAAACACAATTTTTTACGGTTTCCTGGATTATCTGCATGGTTAGCACTAACTATGCACAGACCATGCGACATACCCAGAAACCCCCTTTTCACCACTTTTCATGTCTTGAACCCTCGTCACACCCCCAAGCCTCCACTAGGACTTGGGAAACAATGTAATTAACCCAAATAAAAAATTTAAACCAAAACATAATCGAGGAAAAACCTTTACAAGATCCTGGATCTTACATCCTTCTTCATTGGTAGATCTACATCAAATGACGGAAGAATATCATATTGAGATGGTTCAATGGGTAGCAGTCACAGTGGGTCCTAATCATCACTGTCGAATGCTTTCTTCATAAAATGTTGATCTATAATCAATGTAGGAGGCCTTATTTGTGGTTTTAGGTCCTTATAAATAAAATATTGATCAAGATCAATTCCATATATTTGATCAGTGATATTTTGAACCTTTGGTTGTGCCCATGTATGAGAATAAATTATTCCATCAATTTATCTCTCATACATGCCATGTTTCCCACACCGATTTCCCCACTAAGAAATCATTGGAAAAAAAAGATGTCCAACCATGCTTATTACCTTTTTTATAGGAGATTTTCACCATCATTATTCGCATTCATCATCGTTGGATCATGACGTCATGATTCAACATTTCCTCAATGTGTTCGAAGTTGGTCAAACCCCCAAATTCGTTGTGGTAGAAAGAAAAACATGTAGATTTGTGGCTTTTCATTCACTGATAAATTTGTTTGATGGTATTTTGTTAATTTATTAGTTTGGTACCATGGGTGTATGCTTTGGGATCAGAGGTGGTTCGAGATAAGATCAACGATCCTCATTTTTTCATTGGGAATATGGTGGTGGCATGCGGTGTGATGAGAATGATTCTGAGTAGAGGCCCTATGTAGATTCTCATAGAAGAGGCTACATGACATGATCATGATGGTGTCTTGGCTTAAATCTCCAAAGAGGTTTTTGGATGTAGTTAATGCAGTGGTAGTTAATGATTAAAAATAAAAATACTTTTAATTGTGATGCATCAATAAAATTATATGAGGATTTTTTTATTAATATATTAAATAATAATTATAATGGTGAAATAAAATGTTTGTTTAATTTAATTAAATTATTTTATTTTAATAAACAAAAAATATTTTAATTAAATGTCTCTAATTAGTACCATTTTTATTTCAAATAAAAATTAATAAACCCCCTATTTTAAATAAGGTTTTTAAAGATGGGGCCATTGGAAAATTTGGTGTGTGGAGGTATGAAAAATAATTTAAATTAAATTTTAGAATAACATTTATAAAATTGAATGGGATTAAAATTTAGGTCACCCAAGGATGTGGGGTGAATCTTGGGGAGAATCATCTCCATTTGTAAATGTTTTCATTTTAATTTAATTAAAAAATGATGATAATTAATTCATGTTGAAATTATAAATGATGAAATGTCAATGAATGTTGGAGGTTCCATTATTGATGTGCATTAAATGATTTGTGGAGAGATTGTAAATAGCCCACTGGTGTGAATATAAGGGATAATGAAAAATATGAAAATAATAATATTACAATAATGTTATTATTTTTGTTATAAAATATTATTATACCCATAAATTCATCATACGATGTTAGATTGAGGTGTCTCCAGTCGATGTGTGACCCCTGAATTGAGATTTTCAAATTAAAACTGATGTTAGGTACATTTTTTAACTCTTTATTTGGGTTAATGAAATATCCAATAATAATAAAATTATTACAATTGTGGGATCCTGTATCTGAAATATCTCTCTCATATGATGTTAGATTGAAAAAACATCTATGAAATTGTGACCTTGATATTAAGTCAGACATTTGGATACCGTTATCAAATATTTAATTTGGTTGCATGGCCCAGGCCCACAATGCACTGTTCTTGCGTAATGTGGTGAAATGTGAACTTTTCATTGGGTGTCCGATTAAGGATAGTGAATCACCTATCTCCAGAGATCTTCCATGATTGTTAGGACAATGTGATTTGTTTGGACATATGAGATTTTTTTTCATATGAATATTAGTGAAATTATGTTTTTCCATCCAATGCGACGTTGAGCCTTGTGAGTTTGTCATGATTTTGAATGAGACACGTCATGTAATGCTATAGGGATAGAACTTTGTGTGATTGAAAGGACATGGATAGGTAGTAATGTGGGATAACACACTGTGTGGGCCCCTTATGTGCCACATAATAATTTATCAATATTAACGATTCTATATCTTATTTATCTGAACTTGGATTCTGGGCAGTGAGTAGCCTATCCAGAGTGTTTTTTTCACATAGAATGTGATAGTGACCTTCTTGGTTGATCTAAAGATATAATGATTAATTTTTCTTGAAAAATAAATTGTTAAGAAATTACCAATGATGGAAGTGGTCGTTTAAGATCATCATAGACCTTCATATTGGTACCCTCATATAGAGAAAGGATGTGGGTCCTCGATGCCATCTGAGTAGTACCCTCCAGTTGATCTCGGTAGTGAGCCCTGGACGTCTTCAATGTGGTACCCTCCAGTTTAGCTGGGTACTGGGTCCTCAATGTCATCCAAGTTGTACCCTAAAATTGAGATGTACAATGGTTCCTTGACTTATTCCAAGTGGTACACTATAGTTGAGCTAGGTAGAGGGTCATCAGAGCCTCCAGAGTGGGATGGTCTCGTTGAGCTGGGAAACGGGTCTTTGACCTCTTCCAATGGGTACCCTATAGTTTTTTTGGGTAATGGGTTCTCAATACCATTAGAGTGGTACCCCCAGTTATTCCAGGTCACGTGTCGTTGACTTAGAGTTTTTTCCAACTTGGATGTGTGGAATAGAGATGAGGAATGTTTAGAATTGTATAAATACTTTTGGGTAGATGTGTGGGATGCCATGTATTATTTATGGACTTTTGTAACTATTGGGTATTATTCATCTTGGGATGAGATAAGAGATGGGGATCCCCTTACTCTCTTTTTTGGGATTTATTGAATGAGCATACATATCTATTCTTCTTTTATATCCAAACCATAGATTTGGAAACACTCATTCCAAAAGAGGTTAAGATGTTCATGGTAATGCACATGCTTTCTATGTTTATATTATCATGGTAGGATGAGACAACTCTCCCACTATAGGTAGAATGGACTAGATAATTAGTTTATTTTCTCACCATGTCAAGATTCTTTTGTTTGTACAATGTCAGATTAATTCTCATTTTGGGTTGACTTTTACCCTTATTCTATAAATTTTTCTATCTACTATATTTCTCATATATTTTATCTCTCACTAATGTCAATTATCCTTATTCTGGGAATACCTACTGGTTATGTTTATACTCACCCCTAAATGGTATTTTCCCACATGTATCGTTTCTTATGAATAAGATAGACTTGTCGACCATGACTATAATGGATATTAGAGATACTGGGTTCTTGGACCGTGTATGATGGACCAAGATTGGGATTCGGGAATAGTGCACTCTTTCATCTATTTACATTTCTAGTTTTCTGTCAGGTTGGGACACATTTATAGTTGGGAATGTATTTTTACTCTTAAATTTTATGTTTATGCTACCATAATTTTGTATTGTCTAGAGGTTCACGCATGCTTGGATTACATTATAGTAGTTTTGTTTCGTTTATTCATTCCCTCCACACTTTTTCATAGAGATGGTTGGGTGTTTATGTAAAAGTTCATAGGCAAAGGAATTCCCAATTCCATTATTCCTTTGGTGCTTGCCTCCACCCATATCCTATGGAGGCAGGCTTGGGGTATTTATGGATCAAGCCTTGGATTGGCTTAGGTTGTGACATATTGGTATCAGTACATGTTCTTTCCATGGGATGTTGTTTGAATGTATACCCATAATAGGATTTGGTTGGGTATTGGTCAAAAGTGTCACCATGTCTTGAGTGCAACTATCAGGGCAAGGAATCTAGTAATGATGTGGTGGCCAACATATCCATTCACCAGGATCTTGAATACCTTATTGTCTACTTGGCATGAAGATACATTTTTGCTGGGATTATTGGTACACGAAACATATAGGAATGAATCTTTGAATTTACTTATTGAGTAATATCCCTATTTCCATTGATATATATATATATATATATATTGGTTCATATTACCATGGTACTTCTTGATAATGTTCATGATGCCTCTGTGATGAATGATATCCAGGATAACATCATTGGTTCATAACAACGATCCTACGAGTGAGATGGCCTTAGTTTAGGGTCCATCCCATGAACCCTTCCTCCAGGTGTGATGGGATTAACACCGACCCATGTCGAGTAGTAGATAATTATAGATGAGCAGGATGAGGAAACATTCATGCTTAGTTTTATCTGTGGGTTTGAGTTTTAAGGACCAAGGAGGATTCACAGAGATCTAGATCCTCAGGTAGTAGAGGATTGTCTAAAGTCGACGGTCTGTATCATCAGGCTTGTTCATACCTGAATGATCAAGTAATTAAAATGGAAGCTGGAATCGTACATGGAACAAATGGGTGTTGGAAGATCCATGTTACACAAATGTACGATGAGTTGATACTCTTGTGGTCTAATTTACAACATCTACTTTGTGAGTATTATTACCCCTCCTACTTATTCCCAGTCTGGATCTAAAAGAATGAAGAGTTTTAGTGGGGAGTGGGGGGGGTGAACTGGATTAGAATGTAGTGGGGTTCAAAAACCATAAAAATCACTCCATCTATATGATCTGGTAAGGATAATTACATTCATTGAAAATTGAGCACATAATCTATATATATATGAGGAAATATTGTTCCATTTTTCGTTCCCACCTGCTTAGAGGTGATAGAGAGGTAACCAGTGATAGAGAGATTTCTATCAGAGGGACGCAGGACAACTAGATCTAGTACTGGGTATCGTAGATATGGGTCATCAAAAAATAGCTAGAAGACATTAGACACTAGGATATCAACCCATGATACCATTCAATGTTCAGACATAGGAACATGGTCCAAGGAAGCTCACAGATAGGTAGTGTCTTACTTGTGATGGGCGAGGTATCATGGAGAGAGGCTACTTGACTAAAAATAAAGATAAGCACACGACGATATCTTATGAACCAGCATGGATAAATTAGTACCATGATCACGAATCTCGTAGGCATGGATATAGTGGTTTCTAGAGAGGTGGAGATAGAAGAGGAGTAGGAGGAGCTATGGGTGGTGCATGTTGCTATGAGATTCTCCCACCACCACTAGGCAGCCAACGTCAGGCATATGGAGCTAGTGATCAGGGTCATAGACAGCTGCAGGCTTTGAATGTCTATGATACTGCCACACATTATATTATATGAAGTATGTTTTGGGTCTATTATACTTTCTATAGTAGTGATTGTTAGATACTTTGTGATGTACTCTTTTCTTTAAAGTAATTTCTCGAGGGTTAAATCGGGGTGACGTGGGGTGTCAGCGTAACCCTATGTATGTTTTGTTCAATGTAGTTTTGAATTCATGAAGAAGAGAGGTCCTTCCCCCACCTAGATATGTTTTTGAGATGGGATAAAAACTGTGAGGGTGTGCTAATTCCATTGAAAGTAGATAATATCGAGGTGTGGGGGATGAGTCCCTATGTTTTGTGTGTTTGGGGCTATGTGTCATATTGGTGTCTGTGAATAGAGGGTCTGGTAATACCCAGTTGAGAATTTGGGAGGTCCTTCGTTTATGTTGGTAACTTCATGAACTTAGATCTAGTTTGTACACAAGATTCATGAGGTGGTTATTTCATAGTTTCACCTATATTCAGAATCATGAAGATAAGGGACACTTAACCCCCCATGAAATGTTTTTGTGACGTGACCAAGATCGTGTAGGAGAATAAGTGCCACCCAAAAAAGACTGTGTCATGGTGTGCCGAACATGTTCCCTAGAAATCTTCTTTCAGGGAGCAGTTGTGTGATTGATTTTCAGAGCACATCTTGGCATTTCCATTAGATTTTTTCTTATTGACCCTTTTTTTCTTGGTATTTCACTAGTGGGTGGGGTATAGATTCAAGTTTGGGGTTACTCTCCTTCTAAGATATGAAAATACGCATGAGGTATTCCATGTTACTTTTGTGTATAGATTCTTGTGGTTGGATGAGTGTACTTACCTTCCGTGTTCATTGGTTCCCACATGTTCTCGATGTCAACCTTGATGTAGTGGTAGGTAGTTATCACATAAAAGTCAAGGAAGTTGAGACACCAGGAATATAACTATGCAATTCACTACATATAGATGGTAGTGGGAGTATTTACCTTAAGGATATAGAGGTACTACCTTATGGGGGACATCGACTTTGAGGACTTTCATAACCAAATATCCTGAGGAGTTTCACCTGATGGATTTTCTCAAGTAGGGAGTCACGTTATCCATTTTTAGGATTAAACAACAATTCCAGACATGTTATGAGAGGATATGATGGGGAAGCTTCACACATCTTTTTTGGTAGTATATCCCGATGTGGAGAAAATTTATGGAGAAGATAGACGTTGGATTAGTATCCCCTCATTTCATAAGTTTGGGGATGAAAATTATGTAATAATGTAAGAATGTAAAGAATATGGTTTGGACCTGCCAGAGTTTGGAATATTTGAAAGAATAATTTTCTGAGCTCGGTGTTGAGACGGTGAACGATTCAGAGCCATGTTGAGATCGTAATTAATTTTATAAGAATATTAAATATATTTTCATTGAGTGCACACAATGATCCTAAAAAAGGAAATATCACATTAATCAAGTCTCAAATTATAAATTTGACACTATAGTTTAATCCTGGATGTTGAGTTTACCCAAGGCGTGACCTAAAGTTGGTCATCACAAGACGTATGTTTGTGGCAGTCGTGGGTGGGTGCATTAGATAAATTAATTAATTTAATAAATTTATTTAATATCCCTAACCCAAATAACTAGCCCAATGATACTATTATGTGAAATATGATACCACCATTGAGTTTGGAATGTTGTGTTTACCCTCGTCGTGGATAAACATTGTTTGTCATGGGAATTTTTATGAAGTATCCATTGGATTTTACATTTAGTTGAAATAAATAAATAATTTATTTATAAGGTTTATAAAGCAACATAATTATACCCTCTATAAAAATCCTCTTATGAAAATTTTACATCGGTTTTATAGATAAAACTTTCTAGATCTAAGATGATATGGAGATAATTCATTGTCAGCAGATCGATATCGAATGACGAATGATGATTAGATTAAGATATATTGATGGGCATCGATCGCAGTGGGTCATCCTTAACATTTTTAAATGAATTCCTCACCAATTATTGATCCCTAATCGACGTAGGATTCATTATATGTATTTTTTCTTCCCTTATATGTAAAATATTTATCATGATCAATTACCTCTCTTTGAGAAATGATAATTTGAACCTTCACATGAGCATGTGTGTCAGAATAAATTATTCTTTCAATTTTTCTCTTGTCTATGCCATATTTCTCTCCTCTATTTATCCTCCATTAATTCATTGGCCATGAACACTGTCTAATGATGCTTATCACCACTATTATTGGTTATATTCCCCATTGTTCATTATGTTCTTCATTGTTGGATCACATGGTCACAAGTTTACTTTATCGAGGTGGGTTCAAATGTGGTCTAACCCCTAGATTCGTTGTGGTAGAATGAAAAAATGTGGATCAATGGTTTGGGGATATATTGGTAAATGAGTGGGATCGTGTTTGTTTAATGAATTAGTTTGGTACTGCAGGTGTTATCTTTGGGATCAGAGTTGGTTCGAGAATAGATCAGTGATACTAATATTCAGAGTTCACACTTTTTGGTGACATGCGATGTGATGTGATTTTTACTGAGCAGAGGCAATGAATAGAGTTTCACGGCCGAGGATACTCAAAATGAATGTGATGGTGGTCATTCTTGAATCTATAATGAGGTGTTCATACATAGTCACTGTAGTGGAAAATAATAATTATTATGATTATCAATAATTATAGTGATGCGTTAATAAAATTATAGGCTGATTTTGTTATTATTATTTTATTAAATAATAATAATAATGGTGGAATAAAATTTTTGGTTAATCAAATGAAATGATTTTATGTTAATAAATAAAAGAATCATTCTAGTAAATTGGTTTTAATTAGTATCATTTTTATTTGAAAGAAAAACCAATAAACAACCTTTTTAATGAATATTTTAAACTAAGAGTCCTTGCAAATATTGGTTTTAAGAGTTATGTAAATCAATTTAATTTAATTTGGAGAACTAAATTAAAATAATATAAAGTGATTAAATATTGGGTCACCTGAGTTTAGGGCGTGAATCTTGGGGATCACCGTCTCCCTTTGGGAAACTTTTTATCCTAATTTAATAATAAATGATGATAAATAATTTATGTTGAAATTATAAATTATGAAATGTAAAATAATAGAGGCATCACCTATGATTATATGCATATAGTGATTTTGGGAGAGGGTTTTTCATGTCCCTCTTGATTGAATACAAGGTTTAAAAAAACAATAATATTATTAGTATAAGAATTTTATTATTATTTTTGATATCAAACATTAATCAAACAATAACTTCTTCATATGGTGTCCGATTGATGCATCATCAGTGAAAATGTGACGCTATAATTGTGATGGATATTTTAAGATCAATGATGGATTCTATTTTCGAACATGTTCCTTGGGTTAATGAAACACCCAATAATAATAAAATTATTATTATTGCGGGATCTTGTATCTGACATATCTACTTCATATGGTGTCAGATTTCCAAACCCTCTTTGACTTTGAAACCTTGAAATTGAGGTTGATGGAGTTAGACATATATTAGATATTTAATTATGGTTCTTGGTTCATTCCCATGAAGAACCGTTCATTCATAATGTGGTGAAATATGACTCTTTCTTCAGCTGTTTTATTTAGTCAAGTTAATAGCCCCTATTGAGAATATTTTTATGAGGATCACTATAGTGGGATACGTTTGGCCATACATGACTTTTTTAATAATTATTTTAGTGAAATTATAGATTTTTTCCTTCATATTGATGATGAGCCTCATTTGTTTGTATAAAATTTGACCACGAAACATGGTATGGTACTATAGGTCCAACAATCCGTGTGATGGAAATGATATGGATTGGAAGGAGAGTAGGACAACACACTATGTGTCCCTTTTACATTTCATGTACTCTTTTAGGGATTTTCATGCTTTTGTATCTCCTTCATATGAACTCAGATTTTGTCTCGTGAGTATCCTATCATGAGTGTTTTTCTACATAGAATGTGATGGTTCCATCGAGTTTGGATTTGAAGATGCAATGTAGAATGTTTCGAGCATGGTGTTTGGTTAGGAAATGCCTATCAAAAGTAGTGATTTCACATGATAACTATAGAACTTCTAAGTGGTACCCTCCTTTAGAGTTTTGTTTTGGGTCCTCGATGCCTTCTGAGTGGTACCCTCAAATTGATATGGGAAGTGGGTCCATGACATGTTCCGTGTGATACCCTTCTATTGAGATGGGTACTGGTTCCTTGAAGTCTTCTACGTGGTACCCTATAGTAGATCTTGGATGCTGGTCTTCGATGTCTTTCAATTGGTACCCTCCAGTTGAGCTGGGTAGTGGTTCTTTAACCCCTTCAGAGTGATACCCTCTTGTTGAGATGGGTAGTGGGTCTTCAATTTACTCCAATTGGCACATCCAGTTGAGGTGTGTAGTAGGTCCTCGATTCCATCAGTGTGTTACCCATATTACTCTAGGGAGTAAGTCCTTTAATTCGTGTTTTTCCCACTTGGTTGTGTAGTACAGTGAAGAGGCATGGATAGACATGCAAAATTACTTCTATATAGATTCTTTGTATGATGGTCATCCTTGATGGACTTTTGGAACTTTTAACTACTCTTTCTCTTTGGCTAAGTTGTGGTATGGAGATCCCCATAAAATCTTATTTGGGATTCATTAATTGAGAATATATATCTATCATTATTATATATAAACACCTTATATTTGGAAAATCTACTTCTTATAGAGATGAGGATTCATAGGGTATGCCTTGTGATTTTGGTGTTTAGATTCTAATGGTTGGATGAGTCTACATTCCTTCTTTAGGTGGAAAAGACATGACAATTATTTGATCAAATCATCGTGGCAATCCCCTTATGTTTGGATGAGGTGACCTTTACTCTCATTTTGGAATGATCTATGCTCTTTCAGTTTACTATGTTTTATCTAATATATTTATCTTCTATTTCATATCATAATTCTCTCCCTTTAGCTTTTAGGGTTCCCTACTAGATATGTTAATACTCACCACTACATGGTCTTTGACCACACACATCATGTCTTATACAAAAGATGAATAGTCCTACAATGACTATAGAGAATCTTAGGGATATTGGGTGCTTGGACCGTGTATGGTTGTTATATATATTGTTTTAGGTGTTGGCCTGTCCTTCAGTTGTATACTTAAATAGTTTTCTTTATAGATGGGACAAATTTCTAGTAGGGCATGTATTTTTCTTCATTACTTTTTCTATTTAAACTATCATAATTTTATACTATCTAGAGGTCCAAATATACTTGGTTTAAATTATAGTAGTTATATATATTTTATTCATGCCCCAGGGACGATTGCATGGAGATGGTTGTGTATGTGTATAGATAGTCAAATGCCTCTCTGAGTTAGTTACGCCTTCAACAATTGACTCCACCCTTGTCTTTTAAAGGAAGTCTTGATGTAGTTGCAACTCGATCCCTATCTGTGGTCAAGTCATGATTTTTTGTTTGAAGTCATTTTTAACAATTATTTAATATTTAATTTTATTTAAAAGGAATTTTTATATATTTTTACAATTGATGTTCTTTCGAATTTTTACCAAAATTTTTAAAGGAATGTTTGTTTTAACAAACATGTTGTGAATATAATTTAGCTTTTTCATGAAATATAAAAGAATAAGGATTCCTTTACAGGTTTTCATCATTTTTTCAGCAAAATTTTTATCCTTATTATTTTTAAAATTTTTTATTATAAATAATTAATTCCAAAATAAAATGTATATTTTCATCAATAAATATTACACTTGTTATTTTAAAGTAATTTTCATTTATTTTACCATCCTTTGATATAACATTTTTTTTGAGGATTTCATCATGGGATACCATCCTTATTCATTTAATACTTGTTTTATTGTTATTATATTGGTATTTTTATGAAACCCATTTATTTTCAATTTGTTGTTTTATGATGATATGATGAAATGTTATTCAAACCCATTTCATTTACACTGGTTATGTTATGATGATTTGATGAATATTTTATGATATTATTGCACACATATTTATGTATTTAGTTATATAATTGGTGTTCCTAGAGTTATATATCCTTCCATTGCATTGGTAAAAGATGGATATCTCATATGATAATAAGGACTAGAATGTGGAGTTAACACTTTTTAGTAAGGGAATATATACACTATGATTATATTGGGTATCAACCATGTCTAAGGATACAATAAAAAAAAGATAGAATAAGATCAAATATGCCTATATTGAAAATGATCCATGACTAAGGAAATTATTTTATATGATTATGATTATTCCAAAAACTATTATCTTATGCCAATTCCATTCTCTCATTTCTAATGTTCTATTATAGCTTTATGATTATTGTACTTGGATCTACCAAGATTTGTTCCATGACTAATGATTATGATATATGATTTTTTTCTATTGTTTTAAAATGTCATAATATTTTCTAAACACTATTATGCTCATTTTATAGATAAATGGTTATTGATATCTTGATTTTTTTACCCTTACTATGTATTTGAGATAACCCTTCCTAATGTTTCATTTCGCGAGGCTATGAAGAAAGGATTTATGTTTGACATGTCTATGTTGGGTGAAGGTTGTAAAGAACTATGTGGGATACAATGTTGATCTCTTATTAATATCATGTTTATGTATACATGATTCCAAAGACACTATACCTATAGGATTTTTGCATTGATCATAATGTTATATGTTGAATATTAATCTAATAAAATGTTATACTTATGAATGAAAATTATGGGCCACCATAACATATATACACCCATTTAGTTGGAAAAAAATAAAAGTATGTCCACACATCATTGTCTCATGAGATAAAAATCTCTAACCAATACATTCTTAGGTGATATAGGACCCACTTATCATTATCTATACAAATATGTTCCAATTGAAATCAATAAATCATCAAATTATAAAGAATCCATATAATGAGAATGGTTTTCATATTCATTTAGAATGTAATCATGTAAGTAAACCATTTATAATTCCATGAATAATTATAATATAATAAACCCAAGGAAAATAAATGTGTATCCAATAAAATATAGTAACATTATAGGTAAAAATACATAAAATAAGATAATAGAGAAAATGGTATTTACAATGTATAGATAAATGGTATATAGTTATGAAAATAATTTCCCTACTAAATTTATATATGGAATCTAAGTAAACATTATTAATTTAGAGTAATGAATTACAAATTTTTCACAGAGGAATTAAGTTGTTTGAAATATCACAATCACTCAATTAATAAGAATGACAAAAGTACCAATGGATTTTATCCCTTTAATCTCCCAATATAGTATAAGATCATTTAGAGTATAATTAATGGAATGAAATTTAAAAGGAAATAATTCTTCTTGATATAAAGTGTAAGATGAAATAAAAACCATAAAAGAGTCTTTAAAAATAGTTCTTATCATTTTCATAAAATATAATGTTGTACATCACATTCAAAAGTGATAATGAAAAAAATAAATTGAAAAAATAAATTTAATTTTTAAATAAAACATAAAAAATATATTCATGAAAATATATTAATGTTATCAAAAGTATATGTGGGGTGGAAGATAAAACATTTGATTCTGAAAGGATGGAAAACATTTTCAATATTCATAAATACATTTATTAAAACCCAAATCATATAATGATATAAAAAATTTTTTTTTGAAAAGAATAGAAGGGAAATATTAAGATCACATGAGATAATAAATAAATATCATTTCAAATATAATTGAGAAAAATGTTGTGAATGAAAATATGAATAAGGAGGTGAAACCATCATAAAATATAATGATAATTAATATCACTAATCATATGCATTTATTTTTTGAAATAAATTTTATCATGGTAAAAGATTTGAATAAAAATTAATTTTCAAGAAGGAAGGAATATAAAGTATAATTAAATAAATTCCTAATTGTAGAATAATCGACTATATGGAGAAATATGTTCATGAATATTCATTTTAACTCAACAAAGGTAGTTGAGTTATCCAAACCCTTTAAACAACGGTATTATTTGAATCAAAATAAATTTGAAAAAATGATAAAATATGGATATTAAAACAGCATGAATTAAATAAATATGCCAAAATAAATTCATTTTGAAAAAATAACACCATATTTAAGATATGATTTTTGATAATAATAATTATGTGATATGAAATTTAATTTTAGATAAAGAACCCATTACTGCATTAGAAATATTCAAAAAACATAAATTGAATAATTTAAAATGATGCACTAAAAACCATGAATAATGATATTGCCAGGATGAAAAAATATTAATGGGTCACAAGATACACCATTTTTTTTGGAAACATGGTGTATAAAAATAAATATTTCTCAATGAGTGAAAATGGAGACAAGAAACAATTAGAAATAATATAATATTTGAGATAGGAATAGTTTTATGATGAGGATATAAATAAGATTTATAAAACCCAAATAAATGGAAAAAAATAAAAATCATTCACTAGTTATAAAATATAAAACATGGAACCATAGAAATCAATAAAAATGTTTGTGACTCAATGAAAGATAATTGTGTTAGAACAAACCTGTACCTTGGTCCTTATTCTCATTGTACATGAACCAAAATTATAGAAAAATAAAATTATTATTTTTAGATACCTTATTAGGAAAATTATGAATCTATATTTTATTTACTATTCATCATATATTTTTATACACTATTTATTTATTATATAGTTTTGTCTTATGATGGTTATTTGAGTCAATTTAGTCAATTTATGTGTAACACATTTGGTATGTTGACCATGGTTAAAGGTATTGTAGTAAAGTTTCATAATACCCAACATTTTTGGGGTTTATTTTCATTATTATTCCATTATCAAAAATTTTAAATATTCTTAAATATTTCTTATTATATAAACTCAGATTAGAAAAGGTACTCCAATATATTCATTTTAGGTGGTTACCTTTACTATATCTATTTATAGTTAATATAAATTGTATAATATAAAATATTATAATTATATAATTATAAAATAATAATTAACATCAATTTTTGACACCAAATACATTTTTAAATTCATCCATGTATGGTGGTGATGAATAAAATCACACCACTTTATCGAGGTGGTAATCCACACAAATTCATGACTGGGATTATTTTTTTCTAAGTATACTTGATGGAATAAACAATGGTTTTTAAAAAAATACAATAAAAATTTATTATAAAATTTATAGTTATTTTAAAATATTTTTATGTTTACTATAGGTCTATGGGAGAAAGATTTAGAAAATAATGAAAAGGATTAAGTAAGACTCACGTACAGAACATGAAATTTATATTGAATGTCTCCTTAGAAATGAAGGTATTAGGCTAACTTATAGGTACTATGGTAATTATGAAGTGAAATTTAATAGTAAAATATAAACATTGGTTTTTTAAGGAATCTTATAAGTTGATGCATTAATTTTAGATGGTTTAAGTGATCCTCTTGTATAGGTGATGAAATTGACACATCCATGAACACCCATTTTTTTCAAAAATGGAAGGTCACTATTCAGGGTTCAATTCACCCAAATGATTGAAATAATCAAATCATTTCTGATATTGGGTCACTAAATCCTCATCCAAAAATTCAAATTCATTTTTTAAACTTGTTTTGATTCAATTACCACTTGATTTTACAACTTTCCATCATGTTTTTTACATGGTATCTTGATTTTGAAATGTGTAATTTATATTTTGGAAGAAAACTATAACCCCTATTACTAAATTTGGGTTCTATGAACCTCAATTTATCCTCAATTAAATAAAATAAAATTTTAAAATATATCAAAATTTACATTTATTTTAAAATATATCATATTGGGAAAACAATTTTTTGTAAAAAAAATAATTGTTTAACCATTATGTATTCCAAATCTTATGTAGTATATTTATCAATTTCAATATAGTCAATAAAATTATATAAAATATTAAAAATTTAAATATATTCACTATATAAAATAGATCAAATAACCTATAAGATAAAAAATATAAATCTTTAGTAATAAAATTCTTTAAAAATTATTCATTCACCATTATCATGATTGGTATAATTAATCAATTTAATCAATAATATATGCCAGAAAAATGAAATTGGACATAACAAATAATATTAATTCTTTTTATATAATATGGAATTTATTTTTGTAGATTTTATTTCTACAAATAATGAAAATTAATATTGAATACATGTAATGTTGTGAAAAATCAATCAAGGTAAGTTTGTAGTGTTTTTAGGTTGATGTATTTGTTGAAAAAGATGGTTGAAAAGGTCATTTGTGGTTTTAAATCACAATTTTTTATAAGTTATTTTTTAAGGGTCTAAGGAAGAGTTATTGAAACTCTAAAAATGGAAAATGATGTTGTTTTCACAAGGTGGCATTGTTTTTTTGTGATTACCAAATTTTTTTGGTCCAATATTTGGTGGAAGGGAAAATTTTCCTGAATGTTGTATTTTTAGGATTTCATCATGAAAATAGTGAAAAGACCTAGAATATGTCAAATTTTTGTGTCATGATGGTTTGGAGATTCAATAAGCAATGCTTCATTAGAACGATTGTTTCGCAACAGAAAAATGAGTTAAGCATCACGATTATGAGAAATTTTACAAATGGTAGAGAGGATGTAAGTTTCAAAATTACAATAATATTCATGAATGGTAAATGGAGTTAGTATTCTTTATTATGAGAATTTTATTGAATAGTAAAAGGTTGTATGTTATTAAATTATGAAAATATTCATTAGTGGCAAATTTCACTAATGTTTCACCAAGATATGGTGTTTCATAAATAGGTATGACTAGTTTCACATAAAGGATGTAGAGAGAATGAATTTTTCATGAAGGGGAGTAAACATATATAAATAGGTGTCTACACCCATCATTTTATTATAATAAACCTTAATTAAAATCAACATGATCTCAATTTTTGGAGGAATTATGTGAAATTATTCCTTACGTGAAGGATTCATAAGAATAATAGTTCTGTGAAGGAATTTTCATGAAAGATAAAGTTTCATCAACAATTTTGAGTTTCACTAAATATTATAAAGCTTTAAAAATGGTTGTCTATTTAATGAAAAAAATCATTTTAATAAATTTTTAAAATTTTCATTAAATTATTGGGTCGTTTCATGAAAGTTGATAAAGGGATTTCATAAAAGCTAGTATCACAATTATAAAAATGGATTTCTTAGTAATTGTATGGTAAAGATGTATTAATAATGTTAATTAATATAGAGATTCATTATTATCCAAATGAGTTGTAATATATATTTAATTTTTTCATCAAGGGAAGAATATTAGAAAGGACAATTTATTACCTTTTAGTTGAGAGAGAAGTGAGATTTCAAATTTTGATTGGTTAAAAACCATGAGGGAAAGGAAATCCTCTATGAAATTTTCAATTTTTTTTGTTATTTAGTGGATGTGGTAGATATGAATATTTAGTATTTATTTTCTTAAGACATAGCTCAGTTTAGGTCAACCATGTAAAATATTTGTATCTTGTGCATGCTTTCATTTTTTTCTCATACATTTCTACAAGAAATTGATAGATGAGTGTTGGGTTTAATAACGAAACAATATCAGTAGATGTAGTTATTTTAATCTATCATATTTTCATTCACTCTCCAATTAAGGTATTTATCATAGTTGTGATAACAATTGGTGTAAGAGGGTGGTTAAAATCCTTGTTTCTCTCTCATTTGTTTCAATAGAGGTCATTTATCAGAATGAGATTATGATCTTCAATGAAAAAAATTTCCATTGTGGATGATTTATAAAACAAACTACGTTTTCATTAGGTATGGATGAATTTATAAAAATGATGTATAGTATATCTATTAGTGACTATAGAGGAGTTTTATTAGAAGCATAATTAATAGAATTGGATGTTTATGCCAATGGAATCCATGCCTTAGTAGGAGAGTTTTCGAACATAATATACACAATGGTTATTTCATTTATGTCAAAACATTACATCTAGGAAAACATATTAAATATATATAAAGGTAATTCAAAAGTTAAAGAAGAAAAAATATCAGTTCCACGAAACAAAAATGAGGACATGAGAATTCACCCGAATGAGAATGTAGATGCATTCTTTAACTAGGTGAATGTTATTATGTAATACATGTGTATTCTTGTAGAAACTCTTGAAGATGTAATGATCATTAAGTGAATCTTGATAATAATTCCTCCTTAGTCCAATCTGAAAGCCTCTATTATATTAGATAAAGATCCAAAGGATCTGAAATTTCATAGTTTTCCTACGACTATTGCTGCATAAAAGATTGGAAATGATGAAAATGGGTCCGTGGAAAAAGGGAAAACCAACGAGGAGGAATTAAAGGTCATAAAGAAGATAACTATTAAAAATTTCCAATAAAAATAAGAGACTAATAAGTCCATGTCATTGCATTCATCAAACCTTGTAAGAGGAAATGAAAATTTCATGGGGAAACTCCCTCTAGAATTTATTAAATGTGGAAAAGTTAGAAATATTGAAGAAAGGTTCCAGAAGAAATTACATAACGATAATGATGATTATAAAGTTGGAATTCCCATGAAGAAGTCATTAGCATATTTGAAATGTAAAAAAATGTGAATAAAAATTTCATTAAGTAGAGGAACCTACTCTCACATGTGAATGAATGTTTTGAATAATCTAAGGTAGAATATATAAATTACTACAAGGATCTAGATAAAATACAATCTTCGGTGTTGGGGGTAACTCTTAGAAAAGGGATTCAAGAAACAACTATGATGGATAAGTGGATGGAATGTTTGGTCTCTAGGTTGAATTATAATCCTCTCTTTAAAAGATTGATATTTGGAGAGCTAAAATGAAAATATCCATAGAGTTTTTCAGAATGAAAACATATATATGAAGATGTAGGAATAAGATATGTTTTAGCTGGAGGAATAAATTGAAAAACTTATGTATCTAATACCAAAGATCTCAGAAATTATCATTGAGTGGAAGATCAAAGATTAATAATAGAAATATTTAATCAAGTATTTAAATAAGATAGAAAATGTTAAAATCAAATATATCGAATAAATTAAAAAGGATGCTGTCTATATAGAAATAAAATTAGATGATCATGAGATACTCTTGACTCATGATATAAATTATGAAAATCAGATCAATTCAGAGACAGGAAAGATGGAAGTGGAGCATAGAGGTACATCAAAAAAATAAACAATCATATAGAAATAAAAAGGATGGTGTGGGTCTTTGTAAAAAAAACATAATGTTGTGATTATTTATTTCATATTTGAAGAGGCCACTCTGAGATTAAAAATTGATTCGAGCAAAAATAAGAATCAGAAGTTGCACATAACAAAATGAACTATAGGTCGTAAAATAACAACTCACTTAATTCACCTATTATCATGTGTTATTCCTTTTTTAGATATACAAAACTCCAAAAATATATGTTCCATAGATAAAAATTATTGAAGATAATAAGAATATAAAAGGTGGGCATACAAAGTTCTATATTCCACCAATGATATTGATGGTAAATATTTCTCGTGGGGAGTATTCCGACACATCACTAGATATTTCATATCAAAAATGAAAAGGAATATACCAATGTATACATAGTGTGGTCAAAATCAAAATCTCATCGAATAATCTAATGATCTGAAAACACAAAATAAACATACAACTATGCAAGATGAATTTTTTCCATTGTACTCTAATGAATATGAATAACTTCAATCCACAATATTTATAAAATCAATGATGTGTATATGAAAGAATAGATCTAAGAATAAAGTAGTTCTAGATATTTCCCTTAAAAAATAGATCATGTTGATGTATGTAATGTGGATGGTTGATGCACATCCTAAATGATTGGAAATGAAGATCTTGTTATAGTCATCAACTATGAAAAAGAAGGTGTCTTTAACTTTGGAAATGGTAATGTTATGAAAATTACTGACTTGGGAAAATCTAAATATGGGAGATAATATATGATATGTGCAGAGGTCTTAGTTTTTGAAATTATTAGTCACAAATTTCTATGTGTTAACCAATTGTGTGACTCGATCCATGCTATAATCTTTACCAAGATGTTATGCATCATTAATGGAAAATAAGGATTGATTATTTTATAGGGAAAGAGCTTTAAGGGGAATATCTACATTCTGATTAGAGAAGATGACATGTGATTTCTATAATAATATAAAGAGAATAGTTTGTGGTATACACATCATGGTCTTCTATACCAACTATAACTGTAAAATCTAGTCAAATTTTATGTATCTTGAGATCATCCAAAGCTATCATGTGATCATACAAACCTGTTTGATACTTGTAAATAAAGATTTATTATAAAAATATATACGAGGAAAAAAGAAAATTTTTCCAGAGTGTTTGAATTGGTACACATAGATTTTTGTGGACATATATCACAAATATCAATTGATGGAAAATGTATAATGTTGTTTTCCTGTTTAGTTTCAGTATAAGGGAATGTATATTTTTCATTCCCAGAAGTATGACATGTTCTGTTTCATAAATCAATATCATAGGGAAGTCAAAATGATTATTGGATATAAGATTCTAATGTTTCTAATTCTTAATGGTATATAATTCAAAAATATCTCTTTAAAGGTTAATCTTGATAAACACATGATAATAACTCAACCTTTAGAAGTGAGAACATATCAACAGAATTGAGTTGTTAAAGAAGAAATCAGATAAAAAAATTGACAAAATAATTCCTTTTAAAAAGGTCATACTGAATAATCTCTCGAAAGAATCCATATTTACATTAGTCTATATATCTAATAGGAATATGTTATTTCTAAACAGAGAAAATACTCCATAAGATCATTGATATGGAAGAAATATATAATTGGAGTACATTCAAATCATTGGATGTTATAGTTTTATCCTCAATTAGTAGTAATAATTTTTTTTCGACTCTTGTGGAGATGAAAGGATATTTTTTTCCTACTAACAAAAGGTATAAATTCTTCAATAAGAGGCTGGGATAAGTGGTTGAAATAAATGATATCACTATAGAAAAAAATGGAAAAAAAATAAAAAATATAATGAGTAATTTCTTAATGATGGTGATGATATGTAAAGAATCTCATGGGGAGTATAAGTGTAAATTTTTCAATCAGAAGAAGATTCCGATGATGATAAAGATGAATTTAAATATGAATCTACACATAAGATGAAGAATCTAGCTAAAATTGATTGAGAAAACAACATTGGTGATAATGAAAAATCAGTTTAAATAATAATAATGAATAATTTTATGAAGGAATACTTCTTATATTAGGTAGATACACATTTTTTTAATAAGAACAAGAATTTGGGAACTGGTATTAAGAAATGAATAAAAAGCTTAACCAAATTGATACGTTTATAAAAGGGAGGTTATTTTTATACTGGAAGATAAAAATGTCATCAGGACCAAACGGTTCTTCTAGAACAAACTAAACGAATATGGATTGGATAGTTGAGAAAAATCCTGCATAGAAGGCAAGGAATACTCTGAGATTAAGGAAATCAACACTGATGATATTTTTTCACCTTTTTCACAACAGGAGACTATTGACCTATTCTTATCCATTACAGTTGAATGGAATTTCAATGATTTCTAGATGGATGTCAAATAAGCACTTTGAATGGGTTTCCAGAAGAAGTAGTATACATTGAACAAACATATGGTTTTATTTTCCATGAATATGGTAAGTATGATTGTTAGATGGGGAAGGTTCTATATGGGTTTAAGTGTGTTCTTAGAGCATGGTATTAAAGACGTGATTAGTTTTTGAAGAAGCACATTTTCTAGTATGGTATAGTTGATTACAATATCAAAGTCAATAATTACAGTTATAAAATGTTGATGGTGTTGGTGAATGTTAACAATAGAATAATTGTTTGATTAATTGAATCACACTGCCAATAGTTTACATAATTCATCAAAAGTGAGTTTTAAATGACAATGATTTGGGAACTAGTGTTTTTTTCTTGGTTTACAGATGACACAATCAATAAATGGAAAATTCATTTGTAAATTAAAATATTAAAAGGAGGTTCTTAGAAGATTTGGAATAGAAGATTAGAATGAAATGAAAACTCCAGTAGCCACCTAGATGAAACATTCCTAAAATGATAAAGGAAAATAAGTTAATGTCATAGAATATAGATAGATCATGGGAAGTATATTGTACTTAATAGTGACACAAACCGATATTGGTTTTTCTAAATTCCAAGCAGTGCAATATCAAAGTTATCAAAATGAAATAAACTTACTCGTAATAAAACAAATACTTTCGTATATTATGTGATGAGTGGATTTATGATTTATATATAATGAAAAATACAATAAATAGTTATTTGGTTACACATATAAATATTTAATTGGTTCAATAGATGATAGAAATCAACAGCAGGTGGTGTATTCTATATTGTATAATTGTGTATTTCATGGATAATTAAGAAACGTGACTTCATTTCATTAAGTACCATAAAATATAAATATATTGTGGCCACTCAATATTGAAAATAGTTTTTTTGGGTGAATTAGCAACTGGAATACATGGGAGTTTAAGTGAATTCTCAGATAGATATCCATTATAAAAATTCAATTTCTATAAATATTAGATAATGTCCAATCCATCACACATAGTTAAAGCAAATTGAAATGGAGTATAGATTTATCAAGTTAAAATTAGATCAAGGTCTTATGAATTTTGAGTGTGTTCCTACAGAACTATAGTTCGCATACATTTTAATGAATTCCATCCCAAAGAGACATTTGTGTGGTATTAATAGGGTCTTGGAGTTTAGTAAAATTTCAAAACATGAAAAAGAGTGGAAGTGGACTGCCTCTCCCCAAGGTATGGTGTTTTTTTATTTATGTGATAACTTGTTTTCATTAACATGTTTTTTCTATAGAGGAGAAACCATTTGGAGAATTAAAATAGCCGGAGAAAATTTCTTTATCAATGTGGGGGAAATGTTGATTGATCTAGGAATATCAGGGATGGAGGAGAAGTTGATAGGGAGAAACAAAATAATGGGATTTTGAAATATGACGATGATATAGATGATAGATCACATGTTATATATCATGATAGATGGGTTTTTTGAAAAAATAAGTTCATTTTTTTGATAATTATGTGATTCATTAATAAAATTTTCATTCTAATCATGTTTCACAAGCTATGATGTCTCATGTGGGATTAAATTTCATATTGAGTAAATATTTAATCACTATCCTGAATGGAATTCAATTAATTTTGGTATAATGTGGAAGAGAATAGTGTGTGGTTGTCATATTAAAAATACAATCATTAATGTGGTTTCAAAATATCATGAGTTATTAATAAATTCAAAGGGGGATATTATTTGAATTAAATCACTCAAGTTATCTTTGGAGTGTTTTGGTGTCAATTTTTTTATTGATAGAGTAGCTTGGTAAGATCGATATTGGAGTTCAAGTGAAATTATTGAAACATTATATTGAAAATTATCCAATATAGAGGTATTGAATCTATGAATGTGGTATATAATTTTTTTCATATAATGTGTAATAGTTTCACCATGTCTTCCAAATTTTTGTGGTTAAACATTTCGATGAAGGGATAAGTTTCATGAAAGTTATATTTCAAGTTCCACATCATGAAAATATAGAGAGGAAATTATTTTTGGGATGTCTGTTATATGGAATGTTATGGATTCATGAATGAATGTTTCATGAAAGACTTTTGTTTCATGAAATAAAAAAACATAAGTTTCATGACTATGAGAAGTTTCATGAATCGTAAAGAGGTGGTAATCTTTGTGGTAATGGAAATTTTCATGAATGATAAATTTTTTAAAGTTTAATGATTTTGAGAAGTTTCATAAAATCAAAAATGTTATAAGTTATGTGGTAAGGATATGTTTCGTGAATATAAAACTTCTCTAATGTTTTTTGAATATTGGGAGTTACAATAACATGTATGAATAGTTTCATGAAAAGGAAATGGAACGATTGATTATTTCATGGAGGGTAGTAAATATGGATATGTAGGTGGTTATACCCTCATTTTATTAGACTAAAAGTTATTGAAAATACAAAGGCTATAAATTTTTGTAATAATTTTGGAAATATTTTCTTATCATAAAGATTCATAAAAATATTAGTTTTGTGATGGTAGGATGTTTTTGAAATTTTAATGTTTCATGCTCATTTTTGAGATTTGAGATGGTTTTTAATATTTCATGATTTGTTTTGAATTTTTTGAAAGGATAAGTTTGGTGAAGGCTTGAAATATTTCATGATTCATTATGTTTTTTGAAAAATGTTGACAACATGGTTTCATGAACATGAATATTATGTGAATAAGAAGGGATTTACCAGTTTGTTTTTTGGTAAAGGGGTATTCATCAAGTTAATGACTATAGATCCTCATGGTACACTAAATTAGGTGTAAATTAAATTAATCTGAGTGATAAATGAAAGAATATTCTGAAAGATCAGTGAGCACACTTCAGTTGAGAGAGTTGTGAGATATCAAATTTAGATTGGTTCTATACTAGGAGGGATAATGAGTCCACTCCATAAATTTTAAATAGTTGTGTGATTTATTGTATTTGGTATATATGAACATTCCCTTTGTCTCATCTTTCTATATAGCCTAGTGTTGGTGAACCAATTAAAATTTTTGTGTCTGATGTATGCATTCATTTCGTCTCATACTATTCAATAGAAAATGGAGAGAAGTGTGTTTTTTTAATGGGGAATCAATACCAGAATGTGAATTTATTTTAATCTATGATACAAGGATATAGTTCCTATTAATCTATTTATCCTTGTTAGTTTAATAGTGAATAAAAATGGGTTTTTGAGTAAAATATTATGTGGGTTTTATAAATTCAACATAGTATTTTTAAAGGATTACTTTACTTGACATTCATATATATTTTTGGGAAAAAATAAATAATATTTTAATCCATAAACTGAAGGTATTAGAAAAATCTGTATCTTTCACTCTTCACCTAAATATAAATTATATTAGACGATTGTAAAAAAGCACTCTAAACTAATTTTGAAATAGTAAAATAAAAAAAATCATATTAAAAAGTAAAATTATAAAATTATAAAATTTATCTTTTAAATGAAAATTTACAATATAAATATATTATTCAATTATTAAAAAAATTCATCTTAAAAAATTATGTGTCCATAGTATTTATTATTTTTAATACATATGTTAAATAATGATAATATATTAGTTTATATAAAATAATATTATAAATTTTTTTTAGTTTATTTTATTTTGATAAACAATATAACATGAAAAAAATGATTTTTGTGGAAAAATATTACATTTATGTTGAATAATCTTTACCAAGTACCACTAAAAATATTATTCATATTATATAATATTAATTTATTCAAATCCATTAACATTAATACCAGTAATTTTATTTTCTAAATATATCATATCATAATTCAATAATAATTATTATAATATCTAACATGCACATACATAGATATAATTATATAATTATAATATTTTATATTTATTAATTATTTATTATTTAGGAATTGTGTTATTTTAAAATTACCACTAACAATTGTTGAGTCAATAATGTTTTTCTTATGACTTTTCCATTCCTTCTTGTTTTCAAAATCACAAACACCTTATACTTAAGAGTTCGGAGTCGAACTACATAAGAGTTCAGAGTCGAACTTTTTTAGAGTTCGGAGTCGAACTACTTAAGAGGTCGGAGTCGAACTACTTGAGAGTTTGGGGTCGAACTTCATCAGAGTTCGGAGTCGAACTAATTCAGATATCGGAGTCGAACTTCTTAAATGTTCGGAGTCGAACTACTTAAGAGTTCGGAGTCAAACTCATGAATGTTCGGAGTCCAGAATTCGGATTAGAACTACATTATAGATCATATCAAGAATTCGGATCCTAAAAACAGAATGCTCCAAATCTTTTCATTATATGGCTCCGGGATTTTGGGTATGAATCCGGTTTTTTACTTAAGAAAATATGGCTATGTATAAGAAAATCTAGGTTAGGGTATATTTCCTCAAAGAATTAAATTTTCCTTATGGGGGTAAAAATAAAATTTGCTTAAGTATAAGGTGTTTGTGATTTTCAAAACAAGAAGGAATGGAAAAGTCATAAGTAAAACCTTACTGACTCAACAATCTCCCCCTTTTTGGAAAGCGTAAACATCCTTTCGAAAAAGCATATAAGGATTTTGAAATTTTTTTATTAGACTTTGAAATTAAACACTTATATCCCTTTGTTCATGGATAAAAGTGATTACAATTAACTCCCCCTTAGGCATTGAAACACTAGGTATTGTATTCTGAGTTTCCGGAGTGGAGTTTTCATTATTGTAAGAATGAAAAACTTCGTAGTGGGAAACTCCCCCTTTCATTAAGGATATTTCTCTATGAAATTTTTCCTTTCTCCTCCTTAGGAGTAGTTCTTTTTCCTTCCCTCCCTTTGTGATTTTCAAAAAGAATTGAAGGAAATTGAAAACAAATTATGATACCTCAAACAATAGTATATAACAAGATACATCCAGCCAAATAATATTTCATTAGAGTTGGGAAAAATTTTACAAGGAAAGACAACTACAACAAAAGATCAGAGTGGGTTCATTTGTCTTCCTTTTTCTCCGGGATGAGCTTCTTTAACATGATTTTGAGTTTCTTCAAGTCCCTTTGATATTTCTCACCTTTCTTCTCCAAGGATTTTCCCTTTTCTTCTTGAATTTTTAGAGCATCTTCCTGAGCCTCCAAGGCTTCTTTCTGCAACTTTATTAAGTCATCTTGCTGAACAACTCTTTTTTCAAGCTCAATCTAGAGATTTATATCATTTATAAGATTTTGAGCTAGAGAATATTCCTTGTCATTCAGTTCCTTCACTTGTTGACTTCGGGTACTCTTCTCAATAATCATCTCATCTTCAAGATTCTTATCCTTTTTATCTGTTGTGTCAAAAACTTCTTTCACCTCATTCTGAAAATTATCATACACGGCGAAGTCTTCTTCAACTCTATTAGACCACTTTGTTACCTTACTGCAAGACTTTCTATCTATATCATAGTTGATCAGAAAACTTTTCTGTTCAGCTTCCATCTTTACAAACTTATCCATGACCATGGATAAAGAATCCGATTACTGATTCATACATTATTGCAACATCTGGCATCTAGAATCTATTTTTGGAAGAATCGGAATTGTGTGCACCAATTTCTTTAGAGATTGAACCACAAAATCATGCCCATGAGATGATGATTCCGAATCAGAAATTTCTCTTTGAGATTGCTCTTCTTCAACTTGCAATAGATTCCTTCTAGAGGTACCACCAACCTCTTTCCTCCTGATGAGTTCTTTTATAGGTGTCTCCATGAGATATTGCTTCCCCTTATCAGATTTCAAAATGGGTTCCACATTAAGAGATACTTCCTCGAATTCAGAATCTTGAATGATCTGGTCTTCATCTGGTTTCGGTTTTTCTCGACCTTCCTCATGAAAATTCCTCTCATAGGATTCTTCTTCATCATACAACACATTTTCTTCTTCTTCTTCTTGATGTTTCTTGCTAGCTCCCTCATCTCCCTTACCTGGAGTAACTAACTTTGCAGATTCATCCTTATCTTTGTAGTCATGTACTTGCTTGATTAGGGTATCCAAATCATCACTTTCCTCCTCTTCTTCTTCTTCTTCAAATTATTCCTCCAATACTTCAGCAACTTCCTTCTCAGCTTCTTCAAAAACATCTTTACCCTTGGATTTATCCAGAGTGACATAGTTCTTAGCTGGAGTTTCGGGTAAAGATGGTTCAACACCAAAAGTTTTTGGAACAGGAAGCATTCCGGAAGCCAAATATGTAGCTTTCAGCAAAGATTGCACCGTTTCATCTTCAGACATCTTCTTTTTCATTTTATTTTCCTTTGCTTGTCTCTCTAGCTCCTCAGCAGCTTTTTATTTTAAGGATTTAGATTCGGTAGGGTCCAGTCTGAATTGAGGATCCCCTTCCTTCCTCATTTGTTTATCTTCCCTCCATGTGGTTGCTACTTCATCTGTATATGTTTTCTGCTTCTTCGGCTTGGGAGGTGCAGATTCAGTTTCCTTTGCTAGGGATATTTCTTCATTAGTAACTACTTCCTTAACCTTTCTCTTCTTCCTTTGCTTTTTGGATGGTTCTGGGTTTTGTGATTCTTTCTGAGCTGCTTCAACCTCTTCCACACACAGAGGATAAAAATCTCTAGATTCAGTGGAAAAACCCATCTTCATCCTCTTGAGAGTATCATCAATAAAAAACATGAGTTTGGAATTCCAGATCTTCGATTTTCAAGAAACCTTGTAGGATTCTAAGCACCGAACTATCAGCTTAGATAGTAAGGCAGGGAACATGATAACCTGAGCTCTTAAATTGCCTTCTTTGATGTTCCTTATCTTAACCAAGACACGACTCATCAGATTTATCTTTCTTATATTTACTAAGAAATCTAAGACATAGATATCACTATTCATTAAATTGTCTTTATCAGCTATTCTTAGAACCATAAATCCTTTCACCCATAGCTGAAAGATTCTATTGTTCAGAGTGAGACGAGAAATCTTAATTGTTGATTCATCCGTAAGCCCAAGACACTTCAGTTCCTTCTCCTTATTGAAACTCCCTTGCACATTGGGAAGTTTGTGAGGGAAGAATTCAGCTTCTCCTTTATATGATGAACCAACTAGGCTCGCGGCCTTAGTGTAAGAAAGCTTATAATTCTTCCCATAAGACTGGAAAGAAAACCTCTCTCTGTTATCTTCCATCTTTAAGGAAACAGACTCGCAAAAATCTATCAACAAATCAGTATAAACCGAATCATGTTTATCTGACTTTTCTATGCAGACATCTTCCCATCCATTCAGTATAATATTCTTTGAAATAACGGAATCAAGCTTATAGAAATCCAGATGAACTAATCTTTCTCTGAAGACTAACCACTTTGAGATTGGTTTCGCAGTTGATATATCTTGAGAAGTTGCTTCAATAGACATTCAAAGTGAAGTAATCCAAAAGAATCAGATCGGCTTTACAAAGTTCGGAACCGACCTTAAGAAGAGCAACAAGGATTCGAGATGCAAAAACGTGGAAAAACCTATGTGGGACGAGTCTCGGGGTCCCATTTATATAGGAAAAGAATGTGACTATTGGTCTTCCAAAATCCATCTAACGGTTGAAAAATCTTTGATCTGATGTGACGGTTGACAACAATCCCATAAGGAAAACATGACTCCGATCTTTTGAGGTTTTTAAAGAAAACATTTGGATTTGAGGAAAAAATATAATCTGAACGTTTAAAAACAAGGAAAATACCAGTAAACAATATTTTATTACAAAACTATAAGTAAGAAAATCATAGCTTACGGATTGACTAGAAATATTGTTCATAATTGGTAATATTCTTCTTGAAGAAATAAAAAAACAAATGTTTCGGTATGAAAATCTCGTTATGAAACTTATCAGTACGAAAATTCCATCCTGGAAGTTTTCAGTACGATGATTTCCATTCCGAAAGTTCTCATTCCGAGAATTTCAGTCCTGAAAATTTCAGTTCCGGTAATTCCTATTCTGGAAATTTTAGTTTCAGAAATTTCCATTCCGGAAGTTCAGTTCCAAAAAGTTTGAAAAACTCACTACAAAAAAAATTTAGTTACACTAACAATCAAATGTACTCCCCCTATAAAGAGGAGTTTATTACTGTTAGGAGAATTGTTTAAGAAGAAGTTAATGAAGAATGATTACCTTACAGTTATCATTCCTAACTTTTTTTTAATGTATTTAAATCTATCATAGGGTAATGATTTTGTGAAAATATCAGCAAGTTGATATTGCGTTCCGATAAACTAATGAATGATATCTCCTTTAGGTGTGTGATCCCTAAGAATGTGATGCCTAATATCTATGTGCTTTTCACCAGAGTGATGTGAAAGGTTTTTACTTAGGGAAATGGCACTTGTGTTATCACACAATATTTGTGTCTTTGTAAAACTCAGGCCATAGTCTGTGAGTGTGTGTTGCATCCACAACACTTGAGCACAACAACTTCCAGCTGCTACATATTCAGCTTCAGCAGTGGAAAGTGCTACAGAATGTTTCTTTTTGCAGGACCAAGAAACTAATGAAACTCTTAAGAAATGACAAGTTCTGGATGTACTTTTTCTATCCATTCTATATCCACCAATGTCACCTTAAGAAAAGCTTTTTAGAACAAAATCATTTCCAGAAGTATAAAATAATCCTATATCCATGGTTCCCTTTAGGTAGCGAAAAATTATTTTCACCGCCTTTAAGTGAGATTCCTTAGGATTGAATTGATATCTTGCACCTAAGCAAAATGAAAACATTAAGTCTGGTCAACTAGCTGTTAAGTAAAGTAGACTTCCTATCATACCTCTAAACGAAGTTTGATCTACTGGTTTCCCAGCTTCATCAAGATCTAAAGAGTTTTAGGTACCAATGGGAGTACTTATATTCTTAGTGTTGTCATAACATTACTTTTTGAGAGGATCTTTAATATACTTATATTGAGATATATAGATTCCTTCTGGTTTTTGAGAAATTTGAAAACCATGGAAAAAAGTTAACTCACCCATCATACTCATTTCAATCATAGATTTCATTAGACTTGCAAATGAATCAGTTAAATATTTCTATGTTGATAAAAATATTATGTCATAAACATAAATTTGAATAATCAAAACATTTTTCATATCGTTCTTTATAAAAAGGTTTGGATCTTCATTTCCATTAACATAGTTATTTTGAAGAAAAAATCATGTGAGTATATCATACCATGCTCTCGGGGCTTGTTTAAGACCATACAAAACATTGGTAAGTCTAAAAAAATGATCAGGATGTTTTGTATCTTTAAAACCATGAGGTTGTTCAACAAAAACATCCTCTTGAACATAACGGTTAAGAAAAGCACATTTCACATCCATTTGAAAAAGTTTAATATTTAATAATGCTACAAAGGCAAGTAGAATATGAATAGATTAAAGTCTAGATACTGGAGCATAGGTTTCTTCATAGTCTGTTCCCTCTTGATGATTATAGCCTTTAGCAATGAGTCTAGCTTTATTTCTTACTATGACTCCATTTTTATCACATTTGTTTCTAAAAACCCATTTTACTCCAATAACAGATGTTTACATAGGTCTTTCAACCAAGGTCCAGACTTTATTCCTCTCAAATTCATTTAGTACATCTTGCATGGATTTGATCCAGTCATCATCACCTAAAGCATCATCAGTAGTTTTTGGTTCTAATTGGGAAAGAAATGCTAGATGTTCTACTTCATTTCATAAGGAATTTCTAGTCCTTACAGGTTGATTTACATCACCAATGATACTATCACTAGTATGATTCTTATAAGACCTAAGGAGCCAAGATTTACCTTGCCTAAGTGCAATAAAAGATCATTCTTGACTATGGAATAGAAGACTAGGACACTATAACCTGAGAAACTTATGTAAACTCTCTAAGAAGAAACTAGTTAAGGATCTACCAGAGCTTAGATTTGATTCTTCCAAAGTTTGTGATCCTTGTAAATATGTTAAGAAATATAAATCTAGTTTTATATCAATTGGTGAAGTCTTAACGACTGATGCATTACTGTTAGTGGACATGGATCTTTTCGGTCCAACACAAATTGGAAGTATTGGAGGAAAATACTATGTGTTTGTTCTAGTTGATGATTACACAAGATTTACATGGGTCTATTTTCTATCAAAGAAGTCTAAAGCATTTTCTTATTTCAAAAGTTATAGAGCACATGTTAAAAATGAGAAAAATCTTCCACTGAAAACTATTCATAGTGATCATAGAGGAGAATTTCAAAAGTCTGATTTTGAAACATTTTGTAGTAGGAAAGGTATTACTCACAATTTTTCAGCACCAAGAACTCCTCAAAAAAATGTTGTAGTTGAAAGAAGAAATATAATTCTTCAAGAGATAACTAGAACCATGTTGAGTGAATATTCTATATCTAGACATTTCTGGACTGAAGCAGTATGTATTGCTTTTTATACTATAAATCGAGTTTTGATTAGACCTCTTCTTAATAAAACTCTTTATGAGTTATGGAATGGTAGAAAACCAAGACTTTCCTACTTCAAGGATTTTGTTTTTGAAGTATTCATTTTGAATACTAAAGATAACATACATAAATTCATACCAAAATCTGATGAAGGAATTTTCTTAGGTTATTCCACAACTTCTAAGGCTGATAGAGTTTTTAATAAAAATACTTGTACTGTTGAAGAAACAATGCATGTAAAATTTGATGAGTCTGATCCTTTTGTTTTTAAACTACCCCAACCTAAATCCTCGGATTTGTTTTCATAAACTGATTGTCAACACTTGATAGACGATCCTTCTGATAAGGAAAATGTTCAAGAAGATACTTCTGAAATATTTACCCCTGAAGACTTTATACCCTATGTTTATGAACAGGTTCTAAAAAACCCAAATCAGGTGTTTTTAAGAATCATCCGAGTGATAGTATCATTGGTGATGTAAATAAACTTGTAAGGACTAGAAATTCCTTAATAAATGAAGTAGAACATCTAGCATTTCTTTCCCAATTAGAACCAAAAGGCACTGATGATGCTTTAGGTGATGATGATTGGATCAAAGCCATGCATGATGAACTAAATGAAATTGAGAGGAATAATGTCTGGACCTTGGTTGAAAGACCTAAGGAAACTTCTGTTATTGGAGTAAAATGGGTTTTCAAAAACAAATGTGATGAAAATGGAGTCATAGTAAGAAATAAATCTAGACTCGTTGCAAAAGGCTATAATCAGCAAGAGGGAATAGACTATATAGAAACCTATGCTCCAGTAGCTAGACTTTAATCTATTCGTATTCTACATGCCTTTGCAGCATTCTTCAATTTTATGCTTTTTCAAATGGATGTGAAATGTGCTTTTCTTAACGGTTATGTTCAAGATGAAGTTTTTGTTGAACAACCTCCTGGTTTTGAGAATACCAAACATCCTGATCATGTTTTTAGACTTGCCAAAGCGTTGTATGGTCTTAAAAAATCCCCAAGATCATGGTATGATAGACTCACAAGATTTTTTCTTCAAAATAACTATGTTAAGGGAAATGCAGATCCAACCCATTCTTATAAAGAAAGATAAGAAAAATGTTTTGATTGTTCAAATTTATGTTGATGACATCATATTTGGTTCAACTCAGCAATCTTTAACTGATTCTTTTGCAAGTATAATGAAATCTTAGTTTGAAATGAGTATGATGGGTGAGTTAAATTTTTTCCTTGGTTTTCAAATTTCTCAAAAACCAGAAGGAATATATATCTCTCAACGTAAGTATATTAAATATCTTCTCAAAAATTATGGTTATGACAACACTAAAAGTATAAGTACTCCCATTGGTACCTCAAACTCTATAGATCTTGATGAAGCTAGAAACTAGTAGATCAAACGTCTTTTAGAGGTATGATATGAAGTCTACTTCACTTAACAGCTAGTCGACCAGACTTAATGTTTTCAGTGTGCTTATGTGCAAGATATCAATCCAATCCTATGGAATATCACTTAAAGGCGGTGAAAAGAATTTTTCGCTACCTAAAGGGAACCATGGATCTAGGATTATTTTATACTTCTAGAAATGATTTTGTTCTAAAAAGATTTTCTGATGCTAACTTTGGTGGATGTAGAATGGATAGAAAAAGTACATCCGGAACATGTCATTTCTTAGGAGATTCATTAGTTTCTTGGTCCTACAAAAAGCAACATTCTATAGCACTTTCCACTGTTGAAGCTGTATATGTAGCAGCTAGAAGTTGTTGTGATCAAGTGTTGTGGATGTAACACACACTCACAGACTATGGCCTGATTTTTACTAAGACTCAAATATTGTGTGATAACACAAGTGCCATTTCCCTAAGTAAGAACCCTGTACATCACTATCATGCAAAGCACATAGATATTAGGCATCACTTTCTTAGGGATCACACACTTAAAGGAGATATCATTCCTCAGTTTATCGGAACACAAGATCAACTTGCTGATATTTTCGCAAAATCATTACCCTCCGATAGATTTGAATACAATAAACAAAAGTTAGGAATGATAACTGTAAGGTAATAATTCTTCATTAACTTCTTGTTGAACAATTCTCCTAATAGTAATAAACTCCACTTTATAGGGGGAGTGCATTTGATTGTTAGTGTAACTAATTTTTATTTGTAGTGAGTTTTTCTCGAACTTTTCAGAACTAAACTTCCGGAATGGAAATATCTGAAACTAAAATTTCCAGAATGGGAATTACCGGAACTGAAATTTTCAGGACAGAAATTCTTGGAATGAGAACTTCAGGAATGGAAATATTCATACTGAAAACTTCCGGAATGGAAATTTCTTACTGATAAGTTTTATAACGTGATTTTTGTACATGAAATTACGTTTTTTTATTTATTTCTTCAATAAGAATATTACCAATTATGAGAAATATTTCTAGTCAATCCGTAAGCTATAGTTTTCTTACTTATAGTTTTGTAATCAAATTTTGCTTACTGGTATTTTCCTTGTTTTTAAAAGTTTGGATTCTAGTTTTTCCTCAAATCCGGATGTTTTCTTTAAAAACCTCAAAATACCGGAGTCAAGTTTTCCATGCGGGATTGTTCTCAACCATTAGATCAGATCAAAGCTTTTTCAACTGTTAGATGGCTTTTGGAAGACCAATGGTCACATTATTTTCCTATATAAAGGGGACCCCGAGACTCGTTCCACCTCGGTTTTTCCAAGGTTTTGTTTCTCGAAGCCCTGCTGATCTTCTTAAGGCCGGTTCCGAACTTTGCAAATCTGATCCGATTCTTTCAGATTACTTCACTTATAATGTCTATTGAAGAAACTTCTCAAGATATGTCAACTACGAAACCAATCTCAAAGTGGTTAGTCTTCAGGGAAAGATTAGTTCATCCAGATTTCTATAACCTTGATTCCCTTATTTCAAAGAATATTAGACTGAATGGATGGGAAGATGTCAGCATAGAAATGTAAGATAAGCAGGATCCATTTTATACTGATTTGTTGATAGAGTTTTACAAGTCTATTTCCTTCCAGATGGAAGATAGCAGAGAGTGGTTTTCTTTTTAGTCTTATGGGAAGACTTGTAATCTTTCTTACACTAAGGTCGTGAGCTTGGTTGATTTATCATATAAAGGAGAAGATGAATTCTACTCTCACAAACTTCCCGATGTACAAGGGAGTTTAAATAAGGAGAAGGTACTGAAGTATCTTGGGCTTAAGGATGATTCAACAATTAAGATTACTCATCTCACTACGAAAAATAGAATCCTTCAGCTATGGGTGCAAGGCTTTCTGGTTCCAAGAAGAGGTGATAAAGACAATTTAAAGAAGAGTGATATCCATGTATTATATTTCTTGGTAAATCTAAGAAAGATAAATCTGATGAGGCATGTATTGGTTATGATCAAGAACATCAAAAAAGGCAATTTAAGAGCTCCGATACCAATTTTAGGATCGAAATAACGATGTAGATGCTCAATATACAAGAGGGGGTGAATTGTATACTTTAAAAATTCTTTTGGAACCTTTAATGTTGGTTATAGATAACTATGTTTTCTTTAGACAAGGAAAATCTAGGTTTAACAAAGTTAAACTAAGAAAATTCACAACACCTATGATCACCAACTGGAGAATCGGTACCAAGGTTTACAATATAAGATTCTACCTTAAAGTGTATAGAATCTAAACTAATAAGAGTATAAGTGTAAGGAAATACAAGAAGGTTATACTTTCCTTACAATACAATATGCATCAGAAACAAACAAGTAGTAAATACAAGTAACAAAAAATAATTATTCTAACCCAAAGAGATATGTATCCAACAACCTTGGATAAAGGTCTCTTGATTTATACTTTCAAGCAAGTCTGTACTACCCATATCAGGGTAAGCCCTCGATACTAAGATTGGTATCTCTATCTTCCTATCCCTGCAGGCCCTCAACTTCAATGTAGTTGGAACCTCTGTCTTCTTCATTAATGAAGCACTTGAACTTCAAGGTAGTCAGCACCTCTGTCTTCCTATCCTTGGAAGTCCTCGAATTTAATCACCAACATTCTGAGTCGCACAAAGCAATCTGAACAAGCGGTTTAGTACGCACAAGTCATGAAAAGATTCTCTCTCTAGAAATCACCTTAACAGCGTGTGTTATCTAGATCGATGAACTTGTTGTTGATCTCTTTCAAATTATCTCCTATTTATAGGCAAACTTTAAACAGTCGACTCCCTCTTCCAACGGTCATATTTTCCATGAAATTTAGAGAGACCTGTACACGTGTAACTCAACCAATGATTAATTAGAAACAGAATAGACGACATCCTTTTATAACAAACCATGTATAACTGAATGCACAACATCGTTTTGAAATGAAGAAAATGTAAGTAAAAGCTAATAAATATTTGGGAGTGTAAGAAAGTCAAAAGTTTGGATTCTAACCAAAATGAAATTCAGGGTCTATGTTAAGAAATATTAGGATTCTCTTTTATAGGAATTCGGAGTCTTGTTTCACCAGAGATCGGAATCTGAACATGCAGAGTTCGGAGTCGAACTACTTAAGAGTTCGGAGTCGAACTGCTTAAGTGTTCGGAGTCGAACTACTTAAGTGTTTGGAGTCGAACTGCTTAAGAGATTGGAGTCGAACTCCTTGAGACTTCAGAGTTGAACTTCTTCAGAGTTCGGAGTTGAACTACTTAAGAGTTCGGAGTCAAACTACTTGAGAGTTTGGAGTTGAACTTCTTCAGAGATCGGAGTCGAACTACTTAAGAGTTCGGAGTCGAACTACTTGAGAGTTTGGAGTCAAACTTCTTCAGATTTCAGAGTCGAACTACTTAAGAGTTTGGGGTCGAAATTCATAAAAGTTCGAAGTCAAACTTCTTAAAAGTTTGGATTAGAACTATTTAAGAGTTCGGAGTCGAACTCATGAAAGTTCGGAGTCCAGAATTCGGATTAGAACTACATTACAGATCACATCTAGAATTCAAATCCTAAAAACAGAATGCTCCAAATCTTTTCATTATATGGCTCAGGGATTTTGGGTATGAATCAGGTTGATGTACTTAAGAAAATATGTCTATGTATAAGAAAATCTAAGTTAGGGTAAATTTACTCAAAGAATTAAATTTTCCTTATGGGGGTAAAAATAATATTTTATTAAGTATAAGGTGTTTGTGATTTTCAAAACAAGAAGTAATGGAAAAGTCATAAGGAAAACCTTATTCACTCAAAAATCTCCACCTTTTTGGAAAGCACAAACATCCTTTCGAAAAAGAATATAAGGATTTTGAAAAAATTTCATTAGACTTTGAAATTAAAGACTTATCTCCCTTTGTTCATGGATAAATGTGAATAAAACTTACTCCCCCTTAGGCATTGAAACTCTAAGGATTGTATTATTAGTTTCCAGAGTGGAGTTTTCATTATTGTAAGAATGAAAAACTTCGTAGTGGGAAACCCCCTTTCATTAAGGATATTTCTCTTAGAAAATTTTCCTTTCTCCTCCTTAAGAGTAGTTCTTTTCCCTTATCCCCCTTTGTGATTTTCAAAAAGAATTGAAAGAAATGGAAAAAAAATTATGATACCTGAAACATTAGTATATAACAAGATATATCCAGCCAAATAATATTTCAGTAGAGTTGGGAAAAAATTTACAAGGAAAGACAACTATAACAAAAGATCAGAGTGGGATCATTTTTCTTCCTTTTCCTTCGCGATGAGCTTCTTTAGCAAGGTTTTGAGTTTCTTCATGTCCCTTTGATATTCTTCACCTTGCTTCTCCAAGGCTTTTACCTTTTCTTCTTGGATTTTTAGAGCTTCTTCCTGAGCCTCCAAGGCTTATTTCTGCAACTTTATTACTCATCTTGCTGAACAACTCTTTTTTCAAGCATAATCCGGAGATTTCTATAATTTATAATATTTTGAGCTAGAGAATTTTCCTTGTCATTCAGTTCCTTCACTTGTTGACTCTGGGTACTCTACTCAATAATAAGCTCATCTTCAAGATTCTTAAAATTTTTATCTATTGTGTCGAAAGCTTCTTTCACATCATTTTTAAAATTATCATACACAACCAAGTCTTCTTCAACTCTCTTAGACCACTTTGTTACCTTACTGAAAGACTTTCTATGTATATCATAGTCGATCAGAAAATATTTCTGTTCAGCTTCCAACTTTACAAACATATCCATGACCATGGATAAAGAATCCAATTTTTGATTCATACTTTGTTGCAGCATCTGGAATCTAGAATCTATTGTTGGAAGAATCGGAATTGTTTCCACCAACTTCTTTAGAGATTGAACCACAAAATCATGCCCATGAGATGATGATTCTGAATCATAAATTTCTCTTTGAGATTTCTCTTCTTCAACTTGCACTAGCTTCCTTCTAGAGGTACCACCAACCTCTTTCCTCCTGATGAGATATTTTATAGGTGTCTCCATGAGAGCTTGCTTCCCCTTATCAGATTTCGGAATGGGTTCCACATTTGGAGATACTTCCTCAGATTCAAAAACTTGAACGATCTGGTCTTCATCTGGTTTCTATTTTTCTTGACCTTCCAAAAAAAATTCCTCTCATAGGATTCTTCTTCATCATACAAAACATTTTCTCCTTCTTCTTCTTGATGTTTCTTGCTAGCTTCCTCATCTCCCTTACCTTGAGTAACTAAAATTGTGGATTTAGCCTTATCTTTGTAGTCCTGTACTTTCTTGATTAGGGTATCCAAATCTTCACTTTCTTCTTCTTCTTCTTCTTCTTCATCTTCATCTTCTACTACTTCAGCAACTTCCTTCTCAGCTTCTTTAACAACTTATTTACCCTTGGATTTATCCGGAGAGACATAGTTCTTAGCTGGAGTTTCTGGTAAAGAAGGTTCAGCACCAAAAGTTTCCAGAACGGGAAGCATTCCGGAAGCGAACTCTGTAGCTTTCAACAAAGATTGCACCACTTCTGCTTCAGACATCTTCTTTTTCATTTTATTTTCCTTCGCTTGTCTCTCTTGTAGTTCGACTCCGAACTCTTAAGCAGTTCGACTCCGAAATCATAAGTAGTTCGACTCCAAAATCTTAAGTAGTTTGACTCCGAACTCTTAAGTAGTTCGACTCTGAACTCTGCAAGTTCAGATTCAGATCTCTGGTGAAACCAGACTCTAAATTCCTATAAAACAGAATCTGAATATTTCTTAACATAGACTACAAATTTCATTTTGGTTAGACTCCAAACTTTTGACTTACTTACACTCTGAAATATTGATTAACTTTTACTTACATATTCTTCATTGGAAAACGATGTCATTCATTCCGTTATACATGGTTTGTTAATAAATGATTTCTTCTATTCTGTTTCTAATTAACCGTCGGTTGAGTTACACGTGTACAGGTCTCTCCGAATTTCATGGAAAATATGACCGTTGGAAGAGGGAGCCGACCGTTGAAAGTTTTCCTATAAATAAGAGCTCATTTGAAAGAGCTCAATAACAAGTTGATCGATCTAGAGAACACACGCTGTTAAGGTGATTTCTAGAGAGAGAAGCTTTTCATGCCTTGTGCGTACTGAACCGCTTGTTCAGATTTCTTTGTGCGACTCCGAATGTTGGTGATAACATTCAAGGACTTCCAGGGATAGGAAGACAGAGGTTCTGACTACCTTGAAGTTCGAGGGAATCCTTGCTGAGGAAGACAGAGGATTCAAATACCTTGAAGTTGAGGGCTTGTGGGGATAGCAAGACAGAGATTCCGATCTTAGTATCAAGGGCTTACCCTGATGTGGGTAAGACAGAATTTCATGAAAGTATAAGTCAAGATAACTCTATCCAAGTATGTTGGATACCCTTCTCTTTGGGTTAAAAGAGTTTTTCTTTGTTACTTGTATTTACTACTTGTTTGTTTCCGCTGCATATTGTATTGTAAGGAAAGTATAACCTTATTGTATCTCTTTGCACTTGTACTCTGATTATTTTAGATTCTATATGCTTTAAGGTAGAATCTTATATTGTAAACATTGGTTCCAATTCTCCAGTTGGTGATCCGAGGTGTTGTGAATTTTCTTAGTTTAACTTTGTTAAACCTAGATTTTCCTTGTCTAAGGAAAACATATTTATCCATAACCAACTTTAAAGGTTCCAAAGGAATTTTTAAATTATACAATTCACCCCCTCTTGTATATTGAGCATCTACATCATTATTTCGATCCTTCAACAATCATGAACAACAATATACATATTTGATATGTTTATATCATGTGACCATATTTCTAATGACCATATTTCCATCGATAATATTTATAATAGAAATATTTTGTTCTTATATATAGCCTTACCGACCTTATTTATCTAATTACCACTTATAATTTCCGAAGTTTTCATTTCAGATCCCAAAATATTCATTCTCATTTCACGATGTTATTCCCCAATAAATGTTTTCATTTTCTATTACAGATCTTGTAGGGTGAATATGATCAGGTATATCTCCTTTTATTAAATATTTTATTCATTTTATTTATTGTACCCTTTAAATTTATAATCTTTTAAAAGATATAACCAATCCAAGTGAGTAATTATATTCTGTGTGTAGTACTTAGATTCATGTGATTTTGGTGTAATGTTTTACTATGAATGTAGAAAGAGATGTTAGTTTAAGGCCTATATTATATGATTTATTACCAAATATATTTTTATTAATTTGAAAAATAAGTAAAGATTTAGTAGATAACTATAAACATATAGTTTATGGAAATAATATTCTTCTTAAAAACCAAGGGTGT
Source organism: Viscum album (assembly GCA_963277665.1). Lineage (NCBI taxonomy): Eukaryota > Viridiplantae > Streptophyta > Magnoliopsida > Santalales > Viscaceae > Viscum > Viscum album. The sequence goes on along the minus strand of OY728156.1, from coordinate 1,625,055,656 downwards.
TACATTATTTTGCTAAAATAAATTGCACCCACAAAATTATAAAAATAACTTACTAGTGTAAATACTTAATTGTATCTAAAGATAAGCATGTCTCATGACTTTACTTATTATATTACAATCCTTTCTATCATAGAGAAGACTAGGTAACATTAACTTTCCTATAAAATTGGATAATATTATGATTCTCAACCATTTATTTCAAAGATAAATGGATAGATATATATTGACCTTAGCTTTCCAAACATAAATATTAATTTTTTTAAATGAATATTAATTAAATTTCGGACCTAAACACATAAGGACTATAAATATTTAATTTCATTGGAAACTAGAGACAAGATTTTTTGATTTCACAAAATATCCTCGACATCCCCCACAAAGATAAATCCATTTATTTTTCATCATATACATACCATACTAAAATCCTTTCTTCCTAACCAAGGAAAAAACATTAGAACGAGTCAGCTCAAAAACCCAGTATGGAGAAAAAGGGAGGTATCAATGATCTCTTGAATATAACATGAGAATAATTGTATGAGAACAAGAGCATAACATTTAAAGACTACACTATGTATATCACATAAAAAATCATGTGTCTTGGAGAAAATAATTGTTTTTTATAAGACATGAATCATAAAAAATTACAGAACATAATCCATGAAAACATAACAGTGATATATGACACAAATTTTTGGCATATAAAAAGGAAATGAAAATCATTTCCATAATAGTAAAGGCTTAATTTTGATACTATAATATTTTATTGGGTTAACTCTTTAATATATCATAATATTCATGGGTCACTCTGAAGACTATCATAGTAGAGAGAGTAAATCATTGAAATTGGTTCTCTCCCCATTATAGTTCTCTTTGTCTTATGAGATATCTATCTTTACCCGATGAATTGGAGAATTAGAGTATTTTAGCCCCAACCATAAAATAATGAAAATAATATGGATATTTGAGACAATATGATAACATATTCATCATATTATAACACATTAAAGAGAAATGGGATTCGTTAACATTTCATCAAGGCATAACCATTGGAAAAGATATAGGTTTCATTAATATTTCATTAATTCAACAATGAATATCCCATGGAAAAGGGGTGAGTTTCATAAATATATTTTCATGACAGTCATAAAAGATACCTAGAAAGAATTATCATGGTATCATTGGATCATATCCCATGTAAATAATAAAGAAAAATAACTGTTTTTTCATTGATGAATATAAATTCTGTAAATATATCCTTAAAAAAAATTAGAGTAAAAAAACCATTCAATGGTGACCTAAGATTAACATATATAGAAATTAAATCAATTTTGGGGACCATTTACTACAATACACAAACACACGCACAAAGAACCAACTTATTTAGTGCCTTTGGAAACATGGAAACGTAAACACTAGTCAATAGGTGAGCTACATCTTCTCCAAACACATTATTCATTGTTAAAAATATTCTTAGATAAATTATACATAATAAAAATATTCAAAAATTGGGGAAAGGAAACATAAAAAAGGGTGATCTCAGTCGACTAGTAAGGGTAAACAATGGTGATATGCAATAATTAAATGAAAATAAGGGTATGAGAACACAAGAATAACATTTTAATACCACACCCTCTATATCCAAAATAATAATCATGAGTCATGGAATAAATTTTTGCATTTTATAAGACAATAATCATGAAGGAATCAATGATCATGATCCATGTGAACATAACATTTGAATAAGAAATGGATTTTTAGAATTTAAATAAGCATAAAAATATTTTATATATTGGACACAGCTTAATGACAAGGCCAACATAGAATAAAAGGTACATTACTATAACAAGTTCACTCCAAATTCTAGACCTATATTACTGTATGAAGTTCAGTCCTTGTTCTTTCCCTGTATTACTATATGGGAATTAATACATGTTATATCCATGTCAATATAATGTGATTTTTAAATATTTACCCTATGATTTGTTGGGAGAAATATATCCCACCTGCCACATAATGAAAACCATATTTATGTGTTCCATAAGATTATAAACATTCATTATATCATGACCCATGAAATTAAATTGGTATAGAAAAATTTCATCATATCATGCCCTATGATAAAATGAAAGGTTTCATAATCATTTCAGTATAGCATAAAATATGGAAAGAATCAAGTTTCCTAAGAATGTAACATGTGGAATAGAAATGGTTTTCATAAGAAATAAACAATGGAATAGAAACTAGTTTCACAATCATATAACATGTAGAAGAGAAATGGGTTTCATAAGAATATAACTCGTGGAAGAGAAATAGGTTTCATAAATATCATGCTATAAAATCTTAAAGAATTAAGGGAAATAATATGAATGGTACAATTGTATTATATCCTTATAAGGATATAAATAACACCTATTAATGTCATATTACATGGAAAATATTTTTGAAATACATTTTAAAACATTTATCAGAATAATTTCCTTTCATAATTGACAAAACATTTTAACAAATTTATTTTTTGAAAAAAACTTTATTTGATATTTTAAAATTTACAAAGGATGATTTGATTCCTTTATTTTTCATGACATCAAAATATTCTGTTCATTCCTTATATGTAAAAACAATGGTTCCTTTCACATTTTTAGTAAATGTAAAATGTGAATTATTTTTTGAAATGGCCTGAAACATACATTCAAAACATTTTTCTAAAAAATAAAATATGGGTAAATTTTTTTTAAAAATAAGTGGGGGGTAATTATTCATTTTTATATTTCTTTTTAGAAAACATATATTTAATGTATAACAAATTTCTAATTGAAATGTAAATATTGTAAAATATCATTATAAACATTTTATTAATTATCTTATACACCTAATAAGGAATAAATGGTACCTTTAATAAAAAATATAATGAATAAAAAGAGTATAAAAGGAGTCATGAGATATGATGAGAGGAAGAAAATTTTTCAAAAAAATGGAGGCTTAATCATTAATAATATCGTTAAATGTTAGTTTTTAACATAAAATATTTACCACTCTGGTAACATTGATTAATCTTCCCCATATAAGGCTAAAATAAAAATAAATTGAAAATAAAATTAGGGTGAAAAAATATATGGTATTACATTTATAATAGGATTTATGTACTACACTTGAAAAAAAATAGGTGCATAACATATCATAAATCTTAAAAAAGGAAAAATGAGAAAAAAAATCCCCTTACCACTTTGGTAAATATTTAACCAAAACCCCATGTAAGATAGATACTAAAATTGATTTTTAAATCCAAATAAATCTTAGTAGAATAACTACGAGATACATCCATGGGTAGTATACCTACCATATACATGAAGTCGGTGGTAAACATGGATTGTCTCCTATCTAAAATAAAAGCGAGAAAAAAATACCATACCTTATGTCCTGACTTACAGGAAGGCCTTCTCTGACCATCATACATCACTATGGCCTTGATCTACATCGCATCTCTCAATATAGGATCTAGAGTGATGGGATCACTGAGTATTTGGGTAAGTTTTTTGTTATTTAGGGGCCTCTTGATGTATCTAATATTTTTCATTTTGGGTTTCAACCCCAGGTTTCATTATAGGGTTTCATCCCCTCACATTGGGGATTTTTGGTTACACATCACCTTATTTGGAGGATTAAATAATAGTCACATTTTAGGATTTTTTTCCCATTTCTATTCTCCTCTATTTTATTTCGGTTTGGGGTTATTTATTTATTTTTATGTTTTTTGGGTTTCATCCTCTTATTTACTCTCCTTTTTTCTGCGTTGTGTTGGTGTTTATTGGTGGTTGTCGAGGGTGTGAGGTTGAAGTCGATGGTGATGGGTTCCTTAGGTGTATCACTGGTTTTGTGTCGGTTCATGAAAATGATGGTGGGTTCTAGTGGAGGATGTCACTAACTTTTTTTTTGTTTTGGTTTTGAGGTGTCTAGTGCTTTAGGGTATTCTTCTCGTAGTGTCTCCGATGAGCTTATTTTAAGGCCCCGACCTTAAAAATTACATAATATTGAATTTACATAATAATTCTCATTGAGGATCATTTCAAGTATAGAGATCTAGAGAATTAGGTCATAACTTATACACAACAACATGAATATTACATGTAGACACTTCTACTCAGTATCCATTTTTTTCATAATATATAAACTCTATAAAAAATAAACATTACAAGTTCCATTTTTTAAACATAATGACTTTTCCATGATCCCATCCATGACCCTATTCCACTTTAAGTCCTATGAAATACATTTCAAAAACATTTTATGAGCATAAAAATCTTAGTATGGGATACATAAAGAAGGAAAACATATAATTTTTCAAAACAACAACTAAATCAAAAGTACTTAATCATAAAGTAATTATATTAACCTTAATTAAGTAGCATAAACACTTCATTCAATATAAATTTATTGATTATCCTTTTTGTAACCAAAATATTACCATAAATCCCAAAGAAAACAACGTATAACATTTAATGGTAACTTGGGACATAATTACTTAAATTGAATAATTATACGGTCAACTTCCACACATATCACTAAAAGGAATAGTCATACAGCCTACTTTTATACCTAATGAATTGGAGGTTATAACATAACCACCCATCCTTGGTTTATCATGGAACCACCATCATTTGTTTTATCATGTAACCACCTGTCTAATTTCCATGTACTATTACATAATCACATCACATAGAATATATAAAAAAATCTAAATTTCAGTAATAACATTTAATTTTAAATCAAAAGATATCATTTTATTATATTGAAATTATCAATCCATTTCAAAAACCATTTTCAATTCCAAAACACCCAAAAAAGGAATAAGGGATTTTCTTTCCTTTAAAACATTAAGGCTTATTAAGGAATCCAAATTACGATTACACCAGAGAAGAGGTAATTATCACCCCAAACACTAAAAAAATTACTTTTGTCATTTACTAAATCTCTTGGTAAAAAAATATTACTTTTTAATGAATGTAAATGACAAATGGTTTTATTATACACCTTATAAAATAAGGTCATGTATAAATGAAAATATGCTTCAATGAAAGAAGATTGAGACGAAGTCCCTTATAAAGATCATTTTGTAAATAAAATATATCCATTATGTGTAATAACTATAACTAAACATTAATGAAAATATATATAAAATATAGTATATCAAAATTTATATCTCACATAATCATATCATGTCATAATCAAAATGTAGAAGTTTAATCCAAAGAATGGAAATTGGGTTAATAATTTACGTTACCTCATGTTCGACTTGACTCATTCCATCATTGATTTACTGAATAATAAAATTAAGTTAATTTATACTTTCTCAAAATCATTTTCAATTATATCATTCCTTTTATATTACCTATCACCTTGCTATAACAATCATATAATTATTCATGTTTATATTGGTCGTTTTATCGATGTTTGGTACTTTAGTCAGAAATGAACATGTTATAATTACATATTTTACATGAGGTCAAAATTTTATTATCTTTAGAATGATATTCATGTTTATATATCATTATATAAAATATATTGGGTGTATATATATTTATAATAGTCCATATCATTTGGATATAGGAAATGAAACACAACTTTCATGGAGACGGTAAGCTGTACTTAAGCATGAACACTACTTTCATTTATATTTTATATTTAAAGGAATGAAAACATAATTATAGATGGGTTTATTATAACTTATTTATAATAAAATATTTTATATATGTTCATATGTTCATTAAATTCATCCTTTATATGTTCTATGTATGGCATGAACGAGTCATATCACTCTGAGGGGGCGGTAGTCCGCACTTCCTCAAATGAAATTATCATACTTATACAACATAAAAGGAAAAAAATAATGTTATAATGATAATTAAATATGAATAGAGATAAAATAAATATCATATATGTCATATATAATTATAATTCTATCATAATGGAAAACATGAGTGTTGTTAGGGTAAAATCGAACAATCATCGTTTCATGAAGCTCTAGTTCACCGTCCACAAAAACAGTATGTTTTATACCCATTAGATGGAGGTGTGTGAGAGTGTAGTTCAAATAATTCTCATAAAAAAACCTATTATATAGAGGATATACGTATAATTATATTAAAAAATAATATGAAGATCATTGGGACTAGAGAAGGAAAATAAAAGAAAAGAACTTGAGAGAAGACGTTACCTTTAAATCAGTTTACTCCATTTGGTTTGAAACAAAAGTATTTGTTGAATTGCATTATGAAAATGGGAAGGCATAAAAGAGGAACATAGGGATGTTGTTAGGTTTTTAATGCATAGGTTGGATGATCCAAGAGTTTTTAGAGATGTGAGTAATGAGTTAGAGGTGGTGGTCTTTTATATGAGAGAGGAGAGGCACTTTAGGAAAGTTTGAAAGTATTATTTTATTCAAACGGAATTTCACTGTCAAAAGGACCCCAAATCATTTCATTAGAACATAAGGTGATTATTATTTGAAATAATTTCATCCAATTGGTTTTATAGATGTTTATGGAAAAAATTATACTTATTTTTTAGCTTTAACACTTTGTTAAATAATTTAACTTTTAAAACGTTTTCTGGTATATTCATACTATATGGTTAATATATTTACTATAAAATGGCAATTGAAACTCAAGTGGTCCATTAATTAAATCCTAAACCTTATCAAAGTCATTTGGAATAATCCTATATTTTTTGGACTGTTATATCATTTAATAAAATATTTTATATTTTAAAATAAGAATTATGTCAGTTTTGACAGTCTTCATATCAAGACTTTTATAAAATTCCAAACCTACATGATTAATTCTGAATACCTTCATTACATCAAAGATAAAATTTCATAATAATATCTATAATTCGTTAATGGAATAAAAAGTTTAAAAAAATTATTTTAATACTTATAATCTCATTTATTTAAAACATTCAATAAAAAGGAAATCACTACATCATCATTGTGTCATAAATAAATTTATTTATTTTATGTCTAATATTTATAAATAAAATACCATGATGTATAAAATATTCTTATATATCTAATCACTATTTATAGTAGAATATATCACCTATATAACTACATATAAATGTTTTTTTACCAAAATATATATGTTTTTGTTATATTTTCCTTACCTTTAAATTAATTTTTAGAAAGTGTCATTTTTATTTACAAGTGGCCTCATGGGGTCCCAAAATCAACACAAGGATGCCCATTGTTGTATATGTATCATCCAATACGGTTAGGAGATGTGTTAGAGTAATTTAATAATATTAAAATAATATGATATACCCTTATTTACTTGATTTACCCTTTAACCATGGTAAATAAATATTTACTTAAGTTACTATCCATAATGTCTAAAAATAACATTTTCCTATTTAAAAAATTTTGACGTAATGATTCCAAATATGTTATCAATTTTTCCTAATTCTGGAAAAAGAATTTTCCCAAATTAATTTATAATTAATTTTCATTGTCAAAACCAAAAAGCGTGTTTTTAAGAAATAAAAATTATCAAATGATTGACATTTGTTTATGTACAATATCAATGTTAAATTACATACAATGGACAAAATTGGATAAAATGATAAAAATATAATCCAATTATTCTTTAAAACCAATTACATGAAAAGACTAACTATATAAATAAATAATATGAAAAGACAGTTTTGACTTAAAATGAAGTATTTTTCATTATTCGTTAAAAAATGAACTTTTTCAGAAAAATAAAAAAAAATTCCCAAAGTAAATTTTGATGTACATATTCTAAGGATTAAGTTTATTTTGACAAATTTAACATATAAAAGTGAAAAAAAAACTATATTTAAAAGGATTTATCCATTAAAAAACAGTTAAACAACATTTTAAAAATATTAGATTATTTATGCTTAAAATTGGATTTATTCTCATTTTAAGCCTCTAAATTTTAGTGGATAAATGTTAAAACATTTAATAAACATGGTTAATTATAAGATGTTTAGTTCTATTCATTACCTCCAAAACAATGGCTAGGCATTAACTACCATTAAAAATAATAATACTATTACACTATTTTTTGGTATAACTCAATATTTTGTGCAACGTAAGATTTTAGAGAAATCCATTATTGCATGTTCAGTAAACTATCAGTAAAATAATCCCATTAACAAAATTAATTTCTTATTCATAAATATTAATAGAAATAAAATTTATTATTCTATAAATACCTGGGTCGTTACATCCTTCCCCCCTTTTGGGAATTACATCCCCACAATTATATTCACTTATTAAATAAGTGGCAGTATTTGTCCCTCAAAGAAATTCTAGATTACCATGTTTCCTCGTCAACCATGTGGTTTTCCACAAAACCATTACCTTATGAATAAATTTATTCCACAACACTATCTGTCTTTGTTTAAGAATATGGACGGTTCGTTCCTTATAAAAATTATTCCCTTCCAACCGATCTACCTATGGACTCAAAACATGAGATGGATCCGGAATATACTTTATCAACATTAAAACATGAAAAACAATTGTGTACTTGGGATAAAATTGGAGGTAAAGACACTCTATAGGAAACTTGTCCAACTTTCTCAAGGATTTCGTAGGGTCGAATGAACCACAAACATAGATTTCCCTTCATACCAAAACACATCACATTTTATCATGGGGATACTTTGAGAAAGACATTATCAACAACCTCGAAAGAAATATCCTTCCTTTGGTTATCCACATAACTTTTATGCCTGCTCGGAGCTGTCGTCATGTGCGTCTCAATTAACTAAACCTTTTCTTTTATCTCTTCTTCTAATTTCGGTCCCATCATCTTTATTTAACCTTCATCATCCAAAAAAGATGGAGTTTGACACCGCATTCTATATAATTCCTCAAATGATTCAATCTTTATACCGGAATGAAAACTTTTATTATAAAAAAAACTCAACCAAAGAATGATGTTGCTCCCAACATACCTGGTAATCCATTGAAGAAGCATGAATCATAACTTCCAATGTCTTAATTGTTCATTCTAACTCTCTATCTGATTAAGGAAGAAATGTTGTACAAATATTTAATTCAGTACCCAATGACTTATGAATTCCTTTCCAAAATTTAGAAGTGTTCCTTGAATCACGATCAGATACAATAGAGAGGGGAATTGTAGGCAACCTGACTATCTCTAAAACAAACAACAGAGAAAGTTGATCTAGAGAACAAGTATCTTAAATAGGAAGGAAATGAGTAGATTTAGTCAATCGATCAATAATAACCCAGATTACATTATTACCATGAGATTTATTTGGTAATCCAACTGTGAAATACATGGACACATTTTCCAATTTCTACTCTGGCACTGGTAATGAATGAAGCGTCCCTTTCGGTAACTGCTTCTCTTTTTTAGCCTATTGAAAAGTTTAACACTTCACAGTAAAGTATTCAATATCTCTTTTCATTCCATCCCACCACTAATACTCTCAATTTTCACTGTATATCTTAGTACTTTGTGGATGAACTAAAAACAGAGAACTATGAGATTCACATAACAAATCTTTTTTAACAGTGAATCACAAGGCACATATAATCTATTTCCAAACCTTTATACACAATCTTTATAAAAGTTAAATTCAGGAAACTTACCCTTTTAAACAAACATTACATTTTTTTACAACTCACTATCTTCCTTATACACTTTCTAAATTTTTTATGATATAGATGATTTCACTGATACCTAAAACAAAACAGAGGAATTTTATGCACCACTAACTTCTATACCAATTTTTATCAAATATTTAATCAATGGATCTTGTTCCAAATGTAACATAGTAAATGTATCATTAATATTTTGGCTCGAAGAGTCAGCCACATTATTTCCCTTTCCTAGATGGTAATGTATCGTGCAGTCAAAATCCTTGATTAATTCTAGCGATCTCCTCTGTCTAATGTATAATTCATTCTGATTGAATATATATACTTCCAAATTTTTTGATCAGTATATAGTTCACACATTACTCCCTAAAAATAATGCCTCCAATGTTTTAATGAAAAAACAACAGCTGCTAACTCCAAATCTTGTGTAGAGTAATTTAACTCAGGTGGTTTCAACTATCATGAAACATAATAACTTACCTGATCATTCTACATTAGGACACAACTGAGTCCTTTCAAAGAAGCATCAATTTAGATAAAAATATCATCATTTCTGGAAGTTAATGCCAATACTAAAGCATTCAACAATCTTTTTTTCGATTCCTAAAAACAATCAACACATTTTTTTTCTAGATAAATTTAACAGCTTTTCGAGTTAACATAGTGGTATAGATAACCATGCAAAATTTTCCACAAACCACTGGTAATAACCTACTAAACCAAGAAAACTATGAATATCAGTTACATTTGTGGGTCTTGGATATTATTTAACCACTTTTGTTTTACCTGGATAAAAAATTATGCCATATTAAGGAACTATGTGTCCAAGGAATTAAATTTGTTGTTTCCAAAAATAAGACTTTCTGAATTTCCCATAACATTTCTTTTCTTTTAGTTTTTTTAAGAAATCCCTTAAATTAATTTCATGATTCTATTTACTTTTAGAATATAACAATTTATCATCAATAAACATAACTACCATCTATAACCTACATCAACTTAACCATCATTGCAAAAAACTATTCCATTCTGATTATGAATATCTCAGGATATTGATTTGTAAGTTCACTTCCCTCTGTATGAATACCCATCATAGATACCTTGTTTCCTCTACGAAAAATCATCATAGCTTCCTTGTTTCCTTTACTTCCACACATATCACTAAATGGAATATCCATACGGCCAACTTCCATACCCAATGCATTAGAGGTTTTAACTTAAACATCATTCCTTGGTTTATCACGGATCCCCCTGTCATTTTGTTTGTCACATAACCTCCAATAAACTGTCCAAGTACTATTACATAATCATAACACATAAAATATTGAAAATATCATCATTTTAGTAATAAAATTTAATGTTGAATAAAAATATATCATTTCAAGATATCAAAATACTTAATTCATTTCAAAAACCATTTTCAATACAAAATATCCAAAAAAAGGAATAAGGGGTTTCTAATACTTTTAAAAACATTAAGGCTTATAGAGGAAACCAAATAATGATTACAATGATAGAGTGGTCATTATTGCCATAAACGTTTAAAATAATCCTATTTTCATTTAGTAAAACACTTAGTTAAAAAAATATTCCCTTTGAATAAAAGTATTAGTCAAACAGTTTTATTATACAGTGTATAAAATAATGTCGTGTATAAATCAAACTATGCCTCATGAAAGGATATTGAGACGATGTCCCGTAAAAGATCATTTTGTAAATAAAAAATATTGATTATGTGTATTCACTATAAGTACACATAAATCAAGTATAAATACAAGGTATTATATAAAAATTTATATATAACAAAATCATAGCACACCATAATCACAAAGTAGACGTTTAACCCAAAGAATGAAAATTGGGTTAAGAAGTTCCCTTACCTTGTGTTCGACATGACTCGTTCATTCATTAATTTTCTGAATAATTAAATAATGTTTATTTCTAATTACCTTAGATCATTTTTCAAGTTTATCAATCCTTTTATATCACTTATCACCATTCTATAACAATCGTATAATTATTCATGTGTATATCGGTCATTTTTTTTGGTGTTCGCTAATTGAGTCAAAAATGAACTTGTTGTAATTACACGTTTTCCATGAGGTAAAAATTATATTATATCTAGAATGATATTATGGATTTAAATATCATATATATAAAATATATCTATTTTATATGTATTTATAATAGGAAATAGGAATTTGAGATAAGAAATGAAACACACCGTTCATGGAGACCGTAAGTCGTACATACGCATGAACTCTACTTTCATTTAAAATTTATATTTAAGGGAATGAAAACATAATTATAAATGTGTATATTATAATCAAAGTATAATTTTATAGATGTTACATAATTTCAATAAATCCATCCATTATAATTTCCATGTATGGCATGAATGAGTCATATCACTTTGAGAGGGCGGTAGTCCGCACTTCTTCAAATGAATTTATCATATTTATACATCATGAAAGGCACAAAATTATGTTATAAATGATAATTACATATTAATTTATATACATTAAATATCATAAATATCATATGCAATTTTTTTCCATCATAACTTCCACCATGAGAGGTGGTAGGGGAAAATCGAACAATCATCGTTTCGTCAGGCAGTAGTTCTCCATCCATAGAAATAGTACGTTCTATACCCCTTTGATGGTGGTGTGTCTAAGTGTAGTTCGAATACTTATCATAACAAAAAACTACTATATTTAGGATACTGGTTTTTTATGTAATCAAATTACAATAAGAGCATAGGAAGTGGAGAAGGAAAATTAAGAAAAGAACATGGGAGAATAGTTTATCCTAAAATCGGGTAAGTCCCTTTGGTTTAAACCAAAATGCTTTCTTTAATTTCATTAATCCTTGGGTAAGGATTATAAAAGTAATAGAGTGATTTTGGGAGATTATTTTAGAATATTTTTGATGAGACAAGAGGCTTGAGAGGTGTTATTATGGGTTAGAGGTGGTGTCTTTTTATAAAAGGGAGAAAGTGCACATTAGGATAATTGGAAGTTATTATTATATTATAAACTGAATTTCTATTTCAAAAGGTCCCAAAATAATTTAATGCTAATATAAGGTGAGTAGTTTTAGAAATAATTTCATCCAATTGGTTTTATACATGTTTATGGAATAAAATTTACCCTATCATTTAGTTTTAGCCTTTATTTATCTAATTTAACTTCAAATATGTCTTCTTGTATATTCATAATATATGGTTAACATATTTACTATAAAATGCAAATAAAACCTCAAGGGGCCCATTAATGACATGTTAAACCTTATTTAAGTCCTTTTTAGAATCTTATATTTTTAGGACTACTATTTCATTTAATAAAATATTTTATATTTTAAAATATGAATTATGTCAATTTTGACACAATTCATATCATTACATTTTAAAAAATCCAAAACAACTTGATTATTTAGAAAAACCTAAATTAAATCTAAGATAAAATGTCATAATCATCTATAAAATTCTTTTATGGTTTAAAATGTTTAAATATAAATTTATTTTAATATTTCTAATATCATTTATTTAAAACATTCATTAAAAAGGTAATCACTACATCATAATTGTGTCATAAATTAATTAATTTATTTGATGTATAAAAATTATAAATAAAATATCATTATGTATTAAATATTTTTTATCTTTGTAATGACTATTTATTTTTTAAAATATCACTTAAAAACCCCATATAATTTTTTTTACTAATAGATATAGGGTTATGTTACATTTTACTTAACTTTAAATTAATTTTTATAAAGTATCATTTTCACTTAAAAGTTGCTTCATAGAGTCCCCAAATTTACCCATGGATTCCCATGGTCGTTAATGCATCATCAAATAGGTTTAGGACACATGTTAGAGTAATTTAATAATATTATAATATTATTTTTTACCCTTATTTCCAAGATTTACCCTTTAACCATGCTTAAAAAAATATTTACTGAAGTCACTATTCATAATATATAAAAATAAAAGTTAACTATTAAAAAAATTTATACCTCATGATTCCAAATATGGAATCCATTTTTTAAAATTCAAAACACAGAAGTTGCAGAAATTAATTTAAAATTTACTCCAGTAGTCAAAACCAAAAGGTGTGTTTTTAAGAAATAATAACTATCAAAAGATTTACATTTGTTTATGACCAATTTCAATGTTAAATTACTTCCAATGACCAAAATTGGATTATTTGATAAAAATATTATCAAATTATACATTCAAACCAATTAAAAGGATAATATATATATAAATAAATCAGATGAAAAGTCAGTTTTGGCTTAAAATGCAGTATTTTTAACTATTCATTAAAAAATGAAATTTCTCCAAAAAATAAAAAAAATTTACACACAGTAAATTTTGATGTCCCTATTAAAAATAAAATGTTTATATTTTCAAATAGAACATAAATAAGTTGAAAAACTTTATTTAAAAGGGGTTCTCCTTCAAAAGGGGATAAACTATATTTTAAAAATATTAGGTTATGTCTGCTTAAAATTGGATTTATTCCTCTTTTATGCCTCTAAATATTATTGGATAAATGTAAAAACAATTAAAAAAACATTTAATAATAATATGGAATATTTTCTTTAATTCCATCTAATACAACAGCTAGGCATTTATACCATTTAAAATAATTAATTTATTTATATAATTTTTCGGTATAACTTAACATTGCGTGCAACGTAAGGTTTCAGAGAAATCAGTTATTGTGTTTTGAGTATGCTATCAGAAAAATAGTCCCCTTTAATATAAAATTAATATCATATTTATAAAATTTAATATAAATATAAATTACTATTCTATAAATATCTGGTTCGTTACACTGACACTTCTTTCATCTTTAGTTACTTGATACATTGACTACAATGTCGATGAGGGGTTTATTTTCTCAGTGGGGATGATGATTAATTCTCCTAGAGGATTATGGTCTCCAATGGTTTCTTTCAATATAAATTTGGGTAATGATGAAAGGTGATGACGACATTGTTATCGGTAGTGACGGGGGTCATAGGTGGTTCAATGATCTAATGGCTTTGGTGTTAATGTGTGCGGGTTGAGTTGAAAGTGATAGCAGCGTGATTATGATATACTGATTTTATATTTTCAAATTTTGACATCGTTATTTAGGTGGAAAAATTGTGGATTCTATAATTTTTTTTCATGTTGGTTTACTTTGAATTATTAAACATGATGAATCTGATAGTCTTGGCACACTGAATGGTTCTGTTTTTTATTTTGAAATTTTATCTGAATGGGTGTTTTGTGAGGTTGTGTCTTCATTTAGGAGGAATGGTTTTATAGGTTTCAAATTCCTCTGAAATAAGGTTTTGAATAAAATAAAAAAAATTAGTTTGGATTTAAGTACCTTTATTACCCATATATTAACAATTCGATATTAATGTTACGTTTCTGTTAATAACCCCTTTTGTTCATATATGTTTTGTTTTTCTATATTTTTTGTTCTCTTAATTTAATAATTATTTCATTGCATCAATAATGGTATCCAATATATATATATATATATCATACATATTAATTATATATTTATCTGTAATATTATATAAAATATATAAATACGAAATGAAATAAACCATTCATGGAGATAATAAGTCCTGCCTATGAATAAGCATTGTTTCAATTTTCATGTCAAATTGAAAGAATGAAAATTATACGAGATATTATAATTCCATAGTAATTTTAACTAATATATATAAAGTAGGTTTATTAAACTGACCCTTAATGCTTTATATGTAAATCTTGATTGAATCACACCACTTCATAAGATGGTAGTCCACCGTACCCACGAATGACATTATTATATTCCAAAAAAGTGGAAATCAAGAAATTATGTGTAATATAAAAATTACAGAATCATAATAACATTATATAATTCATAAATATAACATATAAATAGTATTTCTATCATTATTCAGAATCATTCTAGGTGTTAATGGAAAAATTAATGACATCGGTTTACAAGGCGGTTGTCCTTTGTACACATGAACGTTGATTTCATTAATCAATTGATGGAAGTTTGTGTGGTTATAGGTCATAAAATTAATATAACAGTATCTATGTACACTTATGATACTGATTTTTTTATATAATCATCATATTAAAATAAATAAATGGGGTTTAAGACGAAATAAAAAAAACATGCGTTGATGAACATTACCTCTACTTCAGGTATCT
Source organism: Viscum album (assembly GCA_963277665.1). Lineage (NCBI taxonomy): Eukaryota > Viridiplantae > Streptophyta > Magnoliopsida > Santalales > Viscaceae > Viscum > Viscum album. Next base: position 1,625,039,790 of record OY728156.1, on the reverse strand, counting down.
CTATTTGGTTTTCACCATTGGACTTTCATGCTTACATTTATTAAAAAATTAAGGATTATATATTTAGATTTGGGAATTGGATAATTGATTTTGTTAGGTACATACCAAACAAATGCTTCTTGAAGGTTTGAAGAGCAGGGAACAGAGGGAGGCCATTTATAAGAGAAGTGAGTGGAAAACATATATATTTATGAAACTTATAATTCCACCTACATTTTTCCAAAGTGATGTTGCTAAAATAATGGACCAAAATCTAGAATATAAGGGTTGGGTTTTAAATATGTGTCGAAAATGTGATTTTTACATGTTTCTTGTTCATTTTCTCTAAAACATAATGTTTAGTCCCTTGGTAAACACATTTTTCTCTTAATCACTATGATTAATTTTATAAATTTTGGCTAGTCATAATGAAAAATTATTACATTCAAATTATTAGAAATTAGAAATAATGATAATTTAAAATATTTAATATATTTTTTGAAAATATTCTCATAGAATTTGGAAAAATTAATTTTAAAATTAATCTCGTAGATTGGAATAGAAAAGATATTTCAAAAGTGAAATTGTTCAAATGTTTAAAATACATTTGTATACAATTTCAATGAGAAAGTAGTTCCAATAACCAATATTGTATTTATTGATGTATAATTAAACTAATTAAACATTAAAACTAATTTAAACAAAATTATAACTTTATAAATAAATTAAATGAAAATTATGTTCCCGTTTATAAATTAGTACTTTTCACTGTTTATCAAAAAATGAAATATTTCAAAAAAATACAAAAAAATAAAATAAGATATTTTTGAAATTCAAAATTAAAAAATTGATTTTATTTTTATCAAAATAAATTTTTTAAAGTGTTAATAATTAATTTTATTATTATGCATAGAATGGAATAAAAAAATATCTTTTGAGAAAAAAAGGTTTTTCAGAATTTATAAAGACATTACTGAAATTAATATATTTTTTAACCATATTTTTTATTTATTCTAAAATATGTAAATAATATTTTCAAAATATTTATCACTATTTATATAAATATGTTTAATGGTTAGGATATAACAATGTCATTTAAATAATTATAACAATAAAATGTTGTTTCGTAGAAAATTTGTGTTGTGTGTAACACAAGCTATTATGGTGTTTTATATTGAAAAATATTAACATGGTGTAGCGTAAAACACCGTCTTAACATGATATATAATGGAATTTAATCCATAAAATAAATTTAATTTATTAATAAATAATTCATCAATACTCTGGGTATTACATTATACCCCCTTAAAATGAATTTCTCCATTGGAATTCATCACTTTTATACAAAAATTGAGGATAATACTACCTCAACATATCATCAAGATCCCACATAGGAAATTCAAAATTGTGGATTTTACATAAAACATATACAAGGTGAGTGGAATTGTTTCATAAAAATTTCTATATATGATCTAGAATCCCCAATAGTTTTTCATCATAATGAAGATCTTGATGTAGTGGTATGACCTCTAAGTTCAATACTTGTGAACGGTTAGGTATGTGCTTCCTCAGGAGAGATAATGAAACACATCATTGACTCAATGTTGGTTTAGTGGAAGAAACAATTGATATGATACAATCCTGATATGATCAAGAATTTCAAATTGACCAATATATATAAGGATTAGTTTCAATTTCTTCTTAATCTCATATCCTTATTCCGTTGATAAATTCATAAAAACATCTTATTAAAAAATTAAAATTCTAGATCACTCTGGTGGTTATTACCTTAATTTTTCTACCAGCTATGATCTTCCTTGATGTTCTGCTGAATGGAACTGACCTTTACTTCCATTTCTTTAGCTATCTCTGGTCCCAATAGATGTCTTTCAAAAACATCATTGTAGAAATTTGGATATCTACATTTAATTAAATAGAGGTATTAATAAGGATACATAAGAATATTTTATTAAAAGATGTTGTTTTTAGAAAATTCAACTACAGGAAGGTTTTGATCCTAACCAACTTTTAAATAAAAATTAAAATATATCAACAAATTCTACAGGGTTTGAATTTTTCTATTACACTAGCCATCTATTTGAGGACGACCTGATGTGTTGAAACTTGACTCCATATCATGATAATGATGAATTCATATAGATAAATTTTCGATGAACCTCAAATACTAATCAGATTCAATGGAATGTGGTACTGAATTTATCTGCACCACTTCTTCAATTTATATCCTAGATTTCCTATATAGAGAGAATTATTCTATAATAGTTATTATGTGTGATGAATTCAAAAGGAGAGCATATACAACCCAAAAATAATTATTCCATTTAGATGTTTTTGGGATTCTAGTGAATAAAATATATGTCGATGTTCTCCCATTTCAATTATGGAATTTGTAATGGATGCAACATCCCCTTAGACATTTAAATTTAGAATTATCTTTCAGGCATACCAAGAAATGAGTTACAAAATATATGATATCTCACTTCATTCATTCCCACTAGATGTATTCATTCAAATATTTTTTCATCTTCTGACTACCATATGAATAGAGAATGAAGAACTATGATATTATTCTAACAACTCCTTCATTTCCACTATAGATAGAGTGCATACACAGTTCCTGAGCATCATCATTTCATCATGATCAAGATTAATATTTTTAACATTTTTAACCATCTTTTTCAACTATATATCCTCCTTCTAAATCTATTAAATTTTTAATGGATATATTATTGAAAATCCAATTGAAAAAGATAGTATTTTTGCCTTTCCATTAGGGTTTCCAGATCCATCCCTTCAAAAACCATAAATATTTGATATTTTGTGATCATCATCATAGATAAGGTAGCATGCTCCTTTTGACTTAAATAATTTGACACCTTTTTCAATTTCCTAGGGTGGTAATGTATTAAGTAGTGATAATCCATAATCACTTATAACCATCTTCTCCATTTCATGTTCAACTCATTTAGGGTGAATATATTCTTAAAAAATTTATAACCAGTATATCTATCACACTTTTCTCTATAAAATACAATCCCTCCAAATATTTAAAGTAAACATTATTACTGTTAACTCCAAATAATGTGTTGGCTAAATTTTCAGATAAATAATAATTTTTCATGTGGTATAGACTATAAAAATGTTATTATTCATAAGAAAACATTCAAATAAATCCTTTTATGTGTCACTATAGATTACAAATATTTATCCACTATAAGGTAACGTAATAAGAGGAGCGCTGACTAATGTTCTTTTTTACTTCTTTGAAATCTTACACTCATTCATCTATCTAGAGGAAATTAGTTCCTTTTCTAGATTACATGGTTAACTAATAAGATATTCATGAAAAATCTCAATAACCATTAATAATATCTAGATAAATAAATAAATCTACTTATCTCATTCACTATGGATGGTCTCATCAATAATTCAGTAGGCTTCGTATTTGATTGATTTATTAATATTATCTCTCTGGTTATTATATGACCCAAAAATGTTTCCTTTTGTATCCAAAATTATCATTTTGTAAATTTTTCATATAGAACCTCTTTATTTAGGGTATTTAGTACAATTCTCATGTGGTATTCATGATCTTCCTTAATCCTTGAGTAGATACAAAAATCATCTATATATACTTACACCAACTTATCAAGGTAATCTCTAGAGACACTATTCATTAAATCCATTATCATAATAGGAGAATTAGTACGTTTTAATTGAATAACTAGATTTTCAGGGTCCATACATTTCATATAATGTCATATAACGTATATACTCCTTATTAACCCTTAGTTTTTGATATATTTAATGAATGAAAATCTTGGAATGTATTGATATCATTGATGATGATCAAAGAAGTCATCAATATGGGGATGAGGATAAATATTCTTGATCATGATCTTGTTCCTCTCCCTGTAATCAATATAGAGTAATTTCCATGCATATTTCTTTTAAACAAAGAGAATAGGTTCACCCCTAGGTGGCACACTAGGTAGAAGGAATCCATTGTTAATGTTTGACTAGAGTTTCTTATTGGATTTTTGCAACTCAGTCAGGGATATTCCATATGGACTATTTGAAATTGGTATGGAATCATATATGAGTTTTATTTGGAACTCAACATCACATTTTTTTGGAATACATTGATACTCTTCCATAAATACATTAGGAAATTTTTGAACAATAGTCATATCACTGATGACATGTTACCCTATAACAATTAAAGATAAACACCCCTTCTGAATGCTGATTATGAAAATTATGTTGGATGTGATCAATATTATAATCTCATACTTATCATCACATTGATAGATCATAGGTTCATATGTAATTACAAAAAATACATCCCTTCCTCATCATTTGATGTGGGATTCATGTAGAGAAATCCAATACATGACTAAGATGACTTGAAATAAAACTAGTTTAAGAATGAAATGATTTCAAGGATGTACATTCCCACAAACATCAACGAGAGTGGAATCATATAATTGAGAAGAAATCATTATACCATTAGGTATTTTCACTTATAATAATACATCTAATATTTTTAGTGGAATCTAGATACCCTTATAAAATTCTTTAGATATAATGGAATGGTTGGATCCAAAGTCAAATAGGAAATTAGCAGTTCATGAGTGGATGGTAATTATACCATTCATCATTTCGTTACAGCACACATCATTACAAAAAATGATCATATGGGATTACCACTTTCCCCTAGCTTAAGAGGCCACTGACAACGATCATCACCATTAACCCCCAGGTTTGGTAATTGTTTATCATAATGACCATTCTCTATATACATTATGTACTGAAGTGGGGGTGGTTCATTATGTGCATCATTATCTCTATTCTCCTAGTTAGCTAAATTCTTCCCACAACTTCAACAATCAATTTCGTGATGACCTTCTCTTCTACACATAAAAAATTTTCAGTCCCATAATGTCAATTCACTATACTCATCTTCCAACATATTTATTATAATAAAAATATCATTTTCTTCTTGTAAAAATCATGATATTTATATGTAACTCAAACATCTATATACACATTTATAGAATAAAGAACAATAATTTCATAAATAATAAATTCTCATGTTTTAGACACATCGTTATAATCTATTTATGTATCAGTAAACAATAATTTTAGGTTGGATTATAACACCAGAATCTTACCTCACATGTCTTATAAAATTATCCTTATAGGTACCTACATATTCTTAATCCATTTGTTTTTACTTAAGGAACCCATTCACCATAATTTTATGGAGAATACAAAGAAAACACTTATTGAAAAAAAATTATTGAACTCATCCTAATATTTAGAGTCACTTTCATCCAATTAGATAATATTCTTGAGAATAATCAACCATTTATCTATTTCACCTTCGAAACTGTAGACAACCTAAATGAGTTTTCTCTTGTTCCGAATAGTGAATAATTGAATATAACTTTTCAGTGGGTTTAATCCATTTTTAAAAAATTATTGGATACTTAGACCAATTTAGATAAAATGGATAGTGCCTCATAAAGGACACAATATAAATTTGTTCCATCTATTGTTATTTTTATGTCGATTATGATTCATAGCTTGAGAAAGTTATGTGAGTATGGTGATTATATTTTTCAATCCCACTTCCATAACATTTTGGATTTTTCGTAGGAAGATAGTTGCATTTTCTATCACACTTAGTACTAAGGTGTTATTTTTTAGGTTCCATCCATTGATTAAAACCAAAAATAATATTGTAAGAAACAATCATTATTGTGGGGAACAACATAATCCTGATAAACTACTTATAGGATGTCTCATTCATGACACTATCTTCTTTAACCAATAACATATTAGGTTTATTCTAGGTTAATCAGATTCATCTTATATTTAAATACTTCATGGAGTGTCATAAAGTGTTTTTTAATTTCTCAATCATATTCCCTATTAGTGTCAAACTAGGTTTGGAACAAGGCCATTTTTATGCACTAGTTCTTGATTGGGTCTATCTTAATACGTTGTTTTAGGGTTATTACCCCTATTTACAACTTTTCAATAGACACGTCCAATTTTAGCATTTAGAAATTGATGTATTTTATTGATAAACCCTTTCTATATCATTTTACTATATTCTAGATCATTTTCTTATTTTGAAACTTGTCCTTTGACTTATCCTTAGGCATGTACTTAGTGATATCACTAAGGCTTTCTCATCCTAGTTTCCAATGGTTAACTAAACCTATACAATGATACAAAATACAGTAACCCAAGCCAAACATACACCTGAATTATATCATTTTATGGAATATTTATTACATTATAAGAACAAATTCTGGAAGACCATATTAGTTCAGTGCCTTTAGAAACATGGAAACACAAACATTGGTCCATGTGTGAGATACATCATCTCCCACAATGTTAATTATAACTAAAACTCTTCTTAAATACATCATACATAATATATATATTCACAACCCATTAAAATAATCACATGAGAGGGTGATCATAGATGCTCTATTAGGGTAGAAAAATAGAGATATATAAGCCTAACATTAACATAAGGGTATGAGAACATGATCATAAAAATAGAATACCATACCCTTCATATCAAAGATTATAATCTTGACTCATAAGACAAATATTGGTAGTTCATAATATATGAATACATAAGGTAATCAAAGAAAGGGACAAGTATCACTACCAAGGTCATCATAGTGGAAAAATTACATTAATGTAATAGGATCACTTCTCATTCCATCACAATATTTCTATACTGAGTTTACTCATAATTCCATCGCAATATTACTATACTAGGTTCACCCCCCATTCTAGCCATGTCTATATCATGAGAAATATAAATATTTACTCAAATCATTAGAGGGGGATATAGGTCCCACTAGTCACATAATGAAAAACAATTTTATTTGTGATTCCAAGTCATAAACATCCATCATATCATAACCCAGGAAATAAAATGGGTATCAAAATATTTTCATCATTTTTTAATCTATGGAAAATAGATTTATGCCATAATAATTTCATCGTGGAATAACTTAAGAAAAGAAACAGATTTCAAAATCATATAACCTATGGATGAGAAATGGGTTTCATAAGACTATTAATTATGGAAGAGAAATGGTTTTCATATGAATATAATGTAACAACTCTAATGGTTATAAATAAAAATTCCCCTTTTGTTTTAATTAAATGTATTATTATTTAATATTGTTATAGAAAACAAATGAAATTATTTGGTTTAATTATAAGCTATCATTTTTAATTGATAATTATGAATCATTACTATTTATAATATAGTTTTTGAACAGTGAAAACATTATTAGTATTAATATAGGGATTTAACAAATACAATTGTCACATAAAAAATGATGGGATGACCTCAACTAGTAGGATTGTACCCTATAAAAACCATTTATTATAGATTACATGGGAATAACATTTATGCTACTTTATAGTGGAAATTTCCAAACATTGATCTAGTAACATTAGCATGTGAGAAACCATTTATGGAAGATTATTAAACTGATTGAGATCATGGCCCAAATGATTTTCACCAAACTAACCCCTGAAATTCCGACCATCATGTACCATAACATTCGAAATATTTCTAGTGTACTAAAGGGACACATAACAGGTCCCTAAAAATCAGAATTTGTATATTACTTTTTATAGAAAAATTAATATATTTCCATATTATTATTATTCCTATATAAATTATTTTTATTTTGATTCAATTAAATAAAAACATTATATTTGGTAAATATTCAAATTCAATTAAAAAATACATTTTTCTGATTTAATAGATTATGGAAAGAAATAGAATTCTTATAAAATATTGTTATTAAATATATTTTATTAAATATAAATTATCATATAATTTTTATGATGTCAAATGTAGTTTTTATAACGGTTCGAAAGCTGTAATTGTAAAAAACCCATCATTTTCATTAAAAATCAGTTATTATTTTAAATGTTAAAATTAATATATTTAAAAAATTTATTTAGATAAATTGAATATTAATTTTGGAATCAGAATTTCAAAATTATCCAATGGTGAATTTTTAATATTTTACTTAGAAGGTTGAATTTTCATGTAAAAATTAAATATCGTATAAATATACTTTTATGTTTAATGACATTAAATGACCCAAAAGTGAGATAATATGTAATATAAATGTATAAAAGACCAAACATATGTTTTAAATTTAATATAATTTGATTTTATGTTTATTTTATTTATTTTTTAAATCCATTATGAATCCTCCAAGAATGATAATATATTTGAATATTTTAAAATCATTTTTTAAGAGAGTGACTCACCTCTACATCACTAAGGTAAATATTAAAATAAAATAGGACCACGAACTTATAAAATAATTTATAATAGTCCCATTTTTATATAACCATGGTAAATCCAATGGGATCGTTTGTGGTTTGGGATATTTTATTATGAAGAGTCAAAACCCAAATTAATAATGAAATCCCCCTCATTTCCAATATAAACCCACCCAAGATCCCATATCTCTTCATTCAAACTATTTTTTTCATGGAAATATTCTTCCCTATACACACTAGAGACCAAGAAAGTATCCCCCAAGAATTAAATATTCTCTCCAAAGCATTTGGAGTCACACACTCAAGTAAGTGATCTTCACCTTCCTCTCCTCCTTACAATTCAAGAACGTCATTTGGATTTTTTCTTCATAATTTCATTTTCATGCTTTAATAAATTTTAAAAAATTAAATTACAAAAAAAAATAATTTTTTATTTTAATGATATGTCTTTTATACTCTCTAATTTTTACATTTTTCTAAGGTGTTACTATTCCAAATCTTCGTAAGATATCTTCAAATCTCCTCTTTTATCAAGCCACATTTTATTTTATGTACATAAATTTTATTCTTCTTATGATATGATATGATATTTCATATTTATCTTAATTTCAATTTTATGTATAAATTATGAGATCTTCCTTTTGCTCTCATTAATCCTCTCTTGATACTTTATGTACACCCTCTTCATTGCAGAAATTTTTTAAGGATTCTTTTGTCTATTCATTTTTCTTCATCACTGTATGCTTTATATTCCCCTATTTATAATGTTGGGATAAAATTTTACATGTACCTATTACTTACCATTTTATGTTTATGTGATTAGGTAACCATTTATTGCTTAGAAACAAATTTTATGAATCTTTATATAACATTGATATTCTAATGAAATATCAACACGATCTTCCATTCCAAAATAATTATATAGTGAATTTAGTACCAATTCCTATAAAGGGTGTTCAAATTTTTACATGTATACTTTTTCTATTGGGGACACACACATAAATATTCGATAGTACTTAATATTTTAATGAATTATTATGATGAAGGAATCTCTATTTTTTGATCAATACTGTACACAAAAGCATGAGAATGAAATGATTATGATGGGTGCGCCCATATAGCTCTCTAATGCATTGGGAAATGATTAATATAATGATAATTCATGATGGGACAAGGGAGTAACTTATTCTTTTATGGGACAATGAACACCATGATGTCTTAGTGATTTTTCCTTGACCTTTTTTATGATTAAGTGTTTTTTTTGTTTCCACATTTCCAATGTTATATTCCGCAATCTAATTTATTTTTATTTTTTAAGAAGCTAATTTTAGAGAAGTGGGAACCATACAAAATATCCACATATCACCCACTCATACCCACCTTATATAGTCAACATATGAAAAATATTCAAAATTACTCACACTACGAACCATGTACTACCATTTCTGCCTTCTGAAAATCCATAACATTCAAAATTCAAAAAACATCACCCATATCATCACACATCGACATCAAGACTCTCACCCATCACCAGAAATAAATATCAACATAATCATAAATAACTGATATCTTCATTGATACCATTGTCTACATCGTTGTCACCACTCATTGTCATCGTTTCCACCAAAATTGTCCCTGTTGTCGTCATACCGTCATCGATCATCAGAAAACAAAATATTGATCACATCGTCGGAGAAGAAGCCACTAACCACTAGAAGGGAGACCATTAACCAAAGGTACAATAAAACCAAAAAATAATTTTAAATAAACGATCCTTAGATCAAAATTTCTCAAATATCACTCGCTGATGTGAGTACCACTATCAGCCTAGATCCACATAAATTCTAGATTCCACCTTACTGATTCAGACATGCACCGGAACCTTAAAACACACCATGAGATGAAACTCCAAATGCGAGAAAAGTCCCCATAAAAAATGAGTGATCCTTATAAGAACCTGATCTATGAAAATAAGACTAAAAAACTCCTATCATGGCTATAACGTTTCCATTTCCATCTATGATGTTACACCAACTCAACCCTTTGCCTTCGCCACACCACCCAATCGAACACAAGACCCTATCCTGACAATTAGAAGTGTCACCATTTATCCCCCTCCAAATCACATGACACACCAAGTACCACTAGTGATTCAGTGCACCTGACCAACCTAGAAATAAGTATAGATCTCAGAGGCTAGATAGAGTGGGAGCAGAAGGGCCTCCACAACAAGCTATCAAGCATAGTTTCAAACCTCCAAAAATAAAAACGTCGAACAAAAAAAATGATTACTTTCGGAATGAAACTCCCTGATAGGATATAAAACTAGAGAGGAACCATGGATAAATACCTAAAACGAGAAAGTAGGGATCCGTTGAGAAACCCACCACTATGAAACTGCTAGATCTAAAACCTCAAAGTGTCCATTTCTCTATATCCGACCTAGAGATGATCTATGGAACACGAGGCTATAATATTGTATAGAAATCCTAGGAGAGAGCATATAACCTTCATGATGAAGGCAGAAGAGAGGAATGAGTAGAATAGAGTAGAGCGGAGGATCCAATGCGTCAGAGGAGAGATAGAAACCCGTAGAGGGTGAAGATGTGCTGAGAGCCTAAGAGCATCCCATATTATGATTATAATCCAATATCATGTTTTTTATTCATGTTCCTTTTATTCATCATTGATATTCCTATTGTATAAAATGTGTCACTTTTTCCATGTTTATTCCATTAATGGACTTTATAGCTCACCCCTTTCTTATGTATGTCCCCATGTTATCCCACACTATTTTAGCTCGAAGAATTATTTTGAGTATGCTAGAGATGCTTTCAATAAATCATTATAATCATGTTTTTAATAATGTTGTTTTATCCCATGTTCAAGATGTTATGTTATGTACCTAATTCCAAAATAGAATTATAGATCATTTGGGATGTATTAAGTGTAATTTTATGTAATAAATCATCTATTAATGTGCAATAAAGAGGAGGGTTGTTATATATTACATGGGGAAGAGGAACATGCTTAAAAATAATCTAACCCATGGAAGAGAAAAACAATTAATAAAAATCACAAAATCAAAACATAAACCATTCAGAAAAATAATATCAATGGTACCCCTAGATCATATCTCAAGTAAGGAATGTGTAACACCAATGGATTCCATCTTATATGTAAAATAAATTTGAATGATCGTTTAAAATATTTCTTCACGAAAATATCATTTTTTTCCTTTGAAAAAAATTATTAATACATAAAAAATATTATTTTTTTATTTTAATATAATTTTAAAAACATTATAGGGAATATTCGATGCAATGATTTTTCATGACAACAGAATATTCTATTCATGCTATACACATAAAAATTAAGGATCTTTTCACATTTTTAGCAAAAACCAAAAGTGAATTGTTTAAGAAAACAACATAAAGATTGTTTACAATTTTTAAAATTACATCATGGCTAAAATTTTCTTTTAAATGTAATTTAATTGAAATTAAATATTTTAAAAACTATGTTAAAATATATTGAGTTAAAGGAAATCTGATTTCTAGTTGAAAGGTAAATAATTTGTGATTTCATTAAAAATATTTTCATAATTATATTAACTAAAAAGTTGTTGAAAAATGGAAAAATTACATGAATATAACATGAATAACTAGTGGAGAAGAATATTCATGAGAATTAATGATATATAGTTCATCATATTTCAACATTTGGTGACTTATTCATAAAAATACCTTATAAATGATGAGATTATATCGTAAAATTTTTACCACATTGGTAACATTGATTCATGTTCCCATGAAGTAATAAAATATATAGAAACATAAAATATCATGAATATGAATAAATTCCTGATATTACATGTCAAATATACTGTTTATACACCTTGTGAAAGAATATAGGTTCATAATATTACATATATCTGAAAAAAGGAAAATTGAGACAAAAATTCCCTTACCACATTGGAATAATTTTAACAAAAAAATCCATGGACAATTGATCCTAAAATGTATTTATAAATCCATATAATTATTATTATAGGAATAAAAATAAAAATAAATGGTTATTATATATTCCACATATAATTAATCGGTGGTGAATATGGCTTGTGTGTCAGAGAAAATAAAATTTGGACAGAAAAACCTTATATTAAGTCATGAATTAAATTTTACTCATCCAATACTCATGTATAAAAAATATAAGTTTATTATAAATCTAATAAAGAACCATATTCATTTATAAAATACAAAATATATTTTTATTATAACCTTTTACTACCCATATATTAACAATTCAATGTTAAAGTTACATTTTGGGTAATAACCACATTGTTTTCTTTATATGTTTTGTTTTTTATATTTTGGTCCTCACCCATCAATAATGATTTAATGATATAGATAATGATATAAATGATATAAATATAATATATTTTCAGTATATGTTTATTTTTAATAAATAAAAAAATAGAAATAAGAAATTAAATGAATTGTTCATGGAGATGGTGGACCTTATGAAAGCATGAATGATATTTCCAATTTATTATCATATGAAAATAGGAAAATGTATATGAGGTATTATAATTATAGAATTATTTTTATCTTATATATATTAGATAGTATTTTTAATCTCATCCTTAATATATTCCATATAATTTGTGACCGAACCACATTACTTTGTGAGGCGATAGTCCTCTGTACACATGAACGACATTATCAAATTCCCAAAAAATGGAATAAATGAAGGTATGTGTGATATAAAAATTATAAAATACCAATTAGAACATAAAAAAATATATAATATATAAAAATTATTTCCATCATTATTCCCACCCATTATAGGTTTTAAGGTAAAAACTAACAATAACAGTTCATTGGGTGGTATTCCTCTATGCACATAAATAATGAATTTGCAACCCATTTGAAAGAAGTGTGTGTGGATTTATGTAATAAACAAAACATAAAAAATGTATGTATATTTAATACACTAAATATATTATATAATTATTATATAAAAATAATTAAAGGGGTTTTACAAAGAGATAAAATAAAAACATTTATTGACGAATATTACCTCTTATTTGGGTATCACCTTTTGGTTTGCACCAGTGGCCTTCCTTGGTTGGATTTATTCCCAAATTAAGGATTATATTATGATAGCATGAATTTTTTCTGTTACATGTTTTATTTATTTTATATCCTATATTTTTGAAATTTTGAAGATAGGGGAAACATGGGTGGGCTTTTATAAGGTATGTGACTAACACACATGTAATTTATTGAAAGAGAGAAATCACACCATGTTTGTTCCTTTAAATTGGACCCAATAATGGAAGAACCTCTTAAATATAAGGTTCAAGGTATAAATATATCCATTTAATGGGTTTTAGATAAGTTTCTTGGTTATTTCTCCACTTATTTTTATAGTTTAATGCCTTAGTAAAATTGTTTTTCTATTAATCACATTGATTAATTTTAAACATTTCACTAATAATTTTGTTAAAAAAAATATTTACATATCAAAAATTATAATTTATTATTATCTAAAATATGAAATCCATTTTTTAAAATATTACTAACAAAATTCAAAAAATATAATTTTAAGATTAATCCCGTAGACGAGATGAGACTACAAATTTTTAAAGTGAAAGTGTCCAAAAGTATGAAATTTTTTATATCCAATTTCAGAGTGAATTTGATACCAATAAAACATATTGGATTTATTTATGTATAATTAAGATAATTATAGTTTTAAAAATAATTTAAAATATAGTATATGTTTATAAATAAATTGAATTAAAATGTAACTTTCAATTAAAATTCATATTTTTCACCATTCATCCAAAAACGAAGTATTTTAGTAAAATATCAAAAATTCACCGAAAGAAAATTTTAAAATAAAAAATTTAAAAAATAAGTTTATTTCATAAAATTAAATTTAAAAAGTGTCAAAAATTAATTTTATTTATGTTCATATAACGATATAAAAAAAGTTCTTAATGAAAAAATAGTATTTTAAAAACATACAAAAATTTAGCTAAAAATTACATATTTCATTATAAATAAGTTTTATTTATATAAAACCATAATAAATCATATTTAAAATTTATTGATGACTAATAATATTACAACTTTTAATGACTCATTCATAACTATCTTGTCTAAATAATTATAATAATATAATGTTGTTTCATAGAAACTCAATGTTGCATTAAATGCAAGGTAAGATGATGTTTTGTGTAGATCATGTATGAAATTATGTGTAACATATAAAAATATTTAATATTTTTAGAATAAAAGGCAATAGATTAAATTATTCTAATTTATTTGTAATCATTTTATAAAAACTCTGGGAGTTACGCATTGGATTTGGAAATTATTTCCCTAAAATAAAAAATTTATATATTATTAGAGAAAAAATTCAATTCGTAAAGAATTTGTGAAACTTATAAAGGAATGATATTATCACATAGTGATAATAACAACATGAAAATTTCTTTAGTATCTATATATTGATACAAGTATTCCTTCCACATTTTTGGAAAAATTTATAAGTTCATTGTTTGGAAAATGACATGAATATTAATTTAATATAATTTAGTAAAAAAAATCTTGGGTAAAAAAGAATTTAAGTTTTTTTTAATTTTATTGAAAAAATTATTAAAATTTTTTAGAAAATATAAACAATAAAGAAAAATTATTTTCTATGAGTATTCTGGAGCTAGCATTGTCATCTTGTTCTGACAGCTCTTTATTCCCTAGTCCGTAGTCATTATCTTTGTCTAAAGCCCACAACCACTCAATTCAATGCTCTGACCTTGGTTTTCCCTATCCCTATCCCTATAGAACCTGGTGTGGTGATAACTATATAGTTTTGGGATGTGTCGTTCAGTGTCCATTAGTTCTCTAGGTGAGTCTTGAATCAGTTTGTTCCTGTGAATATGGTTACTAGTTTGTCAAATATACTTGGTGTTTCTTCCTCAAATTCCTCAATGATGGTTTGGTATGTTTTTCAATGATTAATGGATTCATTTTTTCCTAGCTGGGTGATGAATTCATTTTATGTTTATGTATTGGGTGATTTTTTATAGTTTGGTGATAGACGTCAGTATCGATGCTCGGGGAGAGTGAATCGATAATGATGTGGGGTTTTCTATGATGGGAATATTTTTGATGGGTTCCTACCATCGATGTGGTGACATTAGTGGGCATGGATCTAGGTATCCCACATCTCGAGTTAACGAAGCCCTAAGATCTATATGCCAATATTTTCTTCTTAAATAAAAAACTGGGATAAGTTGTTTTGCTGTATGGTGACATTGGATTAGTTTTTTTGATATGATTATGTTTCATGTGTTTATGAATTCTATAATCTGGGTGGAGATTTTGTTTGAATCTTGTTTCATGTGAGGTTCCCACTTGACCATAATGTGGCGTTTGTAAAAAATAAAAAAGGATTTGGAGTATAAAAAGAATAGTAATTAATATCTAACATTTATTGAATATTATTTATATCATATATATAACATATATTCAATAAATAAATCCTTACTACAATCCCTATCAAAATAAAATGAAAAACGAATCAAATTACTTTGTAGAGACGGCAATCCACACATACGCGTGAGCGACATTATCTTTTTTCATTATATTGGTTGATAATAAGGTATAAGTGATATTATAATTATAGGATTTCAATTATTTCATATATATCATATATAAATATTAAATCCACCATTTTATCCATCTATTCTAAGCGGTGACAGAGAACAAATTACATTGGTTTTCAAGGTGGTAATCTTCCATACACAAGTTTGATTGTTTTGTTTCCAATTTAATGGAATATTATATGGATATAAGTTATTATATAAACAAAATAACATTTTAGAATATTAAATATATATTTTTGATTAATTCATCCGGGTAAAAAAGAATTTTGTGAAGATAGAAGACGAAATAAAATGAAAACTCATGTTTATGAACTATACATCTTCTTTGGAAAACCAATTTTAAATTAAACTAAAATCTTCACTATGATGAATTTGTGATCAGAAATGAAATTTATGTTGTGTATAGGGACTTATAAAATGACATGGTTAGGTATTGGGTATAACAAAAGGGTTTTTTAGTTTGAAGAAAAGTGAATAGTATCTTCAATTTTATAAGTGAGGAGAGGGGATCTTTTGGAATTCCAAAAAAGTATTAAATCATTTTAGATTTATTTAAAATTAATAATTATAAAACTGATAAGATAATAAGATAATAATTTTTTTAGTCTAAATCATCTCAATAATTTTTTATAAGATTATGTGATATTTTTACACATATATTCTTGTTTTACCCAATGTTAACCTTTTCAAAAATTTCCATGGTATTAATTTTTTTACACATTATAGATCAAGAACGTTAGTATAAAAGGATAAATGGCCCATAAATGGACCATTGTTGATATTATAAACCATAGTAGTTTTTATTCTCTGATAATAATTCTTTTAGTAATTTTAAATAATTTAATAAAACATTAATTATTATAAAATATGATTAATGTAAATTTTGACACTAATCAATGAATTTGACATTAAAAACATCTTGCAAAATATGGATATCGAATATAAACCTTTGGAACACACCATATGTTATAAAATTATATATAAATGTTATTGAACACAAAAATTATTCAAATTATATTACTTGTAAATTTTTAAAATAATAAATTTTATTTTCCTTTTAATTAAATGAATATAATATCGGTGTTACGTAAGCATTTAATGAAATTTTATATTTACAAAAAATTAGGAATAAAATGATTTCATGAAAATGATTTCATAATTGTAAAAATAGAAAATGGTATTCATTCATTATGTACTTTTTTCCCTTATTGAAAACATTATAGATATTTAAAATAAATAGGGTGACATTTTTGTCATTATCATTACTTATAACATTATATAGAATATTTTATTTTAAAATGCCTAATATATTTTTATATATAAAGAAAAATGTGATTCACTTCCAAAAATAATTCTGAAAAATAAATTCACATGTTTTTAGTTCATTATAATCCATACTATTTAGTTTAACCCTCAGTAAACCACTTTCAATTTTGGATGTGGTCATATATTTTTTACTATTTTTACAATTAATTCTGACCAAAAAATATGTTTATATTATTACTTAATATTAATTATTACGATTACAAATAAGTATTCTATTTTACAAAATTTGAATATCTATAATTTGTAGAAATTCATTTTTAAATGTTCTCACTAAGCGTGACAAAACGTGGGTTTTAATTGAAAATGAATTATTCTGGAAATTCATGATCTGACATTAAATCAATGAATGGATTTCATAATTACATGAAATTAAATTCATATAAAAAGATATATAATCTTGAAATTTATTTTAAAGATTTTATTATTTGGCGTTACATTAGTTAATCTAAATGGATAATGTTTATGAACTAAAAACAAATTTATAAGCCTATGTTTTAAGAATAAAAAATATAACTATACAAAAATAATGAAAATATAAGATCCAAAAAAATTAATTATATTTTTCTAAATAAAATGGATTGTATTATCTTATATGGAGACAGAAAAATATGATGGTACATATAATTACTTGTTAGTAATCCCCAAAACATTAATGCCTCAAAAATTATAAATTATCTCTTAATGTCACATATCAAATATTTTAATACCCTGATCACCATAAAAAATCAAGGAAAAGAATAATTAATCAGAAATTTATGAGATCCTTATTTCATAAGTAAAATCAATGTTTATATTGTATATTCCGTGAATATTAAAATGATGTAAACTCGATCATAAAATACATTGTAACCAAACCACTAATCATTTTCGAGGTCACCAATTACATATTATTTACTTTATCTATTTAAATCATATTATTATCCCAACTAAACATTATTATATCAACATCAAACACATATAATTGGTTTGATTTCCCACAATAATGTGTATTCCCCAAAACATCCCCTTACCTTTAGGCCACTTTCTAGTTTATCAGTACCATTCAACATTGACATTCAAATCCATAATAAAAAACTATTGTGGAATAATCCTTAGATGATTCATGATTTTTATAACGAAAATATAATTAATATATACATTTTAAATTATAATTATAAAATATCAACGAATAAACTTATCAATTTAGTCACTTCATTAATTTTCACAACATATATAATTCATTGGTCTATGTGTTAACTATTGGATTAGGGATTTTCTTGGATAGTTCCAATGTTCCCTAAAAATAATACATTGAAATACATAGAAATTAATATCATTTCCCCCTTATTTTACACATGTAAATAATTTTATTTTTCATAGAGACATTCTCCTAGGTGTCTTTTTCCACATTTCTGACATGATGTAAATTGAATCTTCTTTCCAATATGTTCATTAACAAAAAAAACATTCTTAATATTCCATAATTATCATATTTAATGCATTAGGAATCTCACTAAATTTATCTTATTTAATCATATATCATAATTTTTTATTAGGAATAACCATAAGGATTCAAATTCTAGTTCTTATTTCATTTACTTGATCATAAGTATAATGAATCTATTATGCATCAAATTCACCATTAAAAAGAATCCACCTTGTTAAATAAATTTTATAAAATGAAAAATCATTGTGTGAGGAAAAATAATAATAGTTATAAACCATATAATCATTATATATCATTTACAATTTTTCTAAATTATTACACGTTCTTTTAAATTTATCACACCTTTTAATTTTCCTAAGTCATTCATGATAATTTTCTACTCAAATACTTCATGATGATTCATAATGAAAATTTGAATTTTCCTAAGAATACTCCACTGGAGTGTCAAATCAGGTGCATAGTATAGGATCACTCACAATGCACCCAAATAGTAGATGAAATATACTCTAGATTTAATTTTTATGGTTATTACCCCTGGAAAAAAAAGTGAAAAAAACCCACACATATAGTATGAAAACATGGATGCTTTTATCAGAAAACCACTCTCTTTTAATTTCCAAAACACAAGATGATATTCTAAATATAGGTTTATCCTAAGGGTTATCACTAAATATTCATCATCCTAGTTTCCAAGTTTTTAATAAACAGGGTCTTTAATAAAAAATATTGAGACCAAGACTTTTCATATATAAATATTGAATCTTTTTGATTAATTTTCATCATATTTCAAAAATAAATGCTAGAGGGCCATAAAGGTTTACTATTTTGGAGACTGTTTTCAATATATTTTTGTTTTGTGAAATATATTTAACATATTTATAAAAGATATCACCATTTGGTAGACTTAATATACTCAACTTACTTAAAATATTTCTATATAGCATAGGGAAATGAGATATAATAAATGTTGATCTTAGATGCTCAATAAGGGTAAAAAAATAAAATATCAAATATATTAAACATAAAATGGTAATAAGGGTATTAGAACATGTGTATAACATTTGAAAATTATATTCTTCATATAACAATTCATATTCTAGATTCATGTCATAAAACATGGAATTTCGTAAGACACAAATCATAAAGAAACAATTAGCATAATTAATGATAACAAAACAATAGAATATTACATAGATTTTTATCATTCACATTAGAATAGAAAATAATTTCCATAATAATCACGGCTTATTATCAATATTATAATAGTGATTTGTTTTCACTCACAAAACCATCACAATATCCATGTTTTTCTCATTATATTATCAGAGTGGATAGAGTGCCTTACTAAATTGGTTTCAATCCCCATTATAACCCTAGTTATCTAATGAGATATCCATTTTTACCCAATGCATTTAGGGAAAATATAATTTCAGTCCACCCATCACATAATGAAAATTATACAGATGTGTTCCATAATGTCATAAGACATTCATACTATTATAAACTAGGTAGAATAAAAAAATTCATAAACAAATTTTCATGGAATAAACCCTATAAAATAAATGGGTTTTAAAAAGAATTTAATCAATTCAGAATATCATAACCTATGGAAAAAGGAAAATTTTATTAAAGATACGTTCATAAAAATTATATACCATCCTAAAAAATAATAGGGATGATATAATTTAACGAAATATTTATAAATTAAAAAAAGGGTTGTAGTTATTATTGAATAAAAATACTTTAAAAAGATCATTAAAACATTATTGAGTAAAAAAATATTTCCTTTTAGAAATTAATTATTTAAATATATGAATTCTCAAAATATGATGGATGATTTTTTTTGAAATGATCACTGGAAACTGATAGAGTATGTTTCAAATAAATGAGTGGTCAGGATTTTTAAACATTTGTTTGATGTCATATATATGAAAAAAATATTTTATTTGCAATTTTGATAAAAATTCAACAGTTGTTAAAAAAATAATATTCAATGTAGTTTTTATGAGAAACATAAATTATGGGAAAATATTACATTATAAAATATTTTTACATTATTAAAAAAATTCTTGAATACATTTCTCAAAAACAAGAACATTTTATAGAATTTATGTTCAACTAAAGAAAAACATAATTTCATTTTTCCACAAATAATTATTTCATAATCTTGAGTTATTAAAGACGTGAAAATTAAAGAAACAATATATTCTAAATAAATAAATAAACTATTTTAAAATTCATTGTATTACTTATAAGTCGGTCATTAAATTTCTTCATTGGATGTATAATAAAAAAATCCAGACAAACAATGACATTATAACATAAAACCATCACCCCTTTGGTATCTTTTGAATCAAAAGAACCATGAAATAATGAAAAATATATGGAAATATTTATAAATCACAAATTTTTTATGATATGTTTCATAAATTAAATTTATGATATGTATATATACCATATAATGAAATTAGTGGTGAATATGGGATATATCCCACAGAAAGAAAAGTGAGGTTAAAACCAATTACCACATGTCTTAATTCCTTTTTATGTGTTTTCAACTCTTATATAAAAAATATTGATTTATTTTAAATATTTGACAAAACCATAATGTCATATATCATACCAAAAATGATTTAATTAAAGCCTTTTATCACCTATTTATGAACAATTGTTTATTGAAATCACTATTGTGGGTGATAACTGCTTCATTTTTCCTGAGTGTACTGGATAAATAGTTTTAGTAGTTTTATTTTGATTATGTTTAAATAATTTATATAATTTAAATGATGGTATAAATATAATAATTTTTTTATATTTAGGGTCATCCATTAATTTCAAATATAATGAAATGAATTTCATCATTCATGGAGACAATAGATCAAATGTATGCAAGAATGTTGCTTCAATTTTATAACGGTTGAAAAAAAGAATGTCAAATAATATATCCCATTTATAGAGTAATTTTTACATCATTTATATAATATATATTCATTAAATCTGTCATTCTTATTATCTATATTCCTATAAAACAAAAAATGAATCACATCTATTCATGGAGGAAGTAGTCAACACATATCCACAAGTGACATTTTCATTTTACAACTAATTAGAGGGTATGAATGTGGATATTAAATTATAATTAAAAAATTATAAAAATTTAATATATATAATATTCAATCAATAAATCAATAACTATCTAAAACCATGATGTGGGGTGATGGAAAACGAATTACATCAGTTTGTGAGGTGGTAATCCACCAGGCACACGATCAATTGTTTAATTTTCCATTTATTGGAAAAGTACATGGATATAGGTTATTAAATTAAAATGATTAAATTGTATTATATGTAATAAACCAGTTTTATTATTTCAAAATAGTAAAATAAGACTTTATATAGGTAGATGTTAAAATAAAACTAAAACACATGGTTAATAACTATACATCATCATTGGGAAACCTCTTTAGAACTATACCTAAGTCATTCAAATGATGCATTTAAGAAAAAACTAGAAACTCTAGTTCATGGAGATGTATTTATTGGAAGTATTTTTTAGTTTTTATCTAAAACAAATGGCTTTTGAAATTTAAAGAATAAAAGAAGATGAGGTGTCATTATAAGTGTTGGGAGGGTACTTTTGGGATTTGATAAATTGCTATATTAATAAAAATTAATTTCCAAATTAAAATGTCTAATAATTTACATGATTAAAAATATAAGTTTATTTTTATTCCAAATACCCTCATATAATAAAAATTTGACAAGTTTAGTTTTTTTTGACACATATATTTTTATTTTATCCCATGTTAACCCTTTTTGGAAATTTACAAGTTATTAATTCTTTTAGACATTAGGGTTCCTAAAATTACTATACAATTAAAATCGTCCATAAATAGATCATTATTGATATTATAAACTATAAAATATTTAATTTTATGAATATAATATTTTTAGGAATGTTAAGACCCTTTATAAAACATCATTTATTATAATATATCATTAATGAATAGTTTCACACTATTTTGTTAATTTTATTATAAAACATAAAGAACAATATTTAATTAGAATATAACCCTTTGAAATAACAAAAATTTGTTATAATTTCCTATTAAATTTATATAACACAATAATTCATTCAAATTATAAAACTTTTATTATTTTCAAAATAATTTATTTCATTTTTATATTAATTAAATATAAACTACATTGGAGTGGGGTATGCGTTTACGATAATTAAAAAATTACTAAAAATATAATATAATTTTTCATAATGAAATATTTTTATTGTTAGGAAAAAATTATAATCATTCACTACTTGATTTTATCCCATTGTGAACACATAAGTAATATTTAAAAGAAATAATTTGATATTTTTGACTTTTTCATTGATTAATATATTATATTTGTTATTTTCAAGAAACAATGTCATATAAACAATTAAAAATAAATAAAACGGTGATATTGGTAAAAATATAGCCATAAAATATAATTTAGACATGTTTTAAGGTCATTTTGAACTTTATCTCCTTAGTTTAATCCATCTGTAAACCTATATTAACCTAAACTAGGGTAACAATGTTTTTATGTTTTTCCAATTCAATGTGAAAAAAATAATATTGACTATATTAACTAATATTATTACTTATAATATGAATAAAAAATCTATTTTACCATATTCAATCTATACAAGTTGCCAACTTTTAGATTATAATTACCCCAAAAACTACGAAAAAAGTGATTTTTAGGAAAATTTATTTATCTAGGGATAGGTATCCTTATATGAACTCCAAGAATAGCAATAATAATAATAATTATATGAATTTGAATTTATATAAATAGATCAATATATATAATTTTTATTGGACTATTTTATAGTTATGGGTTATTTTAATTAATTAAATGGTAAAAATTTATGCACTCAAAAATAGTTGTCAGAAAGTTACAGTTATAATCATAAAAATAATATTACAAAACAATCATGAAAATAATTGGTTAAAATGAAATTAATTATATTATTTTAAAACAAATTAATCATATTTCACTTTATGATGAAATCCAAAATATAATGGTTCTCTTAAATTTTCACACCCCGACCGAGTTTGACATGCAACTTGCGCGCAACTTATAAAATTGTGTGTCAACACACAGTTTGACTTGGTAGGTTGTTAGTATCGGGTGGCACGGTTCGAGCGCATCTCACTCGATCACGCACTTTATGGCACACGATCCGTGTGGTTTCCCAACATCTGAAATAAGTAAATAAA
Source organism: Viscum album (assembly GCA_963277665.1). NCBI lineage: Eukaryota > Viridiplantae > Streptophyta > Magnoliopsida > Santalales > Viscaceae > Viscum > Viscum album. Next base: position 1,625,015,753 of record OY728156.1, on the reverse strand, counting down.
TTAATTAAAGTTCAAGTGAAATTAAATGATGTAAAATAAGAAATTAATAAAATAGACATTTAGAAAAGAATGTTTAAGAAAAAAATAATAAAAATATTATAGTTTTAATAATAACAATAATAATATTGTTTTGGTTATTTTTATTAGTAGTGTTATTATTGTTCTTATTATTATCAATTTGTTATTAGTATTATTATTATTAATTTAGTAAAGTTAGTAGGGTTTAAAAAAATTTAATCAAAACCCTAACCCCCACCCCCATTTTTTTTCTAGTGTGGCTCGACACTATCTTCTCTCCCCCCTCAGTTTTTTCCTTTCCACGCATGGTCCCCCCTGCTCTGCATGACCTGCCTCCCATGCTGGTGCCACCCCACTTCGGCCGGACCTCCTCTCCGGTGCGGCTTCGTCCAACAACGCCCATCCCTACCAACACGACCCAATCTGGCACTGGTATCACCCCCTGGTCTGGTGCCTCCCTCATTTGAAACAACCACCCCGACCATACTCCTCTTCGGCGCACAACACCTCAAGCAGCCGTCCGTCCTCACAGTCCATCTGGCCTCCCCTTATCTCCCACTGGTAGGTGTTAGACCATTTTTGTGATTCTTATTTTGGTTTTCATTTTTGGCTGAATCCTAATGGATTGAGTTATATTCAGTTCATTTTTCTTTCATTCCAGGTGTGTGTGATTGGTCTCTTGGGACCCTTGGGTTTGTGTTCCCACAACCGCTGTCAAAGGCGGAGCGGTTCGTCTTGTCTCGGTTGGTCACCTTTATCTGAGTTGAGGTTTAAATCCTCATTCTTGGTTTCACACGGTCTAATTTAAGTTCCATAATTTTTTTAAGGTACATATTAATTATTTGGTGGTTTGTTGGTGTTTTTTCAATAGTTGAATTTTCAAAAAATGACTTTTGATGTTTTTTTTATTATGCCTATGTTTGTTTCTTCCAATCGTGTCTGGTTAAATGTCCATTGGATTTTAATAGTGAAATTTGATGTTTTTTGTGGTGAAAAATATTTTTCAAAAGTGTCTTGACATGAGTATATGAGGAAAATGATTTCTCTAAATTATATGGTTATGTTTTCATGTGTGCTTGATTAGGGTACTTCTCGAAATTGTTTTTAGGGTTATGCAATGTGTGTGAAATGTCTTTCCAAAGGCACCTGATATGTGAATGCATTGATAGTGGGTTTCTACAAAGGGGTTTCATAAACTGATTAAGGGATGGTAAATGCATTTGAAAAATGGTTTTGGTGGTTGTGAAAATTGAAAGCTGTTTTGTTTATTGGAAATGGTGTTTTCTTAATATCCTGTTTTCTTAAACAGTTCATTACATTCTATATGAAATCAGTTCCTTGTGCAGTTTCTAAAAATGGTTTAAAATGGAAGTATAAGTAGGGTGATCACCATTTGGAAAATGCTTAAGGAAAATTAGATTTTATATTATTGAAAATTTATTTTGAAGTGCTTTTGGTAAATGTATTTGGGGTGTGCAAAACATAAAGGTCCATTTGAAATTGCTCACTTTAAAATAGTGTTTCCTTAGATATATTTTTCTTGGACGACCTATGGGTTTCTAAATAATTTTGGTTCCTCTAGGTTAATTAATTAAAGCTTGGATGGCTTCTTGGTGGTGCACACACACACATACACAGGTATTTATGTGTATATGTATATATATATATATTCCTTGCACATATTCCCACATGGAATGGGGAATATGTCCAATGGATTAAGGGTTTATATGTATATGTATGAGAATGTATGTGTGTTCTAGTGTGAGCATTTTTCGTCGAAAGCTTCCAGAGTCGAAGAATCTCGGCTTGGTCCACCTCTTTCTCTGAGTTAGGTCTCCATATGCATTTTCCTTTAAATTTAAGAGTCATTTATTTCTTCCTTTTCTCACATAGTTCTAATATTAATTATTGATATAGAACTGTTGGTAAACTCTTTGCCTTTAATTGGAGTGGTTTGTTTCTTGTAGTGGGTTGTAATAAATGGTTTGATTGTGTTTTCACATTAATTGCCTGATGAAATGACCCTTTTACCTTTGTGAACATGATTTATATTTAGAATTCGGCTTTGGGTTTCTTAAAAGGGTTTCGAAGTGTACTTATGGTTTTCAATGTGGTGTGAGTGTGATTCTAAAGAAATGGTTTGGAATGAAAAAATCATTTGAGGCCCTGTTGGCACTTTTGTAAAACTAGTTATCTCACGAAAACTATCCTCAAATGTGGTCCCTTTGCATTGGTCGAGTTATTTGTTATATGGTTCTGTTGTGTAGGACTTCCCTGTGATAAATGGTTGAAAGAAGAGGGACATATTCTTTGGGGTGACTCAGGGTGAGACCTTTAGTGAAATATTATTATATATATTCTTGATTTGATGCTCGGATGGCATCGGTTGGGTAACCCCCATTTTAAATACTTGAGATATGGGAACCTGGTATATTGAGAGAATATTCAGTGATAAATATTTTTTGAAAGTGTATTGGCATGAGTATATGAAGAAAAATATTTATCCAAATGATATAGTTATGTTTTCATGTGTGCCTCATTAGGGTACTTCTCAGAATTGTTTTTAGGGTTATGAAAAGTGTGAGAAATGTCTTTCCAAAGGCACTTGAGATCTGAATTCATTGATAGTGGGTTTTTACAAAGGGGTTTGATAAAATGATTAAGGAATGGTAAATGAATTTAAAAAATGGTTTTGTTTATGGAAAATTGTGTTTTCTTAATATCATGGTCTCTTAAAAAGTTCATTGCATTCTAAATGAATTCAGTTCATTGTGCAGTTTCTAAAAATGGTTTAAAAAGGAAGTATAAGAATGGTGAGTACTGTTTGGCGAATGCTTAAGGAAAATGAGATTTCATATTATTGAAAATGTATTTGTAGTTCTTTTGGTAAATTTATTTGGGGTGTGCAAAACATAAAGGTCCATTTGAAATTGCTCACTTTAAAATAGTGTTTCTTTAGATCTTGTTTTCTTGGACGGATTGTGGGTTTCTAAAAAATGTTGGTTCCTCTAGGTTATTTAATTAAAGCTTGGGTGGCTTGTTGGTGGTGTACACACACATACATAGGTACGTATGTGTATATGAATATATATATATATATATCTTCCTTACACATATTCACTCATGGTTAGGGGAATATTTCCAATGGATTAAGGGTATATATGTATATGTATGAGAATGTATGTGTGTGCTAGTGTGAGTGTTTTTCGTCAAAAGCTTCAAGAGTTGAAGCGTATCCTCTTGGTCCCCCTCTTTCTATGAGGTAGGTCTCCCTATGCATTTTCCTTTAAATTTTAGAATCATTTTTTCTTGCTTTTCTCACATGGTTCTAATATTAATTATTGATATAGAACTGATGGTAAACATTCTGCCTTGAATTGGAGTAGTTTGTTTCTTGTAGTGGGTTGCAATAAATGGATTGATCATGTTTTCACATAAATTGCCTTTTGAAATGACCCTTTGACCTTTGTGAACATGTTTTAGATTTAAAATTGTGGTTTGGGTTTCATAAATGGATCTTGAAGGGTATTTATGGTTTTCAATGCGGTGTGCATGTGATTCATAAGAAATTGTTTGTCATGCAAAAATCATGTGAGGCCCGGTTGGAACTTTTGTAAAACTATTTATCTCATGAAAACTCTCATCGGATGTGGTCCTTTTGGTTTGGTTTAGATATATGTTATGGGGGTCCATCGTGTAGGAATTATCTATGATAAATGGTAGAAATGAGAGGGACATATTCTTTTGGGTGACTCAGGGTGAAACCTATCGTGTAAAATAATTATATATATTCGTAATTTCATGCTCGGCTGGCATCGGTTGGCTCACCACCTTTTTAAATACTTGATAAATGGGAACCTGGTAAATTGAGAAAATCTTCTGAGAATGATTGTTGCACTGGTAGGTTATGGAACTGACCCATGGCCTATAGTAGGTGGATACATTGTGTTTATTGCTCTGGGATTTTCCCTCGGCCTGCCTGAGAGAGGATGGCCAATCATTTTGAGTGTTTTGATTTCATCATGTGTGACATGTCAATGAGGATGAGGTCTCATGTATTGGTGTCTTCTGAATTATTCTTGATCTCCTAGGTGCACCTATGTCTACTCGGATTTTGTTGCTTGTAGTAGTGATTAAGATGCTTATGTGTATACCTACATTTCCCTTGCTGTGTGTTTTCTTTTGGAATTTTTTTATATTGTGTTCCAAGGAATGTTGTAAATTGATTTTGATTAGGTTTTTAAAAATGGGTTTCAAATGAAAGGGTTTACTACTCTTTTTAAAAATCTGAAAATATAAACAACACTTTCCCTTTGAAAATGCAAATGTCTCACTAAAAGATTGATTTGGGTTTTGAGAAATGAATATGGGAAATGACTCGTACATTGATTTTGAGTAACATGTAGAAATCCTTACTTTTATATATTTTATTTCAAACCTGAAATTGATGGATCTTTTATTTAAAGTAAATGCATATAGGAATAGATTTTTTGGGCATGCATACTGAGTGTTATTACTCAGACCAATAGTTTTACCTTTGTTTTCTTAGCATTGGTTGCTGCACCTTTCTTTGATTCAGTCACCCTAGCGCGACATTGGTTTGAGGTTAGTGGTGACGCATAGGGTCACACAGAGGTATGTATGGCTTTTTTTTCTTGTTTCTCCAAGTTTTCATTTGCATTGTTAAGTTTTTGTTTATTTATTTGTCTTTCATTTATGGAAAAATCGTTCCCACTTGTTTAGTTTTGATACCCGACACTAGTTTCTAGCTCGTGGGGTTTAGGAACACCCCTCTGATACAGTTTTGTCATGAAACAACCAGGGTCGACCCTGAACCGGTCACCCGAGTTGACCAGGGAGATGGCTCGAGGGGCGTTCTGGATACCCACGGGATGACAACTAGTGTCGGGCATCAAAACTAAACCAGCGGGAATGATTTGGCCAATAACTGAAAGACAAATAAATAAGCAAAATCTATACAATGTAAACGAAAACAAGGAGCATCAATAAAACAAAGACGTACATACCTCCATGTGACCCTATGGGTCACCACCAACATCAAACCAACATCGCGCTAGGGCGACTGAATCCAAGCAAGGCGCATCAACCAAGGCTAAAAAATCAAAGGTAAAACTATAGGCGTGAGTAATAACACTCAGTAGGCATGCCCAAAAAATCTATTCCCATATGTATTTCTTTTAAATAAAAGATCCGTCAATTTCAGGTTTGAAATACAATATATTAAATAAGTCTTTCTACATGTTACTCAAATACAAAGTACGAGTCATTGCCCTTATTTATTTATAATAACCCAAATCAATCTTTTAGTGAGACATTAGAATTTTCAAAGGGAATGTTTTATTTATATTTTCCTACATGTACAAAGATGAGTAAACCCTTTCATTTGAAAACCATTTTTAAAATCCTAATAAAAATCAGTTTACCACTATTCAAGGAAAACTATATACAAAAAATGAAAAAAATAAAACACACATCAAGGGAAATGTAGGTATACAGATAAGCATCTTAATCACTACTACAAGAAACAAATTCCGAGTAGGCATAGGTGAACCCCAGAGATCAAGAATAATCCAAAAGACACCAATACATGAGACCTCATCCTCGTTGACATGTCACACACGATGAAATCAAAACGCTCAAAATGCTCGGGCATCCTTTCTCAGGCAGACCGAGGAAAAATCCAATAGCAATAAACCCAATATATCCACCTACTATGGGCCACTGGTCAGTACCATAACCTACCAGTGCAGCAATAATTCTTAGAATATTCTCTCAATATTCCAGGTTCTGATGTCTCAAGTATTTAAAAAGGGGGTGAGCCAACCGATGCCATTCGAGCATCCAATCATGAATATATATATAATAATATTGCATGATAGGTATCCCCCCAAGCCACACCAAAGAATATGTTCCACGCCTTTCTACCATTTATCACAGGTAAGTCTTACATAGTGGACCCCATAACATATAACTCAACCAAAGCAACGAGACAAAATCTGAGGAGATTTTTCGTGAGATAACTAGTTTTACAAAAGTGCCAACCGGGCCTCACATGATTTTTTCATGCCTAACCATTTCTTAGGAATCACACACACACCACATTGAAAACCATAAATACACTTCGAAACCCATTTAAGAAACTCAAACAAGAATTTTAAATCTAAAACATGTTCCCAAAGGTCAAAGGGTTATTTCATCAGGCAATTAATGTGAAAACATGATCAAACCATTTATTGTAACCCACTACAAGAAAAAAACCACTCCAATTCATTACATAATGATTACCAACAGTTATGTATCAATAATTAATAATGAACTAGGTGCGAAAATCAAGAAATAAATGATTCTTAAATTTAAAGGAAAACGCATAGGGAGACCTACCTCAGAGAATGAGGTAGACCAAGCTGAGATGCTTCAACTATTGAGGCTTTCGATGAAAAATGCTCACACTAGCACACACATACATTCTCATACATATATATACCTCTAATCCATTGGGCATGTTCTCCGCGCAATGAGGTAATATGTGCAAGGAAGATATATATATATATATATATATACTCACATACATACCAGTGTATGTGTGTGTGCACAACACCAAGAATCCACCCAAGCTTTAATTAATTAACCAAGAGGAACCAACATTATTTAGAAACCCACTCTCCATCCATGAAAACAATATCTAAAGAAACACTATTTTAAAGTGAGAAATTTCAAATAGACCATTATGTTTTTCACACCCCAAATACATTTAACAAAAGCACATTAACAGCCATTTTAAATAATATGAAATCTATTTTTCCGTAATCATTTTCCAAACGGGCCTCACCCTTCTTATACTTTCTTTTTAAACCATTTTTAGAAACTGCACAAGGAAGTAACTTCATTTAGAATGTAATGAACTATTTAAGAAACACTGATATTAAGAAAAAACTATTTTCTAAAATCAAAATCTCTTTCAATTTTCACAACCACCTAAACCATTTTTCAAATTCATTTACCATTCAATAATCAGTTTATGAAACCCCATAGAAAAAACCCACTATTAATGCATTCCAAGGGTGGGGTTTTGTAATTTAAGGCTTGTCATGTTTTTTTTCTAAAATGGACTTGAATGAAAAAAATGGATCTTGGGACTTGGTTTTTCATGAAAAGTTGGATTTAGTATTTTGAGATGTTAATTTTACTTTTGTTTTATATGTTTGATTTATGAGTGTTACCCTTGGATTGCAGTTTATCTTTTGGTTGTGTTTAGGCTTGCTCGGGATTCCGGACCAGTTTTTTCGGTTCGAGGTGTTTCTTTTGATTGAGTTTGGCTTGATGCTAGTTGCGATTTTGTTTTTCATTTTCTGAATATGCCACCCTGAAATTTCATCAATACTTGTTGATGAGTCGTTCCCAATTTTGGTTTCTATCGAGTGTTGCATGTCTTTTGAGATATTCGGGGTTCGTCAGGGCCAGTGAAGTGGGTTGATGGGAGTAGAGCGTGTCTTATGGTGGTTGGTAACTCCCGAGTTTGTTAGAGTTTTAATTGTCTTGGGTTTTTTGAATGGTCCAGCTTTGGGCCAATGGGGGTGGATGTCTCACAATACATGGATTTAGGATGATGTGGGAGGTGTTAAAGTCCATATCCATCCAATGGGTCATACTTGAGGAGTTGAAGGAGAAAGTAGGTGAGAAATCATCCGTAGTTAACAATGCCAGTGGTTGGTGAAGGCCTGTGTCGGACACTTTAAGGAGTCGACATCTGGATCGCATGTGCATGTAAAATCTGGTGCCTCTCACCATTCGTAAGGGTTCCCCATTTTGGGAGCGGGGTGTACGAGATGAACCTGCTTCTGAAAAATTCCTTTTTTGTCGGTGTTGACTTCTAGTTCTCCAGACTAATTTCTAATGTGCCATCGGTGTTGCTGGTTCGAGCATCCTAATCAATTTTGTCTCATCCCTCTGAAGTCCTACTTTGGTGTGACCGTTTGTGTCAATGGGAAAGGTTCCGAAATAAGTGATGTTTAAAGGAGTTCTGGTCAAGGGAAGTTCGTGTTTGATTGTGAGGCATAAGATGCTTCAGCCATCAGAGCCCGAACCTCAAGTCTCTAGGTGAAGCTCGTGCACATTCAAGGCATCAAAGGCATGTGATACCTTCACTTGGTTCTTTATCTTTCGTCTTGGAATATAGATATTCAGGGTTTTCTTGTCCTTGTTTTCCAGCAGTTGTAAGTTTATATTTTGCGGTAATATTGCTATAAACATATTCTTTCATGATCATAGTAGTTTCATTCTTTTGAATGTGGCCTCCAGAGTTAGTTGTTTTTCTTAAATGTGAAGTTGGACCTTGTGTGGGTTTGTCATGGTTTTACTAGTGATCATTTGGAGATGAGAGTGTTGGGGGTTTTTGGCTTCTGCCGAGAGTTTCAGGTTTTAGTGGTAGCGTTGTCTTGCTCGTACTAGGGGCGTTGGATGTGTTGGTTGTTTTAAATCAGTTTGGGGAATTCTTAGTTCCCGCAGTGTTCATATAGTGAGTTCATTGTTTTGGTGCCCCGATATGTCGGGTGGCATAGTAGTGGTCTTCCGATTAATTCTTAGTAGTCCCTCTCAACTCAAGTGTAGAATTCGTTATGTTCGGGCTGGGAGTTCTCGAGTTAGCCCCTATTCAGGTTAGAGTGCGTGGGTTTTAATGATTCGATGTTAGTTGAGTTCTTGTGGTGGGGAGAACCCTCTCGTGTTCTACCCTCATTTTTTTCATGGTTTCTTCGTGACCGGTAGGGTGTGACTTGTGGAGTGAATTGTCAACCTGAGGCTCTTGACATTCCCTTTTTTTCTCTGTTTGGGCATGAACTCAAGCTTTAGATATCTTTTGACTTTGTGACATTATGGGGGTATAATGTGTGTGGTGGGGAGAATTGTCACACCCTGACCGGGTTTGACGTGCGACTTGAGAATGACTTATACAATTGTGCATCAACACGTAGTTTGACTTGGTAGGTGGTTAGTCTCAGGTGGCACAGTTCGAACAGAGCTCGCTCGACCGCGAACATGATGGAACGCGAGCCGCGTGGTTTCCCGACATCTGAAATAAGTAAATAAATTAATTAAAGGTCAAGTGAAATAAAATGAAGTAAAATTAGAATTTAATAAAATAGAGTTTTAAAAACAATGTTTAAGCATAAAATAATAGTAATATTATAGTTCTAATAATAATAATAATAATATTGTTTTGGTAATTTTTATTAGTAGTGTTATTACTGTTCTTGTTATTATCAATTTTTAATTAATATTAATATTATTAATTTACTTAAGTTAGTAGGATTTAATAAAAATTAATCAAAACCCTAACCCCCCGTTTTTTTCTGTGTGGCGCAGCACTATCTTCTTTCCCCCCTCAGTTTTCCCCTTTCCTCGCACGGTCCCCCTCCAAGTTTGACCCCCTCTCGTCTCCACGACCTTCCTCCCACGCCGGCGCCACCCCACTATGGTCGGACCTCCTCTCTTGTGTGGGCTTGTCTGACAACGCCCTTCCCTGCCGACGCAACCCCATCCAGCGTCGGTCGAACCCCCTTGTCCGGTGCCTCCCCCACTAGAAACATCCTCCCCAACCATACTCCTCTTTGGCGCATAACACCTCCAGTAGCTGTCCCTCCTAATAGTGTGGCTTCCCTCCACTTTTTTCCCACCGGTAGGTATTAGACCATTTTTGTGATTATTCTTTGGGGTTTTTGTTTTTGGCCTAATCCTAATGGATTGAGTTATGTTCGGTTTGTTTTTCATTCATTCCAGAGGTGTGCGATTGGTCTCTTGGGACCCTTGGGTCTGTGTTCAGGCAACCGCTGCCGATGGCGGAGCAGTTCGGTTTGTCTCGGTTGGTCGCTGGTATCTGAGGTGATGTTTAAACCCTCTTTCTTGGAATCACATGGTCTAAATTAGGTTCCTTAATTGTTTTAAGGTACATATTAATTATCTGGCGGTGTGTTGGTGTTTTTGATATAGTTGAATTTTTTAAAAATGAATTTTGAAGTTGTTTTTGTTTATGTCTATGTTTGTTTTTTCCAATCATGTTTAGTTAAATGTCCTTTGGATTTTAATAGTGAAATTTGATGTTTTGTGTGGGGAGAAATATTTTTCGAATGTGTCTTGACATGAGTATATGATGAAAAAGATTTTTCTAAATTATAGGATTTTTTTCATGTGTGCTTTATTAGGGTACTTCTCAGAATAGTTTTTAGGGTTATGAAAAGTGTGTGAAATGTCTTTCCAAAGGCACTTGATATTTGAATGCATTGATAGTGGGTTTTTACAATGGGGTTTCATAAACTGATTAAGGAATGGGAGATGCATTTGAAAAATGGTTTTGGTTGTTGTGAAAATTGAAAGTGTTTTTGTTTATGGAAAATAGTGTTTTCATAATTTCATGGTTTCTTAAACAGTTCATTGCATTCTAAATGAAGTCATTTCCTTGTGCAGTTTCGGAAAATGGAATAAAAAGGAAGTATAAGAAGGGTGAGGCCTGTTTGGAAAATTCTTAAGGAAAATAAGATTTCATATTATTGAAAATTGATCTTGAAGTGCTTTTGGTAAATGTATTTGGGGTGTGCAAAACATAAAGGTCTGTTTGAAATTGCTCACTTTAAAATAGTGTTTCTTTTGATCTTTTTTCTTGGATGGCCTGTAGGTTTCTAAATAATGTTGGTTCCTCTAGGTTAATTAATTAATTCTTGGGTGGATTCTTGGTGGTGCGCACACACACATACATGAAAACGTATGTGTATATGAATATATATATATATATATATCTTCCTTGCACGTATTCTCTCATGGTTCGGGAAATATACACAATGGATTAAGGATATATATGTATATGTATGAGAATGTATGTTTGTGCAAGTGTGAGCGTTTTTTGTCAAAAGCTTCAAGAGTCGAAGATTCTCGGCTTGGTCCGACTCTTTTTCTGAGGTAGGTCTCCCTATGCATTTTCCTTTAAATTTAAGAATCATTTATATCTTGATTTTCCCACCAAGTTCTAATATTAATTATTGATAAAGACCTATTGGTAAACTTTCTGCCGTGAATTGGAGTGGTTTTTTTCTTGTAGTGGGTTGCAATAAATAGTTTGATTGTATTTTCACATTAATTGCCTGATGAAATGACCCTTTGACTTTTATGAACATGTTTTAGATTTAAAATTCGGGTTTGGGTTTCTTAAATGGGTTTCGAAGTGTATTTCTAGTTTTCAAGTAGGTATGCGTGTGATTGATAAAAATAGTTTGGCATGAAAAAATCATGTGAGGCCCGGTTGGAACTTTTATAAAACTAGTTATCCCACGAAAATAATCCTCGGATGTGGTCCCATGCTTTGGTTGAGTTATATATTATGAGAGTCCGTTGTGTAGGACTTCCCTATGATAAATGGTAGAAAGGTGAGGGATATATTCTTTGGGGTGACTCGGGGGGAGACATGTCGTGCTATATTATTATATATATTCGTGATTGGATGCTGAGATGGCATCAGTTAGATCACCCCCTTTTTAAATACTCGAGACATAGGAACCTGGCATATTGAGAGAATATTCTAAGAATGATTGCTGAAATGGTAGGTTATGGTACTGACCAATGGCCCATAGTAGGTGAATATATTGGTTTTATTGCTATGGTATTTTCCCTCGGCCTTCTTGAGAAAGGATTGCCGAGCGTTTTGAGCGTTTTGATTTCATCGTGTGTGAAATGTCAACGAGGATGAGGCCTCATGTATTGGTGTCTTCTAGATTATTCTCAATCTCCTGTGTTTACCTATATTTACTCGGATTTTATTGCTTGTATTAGTGATTAAGATTCTTTTCCGTATACCTACATTTCCCTTTATGTGTGTTTTCTTTTGTGCATTTTTGTATATTGTTTTCCTTGGAAAGTGGTAAATTGATTTTTATCATGTTTTTACAAATGGTTTTCAAATGAAAGGGTTTAGTCCTCTCTAAACAAATCTGAAAATATAGACAACACTTTCTCTTAAAAATGATAATGTCTCACTAAAAGATTGATATGGGTTTTGAGAAATGAATAAGGGCAATGACTCATACTTTTTTTGAGTAACATGTAGAAAGCCTTACTTTTATATATTGTATTTCAAACGTGAAATTGATTGATATTTTTTAAAGGAATTGCATATGGGAATAGATTGTTTGGGCATGCCTACTATGTGTTATTACTCATGCCTATAGTTTTGACTATGTTTTTTTAGCCTTTGTTGCTGCGGCTTGAGTGGATTCAGTCGCCCTAGCGCAATGTTGTTTTGAGGTTGGTGGTGACCCATAGGGTCACATGGAGGTATGTAGGACTTTGTTTTATCACTTATCCTAGTTTTCATTTCCATTATTGATTTTTTTATTTATTTGCCTATCAGTTATGGGCCAAATCGTTCCCACTTGTTTAGTTTTGATGCCCAACACTAGTTTACAGCCCAAGGGGATCAGGAACACCCCTATGGCCATGTCGCGGGTCAACTCGGGTGACCAGATTAGGGTCAACCAAGGTTGTTTCGTGATATAAATTATCTCATTTAATGAAAATAAATGACAATATTTGTGAAATCATTAATTTTCACTTTTTCCTGAAAAAACAATCATTTTAGAAAATGCCAATATTTTACCCTATGTTAATTTTTAGATTATTATTTAAAAATTAATTTTATTTAAACAAATACATTTTGTAAAATATTCATAATTAATTATAAAATTGTCTCCAAAAAACAATAAAATTAATTTTTGAACCATAAAATATATTTGTTAATAGTTTCACGGTAATTTCGTAATATTTAATAAATACATTTATATTGACAATAAGCCTTATATATATTTCATTGTATAGTTATTCTGATTTATAACCATCAATTGAATAACTAGGTTTTAACCGTCATATTTAAATTATATATTTTTGGGTTTCTTAAGCTCAATGTTTTGTGTTGCAAAATATTTATAGAACATAATATTCTTCTCTTAAAATGTCAGGGTTTTATAGGATATGTATTATTGGTTTCTAGAGGCATACCTTCCAGAAATTAATATCCAAGATCTTTTTTTGAACCAAATAATAATCTTAAAATTGTAATGATAATATCCAATTGAGCCATTTTAGATGTTCATATGAATATGAAAGATCAATCCTAAGTCATCATCTCTAATGAAACCATCATTTAAACTTATGATAATATGTTGTAAGAGAAACTCATTTTCAAGACATGAAATTTGAGAAGTAATTTTGTTCTTTTTCTTTTATATTCTTATAAAAAGTAAAATGGTGGTTTTACCTATGAATATGACCTTAGATAATTATTCTGGTATCTATGTTTTTCCTTGAATATGGTGTTTACTATAGGATAGGAGGTTAGGGGAATTCTGAAAGGTTTTCATTTTAATGTAATACTTAATTTTTAGTATTTAATAAATAAAGTATTAATTAATTCACATAGGCTAATTAAGATATATATTTCTAATGGATCATGAAATTGAGATTCATTCCTCATTTTTTGAGTCATAAATGAGAAGTATTTCTTTGGAAAGGTGTGAACTAATGTATGGTGCCAAATCTGGGCCCAAACACCTTTTCCATTTTCTTATCCTTTCCTTTATTTATTTTACCTTTTTATTTTCTTCTCATTCCCATATATTATCTCATACACCCACATGGAAATGTTGTATAGAGATATTGAGATTACAAAGGGAAAGGAATAGGGAGAGGGAGAGGGAGATATTGAAGAAGGGAGGTACTATTACAGAGCATGTGAGGACCCCGGCCATTGTATGGTAGCCATCGACTATGGATACAGGTGATGATTTGGTGGATATCAGCCAAAGGTAGGTCATTTTTATGTTTTATTGAAAATAAGTGTAAATTTAACATTTATTATTTTAGATTCATATTATTGATACTTAGGACCGCTTGACATTAAATCTATATTTTTGGGGTTGAAAATGGAGATTCATGTTGATTTTAGGAGTTTTCGATTCATAAATTCTGATCACAGAACATGTTGTTTATGAACACACGATGTGAGTTATTCCCAATTGTGGTAGTTGACTAATTTAGAATTACACAATACATGTACGGTAAAAACACACTGAGATAGTACCTAAACATGTAGTTGAGTACATGAATAGAAAACCCTTATGAGAGAATTTTTATTTTTAGAGTATATGGCCAGACCATGTGTTAGTCACATTCCTTGTAAAAGCACAAGACCATTAAAAATACATGGATAGGACATGGTGGGTACACATGATGATACACCAGATTGGCTACATGTCATGTACTTCTTGTACACATCATGTATAAGGTATTTAAACTCCATGTATACATTAAGTACATGCCTAGGTGAGGCTTTGAGAGTAGATGTTGTGTACCAAGGTACACACACTGTGTACTCCTCCCTTGCTACATATTTTTGGTTTTCACTACTTTACACCCCCAATGTGGGAATTAGACACATGATTAGTTCATTTTTAGTATCATACCTCATATATCATTATTGAGAACCCCTGAAAGTTATTTGAGGACTCTTATAATGTGGTTCAATAATTTTTACTAAATGAAGAGGGTATTCCTCTGGTAATTGAATTTAGTTATCTCTTAAGAGTGAGAACCTTGATCTAATATGGACCATGATTCATCTATCTAGAATTGTATTCCAAGAAATTTACTTTCATTCCAAGGGGCCATATTATCTTTTTACCTAGACGATACTGTTTGGGAATCATCTACAGCAATATTTTAACCGAGGGTACTAGTGGGATGCCATCCCTTACAAGCTAACATAGTGAATCGCTTGCAGGATACCTCTACATTCTTCATCCTTATGAGGATCTCATCGAGAATTTCTCTGTCTTTTTATACCATTTATAAGGGTTCGATGTAGGAAACCTCTACCTATGTGGTAGCTAATTGGATACCATGATGGATACCTTCAATTATTTATAAACATCAAAGGTCCTATGTAGGCTTAATGAATTCATCCTTTTTAATTTAATGGATCCCAATAAGGATGTCTTTTATTACATTTTATCCTCTAGAGGATCAGGAGTGGGATTCCTCTCTATTGTTATGAGATAGGGGATCTATTGGGTAACCTAATGTTTGACTAAGACCGAGCTAGTGTGATGTGGTTTTAGGTAGATATGGTTGAGGGATACACCATATAAACTGTACTAAAATTTTCAAACTATGAGGTTGTAGAAATATTGGTGGGTTTAGGCATCCAATTACCCTCAATATTTTTTCTACATTCACATATTTATTATTTATACACCAATTGTTACAAGAGGTAAATTTTTGTATCTGTTTGATGAGCCTGACATAATGCGGTACATGATAGGGATTCAAAAAGCTACTTCATAAGACCCAGATGTTGATCCTACAAAATGAATTTTGGGAATCATGATATGAAAATGATGATGGGTATTGTGGTATGAAATCAATAATGGATTATGGTATGGAATTATCACATCTTGGGGCCAAAGCAAGGCATCTCATATTTTAATTTTATCTTTTCTATTTTTGAATGATTGCGGCCTAGGGGACCAAGTTAAAACTGACTACATAGTTGATGTGGTTCAATCCAAATCAGTGTATCTTGTTGTACTGCTGGAACATAATCACAGAAGAGCCAAGATTGATGATTTTTTTCCATAGAATTAGTATGATGGGATTCATGAATGATGACTCTCAAACCCCATCCATATAAATCCTATAGAAATAGAACATTATTGTGAACTTGGTTGAGGCCTCGGATTAGTGTGTCACTACTGAAATCAGGAATGGTTTAAAGGCGTTCTTTTTATCCTTTGTGAATGAAGTTGTGATATCCGGGAACAGATTATTCTCTGGAAGGATCATTAATCATTTGACCCTAAGGAATCCACTTGGTTTGTGGGGGTTATATCAATGTGGTTTATAAATCCCTTGATAGATAGGGTAGGGGAACCTGCTTCTGTAGAGATAGTTTGGACTTCTCACAGTTCATGTATTATGCACAGATGTTAGACTTGAGTTTCTCTATAAGGTGTTTTACTTGGTGTAACAATTTGAGAGGTGTTCACTAATCGTGTAGTAGATGGGATAGATGTCTTGAAAATATCCAATCTATGTCTACTTATCAGAGTGCCAAATTAACCCATCCGGATAGGAGAGATTCTATTGTTTTCTCCCAGTTGTGGACTTTGAATCCAGATTTTATATGTACAGTGGAACAATATTGGAGTAAACCAGTGCATGGGAATTCATGGGATTGATTTCATAACAAACTACATGAACTCTGGGTTGATTTCTTGGAATGGATCAGTATAAATCTGCCTCATACTCATGATATAGATAAGGTCCATCTTGAAATTGACTGCATTGAATCTAAGTTGGAAGCAGACTAGAATGAACCAATCTTTGGGGAGATTCCTATTAAGAAGGAAAAGATGTCTGATCTACTGTTAAGACAGGAACATTTTTCTCCTGATCAGTCTAGAGTCAGATGGCTAAGGGAGGGGGTCATAACATAGAAAACATTTGTGCCTATATCATTTAAATTCCGAGTCCACCTAGACCTAATATCCAGCTAGATGATGATTCCTATTCCGATGATATCAATGTGGTGGGTGGTATAAAAAAGTTCTATATCAAGGAGATTCTTGTTGGCCCTTACCCTTGTATGGAGGATGGGTATCCAAGGGATCAGGTTGATGTTACAGATGTTATTTCTGTTCTCGTTTCTTAGTTAGATAATGAATAGGTTGAAGCCTTACCATAAGATGATGAAATCATAGGGGCTGTGAGATGTCTCAAATAGGGGAGTGCTCCTGGCTAGCATTCGTTCCCAACAACTTTTTACATATCCTATTGAAGAATTTTTAAGGCCGTCACAATGGAGTCTATTCAAGATTTCTTCCGTGGATGGTTCCTACCTCGTGCTTCTAGTGCTACCACCATGGTCCTCATCATGAAGACTAAAATCCATCTCTACTTTATCATTATCTCACAGTGAGTATGTGAAACTTTTCTTATAAGGTTCTGTCCACCATTTGACAAAATAGAATATGTAACCATCTTCCCCACTATAAGTGAATGTTACGAAGACTAGGGTTTTCATGGTTTTGAGATTCATGTGATGTAGGGGTTATATGGAGGAGAGTTCAGAGCAACTGTTCTTCAACAGCGACTGGGCTCGGCATGTGTGTAAATCCATCAGGGATTTCATAGGGATATGTGTTCTTACATTAAGTGATTCTCCTTTCTTGGACCACTGGTTCCATGGGGCGGAAGATGTTGGTCTGGGGAGTAAAACCCATCCATTCATACTTGCAGTTGAATGATGAGGTATAAGGATAGAAATGTACAAGGCAAGGCATGAAGGATTTCGGTTCACATTTTAGGCATTGGTGGAACATACTATGTTCCATCTAATTGATATGGTTTGATCCTGTAGAAATTATCTCGAAGCTCCCTATCTCAGACCTTTCCATGATAACTTTCTTAATAGATGTCTGAGGAATACTGGTAAAAGGGTAAGATGGTTTCCATAACTCCATGGATGATGTTTGTTAAACCCCCGGAGGTGTCATGGGGGGCAATGTGACGAAGGACGCCGACGACTCTCACCGATGATCCTGTGATGTGGATATGGCTGATGTACATGGCACATGGCGTGTCAGATCAGATGGAGGCTCGATGCTCGAGGTGGTGCAGGCTCATGGCTCGAGGTGATAAGGCGGTGGTTTGAAATTTGAAATTTCAGTTTGAATTGTGATTTGGTGTCTGGGTTTCGACTGTATGGGTACCGGCAACCCACAATCCAACTTTCTATAAAATGAAAAATAGGATTTTCCAGGTGAAGCTGGGATGAGAGGTTATTGAGGATCTACCTTGTGGGGAAGTTTAATGGGCATTAAATTTAGCCGAGGAAGAAGTGGAGATAATGGGAGTCGGGATTTGATGTCTGTTGTTGTTTCTTCTCAGGTCGAATCCCTTCTTCCCCACACAAGATGGATTGTATGGAATGGAGAGATTTATTTCTTTATAATAACTTGGTTGGATCTCCCCTAGAGTTTCTTGAATTCCCTGTTATCGACATCACCTTCAAGAAAGCTAGATGGTTTGTGAAATTTATCAGTGTTGTACTAGATAGGAACCAAAAAATAGTAATTAATGATATTGCGATTGCAAATGAACCGGATAGATGTGTTTTCACTACTTTATCCTCATGTTATTTCTCACCCAGGGACTATCGGAGGGCGGTTAGTATATAGAATAAACATTGTACTTGATACATGACTTTGTGGATCTAGGAAATCCAGTTTAAGCTCACTTTTCTGGTGTGGTGTATCAGGAATCATGCCCTTCCCATAGAAGTGAATGCAAAGAATACTGGGGTTTTCTTGGTTTCGAGATTCATGTGATGTAGGGGTTATATGGAGGAGAGTTCAGAGCAACTGTTCTTCAAAAGCGACTGGGCTCGGCATGTGTGGAAATCCATCGGGGATTTCACAGGGCTATGTGTTCTGACATTAAGTGATTCTCTTTTCTTGGACCAGTGGTTCCATGGGTCGGAAGATGTTGTTCAGGGGAGTAAAACCCATCCATTCATACTTGCAGTTGAATGATGAGGTATAAGGATAGAAATGTAAAAGGCAATGCATGAAGGATTTCAGTTCACATTTTAGGCGTTGGTGGCACATAATATGTTCCATCTAATTGATATGGTCTGATCCTGTAGAAATTAGCTCGAAGCTCCCTATCTCAGACCTTTCCATGATAACTTTCTTAATAGATGTCTGAGGAATACTGGTAAAAGGGTAAGATGGTTTCCATATCACCAGGTACTAAAGATCAATAATGTCGGTTCCTGCTACCTGAAAGTCATGAAATGTGGTGGTGTGTTTAGGGACTGAGGGTGCAATGTTGTTTTATCTTTAAATTCCCACATTGGCAGAGGGAACTTTGTAATAGGTGAGGATCTGGATTTACTGACTGGCCTTTAGATTTACAGGAAGATGAGTATCGGGTTGGCTGTGGTGGAAACGGACTCTATTATTAATCATGATTCCATGATTGGATGATGCAATACTGCATAGTCTATAATTATGTTATGAGAAAGTGTAGATCTCTTGCCAGTGAAAAGATTAACAACATTCATACATGGGGGGAGGGAAATATTTTTGTGGATCATCTTGACTCTTTGGCCTCGTAGGGTGTTCAAATATTCCTCCCATCAGACATTAATTCACTCTTAATGGAAGGGAAGTGTCTCATTATATGGGATGACCTTTGGATTCATCCCTTTAGACCCCCATAGCATTCTTTCTTATAATTTTTTTTTGTGTTTTATATGTCTTGTTATTTCTTTAATAATAAAAAAAAAGTTTTGGAGATATGGATGTTTGATATAGACTCAAGGAGAATTCCTTGATCTAGGTTCTTGGGTCTTTAACCATGTAGGAATATATTATATTGAGCTTTATATGGATCTTACCCATGTAATAAAATAGGATTCCTTATCCAATGGCCATGGTTCATGTCCCTTGTTGGAATGATACATAATTCACACATTGTTGGAAAAATTTTATATAGTTCCATATTTACAATATTTTATGTTGGTATATAAAATACATTATTATAGTGATTATAGGAGAGTATGAGTGATCCTAGGGAATGGAAATTTATCCACCTATGGCGACATAGCTTGCTCAAGGACATTTCTGACACTGTAAAAAATAGTTATTTGTGATCAGGATTATGGAACTAGGGATCGTATTAATTATATATGGATGGCGTGGTATGAAATCCAACTCAATTCTCTTTTCCTCATACTTATATTTATACATACATATATATATATATATATATATATTCATGAGACTATATATATATATATATAAAAATAAATAAATAAATAAATATGGTAAAAAATTACCCAATTGACTAGGATCATGGACTTAGGTATCAACTGTGGTAACACATTATTTACTTATTTTTTTCATTTTCAGTTGTGTCACAACTTGGTCATGAATATAGTATGATCATGCACTAATGATAAATGATTTAAATTTTCTTATTTGGGGTCTCTTATTGAGATTATTTCTCCCCCCTGTATGTGCACGTCAATGTGTGTTTAGAACTTTTGTCCACTTTTTAGGAGGATGAAATATTTCATGATGGATAACAATGAAGCTTAGGGTGGAATGATCGAGAAGTGATGCTCTAGTGTATTCTATTGTTTTGGCTAGTGTAGCTGGATAGTGTCTTGGAGACCATTTGATTGTTTTGGATTGATGTTAGTTTGAGAGTCCTATACTTTTATTTAAATTTTTTTTATATACTCATGCATGTATAGTCGGTCTAGTGGGTGACCAATGTTCTATGTATGATATTGATGTTTGGGATTCAATATGCTTTTACATATTATTTCGGAATTCTTTTATTTAAGGTTATTTTATGAATCCAAAATCTATTATTCAACTGCCATTCATGATTTTTAGTTACATTTTATATTTTATTACATTGATATTGGGGGATATTCTCCCCATTATCACAACCTAATCCATCAATAATAGTCCAAATCATCTAACATTGGTTGTGGGTGGAATTCTTGAGGGCTCACAATAAACTAGCTCGGGGCAGTGATTTAGTGTCACTTGGGTCAGGACGTTACAAATTGGTATAACAGTTGTTCCTTTCATATTGTATTTTTATCTAGGAAATGGTATATATGATTATTAGGATGGTGTTGGAACCTCTGATTGATATTGTACTGTTGAATCAAGATCACTTATTCTTGTAGGAATTTTAGTTTACTAAAAACATTGTATTTTTTGTCTTCGTGTGTGATGTTACTATTTAACAAGACTTTTAATTTGAAAGGAACACATTTTGTGTGGATGTTATGTTTTATTAATGGATTTTTATCTTTTGGCCACTGGAAAGGGGAATATTATTTATTTTTCTTTTGTATGGAAAAGGAAAGATTTTTATCATGCATTATATTTAACACATAAGATTCATATGATACAGTCCTGATAGTGTGTGATTATTACTAATGATAGAGTCCAATTTTTCTTAGAGTCGAAAAAACATAAATTGTATTTTCCCTTATAGGATCACGATGGAAATATACTATATTGTTCCAAGTTATATATATTTCATTTAGTGGTGGTTTATGGGGATCTATGCTGAGATGATTATTGGTGAGGCCAATGACTCAGTTCTCATGCATGGGATGTGTAGTGACACTAGTTGGTTGATAGGGAATATGAATCCCATGTGTTTAACTCTTCATAGGGTGTTGATTATTAGGTTCTGTAATTTACAGTGTTGGTAACAACAAATATAATGTCTTCCTGTATAGCTTGGAATGAAATTCTACATAACTAAACCAGGTGATCCCGATATTGACCCATGTTGTTAGGTATCAGTAGTTGATGTCTTCTAATAGAACATTTATGGGTGTATCCTTTATTTTTAGGTCATAGATATGATATTTCTGTATGATGTTGATATATACCTAAACATTATCATGTGTTTGTCCTACAAGGTGTATCAATATATATGAAAAAATGATGTGTGTTATTTTTTATTCTTCCTATGTAATTGATCGTACTCTATGGGGATGTCCCTTAGGGGGATGCTAGGTGAGGATCAAAGCCCTAGAAGATCGATGATTGATAGTTTTGAAACATTATTATTGATATTTTATTTACCTATTCTAGGGATAGAGAGAGATATTCAAAAGGCATGTTTGATTACTTATGCAAATATGGGTGCATGAATGATTCCCAATGAAATGTGTCCTTATGGATACTTTTTCCTTAGGGTAAAGGTAATTGGACCATGTGAACAATATATGAGACATGATCAGTAGGGATATATGGAAGGAATAGAAACCCATATATGCGACTCAAACCCTGGTAGATATATGTTTAGTTTTATGAAGGGAAACCTATGAGTGAGGTTGGCCTATGTTTATGGATTATTTCTATGTAATGATCTTGGATGTACACTCTTGTTGAGACAGATATAGTATAGGTACTTGGGTTTTGTGTTAAACGATGGTTTATACCATTGGATTTTGGGGATGCACCCAGGCATCATTGGTATCAAGACTTGCATAGCCATGTAGGACTGTTTTGGTGCTCATACAGATTGACTATGGTTTCAAATATTTGAAAATTAGTTAAAGAATGAGAGGATTATCATGACTAAAAATGAAACCCTATGACCAGTTATCATGAAATATATATTGTTACGGGGGGGGGGTGGACAATTTTTAAGATGAGTTCCAAGGGAGCATCTAGCTCAATGAGAATGATGTTCTATCTAGCATGGTTAGATTTTCCTTGAGGTGGATGTATCGAATGTGCATGATTCATTTGATAATGGTATAAATTAGTTACATGTAGTACCTTTTAAATCTAAAATCAATTAGTTTCCACGACCAATAAAAGTACACACGGTTTCAAAAAAATTATGTGGGAATGGTTGGCTAGGTTTTCTGATAAAATATTAAATTTACCTCCATGGTAGAGGAAGAATTGAGGCTAAATATGGTGTCCTGAGGTAGTCCAACCATGTTCAAACATAGACACACATTGTAATGATACATGGTATTCAGATTTGGATAAAATAATGTGAATCCTTTTTTATGGGATCATGGATCAGTCAGATCTATACACATCAATAGATATAACATTAGCATACTCCTATTTGAGAGAAATTCATACTCTATATGTTGAAGTCATTGTGAGTACATAGAGAGATATGGACTATAAAAATATCTTATTTTCTTGTAAATGAGTTATTATGTTTGATGAAGGAACTTAATATGGTTTCATTCACGGAGGGATATAAGAAAATGCATATAGTGGGGAGTCCACCATTGGGAATCTTTGGCTGGTGACTATGATTTTTAGTTGGAATTTGTCATTTTCTATTGAAATCAAACTTAGGTAGCAGAAATGGGTGAAATTTTAATGATTCAATACTGGAACTCTAATATGATAAATTTATCCATGTCTGTCATTATGACTAATTATGGATAGTGTGTGTTCCATTATGCTTGAGCTCGGTTACAATATACTATTTGGGAATTTATATGGTGGGGAGTATTAGTTAAATCATGCTAATTACTTGATGGAAGTGTTTTTAACAACAATATGGTAGTAATAGGATGGTTAATATAGTGTATGAGATAATTGATATGTTTCAACACAAAGTATTCTAACGGATGAGGATGATTATAGTGGGGAGTTTGTAATGACCCTTGTTTTTCAAAACATGAAATTATAGCTGAAATGTAAATTTTTTCTTGCATATGATTTTTAGTGGTAAAATGTTCTTTTTACAATACAATACAATCTCATACAGTTATCTTGACCACTTTTTTGGACATGTAATATAGTGTTTATGCTAATAAATGAGTTTTATGGAATTATAAGTTGACAAAATTTTAGTATAATAATTAATAACTAATATTTAAAAAATAATGTAATATTTTATTCACACTTGTTATTTTAGTCATATATTTCAAAAATATTATCATAATGAGATTATATCCCCACTTTTGAGTCTAGAATAGGGATTTACCCTATGCGAGGTGTAAACTTACATTCTGTGTCAGGCCTTGGCCCAAGCCCCCTTTTCATTTTCTTTTATTTTCTAACATTATTATCCTTTCTCTTTTTTTATATTCCCCATGGCTTCTCATATATTACCAATCATTCTTATTGTGATGAAAAAATAAGATAAAAGTGGGATAGGGGTGGAATAGGGATAATAAAGGTTGGTGGTTCCACTGTAGTGGTCAGAAAGTGCCAGATCGTCAAGCAACAACTGTGGACACGAGCGAAGCTTCGACATATTCTACCCAATGGTTGGTACATTTTGTAAAATGATGTAAATCCAAATAAATATTAAATTTATATAGATTTATTTCCCTATAATAACTACGTAGGAACCCTTAAGGGTTGATCTATATCTTTTTGGGGACAAAATTATGTTCTGGGTAGATTTACAGTGTTTTGCATTCAAAAATCCCAATCACAAATCTTGTAGTTCCTAAACACACATCGTGTGTTCTTCATGTTCAGGGAATATTATCTTTTTAAAATACTAACCATTTATAGATACATACTATGTACTTTTACTCAGAATTGTAGATTATTACATGTTTATACATCCAATGTGATGGAATATATCCATGTAGAGCACACGATCAAACCTTCTGTTGGTAACACATTATGTAATAACACATGACCAGGAGAAATAATTTTCTAAGAAATTAGAGGTACATGGGAAGGTACCCCACATAAGTTAAATACCATGTAAATGGTACTCATGCAATTTACATTGTATTTATATGACATGTTCGATTAAATTACACGTACATGCAAGGATTTGAGGGTATATGTCATGTAGAAGTCTATAAAGGCCTTTTACTCCTCCCGTAGTACCATTTTTAGATTTTTTACTATTTTACACCCCTGAGTCAAAATTGGACTCATGAGTAGTCCATTGTGATTTATTTCCATGTTGATCAGGATTATGAAACCCTTGAGGTGATTTGATGACTAATAGGAGTTGTACGGGTTTTTTTACTAAAGTATGAGGTTATTACTTTGAATAATTGAATCCATATATCTCCTCAGAGTGAGAACCTTAACCAATGATGGTCTATGATCCATATCTATATAATTATGTTCAAATAATTTTATTTTTATTCCAATATTATTTCATATATTTTAAACTAGAGGATCCCATGTAATATTACTGTTCCTCAATACTGTTACTGAGGGTAACCTATAGGACGCCTTCGATCAGATGCTAATGTAGTGAAGCTATTGTAGGATCCCTCTACATGTTTACTACTTCATAGGATCTGATTTATGATTTTTCTTCCTATTTATAGTATTTTTTAGGGTCTCATGTAGGAAAAATTTTCATATGGGATAAATATTATGATACTAATAGTGATACCTTCAATTAAATAAAGTCCTTCTAGATCCAAATAGGATTTCTCTATTTTCACATACATTTCTAAAGGATCCGGAGAAGGATTCATCTGATTAATTCTCCTCCAAAATGTGATACTGAGTGTGATGCAACAATAGTTCTATAACATAGAGGACCAAGTGATCTCCCCAATGTTTGATAGACCTTGATCTAGTGTGATGTGTGTTTGTGTAGAGATAGTAGTGGGTGTAATCGGAAAAACAATACATAACATTTATGAGTTTTTGTTTATGATAGTTGGGGTGGGTTTTGTTGTACAACCACCCTCACTCTCTTGTTTCTGCATTCAAATGATTATTATTGATTATACTATGATTACAAGAGGTACATACTAGTATTTGGCCAATGTGGTCGATGAGATGCAGTACATGATAGGGATGTATAGTGTTACTTATTGGGTCCCAGCTGTTGAGATTAACTTTTGGATTATGGGAATCATGGTATGACACCGATGATGGGAATTATTGTATGATGCTGATAATGTATGGGGTATGTCACTATTTATAGAGTATACTACAGATGCAGTCAATGAAATCGAGGAGGACAATTTTTTCAATGGAATTATGTCTTCACTCATGTATGCCTATATTAAATTTAGTTTTTTTGGGATTTACTCATTGGATTTAAGGAGGATTACTCGATCAATGGTCCTGGGTCCTAGCCCATGTATGCCTATACTATACCGAGTTTTCTATAGATGCACTCTATAGACTTGAGGTGGATTCCAAGGTCAATTTTCATGGGTCCTAGAACATATAGGCCTATAAAATATTGAATTTTTATATTGATGTTATCAATGGACAATAATAGGAATCCTCATCCAATGGACATGGGTTTGATAACTCATATGTATGAATCTTGGTACAGACGGCTTGGGCCATTATTGATGTTACACCATTCTTACATGATTGTCTGTCAGTATATGGTACAATGTTTTTAGTTATTGGAGAAGAGTATGGGTGATCTCAAGGATAATAATTGTGCCCCCCTATGGAGACGTAGCTTGATTCAAAGGAATTTTTCACACTAAATGAAGAAGGTATTTTCAACCAAATGTATAGAGCTAGGGCTCAAATTATTTATACAAATCTTGAGTGGTATGATATCTAGATCACTTCCTTTTTCACCTTACCCCTCTACACACACAAAATTATTTATATATATATCGGATAATATATATACATATATAAATATATATATATATATACATGATGGAACATTGAGAAGTTGATCTAGATCAAGTATCCAGGGATCGAATGTGGTTTTACTTTATTTATTTTGGTTATCTTTTCCAGTTTTTTAGAAGTTAGGATGATAATATTCCATAAGTATGTACTAATGATAGTTGTTTTATATGTTCTCCATTAGATTATCCAATTGAGATCGTATTTTCCCATGTACATGCACCTTAGTTATCTTGCAGACCTCATGTATGATTTTTGATGATGAGCATACATTTCATGATAGATAAGGTTGAGGCCTAGTCCTGTATGATTGAGTGGAGATAATTTTGGAGATTATTTTGATCAGTCTGGAAAAACGTGAAAGTGTCTTATAGGCTAGATATGTGACTTGTATTGGTGTCATTAGAAGAGACAATTATTTTTAGTTTATTTTACTTTATGTACTTTGGCATGTATGGTCGGCCCAATGGGTGAAAAATATTTTATATATGATATGTCCACAATAGATTTTATAGAATTTCACTTATTATTTTAACATGATTCTATTTCAGTTTATTTAGTACTTACACACTCTATTTATATACTATTTTTTATTTTTAGTTGTTTTTTCTATTTTCATTATCTGATATGAAGGAATTGTATCTCCACTATCACACCCTAGGGCATTGTTTCCAGTCGGCTTGCTATGGCATCTGGAAAGGCATTCTTGAGGCCTCATGGTGAAAAAAATCAAGGATAAGGTTTAATGAAACCTAGATCAAGACATTATATAGGTGAGACTCGGTTCATCCTATTTCTATGTTGGTTCAACCTATATTACAATAGGTTTATTTATATCATACTACTTTACATAATCACTTAATGTAATTGGGAAATATATCGTTAATAATAGATTGTAAAAACAATTTAAATGTACCAAAACATACCCTATAGGAGAGTATCTATAGGTGGGAATTCTAAGGATCCCTCATCATACACAAGAGTGAGTTTTGAGAAAATATAAAGTAGTATATTAAGGATTATTACCCAATGATGAATCTATGACATAATCATATTGACCTTCTATTATCTAAAAAATTATGTAATTTCTATCTGAACCATAAAATATCTACCTTATAAAACATTTTTATATTATACTATACTGTGAGTTATCCTATACACATACTAATTTTTTATTTTCCAAATCCTTAAAAAATAAAATATATTAAAATTACCTCAAATAGGATAAATATTTTTCCACCCAGATGAAATTATGATCATCCAAAACATATAAACCCATAAATTATCACCAACTAACATCCTACCCTCTAATGTTATCTGAAAATTTCCCTAATACCAACTAAGGAATGATGTTTATATAACCCTCTCATAAAAATGACTTGAATAAAGTATTTAATTATAATTCATTCCCATGATCTTTTAGGGTTATCGTTTTTGAGAAATAGGAAAAAATACTAACGAACGAATGTCATGTATTTTTTCATGTAATGGTCAATTAACACTATATATAATTTGATTAATCCATAAAAGGTCTTCAAAATACCCCATTAATTATATATATAAGATACACTTCTTGAAATTTATTACGTTTAATATTTTCATAACGAAGGAAAATAAAAATATAAGGAATGAGTGAGCATATATGATTCGTAATGGTAAAAATAAGTGATAACAAACTAATATTATCATAATATGATCATTGGGGTATAATCAATATTACATATAATAACGTAAACAAAAAAACATAGATAATAAAATATGACTTATGTAATATTACATAGAATAAAATAATAGATGAATCCTATGTGTCTTTAAATTCATGTAAATAAATATGAGACCAGAGTGAATTCCATAGTTATAAGAATAACTATAAAAGTGTTTCATAGACACAATCGTAGTAACTCATTGTGCAAAAATAAAATTATTTACACCCTTTATATTGAAAAAAATATATAATTCTGACTATCCATTTAGTTGTAAAAAAGAAAAGTATGTCCACCCATCATTATTTCATGAGATATAAATCCTTAACCAATGAATTGGAGGGTTATATATGACCCCTCTCATCATCATCCATATGAATCAATTACACTTCAAATTAGTCATTTTTCATACTATAAAGACCCAATTTAAAGAAAATGAGTTTCATATCCTTTTAAAATTAATTCTAAGAAGAAAAAAATTCACAATTTCATCACATAACATGATACACTCGAGGAAAACAAATTGGTATCAAATTATATTGAATATATTTCTAGGTAAATTCCCATCAATTAAGATAATAAGGTATGTGGTATTTACACAATATAGAAAATGAATATATGGCTAATTAATATTTCCCATAAAGAATTTTTTATGGAATAAAGCTGAGAAACCTTTAGTGAAGGAAGGGAAATATAGAATTTTAATATATTGAAAATTTTGGAAGTGAAATCAAATAAATTAATTACATTTAAAGCCAAATAAAGTTTTAACTAATTGAATAATGTACTTCTGTTATTTATGGATCTCTTTCCCCTAAATAATTTTATGTTATGTTTTGAAATAGAAGAACATATAATTACTTTTTACACCATGCATAAATTTTTACTAGTATAACATTGAACAATAATGGGATATACACATTAAAAAAATTATTTTATTAATAATGTTTATGTTTAATCGAGAAAAATTTGATAATTTGATTTTCTAGGTTGAGACTGTAATTTTTAGAAAATAAATAATTATTTTTAGAAACTAAGGTATTGTCAATAATGTTTACTTTAATGAAATAGTATGAATAAAACACTCTTATTTAAATTTAAATTATAAAATAATTTTTTAAATTGTAAGAATGTTGTCTACGCATTTTCAATCAAATTTTATATTAAATAAATAAATATTTTTATATATAAAAGTTAAATTTATCATATTTAGATTATTACTTTGACAAAATAGTCAAATGTTTTTAAATAATCACATCAAATTAGGTTATTGTCACTTTATGAGAATTTTCTAAAATATTCTATTTTTTAGTGACTAGTAAAAAACTACTTTTGAGTATTTGATATGTTTAATGACATCATAATGATGTATTATGTAATATAAAATTATGGATGACACTTTTTTATTATTATAACTTAATATTTTATAAATATTGGAAAATACCATGGGAAAATAACATGGAAATGCCCACGGTTTTTCAAATACCACTACTGAGTTGTCAAAGGAAATCAACACAAATATCCATAACTTTTCATAAATATATTGATCCATTTATCAATTATTATTCATTAAAAATTCATTATAAATTATTATTAGATAGTTTTACCTCTCATAAAGTTCTACCTATGTGTACTCAATCCCCCCATGGTCCCAATATTTGTGTTTTAGGAGTGACACTTCAACGTAATGGAAATCCCAACTTCTCTTTTCCTTTAATGTTTCATTTTATGTGGTATATCTATAAAATTTCCATAAAATATTATTATATCCATTTTATTCAATTAAATTACTATTTTAATATTATTTTATTAATGGTATTCCATTTTCCCTTATTTTTATAAATGTTTGGAGAACCACGTTTAATACTTTTTAGACTACATGATGTTTTCTCAAAATTTCCTTCTTTTTCTTACGATATTGACTTATTTTCTTTTTACAATACCTAAAAATATTTATTTTATAGGGTTATTCACCTATATTTAATAATTATCTATTTTATTCCTTGATTAAAATACTCCACCTTCCCTTTTGTGTGTTAATAATGACATAAAGATCTCATTTTTTAAAGCATTTTTGAGACACACCGATTTTCATATAAACCATATTTTATTTTATTCTCCACCTGTTATTTATGAAATGATTTATTATAATCTATGTGAGTAAAACTGAAAATATTAAATATTATGGTTTTACCCTGATATTGATGCATTGGGTGAATAATTTAATCTCTAGAGATGACATGTTTTACAATACCTTGGTGAATAACTTTGGTAAATTTAATGGCACATCAGTGAAAAACCTTGGAGATATCCTTATAAATGACTCAATTAAATGTATTATACACATTTAAATGTTATGATTCATTTTATTTTAATAATTATTTGTCTCTTTTATGATATATTCATCATGATATTGTCATTAATTTCTATGATCACTTATAAACAGTTTCCCTTTCACTGTTGTTTTGGTCCTTATGCACACCCTTTTCTTTGATGTATGTCCCCTAGTTATGAGATTTATTAAATTTATATAGGATTAACCAATTATGAATCATTTCAAGTGTATTAGAATAATTTTTCTTTTATTCCTGTAATATGTATCTTTTTCTAAGAAAATAAACTTTAAAAGATCATCTATTTGTATAATGTAAATTAAAATTTTAAGTAATAAAAAGGTGGGATTATATATTTGGTATCAAATTGTAGTTTATTAATTTATATAAATTAGTATTGGAATAACTTATGAAGTACAATAGTGAAAATTTAAAATATATGAAAACATCCAGGTTTTACGGTGAAGTATTATGTAAGTTGTTCTTGAGCAAAGAAATCCATGTCTAGATACAAAAAAGAGGACATGCTTCTTGAACAGATTTACCTAGGGAAAAATATTTGATAAGGTATTTTGGCCATGACTTGGTGTAACTTGGTACATGACAATGAGGCTTAATTCACACCATATTTGACACTATCGGGGGATTTATTTGGTTAATCACATGTTTTTTACGAACCATTATCATGTATATAGAGAAAATGTAAATTTTTTATTAATATTTAAATATATCACATTAGAATCATGATATAAAAAAAATTTGGTGTTATTATTTCCTTAATAAATAATTGTATGGATCAATAATAGAAAATTTAAAGGACACAATTTTTCAAAGTGGGGAACAATGTATCAACCCGAAAAATAAACATCTTTTATTTATTGATCTATTTCCTCCCAATATTTTTTTATATGTTTTACAATAAAATAAAATAGAAATAATATTTACATCATTCATAAATTTTTACTATTAATACTTTTTTATAAAATGGGATATTCACATTAATAATATATTTTCTTAAAAAAATACTTTTTTAATTGAGTCAAATTGATAAATTAATTTTCTAGGAAGAAAATGTACTTTTAAGAATTTTTTTAAATTATAATACACTAAGGTATTATTAATAATTATTTTTATTGAAAAATTATTATTAAAACATGCTTATATAATTTTAAATGATAGAATGATTTTATTTTTTTAAAGTGATTTAAAATTTACTGTGCCTTTTTTATCAGCTATTATTGTTAGTAAATAAGGTTTTTACATATAAAAGATTAATTTCTCATACATATAGAATTATTGTGATATGATAACCATAATTTCAGAAATCATTACATTGAAATTTGGTTATCATGAATTTATTATAATTTTCTAAAATATTTGTTTTCGGTGAATAGTAAAAATATAGTTTAAGTCTTCAGTATGTTTAATGGCAACATAATGATATATTATGTAATATAAAATTATGGCCGTCTCTTGATGATTATTATAAAATAATAGGTGTCCCAAGTTTCCAATACCATGGTAAATCTCATAATTTTATATATACCACTACCAAGGTGACGAAGGAAATTAATAAAATAAATATCTCACTTTCTCAATAAATACCCACCCATTTCACCATTATATTTAATTCCCAATTCATCAAAAAAAGTCATCTGATATTTTTAACTTCCACAGAGTCCTCCCATGGTGTCCTCAATCCCCCACGGTCCCAATCATAGAGTTTTAGGAGTGACTCGTTTTGGTAAATGAAATCTCTACATCTCTTTTCATTTTAAGATCTTTTTTGTGGGATGTATTTCAAATATCCATACTATGTTCTTCTATCCATTTTATTCTGTATATTTAATTTATTATATTTTTTTTAGTGGGATTCCCTTGTCTCCTATCTTTTTAATGTTTTCTAAAACCATGTTTCATACCCATTATGTTGTCAGATTTTATTGTCAAAATATCTCTCCTTTCTAATGAAAATATATTATTTTCTATTTTGAATACCCAACCCTATATATTTTTTGGGGGTATTAACATAGATGTAAAAATGATCTATTTTATTTGAGGATTAACAAACATGAAACCCACATTCATTTTTTGTGGGATAATAAACAAATAATGATCTTGTTTTTAATGTACTTTTGAATCACTAAAATTTTGATTTGAAACCTATTTTTATATATTCTCCAAGGGTTATTTATAAAATGATTTTTTATAATCGATGAATTTTTTTACGATACCTTGTTGAATATCCTTGATAATTTTTATGAAGACACGGTGATAAACCCGGTTGATCTTCTTATGAATGACTCAATCAAAAATTTTAAAAATATTTATAAGTTATGATTCATGTTATTTTTACTATGATGTGTCCCTTTTTTCCTTTTCATGCGCCTTTATGATATTTTTCATGTTCTAATCGATAATTCTCATTATCACTTGTAAAATATTTCCCTTTCTTTCCCTTACTAGGAATTATGCTCACCCTTTAATTTAATGTATGTCCCGAGGTCAAGAGATACAATAAATGAACTTAGGATGAACATATGATGAATCCTTTAAAGGGGATTAGAATAATGTTTCATGTTTTCTTGTATTATATATCATACTTATAATAAACATAATTTTAAAAGATCATCTACGTGTTCAATGTAAATGAAAAGTTTATTTAATAAAAGAAGGATTCCATAGAAGTAGTGGATTTCAATGAGTTTATTCCCAAAAATATTATAATTGAATTTATAGGGTATACCATAGAAGGAAATTTCTAATGAAATAAATATTTTTGATAGAATTTAAATATGGATGTGAAACAATAAATAAGTTTTTAGAAAATGTTATTATAATTATCATAAAAAAAGATGTTACATAGAAAATTCTAAAGTAATTGTCAAATATTTAATGTGAAAACATTGAGAAATAAATATACATTCAAAAATAAACAATGAATATATATTATTTAAAAGAAAAAATGTTATTTAAAATGATACACAATATGGAATATAATGATTTTATTCTGGAATGATGGAAAATCTTTTTAACATTATAAAATACCATTAGTAAAAACCAACAACATAAAAAGTCATAAAAAATAATTTGAAAATAATATAATTGAAATATTATTGTAACACTATATGATACAAAATTTTGTTTCCATATATATTGTAGAACATTGTTGGGATTGGAATTATGGACAAAGAAGGGGAACCGTCATTAACGAGTATATAAATTTCTCTCAATGGTGATATAAATTTTATTATAAATAAATTTTATCATGGTAAATTGTAGGTATAAAATGTTGTTTTACACATAAGAGGAAGATAAAGTATAATTAAATAAAGTATCATTGTGGAATATACTATTTATGGGGAAAATAAGTTAAAGAAGAAACATTTTAACTCAATGAAAAAAGTTTAGTTAACTAAAACCATTACAACATTGGTATTATTTTAATCGAAGTAAATTTGATGAAATAACACTACATGGTTCTCCAAATTTTGTTAAGAAAATGAATATGGTAATATGAATTAATTAGATATAAATCACACCATGTTAAATATATGAGGGTGAATATATGAATTAATTTTTGATAAATGAAATTTACGACTAAGAAGCCCTTCCAACGTTTGAAACATTCCAATCAAGTACCCATGAAGGATATGATTTAAAACTAAAAATAAAATACCATGAATAATTATAGATTAATTTTATAAAATATCAAATGGGAATTATATAAACCATTTTAATGAACGCATGGTGTATAATAAGAAATATGTCTCAAGGGGAAAAACTCAGACACAAAAACCAAATTGGGAGAAGAGACTTTGTGGAACGAATAATTTGATAAGGAGGTTACAAGGAATAGTTATAGATTCCTATAAAATTTTGAGTTAATTAAAAAATATCCATTTTTAGAATAAATCAATATATATTCCAAGGAGTTTAATAACAATTTTTTCAACTCAATCTAAAAAATTTAAGTTAGAAGAAACCCTTTCCATGGTCATAATTCTCTTTTCACATGAACCTAAAATACATAATAATATAAATAATTTTATTATAATCATTCTTAGGATCATTATTATTCTATATTTCATGAAATAAGGGCCATTTATAATCATATTATATGTATTTATTATTGATTTTTTTCATATATTGGTTATTTGAGGTGGTTTAATCAATTTATATGTAACTCTATTGTTATGTTGAACATAGTTAATAGTGTTGTAGTAGAACCACATAATCTCTATAATTATATGTATGTATGAAGTTTATTATTATATTTTAAAAAAATTTAATTAGATAATATTTTGTTCTTAAAATGAACTAAGATTAGGAAAGGCAATCTCATATGGTCATTTTAGGTGGCTGTGTTTAGTATTCATGTTTATTAATAATATCACTTACAGAAGGTACAATATTAACCTTATATAATATTAATAGTGTCATAAATAATATTTTTTAACATTAATTACATTTTTAAATTCATCCATTTTAGGTGGTGATGAATAATAAATCATACTTTCTTGTGGAGGTGGTTTTATGTGAACATGCATTATCAATATTTTATTGTTTTTATAAGTGGCTAAGAGGGAATAAATGATGGTTGATACCTTAGTATAATAAAAAATTAGTATAAAAATGATAACGTATCACTATATTTATTTTTTAGTATTTTTTTTGAAAATAAATATTATGATGAAAAGGATAAGGATTATGTAACACTCACTTTGGGGCCTTGAACTTTTTCTGGAAAGTCTCTTTTGAAATGAAGGGTTTAGGAAAACATATAGTGACCAGGGGATATATGAAGTGAAACGGTATATTAGGAGAGGAATACATGGTAGTGATTCATGTAAATTTATATGGTAATTTTTAAAACTAATATGGAGCAAGTGATCAGCTCTTATAAATGGAAAATGGATGTTTGGTGAACACCCATTATTTTTCAATAATTAAATAAAATAATTCAAGGTTCAATGGTTCC
This sequence comes from Viscum album, assembly GCA_963277665.1. Taxonomy (NCBI): domain Eukaryota; kingdom Viridiplantae; phylum Streptophyta; class Magnoliopsida; order Santalales; family Viscaceae; genus Viscum; species Viscum album. The sequence continues at coordinate 1,624,980,487 of OY728156.1, read as the reverse complement.
AAATTTTGTATATAATAATGTATGGGGTTAAATTGGGTCCATAAAAACTAAAAAAGTATTTGTTACACACGTTTCAAACATATTTTGTGTAATTTATCATTTGAGTTTACCACTTCCCATTTTTGTTTTAATCTTTGTAACTAGTTTTTTCAACTATGTAATTAATTTTTTTCTAAAAATAAATGACTGAATCAGTTATAAAATATGTATGTGATAGAACTATATATAACGTATAATTAATTTTATTTAATTTATTAAAATAATACATTTTACTTTTAATTTAAAAAATATTATATTGTGAAAATAGTTCTTGTAGAAAAATGGCATTTTAACCATTATGTTTTCTAAATATTTTTATGTTTTTATTATGAATATAATGTGTATTAATAAAACTAAATTTATGTTTTAAAATTCTATTAGAGTAATTAAATAAAATATATCAATTTATTTTATATGTTAAATACTATTAAACATTAATAAAATAATTCTTTCAAAATAACCCCTTCTACATTATCGAGCTCGTTAACTTTAATATTATTAATCATCATTTTATACAAAAATTTTAATTGGAAAACTTAAATATTTTTAATATTTTTTTCCAAAATATGAAATAATTTTTTTTAAAAAATAATTTCTATAATTGATGAATTTTTTAAATATATTTGAATAAAAATATTTTTGATTAAAATATTACTTGGGTTTGAAATATTTAATATAATATAATTAAAATATTTATTTTACTATATAAATTAGTATTTTACTGTAAAAGTGGTTTTGATAAATTTAAGTTAAAAATTTTATGGTGTTAGAAAAAGAAGTATTTTTTTCATGATTTACCTAAAATCAATTATTTTAGGAAAATATCATAAATGCACACATAAATATTATTACATGATGATTTCAAAATTGAGTTTCAATTTAAAAAATTAAAATTATAAGATTTATACATCTATATTTTAAATGAAAATTCATAATATAATCAAAAATTGTATTTATTTGATAAAAAATTATTTAAAACATTTTTGTGGTCCTAATATTATTTCATATCAATTATAAAAATTTAAAGTATGTTAATATAGTAGTTCATATAGATAAATATTTTTAAGCTCCTTATTGATTTTATTTAGATAAAATAATTAAAAAAATTAATTTTTTTTAAAAATATGACTTTTATATTAAATAACATTAACTGAATATCATTAATAATAAATATTTATTTTACAAAAATATAATTTTACAAATCCGTTGATACTAATATCCTTTTTAATATTTTATAAATACATCATATAATACCATAATAATATTAATGTTAGTATATAAGATGCACATACATATATATATATATATATATAATATTAATATTATATTTTTATATAATTATATAATATTTTCGAATTTATTTTTTAAAATTTACTATTGACAATACCAAACATTATTATACCTGTTTGGTAGACAAATATCCAATATTGATATTTAAGACAACAATTTCTCAAACAACCATATTTATAATGTCTAGACTTCATTCCAGTATATATCATTACTAAAATCATAAATTCTATTCACACTACCATTTCCATAAAAATTACTTTAGATCTCCAAATATGAATTATCCTTACAATATTTTTTCCTTCTTATTATGTTTTACTTGGATATTGGTGATCGTCAAGACTGAAGATGATCTGAGAGTTATTCTAGTGTTAAATATTTGATTTAATTTTATTTATTTTCAAATTATAATTTATGTACTTTTAAAATATTTAATAATCCATTATCTGTATAATATTTGGGGTGTAATACTTCATTTTATGTGTTTTTTTGTAATGTTATACTACTAATTAATTAAATGTTGTCAGTATAATCCGAACATTATATGAATTATTCCCTGTATATTTCAACTCATTTAAAAAAATAGAAAAAGTTGTTTATAATTATATATTTATATTTTATGGGGGGGAATATGAATCCTAAAAACCTGAGGCATTACATGGAATGTTATCATTAATTTTAAACAGATTGATTAATATACCACTATTTTTTTACTAAAAATCACTGATGAAGGATCATCACCAAATTCATCTATAATTATTGTAACAATGAATAAAAAATAAATAAATAAATACATTATAATTAATTTTAAACAATAAATTTCACTACATTTTATGTTCTTATAATAGTGAACATAGGGATAAGAATGAATACCAATAAATCTATTACAATATTTTTTCAAAATGATCACGAATAGTCAAACCTAGTATTGTAAATATAGAATAAAAAACTTGTATACATGTATATAATAATTATAAATGATGTTTTAAAAAGGTTATAGATATCCATAATAATTCAAATTATGTAATTATGATAGTTATTTTTATACAAGATATTCTATTTCAATAGTGGATGTTATGAATTACGATAAAGGGTTTTTTGACTCAACATCTCATTATAAATTATAATGATTCATTTTTTGACTGTGGTTACTAGAAAATGGTTTTATTTTTCAGGTGATATTAAAATTTATTTTCTAATTATTTTATAGTGGATTACATTGGTGAATTATTTCTTCAAAAAAGATGACGATGATAAGAATAATTACAAATATTTCTAAATCGCCTATTTTTATCTATGCCCATATTCACTCTTCCCACTAATGATCTCATGACTATATTTTGAAATCGATTTATCAATTATTTCATGTAATATTCAAATTTTTCTTTCGCTCTTTTGGAATGGGTAGCTTATCACTATTTTTATGATGAGATATTTATGGAATGAATTTTCAATGAAATAAAATTTATATATCATTGAAGTTTATATTTTTATCATTCAATACACATTTCCTATAAAAAATATTTATTTCATTTTTAGTACTCCAATATTTGTATTTAATTTAATTTGTGTCATTTAAAACGTATTTAATAATAACTTATTGAAAATAATTTTTTGAAATTGATTTATTATTTCATCTCTATAAAATAATGTAATGAAATGTTTTCTAAAATATATTTTCTATTATTCCTCATCAATTTTCCACTTTAATGATTCAAATCCAAAAGAGTTATGTTTTATGAATCACATTCTAAATTATTCGAAGATAAAACCATTCGGGTATTTGAATTTTTAGTATCAAATGATCAAATATTGATATCATTTTATGTGATAGCCCATATAAATAACATGAAACTCATTTATTCTCTTATTATTTCATGATATAATGAATGAATGACATCCGATGGAAACATATATATTAGTTTATATACTTGGTTCCCTATATATCCCTCAAATACATTGTTCATTTTTTATACCTCATGAGTTAATATAGAATGGGCCTTCATGGATATGTTTAGAAATTCATGTTTTACCCTTCTTGGATTACACTCAAAACATAAAGGGTTAGACTTATTTGATATTATCACAGTATGATAAAAATAAATACTTATGTTTGTGATGTAGTTTATTTTTATGCTATTTATCTAGGGAAAGTATCATTTACATGCCCCAAGTGAGTGATTATACCCCAAGGCTCATGTATATTATATCAGGGTTATATAATCAGTATATATGGTATATGTGTTCTTACTTGAGATTTCATTTACTTCAATCATGATTTATAAAAAACTCTTGTTAGTGTATATTATTTTTTAATAATATATTTATCCATCCTCATATATTATCGTATACTTTTGATCTAACACCATGATCAAATATTGATATGTTTTCCCCTACTAAGTATTTGAGCTCACCCCATTTTATATATTTCTATTCCCTAGACTAAAAATATGTTTATAACTTATGATAATTATATAAGTGAGAGTAGTGTGTTTCATTTATATAGCAATGTTAAAAAGTGTTATAGAGTGATTTACCTAGTAATTTAGTCCACAATTAAACTAACTCATCAATTCCTAATATTTTGATATTATTTTAGAGTTGTATATTTTAACTTGTTGAGATGATGTACAACAAACATATGTTTACCTTGGATTGTTATTATTGGTATTTTAAGATGTATTAGCTCCTTTTGAGGATTAGTTTATTTATTTTTGGGATTATAATGTGATATATTTAGTGAAATAAATAGGGATAAGTCTAAAGGATAAGTCTATTTATCAGATAATTTCAAAAAACGTTTTGTAATGTAGAGATTGTGTGGTTTATATGGAATTAAATTCAAATGTAGAAACTAAAAAGTGGAAGTGACTTTGGAAAAAATGAACCTAGGGGTAATCACCTTTAAAAACTATAGCTTACTATTAAGTTGATCGTCAAGAAATTCTTGATGACTGATACTAAGACTACACACCTCGTAGACACTATTGGAATATATTGTTTCAAAATTAACTTATTATTTATGAAACATTACGAAGGATCTCAATACATAATTATTATTTGATGAGATATATTCATAAGATATGTAAAATGAAAAACCTAGAATCGATCATAGAAAAAACATATGTTAGGGAACATGTTTCATTAATTATTTATCACATTTATGATAATAGTTTTCATTTTTTGAATAATTATTCATATCTTTAAATTTTCATTTTAAATGAATGTAGAATAAAAAACCTAGGTTTACAATGTGTGTGATGGGAAATTTAATGATTGTAGTAATGAGAAACCAAACACTATGGGAGAATTAGTATAGAATGTTGTGATGATTATCACTCAACTATCCTAAGATATGAATAAAAATTAAAACCATGTTGAGCTCCTAAATTCACAAAGGAAGAAGTATCATACAACCTAGTCTTTGATGAAACAAAACCGACACTCTATTAGTGTTTATTTTAATCTAATAATTTATAATAAATGTAAAAATAAAATTGAAAATATATCTTATATTATCTAGTGATAATAACTTGAAAATGATCTCCTATCCATTTATCATTTGGAAGGTGTGGTTGACCAATAGTAAAATCTCTTAAACAATACTATAATAAAAAATTTATAGACTCTATGTAATGGGATTATTTCAAAAAACTGTTCTTTATAACGTATTTTACTTATGTTCTTTATATGAATATGTTGAGATAATTATTGGAGTTTATGAACATGGGTATAAATCTATCAATACATATGAAGAAAACATCATGAGGCTGACAGGGTATGACAATATTTTTATCTCTGACCCTAAGAGTAGAATCAATCATTTCTTTAGTGTATTAAATCCATGTCATATATTATAATTATCCATAATATACTTTAAAAGCTATGAATATATTTTATGATATATTATGAATTTGGATATGAAAACTAATGTTTCATTATTTTGGATGGAGAAAAAGGAATGTATAGAATCATATAATCATTGACAATAAGTCACTATGGGGAATGAATGTTCAACACCCTACATATAAATTATTTTTGAGGAAGAACCAAGGTAACTACCACCAAGGAACACAGATTAGTTTTATGTGGGGGAAGATTTAAAATAAAGATAATGACTATCATAAGGGGATAAAGTGTCCAGTTAAGGAAATATAGGAAAATAATATCCCACATAATATTTTTTTGACACATCAATGATTCAAATTAAAGGAATTTTGGAATTTAAAAAATCAATTCCCTAACCACAAATATAATATAGATAATATTCCTCATCATTATCCTAATCCAAGGGAATAAGGAAGAGTTTATACTATCATTACCATTGTTGTAGATCATGATAATTAAGTGGAAAAAGGTACAATCATTTCCCACTCCAGATATGGGAATACCTTAGTTGATTATGGTTTATCCAATTCTTTGTAATCATTTATGTTTTCGTGTAATATTGAATCACCACACAAAGTTTTTATGTTGTAATATATTTGAAAACATTTTTTTGGTTAAATGATCGTGTCTAAGATATATATAACACATATCAAATAATATTTTATTAGAAGATATTCCCACAGATCTAGTTCTTCTTCCTTTTTTGTATTGATATAATGACGGATATGGATAGACATTCCCAATATAAATAACATATCAGTTTTCAAGATAAATAAATACCATTTTATATCTAAAGTTTTGTTGTTGTGAAATATCAACGTATGGTTTATCATGATCTCCCTTTTAATGAAAATTAAGTAACATGGATCATGATATATAGAAAAAGGGACTTATTACTCAATGGATCAGGAAAGAAGAAATTATTTGTGACATTCCAATTGTATAAGAATATCGTAATATATTTTTGGATGATCAAAATGAATTTTTATTGATTAAGATGATTTTATTAAAATCCCTACCAAGAAAATATATCATCTAACTTGTATCAATGATCTATTTGATAAACTCATGTAATATCAATAAATCTCAAGGATTAACCATTTATCTACAAATCATCAGTTAAGGGTTGAAAGGGAGGATTTTTTTAAGACTCCTTTATGTATGAGTAATGGACACTTTACATTTATTTTCATACCAATTAGGCTTATGAATTCTCTAGATATCTTCATGGATCTAATGAATAGTTTTTTAAAGACAATATTGTTAAATTTATAAATGTATTTATAGATTATATTATTATATATTAATAATTCAAGGATGAGTTTTTAAATCATCTATAGATTTTTTGGAAGTCCTTAAGAGAGGAGAAACTATGTGCCATGTCTCGAAATTGTGAACTGTGGATGCATAAACTTTTATTCTTAGGTAATATTGTTACAAAAAGGGAATATCTATAAATCAGTTTGAGATGGATGGTATTAATCAATGGACTAGGATAACCATAGTAATAGGGATCTATAGTTTTATTGGGTTACCGTGATACTATTTCCATTTTGTTAGAAATTTATCCTAGCAACAAAATTCATTGACCATGTTAAAATCGAAAGGAGTATAGTTCCTTTGGAATAGAGGTAAGTAATTAATGTAATTGGGTACCAAAGAAGAGGGTTTTCACTACACATACACTTAAAAAACCATATAGTGTGTAAGGGTTTTAATATATTGTAATTAATCCTTAAAGGAATTATGATGAATACTAATTCCAGATGATAAGTTATTATATTATGAAACACTCTTGTAACACCCCGCCCCTACCTCATTGTCTTGAGGAGGTGGTGGTGGTTACATGGCCTTAAGAGACGTTTACAAGGCGCCAAAGGATGGCTATAAATACAGAGGTATCCGAGAACAAATTGGGGAATGGTTTTCCATTAAGACAAAACCAACCACACAATCCACCAAAAATCACTATATGATGTATGTCAGAAAAATATTCAAGCATGTATTCTCAAAGGACAACCAAGTTGTACCACAATGTATCCCAAAACCAATACAACTAGACATGTACAACAACATCAGATTACAATGCGAAAACTATGAAACCAAACCTCAAAAGCCATGACACCACTACAGCTCCACACTAAGCTCCAAGCTCTAATCTGTACCATGACATCACAATGATCCACTAAAAGAGGGAGATTCCTTACCTTTGCCCACGTCACGGTACACGACATTTGCAAAGACACCATAGTGCCAGAGCAGGGGGTGAGTACTAAAACTCAGTAGGTTTTCCCCAAATGACTTCCCTACACATGCCACTAGGATAAAACCATTAGCACCTTTATATAAAACAATTTATATAAATTAAATCCCAAGTGAAACCATTTACATAAGCCAATCATGCCCCTACCAAGCCATCACACCCAAACCAAGAAACCAAGGGAAATCCAAACAAACAAGAACTAAACCATTCCATCATTTACACATTAGCACAAAAATTCCATCTTGAAAATTAATTCACAACAAACAACCAAAACAACCCAACCATGGAGCTTCCGTCCAAACCGCTCACCCATTCACACCCAGCGGCACTACCCGTCCACTTATCCTTGATGGTGGCCTTTCCACACACTATCCATCCCCTTTTCATAGTGGTACATCGCACCACTTCAACCCAAAATTCCAATCAATCACAACCAAGCATGTAACCCACAAAGGTCACAACATCATGCAATCAACCAATCCCATTACTATCAATCCACTTCAATAAATCACCCATTTATTGAAAACCATTTTTTCTTTCCAAACAACCCTTAAATAAAACAACCTCTTTATTGAAAAAAAATTTCCATCAACCATTTTTCCATACCAATCTCAATAACCCATTTTAAAATCTCCATTTTAAAATCCAAAACAATAGCATTTCACAATAAAGCCTTATTTTTCCAAAAAAAATCCCCAAATGGATTTTCAACCATCTTTCCACATAAAGACACAATTAATTTCAAGACAAGCAGATTAAGTTTAACAAAGAACCACTAGATCTAACCAAGTGGAGTCGAGAGAGAATCCACATACCATTAGGGTTTCTTAGAAATTGACCCAAGGACAATCACGCCTCAAATCTGGTGAACACACCACTAAAACCTCTCTAGATCCCCTTCCCTAAAATTAAAAAGCCTTAAAACGCCATCCAAGTCAACAACAACACTATAACTACACACAACAAGTGTATATCTAGAAAACCAAGAAAGAGGGAAGACCAGATCTAGAGGAAAACAAAAAGAAACCAAGAGGAGAGACTTACTCAAGGGAAACCACCTTCAATCTTCCAAGAAACCTCTTCAAAATGCTTCCAAATCGAGTGGTAGAGCACCCTCAACCCCTGAGAACCCAAAATACCGATTGAGCCATGAGTGTGAGGATGTGTGGAGAGAAATAGGTTAAGCCCGAGGGAGCCCAGAACTTATAAACCTATTTTTATGTGGCCACACGGTTAGTCCGCACGGTTTGGAAAATCGTACGCTAACTGTGCGTAGGCTACTACCTCGAGAGAAAGGGTCCTCACAGTTTGGAAAAATGCACATAGGTCGTGTGAAGCCAACTGTCTCCCCTACATGGTTTCTTAGGGAATCCGCACGGTTTCCACTAACCATGCTCAAACCATGCTCCCCAAAAAAAGCCTCCAAACTCATTCATAACCATTCCAAACTCTCCCAACCTCTTTCCAACTCATCCCATGCACCGTAAACACATAAAAATTCATAAAAAAGGCCAAATACCTCAAACTGGGGTGCTACATTCTCCAAACCGTCGGACTTTCCATGCACAGAAAGTAGTGAACCCACCCTTTACCGAAAGAGCTCGGGCCACTGCTCGACCATCACATTCTCCTGCTCCCAAGCCTCCTCTTGAATCTGACAATGTTTCCACAAAACATGAACTAAACCGATAATTTTAACACGCAATACTTTCTATTTCCTACCCACAACCTGCACTGGCACGTTCACCAACGAATCATCCAGTTCTAGCTCAACATGATCCCATCGAATCGCATGGTCATGATTCGGATAATAATTCTTCAACTGCGACACATGAAACACATTATTCATTGCAATGAACCTAGGTGTCAAATACAAACGATAAGACACCTCACATTCCCACTCAAGAATCTCAAAGGGTCCAATATACCTCAGAGATATCTTTCCCAGATTCCCAAAATGATTATTTCCCAACCTAGGAGAGATCCTCAAGAAAACATGATCACTCACCTTGAATAAAAATAGCAGTCGACGATGATTTTCATAAGATTTCTGATGACTCTGAGCCATCTCTACTCTCTTTTTGATCAGCTTGATCATCTCCGTAGTCTCATGGACAAGGCTCGGTCTAACCATCGAGGACTCACCCATTTCCACCCAAAATAGTGAAGAATGACATGACCGCCATACAACGCTTCAAACAGAGCCATCTGCATAGATGACTGATAACTGTTATTGTACAAGAACCCAACCAATGACAAGTGCTCCTCCCATGAGCCACCAAAATCAATGACACGTGCCTGTAACATATCCTCAAGAGTCTGTATTGTCTTCTCAGATTGACCATCCGTCTAAGGGTGATACACCGTACTCATCGTCAACTGTGTCCCAAGGGATTTATGCAAGGATTTCTAGAAACGAGATGTAAACCTCGGATCTCAATCTGATACAATTAAAACTGGAACACCATACCTCTTTACCACCTCTCAGATATAGATTTTGGATAGATCCTTCACCGTATGAGATTCAAGAATTGGAATGAAATGGGTTGACTTCGTTAGCCAATCCACTATCACCCAAATGGCATCATGCTTTCTGACCATTCTTGGGAGACTTGTAACAAAATCCATCACTATCTGCTCCCGCTTCCAAACAGGGATTGGTAAAGACTGCAACATTCCTGCTTTCCTCTGATGCTCTGTCATGACCTACTGACAAGTCAAGCCTCTCGAAACAAACTCAACCACTCGTCTTTTCATACCAGCCCACCAGAACTGCACTTTCAACGCTTTATACTTTTTTTGAAGTCCAGGATGAACAGACCACCTGAAATGATGATACTCCATGAGAAGATCCTCGATAAAATCAACTAGTACAACCATACGATTCTGAAAATACAAAACTGAATCTCCATTCAGTTTCCAACCCTCAATGGTCTCGCCACCATTGAGTCTCGACCCCATGGTCACACACTTGGAATCTGATATCTGTGCCTCTTTAATCAGGCCAACCAAGTCAGGGATCAAAAAAACCAGAAATAAGACCACTCTATCACCCATGTCTTCACATTTCAACCACATGATAGCTATAACTGACATCAACTACCACTGGTATGATGCCTGTTTTACCACCTGAGCATATTATTTTCAACATAATGCATTAGCCACTGAATTTACCATACCTGGTGTGTACATTATGTCAAAATCAAACATATGGAGATATTTCATCCATCTCCTTTTCCTCATGTTCAAATCCCTTTGTGAGAAATTGTGCTTAAAGCTCTTATAATCTATATATACTCTGAATTTCTCTCCAAAGAGATAATTATGCCTTACTTTTAAAGCATGGACCACTACTGCCAACTCCAAATCATTTTTGGGTAGTTCTTCTCATGCTCCCTCAACTGTCATGAGCCATAAGCAACCACATGATTCCCTTGCATGAAAACGCACCTCAACCCTAATCCAGATGCATCACAATACACCACCTACCCTTTTCCTTGTTCTAGATATACCAAGATTGGTGATGATGTAAGGCGACCCTTTTACTCATCAAAACACTACTGACACAGTTCATTCCACTGGAATGGAACATTTATTCTTGTCAAAGCTATCATCGGTGAATCCAAACTTGAAAAATCATGAATAAAACACCAATAATACCCAGAAAGACCATGGAAAATCCGTATCCCAAACACATTATTTGGAGGTTTTCATGAGATAACAACTTATAACTTTTCCTGATCCATTGAAACACCCCTTTTAAAAATCACATGGCCAAGAAAATAGACTTCCTGTATAAAAAATTCAAACTTTGACAATTTGGCATACAACCAATGATCCCTCAATATCTCCAGCACTATCGCCAAGTGATTCTCATACTCCACCCTTGTCTTTGAATACACCAGAATATCTTCTACAAAAACCACCACAATTGAATCTAGATATCTCTATAATATCTGATTCATCAATGCCGTGAACACCGCTGGCACATTCGTTCGACCAAAGGGAATAACCACATATTTATAATGGCCATATCTACTTATGAAATCTGTTTTTGGAATATCTTCCTTCCTTACCCGCAATTGATGATATACCGACCTCAGGTCAATCTTGGAGAACCAATGGTCTCCACTTAACTGGTTGAATAAATCATCAATTCTTGGAAGTGGATATCTATTCTTTATAGTAACTTGGTTAAGTCTACGATAATCAACACAGAGCCTCAATGTTCCATCCGCCTTCTTCACAAACAACTCCGTGTTGCCCATTGGGACGTGCTAGGCCAGATAAAAAATTTGTTTTCTATGTCTTCCAACTGGAATTTCAATTCCAGCAATTCAGTAGGTTCCATCTGGTAAGAGAGAAGTGAGATAGGACTAGTCACAGGGAGGAGATCAGTCATCAACTCCACTTCTCTTACAGGAGGTAACCTAGAGGATTCTTCCTAAAAAACATCCATGAACTGATCCACCACCGCTGGAAGAACACTCTTCTCAACACTGTCAACTGATTCCAATGACAATACTGCCAACTAATACAATAACGTTCCCAATGCTGGTGCCAACAAACCTGTTGCACCCTTCCATTCATGCTTCTCTCTTATAAAGATATGTCTAATACCATCTTGTGTCGTAAAATCCACTGTCTATGCGTCGTAGTCAATGTGGGCCTTAAAATCCACCAGCCAATCCATTCCCTGGATAACATCATACCCGTCCATCTCAATCATTGAGAAATTCCACATTAGCTCAACCTCACCCACAACGATAGAACATGCTCTACACAAGAAGGCTCGACACTCTCTTCATCCCAGAGGAGTTTGATGTTTTATAACCGAGGGCATCATTTCTACCCTTAAACCCAGAAAATCAACCACACCTACAACAATAAAAGAATGTGAATCGCCCGTATCAAAAAGCACATGCATCAAGGTAGAATATCAAATAATAGTACCTCTCAATGTGGATGGTCCCGACTGATCATCCACCACAACCTTCTCGGCTCCGAACACATGTTTGCTTGCAATGCTCTGCTCCTTATTTCTTTGCTGAGGTGTTGTGGTGTTTCGAGAATCACCATGACCCACTTTACTCTGCTGATGAGGGGTGTGATGTTGTCCCCGTCCCTTCAAATCTTCGATGTATGTGATCCATAAGGAGTGTCACGTGCACCCGACCTCGGAGCATTCCAACAATAACGCTGTAGAAGCCACATCTTCTTACAATTATGACATGATTGAGGGTGTGTCGTACAATCCCGCTTGATGTGGCTCATAGAACCACACTGAAAACATCCCAGCTTTCTCTGGGGCATCGGAGGAAGATTTACCGATCATGCCATCAGATTATATTCCATATTCCTACCCGGGGAATAAGTGTCCCTCCTCCGCTTTAACCCAGTGTTAGAGTTCCCACTATTCCCCATGGGTACCACCATTCTTCCTCCGCCCGGAGCTCCCAACAAATCCCGCTCATCCACTGAGTATCTATTCACCATCTCTGTGTAATCATCTATAAACAACACCATTATCTTGGAATGAATTTCCTACCTCAACCCATCATCAAATATACGAGATTTCAACGACGTACTACCTACCACCTCTGGTGAAAACCTCACTAAGATCATAAACATAGCAGCATACTCCGTCACGGACATATGCTCTTGCTTCATACTGAAGGAATCAGTCATGTGTTGAATTATGAACGTATGTGGGTAGAATTTTTTATTAAAAAATTACTCAATGCCTTCCCATGTCATAACCTGGTCCGTCCCCGCTTGGACTACCAACTCCCACCACTGAAGGGAAATAACAACCAACATATTCATGGATAACTTCACTTTTAACTGAACCGGTGTTCCCAAGAACTCGAAGATCTTGTTCATTCTATTCATCCATGCTTCTACCCTCTCTGGCTCTGAATCACCCCTGTAGGTGGGTGGATTCTTTTTTTGAAATTGAACTGCATGATCCACATGCCTTGGTTCATCCATTTTATTTTCACTTTCCACAACTTGGAAATCTTGCACTATACTTTGCACAAGCTGCTGGTTCACCTGATGCTAAGGTGCTACCACATTCTCTGTAGTCTGCTCTGGTTGGTCTCTACAACGCCTACCCGGTTCCATTTATATAAACCAAAAATAAAAAACCATGAGTCTCAATTCCGTAGACATCATGAAATCCAATTTCAAATCAAATTACACAACACTATCACAACAACACTTTCCACCATTCCAAATTTACCATGTTTCACAATTTTGAAAACCAAACCATTTTAAAAATACCAAATTTATTCACATTTCAATTTCACACGGTTGCAAAACCATTTCTCAATTCAGCCCATAAATCATTATGCCCATGGAAATATGCATCCTAGTGGGAAGTCATTTCTATCATGCATGTCATGCTCCTCTCATAGGATACACCCATGACAATGAGATATCCAATGCCTATAAGTGTTTCCAAAACTCTTGTGTACCCAACTCCATAGTAACTTGAATTTTAGAATAAAATGGTTAGCTACGTTCTTTTATACTATACATTCCATGTTCCGACAATCCTACGCCTTGCTACCATCCCGACTCAAATTATATACCCCAATGAATGTCAACACCAAATCTGAGAATCAACTCCAAAGGACCGAACAAGATGATACCACTTATAAATCCCCGCCCCTTCCCCATTGGGTTGAGGAGGCAGTGAGGGTTACTTGGCCTTAAACGATGTTCCCAAGGTGCCAATGGCTAGAAATAAATGCCGAGGGCTCAGAGAAAAAATTGGGGAACATTTTTCCTATAGGATAAAACCAACCACACAATCCACCAATAATCACTATATGATGCATGTTAGACAAACATTCAAGAATGTATTCTCAATGGACCTCCATGTTGTTCCACAATGCATCCCAAAACCAATAAATCTAGACATGTTCAACAACATCAGAGTACAATGCGGAAACTCAGCAACGAAACCCCAGAAGACATGACACCACCACAGCTCCACACTAAGCTCCAAGCTCCAAGATCCACCATGACATCACAATGATCCACTAAAGGAGGGAGATTCCATACCTTTTCCCACGTCACAGTACACACTACTGGAAATGCAGGATTCCCCAATGGCTCTGAACCGTTGGGAAAGGCTGCTGAACTATTGGTATATATTATACCAACAGTTCTACAAACCGTAGGGAAGTAAGTCATCAGGAAAGCTTTTTCCAATAGTATAAACTGAACCTTTGGGATAGGTTAGAAAAAATGAACCTATCCCAACAGTTGTTCCAAAAAATTGGGATAGATTTTCCCAAAGGTTTGGTCTGAACCGTTGGGAAAACCAAGAAGATGGATTCTTTCCCAACAGTTTCTAAACCGTTGGGAAAGGAGTTTTACCAACGGTTCATAGAACCATTAGTAAAAATATACTCTGAGACGCTATGACAATGGTTTGAACCCGTTGGTATAGCCTATTCTTTGCAAATGGCACAACAGCCTGCAAATTGCACATCAGCTCTCATTTTTGTGCAATTTTCACAACAACATTCCCTCCCATTTTCAATCATTTCTAATTATTGTACTTGCAATAAACTAACACATACATATACAATTATGGTACCTTCATTACCAACTAACACATACTTATAGAGAACAAATTCATACACATTTAACATATAATACATCTTGGAACTACACATATCCATAATTAAATCAGAATTCATAATGTAATTATATACATACAAAATTCATTTAGAATTCAACTTAAAATTTAGATGACAATTATATGTGGAATCAGTAATTCAATTCATAATTTGATCGGTTTTTCATATACCATATGTTTTTACTATAAATGATGTCCATTTAAAACAAAATACATACACATGGAGTGATACTGGCCACACCGTGCATCGGATTGAGGCGTGGTTAACTCGTACATGTCACAAATGACCCATGGATCGTTGTCCTAAAGTATCAACATATTCCGAAAGCGTTTGGCCAGTTTTCCATATGTTAGTTGTTGATTTGACTTAACATGTAGTGCTTTTTAAATAAAAGAGAGACACTTTTAATGGTGTCAGCCACACCGCACTTTATATTGAG
Organism: Viscum album; assembly: GCA_963277665.1. Classification (NCBI taxonomy): domain Eukaryota; kingdom Viridiplantae; phylum Streptophyta; class Magnoliopsida; order Santalales; family Viscaceae; genus Viscum; species Viscum album. Next base: position 1,624,964,916 of record OY728156.1, on the reverse strand, counting down.
GCGGGGTTGACTCGTCCACGTCACAAATGACCCATGGATCGTTGTTCTAAAATATCAACACAATCAGAATCCATTTGGTCGGTTATTTGTATGTACATAAAATGTTGTCCATTTTAAACATAAGAGAGACACTTTGGCTGGTCCCGACCACACCGCGACTTGGATTGAGGTACGAATGACTCGTACATGTAACATATGGCCCATGGATAGTTGTCCTAAAATTTCAACAGATTACAAATGCATTTTGTCGATTTTTCGTATGTTATTTTTCTTTTCACTTATAATCCTATCCCTTTTAAACAAAAGAGACACAATTAGAGTGGTACCGACCACACATCATCTCGGATTTAGACGGGGTTGACTCGTACACGTCTCAAATGTCCCATGGATCATTTTCCTAAAGTATCAACACAATCCGAATGTGTTTGGTTGGTTTTCCGTATACTAGTTGGTGTTTTCACTTAAAATGATGTCCTTTTGAAACAAAAGACATACACTTTGAGTGGTGCCGACCACACCATGTCTCAGATTGAGGCGGGGTTCATTCGTACATGTCACATATGACCCATGTATCGTTGTCCAATGTATCAACACAATCAGAATCCATTTGGCCAGTTTTCCATATGTACTTAAGGTGTTGTCCATTTTAAATAAAAGAGAGCCAATTAGAGTGATCCTTTCCACATCGTGCCTTCGATTGAGGAGGGTTTGACTCATACACGTCACATATGACCCCTAGATCGTTGTCCTAAAGCATCATTTCGAATGCGTTTGGTCAGTTTTTCGTATGTCAGTTGTTGTTTTCACTTAAAATGATGTCCATTTTAAAAGAAAAGAGAGACACTATGAATGGTGTCGCCACACCGTAACTTAGATTGAGGCAGGGTTGACTCGTACAAATCACATATCACCCATGGATCATTGTTCTAAAGTATCAATACAATCAGAATCCGTTTGGTCGGTTTTCTGTATGCTAGTTGTTGTTTTCAATTAAAGAAAGACACATTGAGTGGTGTCGGACACACCATGCCTCTTATTGAGGTGTGGTTGACTCGTACACGTCACATATGATCCATGGATCGTTCTCCTATTGTTTCAATGGAAACCGAATGTGTTTGGTCAGTTTTCCGTATGTACTTAAAATGTTGTCCATTTTAAAAAAAAAGTGGGATAATTAGAGTGATCCCGACCACACCGTGACTTTTATTGATCCTGGGTTGGCTTTTACATGTCACATATGACCCATGGATCGTTGTGATAAATTATCAATATATTCCGAATGCTTTTGGTCAGTTTTTCATATGCTAGTTGTTCTTTTAACTTATAATCCTGTCCATTTTAAACAAAAGAGACAAAGTTAGAGTTTTACTGGACACACCACTTCTCGGATTTAGATGGGGTTGACTCGTACACGTCTCAAATGACCCATGGATCATTTTCCTAAAGTATCAACACAATCCGAATGTGTTTGGTCGGTTTTCCGTATGCCAGTTGATGTTTTCACTTAAAATGAAGTTCTTTTGAAACAAAAGACAAACACTTGGAGAGGTTCTAGCCACACCACATCTCATATTGAGGCGGGGTTGATTCTTACACATCACATATGACCCATGGATCGTTGTGCTAAAGTATCAACACAATCAAAATCCGTTTATTCAGTTTTCAATATGTACTTATAATTTTGTCCATTTTAAACAAAAGAGAGCCACTTAGAGTGATCTCGACCACAGTGTGACTCAGATTGAGGTGGGGTTGACTTTTACATGTCACATATTACCCATGGATCGTTTTCCTAAAGCATCAACACATTTCGAATGTGTTTGGTCAATTTTTCCTATGTCAGTTGTTGTTTTCATTTAAAATGAAGTCCATTTTAATCAAAAGAGAGACACTACAAATGGTCTTGGCCACACCACGCCTCATATTGAGGCAGGGTTGACTCATACACATCACATATGACCCATGGAATTTTGTGCTAAAGTATTAACACAATAAGAATCCGTTTGGTCGGTTTTCTGTATGCTAGTTGTTGATTTCACTTAAAATGATGTCCATTTTAAACAAAAGAGAGACACTTTGAGTGGTGTCGGCCACAACGCGCCTCAGATTGAGGCGAGGTTGACTTGTACACATCACGTATGACCCATGAAGCGTTCTCCTAATGTTTCAACAGAAACTAAATGCGTTTGGTCAGCTTTCTGTATGTACATAAAATGTTGTCCATTTTAAACAAAAGAGATACATTTAGAGTGATCCAGACAACACCGCGACTCGGATTTAGCCCGAGTTGGCTATTACATTTTACATATGACCCATGGATCGTTGTGATAAATTATCAATAGATTCTGAATGCTTTTGGTCAGTTTTTCGTATTCCAGTTGTTCTTTTCACTTATAATCTTGTCCTTTTTAAACAAAAGAGACACAGTTAGAGTGGTTTCGGCCACACCGCATCTCGGATTTAGATGGGGTTGACTCATACATGTCTCAAATGACCCATGGATCAATTTCCTAAAGTATCAACACAATACGAATGTGTTTGGTCGGTTTTCCGTATTCTAGTTGATGTTTTCACTTAAAATGATGTCATTTTGAAACAGAAGACAGACACTTTGAGTGGTGCCAGCCACACCAAATCTCAGATTGAGGCAGGGTTGATTCGTACACGTCACATATGACTCATGGATCATTGTGAAATGTATCAACACAATCAGAATCTGTTTGGTCGGTTTTTCGTATGTACTTAAAATGTTGTCCATTTTAAACAAAAGAGAGGCACTTAGAGTGATATCGGCCACACTACACCTTAGATTGAGGCGGGTTGACTCGTACATGTCAAATATGACCCATGGATCTTTTTCCTAAAGAATCATCACATTTGGAATGTGTTTGTTTAGTTTTTCGTAAGTAACTTGTTATTTTCACTTAAAATGTTGTCCATTTTAAACAAAAGAGAGACACTATGAATGGTGTTAGCCACACCGTGACTCAGATTGAGGCGGAGTTGACTCAGACACGTCACATATGACCCATGGATCGTTTTTCTAAAGTTTCAACAGAAACCAAATGCGTTTGGTTAGTTTTCAGTATGGTAGTTGTTGTTTTCACTAAAAATGAAGTCCATTTTAAACAAAAGAGAGACGCTTTGAGAGGTTTCAACCACACCGCACCTCCAATTGAGGTGAGGTTGAGTCGTACACGTCCCATAGAAGACATGGATAGTTCTCCTATTGTTTCAATGGAAACCGAATGCATTTGGTCAGTTTTCCGTATGTACTTAAAATGTCGTCCATTTTAAACAAAAAAGAGACACTTAGAGTGATCCCATCCACACTGCGACTCGGATTGAGCCCGGGTTGGCTCTTACACATCACATATGACCCATGGATTGTTTTGATAAATTATCACTTTAATTCGAATGCATTAATTGGTTTTCCGTATGCCAGTTGTTCTTTTCATTTATAATCCTGTCCATTTTAAACAAAAGAGACACAGTTAGAGTGGTACTAGCCACACCGCACCTCAGATTTAATGGGTTTGTCTCATACACGTCTTAAATGACACATAGATCATGGAACTAATGTATCAACACAATCAGAATGTGTTTGGTCGGTTTCCCGTATGCCAGTTGATGTTTTCACTTAAAATTTTCTCCATTTTAAGCAAAAGAGAGACACTTAGAGTGGTTTCGGCCACACCGCACCTCAGATTGTGGCGAGGTTGACTCATAAACGTCACATATGATGCATAGATCATTTTCCTAAATCATCAACACATTTTTGATGCGTTTGGTCAGTTTTTCGTATGTCACTTGTTGTTTATATTTAAAATGATGTCGATTTTAAACAAAAGAGAGACACTATGAATGGTTTTGGACACACCACACCTCGGATTGAGGCGTGGATGACTCTTACACATCACATATGACCCATGGATTGTTTTCCTAGAGAATAAACACATTTCAAATATGTTTGGTCAGTTTTTCGCATGTCATTTGTTGTTTTCACATAAAATGATGTCCATTTTTAACCAAAGAGAGATACTATGAATGGTGTCAGCCACACTGTGCCTCAGATTTAGGTGGGGTTGACTGGTACACGTCACATATGACCTATGGATCGTTGTGCTAATGTTTTAATGAAAACTAACTGCATTTTATTGGTTTTCCGTATGTACATAAAATGTTGTCCATTTTAAACAAAAGAGAGACACTTAGAGTGATCCCGATGACACTGTGACTCGGATTGAGCCTGGGTTGGCTCGTACACGTCACATATAACCCATGGATCATTGTGATAAATTATCAATAGAATCCGAATGAGTTTGGTCAATTTTCCATATGTCAGTTCTTCTTTTCACTTATAATCCTGTCCATTTTCAACAAAAGAGACACAGTTAGAGTGGTATGTTATTTGTTTATTAACATTATTCAAATAAACTATTTGACTATGGGTCTTTAAATTAATTTATTTATGAAAATTTTACATTTAAAATATGAATAATAAAAAATTAATAGAAGATAAAACATTTTCTAAAAACCCTTGTGAAAATATTAAGGTAAACATGATTTATGAGAATCCTAATGTTTCTATTAGTGGAATGGTATTTACTTAAAATATTATGGAAATTCATATAGAATATTTTTATATCATTCTTAGTATTGATTAGATTTTAGTTTATCATGCTATGAAACATTTTAGAGCTAACTATGCCATGCCCAATGAATATGTCCCTTTTATAACATACCAAGAATCGATGATATTGATTAGATGTGTAAATGTGATTTACATTTATTATCATGATGAAAATAAATAAAATATATATTATAGATTTTCTAGTAGTAAATGAAATCAAGGAGGGTGGGGGGATGTCCGGGGGGCTGTCTGGGGACCAAGGAGGAGGGTGTGGGGGCTGTGCGGGGGGCTGTGTGTGGGGGGGGGGGGTGTTCGGGGGGTTGTCCGGGGTCCAAGGAGGAGGGTGGGGGCTATCCAGGGGCTGTCTAGGGGGCTGTTTGGGGGGTGTCTGAGGGGCTGTCTGGGGACCAAGGAGGATGGTGTGGGGGGGGGGGCTGTCTGGGGGCTTTTGGGGGGGGGGGGCTGTCCGGGGTCCAAGGAGGATAGTGGGGGTTGTCTAGGGTCCAGGAAGGAGGGGGGATGTCCAGAGAGTTCCCAAACACACAACCACTAAAAGACAACAACATCCTTAAAAACAGAAAATATATAAAAATAACTCAACTCTAATACTATACTACGGGTCTAGATAAAACCAACAACTAGAATCGATTAAACATCAAATATCAGCAATATTAGTGAAAAATGTAACGGATCAATTTGTCCCATATCACCATCACCATCAACACCATCATCATCATCCTCATCCTCGTCCCCATCATTGTCCTCAAACTCCTCAGCGCCATCCTCCTTACCCTCGCCCACCTCCTCTCCCTTGCCATCCAACTCTCCCTCCTCCTCTCCCTCTTCTTCCGCATCAAAATCCTCACCATCATCATCTTCAATCTAGAAATAGTCCTAACCACCACTAAAACTGCCACCTGGTGCACCATATATAGAATGTATCGATGACATAATATATCAAAATCTAGGATGGCCTCTGCTGGAATTGTTGGACGTAGAACTTCAATAAATTTCATAAATGCACTGTTTTCCCAAGAAGACTGTTCTGTCATCTTTGTGGCCCTTTTCTTAGACTGTTCTACCTATGAACTAACATGCTGAAGCTCGGTGGCACTACAACTCGTACCTGAGGAGGGCCAATACCTCATCGAGGCTATCCTGGGTCGGCAGGGTACTCTGCCAGGATGCTCCTCTCCCAACACTTGATTTAAGTGATCAGTTGGCCCAAAATTGTTTGGTTCTTGGGTATCAAGGGCCTCTAAAGCATCCTGTTAAAAATATAAATATATTATTTTGTTAAAAAAATAGATATTAAAATATAAAATCAACAGATTAAAACTTACAATCTACTGCTGCGTCACTTCGTTGACGACACTTCCATAATTTTTCCGTCTACTCGAGCAAAACAGTTTTACTCGAGGCACATGTCCTTCAATATTCTATATTTGACTCTACAATGACATTGAAACCTAAAGTTATATGAAAAATTTAGAAAATTATTAAATAATTGGTGAATCAAAAGAAAATGTATGTCGTAAAGAAAACTTATAAACAATTTTCATACATGCTTCCTCCCATGATCTGGCATCGTAGTACGTCCTAGTGTGTGGAGGTATTTTTTGGCATATATGTTTTTTTTTATTTTTTTCCAGATTATTTCTAAATAAAATTTGATAATTAGAAGGATAATATTAATTCCAAACATGAAAGTTTTTATTTAAGTACCTCAAATGTAATTCATAACTTAAACTGGGTACTCGTGTAATGAGTAATCATCTGACGATACTGCTCTATAGGAAAATCATCCACAACTGGTACCGCCTCTAACTCAGTGCCAACTCTAGAACACCAGCCAATATACAACTCATGATTGTACGCTCTCCAAAGCTTGACTAAATCCTTTAGACATTCCGATCGTGCACCCTCACAATTGGGAAAATTAAATCAATGCTGACATCAAAATATTAATTCATATAAATAAAAAAATAATTAATGGAATTAAATACATCAGATCTTTTTACCCATATCTCTTCCCAAGCTCTATACTTGACCTCATGTGGAAACTTTCTACACGATAGTGGGCTAACGGGAATGATATCGGAGTATTTGGCAAGCATCACCAAAAAACTCCGACATTGCGGTCCTGTTTTCTCAACCATTTGGTTATCTTAATTGTAATCCACCATAACCTGCGTGTAGCAGTTCCACACTGAACGAATTCGTGTACGCCCCCGCCACTAACTCCTGTCAGTATATGTATCTGTCATAAAATACAAAAAAATATTTTATCAAAACATGTAATAATGAAAATAAATATTTCTATAAAAATTTGTTAGGGTTCTATAAATATACTTGTGCCAGTCTGATCGTTGAGCACCGCTGGATCCACAGAAATTGATGGAACACCCTGTGGTGGAACAGGAGTCGAAGACAATGGAATATAGAAGATCAGAGAGACAGAAGTAGAAGGAAAAGAAGATGGGACAGCTGTATGACCGGATTCTGACTGGGGAGTGGGAATCATCATGGGATGTGAAAATGATGGGCCAGAAGATGCAAAAGGTGGCGAAAACATGGGAGGCCTAAATATCCCGTGTTTCCCCAACGACACACTGGGATCAGAATGTGGGAAGGATGACATGTCTGTGGGTGGGGAAGGGTCTAGTCAGGTACGCACAGCTGCTCGTCCACCTCTGGTATGAACCCTCCTCGTACCACCGGCCTAAGTACTAGGACCAGTACTAGTCTCCTCTTTGAATAACTGTCGACGTATAAGTGGATCCTACAAAAATCTTTACAAAAAAATTAATCACATGACATTATATATTAATTAAATATATATTTGAAATAAAGTACTCACTGTAGGCACTAATGGTGGAACGCCCATCTCTTCCATTCGACGATTGTTCTCCATTATTGTTTTCTGTCGTCTCTCTTCAATTGGCTGAATTTCCTTCTTTTGAAAACAAATATGTAATTAATTATAAAAAGGAAACTAATGTGTAAACCAAAAAACTAAATATATGAGGGAATATGGGGATTCATTGGTAATTTTGATATCAATTGTTTTACAAGAGATTGAATGAATTTAATAAATCATACAAGTAGTAATGTTCACCAAGATAGAAATATTTTTTGACAAGGTTGGGATACAGTTCAATTCCAAATTGGAAAATGCAATTTAAATAAAAATGCAACCAATAAATATTGAAAATTCATATAATGGTCAAGTCATCTATAACATATTTGTGATCAATACTAAATCAATTTTTATATTAACAACCCAACTTGAGGTAAACCAAAATAATTGATAACATGGATGAATGATTCTATATATATTCAGCCACTACATCAGGTTCACAATCAACCATGACAATTGAGCTATTGGATTCATAAAAAGAAATAAATGGATTGGTTCCAATGGAACTAGGGATAGTGTCAATTCCATCATCACCATCATCAAAAATATGTCTTGGAAATACATCACATCTGACACCAAATTCAGGTTGAAGTTGGTCTTTGACATAAAAAACTTGTTTATCCATTGATTCCAACACAAGAGTACGAGTCATATTAATTACATGAACTCCAAAGTCATCAATAAATGTGCCATGTCTCGTCATCGAATCAAACCAATGGCGTTTCATCATTGTGACTAGTCTATGAGAGTAATAATCCAGTATTATTATTTTCTCAACGACTCCATAATAACCCACATTTTCAAATTACGGTCTACTATGTGATGCACTCGCATAGAACTATATTGTGGAAGAAACCATAACACCATCATGTTGTGTTCTCATGTTCTTTTTGTTGGGTCGTAGAGGAAAGCAAGAGGGGGGGGGGGTGAATTGCCTTTTCAAAAATAATTAACAATTTAAAACAATTATCAATGCAGCGGAAATAAAAAAGGCAAGACATAATTGATAACAGAGTTCGGCTTAATTCCCAAGCCTACGTCTCTGCTCCCAACAAGAACCATTGGGAGATTAATACGTCAGCTTGCTTTTTAATGGTTGTATCAAGAAACCCACTAGCCGTTTTAAGGTAGGCTAGAACACCTTCATACAGCTTGATTTTTATTATGGTTGTAGCAAGAAACCCACTATCCGTTTTTAAGGTAGGCTAGAACACCTTCGTACAACATTCTTTTTTATTATGGTTATAGCAAGAAACCCAATTGAAAGAAAGAATGGAAATGAGAGGTTTGTTTTAATCCAAACCCAATGAAGAACTAAATAAATAAAATAATACAAACACATGGAAGCCTTGAGCGCCAAATGTGTGAGAGCAGCTGATAGAGAGGGAGCTCAAGCATCAAGGATGGCAATGGATCACAAGAGGCCTTGGAGATTTGTCATTAGAGAAACAAGACATCAAAATATGTTTCGGTAGTGTTCCTGACATCCATGGTTTCTTATTTATAGGATAAATACCCATAAACACTTCAATATGGCCGTTGGAGGGCTTCCGGAGCCGTTGGGGGTCAAAAGTACAAGTCTGGTCAAAGCCCAACAGCTAGTTTGACTGGGCACACCGGCTGGCCGGTGGTGTCTCACCAGCTGGCTGGTGGTCCAACGACTAGTTTGACTGGGCACACCGGTTGGCCGGTTGTGTCTCACCAGTTGGCCGGTGGTCCACCTGCTGGCCGGTGCTGAGCTCCCGGCTGGCCGATGGTCTAGACAGAGCAGGCTTTCTATCTGGGTTCCCCCGGCTGGCCGGTGGTCATCCACCGGTTGGTCGGTGTCACCAGGCAGTGGGCAAGCCTACTGCCTGGGTCCTCTAGCTGGCTGGTGGGCAAGAACCGGTTGGCCGGTGCCCATACCGGCTGGCCGGTGCAAAAACACCGGCTGACCGGTTGCTCTGGCAGAAAGCAATGCTTCTGCCAAAGACCACTGGCTGGCCGGTGGGAATCCACCGGTTGGCCGGTGCACACAGAGAGTCCACTATCAGCCTTCTTGGGCCAACTCCTGGGCAACCTTTTTCCTAGCATCAAAACACTTGAAAAAAAGTTTGAACACGATGAGAGTGATTGTGATCATTAAAATCCAAGAGAGAGGGGTACAACAATCTCCCCCTATTTTGATGATCACAATCACAAAAGAGAAATCTTTAAAGAGGATATGCCAATTGAAAACATAAATAAACAATTTTGGACATAAAAATATATTAGAGATCATTTCAAAAAAAAAATTGAAGAGATGTACCATGTATTGAAAATGATCTTAATCTAAAGAGAATGAGTCATTTTGAAAATGTAACCATAGGTCATTTTTGTAAAAAAGGAACCAAATCAATAACTTACCGGTTTTAAAAAAATTTTGAACTTTTAAAAAAAAAATCACTTTAAAAAAAAGCACTTTAATCAATTGAAATATGAAACTAGTAAACAGAGAAATTTCTCCCCCTTTGGGATTATCAAAATAGGAGGGAAAATGAGAAGAAATTAGATAAACAAAAAATAGAATTAAAATAAAAAGGGTAAAATATTTAATAGTGCTTATTGACGAATCATTCCTAACTCCCCCTTAATAAAATCAAAACGTTCAACCGGGAGCGGTTTGGTAAAAATATCAGCTAATTAGAAATCATTAGAAATGAAGTCCAATGTGATATCCCCTTTTTGAAAATGGTCACGAAGGAAATGATTCCTTAAGTCTATATGCTTTTTTCTAGAGTGTTGTATTGGATTATTAGAAATACTAATGGCACTAGTGTTGTCACACCGAATAGGGACATGATCGTAGGAAAGACCATAATCCAAGAGAGTGTGCTGCATCCAAATAATTTGGGCACAACAATTCCCAGCGGCTACGTACTCGGCCTCGACAGTGGAAAGAGCAACACAGTTTTCCTTCTTGCTACTCCACGATACAAGGGACTTGCCTAGCAGATGACAGGTTCCACTAGTACCCTTTCGATCTAAGTGACATCCACCAAAATCAGCATCCGAATATAAAGAAAGTTCGAAAGAAGTATTAGAAGGATAAAATAAACCAATGTTTTTGGATCCTCTTAAATACCTAAAAATCCTTTTGACCGATTTAAAATGAGATTCTTTGGGATTGGCTTGAAAATGAGCACAAAGGCAAACACTGAACATGATGTCAGGACGGGTCGCAGTTAGGTAAATTAGACTCCCGATCGTACTCCTATAAAGCTTGTTATCAACCGGTTTCCTGACTTCATCTAACGTAAGCTTACAGGAAGAACTCATGGGGGTACTAATTTCCTTTACTTTATCCATACCAAAACGACTTAAGAGATCGTTTGTGTATTTTCCTTGGCTTAGAAAAATACCTTTTGAATTTTGAAAGATTTGAAAACTGAGAAAAAATATCAATTCCCCCATAAAGCTCATTTCAAATTCTTTTCTCATTAAATCTGAAAAATCAGTACAAAGTGATTCTTTGGTAGAACCAAAGATAACGTCATCGACGTAGATTTGGACGATTAAAAGATCTTTTGAAATGTGTTTTAAAAAAAGGGTACAATCAGCTTGACCCATTTTAAAATCATTTTCTAAAAGGAATTTTGTTAACCGCTCATACCAAGCCCGAGGGGCTTGCTTTAAGCCATATAGAGCCTTGGTTAATTTAAATACCTGATTTGGAAATTTTGGATCTTCAAAACCGGGAGGTTGTTCAACAAAGATTTTTTCTGAAATAAAACCATTTAAAAAGGCTCTTTTAACATCCATTTGAAAAAGTTTGAAATTTAAGTGGGCGGCGAAAGCCAACAAGATCCTAATGGATTCCAATCTAGCAATGGGTGCAAAGGTTTCACCATAATCAATTCCTTCTTCTTGATTATATCCCTTAGCTACTAGGCGAGCCTTGTTCCGGGTTATATTTCCTTGATCATCAAGTTTGTTCCTAAAAACCCATTTAGTTCCAATAATTGGATGATCATTGGGTCTTTCAACAAGAGTCCAAACATCATTTCTAGAGAATTGATTTAGTTCATCTTGCATTGCAAGAACCCAATTCGCATCATTAATGGAATCATTAATGGTTTGAGGCTCTAAGTGAGAAATGAAGGCTTGATGTTCAACCTCGTTGAGGATTGATCTTCTAGTTCGAGTACCGGCTTGAAGATCTCCTATAACATTTTCTAATGGATGGTCTCTAGAAGGTTTCCAAACCTTAGGCAAGGTGGAAGGCAAAGAAGGTGAAGAAGGTTCATGATCATAATCCTCCTTGAGAGGAGAAGAGGAATCATTTAATTCAAGTTTATCAAGCTTATCTTCAACATCTTCAATGACCGGATGGGGTTTTGGAAGATTTTCATCAAACTTGACATGAGATGATTCTTCGATGGTTTTTGAACGTTTGTTGAAGACACGATAGGCTTTTCTTGAGTTGGAGTACCCAAGAAAAATACCTTCATCGGATTTGACATCAAATTTCTCTAGGTTATCTTTTTTGTTAAGGATAAATCATTTACAACCAAACACTTTAAAATAACCAACTTTGGGAAATTTTCCTTTCCAAGGTTCATAGGGGGTTTTCTTAAGAAGGGGTCTTACAAGGACTTTATTGATAGTATAACACGCAGTGTTTACTACCTCGGCCCAGAAAAATTGAGGGAGGTTGAATTCACTAAGGAGGGTTCGAGCAATTTCTTGGATTGTTCGGTTTCTCCTTTCAACCACTCCATTTTGTTGTGGAGTCCTAGGGGTATAGAAGGTGTGATTGTATCCTTGAGAGGAACACAATTCCTCGAATTCTTTGTTCTCTAATTCACCTCCATGGTCACTACGGAGCGATATAATTTTATATCCTTTTTCGTTTTCTACTTTCCTAGAGAATTAAAAAAAGGTTCTACAAGCATCATTTTTATGAGCTAAAAAGAAAACCCAAGTGAAACGAGAAAAGTCATCTACTAGGACAAAGGTATAGGATTTTCCACCTAGACTTGCTACAGGGATAGGACCAAAAAGATCAAGATGTAGGAGCTCAATAGATTTTGAAGTGGACACTTCCTTCTTATATTTGAAAGAAGACTTGTGTTGCTTGCCAAGTTGGCATGGCTCACAAATCAAATCTTTCTTAAACTTAAGTTTAGGAAGGTCACGGATGAGCTTGTTCTTATTAAGCTTTAGAAGTGAATGAGAGCTATAATGCCCCAACCTTCTATGCCAAAGCCAACACTCATTATCAAGAGAACTTAAGCATTTAACATTTTGGCTAGCTAAAGACTTTAAATCAATAATGTAAACATTTTGAAAACGGGAAGCAGAAAATATAAATTTGTTTTGAAAATCAAACACATTGCATAAATCATTTTGAAAATTCACCGAAAAACCACTATCACAAAGTTGACTAATGCTAATTAGATTATGTTTTAAACCTTTAAAAAATAAAACATCTTTAATTAAAGAGGTTCTACCAAATCCAATGGTACCTATTCCGACGATCTTTCTTTTTTAATTGTCACCGAAGGAGACATATCCTCCATCGAATTCTTCAAGGGAGTTGAACTCGGAGGGATTGCCACACATGTGCCTCGAGCATCCGCTGTCGAGATACCACGAGCCTTTCGAAGTCCTAATTCTTTGGCGTTTATCCTACAAAATCAATAGATAATAGATTTTGGTACCCATATAAGTTTGGGTCCAGAAAGATTAGCTAAAAGAGACTTTTGAACCCATATTTTTCTAGAGGGTTTCCATTTAAAATACTCATCCGAGTAGGTAATGGTTTTGGGGCTTCCATACCTTGCATTTTTACAATCACATTCATAAATCATGTGCCCGACCTTTTTACAATAATTACAAAATTTATATTGAGAGCTCCCCCTTACAAAAGTAGTGGGTGCTCTAGAAGAAGTGGCTTGTTTGTTAAAGCCAAGTCCATGTGTTGTTCTAGCCGAACGTTGAGAACCTAGTAATTTGGTCAGATTTTGTTCACCTTGGGTGAACATGGCAAGAGACTCCATTAGATCTTTAATGGTTGAATTCAAAGAATCAACATTTGGAATATCATGGATCTTAAGGGTAAGTTCCTCATTCTTTTTGAGAAGTTGTTCTTTTTCAGAAATGAGAATTTTATTTTTATTTTTCAAAGCCATAAATTTAGAGGTAAGTTCGTGAAAACCTTCCTCTAATTGATCTCTCGCATTTTGGAGATCTTCATAGGACATATCATTATTGAAAGAGGAAGATGAGGAAGAGGAGTCGGATGAAGAAACCTCATCAAATGCCATTAGGCATTGTTCACCTTCATCGCTTGTGTCGCTTGAAGACATGGAGTCATCACTTGCACTCCATGTGGATGCATTAAAAGCCTTCTTGTTTTTCTTTTCTTTTACCCTTTTCTTGAAAATGGAGAACTCCGGTTTGATGTGGCCTTTCTTTCCCCATTCAAAGCATGTAACTTCATTCTCCGCTTTGGGCTCTTCCTTTCGTGCCCTTCAAAAGTTCTTCTTTTTCTTCATGAATTTTCTCATTTTTCTTTCTAGTTGAGCAATCTCGGATTCGCTATCAGCGGAGGAGCTTTCTTCCTTTTCTTTGAAAGAAATTTTCTTTTTCTCCTTGAAGGTTTTACCTTCTTTATCGGCTTGCCACTTCATGGTGATCTCGTAGGTCATGAGTGATCCAATGAGCTCTTCAACCGACATTTTCTTGACATCTTGTGCTTCTTAAATTGCGGTCACCTTTGGTGCCCATGGGCTTGGTAGGACCCAAAGAATCTTCTTGACCATCATTTCTGCAGAAACATCCTCACCAAGATATTTTCTTCCATTGCAAACGTCAGTAAAATGAGTAAACATTTCAGTAATTGATTCGTGTGGGTGCATGGTGAAACTTTCAAAATCTTGGCGATACATGTCTAATCTAGTGTCTTTGACTTTGTTAGTGCCCTCATGGGTTACTTCTAAAAGTTTCCAAATTTCATAAGAAGAGGAGAAAGTAGAAACACGGTTGAATTCATTACGGTCTAGCCCACAATGAAGAGCATTCATGGATTTTCCATCAAGCTCAAAGTTGGCAATGTCTTTGGGGGTCCATTTGGACTCATCCTTGTTAGATAAAGTATAGCCTTGCATTACAATCCTATAGATAGGATATCCAATTCTTCTAAGAAAAGTAATCATGCGAGTTTTCCAATAAGTGTAATCGGTTCCATCAAAGAATGGAGCCCGAGTCATAGAATACCCTTCGGGAGCATGCGAGGAATTAGCCATCACTAAGGATCTTAAGTTTGTAACCGATTAAGGTATTACACAAACACTTCCTCTGATACCAAATGTTGGGTCGTAGAGGATGGAAAGAGGGGGGGTGAATTGCCTTTTCAAAAATAATTAACAATTTAAAACAATTATCAATGCAGTGGAAATAAAAAAGGCAAGACACAATTGATAACGGAGTTCGGCTTAATTCCCAAGCCTACGTCTCCGCTCCCAACAAGAACCGTTGAGAAATTAATACGTCAGCTTTCTTTTTAATAGTTGTAGCAAGAAACCCACTAGCCGTTTTAAGGTAGGCTAGAACACCTTCGTACAGCTTGCTTTTTATTATGGTTGTAGCAAGAAACCCACTAGCCGTTTTTATGGTAGGCTAGAACACCTTCGTACAGCTTGCTTTTTTATTATGGTTGTAGCAAGAAACCTAATTGAAAGAAAGAATGGAAATGAGAGGTTTGTTTTAATCCAAACCCAATGAAGAACTAAACAAATAAAATAATACAAACACACGGAAGCCTTGAGCACCAAAAGTGTGAGAGCAGCTGATGGAGAGGGAGCTCAAGCTTCAAGGATGGCAATGGATCACAAGAGGCCTTGGAGATTTGTCATTAGAGAATCAAGACATAAAAATATGTTTCTATAGTGTTCCCGGCATCCATGGTTTCTTATTTATAGGAGAAATACCCATAAACAATTCAATATGGCCGTTGGAGGGCTTTCGGAGCCGTTGGGGGGTAAAAAGTACAAGTCTGGTCAAAGCCCAATGGCTAGTTTGACTGGGCACATCGGCTGGCCGGTGGTGTCTCACCAGCTGGCCGGTGGTCCAACGGCTAGTTTGACTGGGCACACCGGCTGGCCGGTGGTGCCTCACCAGTTGGACGGTTGTCCACCGTCTGGCCGGTGCTGAGCTCCCGGCTGGTCGGTGGTCCAGACAGAGCAGGATTTCTGTGTGGGTTCCCCCGGCTGGCCGGTGGTCATCCTCCGGTTGGCCAGTGACACCAGGCAGTGGGCAAGCCAACTGCCTGGGTCCTCCGGCTGGCTGGTGGGCAAGAACCTGTTGGCCTGTTCCCATACCGGCTGGCCGGTGGGAATCCACCGGTTGGCCGGTGCACTCAGAGAGTCCACTATCAGCCTTCTTGGGCCAACTCCTGGGAAACCTTTTTCCTAGCATCAAAACACTTGAAAACAAGTTATAACACGATGAGAGTGATTGTGATCATTAAAATCCAAGAGAGAGGGGTACAACACTTTTCTCGTTCAGTGATAACAAATTTGTACCCATTGATAACAATCGATTTACTGTCACGAACCACGGTATTAGGACCAAAATCCAAAGCTATTATTTCCTAAGAGACAGAGCTAGCAGAAAAACTCAATACCTACAATATAAATGACTATTAAACTTAATTAAATATTGATATAATTATTTTAAACAGAAATATTTTTACCTTCAATTTTAACAAAACAGAAAACTCTTTGCTATGCAATGTTTCTCTCCTTTTAAAAGATAAAGAATGATGCTTCCTATTTATCATTTTTTTCTGATACATATAGATAAAAAATAAGAATAGTTTAACAGATATATATGTAATATATACATATTCAATTTAGTTACCTGATATAGTCATCGAACAAATCACAGTTGATCAAAACTGTGCGATGTTCCATCTCCCGCTCTTCATGGCTTAATGTATTCAATGTATGTGATCCAGTAATTACTCCTGTTTGAGGAAGTGATGGAAAACTGGGTTCAATTTTCTCATAATATTCTTCTTCATTTCTCATTGGTATGTTCATTCTTGTAGTATGATCTGACAAATACATTGAGCAAAAATCTATACATTCTTGAGCCAAGTAACCGTGCACGATAGAACCTTCTGGATGATTCTTGTTTAGGACATAATACTTTAATGTGTACATATTAATTTCAGTTGGATACATCCAATGAAAAGAAAATGGTCCTTCGAGAAGTATTTCAATGGGAATATGGACAATTAGATTCATCATGCATGTGAAAAATGATGGAGGAAATATTTTCTCTAACTCCCAAATAATTAATGGGGCATCTGTCAATATTTTTTTGGAAGAAAGACTTAGATATTTTCATAGTACAGAGATCTCTTACCAAATGGAACAACCAAATAATATTCACCTTTACATTATTGGAAAAAATATGACAGATTTCTATTGGAAGCAACTCATGCAGTAGAACATGATAATCATGAGTCTTCAATGATTTTAGCTTCATCTCTCTTCTGTTGACCCGTTTAGATATGTTTCTTGAATAGCCATCAGGAACACTAATAGTCTCCAATAATTCCAAAAAAAAAAAATTCGTAGGTTTCATCAGATAAGAAGCACATAGAAGTTTCTATTTATTTTCACTGATACGCATAGGATGCAATTCTAGTCTGATGCCCCAAACCACCGTGTCACGCCAAGATTGTAAATCCACTTTGGTCTCCCCCTTGACATTTAGAAGAACTGAAAGCAACATTTCTCATATATTCATTTCAATATGAATTACGTCTAATAAATGACATAACAAACTGGTTGACCAATAAGGCAAATCAAAAAAGATACTCCTCTTCCAACAATTGTAACAGGTTTCAGTGGAAACATTCTTTCTCTTTCCAGATTTTATTTGACTATTCCCGAATGAAAAACTAATATCTTTCAATTCATTAAGCACATCAGTTCCAGACATACCCTGAGGTGGATCATCAGTCTCTATGGTATTATCAAATCTTCGATGATTCATTCTATATGGATGAACATTTGGAATGAATCGCCGATGTCAGATAAAACTGAAACTATAACGATGTTTCAGTCTTCTGGATCGTGTATTCTTTATACAAACTGGGTGTGATAGCTTTCACATCGTGCTCCAACCAGACATCATTTCATAAGCCGGAAAATCATTGATCGTTCACATAATCGTAGCACGCATCTGAAATATGTCTTTCAAACATGCATCGTATGTGTGCACACCCACATCACAAATAAGTTTCAAATATTTTATTAAAGGTTGAATGTATACAACGAAATCAATGTTGGGATCAGAAGGACCATATATGAGTATAATCAGGAAAGTGAATGATTTTTTCACACACAACCAAGGGGAAATATTATAAATGTGTATAAAAACTGGCCATGTGCTGTGCGAAGTAAGCATATGAAAAAACGGATTAAAACCGTCGCATGAAAGACCCAACCTCACATTACGCACGTCAGTTGAGAAATTAGGAAGTTGAGCATCAAATCTCTTCCATGCAAAGCCATCTGCAGGATGAACCAACTCATCATTAATCTTCTTTCCCTCGGTATCATGCCATCTCAATTTTATTGATATGTCATCATACATAAAAAGTTTCTAGAGTATGGGGATCAATGTAAAGTACCACATTACTTTTTGTGGAACGTGGGATGGTGTTCCATCAGATTTTGACTTCTAGCGGGATGTGACACGTTTTATACAATCATTTCGTTCAGCGGTTTCCTCCCATAATAAACTGCAATGTTTCTGGAAATCATGAATTTCGTTTCTTGAAAATCCATGTTCCTCAACTAACTTCCATGCCATATAGTGGTTTAAGGGAATATCTGCATCATCTTGAAGTGAATCCTTCATAAGGGTAAGAATGTAATTGGTTGCTGTATTAGAAATCCCATACATAGTTTTCACATGAAACAATAGGATTAAAAATTACAACCTTTTCATTTTATCGCATTGTCGATATACTGAAGTCGTGGCACCATCATTCATTTTTTTCACCCTATCAATATCATCATTTTAAATAGATGCATCAGCTGTCCACATATCGAGGTCTTCTTGAGTCGAAATCCTTTCTTTTTTATAATGACAAATAAATGAAAACCGATCATCTAACAAATTCTCCATTCCAATCCTTTCATTTTGATCATCACCAATTTGAGATTTCATTTTCTCCCCATTGTGATACCACACAAATTACTTTGCTTGAAAACCATTTTTCGTTATGTGGTAGCTGGCTTATTCACGGCTCAACCATGGTCTTCCAACACAATTAGAACATGGGCAGTGTATGCGACCACTATCTGAAGCATTGTGAAATAAAAAATCTATAAACCTCTCCAAATTGTTTTGAAAATATCTTGAGTTCCGATCAGTTTCATACATCCATCTTCTGTCCATTCTGTAAAAAGACTTTATATAAGTCATTTTGTCATAAACAATTCAATAGGATTGAACTTTAATAGAAAATACATTTATGTAAACGATAAAGGAAGAAGTTTCAAGTCGATGTAGTGAACTATTAAAATAATTTAAAGAACATGTACTTATAAAATAAAAAAATTTATTCATATTCATTTTCATTAGATCTATAAGAGGCACATGCCTTAGGTCCCATTATGTGTTAAAGGCATCCCAAATCATTCAATCATGTTCAATAACTCATTATTTTCACCTCTATGGCCATACCATTTAGTACCCAATTACTTCACCAAGTCAAGTGCACCCCATGGGTGAATAAATTTTAGGCTTCTACACTAAAAGGTTTTTCATGTCTTGTAAAAATATTTAATTTCATTATGTATAGAAAAAAACATTTATTTTTAAATTTGAGATTAATAATAAAGTATGTCAATGATAAAAACATTACTGAATTAAACTTCTGACTTATCTACCATTTTTATGGATGTCTACACTTGCCAGCATGGTTAGTGAAAAGCATCCCACCCTCATAAAAGTGAGTATTGGCCAAGAAGGACACATAATATACAACGTAGAATGAGAACCATATTTAATTGACCCCAAAGTTATATTAGTACAGTCATCTTGGGGGAAATGGAATATATGATCCAGGTTAATTGATGTATTAAAAAGCTCGTATTCCATATATTGGACACTATCTAAGGTAAGAAATAATGTGAGGATGGGTTTACATCATTCAATTTCTTATATGCTAGTGATAATGAAGGCTTGAATTAATGACTTGAGTTCCCTGATTAAATGAGGGTAGAGGTTTCATAGGTTGTGTAAACAGAATGATTAAATAAAGGTAGAGTTTGCATACACTGTGCATGGTGGGGGAGTATCGGCCGATTTAGAAACTAATATAAATTCCCATCATAGGTATCAATAAGAAACATCAGCATCAAAAGAAACTTCAAATAAAAAGGACCAAAAACATCAAACATTTCAATAATTCAGTACTATGCATGGTTTATCCACATGTTTAGCAGTAATTATATGTCTTAATCATGAACCACCTCTACAGATCCCAGTTTTCACCAATAAACATAAGGTAAATATCTCAAAATATCTTTAAAACAACTGATTAATAGGATCAAAACATTAATACAATATTGAACCAACCATGGAATCTCTTCCACAACACATTCTCACACACCAGTTATCTCATGTGTTACTAAATACCAAACATAGTCATATAGTGTACTATAAGAAATTACATTACACAAGCCTTATTAAAAAATGTTTCATTTCAATAAAACAATTTCCTCAAGGAATTTTAACCAAGTAACAATTAAATACAAGATGATGAAAAATCATAAAAACACATACATTGAAAATATAGAAACCAACCATAATGAATTTGAGATGTTTCTTCTTATATGGAGGGTTAAATATTTAATTAATTAAATTGATTGGAATGGATAAAGTCTAGATTAAATCAAAACACAAAAAAATGATATACACATCAAAATGAAAACATAAATCTAAAATATGAGAATAATAACAATAAAAACAAAGCCGCACTTAAATATTTTATGTGTATGAAGAAGAGAATACCTGATTTGAGATGATTCAGATAGAGTTTGGCAGGTTTGGATGGGGGAAGTCACGAGAGCAGCCGAGCTATGCAAATATTAGGGTTCTGTCGCGAATGGGGGAGAGCAGCGGCCGACTGGGTATTTGGGGTTAACATTTACCAACGGTTATTAAAAACCGTTGAAAAAGGGTGTCCAAGGAACCCTTTACCAACATTTCAGTATAATAGTTGGCAAAGGTTCACCCCTTTCCTAGCGGTTTACTAGAACCGTTGGGAAAGGACTTCTTTACCAACGATTTTCTTAAACTATTGGTAAAGAAGCATCAGTAAAACCTTCTTTTCCAGGAGTGAAACGACATCTGTAAAGGCACCACAGTGCCAAAGTAGGGGGTAAGTACTAAAACTCTGTAGGTTTTCCCAAAATAACATCCCTACACACGCCACTAGGATAAAACCGTTAGTACATTTATATAAAACAGTTTATATAAATTAAGTCACAAGTGCAACCATTTACATAATCCAATCATGCCCCTACCAAGCCATCACACCCAAAACAAGAAACCAAATGGAAAACCAAACAAAAAATCCATAAACCATTCCATCATTTACACTTTATCACAACAATTCCATCTTGAAAAGTAATGCACAAAAAACAACCAAAACAACCAAACGGTGGACCTTCCATCCAACCAATTCACCCATTCACACCAAGAGACACTTATAATCCACTTATCTTTGATGGTGGACCTTCTATCCACTATACATCCCCCTTTTATAGTGGTACTTCTCGCCACATCCACACAACATTTGAATCAATCACAACCAATCATAGAATACACCAAGGTCACAACATCATGAAATCAACCAATTCCTTTGAATATTAGTCCACTTCAATAAACCACCCATTTATTGAAATCCATTTTTCATGCCAAACAACCCCTCAATAAAACAAAATCATTATTGAAATCCATTTTCCATCAAACATTTTCCCAAACCAATCTCAACAACCCATTTTAAAATCCACAATAATAGCATTTCACTGTAAAACCCAATTTTTCCCAAAAATCACCAAATGGATTTTCAACCAACATTGCACATCAAAACACAATTAATTTCAAGCCAAAAAAATTAATTGTAATAAAGAAACACTAGTTCTAACCAAGTGGAGTTGATAGAGAATCCACCTACCTTTAGGGTTCCTGAGAAATCGACCGACGAACAACCGCGCCTCAAATCCGTCGAACACACCATAGAAACCTCTCTAGACCCCCTTCCCTAACATTCACAAGCCTTAAAACATCATCCAAGGAAATAAAAACCCAATATCTATACATAAAAAATATATATCTAGAAAAGGAAGAAATAGGGAAGAGCAGATCTAGAGGAAGACACCAAGAAACCAAGAGGAGAGACATACCCGGGAGAAACCACCTTCAATCCCCCAAGAAACCTTTTGAAAACGCTTCCAAATTGAGTGAGAGAGCACCCTAAACCACTAATAACCAAAAATCCCAAGTGAGACACGAGTGGGAGGATGTTTGGAGTGAAATAGGATAAGACCGATGGAGCCCAGAACTTATAACCCTATTTTTATGTGGCTGCATGGTAAGTCTGCACTATTTGGAAAAAAATGTGCTAACCATGTGCAGGATACTTCCTCGAGAGAAAGGGTTTGCATGGTTTCCTCGCACAATTTGGAAAACAGTGCGTAGGCCATGCGAAACCTACTATCTCCCCTGCAAGTTTTCCTAGGGAATCCGCACGGTTTCCACTAACCGTGCTCCAACCGATCCCCCTAAAAAAGCCTCCAAACACATTCAAAACCATTCCAAACTCTCCCAACCTCTTCCCAACTCATCCCATGCACTTTAAAAACATAAAAATGAATAACATAGGCCACATACCTCAAAATAGGGGTGCTACAACTCCCATTAAGTAACCAAGATAAAAATCACCCAACACAAGATTTTGAGAAGAATATTGATTTTTTTCAAAAAATATTTTTTGACTATATATCTACAGGGAAAACCATGATATATATACTAATACTAAGAGGTTAAAATATATACTCACATAGTGGAGTTGAATATGGGGATATGGAAATTGTAATAATTGATATAATTTTATAATTTCTCAGTACAACAACACCCATGGATGAACAATAAGGTGGTTGATGGTATTGTTAGGAATGTTCCTAAACCCACATCCATGGTGAGGATTGTAAAAGATAGAACAGTAATGGTTTTTTAGAGGATGTATCATAATATCATAATAAGAGTAGAGAAATTAAAATATTTTATAAATTCCTACACATTATTATATCTATATTGATATAAAATAATCATAGAATGATGGAGTATAGATATAGGAAAAGGATGTGAATATTCTATAGTTAAACAATGATAAGTATGGATTCATATGTTTTGGAACCCAAATATGTGTCCAATGATAAATGTAATTGAAAAAAGAAACCATTTGATGATGTATATAGCTCATCCTTGTCCATTCATTCAGAAACCGTGAATATGTATATAAATATAAAAACAAAACTTATCGTGCGATAACTTGATGATTAAAATTTCAGAAAATGTATTTCAATGATTTATATCATAGAAAGTTATGGATGAATGATATAATATAAGGGTTTTTTGCCACCCTTACCTATATTAGTAAAAAATTAGAAAATATAACCCTCAATTTTTTCATAGGAATGTCAGTTAAATATAGTGGCCATAATTCCATTTGTATTTCTATTGATCACCTTACAAACATTATATATTTTATTTCCATGGAAGAAGATTTATTTGATAGAAAACAAGCCAAGATATACATAAGGGATTTAATAATCATTCATGGGGTACCAATCTCAGTTGTTTCTAATCAATATTATAGCTTTTCCTCAATGGACATGGAAATTCATCAGTGAGATTTTTATATAGAGAAAATTTTCAATAAGTATTATAATCCACAGTTAGATGATTAATTTGAGATAACAATTCAAACACTTGAGGGATATGATAAAATATTGTTCAATATATATATATATACGTTTTCTTGGACCTACTTCTTACCATGTAAGAGTTCTCATATAGAAGTAGTTTTAATTATATCATTCAGATGACATCATATGAGTCTTTTTATGGGAATAATTTTAGGACTCCAGCATGGTCAGATGAATTTGGAGAGAGTTAGATTATTGGCCCTAAAAATTCCACAAAAATTACAATGAAGGCCCAAAAAATTTAGTGCAATATGAATATAGCACAATATCTATTGATGAATTTTGAAGATAATAATTGATTAGATCTATATTATGAAGTTAGTGAACGATATTTCTTCAGATTCTTCCTTGGAAGAGGGTTATGAGGTTGAAAAATAATGTTAAGAAGATCCCAGTGTATATCATTCACTTTGAGATCTATGATCATGTCACAACAATTTTTTATTACTTATCAGTTCCTTTCGATCTATCCCAGGTTGATGAAGTGCTTACTGTATTTCATTTGAGAATGTACATACCAGATCCCTCACAAGTACTTTTCTCATATGTTATTTAATTGGATCATGATGTCTCATACGAGGAATAAATAGTTGAAATCATCTATCAATGAAAAAAAAATTTAGAATAAGACCATACACCTGGCAATGTTCTGTGATGGAATAATAAATTTGAGGAAGTTAGATATAAAAATGAGTATTTAATAAGACAAAATCATCGTCCTTTGTTTTTATGTTAATAAAAAAATTTATAGGATGAAATTATTTTAAGGGGTAAATTCTAGAAACCCATGATTTCAGTGGGTATTTCCCCTTAAATAAACACTGTGTAAAATAGTTTACTTTGCATTTAACAAAAAACATAAATAAACCACAACAACTTTTTAAATATATATTTCAAAAAATATCTTTAATTGTAATGAATAAATTTAAGTAACAATATTATTTATTATATTATATATATATATATATATTTATATTAACACTACTTTAAGTACTATATTATAAGAAATAAGAATAAAAATAATTAAAAGTTTGAAAAGTCATTTTCTAATATTTTTTGTATTTTATGATTTAATTTAAATGATAAATTTTAAAATTTTGGAATTTACATTTTAAAAAATTAAAATCATATCTAGACTCATAATAAATATATTATTTTAGGAATAATTTTTGATTTTTGTCTAAAAGATGTCATTTTAGGTGAATAGATAAAATTAATGTTTTACAACAAACCATGCTACTTGTAACATAATGAATAAAAAATCAAAACATAGAAATTTTTTTAATCTTTTTTATTGATCAAATATATTCATTTTAATTAATAGTAAAAAATTTAAAAAGTTAATATTAATTAATGAAAATATATATTAAATTTAAGAACAAGAATTTGTAACTTTGTATAAAAATGATTTAATACAATTTTTATCCTTAAATTTTTTTTATTACTTTTTGAAAATGAATCCAACAAAATCTATTTATTAAATAGAATTTTAATTTCCAAATGATGAAATATATAAATTTATATTTTTTAGGCATAAAAAATAAATTATTTGCATATAAAATAATCACTATGGTAATAGAAAAAACAGTAAAAAGGTTAACCAAAGGGGTAAAAGTCCCAACATGTTAAAAAATTGTGTTTTTTTGAGTTTTTGAGGTTTGGATCAAAATATTATAATTTAAATTACATTTTTATACATTATTTTCTTATTTAAATGTGAAAATGTGATATTTTTATATTAAAACGAGATAATTACAAAAAACCCATTCTCAAAAATTATAACGGGGAAGCATGACACCACATAAAACCCAATATTAATTTTAGATAACTATATTCATAAATAATAATTTTTACTAATTTTTTTATGATAAGGTAATAATCATTAACAATATTCTCTTTTTTCCATTAATAACAAATTTTCATTTCTGTGTTTGTGTGAACTACCTTCTCTATGAAGTAACATATCTAAACTTTAATCTAGATTATTTATCATTTATTAAAATATCAAAAAATATTATAAAATATATTAATAATATATAAATATATCATAATGATATTTAAAAATTATATTATTTAAAATATTCTTCTTTCATAACCACACTCATCCATTAATTATCGTACGCTCATGTTTTTGTCCACCAAACAACCTAATTGAAAAATGAGGTAAAATAATATCATGGAAGACTATGAGAGATTAATTATTTTCAATAAATGTCATAAATAATTAATTAATGATTTAATTTTGGTTCAATAATGGTATAATTAATATCAAACTCATTAATTTAGATACCAATATATATTCATTAAAAAATATTGAAGCATTATCATCATTGATTTCAATATTAAGGATTATAATCAAAACACCAATCAAATGAAATTATAAAATTATAGTAATTTATTAATCTAAAATTGTAGTAGTTTTTAGGATCTAGGATTTACCAACAATAGAATAAAAATTAAGAACGACACCATTATTATGTAAATAGTTCAAAATGATCAAGATTACTCACACTCAATAATTAAAATAGAAAATAATTAACTAATAAAACATCAGAGAATAATTATAAATGTTGTTTTAAAAAGTATATATACACGATTAATAGTTTAATTTAGGTAATTAAGACATTTAGTTTATTATATATAATATTCAAGTTATTTAGTAGATATCACGTTTTGTGGTAAGGGGTTTTCTTGAAAAAACATCTATTTATGAGTCATAATTATTCCATGTTTTCTATGTTTATTGAAAGATGGATTCCATATCCTATATGATGATATAATAACTCATTTGATATTTATTTTATAGGGTTCCATTGATAAAATTCAATCTTTATAAAATTATATGAAGTTAAGAAGAATTTACATAGCATCCAATTGAGCTTTTTTTTCTTCCAAATATACATTAACTATACTAACCATCATTCACCTATTTTCGTTTATAAATACATGTAATAAATATTCCAATAACTTTTATAATATATCTATACCTCTTCTAAACTAAATTACATATCGTTATATTTACATATTCGGATTCTGTTATGGTAATTTGAAAACATTAAAAATGATTTTCCATTCATGTTTATATTTTTGTATTCTCATCCCCATATCATATATATTGGAAACTATCCTTAACATTTAGTCATGTATAATGTATATATTTTCCCTAATATTAAATCCCCGACTAGATACTGAAAATTGGATGTCGTTTTAGAATATACACACCTAAGGGTAATAACCTAAAACAACGATGATTGGATTTTATCTCAAGTGTCACCACATGAATGATAGAGGCTTTATTGAACACCAGGCTAGATAATGAAAAGTGAAATTCTTTAGTTGATTTTATTATATTCACAAACCATTATAAATGATATATTAATAATGAAATTATTTTATTTGTGTTAGGAAATATTTTAGTACCTGATCCCCTAAACTAGATTTGGGAAGATAAAATTTGAAAAACATATGGATACCATAAGAGATGAATTTATAATTGAATTTCAAATGATAATACATTTTTAATCAAAATCCTTTGAATTTTGTTTTTTAAAAATATATTCTCTTTTAGAAAATGGTGGGAAAGAGGTTAAAACAGACCAACAACCCATATGGGGGACAATTCAATGGTTATTTGGATGAAATTAACAATGAAATGGGTGGTGAGGTTAAAAAATTCATGAATATACTTATGCAACAGTATCAAGATACAAAAAATAAACTAAACCACTAAAATGTCTTCATTCACCCAAGAAGGATTAACTCGCTATTGTGTACTTTATATGATGACGACCAATGACTTTCAGTGTAACCTTTGATCTTCTTTTCATAAAACAGATAGTAAAATCCATGTAAAATATATTTTATGGGAATACTAGTTCTAAAATGAAGAAATTTACTCTGACTCTATATCTCTTAGATGGAGAAGATGGTCATTAGTATACATTTATTAATAATAAAAACCCAAAAGATGAAATAGATGAAATGGAATGAGAAGATATTTAGAAAATATTTAATAATTACTACTTATCAAAATCTATTCATATAATGTTGGATAGATAATTTCTAGAGATTTAAAAAAATAAGGTTGATTTTTATTGATTTTGAAGAGAATATCACAAGTTATGAAAGGAATGGATCAAGATTTTTTATCAACAACAATAAATAAATTAATGGATTCTTTAGTGGTTTAAAAGCAGATATCTAGAAGAATCTATACATCCATGACTCTGAATGTTATAATGAAGTAGTTTGATGTAGTCTCAAAGTAGAGATATAGATTATAGATTGACCCAATTTTTATGGAGATAAGAAATAAAGTATATAGTTACATGTTGTGGGATTAAATTGGAAAGGAGGATAAAAGTTTCAACCGTTAACATATCATATATGTAGAAATAACTATAAAATAAATTTCATGAAGGTGAAATGTAAATTATTTAAGTGAAGGATATAAGTTCACACAGATCACTTATATCAAATATTCATAATGAATTTGAAAATATGATTAGTTATTGGAAGGAACACTTTTGTAAACCACCTACAGTTCAATGATATAACTATATGGAGAATGGGAATAAAAAAATAATCAACTAAATAATGGGTATTTATGTTTATTTGATTTTAGTAGCCAAAAAATCCAAGGGATCCTGGGAAATGTTATGTAATCACACCCACTATGGTGGGACATTAAAATTCAGTCATTAAAGGTACAATTCCTTCTCACTCAAGAATGGAAAAACATTTATTTTATTCTTGTTCTATTCACTCTTTTATACCCTTCATGTTTGTTTGATATATTAAATAAAATCCTAGATACCTTGAGGTAGATATATCATTATAAAACCGGTGGGGGATCAATGAAACATATTTATGGGACAATTCTATTATTAGAAATAGTTGGAATATTCTCTTAGTGAATATCATGACCATTCCTTTAGTGAAATATAATGATATACAGGGAATTGATGGGATCTCTTTATATATACCTCACATTAAATTTCAAGAAAAGTAATTCTCTTCCAATATTCAAAATAATATCACGATCCAATAAAAATTCAAGGAATATCATGTATATATTTTTTTAAACAATTCAATGGTTAAAGTGTTGATACTTTTAAAATAATTATATGCTTCTCGAATGGTTATTTCAAAGTAAATCATCATCCTTGGTGAAATTACCATTATAATGAATTATAATGATGTATTTTACGAATTATCTCCCAGATACCCACCAAATCAAGAGACTATGTTTTAAAAATAACACATCCCTAAAGCCACTTCCATTTTAAAATTCCTATATAATATGTTCCCAATAGGATTGGAAGAGTTAAAGAAGTAGATACAATAGTATTTATAAAAAGCGTCTATATTCCCAAATAATTCACCTTGGGTTTCACTAGTTCTCTTTTTTATTAAAAATGATAGATCAATGTTGTTGTGGATTGTTGTTTAAGAACTCAACATGATATTCATAAAGACCAAGTATCCCCTTACAAGGGTTGATGACTTGTTTGACCAGATTCAATGACCATAGTACATCTAAAATTTGGATCATCATTTTAAATGACATCATATAAATTTTAATAAGGATGATATTTATATGATAGACTTCCATATGAGATATGGACCCTATGAGTTCACATTGATTCAATTTTGTCTTATTATCCCCTATAATATTTATGTATTTTATTAATACATCTATTAATGGGTTCCTTGATAAATTTAATGTGGTGTTAATTTACTATGACATAATATAATACAAGATAAATGTGAAACACTAAGAGAATCAGGGTATAGTGGTGGAAAAATCAAGAAAAAAATATGTATTATACGATCAACAATTGTGACATCTAGATTATTAAAGTCACATTCTTGGGGAATGTGATCATAAGTGAGGGAATTTATATGGACCCCTTGAAGACAAAATAAAATTTTGGTTTGGCCCAGTTCATTATGTTTCATATAAATATATATTTTCACTAGATTATCTAGGTACTACCGATGATTTTTTTTAAAAAACTTATCATGATTTTCAACCCCACTTAGTATGTTAACACAGAAATGGGAAAAGTGTGTTTAGAAAGAATAATGTAAGGAATGCTTTATTGAGATTAATAATAGTTTAATCACTACACATGTAATCACACTACCATAAAATGGAGAAGGATGTTTTATATATACGTATGATTTAAATAAATCCTTGGGATGCGTACTTGTACTTAATGATAAATTGATAGACTAACCCATAAAAAAGTTGAAGACCCATGAGAGAAACTACTCCACCTAAGACCTAGAGTTGGATATAATAATATTTTCAGTAATGATTTAGAGAAACTAAATCAATAGTGAGAAGTTTGATACACATATGTATATCACAATAGTATAAATTATATATTCACAATGAATGATCTCAAAATTCATTGATTAAGATGGTTAGAGTTAATCGATGTTTAGTATTACTCTATTTAATACCATCATAGAATGGTGAATATGGTTGTTGATGCACTAATATGAAAATAACAATCTACACTATCCATGATGTTGATTGAGAAAGATAGATCTTCTTGAATATTCCAAAGATTTATTTTAAAATAATTATAGTAAGAAATACATAATACCTTGTCCAAATGGATTCAGGACTATCTCTCTATGAAAATATGAATAACGCACAATGAAATGATTTGGAGCTCAAAACAAGGTAAGGGCAGTAAAGGGAAGCTTCTTGGATTCCACATTGGTGAAGATGGAATCATTCGGTTTGGAACTATACTATGTGACCCATCATCACTAGAGATGCATATAGAGATATAAGAAAATACACACAAGTCATCTTTTTTCCATCCATCTTGTAAGTACAAAGATGTATTGTGACATACAAAATAACTTCTAGTGGTATAACATAAAGAAAAAGATTTCTAATTAATCCTCAAAGTGAATGTAATGTTATGAATTTAAAGAAGAGTAATAAAATTCAAAATTGACTATGAAACTATTACCCATACCAACATGTAAGTGGGAGGACAATACCATGGATTTTTTAAATATCCTCTCAAGGTCATCCAACCAATGTAATGTGATATGAGTTATGGTGGGTGTAACAAAAAATACTAATCACTTATACTCAATTTGGTAATACTTCCCTCTTGACTGACTTGATATGATATGCATAATGGAAGTTTTGAGGCTGTATGGGGTACCATTTTCTATTGTTTACGATCATGATCCCCTATTTACTATATGATTTGGAGAAGCCTTCAACAAGATCTAATTATTTAATTGAATTTTAGTATATCCTATAACCCCCATACTAAGTGATAATACGAAAGGATCACTCAAACACTTTATGATATGATAAGATAATTCTTAATTAAATTTAATACTAGATGAGTTCAATTGCCCCATTAGCCGAGTTCTCATATAACAATATCTTCCACTCAGGAATTCAAGTGGGACCATATAAATATTTATTTTGAATGAAATATAGAACACCAAAATATTTGAAAAAAATAGTAAAATAGATACTGCTTGGACCTAGTCCAGTGTAAATGATGAAAAAAATATAGAATCTATTTAGTAGAATATAAATTCTAATTATAGTCTATAAAATAGATATGTTTATAATCATCAAATAGAATTGGTGTTCAATGTTGGTGATAAAAGTTTCATGTAAATATCAATATGGAACAGAATCATCCAGTTTAGAATGAAATTAAATAATATACCTATTTAATTTGGCCTCTTTTTGATCCTCAATTACATAGGAGCCCTCAGATACCAACTAGAACTTCCACAAAACCTAGTTCAAGTTCCTAATGTGTTCCATGTATCTTTAATGAGTATGTAAATTCTGATTCCCTCATATGCAATGAATACAATGGTTGAAAAATATCATTATGAGATCCCTTTTGAGGAATAACCAGTGAAGATCATATACTATTGAGATGATGTTCTACAAAAAAAACAACACACCTTATTAAAGTTAATTTTCAAAATCACAAGTATGAATAAGAAACATGGGAATCTTATGAGCAAACAGAACAAAAGTACCCTCATCTATTCCTAGCCAAGGATATGAGTTGAAATTATTAGGGTAATACTTATAATGGGAGGGATTTAACAACCCAAGAATATATATAGACCACTTAGTTTTGCTTCTAAATAAAGAATCTTTTTCATCATTAGATTTATAGATTAGTATAATACAAATTCATTAAAATAAAAAAATTAATGAAAAACTCTATAGTAGTCAAAAATTAAATCCCTTGAATTTTAAAATATTACATTGAGTATTAAATTGAAAATTTTAAAAACATTAATCGGAAAATTTGTATGATCATCATCTGTTAGAATTGTCTCTCCCATGAAAAATACATTATACAATAAATGTAACATTATAAATGTAATAGAAATTTTCGAAAATGGGAAATATAGAACCCTAGGTGTTATTTGGTTGAATAATATATAAATTAATGAATAGTTAGGTAAATGTAGTAATATTACAACTTATAATATTAACCTAATCATTTATAATAGTTATCCAACTATTGGAATAAGAACTTGTCCATTTGTTATAGTAAAAAAATAGTTAGGAATAATAATATAACCATTTGAATAGTAACTTATCCAAAAAAATAGAGGTGTTTCATGAAATAAATGGTTACAATTAGAAAATAATGTGACTATTAATACTACAGTTCCTCAAAAGACATATCTAAATTTTTTGTTCATAAGAATGTGGGAACAACTGTAAAGGGGGGATGGGTTGAATTAGCGGTGATATTTTATAATTTATTTTCCCTTCAAATTAACCATTATAACCTCTTATAGTTTATTTCCAATTACAAATTATATATCTCGAGAAAATTTTTAATAAACGATTAGAAATTGAAGATTTATAATGTTCACCCCAAGTGTGGGTGACAATATCCATTCATGAAGACACATACCGGTCAATGTAAATTCAATATGATATAAAGTGAATAAAATTGATCAACAATTGGTGTTTATTATGATTATCAAACCTGAAAACATTAAATAATCTTGAGTTTGTTTATGAATTATATATTCTCTAATATTGAGGATCTTTTTAGGTTTAGAGTTTTAGTAAATTAACCAATAACAAAAAAATTTAAAAAACCTAAAGTAAAAAATGGATAAGTCTGATCAGTAAATTTTTTCCACCATATAAATATTTTAAAAATAAATGATTATCTATTTTATTGAAACTATTCATGAATTTAAACATGAAATCTTCCAATCCCTAATATTCTTTCAGTCCAGTAAAAAAATTAAAAACATGGGATGAGCATAAAATACTCATTAAGGGATATAAATATAATGAAATGTTTAGTTGATTGATAAATAATAAAACCCTAAAAATTGTATCATAATGTAATACATTTAACCATTAATAATTCTAAAATTCATTACATTGAAAATAAGTTCATTTTATACCCTTTTTGTAGTCACAAGAATACCATAGAACCCATAGATTTCATAGAAAATATATAAAGCTATCTTGGTACATCATTATACTTGTCACTATTATAAATGGGATAACCATAAGGTCAAATTCAAAATATGTCACCCTTAAAAAAGGAATATCCATATAGACGAATTCAATACCCATTTCATTGGAGGGATATAGTGCCCCACCGATCATTGCTTTATCAAAGAACCACCAATATTTGGTTTATTATAGAACCGCATGTAAAATTTCCATTTACCATTATATAATCATTCCAAATAAAATATTTAAATTTTAAACATTTTACAAATAATATTTAATTTTCAATAACAAGAAAAAATTAGAGATATTGAAATAATCAATACATTTTCGATACCCATTTTCTATATTGAAATACCCAGAACAAGGGAAAGAGGGTTTTCATTTTCATTTAAAAACATGAAGGATCATAATGGAAGAAAATAAAAAAATAGACCAAAAATTTCTTTTATACTAATTTTATATCCATATAAGTAAATATGTCAAATAATATCAAGAATATAGAAATGGAGGAAAGGATTAAATCTTTCAACATTCAAAGCATACCATATCAATTTGAACATTCAAATCATAAGCCACATGAAATGATAAAAATTAAGAAAACATTAAAAAACATGATAATAGATTTAAAATGGATATGGATCTTAAAAAACGATTTATATACACTATTTAAAATAATAAAGGTGTATTGTATCAAGAAATGTCTCGATCAATATAGATTGAGACGAAATCCCATACCTTGATTATGAATTGTTAAGTTTGTCTTTATCATATTGAATAATAAACTTTTGTTTATTATCTATTCTTTAAAACATGTTTCATTTCTATTATTAATTTTATTTCACTTATTAAAATGTTTTAATGAACCACTTAAACAATTATGTTTACATTAGGTGTTTTGATCATATATGGTTTATTTTTCAGAATTGAATATGTCGGGTGAAATGTGATACAAGGGGTCATTATAAAATCATATAAATAATAATATTCATCAAATAATTATCATATTTATGAATCAATTATACTTTTAAAACCAATACTGAAATATTTTTAATAAAATTGAATCAACATTAGAACAATAGGGATGATAGGTCATACATATGCATGAATAACATTTCCATTTTTCAATGGTCGTTATAGAAAGAAGATTAGTAACAATTATTATTCCATAATTAAGATTATATCAATAATACCATACAATTTAATTATATATATATATTTATATATATAATTTTTAAGATGTTAAAGGAGTCACATCGGATTGAGGAGGCTGTAGTCCACACATCCATGTACGATTTTATCGCTTTCCCAGTGTGTGAATGGGTAATAAAGTAAATGACATAATATATTTCCTTAAAGATACTTATTGTATTAATATCACATAGATGTAATGTATGTAACATATATTTAACGAAATTTGTTATTAATATATTGCACTTATTGTGTGAATGTATCACATCGCGTTGAGGAGGCTGTAGTTCACACGTCCACAAATGACATTGTTGTATTTACACAAAATGTAAAGAATAAAGGTACATGTATATAAAAATTATATAATTATGAAACATAATAAATATAATATATAAATCATATAAAAATATTGTGTTCATCATAATTCCCATCCATGAGAGGTGGTAAAGGAAAAATGATGGACAACTTTATGTGAGGTGGTAGTTCGCCGTACATGAACGATAATTTTGTTACTCATTTTATGGAAGGGTTTATAGGTGTAGGTTGATCCCTTTACAATAAAACTTCATTATATTTAGGATAAAGATATTATTATATAATAATTTAATAATAATTAATGAAGTTGTGGAGAATGAAATAAAACATAAACGCTCATTGAAGAATGTTACCTATTTTTTCGGGAAACTCCTTCCGATTTTCACTAAAGACATTGTTGGTTTGATTTATACCAATAGTTATTACTATAGACATAGGGTAAGAATGTTGGGATACTATATATTAATGTTTTTATGAGCCAGTTTGATTGATATGTGTGAATAAAAATGTAGGGTGAGTGTCTTTTTATAGTGGATTGGGATTGGTATTCTGGAAATTATAAAAAGGTAAACACTATTGAGAGGTCTCAGTTACATCATGTGACTAGAATAATGTTTCTAATTCCATAAAATAAAGGGCATTGTCGAATCATGTCTATAAAATTTCTTTTGGAAAAAATTTCTAGGTCATTTGGACTCTTAAGATTAATTTTTATCTACTATGTAATAACAATTTTATATTAATTACAGTAATTGATTTTAATCACTTTCACTGATATTTTTTGGTAAAAAACTGAGTTTAAATTATTATTCATTGTAAATTATTATGATAAAAAATATGGAATATATTTTCCTAAATTCCAATCATTGATTTTAATGAATGTAATTTTAATCTAATCCTGAATATGGGATTTGACAACAGGTTTTTAAAGTGAAATAATTAAAAATTATGATATGTTTTCATATATATTTCCAATGAAAAATTTATTCAAATGTAATAAATTGGTTTAAATGATATAAAATTGATATCATTATACATTAATTACAACTAAACGAAATAGAATTTGGATAGAAATATTTTCGAACTAAGATTCAGAATTAGTCACTATTCATCGAAATATGAATATTCTAAAAAAAATATCACCAAATGTAAATTTTGATATTTCTTATTAAAAAAAGATTATTTTTTCATATAAAAATTATAAAAGTCTTCAAAATAATATTTAATATGTTTTTTCCATTAAAAACTAGTGAAACTACATTTTAAAAATATACATATTTTTTCTAATTAAAATTGGATTTATTATTCCTTTTATCCTATTAAAATTATTTTATGAATTTAATAAAATTTACTTAAAATGTGTAAACATAATATATTAATTACAATTCATTACCATTGATATAACCACTCATAGATATCAACTAGTTAAAATAATTATATTAAAAATATATTATTTTCGGTATAACCCTGTCTTATGTGCAACATAAGAATTCAGAGAAACTAGTTATTAATGTTGTGTAACATATTGTATATATAATTACTTATAAGGAAGAATTACTATATAATTCATAAATGTTAATAAATTTGAAAATAATTATTCTATCACTACTTAGGATGTTACATCTTTACCCCCTTAAGAAATTTCATCCTCACAATTTTATTTACTTATCAAATAAGTATGGGTATTTCCCATAATATTATTTTCAGATTCCCATGTTTCCTCTTCAATAATTTGGTGTTCCCATAAAACCATAACCAAATGAATTAACTTATTCCAAAACACCTTCTCTATATGTTTACTAGCCTGAACTAGTTGTTCCTCATAATAATGATTCTCTCCCATTTTAACTACATCTGGTATCAAAACATGAGATGAATATGGTACATATATGCTAAACATTGAAACATGAAATATGTTGTGTACCTAGGGTGAAATCAGAGGAAATTCCCCATAGTATTAAACTAGTAAATATTTTTCCAATATTTTATATTTTATAATGAACCGTGGACTCAACATTCCATTCATACCAAAAAAATGTCAAACCTTTTCCTTGAGAAATGTTTAGAAAGGCCTGATCACCTACATTGAAAGAACGTTATTTTCATCAGTTATCTATATAAATTATATGCATTTTATTTTATATGATCATATTTCACTAAATAAATTGTACTTTATTTTCTATTTCCTCAACCAAATTCTTGTCCCATCAACATTCTTTCACCTACATCATCAAAAAATATCAGTGCTCAACATCGATTTCCATATAACACTTAGAAAGTTTCAATTTTGTATAATAGAATGATAACTATTATTATAAGAAAAAACAACCAAATAAATTATAATACCAACTAACCTATTAATCCATTGATAAGGAATTAATCATATATTCAAGGGTATAAATATTCTTCTTATATTGTACATCAGGTAGTGGATGAAAGGTTTTACTGAAATTTAATTCTGTACCCAATGACTTTTGGAGTCCATTCCAAATATTATATGTGGACCTGGGATCAGGGTCTAAAACAATGGAGAGAGGTACTCCATGTAACATGATAATCAATATCAGATATTATCTAGAAATATTATCTAAATCATCATTTCTCCAATTTGAAGAAAAAGTGAAGATTTAGTTAATTGATCATCAACAACCCAAACGAAATTACTACTTTGAGATATATTTTGAAATCCTACCACAAAATCCATTGAAATATTTTCCCTCTTCCACTCCAGCACTTGAAAAGTATGAAGCATCCTCTTTGTAAACTATCACTTTTCATAAACATATTAAAAATTCAATTAATTCATGGTAAAGTCAAAAATAAATCTGTTCATTTTATTCCACTAGTAATATTCCAAAATGTCTATGCAAATCCTAGTGATAAAAGGATGTAATGAAAATGGAGAACAATGATCTTTGGTAAAAATACTATTTCCTCAAATATGAATCACAAGGAAGCCATACTTTTTCTCCAAATCATAAAACACCTACTTTATTAATAATAAAATTAGTAAACATACCATTCTTAACAGATTATATTTTTTTTTTGAAAATATTGATCCACCTTCCAAGCCATCTTAATTATTTTCATTAATGTGGACTACTCTAAAACCTATAAAAAAATAGAGGATATCCCCACATCCAAATCATATAGGAAAATTTTCTCAAATGATTAAATAAATTTTCATTCTCAAAACAGAACATGGTTAATGTAGTATTACAATTTCAACTCAAATCATAAGGCACTTTATTTTATTTTCTAGGATGATAAAAAATCATAAAATAATAATACATTTTTAGTTCCACTATTCTTATATGGTTCATGTTCAATTATTTCATAGTGAATATATACATTAATATATTTTGATCAGTACAGATTTCAAACATTACACCATAAAAATAATGCCACCAAATTTTTTAATGCAATTAAATAGAACCTAAATCCAAATCAATTGTAGGGTAATTTAACTCATGAGTTTACAAATGGAATGAAGCTTATGAACACACATTTTCATTTTTCAGTAAGAAACAACCAATTCCTTTTAAATTAGAATCATTGTAGATGAAGAATTTACCATTTCTAGAAGGAACTCCCAAAACTAGAGCATGGAAAAATTGTATTTTAGTTTCCTAAAAACAAACATTATATTCTTATATAAAAAAAACTAACACCCTTTCATGTTAACTTCATCAGTGGGATAGAAAACTGAGTAATGTATTCAATTAAACATAAAAAATAACCAGATAATCCAAGAAAACTATGAATCTCTATGACATTGTTAGGTCTTGGACACTCATAAAAAGCTTTTGTTTTAAGAGTTTCAGTAGTTATTCATTATTTAGGAACAATATGACTATAGAATGATTTGTTTGTAATAAAAATTCACACTTAATAATAATTCTATATATTTTATTTTCTTTTATTTTTTGAAAATAAAATCATTATATTCATTTCATTTTCTTCATGGTTTTTATAATATATGAAAATATAATAAATTAACAAAACCACAAAATGATCCAAAAAATAATGGAAGACACTATTCATCATATTCATAAATACATATTTTTCATTCACTAGTGCAGAAAATGTTTTTTACATCGGTTATTTTTCATTTTTTATATCGGTTTCTAACTGACGTTAATATAGGCGACGTTATATATAACATTTTTGATGTCGGTTATTTAAAAACTGACGTCAAAAACATAAAATCACGATGTTTATGACGTTGGTTATTTTAGAACCGACGTGATAAAGAAAATGGGAAGGTTTTATCACGTCGGTTATTTAACAACCGACGTGATAAAAGTCCTCGAAAATGGTTTAGCACGTCGGTTCTTAAAAAACCGACATGATAAAAGGACGGGGAAATGGTCTATTACGTCGGTTATTAAAAAACTGATGTGATATACCGGGGGAGGGGGGTTAATACGTCGGTTATTATATAACCGACGTGATAAACCGGGGTGAGGCGGTTTATCACATTTGTTATTATATAACCGACGTGATAAACCGGGGTGAGGGATGTTTATCACGTCTGTTATTATATAACCAACGTGAGAAACTAGGGGAGTGGGGTTTATCACGTCAGTTATATAATAACTGTCGTGATAAACTCGCAAGTGGGGGTTTATCACATCGGTTATTAAATAACCGACTTGATAAACCGGGGGGGGGGGGGTTATCACATCGGTTATTAAATAACCAACGTGATAAACCATTTTACGGGCCTTTTATCACGTTGGTTATTAAATAACCGACATGATAAACCATTTTCCAGGCCTTTTATCACATCGGTTATTAAATAACCGATGTGATAAACCCAATTTTTTTTAAAATTGAATGCAGTCAATCCTCTCTCCACCAGAATCAACTAGAAAACAAATCAAGAAATCGTACCACAAAAATAGAAGTAGATCGAAATTAAGCATGTACATTGATAACATATAAAACTTACCCCCTAGACAGCCCCCACCGTCATGTATACCCCATGGACAGCCCTCCCCCACCCCGTTGGAGCCCCCACCCTCATGTATACTCCAAGGACAACCCTCCCCCACCCCATTGGAGCTCCCAACCTCATGTATACCCCTTGGAAAACCCTCCCCCACCCCATTGGAGCCCCCACCACACTCCTGGACTTCCCCCCGACCCCCGGACAGCCCCAAACACCCCTCGAAAACCCCCCACCCCCCTGAACAGCACCCCTCACCCCACTTGACAGCCCCCACCACACCCCTGGACAGCCCCAAACACCCATGGAGAACCCCCCCACCCTCATGTATACCCCCCACCCCTGGACAGCACTCCCACACCCATGGACCGCCTTTCCACACCCTTGGACAACCCTTCCACCCCCAAGACTGTCCCCCCACCCCACCAGACAGCCCTCCCAGACCGCTGGACACCCCCCAACCCCACTAAACACACCCCCACACCCTTGGAACCCCTCCCCCACAGACCCAAATCCATACCAGAAAAACCATTAAAAGTAAACCAAACAAGAAGTAGAGCAAAATTAAACATTCACTTATATAACATTCAAAACTTACACTGTCAACTTAAAAAAACTAAATCCAACCTAAACAAATACCAAATACACAATTACAACGACAATAATCAAAATTACATTTTACATTACAAACAACTAAAATTCAATCAAACCTATAAAATAATTTGACCACTCCACTTGTAAGTTTTTTATGTCTTCAGCAGTATAGGGTTTAGGGTCAACCAAAATCTACAAATGAAAAAGATGGTAGTTAACATGTATAATGAATAAATCAAATTGAAATATTATGGAAAAGTTTAAGAGGAAATCGTACCGAGTCAAAATTCACAATTGTCCCAGTTGTTATTATTTCATACATAAATCTTAACATATAATATCTACATTCGATGAGGCCTTTTTGTTCATGATAATTCTGTTTGAATGAGTGTAAATTCAATATATTATTTTTATGTAATAAATCAAAAAGTACAAATTATAAATGGAAACTTACCTTCGCATTTACATATTTGATCTTTGTATTTCTTTTCTTTGTGTTTTTTCGAAAGTAGGCCCATGCGCTGTTAGAAAATAATACGAATGGGGTAAATTTAAAATTCATTATAATTTATAAAACTATTGAGAAATTGAAACTTACCTTTCCAATATATTCTTAAAACTTTTCCGCACATCACCATGGACATAGCATATCCAATAATGAGCTTTCTCCCTTGGGAAAAAAACCCCTAACATCCAATGATCACTGATAAAAGGAAATTTAACATTAGTGGTTTTTTATGTTAAAAGATAATTAACTCTTTGAGAGAAATGTGTTTCATACCTCTCAAAAAAAGGCATCATCAAACATTGTGTGATTATATTCTTTTCAAATATTTCAGCAATATAAACCATTCTTTGTTCCTCATTCAATGCACATGCTTCAGGGGAAATCAATTGCGGGTCCATGAATCCATATACTTATGTCTGCACATTCCTCTCAAAAAATTTATAAAGATACCTAATACAAAACATACATAAGTAAACATTTTTAATAAATATAACGCAGGGAAAAAGTTATAAGACATACATGGAAAAAATTTTCACCACGTTGATGCCCAACTTATCTCCAGCAACAAGCTCCATGATATCAGTTTTTATAATCCCCACACTTATTTCACATCCACAAACATGAGCTTCCATTGGAAACTCATAATAACCCAACAAAAAAGGCGAATATCTTGACAATCATTCAAGAACATTTGAATCTGTATCTGATGTCATAACCATTTTTCTTTGTTGTTGTCTATAAAATATTTCTTTACCTTTTAATTATTCCTAAAAAAATGAGAAATATATTAGTTTTCAAATGATAAAACAACTTTAATAAAAAAATAAAATAAAAGATATAACATTCATACCTCTATGGTAATGAGTCGAAGAAGTCTGGATGGCCAAAATAAAAAATGGCCGATACTCTGTCCAACTGTCGCCACCTCATCTTTAGGTATTGGTACCCTAGCTGATCTATCTATAATATCCTATACAGTTACCCTCTGATTATCAACCTCTAATTTTTGATGATGAATTGTATCTCCTATACAATATACCAACCCATATGATACTATATGATGTTGAGAATCATCAACATACAATTCGCAATATGTAGGAAGCTGTGGCGGAGGCGTAGGATAAAAAATGGGGTCCGCAGGCTGAGCTGGGGGAGTGGGAGCTACTGGCAGAGGTGGAGGAAAAATAATGGGGTCTGTAGGGGGAGGTGGAAGAGTGGGAGCTGCAGTCTAAAATTGTCTTTGCATTTCTGCAAACATAGACTGCACCGACTCTCTAATCTTGTCCTCCATCGTCGCATTAATATTTTGAACTTCAGCTTCCAAGTATTCTATTTTTTTATAAACCCCCTCAATGTTAGAAGTTGAAGAACATGGCAAAACTTTTCTTACAGACACACCTGCCGGATATCCTCTTACACGATTAGGATGTTCGGGCCTTCCCAATGCTGCAAATAAAATATCTTCCCTCCCAGTAGATGTAAATGTCCCCTCTGAAGTCTGCTCCTCAAGAGAGTCCTGTATTAATTAATTGAACATTCCTGTAATGATTGAAATTATATGAATAAAATAGTTAACTTAAATAAATTAAATAGATATCTTACAATTATCTCAGCTACGATTCTCGATTCTCATGAAAGATATTGCCCTTTTTTTCCCTTCCGAGCTCTCTTCCATTTTTCATGTCTAGATGGAGGGGATAGAGGGGCCACCTCTCCAGAGCTTGAAGACTCAGCTCTTAGTTGTTGAAATTTTTCCGCCATCATTTGTTCTTCCAATAATGCATACCCTCCCCTAGATAAACTATGAGGGTATACATTTTTATATTGGATCTCATGATGAGCTTTCCTTGTTTTCTGTAATTTAAGAATAACAAATCATTACCAAAACATTAATAAAATCATTTATATAAGAAAGTATATAAAAGTTTACATTGGCCTTACCAGAAATGAATCTTTTCTTCTACTTTCAAATAACTGTCTCCATGTGTCTTCATCTATAAAAGAATATATATTACATGGATTTTCATGACTCTTATGACCATAAATGAAATCAAATGAGAGGGTTGATTTGAAATCCCTCCATCTCCTGGCAGCGAACGATAAGCATTTCTTCCTGACTCCTCCAGTGTCAGGAATATCAAATGTCATCTGATAAAGAAGTGGTTAAACATATTATATATACTAGAAACATTAAACGAATGGTCAAACAATGACAAAAGATCTTACCAAAATCGTCTCCCACAACTGAGAGATAATCGCTTTATCCACACTTATCCAATCATCATACAGAATGATTACTTTGCTCTTAGCCTGAGTTGCTACAAAACTCTTAAAATCTTTTGCGTTCGGACCTCTAGAAATATCATCATCATCAAACTCAATGAGTAATCCTCTGATCCTGCGTATGGGCAAGTGATAATTTTGGTAAACGTGTGCACCCACGTTTACCAACCTTTGAACTCTTTGTCGTAATAGGAGCATGTGAATGTTCATCCCCAGAGGTATGACCAGCAATATTCCCCTCTCCAGAATCATGTGGTTGATCATCTGAATGATCTGTCATTATCCTTCAAATCAAAAAAACAAACGTCAGTTCACAAATATACAAATTAAAATATTTTAATACTACTGTAATCAGAAAATAGAAAAGTGTACTAAGTTACATAATAGTAAACATTGGTAATATGGTAAGCATGTTAAACAATGGTAAAGATGGTAAAGATGGTCAAGATGGTAAAAAATTGTAAAAATGAAAAACCTGGTAAACATGCTAAACATGGTAAAGTAGTTGTTAGCGAACAAAAAAATAGATATATAATTCATTTAATGCTTATAAACATGATAAAGTAAACTAAATAATCATAAAACAAACAAAAACATATACTTATTTAGTTTTAAAACATGTTTTAATAAATAAAAAACATACAATATCTAACATTTATGGAAAAAATAATTGTAAACAAGAAATAAACATATGTTACCTGTATTTTTAGGAATGTACAAATGGATTGTTTTCCCAAATTCCTTCGTCTTGATCGTTCCTTATGGAACAAACTATGTCTTCAACATGATCATCATTATGTTCTGTTAATATTTCCATGGTAGTAGAGATCTGACATAAATTAACATATTCATCAAGTTCATCCTCACCAACATATTGTTTTTCCTTTGTAAATCAATAGCCCACTGCATATCTGATTGATCTACTACATAGAAAATTTTTTTTGCATGTGTTTCCATTATAAAAGAATCATCTGTGTCTTCCAATCTATTCAAATTAACAAGTGTCATTCCAAATTCATCGTGTTTGACACTGTTTTTACCATTAAACCATTTACAGTTAAAAACGGGAACTTTAATTTTAAAGTAATCAACCTCCCATATGTGTTCAATCACTCCATAATATGCACTTGATGCAGAAATTGGGTTTTTGTCCTTAGCACTCGAAAAATGCATTGCTTCTGCAAACACTGATACACCACTATTCTGAACTGCACTTCTGTTGTCCTAAACTTTCGTATGAAATGTATAACCATTAATGTCATAACCGGACCATGTTATCACATTTAAACATGGACCACCCACTATCCATTTTAATGTCTCTGATACATCTGATCTACCATGAAAAGTCTTTTTAATCCATGACAAAAAAAATTTGTTGTGCTCATTCAGAATCCACATTTCTTTCTTCTTTGGATGACATTGTTTTAACTCATTAATATGAAATGTGATATACAGTTGAGAATCAGCTATGTTATTCAAGATGTATGATTCTATCTTCTATATCTGTTCAGCTGACAATGATTTTACTTTCAATCCGCGAATCCCCTTTCCCTCATTATTAACTCGTTCATGGCGAGATGGAGGCAAACCTATGTGTTGCGCCGCAGCCAAGTAGCTCATACAAAACTCTACTACCTCCTCAGAAATGTACTTTTCAAAAATCGAGGCTTCAGTTTGATATAGATTTTTAACATACCACTTTAATATTTTCTTATACCTTTCAAAAGGATACATCCAACGAAGATATACAGGTCCACAAAGCTTTATTTCTCGAACCAAATAAATCATTAAATGCACCATTTTATCAAAAACAGTTGGAGGAAAATACATTTCCAATTGACAAAGTATAAAAATTTCATCCTTTTCCAAAATTTTCAAAG
Organism: Viscum album; assembly: GCA_963277665.1. Lineage (NCBI taxonomy): Eukaryota > Viridiplantae > Streptophyta > Magnoliopsida > Santalales > Viscaceae > Viscum > Viscum album. Next base: position 1,624,920,093 of record OY728156.1, on the reverse strand, counting down.
CATTCACATTAATCTTCTTGTTACAAATTGAATTGAAAAAATAAAACTACTTCATTATAGTCTTTTTGACACGAATGGGAAATATTCCATGCAATGAAACTGGTAGAATTTGTTGCATCATGACATGACAATCATGTGATTTCATACCTATCAACTTCAAGTCCTTCAATGAGACAAAAGTTTTTACATTAGAAGAATAACCTTGAGGCACTTTTGTATCATTAAGACCCTGACATAAGCTAATTTTCTCCCTCTTCGATAATGTATGACAAGCCGGGGTAAAAAATGATCATCTTCCTTTAGGAGTGGGAGCTAACTCCAAATGTATTCCCATTGATAGTAAGTCTAATCTTGCATTCAACCCATATTTAGTCTTTCCTTTAATATCTAACAATGTTCCAATCAAAGAATCACATATATTCCTCTCCAAGTGCATGACATCAATATTATGTTTAACTTCATGATACATCCAATATGGTAACTCAAAAAAAATTGACCCTTTCTTCCAAATATGTCTATCATTACCAGATTTCTGTGTCTTTCCCAATGTCACGTCAAGGTTTTTCACCCTCTCAAAATACAGATCAGGGGATAAAGGTTTTGGAGCAGTATCAAATTCTTGTGATCCATTTAATGAATTTTTTAGTCTTCTATAAGGGTGTTCCATAGGCAAAAACTTTCGATGACCCATGTACACTGTTTTCCTCCCATGATGCAATTGACAATATGATGTCTGTTGTTCGCAAATTGGACATGCTTTATGCCCTTTAACACTGTATCCAGTCAAATTTACATACGCTAGGAAGTCATTTATAGTGAACAGAAGCACTGCATGCAGTTGAAAATATTCCATTTTATAAGAATCATACACCCTAATACCATCAGACCATAACAGTTTCAAACCATCAATCAACGGTGACAAGTAAACATCAATATCATTTTCGGGTTGCATTGGACCAGATATCATTGTACACAACATGACATATTTTCAATTCATACAATCTTCAGGAGAGAGGTTGTAAATTACCAATAAAACAGGCCATGAACTATGTGTGCTACTGAGTTTTCGGTATGGATTCATTCCATATGTGCACAACCGCAGTCTGAGATTTCTAATTTCATTTCCAAATGTAGAATATTGCGCATCAATTTTCTTCCATTGTGGACAATCAGCTGGATGACGTATTTTTCCATCACATACCCGCTCTTCAGTATGCCATCTTAACCTTTTTCCATCATGTGAATTAGAAAATAAACATTTAGAATGATTAATTATAGGAAGATACCAAAATACCTTTAAAGGGAGCTTTGTAATCTCTACACCAGCCTGTGATTTTTCTTTCACCTTATACCATGATGTCCCACATTTAGGACACTCTGATAGAAATTCATATTCCTACCTATATATAATGCAGTCATTTGGACAGGAATGTATTTTCTTTTATCCCAATCCCATCAGGCATAATATTTTCATGGCTTTGTAATGTGAATCTGGAAGATCGTTATCTTCTGGAAGAATGCCTTTCATCAATTGTAGCAGCTCTGTAAAACTTCTGTCACTGCATCCATGTTTTGCCTTCAGTTTAATCAATCTTAACACCACTGACAAAACCGTAAAATCTATACAACCAGGATAAAATGGGTTTTCAGCATCACCATATAGACTCGCAACTGTCGGTTCTATCTCAATTTGTTCTGCTACAATATCCCGAATCATTTCTTCAATTCCATCGGAGTTACCATCTTGCGAATCATCATCATTAGTGACATTCCGTCCAGTTTCACCATGCCAAATCCAAGGGATGTAACTCGGATTAAAACCACGACAAATCAGATGATCTTTTATCTCTCTACTTTTCAACCTCTTCATATTCAAACATTTCAAGCATGGACAGAAAAAAATGTCACTACTTGGAACATTTCGTTTTGAAAATTCCAAAAAGGCGTCAACACCTTCCTCAAATTCATTGCTCATTCGATGTTCCGTAATCCATCTTCGACTCATTATTACCTATAACAAATATCAACAAAAAATATATATTTTTAAGATAAGACAAATATATGTTTATATGAAAAAATCATAATTTGAATGTTAAACAATTTAATATATAAAACAAATCTATGGGTATTTAAAAAAATATTCTTGCATATTATTTTTAAAACAAAATATAGTTAGATATACCAGTTTTAAATTTAATTGAATCAAAGAAAACCATGACGCCTACATAGTTGACAGAAAATTGGAGAAAATGGAGTAAACCTGAGAATCACCCCCACCCCCCGGACAACCCCCAAAACCCTCTGGACAGGCCCCCACCCCCTTGGACAGCCCCCCACACCCACCCACCCCCTTGGACCACCCTTGGACACCCCCCAACCCTCCGGAAATCCCCCCACCCCTCTAGACAGCACCCCCACCCCTCCTGGACACCACCCCCCACCCCTACCCCTTGAACACCCCCTTGGACACCCCCAACCCTCTGGACAGCCCGCCACCCCACCGGACAACCCCGAAAACCCTATGGACAGGCCCCCACTCAAGTGGAAAGCCACTCACACCCACCCAACCCCTTGGACACCCCCCCAGACACCACCCATTTCCACATCTTTGATATAACATATTTTTTTTAAAAACGTTTCATGAAATATGACGAAGAATCCAATCATATTTTTTATGAAATTTTTCTTACTAGAAGGGGTCTTAGTATTGGATAGAATAGTAAATAAATTGGCATAAAATAGCAATATAATCCTAAAAAATGCATATAATCCAGCTTAAATATTTGAATAAATATGTTTGTAATCAACCATCAAATCCAAAAGGTGTATGAGAGAACAATTAGCGAAAAACTTGGAAACGAGAGATCATAGTCATTAAGGGGGGATGGTGTCAAAGGAAACACAAAATCAAATGAACCGAGACCACTTTATGAAGTAATCCATGAAAAAGAAAAAACTACATCACATCAACTCATTATGTCCACACGTTATGTCCACACATTAACATGTGTGAAAAAATATTATTCCCATGCCATTTTGAACAAACTCATTATATCCACACCTTACTATCTTATGAGATATAAAACAAAATCAATGAAGTGGATGATGATATATGAACCCACCCATCATCATCCATACGTATGTGTGAGATATAAAATCAATAATCATTATATCACAAAGAATACATGGAAAAAATGGGTTTAATATCCATTTAAAATGGAATCATATAAATAAAAAATTTATAATTCAATAAATAAACATGATAATACCATGTAATATAATTGGGTTCCAAATGATACTAAATAAATTTCTTGGTAGATACCATTCAATGATTACATGGTATTGAAACCATATAAATAATGAGTATATAGTTTAGTCAATAATTTTCTCAATCATTTTATCTATGATATCTTGTTGAACACCCTTCAATCAAAGGAATAGAAAACATGGAATTAATAGTCGATGGTTAGGAAATAAAAAGAAAACGATATTCAAAAAGATGTAATAGGGTTCGAAATGGAAGAATCTAACCCAGTTTAAACAAAAAATCGCAAAACATAATTATAGACTATCCGTGAAAAAAAAACGAACGAAATAAATTCGTAGAAGGCTTACTTGAGTGTTGCGAGTTGAGATGATAGATCCGAGAGGAGTAAAGAATGTAAACGATGAAGCCAAAATGAGTTTAACGTAGGTCGATCGACGAGCCAATTAGGGTTTACCACGCAAGAGAGACGAGCAGGCGAACTGTCAATCGAAAAATTGTAAATGACAGTCCACGGGGCAATAATTTTTTAAATATTTTATAATTTCGGTTATATAATAACCGGCGTTATAAACTATTTTTTAAATTTATAACGTCAGTTATTTTAAAACCGATGTAAAAAACCAAAGAGCTGGGGGTTTTTTACATCGGTTATTTTATAACCGACGTAAAAAACCCCCCTGTGCTTTGGTTTTTTACGTCCGTTATAACATAACTGACGTAAAAAACTCCTAGATATGTCATTTTTTATGTCAGTTATATAATAACGGACATAAAAAACCAAAGCACGGGGGTTTTTTAACGTCATTTATTTGATAACCGACGTAAAAAATGAGTTATCTATGCGTTTTTTAGGTCGGTTATTTTATAAATGACCTAAAAAACTCCCAGCACCTTGGTTTTTTACGTCGGTTATAAAATAATTGACGTAAAAAACCCCGCGCTTTGAGTTTTAACGTCGTTTAATTTATAACCGATGTAAAAACCAAACACGCGCGATTTATAACGTCGGTTATTAAAATAACCGACGTTAAATATCTACTCACTGCATTTGTTATGTTGGTTATGAAATAACCGACGTAAAAAACCACGTTTCACAGATTATCACGTCGGTTATATATAACCAACGGAAAAAATGGTGATGTAAATAACGTTTTCTTGCACTAGAGATTATATAACCCAAAGGGAATAAAAACAACCTCATAAGGGCCATATCCTGTTTGAAACACAGTCTTCAGCAAGACATCCTCTTTTACCTTCAAATCATGGTTCCTGAACCTCATATCATTCATCAATGAACACTGAGCTCCTCATATCTAATAACAAATTATCAATATGTGGTAGATGATACATTTTCTTAATAGTGATGTTGTTTGGGGCTCTATAATTAAGGAAATGTATCATCTAACTATCTTTATTTTTAAAAAAATAAATTGATCACCCCATAGTGAAGTTCTAGGTTGAATGGAACCCTTATCAATTAATTCATTCAAATGGTTATTCAATTCCTCATGTTCCATTTTATCCATTGCGTAAGGGGGTTTATAAATAGTCTTAGCATTGAGCAATAAATCGACAAAAAATTCTACTTCTAACTCTAGAAAAAACAGAAAGAAAGTCATCAGAATGAAACATCTATAAATTCTTCATTTTTAGGATTTCACTAATTCAAACTATTTCTTTCTTTTCAACAACACGATCTAGAAAAAATTCATGACCATATTTCATAAATATGGTAGCATCTAGGTATGTTATCATAGTTAATAAATCAGTGAATATAACATTATGGGATTTTCAATCAATTTTTTAATGATAATGTAAAAGACAATCCATACCCAAATCATATTAAACTCTACTCTAGTCATTTTTTCATGATTTTCAAAAAATAATATCCCACTAATGATAATAAGAAGATTAATATAACTCTAGGTGTCTCTAATAATCAGAACTATAATTTTTACCAGAATTTCTATTTTTTCATGAGGTGATATTCCTAATTTACTAGAAAATTTTTCATAAATGAATGAATGAGAGGATCCCGAGTCAAAGAGAGTTTTGAATAACTCAAATTAACTAGAATCATACCTTTAAAAATTTTATTTAATAGCCCAACATCAATGTTAGAAGTGAAAAAATATTATTCCACCCCTTTTTTCTATCAATCATGAATGCTTCTACCATGAGTAATCATTTTGGGACACATATTTCCCTAATGACTCAACTCATTGCAACTATAAAATATTACCACTAGACTTTCACTTATTTTATAATTATATTCCTTTCAGACATGAGCTATATGAACCAACTTAACACATCAGATGCACTTCCCAAACCATGAAATAAATTACCAAGCATTATTTTTACCACACTTCTCACAATAAGGGAATTTGGATTTCTTACCTCTAAACTTATTTAATGAATGATTTCCTACCTTATAGAAACTAGAACATTTATTTTTACATGTTATAATGAGAGAAATCATAATAAAACCCCCATTTATACATTCTAAACAAATTGAAAATTTTTCTCATAGATCTGGAACTCCTGAGATGCCAATTACCATTGATATATTGACTTCAATCCTAAGAAAAAACGATTTACCATTTAATTAATTTATAAAATTAAATTTGGGATGTACCTCACCAGTAGAGTGATTTTTTTTCATATTCATCCACCAAATCTTCCTATTTTTTTTATAAATTCCCAAATATATTCCATACTATTTCAAATAGAATTAGATAAATTTTTCTCAAAGAAAATATTCTAATATTATCTCATTACATAGAAAATATCTCTTCACATTCCTTGAAATTCATAAGAATTAACCCCCATAGGTCGAGTTCACCTTATAAAATATAAATTGTAAGAATTAACTTTTGGAGATCTGAAAACCAATGAAATCATATATATTAATTAGGGCTTTAGTGCATCCTTCATCTATCATATGGTCAGATAATCATATAACTAATGTGGGATGTTGTAGAATAAAATGATCAACTTTCATCACATTCATCTATGTTAAATAGGGTTTCTCTCTATCATTGAAACCACCAGCATTTATAGCCTGATTCATTTAATCCATCACTACAAAAAACAGTTCAGTTCTAATTAAAACCATCTCACAATGATGATTCTGAATGATATTTTCCTCTGGGCTATTTCTAACTACATATTCCTTGTTTCTTCTACAGAAAACAATTCTGAAGAATAATAATTTATATGACTAAACATGGAAATATTCATACTCTATATCATTTCACCTTAACCAAATAGTCAAATATTTCATGGTCATGTAGCAAATATTAACCTAAATTCTAATTTATCTATTAAATTCCTTTCATACCAACTAGAAGAACCCAACCTTAAAACATTACCTAATCTTGTGTTATGTCATGAATTTTACCATCTCTAACATTAACGGTCTTTATAGGATTACAGTTTCAGGAAAATAGTCCATTACCCATACATAATTACACATATAATACAATGTGGACACTTCAGATCAGTATCTATTTTTCCACCATATAAAACCTCTAAAAATGAAGAATGGTATATTTTATGATAAAATATTCACAAATTTCTAAATTACTTCTTCAAATACCTACTCATACTTATGTCTTATAAACTACATTAAATAAATTAGGAATGAGCATAAAAATCCTAGTAACGAATATAAAAATACGGAATCCATTACTCCACTGATAAACATTAAAACCAATGAAAAATTTATCATAAAATTATAATTCTCACACTTAATATGTAGAAAATACAATCCTTCAAGATTAAGATCATTTGTCACAAGATTACTATAAAACCCATAGAATGCATAGAAAATGAAAAAAATTGTATTTGAACATCATTATACTTTTAAATACTATAAACAAAATAATCATATGGTGGAGTACCATACATGTCACTACAACAATAAATTTTTTAATTTATTAAAAACCACTTTTTTATAAGATGGAACCATACAAAGAGATAAACATTTGAGACATAACCCCCATCCACTCAACCCACAACGTTCAAATTTCAAAAACAAAATTCAGAAAACCGCAAAAAAATACATTGAAACACAAGCCACCCACCTCGATCCACATAACAGGAGACCCTAAACCTCACCACCCCCACCTTCATCATTTCGCCAGCCTGATAACTCAATTGTCACCACCATCACATCTTTATGACATTGAAGGCATTGTCATCACCACTGAATTATTCTCTAACATCAACTGCCAGAACGTTGAAACCCATCAATTAACAATGTGTCGTCCCTGTAGACGCCGGAAAAGTCCGTTGTTCCCAAACGAAGCTCCGGATGCGGAAAGCGAGGTCATATTTGGAGTCGGAAGGATGTTTCGGAGGGCCCGGAGGCCTTGCGCGGAATTTCAGAGGCCCGCGCGCAAAGGTGATGTTCCGCGCGCAAACCCCCCGGGATGCGCGCAATGCGCCGGTCCGGCGCGCAATTTTGCGCGCCGCGGGTCCGCGCGGCCCCCTTAGCGCGCCGTGTCCGATTCCGCGCCCGCGAGTAGAATTTCGCGCTCGCGCCTTGGATTCCGCGCCCGGGGTTGCCTATAAATATAAGGCGACCCCCAACGTTTCAAAGGTTGCTGGAAGTCGAAACGTCTCTCGTGCGCGCAATTCAACCCCTTCCGCGCGCAATGACAAACTTCAGGTAACCTCCTTTCTTTCGCGCAAGAAAGCCTCGGGGTCCGCCTTCGCGCGCAATCCCCGCTGGCTCCTTTCATTTGAATAAAAACTCACCCTAAGGCCTTTGCGCGCAAAAGAACCCGCTTGCGCGCAATTGCCCCCGGGGTGCGCGCAATCCGGCCCGATTGCGCGCACCCCCCCTTCTTTCAAGTGGCCATTCGTTAAAGAATGAGCCGTTGCCCCCGCGCGCTATCCGAAGCCCGGTGTGAGCATTCTCAAGCATCCGCGCGCAAGGCGCTGGCCCAATTGCGCGCCAGCCTCCCCGATTGCGCGCCGGCCCGCAGTATTGCGCGCAAAGCTTCCTTTTTGCGCGCAATCTGCCAGGGTCGCCCCCTCGACCCCCTGAGGGCACCTGCCTGCGTGGCGCCCGATGCTCCTCATCCTGGGTGCCCGCACCGTGCGTTGTCTTCCCGTGCGGCCCTCCAGGTTCGTGCGAAGTGACATGCACCCATCGTCCGGCAACCTATGCCCTGCATGACGCTAAACTGCACCACGTCCGAGCTACAAGACGTTAAACTGTTCAGCATTCGTCCCGCATGACGTTAAACTGCGCATACGTCCAGCATGACGTTAAACTGCATATTCGTCCAGCATGACGTTAAACTGCACATCCATCCAAGCTGCACGACGTTAAACTGCCTAGCCCCCATCGTCCGCGCTGCAAGACGTTAAACTGCCAGGTGCTTCGTCCTCAACACATGACGTTAAACTGTACTTCGTCCGGCAAGACGTTAAACCGTCCGCTTCGTCCTCAACACATGACGTTAAACTGTACTTCGTCTGGCAAGACGCTAAACCGTCCGCATCATTCGATCCCGTGCCTCGCACGCAGGGTCTCCCCCGGTTTGGATGTGGCCCCCACCCGCTCGTCTCTGCAGGGATGTCGGGATTGTCCCGCTTTTGGGACGATTTAATGGGAGTGGCTTTTCCCTACGGGGGCAGGGTATTACAAACCCCTATTTTCTCGTGGGAGGCTGCACATGTGTATCTCCATTGCGCCTCCCCACGGCCGAAGCCAGTAGAGGGTATGACTGGGATCGAGGTGTCTTCTGCTTTCGGTCCAAGTCCCTTCCAACTGAGCTTTGCAGCATCCGGGCTGCCCCAAGTGCGTAAGTCCTGACAGAATGAACTACGTGGACTTTGATCCCTGTCTTCTATACAGGGTACGTAGGAAGCCTCCCTGAGGTCCAAGCCCACCACCTGGTCGTCCCGGTCGTATTTACGTCGGTTCGTCCATCAGTGGACCCCTCCAGGGTTCACGCTTGCGTTGATTCACCTATGAATCCGCCCCTGTGGGAGACTGCCCGTGTGTATCTCCACGGTGCCTCCCCACAGCCCCCCTTTTTCCATTTCCCCTTTTATCGTCCAGCATGACGTGAAACTGTGATCCACCCGGCCGTTCCATCCCCCTCCGTGCGAGGTGGTTCGGTTCAATCCTCCGCCCGGCGGCCTCGACCTCTTCGTGAGTCGGCTTGCCGACGTCCAGCATGACGTTAAACTGTATGCCCGAACTACGTTGACTTTGATCCGTGTTAACGTGCGGTACGTAGGAAGCCCCTCTGGGGTCCAAGCTCTTCACTTCATCATCCATCCTGATCCTTACCCGGGCCGCCACATCCCGGTGGGGTCATGCCACTTCACTCCACTCCACGTTACTTGGGAAGCCGCCCATGTGCTGGCCCCAGCGTCGGAGGTTCCCCGCAAGGGGTTCCGTCATCTGATCCACTTTTCGTGTTGATCGGCCCGATGCCGTCCCCGCTGGACGTTAAACTCGCGGCATACCCCGTGTTAAACACGGGAAGCTGAGGAAAACCTCAGGTGACACAGTTCCCCGCACCTAGTACGGGACGCCTCAGGCCATCATGCCTTCGAGAAGCCCTATTAGGGACGGAAGACAGATGTGCAGAGCCGCAGTGTTACGACACGCCCCCAGCACCCAGAGCCACCCGGCCTTCTCACCGCAGGTTGCTGCCCCGCCCAGACTCCTTGGAACGTCCGGGCGGAAGCAGCGTAATTAACCGGTGTCCATGAAGATATGGCGCCGGGAACGAGATTCACGAACATTTTTATTCTATGAGGGAGACCCGGATTAGGCGACAAGTTCCGAGGAGACGTCCAAGGAAGGAGGAGCCGACATCCCATCATCCCGGTTTCGATCAAGGAGCAGACGCCCCTGAATAAGGGACGGATGCCGCCCGCCCTTGGAAAGCGGGACTGCGGGACCACAAGCCGCGCGCCCATCCCCTCGGGTTGACGGGTGCACGCGCGAACGCGTCCTGGCGGAACAGCGTAACCCGACGCACATCCGCACCGAAACAGAAAAATGGTGAACCCGACGTGAATCTCTTCTCCTCGATACGAAGACCGATGGCTTTCAGAGGTGTTGGAAGACCGGCATGTTGCCCGGCCAAGCATTCAGTCTTACCCACCAGGGGCTGGGGAAGGGATGTCGGGCACTCCGTCTCGCAACGTCGAGGGCATGGGTTCCCCCCACGGAAGGCGTCGTGGCGCTAATGGTTGGTTGTCGATTCCTTTTTCCTGTCAGTGTTAATGGGTCATTCTCCCAGCTTTCAGAAATCAGGTCGCCCGATCCAGTGCCCGATCGCCACCCGCCCACTGGCGCAGGGACAGGGGAAACACCGACGCGGCTACTCCGCGCGGTCCCGCCCGTTCCACAGCCGTCCCAGCAGCCGCAATTGCGGGACGACCACGCCCTCTCTCCCCCTCGGAGGTCATCCAGAGAAGGGTGATCAACACCCTGGTGCGGAGATACGAGGAAGAGGGAGTCATCCCCACTAGGGAAATGGCTCTCCTAGACCTTGAGGAGGCTGCGCCTCGCCACCACCGCCGCCCCCGAGGGCCGCGCAGGGAGGCACCGCTGCCTACCTCAACGTCCAACCGCTTCGGGAGCTTATCCCCGGAGCGCTCTGACAGTTCCCTTCCCTACGCGGATGAGGTGGAAGAGGCCCGGGATCACCCTATCCGGGATTCACTCTAGGGATCTTCGGTAAGGACTCCCGCCAGGCCACGGCGACACCGCCGCCAGGCCTCTCCAGTCGAAGAGCGGGCTCTCCACCTGCCCGCGCCGCTCATCCCGACTCGTCTGTCTCGACGCCAACGTCGGGCACGAGCGGAAGAGGATGCCCACCTTGGGGCTCTAGCAACAGCGGCCGCATTGGCCCAAGCCACTGCTGGCTCCAGTCGCCAGGCCTCTGCGCATCCTGAGTGGGGGAACTCCTATGCCCGACCTGGATCGAGGCCCCGACCGCCCCAAAGGCAGGTTGGGTCGACTCTCCCGGTTGCTGGCACTGGCAGTAGCCACCGCGGACCACCTCGCGGTAGCGCTATTCACCGGCAGGATTTACTCTGTGTGGCCGATCCAGGAGGCATGGGTCATCCCACCTTCCGATCCCGGCCCGGAGGCCTGCCCGGAATCATCTCTCCCCGCGTCCCCTTTGATATCTGTCCCGGTGCCCTTCGCACCTCGGTTCCCAGTCCTCTCGGCCCCAGCACCAGTGCGGCCGGAGGACGCCAGGACAGAGATCAGCCCTGCCCCGAAGAACCACCCAGGGGCAGGAAGGCAAGGCGTCGACGCCGAGGGAAGAATGTTGCGGAATTCCGGACAGAGATCCGACCGGTTTGCTTCTCTGACTCAGAGGCGGAGTACGATTCGGCGACAGAGCCCCTTCCCCAATCCCGCCAGTCAAGGGCAGGGGTAGGAATGCGGCACGTCAGCCTCGTGCTCCCCGAGAGCGAGATCGATGTGATCCCCGCGTCTCTCCGAAGGTATATCCGGAGTAACGAGGGCCTGGTAGACCCCCAAGGATCAAACTTGCGGTTGGTACCGGCCCCTCCGGAAGTGCCTTCCGTCTCGATCAGAGAAGCCGGAGACTTTTTCTGGGGACCGACGGTCGAACCACGATCTGGTGCACCCTCGGCGAGCACCGATGCTACGGCAGGATGTTCGCTCGCCAGCCCGTCCTATCGTGATGTGGTAGCTGGGGCACCGCCACCCTCAGGGGGAGGCCAATCGGCCTGCTCGCCGTATTCGCCGCCGGCCAGCCCGTCGGCCCGACGGCCCGCCTCGGCACCACTACCAGTTCCCCGTCCGTTCCCAGCCATGGAAGAGGACCAAGGAGATCTGGGTCCCGAGTTTGAGTCGTGGAGCTTCTGGACCGTCCTTGCAGAGGGCCACTTCCTTGAGAAGTTTTGGCCAGTCGCAGGACCGGGCTTTGATGCACCCGAATCGCTCACCCCGGATGAGTTCGAGTGCTTCCGCCGAACTCTCCGGGAGACTCACTCCCGTCTTCACTGCCTACAAATGCCATACCCCGGGAGTCAAGCGCACCTGGAGGATATTGGTGAGCAGTGCCGTCAAATTGACCTGGCCATGCTCCCCGCGGTTCGGCACCCCGGGTCATTTGGGCACCACGAGGCCCTTCAACAACGATGCGTTGAGTGTTTCCAAGTACTCCGCAAAGTTATCGAGGAAGCCACTCCCCACGTGTATATCCGTGGATGGGGGCAGTACGCTGCCCTACGCTTCAGTGTGATCCGCCGACAGCCCGATTCGCTGGGTGGCCCTGAGGGTATATCCCCAGGGACAGGAACGGTCAATATGGCTAACCTGTCGGGAGAGGGGAACGACTTGGAACTTCTCGACGGGGGCTTCCCCCCCGAAGACAAGCCGTCGTCAGATCCATCAGTGAGAGTTACTCGTCATCAGAGAAACCTCCTGGGGCTCCCCGCACCCACTGAAGCACTGACGTTAAGCCGAAACGTCAGCAAAGGAAAAGAGCACAGCGAGGCTATAAAGCCCGCCGACCCATCTGCCTCCATGCAGAGGGCAGAGGAGGATCCCGAGAAGGCTACGCTACGTCAGCAGCTCACCGAAAAAAAGAGGCTGGTTGACCAGCTCCTCGCCGAGCGCGCTGCAGAACGGCGGCCTGACTACGGTGATCCCAGGCCAGGACAACAGGGACCGGAACAACCGCACCTCGATGAGACTCTCCCGGGCAACCGTGATCATGCCGTGTTCGCCGACAGGAGAGAGGCCATTGCCTATGGCAAGAGGGCGCGGTATGTTTCGCCACACCCTCCCGAGCGGCGGGACTACTTGAGGGACCCCGCTCGGATTCCTCCCGCTGCCCCAAGGGCCGCTCCGCCAGCCATCCCACGAGCTGCCGAGTTCGACGACCCGGTCGACGACCCGATTGAAGGGCCATGCAATGCGCTCGTGGTTAGAGATCCTCGCCAGGACTGGAACCCATGTCCGGACGATCCGATGGCGGCACTCATCGCCCGTTTGGAGGCCTTGGAGACTCGGCAGGTGGCGATCCCACCGGACGGCAAGCCATACCCAGCATGGGTGGATGACATGCCGGCGCCTCCGGGATTCGGGAATCCCACTTTCGCCCCCTTCAACGGGACCGGAGATCCGCCACAGCACTTGGCCCATTTTAACTCGAGGTGTGGGCCTATGTTGGGGACTCCGGCGCAGCAAGAGGCCGCTAAGCTTCGCTGCTTTGTCCAGACACTGGAAGGGCCAGCATTTGTCTGGTACAGCCAGCTTCCCGTCGGGTCGGTAACCAGCTGGGAGGACCTCCGTAGACAGTTCCTCTACCAGTTCAGTTCCACGACCCGGAAGACGAGTATCGCAGACCTCTTCAAGTGCAAGCAGAGGCCTGATGAGCGAGTCGCGGACTTCGTCGCCCGATGGAAGGGTCTCACGTATTCCCTTGACATGCCATTGACTCAGGAGCAGTTGCTGACAATGTGCGTCGGGAACGTCAAGACCGAGCTGGTCCCTTCCCTGATCACTCAGAATTACCCCGGAGGGTTCAGGGACTTCTCAGACAAAGCTCAACGTCTTGAGGAAGCCCTGCAACAGGCCAGCCAGGCACACCCGCTGCCTCCTATGATTCCTGCAAGGAGAGTCAGCAGGGCTGAGCCCGCTGCTGTGGCCCAGATAGAGGCTCCCAGGCCGTTGGAGCTGCTGCCGGTGAGGCCAGCTCCACAGCCTCACAGGAATCCGCCTCCACGGGCTCAGTTCCCGGCCCAGCAACGGCAGCCTCAGAACCGGCCGGCCCCTCCGCGTAATGTACCGCCACAACCCAGGCGAGATAATCCGGGTCCACCTCCTCGGCAGGCCCCTCCGGCCCCTCGTCAAGACCACGCTCCCAGAGGCCCGCGGTACCTGACTTACTCATTTCACGAGGATCAGGTCCCCGGTTATTTCCGGAGCGCCCTGGAGCAGAGGATTGTGCGACTGCCTGAGTGTTGGAAGCCAGAGGAGGCACATCTCACAGATAACCCCCGCTACTGCCCTTACCATCGAGCCCTGGGACACACCATCCAGCGGTGCTATGTGTTCAAGGACTGGCTCCAAGACCAGATTAACAACAATGTAATCAGGTTGGGCCCAGCTCCAGCACAAGTGGCGGGCGTATTCGTGGGATCAGATGACGATAGTGGCAACGAGGACGAATGGCAGCTGGTCTCCGACCGCGGGTCCCAGAAGTATAATAACTGGATGGCCCGCAAGACGACCATTCGCGCCCAGGGAATCATCCGTGCACGCTTGAATCAGCCTGAGCCCCCAGAACCCGCGGGTGCTGCTTCGGCATCGTCGTCCCAGCCTGCCTCTTCCAAGAGGAGCAAACGGCGGCAGCGCAAGAAGGAAGAGCGCGCCCCGCCAGTTCCGCCACTATCCCGTACTCTCGGCGATTTCATGCCCCCGGAGATGGGGGTCTCTCCTCGGATCCGCCCGGTGATGGATGATTCGTCCGATGACGGTATTGGGTACGCTTCGGTTAACACCGTCGAGCTGGTAAATCCCTTTTCGGTTCCCGACATTGAAGAACACCAGGTGGACCTCCCTAGTGTCCCCGGTCGTCGCCACCGTCGGAAGAACCGCAGCAGCAGGAGTCGCCGGGGCACAGCCGTCGGTACCTCCGACCAGGCCGTGCACGCCACTGAGACTAGGCAGCAGGCTCAAGATCGAGCTCAACGTGCGCAGGCTCCCCATCCGGGGATGACGGATTCGCCTCCGCCACTGTTTGTGGTGTGGGACCAGGCAGAACCGCCTCAGCCGCGTCGCGACCAGCTCCGCCCTGCCACAAGTCCATCCCGGCCTCCTGACTCCAGTACGGTGACCATTTCCCAGACTGCGACCAGTGAACAGCGAGATGCGCCAAGAACCAGTCGGCCGCCGATCCAACCGGTAAGGCCCGTCATGCCACCAACCGCAGAGCAACCTCCTGCAACCAGGAGCTCGCGCTTGGACAAAAAGTATGATGTCCTGAAGCACTTGGCCGACATCCCAGCAAGGCTCTCCATCCTTGAGGCTCTGCGCATGTCATCTGAGATGCGCGAGGCACTCGCTGAAGCCCTGAAGAGCCCCCTCCAGTTTGAGACAGAGGTTGCGGATGCAGAGGCCTTTCACGCCGAAACGATCGAGGACGCCGAATGTCAGGCAGTTATCTCGTTCTCTGGTAAGGATGAAGACCCTCCTATACAGGGACACATTCGTCCGCTGTATGTCACTGGCCAGTTCAACGGCCTTGAAGTCCGGCGCTGTCTTGTCGACACGGGATCCGGGATCAACCTGATTCCGACTCGGACGCTCCGGAGATTGGGGTTGTCTGAGGATGACTTGATCCCCTCCGACCTCAGGATCCAGGGGTATGACCGTACCGAGCAAACCCCGGTCGGCAAGATACGTTTGAAGACCCAGTTCGGTGACTTGGTTGCCAACACCGAATTCATGGTAGTCTCTCAGGACACTGCGTATAACGCATTGATGGGCCGGCCATGGCTTCACCTTCACGCGGCGGTCCCCTCGTCATACCACCAATGCCTCAAATACTCCCTTAATGGTCGAGTAGGCGTGCTTCAAGGAGATGCCTCTCCTTTTGCCTCATGTGAAGCCCGTTATCTGGACGCGGACTATTACAAGAGCAAGGATAAGCAGATCCTGGCAGGTGAGGTTGAGCCTGTCGCTGTTGCGAGCGATCCCTGGGCAGGTCTGGATGACGCTTACGTCCTCCCGATTCACCGGTTGGACGTCGCCATGGTCTTGACAGTCCGCGAGTCTCCTGATGAGACGGCCGCGACCGCCCGCGCCAGCACCAGTGGCCCAGCAGGACCTGGTAGCCCCAATGCAGTTTCCAACGCAGTCTCTCCCGTGGATGATCCCTCCCCGAGTGGAGAGGGTATGGAAGACGCACCCCCAGCCTTTGAGGAGGGCGTCCCCGCCACGGTCGATGAGTTAATACAGGTGAACCTTGGAACCGAGGCCGATCCAAGACCCACGTTGGTTAGTGCCGCCATGCCCTCTGAGGAGCGGCAGCAGTACGTGGACTTTCTCAGGCAGCACCGTGATGTGTTCGCTTGGGGCTATGACGAGATGTCGGGGCTAGATCCTCAGGTAGCCGTCCACCGCCTTGGTCTCCCGGCGAACCATCGCGGGTTCAAGCAGCCTCCCAGGAAGATGCACCCATCCCATGGTGCCATGGTTGAGGCCGAAGTTGACAAGCTTATCAAAGCCAACTTCGTGAGGGAAGTTCAGTACCCCAAATGGCTGGCCAACATTGTGCCGGTCAGGAAGAAGAACGGGCAGATTAGAGTCTGCATCGACTTCCGCGACCTCAACCGCCACTGTCCGAAGGATGATTTTCCCCTTCCAGTGACAGAGCTGTTGATTGATGCCACGGCAGGGTTCCAAGCCCTCTCCTTCATGGATGGATACTCCGGATACAACCAAATTCGGATGGCCCCTGAGGATGAGGAGTTCACTGCCTTCAGGGCCCCCAAGGTACCTTTTGCTACCGGGTCATGCCCTTAGGCCTGAAGAATGCAGGTGCCACCTATCAACGGGCGATGCACCGCATATTCAAGCC
The DNA here is from genome assembly GCA_963277665.1 of Viscum album. Lineage (NCBI taxonomy): Eukaryota > Viridiplantae > Streptophyta > Magnoliopsida > Santalales > Viscaceae > Viscum > Viscum album. The sequence continues at coordinate 1,624,903,218 of OY728156.1, read as the reverse complement.
AATCCTCGGCACACTGGTGGAATGCTACGTCGACGACTTGGTTGTCAAATCGCGCCAGCGTCAGGACCATCTCAAAGATCTTGAGAAAGTGTTCAGCTTCCTCCGGTCTCGCTGCCTGAAGATGAACCCGTTGAAGTGTGCCTTTGGGGTCACCTCCGGAAAGTTCCTTGGATTTGTGGTAAGATACCGGGGTATCGAGATCGACCCAGAGAAAATCAGGGCGATTAGCCAGATGCCTCCCCCGGGTACCGTCCGGGAACTGCAAGGGTTCCAAGGCCACTTAGCCTATGTACGCCGATTCATCGCGAATCTGGCCGGCAAGTGTAAGCCCTTTTCTCAGCTTATGAAGAAAGGTGCCACCTATGTATGGGATAAAGAGTGTCAGACCGCTTTCGAGGAAATTAAACAGTACCTGCTTCAACCTCCGGTCCTGATGCCGCCCGTATCCGGAAAGCCGCTGGTCCTTTATGTGACCGCCCTGGAACGGTCCCTGGGTGCCCTTCTCGCCCAGAAGAACAATGAGGGAACAGAGAATAGCCTCTATTACCTCAGTCACATGCTCCTCGATGCGGAGGTTAGGTATTCCCCCATCGAGAAGAGCTGCCTGGCGCTCGTATTTGCCGTACAGAAATTACGGCACTACTTGCAGCACCATGAGGTAGAGTTGGTTTCTCGGGTAGACCCGTTGAAATATATCCTGAGCCGACCTATGTTGACTGGCCGTCTAGCGCGGTGGGCTGTGATTCTCCAGCAGTTCGACATCAGGTATGTGTCTCAGAAGGCCATCAAAGGGCAAGCATTGGCAGACTTTCTGGCCGCTCACCCGACCTCCGCGGATCAGCCGCTGGATCTAGGCTTTCCTGATGAGACCATTCTCTCGGTTGATCGAGTCGATCCATGCTGGCAGATGCACTTTGACGGTGCCTCCCGGAGCCCCACCGGTAGAAGACTCGATAATCCTAAGCTCAATAGAGTGGGCTTGGGCATCGTCTTCATTACCCCGGAGCGATCCGTGCTGCCATACTCTTTCCTGTTGTCAGAGGGATGTACCAACAATGAGGCGGAATACCATGCCCTCATCACCGGCCTCGAGTTAGCTCTCGAGATCGACGTGCCCCATCTGTGTGTGAAAGGGGACTCCGAGCTGGTCGTTAAGCAGATCAATGGCGACTACGTTGTCAGGAAGCCGGAACTTGTGCCATTGTTGGAGTGCACCCTTCTTCTGATGGCCCGGTTCCCTTCTCGGCCGGAAATTGTCCATGTTCCCCGGTCGCAGAACGGTCGAGCAGATGCTTTGGCCAGCCTGGCTGCATCACTTGCGGAACCTGAACAGGACAACCTGATCGTCCGCGTGACGCGCCGCAGGCTCATCGCTCCCGTTATCCCGGAAGAAGATCGCGGCCCGTTGGTAAGTAACCTCACCATAGTTGCCCCTATGCCCGGAGCCCCGAGTACCCCAGATATAGCAGTCGAATCAGCCCGTGATTGGAGGGCGCCTTTGGTTGAGTACCTCCAACATGGCATTCTTCCGTCAGATCGGGCCGAGCGCGAGCGAGTTCGACGCCGCGCATCGCAGTTTGTCCTCCAGAGCAGTCCCGGTCTGGAGCAGATCCTCTACAAGCGCGGGTTTGATGGTGTTCTCCTCCGTTGCCTTCAGGGAGTTGAGATCCCACGAGTCATGCAAGAGGTTCATGCTGGTTCATGCGGTGCCCACCAGACTGGGCCGAAGCTGTCCCACCAGATTCGGAGGTTGGGATACTTCTGGCCCTCTATGATCCATGACTGCATCGAGTACGCCAGGAGGTGCCATGCGTGCCAGGTTCATGCGAACTTTGTGCATCGGCCGCCGGAGCCTCTCCATACCACAAGGTATTCCTGGCCCTTTGCAGTCTGGGGACTGGACGTTGTGGGACCTTACCCGCCGGCGACAGCTCGCCAGTGCCGGTTCATTCTGACCGCCACGGACTTCTTCTCCAAATGGGCAGAAGCGATTCCGCTCAGAGAGGTCAAATCCTGTTCGATCGCTGACTTCGTGACCTCCAACATCATCTATCGATTTGGAGTGCCTCACGCTATCCTCACGGATAACGGAACCAATTTCCGAGCAGCCGAGTTGAAGAAGTTGTACGCCAAGTATAACATCCGCTCGAACCATACATCTCGCTATCATGCGCAGGCGAATGGACAGATCGAGGCGTTTAACAAAACCCTCTCTAACATTCTGCAAAAGATGGTTGGTCAGAACAAGAAGAGTTGGCCGGACAAGCTCCCCAACGCCCTCTGGGCTTATCGGACGACGACTCGCAATTCCACCCAGGTGACCCCTTATTCCCTGGTGTATGGAGCTGAGGCCGTCCTGCCCATCGAGATCCAGTTACCGTCCTTGCGCCGAGTTGGAAGCACTGGATGAGAATAGACTTCGCGCTTTGCACAACTTGGAGAGGCATCAAAGCAGAATGGCTCGAGCTTTCAATAAGAAGGTTCGCCTCCGCTCCTTCCTGCAGGGTGATCTAGTGCTAGCCCTAAGAGCACCGATGATCCCCGGCAGGAAGCCGCCCAAGTTGGAGCCCAAGTGGGAGGGACCTTTTGTTGTCCACAAGGTCTATCCCAATGGCGCGTACTCCCTAGCGACTATGGATGGTGAGCGTGTCACTCCTCCCACCAACGCTAGGTTCCTCAAGCAATACTTTGCCTGAGTGTCCATTCGTCCTGCATGACGCTAAACTGCACTTCGTCCCGCATGACGCTAAACTGCACTTCGTCCTGCATGACGCTAAACTGCACTTCGTCCTGCATGACGCTAAACTGCACTTCGTCCTGCATGACGCTAAACTGCACTTCGTCCCGCATGACGCTAAACTGCACTTCGTCCTGCATGACGCTAAACTGCACTTCGTCCTGCATGACGCTAAACTGCACTTCGTCCCGCATGACGCTAAACTGCACTACGTCCGAGCTACAAGACGTTAAACTGTTCAGCATTCGTCCTGCATGACGTAAAACTGCCCCTCAAGAACTACGTGCGGCTTGATTCCCATCCTTATGGGATACGTAGGACCGCCTGAACCCTCGCGTTTCAGGCCCAGCCCCATCCTTCGGGAATTTCCATCCCATCTCGGGCCCTTGGCCCAGTTGCCCCCGGGTGTGCGGCGTATGGTGTGAGTGCGGGGCTATGCCCTCATTCACGTCGGTTTGCTCGTCACGCTGTACGCCCCCCCACGTTTGGGGATGCCTTCTGCTCCCCCCTTCTTTTTTCCTCATCGTCCTGCATGACGTTAAACTGCACTTCAAGAACTACGTATGGCTTGATTCCCATCCTTATGGGATACGTAGGACCACCTGGACATTCATGTTTCAGGCCCAGCCCCATTTCCCGGGAATCCCTATCCCGCGTTGGGCCTCTGGCCCCAGTTCCCCTCCTTTTTTGTGCGAGGCGTATCGCGTGAGCGGGGGATTACGTCCTCATTCACGTCGGTCTACTGGCCGCGCCGTACGCCTCCCCCGTGTGTGGGACTACCTCACACCCCTCATCGTCCTGCATGACGTTAAACTGCCTTTCCAGAACTACGTATGGCTTGATTCCCATCCTTATGGGATACGTAGGACCGCCTGGACGCTTGTGTCTCGGGTCCAGCCCCGTCTCTTGGTTGATCACGGGGATCTTCCCCCCTTCGGTTGCTCTCAGGGTGAGTCCTCCGACCCTTTCTGGAGATCTGTTAACATGTTTTGGGTGCTTCGGTCTATGACTCGTAGTGTCAGATTCAATCCCGACAAGTCCTGTGTTGCTTGTCAGGCCCCGCGCTTCCTCTTGTTCGAGCCTTCACTCAAAGGGATCCTCGTTAGCGGTTTGGGTACGATGCCTCAGTGCTCTCCCACCGCTCCGGGTCGATTTACCGGCGGGTCTTGGGCCGCAAATCGATATGAATCCTGCGATTGAGCGGTTGATGCTCGTTTGCTTGCCCCGTCTTAGGCTGACGCGATCGGATGTTGTGTTGCGAATGCGTCAGCAACGTCCTTGATCGCCATGTCAGCCCTCTCAGGCTCTGAACATTGGTTGCGCAGTCCTCATCACACTCCGCCTTTGTGCGTTGTAGTGGAATCTTGACACTCTCTTCATACTGACCTCCGGTACGCCTCTACACGTTAGGCAGACCGACCAGGGTAATGATGTCGTTCGAGGCTCCCATGATCTGAGCACCAAGGATATATGCAGATGTCCTCCCTAAGGGCCATGCGTAGCTGGACCCTCGTCCCCATAAGGAGGAGGGAGTCGCCCGAACAATTGCGTTCTGGGCCCAGTATATCTGGAGGCTAGCATCTCTGCCCCTCGGGTGATGGACATGTGCAGACCCCCATCCCAAGACTCTTCTCCTGGAATCGTGCGTGATCGTAGGGCTGGGTATGCTCCCACCTCCGCCGTGTCCGCCGTACCGCGGTAAGCGGATTCCTCCATGGTCCGAACCACACGACCTTAAACTGTGTTGTCTGGTCCTACCACACGACCGTAAACTGTGATCGTCTTGGCCGCCCGACGAGAAAACGGCACTGCATCGTGATGTTCCCCTCAGGGGACACTCATGTTGGGCGCTGGTTAATAACCACGCCATTCGTCAATGCCTTCCGTGGCTTGATTATTGCGGCGACGCCAGAGATTTTCTCAATCACAGGCATGTCGCCGCACAAAGAAAAACCATTCATCTTTAAGGACAAACAAGAAATATCAAATGCCGCTCCTTTTGTGTGCGAGGGTCAGACCCGCACTCTTCCCCGCGCTGGTGCCCGATTGTGTTGCGCCGCGCTTCAAGAACTACGTGCGGCTTGATTCCCATCCTTATGGGATACGTAGGAATGCCCGGATGTTTGAAACTTCGGGTCCAGCCCCCCACCTCTTAGAGATTCCCCCTTCTCTGGGGAATCCGCCGCCTTCAGGTCACCCTCAAGGCGAGTTCCCCGACCCCTTGTCGTGGTCCACCGGTGTCAAGAGTACTCTGGTTTATTGCCAGGAGGGTCAGGATCCGCTTGGTCAGGTTTCCTCCACTTTTCAGGCTTCGTGCTCCCTTTCATTCGGACCCATCGTCTACACCCTGGGTGGAGCCCCCGTGAACGGTTCGGACACAATGCCTCAGTGCTCTCCCACCGACTCGGGCCGGTACCCCCAATGGCCTCGGGCAGCAAATCGATATGAATCCTGCGATTGAGCGGTCGATGCTCGTTTGCTGCCTCATTCCACCAACGGTTAGTGCGATATTGATGCTGCTTTTCCGCCACGGTCGGTAGTACTCCCATATCGTTACGCCGGTGCCCCAGTCCTTGAGTGAATGGCCGCATGATTCACATTTTCCACCTCCCATTCTAACCAGGCGAAACCTCGACACTCCTGACACTATCCCTCAGTGCATCTTCGCATATCCAGGGGATATGACCAGATGCGGCTTACTTTGAGGCCTTTATGGTCCGAGCTCTAAGACCTTAAACTAAGATCTCCCCTTATGGTCCGAGCTCTAAGACCTTAAACTAAGATCTCCCCTTATGGTCCGAGCTCTAAGACCTTAAACTAAGATCTCCCCTTATGGTCCGAGCTCTAAGACCTTAAACTAAGATCTCCCCTTATGGTCCGAGCTCTAAGACCTTAAACTAAGATCTCCCCTTATGGTCCGAGCTCTAAGACCTTAAACTAAGATCTCCCCTTATGGTCCGAGCTCTAAGACCTTAAACTAAGATCCCCCCTTTATGGTCCGAGCTCTAAGACCTTAAACTAAGATATCTCCTTATGGTCCGAGCTCTAAGACCTTAAACTAAGATCTCTCCTTATGGTCCGAGCTCTAAGACCTTAAACTAAGATCTAGCCCTTATGGTCCGAGCTCTAAGACCTTAAACTAAGATCCTCTAGCCCTATGGTCCGAGCTCTAAGACCTTAAACTAAGATCCTCCACCCTTATGGTCCGAGCTCTAAGACCTTAAACTAAGATCCCCCCTTTATGGTCCGAGCTCTAAGACCTTAAACTAAGATCCAGCCTTTATGGTCCGAGCTCTAAGACCTTAAACTAAGATCCAGCCTTTATGGTCCGAGCTCTAAGACCTTAAACTAAGATCCAGCCCTTATGGTCCGAGCTCTAAGACCCTAAACTAAGATCTACCCCAAATGGGGTCCTACGTCCTGCATGACGTTAAACTGCACTCACAGAACTACGTGTGGCTTGATCTCCAGCTTGATGGAGTACGTAGGAACGCCCGGGCATTTCGACTCGGGTCCAGCCTCAGGGATCGATAAGTCCCGCCCCTCCTCGTCGCCGGCCGTCTGGCCTGACTTCGGGTAGAGTGGTGCAGTCGTAATATTCTCCCCGATTCAGCTCGGGATGCCCCATCGCAATGATGGGAAGCGACAGTTTCCTCGTCAAAGAGGTTCTGTCTGAGAACTGGGGTGATTCACGGCCAGATTAGTGCATCCGCCTAATACGCTTCCCCCACGGTGGCGCAATTTTGAGAGCGTTGGATTCTGTCCGAACAAATCGTCACTTCGCCCCACGCTTTGCATGCCCTGTTGATCTGGATTTTCCACCCTTGTGTCTGAAGGAACCCCAAAGCGGTATTCATGATGACATGTGGTCCGCCTCCTGCAATATGAATGATGGCCTTTTTCGGTCCGTCTATTGCAGTTGTTATGGTCGATCCACTGTCCGCCTACCGTCTTGGGCATTTCCTGGAAGGCCGACCGTTGTGGATGTCTGGATTCGGGACACGCGATTCACCCTTTCTCATTTCCCTATGTTCGGATAAAATCTCAACGCCCCTAGAGTTGTCCCGCTCGTGTGTTGGAACAAGTTGGGGGATGATACATTGGTTAGGTCTGAGGTCTCCTTTCCTAGGAATGACCTCCCTCTTTTCTCCAGAAACCCAGGCCCAATTATGGATGCCTGATGCTTGGTTAACACTCCCGCAAGACAACGAATTGTGGTTGAGCATGTTAAACCAAAAGACGCAGATAAATATGGAGATTCATACAAGTGGATCAAAATATTAAGTAACAGAAGCAAAATGTTCTAGGAATGGCAAAAAACAAAGCCCCTAAGGATTAGCGTGCTGGATAAGTCTTTCTAATGCCGCTACCCTTTGGCTGGCGGCCTCCAGGGCTACTTCTCGTTCTCTGCGTGCCCTCTCCTCATCGGCGGTCGCAGCACGCAGTTCGTCAATCCTGGCCTGTGCGCGCTCCCGCTCGACTTGGAGTGTGACCATCTGTTGGCCCGCCTCCGTCAGCTGTACCTGAGCGTCGATCAGTTGTGCCGATAGTTGCTCCACAAGCTCGGTACATGCTGCGACGAAGGCCTCCTTCTCTGCCGCCTGCCCTTCGAGGCGCCGGACTTCCTGCTCTGCCGCGATGAGCGCCTGCGTGCTCTCCGACATGTCCCGACTTTGTGCGACGTCGGCACGCCGGCGGCTCTCGCGCATCTTCTCGGCCATGAAATCACGGACCGTCAGATGGAGGCGTTGATCATCAGCTCCCCCGGCACACAGGAAGCGCAGCCCGGTCTGAAGTGATCCCATGCGCCCCAGCCATTCCGATGGGTCTCGCTTGAGGAAGCGCTGGATGCACTTCCACCCCCTGCGTCGCGTTACCCGGCTATCCTCGACCGCCTCCGCGTCCGATTCATCCATCTCCTCGGGGTCGGCAGGCCGGTAAGCAGGGAAGGCAGCCAGCAGGTCTGCTGCAGGGTCCGCCCCTGGGAGGTCCTCACGAGGGATAGGTTCCCCAACATCCGGGCAACCTTCTTCTCTCTCCCCAGCGGCGCTGACACCCTCGTCAGCCCCCAACCTCTCTCCGATGGCAGCACCGCTGACGTCCGCAGCCCCTTGATCAGCAGTTGGTGGGGCCGGCTCGGTTTGGAAGGTCTGTTCCGGAGCAGGCGGCATGTCCACCACTGGTCCACTCGTAGATGGCCCGGGTTCGGCAACCCGACGAGCCTCCAATGTTGAGATCACTGCGCGGGGCATGCCATGGTTAGTCACGGATCGTCAATGGCAAGCACCAGCAGTAAAGTAGGGAGACTTACGGGAGTTCGGAGCGTCATCTTCCGCTACCCCGATCGCCGCAGGAACAGTTGCAGCAGGGGACCCCTTAGCGCTTGACAATTCGATAATGGGTGCCTGGCCCCCGCCTTGTCCTGCTGGCGCCTCTCCTACTCCTGTTGAGGACGCCTGACCGACATCCGTGTGCTCCTGAGAAGGATGGAGAAACGGGTTAGAAGCTGCATAAGAGAATGGATGAAGCAGGTTGAGTAGGGATAGAAGCGGACCTCGAGGAGCTCAGTGACATCGACATTGTCGGAGTCGGCCACCTCGCCGCTCTCCCGTGGGCTCCCCCGATGGGACCTTCCCTCGGAGCCTTCATCCTCCCCCGTCTCCTCCTCCTCTTTGGAGTCGCTACTGTCATCTTCTCCCGGCGGCATCTGTTCTGGAGCGGGCTCGAGACCGAGCATCACCTTCACCAGAAGGGATGGCTCCGCACGCTGACCACGTTGGCGCGCGTACTCGTCCATTGCCGTCAGATACGCATACTGCCGGTTGAAGTCCACCATGTCGGTGATCTGGAGGCGCCCGACCTCTGGCAGATAGATTCCTTCTCTGAGTATCTTTCGCCAGATGACGTCGGTCCCCAGTGACTGCCGCAGGGTCATCCAGGCCGACCACAGCGCCGGGAAGACTGCATCGTGGGAGGGTTCGAGCAGACGTCTCACCTGCTTCCCGGGCCGCTCCCCGACCGACGCATGCGCCCCCTCTCTGGGCGCCGAGGTCGTAGCAGCAGCCTGCGATGCGCCCGCCGCCGAAGTCCCTGCTCGCGCCGGCCCCGCTGCTTGGCGCGCCTCCGTTCTCCCCCGTGTGGCGGCGCCTCGCCTCCTTCCTTGACGCCCGGTCTCCGCACGGGTAACCTCGAGCCGCCGAACTAGCTTCCGCAAAAGCCCCTCAGGGTACGCGATGGCCCAGTGTTCGGCGTACTCGGTTGCCAAGCCTGTGTCGATCCCGGTAGGAGGGAGAGTGATGACGTCGCCAGAGCCGAAGGCGACGAACATCAGCCACATCTGGCGAAGGACGCAAGGGTTCGTCTCCTCCCGGACAGCGGTGAATACCCTCTTCGGCATCCGCTGAAGGCACCCGAACTGCCTGGCGAACCGGGTCGGCACGTAAGGCTCGCAGATCACCTTCCCGTCGATCCGAGTCACGAGCACCCCGCCCCGCATGTTCAGGAAGTATTCATGCTGCTCCAGCGGGCCCTGTCCGTTGTCGATCATCTGGCCGACGGGAGTGGGGAACGGGCTGAAGTTGAAATTGGCATGATTGCCAATCCGAACCCTCACGCCCTCCTCACTGAGGGTCATCGGAGCGACCCCCGCAATGTTCAGCAGGGAGGGTCGCAGGCCGTTGCCCGGAGGAATGATGGCGTTCGGAAACGTGTACCCACCGAGGTGAGCAGCCACCCATCCGTGGAAGAACTGAAAGGGCCCACAGATCCTTCGTGGCGACCCCCCTCGTGAGATGCGTCCCAGAATGGCATACAACCTCGCCAGTACTGGGACCCCGAGGTTGTATCTCTTGTTGGCAGCCATGGCTCCCGCCATCGCCAGTGTCGCCGGGCGGACGCCCATCCTCGCATCCTGCACTGGCAGGAGCCACCCGCTCAGAAAGGCGGCCAGGAACGCCGCATACCGGACGTTCGGGTCCCGGGCCTCGATGACGCGGTACCCCCATGAGCGGTAATCGCCCGTCTCCAGGACCCGCCAGTACGACCCGTTCCGGCTCCTCTGAGCTGCGGTCGGGCACCGCTTCCCCCTGCCTGGCATCTTGACCACCGGGTCATGCTCCAGGAACTGGCCGAACCAATCCTTGTAGGCTATGTCCTTCTGGAAGTCTTGGATCCCGAGCCGCTGCGTAGCCAGGTCAAGCAGATGCCAGGTCAGAATGGGAGTCCGTGACCTGTCCTCCCAGATGTTCTTCGGTGGCAGGAACTCATCGTACTGGTAGCCCTCCAGCGGGATACCTCCGATGCAGTGGATGTCCCAGAGACCGATGCCGACCTCCCCATGGTGAAGATGGAAGGTGTTGGTATCCGGGGACCAGCGAGTGAACAGCTCCGGCCCGAGCTCAGACTGCTGGTAGAAGTGGAACTGCGACGTCCACACCGCCTCGAACAGGCCGATGTACCGCAGCTCCTCTGCGAAGTGATCGCAAGTGTGGCGTACCCAGAACGCCCAGGCCCACTCACTGGTGAAGTTGCCCCCAGACCGCAAGTCCCAGTCCTTCAGCCAGCCCTTGGTGTCGTCAGTGACACTCTGACGGTATGTGCTCGAGTAGAGGGCTGGAGAATTCTCCGCTGTAGGCTCACCCCCATCAATGGTTCGCGTCCTCGGGTTCAGGACATAGACATCCAAGTGTCTGGTCTCCCTGGCAGGATGCCCATTGTTGGTGATGTTATAGCGGAGAAGCTCGTCCTCCCGGGTCACCCAGGTCCGCGGTGCATCAATCTCGAACCCTGGCACCGGAACCTCATCTAGGATGCCGAAGTTCCAGAGCGGCAGGTTGTCTGACAGTGGATATGTCTTCTGGGCCGGCGTCAGCAAGTCGAACAGGGATTGATTGTTAGAAACAATCTCCTTGGCTCCGTAAACCTCCTCGTTCGTCGCCATCTCGGCTCTGCGAATGGCGGCATCCCCTTCATTTCCTCTGTGCGCGGCCATCTCGGAAGATTCGGGAGTCGTGCGGGTTTAGGGATGAAGCGTGCGGGATCGGACGAGGCTGGTGGAAAAGTTTGAGAGGCGGCGCGCAATCCTAGTGGACGGCGCGCAATCGGGAAGTCCTTCGCGAAAAACCTCGGGTATTCGCGCAAAGACAGAGCGAAGTCCGGACGGTTTTGCGCGACGAGCGAGCGAATTCCGCGCCGGAAAAGGCAATTTCGCGCACGAGAGCAGAGAAGCTTATCGCGCGGAAGGCCAGTGTACGGCACGGAGGGACCCAGTGCCCCTATTTATAGGCGAGGCCGTGGTCCGCGCTGCGCGGAAAAGGCTTTGCGCGACCGCATCGGCCGCTTTCGCGCCCGACACCCATTTTTGCGCGCCACAGTCCCGCGTCGCCCAGGACTTCGGCATTCCGGCGTCTCCCTCGGAACCCGATCGTTGCGACCTCTCGCCGATCAGATTCCGAGGGGGGGCTTTTGTAGACGCCGGAAAAGTCCGTTGTTCCCAAACGAAGCTCCGGATGCGGAAAGCGAGGTCATATTTGGAGTCGGAAGGATGTTTCGGAGGGCCCGGAGGCCTTGCGCGGAATTTCAGAGGCCCGCGCGCAAAGGTGATGTTCCGCGCGCAAACCCCCCGGGATGCGCGCAATGCGCCGGTCCGGCGCGCAATTTTGCGCGCCGCGGGTCCGCGCGGCCCCCTTAGCGCGCCGTGTCCGATTCCGCGCCCGCGAGTAGAATTTCGCGCTCGCGCCTTGGATTCCGCGCCCGGGGTTGCCTATAAATATAAGGCGACCCCCAACGTTTCAAAGGTTGCTGGAAGTCGAAACGTCTCTCGTGCGCGCAATTCAACCCCTTCCGCGCGCAATGACGAACTTCAGGTAACCTCCTTTCTTTCGCGCAAGAAAGCCTCGGGGTCCGCCTTCGCGCGCAATCCCCGCTGGCTCCTTTCATTTGAATAAAAACTCACCCTAAGGCCTTTGCGCGCAAAAGAACCCGCTTGCGCGCAATTGCCCCCGGGGTGCGCGCAATCCGGCCCGATTGCGCGCACCCCCCCTTCTTTCAAGTGGCCATTCGTTAAAGAATGAGCCGTTGCCCCCGCGCGCTATCCGAAGCCCGGTGTGAGCATTCTCAAGCATCCGCGCGCAAGGCGCTGGCCCAATTGCGCGCCAGCCTCCCCGATTGCGCGCCGGCCCGCAGTATTGCGCGCAAAGCTTCCTTTTTGCGCGCAATCTGCCAGGGTCGCCCCCTCGACCCCCTGAGGGCACCTGCCTGCGTGGCGCCCGATGCTCCTCATCCTGGGTGCCCGCACCGTGCGTTGTCTTCCCGTGCGGCCCTCCAGGTTCGTGCGAAGTGACATGCACCCATCGTCCGGCAACCTATGCCCTGCATGACGCTAAACTGCACCACGTCCGAGCTACAAGACGTTAAACTGTTCAGCATTCGTCTCGCATGACGTTAAACTGCGCATACGTCCAGCATGACGTTAAACTGCATATTCGTCCAGCATGACGTTAAACTGCACATCCGTCCAAGCTGCACGACGTTAAACTGCCTAGCCCCCATCGTCCGCGCTGCAAGACGTTAAACTGCCAGGTGCTTCGTCCTCAACACATGACGTTAAACTGTACTTCGTCCAGCAAGACGTTAAACCGTCCGCTTCGTCCTCAACACATGACGTTAAACTGTACTTCGTCTGGCAAGACGCTAAACCGTCCGCATCATTCGATCCCGTGCCTCGCACGCAGGGTCTCCCCCAGTTTGGATGTGGCCCCCACCCGCTCGTCTCTGCAGGGATGTCGGGATTGTCCCGCTTTTGGGACGATTTAATGGGAGTGGCTTTTCCCTACGGGGGCAGGGTATTACAAACCCCTAGTTTCTCGTGGGAGGCTGCACATGTGTATCTCCATTGCGCCTCCCCACGGCCGAAGACAGTAGAGGGTATGACTGGGATCGAGGTGTCTTCTGCTTTCGGTCCAAGTCCCTTCCAACTGAGCTTTGCAGCATCCGGGCTGCCCCAAGTGCGTAAGTCCTGACAGAATGAACTACGTGGACTTTGATCCCTGTCTTCTATACAGGGTACGTAGGAAGCCTCCCTGAGGTCCAAGCCCACCACCTGGTCGTCCCGGTCGTATTTACGTCGGTTCGTCCATCAGTGGACCCCTCCAGGGTTCACGCTTGCGTTGATTCACCTATGAATCCGCCCCTGTGGGAGACTGCCCGTGTGTATCTCCACGGTGCCTCCCCACAGCCCCCCTTTTTCCATTTCCCCTTTTATCATCCAGCATGACGTGAAACTGTGATCCACCCGGCCGTTCCATCCCCCTCCGTGCGAGGTGGTTCGGTTCAATCCTCCGCCCGGCGGCCTCGACCTCTTCGTGAGTCGGCTTGCCGACGTCCAGCATGACGTTAAACTGTATGCCCGAACTACGTTGACTTTGATCCGTGTTAACGCGCGGTACGTAGGAAGCCCCTCTGGGGTCCAAGCTCTTCACTTCATCATCCATCCTGATCCTTACCCGGGCCGCCACATCCCGGTGGGGTCATGCCACTTCACTCCACTCCACGTTACTTGGGAAGCCGCCCATGTGCTGGCCCCAGCGTCGGAGGTTCCCCGCAAGGGGTTCCGTCATCTGATCCACTTTTCGTGTTGATCGGCCCGATGCCGTCCCCGCTGGACGTTAAACTCGCGGCATACCCCGTGTTAAACACGGGAAGCTGAGGAAAACCTCAGGTGACACAGTTCCCCGCACCTAGTACGGGACGCCTCAGGCCATCATGCCTTCGAGAAGCCCTATTAGGGACGGAAGACAGATGTGCAGAGCCGCAGTGTTACGACACGCCCCCAGCACCCAGAGCCACCCGGCCTTCTCACCGCAGGTTGCTGCCCCGCCCAGACTCCTTGGAACGTCCGGGCGGAAGCAGCGTAATTAACCGGTGTCCATGAAGATATGGCACCGGGAACGAGATTCACGAACATTCTTAAGTCTATGAGGGAGACCCGGATTAGGCGACAAGTTCTGAGGAGACGTCCAAGGAAGGAGGAGCCGACATCCCATCATCCCAGTTTCGATCAAGGAGCAGACGCCCCTGAATAAGGGACGGATGCCGCCCGCCCTTGGAAAGCGGGACTGCGGGACCACAAGCCGCGCGCCCATCCCCTCGGGTTGACGGGTGCACGCGCGAACGCGTCCTGGCGGAACAGCGTAACCCGACGCACATCCGCACCGAAACAGTCCCCAATTACCAAAACACCATCATCGTCATCTTCGGAGCCGAAAAAACCTCACCATCGATGATCAAAACGTCGTCACCATCAAACTCTCTAAGTCGTATGCTTAGACTCACATCCCAAAGACCCTTGAAGACCTCTACAATGCTCCACCTCAGATAGAATGGTGGAATACTTGATCCAGAGTACAGAATAAATGGGCATTTATTCGATAAATGGAAGAACATCAATAACTGTCAACACCAAGAAAGCCAACTCTATCTCCAGCATCCCAAACAACCATTAATCCAAGAACTTGTGAGAAACTACCAACAAAACACCATAACAAACCCATCGAAAAACACTCCCAAAAAAACTGAATTGAAGAAGGGATCAAAGATGAAAACGGTAATGGGTAAAACCCTAAATAAAATGGGAACAAGAGAAAACATGGAAAAAATTTAGAAGAAGAGGGAAGGGGGTAAAAACCATAGAAGAAGAAAGAGATGCTATGAGATCCACGACTACCAAACTAAAAATCCCATAAAATCAATGAATCTACCACTACCAATCCATTAGAGGCTTATCATGGACTGCCCTCTCCCTGATTTATCATCGAATCACCTATCGTTAGATTATTTTAGAATAACCTATCAAATGCCCATGTACCATTATATAATCACAACACATAAAATATTAAAATTTGAAACATTTCACACAAAAAATTTCATTATAAATCCCAAAAGAAACAAATCATGATACTGAAATAATAAATCAATTTTCAAAACATAATTTCAACAAAAAAATAACAATGAAAAATGTAAAGAGTGGTTTCTATTCATTGGAAAATGTGAAGGATTTTATAAGAATCCAAATAAAAAAATAGACATAATATTTAATTTAAAATTATTTTATATTCATATAAATAAATAAGTATAATAATATCTTGAATATTGAAAGCGAGGAAAGGACTAAATCTTTTAAGATTCAAAGCATCTCATATAGCTTTTAACATTCAAATAATAAGCCACATGAAAGAAGAAAATTAAAAAAACAAAAAATAACAAGATAATAGATATAATATGGATATGGAATTTCAAATGAGATTTATATACACATTATAAAATAATAATAATTCATAGTATCATGATATTTCTCAATGAAAGGAGATTGAGACGAAATCTATTACATTGAGTCTGACGAGTCATGTGTGTAATTATCTTCCTAAATAATAATGTTATTTTATTTATCTTCTTACATGATAAACTTTTTCATGATTATTATTTATTTTATTTCAATAATTAAAATTTTGTAAACAACTACATAAACAAGTATGTTTATGTCAGGTGTTTTGACTAGATTTGGTTTTCGTGTCAGAAAACAAATTTGGTAGCTCAACTATGGTCAAATGAGTCATTTGATAAACTAATATAGAATATTAATATTTTAATAATTATCGTATTTATATGGAAAATTTAATTATAAAATTAATCATAAAATATTTTTATGGAAAATTATCCAACATTACAATCATGGAGATGGTAGGTCGTATGTACGATGAGTAATGTTCCCAATTTTCAATGATTGTTATGGAAGCAAGGTATGTAACATTTATCATTAAATAGTGAAAATAATATCTTAAATAACATATTATTTAAGCATATATACAAATATTTATAATTATTAAGATTTAAATGGATTCAAATCACGTCGATGATGTGGTAGTATACACATCCACAGATGTAGTTATTACTTTTCTAGTGTGTGAATGAGTAATAAATAATATGATATATTATATTTATTGAAGTTTAATTATGTATTGAATATCATATACATATTATTTATATAACAAATAAATAATTATGCCCATCCTTAATACATTCCATGTATTGTGGGAATCTATCACACCGCTTTGAGGAGGTTGTAATCCACGTGTCCACAATCGATGTTATCGTATTGACAGAAAATTGAATGCATGAAAGTATGTTTATATAGATATTTAAATGTTTTGAAAAATCATAAATAAAAAATATATATATCATATAAAATTAAAATATCAATCATAATGATGAACCATGAGAGGTTGTAAAATAATAATGAACGACATCATCATGTAAGGTGATAGTTCCCTTTACCCGAACGATAATTTCATCACCCGTTTGATCGAAGTGTTTGTAAGAGTAGTTTGAACCCATAAAATAAAAAAAATATCTAAATATTGAGTATAATTTGGATATTATATATTAATATAAAAATAATAAATTAAGTGGTGGAGAATTTAATAAAACATAAATATACAATGAAAAATGTCACCTCTTTTTTCATGAAACTTTTATTGGTTTTCACCAAAGAACTTTTTGGTTGGATTCACACCCTACATGAGGACTCAAGTATGATGGGAGGGATGTTAGGGGAATATTTTTTAAGGGTTTGGGTATTCTAAAGGTATTTATTTGTGTGATGAAATTAGAAACGTAAGTTCCTTTTTATAGAAGAGGTAGAGTGGCATTCTTTTAAATATAAAAAGGTAAACCCTAATGAGAGGCCTCCTTTACATCATGTGAATCCAATAATGGAACACACTCAATAAAATATGGGATATGGTAAAACAAAATCTATAAAATGGGATTAATACAAATTTATAGTTAATTTAGACTCTTAATATTAACATTTACCCAGTAATTAAACACAATTTGACATTAATCGCTATAATTAATTTTAATGATTTTCACTTATATTTTTCATAAAAAACAAATTAAAACATATAATAAATAATAAATAATTATTATTAAAAATATGGAAGCTATTTTTATAATTTAATATCATAGTATTATAAATAATTAATTTAAAAATAACCCCACAGATGAGATGCACCAATGGGGTTTTAGAGTGAAAATATTCAGAAGTGGACATTGTTTTTATATATAATTTCAAATTGAAATTGATTAAAATGAAATAATTTTTTTTAAATGATATAAAATTTATCTAATTTTACATAAAAACCAATAATTTTTTTTAAAAAAAATTAATGAAAATTTACTTTTGAACTGAAACTCAGTATTATTAACTATTCATCAAAATATAAAATTTCTAAGAAATATACCAATAATTCACCTTTAGTAAATTTTGATATTTATATTTCAAAAAAAGTTTACTTTTTCATATAAAAAATATAAATGTATAAAAAAATATATTTATAATCGGTTATATAATAAAGAGTGGTAAACTACCTATAAAAGATATACATTTTTTACACTTAAAATGGAAGTTATTCTTATTTCAAGCCTATAAAATGTAATGGATGATTGTAATTTTTTTTTTAAAATGTGTAGAAATAATATCATTAGACTTATTCATTACTATCAATACAAATTCTAGGAGAAGAACACCACATAAAATAATAATATTAACAATATATTATTTTTTGTATGACTAACTCTTGTGTGAAACACACGATTTCAGAGAAATTCATTGTTATGTGTTTGGTATGTTATAATACATAACATTACTTTTAAGGTAAAATATCAATATAATTTATAAATATTAATGAATATTAAAAATAATTATTCTATAATTACCTAGGATGTTAAATTTATTATGGCTTTTTAAGAGAATTCTATGGACTCAAATCAGTTATATGGTTTGATTATTTTTTAAGAAAAAATAATGTCTGATAATTTTCATAACAACTCACAACTTTTTCTGAAAAACTCGGTGTCCCATATGTTATATTTGGTGTTACTATATCTTCGGGGCTTCTTTCATCATTTGGAAAAACATCATATGGTGTGCCTCATACTATTTCTAGTACACCACTACTTTGGTAATAATATTTGGTACATCTTTTTGAAATACAAGAATCGTTTTTAGAAACTCACACAACTCTTATTATGAAAAAATCCACACATTAGCTCTCAATATCTATATATCTATCTCACTCTTTCTCATTATCTCTCTCTATCAATCTCACATGAACCATATTCTAATTATTCATACTATAGATTCACCCCATTATATAGGTATACATCCATGAGAATGAATAGGAACCAAAAACAAAAATTTCACACTTTCCCACTCAACACAATTTCCAAAAACTACTTTCAAAACATCTAGATCATTCTCAATGATTCATGAAAACTCTGTTCCTTGAATTTTTATAATCCTATTCAATAATTGAAAATATTAGTTAATATTGGTAAATATCTCAAAATAATCAATGTTAAGGAATTTATAATTTTTATAAAGCTTCTCAAAACTCAATCATGTAAATGTCTACGTGATGAATTAAAAAAACTCACATTTCTGGTGAAAAATTAAAAAATCAATTTTATGATCTTTATTTTTTATTTGAATTGGACCTACATTCTCAATCATTATCTACCATGTATACTTCAATTTTTTTTCTATCGAGAGGCCTTGCATTTGTTTGTTCACAGTGATTTTTCTAATGATTCGATATGTCTCCATCTAGTTATCCTACATATTCTCACACTTCATACATTGATTAGATAAAAAACATCAGTTTGGTATATATTCATGGATTTATCCACATGATGAAATCATATATCTCTACATTAATGTTACATCTAAAATATTTTGAAAATTTTTATTTTATAGGTAAAATAACCTTGTCCACATCCTTGATCAGAAACTCTCTTCATCTAATAAATTTCTATCTTCTCTATATATTAGTCTTCTGAAGTTTGTCATTTCATGAAAATTAATAAACCTTTAGGATTCCAAAATAAATTCTAAATTTTACACAAGGTATAATTCCAATATATATATATCCTCTTATAATAGACTGAATTTTTTTTTTCTTGAGGGACTATATAACTATCTATCTAATGGAACTTCGTAGATCAGTAACTCTATATTTATAACAATCTATGAAACTATTTGTCTGAATATATTTCTAAATGAATATCCAATGAACAAGAAAAATATGATTTACAATAGAAAAACATCAACCTTTGATTTTCCTTTTATAATGAAATCATTATAGCTGAACATTCATTTATAATAAAATTTACGACTTCATATATTTTAACTTTATACCACTTTAAATCTACATGATTTTCCATTGGAACTATATAAAAGCTATATAAACGGAAACATTATAATATTGGATATTTCTCTATCTTGTGGTATCATTATGTTGGTATTTATAATTTTATTTCCAATCACCAGGTAAAACTACATTTTATTATAGTTTAAATTTTTTTATGACCACAACATGAACATTATCCAGAAATTGATTTATCCCCCTTTGTGCCTTCAATACTATACAAATTGTCCATTTGGAAACCAAATTATCCATATTTGTAAATGATCATCTAAAATCATGAGTTTATTTATGATGTTATGTAATTAATGATCAGAACATTATCATTTGACTTTACGAGGAATCCTCCATAACATGGGAATAAAACATTCTTAAAAAACATTAGCAAAGGCTCATAAGGAAGGTTTCATAAAGAAACTCCAAACAAATCTTTAATACCTGAAAAAAATATTTTAGAAAAATTAAAACTCATTATAAAAACAAAATAATGTTTTTTCTATCTCCCCCTTTGTATTTGTTAATAACATTCATAACATTCCTAAAAAATATTTTCTAAAAAATTTACTAAACCACATCATTTCTAGTAGAGTGTGTTTTGAATCCCCACAAAATGATAAATTAATTGTTTTTAAGGAATTATATATATTAGTGACATGAAATGTTTTGGTCACGATATGAATAACCCTTTTTTAATCTTTTTGTATCATTCATTTTATTGTAACATCAGCTTTAGATTAAAATATTATAGACATACGAGTTTGTTCTTTTTCTAAAAATGATTTTACTCTTCTTGGCCTCTAAAAAAAGAAGGATATAGATTATAGGGGAGTTTCCTTATGAAATTTATTAAGTAATTGGTAGATAATGACCATGTCATTATAGCCTCAATTCCTTAAATCATCCATATGGTATATTTTTGGTTAAAAAATAATCATGTATATATTTTACTGAAATATTCTGAATCATAACATCTCTACTAACAACTTTAATTATGATTACTGTCTTTAAATTGGGGAAAATGTCTCTTAAAAAACATCACTCTTCACCTGTGAGTATTATTTAAAAAGCAGTGATGCTTTGTTTCTTGAAATCTATATATATTTTTGTAACTTATTTCTAAAGACCCATATTTTACTTATAGTGTTATTTCCTTTTGATTGTGGAATAACATCCCATATCTCATTTTTTTCAATTTGATCTAACTCTTAATATATATATAAATTAATTACCATTTATATTCAATTACCTAAGAAACTGACTATGATTAGACATATCATATATGTTGCATCTGATTCCCAAATATCAATTATATTGTTTTTTAAATATTATCTACTTCATTTCATACAATATTGTCACCTTCAACAATTTTTTCAATTTTTAGGACTTTAGAAACATTTGTATATTCTTTATTACCTCATCACTATAATGATCTAAATAATATTATATAATATTTGATACATACTCAAATTTTTTATGATTATTTTATTTTGAAATAATATTTCTATCATCTATAACTTATTCCTTATGAACATCAACAAATTTTGTTAATGTGGACTGATTTTAATAAAAAATCACTTAAATGGAATAGAACAACTAATGTTATTTTTAATATAAAATCTATTAAATTTTTTCATCTCATGAATATTCCATGAAAATTCATTTATCTTATTTTTCATCAACCATTCTAAATTATATTTTTTTTCTTGATTGATAAATGTTACAAAAAACGTTAAATTAATTCATTGTGGGATTTTTCTCATATAATTTATTATAGGGAGTCATTATTTATTTCAATTTAAAAAGAATATATTTTGAATATAAACAAATATACTTATATTTTCTCTATTGATGAATATAAAATGATTATATCTAGTGAGTATGCTTCTTCTAATTTCATCAAAACATATATTATTTTCTTTATTGAAATATAATTTATATGGGAGTGTAATAAAAACTATATTGACATTTGATTCTATGTTTAATAATATAATACATCAAAGAGTTTATTTTCTTCTCATTTCAATTAAATATAATTGGATTCAGTATATATAGACCATGTTCTTTATAAACATCCATTTTAATTTTATTGAATAAATCTACACCCTATGACTTATGTTTCATGAACATTATAAACATCAACATGATGAAATCAACAATGAATATAATCAAGTAAAAATAATATTCTATTTTATGATTCCTCATAATCCTATAAATATCCCAGTATATCAGTTTAATATGTCTTGGTGACTAGATTTTAATATTCTTATGTCTCAAACAAATCATATTTCCATTTATGAAATTAGATATTCAAAAAGCATCATATTTTCTTTCATAGAAGAAGTAATACTCTTACAACATATTCCTTAGAAATTATTTATATAATTTTGTACAAAATATTCCCAAGTATTTAGTGCCACAATTTTTTTATCCTCAAAACTTATGTAACACGAATTACATGGTTATCTAATATACAATATATTAACACTGATTTTTTGACCCATTGTAAAAAAAGTACATATTTCAAACATCTTATGATATGGGAATAATTTGTGAACAAAAATTATTTAACATCATCACAATGTTGGATAACCCTTAGTATATTGTGCATAAGCCTGTCAATAAATAAAATGTCCTTTGGCACTAGTTTTCGAGCTTCAGTTTTATTTGTGGTAATTCAAATAATTTTTATAGAATTATCATTTCAAAAATTAATTTATACTTCTTTGGGTTATTTAATTTTATTATTTATTTTCATATCACCTATCAAATTATAGGAACAACCAATATCACAGATAAATAGTTCATTCCTTCTCATATTTTATAGAGAAGTCGAAAAGAACTCTATATTCAATTTTATTATACCGAATATATTTTTCTTCTCCAATATTAGAAAACTATCCTTGAAGTGTTTTCATATATTTTTTAGACAGTTGTTCGGGTTTATCACACCTGCAAAAAACACCTCGCATTTAGTCAAATCGATTTTCCAAGAGAGTTTATTAAATTCTGATGAATTGTTTTCTATAACATAATAATGATACTTTCATTTCTTTGATATTAACCCCCCTAAGGACATGTATATTTATAAAGAGATAAACATTATCTTAACAAAAATATTTCCTTTGATTATTTATATCACAACAATAACAACATCTAAAGAACCTCAAAATTATGAAGATATATGATTTTACCTATGAAAGTAATGTTGATGTTCAATGTATCTTTATTAATTTGGCTTCCCTTAGTGTGGGGAAAAATTAATAATGAGATTATTTTTAACATATTTTGATGGGATTGGTGTATCACATTCTTTATTATCCCAATATTTCCAATAGTTATTTCTATCACCTTCATGGTTATTATAATCAGATGACCTTTTTTTTAGTGGGAATATATTTCACCTAATTTTTGGGATGATCTCTTTAAACATCTTGAGGTATTTTAAACATTACATTTGAAGCTTTATTATGACTGTCTTTTATTTTATTCAAAATAATTTCACCCTTAAAGAATTTTTTATGAGTATTAAATAGATCTTATTACCTAGCAGTAAGTTTCTTATCCAGATCCTTCAATATATTTATGTTGTCAACCACTTTCATCTCACTATTTTTAATCTCTAAAATTTACTCATATTACATTATTAAATAATTATTCATTTTCTATATTATTTTTCTCACTTGAATTCTTTAAAATTATGGATTATTTCTTGAGTTGTTTGTTTTTATCAATACATATAATAAGTTTTGATCTTATCTGATTTTACCTATACATTTCATCACTTTATAATTATTAAAAATTTGAATTATCTTTATTTTTCTAATATTATTTAAGTTGGTTGGACAATATCAAATGTGTCACTGAACATGTCTAGATTATTATCTTTTGATAAACTATATTAATGAGATTCACTGTCTACTTTTTTATATAACATACATCAATAATTTTTTTTTTGATATTTATCTAACATATACTATGTTTATTATCTTCCTTGAAGGCTCTATTCCAAAACTTATAATGAGGGTTTTATTCAAAATCATCATCATATTTTATAACTTTCTTCTTCAAATAATTCAAAAAAAGATTTCAAATATATACACAATCAAAACATTTAACTGAGAGTTTCCCTATTTTTCTTTCCTCTAACTTTAAAATAGTTTTTAAAGATAATAGACATAATTATATTATTTCCATTAGCATCAACATCCAAATATTCTAATTAATTTAATCCTATTATATTATGATTATTTTTATGAATTTCACATTTTCTACAGTTTAAAAATTCATTTCTTCTTAAATAATCTTTTTAAATTCTAGAGATTTATTCATAAATTATGAATTAGGAAAAATATAAAACTTCTAAAAGGGGAAAACCATAATTATTTTCTTCAATAGATATTATAAGATCAAGACATTTAGGAAAGATTCACATTAGTGTCTTAACAATTGTATAATTTTCTTAGGCATCTGTAATTTTTTAATGTTCTTGAAAACATATTATTTACGTTTTAATGTAGTAATAAATAGTTTCATCATAAACCATTATGATATAATCAAACATGCTTCTCCAGATTTATATTTTTTCTTAGTTAAATATTATATATTACTCGAAGATACCATAGATTTTGTCCAATGTTTGTTTTACTACATTGGTACCCATTATCTTTATATAAAATTTTTCTAACAAGGACATAAGAATATAATATTCATATTTCTAATGGAAAATATAATTAGTTTTAAAAAAATATAGGATAATAATTCCCAATGAGTGGATATATAATTTTTGGTCGATCACCTCCATGCCAAGATATAGAAGATTTGGTAATTTTCAGTTTTCCATCCATGGAAAAATATTTCCATTGATGGAGGAAATATATCTACTATTTATAAGATAATATTATCCATATTAATAATTTTAAGGACCTTATAGAGTGAAAGAATATTTTATGATAAAACATCAATTTCCATAGTCTGTGAGAACCATTGGGGAGATGTTGAATCAGTGGGGATCATTTACAGTTTCTTTTCTTTTAAATTATCCACTATAACTTATTCAAGTTTCTATACTTTTCAAATTTATTTATCTCAACCATTCTTGTATAAAATTCTAGTCATGTAAAGTAGGAAACACAATATAATACCATAAAATTATAATATATGATTAGTTTAAAATAAGATACTGTTTTTGATATCTTACTACATTGGAGAAAATAAACAAAAATAAAACCGTGATAGATTTTGATAAAATAAATAATTTAAGTGAATCCATTAAAAAAACTGATTTATAAATATGAATATGATTAATCACTCTATTGGATCTATATATAAATAAAATAAATAATAGTTTTAATATAGATTAAAATCAATTATTTTAACTATAATTACTAATAAGATCATTTATTATTTAAAAAATTATATTACTAAAGAGCTTTCTATTATTAAATACACATTCATATTTCCAAAAACTAATTATTAATTCTAAACAATGTTATATATTCACTATTGTATAACACCAATTTTGGGTAAATAATATGAAATATGTAAAATATTAGTTTATATTTTGAAATGTCATTTTCTGATAAAAATGAAATTTCATTATATTTAAGAACTTATTAAAAAACTTACTTATATGTTTTTTCATTTAAAATAAGAAAAAATTTACATCATTTTAATGTCCTCATATTAAAATTGAATTAAATTTAATAATTTATAATTTTCAATGAAGGTTGAATTTTATTCATAAAATGATTGATTTATGAAATGAATAATTTCAATGATTTTATCACTATGTAATAATAACCTCAATGATTTAAAACCATACAATTAATCAAATTATAATTTTATTAGTACCATTATTGACTTTTAAAAAAAATCTTACACAAATACATGAAAAACATTTTTATAACTAATTAAAATGATTCTTTAATATAAAATATTTTTTTGAACTAATATTTAAATCATGTATTTTCAATGTGTTTTTATGTTTTGGATTACACCGGAACCCCCTAAATATTTATTAAATTAACTATAACTAAAATTTATTTATTAAAATCATTATCCAATATAATTTTAATTTATATTTAACTTCATTATTAAAAATGATATTTTTCTAAAAACTTTTATTATGCGATGAAGTGTATTTATTTTAAAATTTACTTCTCAAACATTAATATTTTATTCTTCATAAAAAGATTTTTATATTTTTAATCATATGTATCAAAGTGTATAAATTTTTCAATCTTAAACCTTTTTATTATAATATACTACTAATGTTAGAAATTAATTTCCATGGTAATAGTTAAAGGGGTAGTTTGAGTTTAACATAGATAAAAGTCATAAAATATTTAGAAAACATGACTATAAATGAATGTTTAATAATTGGATTTACCAAATAATTTTTCCCATATCATGTGTTTATCTTTTGATCCATTCAACCTCGAATAGTTTCATGACATTATTGAAAAATGGAATGTTTTTCACCAAACTACCCATGCTTCACTTTTATAAGGGTATCATCTCCACCACATGAAGTCAAACCATAAATTATATTTCCTAATTGATAATACTCAATTTCACTATCTGTAGAACCATATCCTAGGAATATAAACCCCTATACACTCATAATTAGCCAAATCCATTCAAATTCAAAGATACTTCAAAAGAGAATTTAAGTCCCATACATGAGTATTATAGAATACATAGTGTTCTCATTAATTATATTTATTAAAATTTATTATATCCACACTTTTATAAGGATATTAGAGTCACTTTTAAACTAAAATATTACTATATTATGATTATTATTGTTATTTATTCATTTACCACATTCTCCAAGAAAAAAAATTATTCGTGATTTATGTGGAATACCACCTCCATGACTTTACATGTTTCATTGTTCTTCACCATATTTTAACAATAGATATGAGGATGACAAAAATGATTAAATATATTTTTTATTACATAAATATGGATATTTTATGAGATTTATATGAACCTAAAAATTATATGAACAATAGAAACAATCATTAATTTAATCATTAAAAAAAACTGTTCTAAGAGGATGATATTTTATTCAAATTATGTAATATTTTTATCCATTAATTATTTATATAATTCCATATAATCAAAATATATCATATTAATAATAAACAAATTTAGGGTCTTGAAAAATCCGCAAAAGAAATTCTACCCAAATTCCCCAGAGAATTGGGGAATAAGGGACAGAAGCAGGACCGGTCTGTGGACTGGTCCAGTGAAAACGCGATGCGTCCAGGCTCCACGAAGCACCCCCCCTCCACGACCCATCATTGTTAGCGAAATGGAGGCGGAGATACTTCGCGTTCGAGAGGCAGGATGGGCGCCAATATGGTTCACCGTCATGAACCGCCCCAACCGCGGACCACGTCAACCGGTTCAAGCTGCATTCGTTGTCATTCGTGGAATGGAGGCGGAACCCTCTACGACCACGAAGCACTCCCTGAGTTCATTTCATGGGGGGGGGGGAGAAGTGCTCAGTACCCAACATGAATCGGGGATTGACAAAGTCAGCCATAAACCGGGTTTTCGGTCATGGGCCTCCGCAAAAGGTGTCGCATGGCCACAGATACATCTCTTTCCCCACTATAAAAGGTGACTTAGGGGGAAAGGGAAAACGGGGATTTGGAATTCGGATTCGGATGATTCGAAGGCGGAAGAAGAGAAGAGCGATCAGATTCGGGAGGAAGGATTTCCAAGTAAGGCTAAGGATTTCCCAAACAGTGAAGTTCCAGTTCACGAACCAGAGCAGGTATAAACCTGTCAGGGAACTAATAATGAAATGAAAACGCATAATAATTTGGTGAACCACGGACATAAAATAACAAACAAAAGGAAACTGCGAACCATGGCCCCTTCGAGGATGCACTTCCTGTAGAGTATAGAGTTTATACCTTTTTTCAGATCAGCCGCACCGCGTAGCACCCTCCTATGTGGGCGAAGCCTCGACAGACGAATCCTCAATCGGCGCTGCCCTTGGCTACCACTACTCGTGTGGACCCCTCTGCACACCCCCCTAGTACGCGGGCCGAACCTGAAGCCGCGAACCACCCTGGTTCTAGGGATGCTCGCCCGACCGTGAACAACCCTAGTTCACAGGATGCCCCTCAATCCGCGGACCACCCTAGTTTGTGGATGACTTCTTCATCCATGTAGCACCTTCCTACGCGAAGGACACCACCGCCCCTTCATACGTGGGGCCCATCAGAGCCTTCAGAGTTCCAATTCCCCGGGCCAGATAAAATCCTTCTAATCTGGCCCGATCCTCCATGACTCCCTCATTGGCCTATTCATCAGCCCCGAACCGAGGCCTCCACCAGAGCCACTGGATCCGTGTGGTGTAACCCTCAGGCAGATCATCACGCCATTTTGAGTTCACATACCCACAGTAAGTAGAGGCGAAGGGGTTTCCCAGAACCTTGAGCAGATTCCCAAAGAATTCTTGGGTTCACATTCCCACAGTAATGTGGAGTCTAAGATCGGTAGTCCCCTTTCTACCCCTCCACTTGTTAAGGGCTCCTCGGGGGTAGTAAAATACCCATCGGAAGGAAGCCCTCACGCACTGCAAGAGAGGAGATGGGTACAAGATCACCCATTTTCCCTCTCCCACTGCGCTTTTTTTCCTGGGCCTCCTCAGAGTTTATGTCCCAATCTATCCTTATGGGCCGCTCCATATGTATGCCCCACTCCATTCCTCACGAACTCACCTTTCGCGACGTGATCGTCTGGTCCTTGCTACCTCTTATTTCTCACACCGAGCATGACTCACATGGGCCTGGTGTAGGCATTGACCATGACATCCACTTATGGGCCTCCTCAGAGTGTAATCCCCGATCCATCACTCTGGGATTCCTCAGAGCGTAATCCCCAAGCCTATGAAAACTACGAGGACATTGATCCCTGCCTCCTAGGCAGGGTACGTAAGAAGACCCCAAGAGGTTCAAGCCCACCACCCGACTGTTCCGACAACCCTCACGTCGGTTCCCCTTCATCCTACATGATGATAAACTGTACATTTTAACTACGTGGACATTGATCCCCTCATCCTATGTAGGGTACGTAGGAAGCCCCCCTAAGGTTCAAGCCCAACAACCGGTTGATCCGACTATCCTAACATCGGCTCACCGCGCCGCTCCTTGTGCAGCCTTAGTGAGTCCAGAATCCTCGGGGTCATTAACTCAATGAGGTATGGTAACCCTCGGGCATAAATGATTCTGATTCCCTGCATTCAGCTGACCATTTCCAACCAGGGTTGAATCCATGATACTATGATTGGGTATAAACAAAAGATTCGTAAACATATGAATACGCCGTAAATCTATAAGAGAGTCCCGGAACAGGAAATAATTCCACTCAAAAAGGGTGTGTTGAGCCCGACATCCCATCCTATCGACCAATGTGAGTTCTTAAGCGTTGCTGGTCAGACCATCCGGTGAATGCCTACCTTTGGAATGCAGGTCCACGTGTCATCGGATACAGAACCATTGGGTGTTTCGAGATCGAAACCCGAAACAAAAATGGTGAAAATGACGTGAATCTTTAACCAAACAAGACAAATTTAACTTAATCTCGCCATGTGCCCCTTATACTCTCAAGGAGGTCAAATCAAGGTCATTAGTTACGCATGGTACCATGAGATGCTGCTTTGACGGGTTTTCTATTGGTATTTGTTAAAATGTCTTAAAGGTACCTTCAGAACTCCCTTAAATCCAATGGAATCGCAAAAGAACTCACAAGTGCGTGCTTCCAACAACGCATGGACCGAACATCCTCACCTACGGATGACACCATCACCCACCCAGTGTCTTCAGCGATGGGTCTCAGATGCGCTGATCCGAGATTACCATGTGAATGGTACTCTCCAAATAGTGGAGGCGGCCATGCATGCCCTCTAGTCTGCCAAAACTCACTGGTCGCCTTCCCAGCAGCGGCCGCAAAGGAAGATCTAGATGGCCCATGTTTCTGTCTCGAACCATTTTGGGAATCTTTACTTGGAACGGGACAATGCGTACCTCACATACCTTAGGGAGGTGGATGAGGTCGACGCTGACAACTTCATCCCTGCCGAATGGGGGTTTCGCTCCAAGGCCCCTGCCAGAAGGCATCATCTCGGTCACGCCGCGATTCAACATCCTCGTGCCTAGAAGGATGTCTCACCGGGGATTCATGCCCACACTCATTGAGCTCCGGCCCCTTGGACCACCCAACTAGGGCGGCATATGTAAAATAAGGGACCAATCATCACCCTGGTCTTTGAGAAGGAGCTCCGCTATCCAGCCATGAAGACGTACCACAAACTGGCACCTACACCTGTTCGCTCCTCCCGAGCCTGCCATCTAGAAATTGTGGCATCATTTGAGCTGGAGCACATCCCCATCGAGCTCCATCAAGCCCGTTGCTCACGCCGGA
Source organism: Viscum album (assembly GCA_963277665.1). Lineage (NCBI taxonomy): Eukaryota > Viridiplantae > Streptophyta > Magnoliopsida > Santalales > Viscaceae > Viscum > Viscum album. Next base: position 1,624,873,779 of record OY728156.1, on the reverse strand, counting down.
CGACACTAAACCAACATGCACCTCTCCCTGCCCAGGGTCGTTAATCCCACTAGCTTGACATGGTGGCGACCTAGCGCCTACAGGACTAGCTCCTAGCAGATGCTTCTAATGCCTGCCATCATGGCATGGTGGCGATCAACAAATCCCGCCACCCAGATGTAGTGGAAACTCATTTGGGGGCTCGTCTCCCCACCAACAAAGGCCACCGAATTGATATAGTGGGAAACCAATATATGCAGGGCTAGCTCCCTATGGATGCAAGTAAAGTCCGCCACCCCGATGTGGCGATAAACGGAGAGATAAACCGGCATATCCTGGTACAGGGGTAGATTCCTTCACCTGCCCCAGCACAAGAGAATTGTCAATAAACACTATGCACTGGAGGACTGGATCAGGATATTACTACTTCGATACCGGAATGGGCCTTCATACCCGTTCCAGCCAAAGATGTCTCTCTACATATCCTGTCAGTGATGGAGGAGCAGGTATCGATCCCAGATCTTATCTTGCAGACTTTCAAGAATGTAATTGCATCAACAAAAACAGCAAGGACTCGGGCCCATGAGTCGGTCTCCCCAATTGAGGTGACTCATCTAAGAGACAAGATAACTGTCTTGGAGCAGATCTGCATCCCTACTTCTGCCCAGGAGGGTCGCTAGCCATATTCCACGACGCAAGGGCAACCAGATCGAGCAGCTTCACTCGTTCCAACTGGGGGACACCCGTCCATCACGGTGGATGCTCCAGAGCAGGAATATATCCCTGCTAAAAGTCAAGATGTTCGTCGGCACATCTTGACGGAATCACGGGACCCAATTAGACAGGGACCCAGAGGTGAAGGCCATTGTCAATAGAAGACGGTCCCCGCTGCCCGCAAGAGAGCACCTCAAACACGCCGAAGGCAGCTGGAAAATAAAGAGCAGGTTCACGACTCCACTATGCTGGAAGCTGGGGTTCCCAACGCCGCTAAACACACATTGAAGGCTCAGAACACTACCCACCAATTACCATATTATGGGAGCAGAAGTAGTAATTGTGAAGGTCCTCCCCGCAATGTTACTACTAGTAGCTCTGAAGGTCATCCCCGGAGCACCTGTGGGGGCCTCCCCCGCATGAATATAATGATCGATCATGAGAGATCCTCTTTTGATGCGAGTCACGGAAACCCTTCACATGAACAGAAGATCGAGCAGCAAGAAGGTTCTCCACTTGCTACGGTCCACCCTGAAGGTCCTCCCCGGGGTATACACTGCAATCACTCTCCATGCAGTGGGACCACAAATTTTGATAGTAGTCCTCGCTATCATAGTCGCACCTACGGAGGCCCTCCCCATAGGGATGTCACATCACGACAAGAATGCCCTCCCCTTGTCATGGCCTACCCTGAGGGTCCTCCCCAGGGGTTACGTTGAAACGACACTCCACGCAGCAGGGCATTAGATCATGGTGGTAGTCCTCACCACCCTGATAACGGAGGTCCTCCCTATAGAGACATCATGCAACGAGAAGGCCCTCCCCTCATTGCGGTACATTCTGGAGGCCCTCCATAGGGTTTATCCCGCAGATATTCTCCCTACGGCAGCTGTAATGGTAGTCCTCTCCATTACCGCAGCTGTGATGGTAGTCCTCGCCACCACGACCACCATTGAGAAGGTCCTCCCCTCATTGGCCCCAAGCAATAAGAAGGTCCTCCCCTTGTCGCAGTGTGTCCTGATGGTCCTCCATGGGATGCACATTGAATGTCAAGCCGTGATGGTTATCCTCACCATGATGGAAATTGTTGCGAAGTCCCTCCCCGTAATGACGCTACACAGCCAGAAGGTCATCCCCTTGCTGTGATACGCCATAGAGGCCATCCCTAGGACGTGCAATGCAAAAGTCCTATATGAAGTGAAGCATCATGCAGTAATGGTATTCCTCGCCATTACGACCACCATTGTGAAGGTCCTCCCAGCGATGGAATAACATATCGACAGGAAGGTCCTCCCCCTGCTGAGTCGAGCACTGAAAAGCCCTTTTATGTCGAGGCACTCAGAAGGACTGGATCGATTATGTCAGATTCCCAGCTTGTCGCTAACAATTCCCTTATTAGATCTAGAGATGGTCCCGGGCCGCATTCATCTTCGGAATTACCTCGGTATCGCCCACATAATGATTCAGCACCTACCAGTCACACTGCCTCGGCTCACACTAACAGTGAGCGCCTCAGTTGGGCTGACCAGGTAGAGGAATCACTAGAGGAGGAGTATGCCGACATGTTGCACATGAGGAAACGACTGGCCAGAAAAGATATACCAGTTATGTTTTGGCCCATGACCACCTCTCAATTCGACATACCCAGAGAGTTGTCAGAAGAATGCGTGCACGACATCCGCCATAATATATGGACAACCCTCCGCCGGCTGAAATCAAGCCTCCTTCCCTATGAAGGGTATGTAGACCATGTCAAGAATATATGAGACCTCCTACGTCACATCGACCTGGAGGCCCTTCCTATGGCGCGACGAAAGCTCCCCGAGAGACGTAAAGGAAACATGGAGATAGCATGCCTCCGTGCACTGCACCGACTGTGCCACCTCATCAGTGACGCTCCAACCGGAGCCCATATCAGGGGATCGGTGGAACACAGAGCACTGCATTTCACTCCGCTCCCCACCTAGTAGAACCCTTTCGGCATGGTGTCTTGCAACGTCATCACGTCATGATGGCAATCGAGTGGTCCCCCTATTCAGGTAAGGCAATAAAACCGACAGAGTCAGGCCTTGAGTAAGTCCCAGAAGCGTCAGGCCCGGTGGGAACAAGCCTTTCAAGAACTCCTGGATCAAGCCACTGAGAGCATACAAGGGGCCTCTCGCCTAAGAGAGGCCAATAAGCAATCTTATCCTGCCTCCCCAGAAGGTATGGATCCATAGGTGAATTCAGCACCAAATACGGTTCACCCCCGAATGGGGGTACGCGAGATCTGGAAGTTCGCGATAGCAGTAGCCACTGCCGAAACTAGGGTCAACCCCAGCCTGCAGGGCTGGGGGAATTTTTAACAACAAATGCCCCTATAATACCAATAAATACGGTAGGAGACTCAACGTCCAGGGAACGGGGCCAATCCCAACCCTCAGGGCTGGGGGCATTACTACCCCATCAAAAACAAGCTCTCCCACGAGAGTTAGTATTCTCTCATTTAGGGATGATAGTCAGAAGAAGAGGTTATCATCCCATCCCTTCATTCGAATAATCATCCCCTCTAAGATGAATTCGCACCGTAAGGTCGCATCAAAGAACTATCTGCGTCACCCTTCATCAAGAAGTTCGAAGGCAATCCCAGTTCATGAAGGGGAAGGCCAGAAGAAGGCGTAGGAGATCCTCTTCCCATTTGGAAGATGACATCCCCTCGACCCCGCGATATGCATTCATCAATGCCATAAGGGCTAACCCCATGGATGACACTGGGGAAAATGCAAATTCGAATAGATTGGGAGACGACGGTTCCGGTTAGGTTGTGACTCACAACAAACCACCAGGTGTGCACTCCCAGAATCAGAGGGAAGCCCTAAATATGGTCGTCCATCTAGCCAAATCTCCTCTGCCTTCCCAGCGGGCTTCCAATAAGGACAAGAATAAGGGACTAGTTACCCTTAACCTGCCTCCGTTTCTCGAAAAAAACGAGCCAATCATGCTCGAATAGAGATTCGCTCAACAGGAAGAGGAGATGAAAGAATTATGGCGGCTTAATGCCGAGATACTCCAGAGGAACCGCCTTATTGAAAGTGCATACCAGGAGGAGCGACATCATGCACTCCCAGCAAGTGCACCTCAAAGGCTAAGGCTTTCTCTGGAAAAAGAAACATGGTTAGGGCTCTTGCCCAATGAGGTGCCTAGTTCATCCAACTACATAAATGTGGATGATGAATTCCAAGATTTCCATCCATATAGGTGGAAACTAGAGCAAGTACGCCCAAACCCTCCGAGGGTGCCTCGAACGGAATAAGCACCCTTGGTTCCAGCCAATCCGGATCCTCAGGTAATGCGTCGGGCTATGCCTGCCTAGGACCGGGCCCAACAGGATGTAAACTAGGGTCTCACCAACACCATAGAGGCACTATTAGCTCGATTGGAAGTGATGTAAGGACGAAGAACTCCGATACAGCAAGAGCGGAAACCCTAAAAATATTGGGTGGCAATCACACCACCTCCACCCAATTTTGGGAGCCCTATATTCCCTATTTTCAACGGGTCAGGCGATCCAGAACAACATTTGATGCACTACACATCCTATTGCGACCCTATGATGGGAACTCTGGAACAACAAGAAGTAGTGAAACTTAGATACATCGTATGGACCTTGCAAGGATCCGCATTCATGTGGTACACGATTCTGCCATCCCAGTGGAGTGCCCCACTGGCTTCCGCCATCTCTCAGCAATTGCCCAAAGAATTTAGGACTCCATACAGTGGACTAATTCGAAATCCCTAATATCCTCGCATGCTCCTGCGAAAATAGCCTCTAGAGCTGAAGTGTCTGCTGTCACACTCAAGCCGGCCCCTGTGCCCGCTCCACCGCTCATGCCTCCACCAAATCGTCAAGGGCCCCCTACATATCAGTGGCCACCTCCGCCTAAACGGGATGATAATAGAGGACCGAAGAAGAACAAATTTAAGAAAGGAAGAAAAAAAGTATACTCGTTCCAAGACGATCAAGTCTGCGGCTACTTCATTGCTGCTATGAATTGCAAATTGCTCCCCCTCTCGGAGCTGAGGAAACCTGAAGAAGTCGGCTGCGAGGACAAGCCAGACTACTACCACTACCTTATATTGTTGGGGCTCAATATACGAGAATGCTTCGTCTTCAAAGGCATCCGGCAGAGGATGGTAGACTCCAGAAAGGTCGAGCTGGGGCCACCCGCAGTACATGTGGAATGTATCTCTACCACCGACTTTGACAAAGAGGAGGGGTTGCAGAAAGTCACTAGCAACTAGGGGAAGAATTTCGGTGACTGGATGACTCAAAAGACTTTCAACCAAGCCCAGGGAATACTTCGAGCTCAGATACGGTAGCTAGCATTGCCGCCAACATCCCCAGATGCCGCACAACCGACAGCATCGGCCTCATAGTCCTCTACGAGTCGGTCATCCGGGTGGAATATAAGGAAGAAACAATCACAAGAGGAGCAGTCCGCAATAGGGCCAAAGATAGTCCTGACCCTGGAAGATTATATTCCCTTGAATTTGGTGCCACGGGAACCGACCCACCAAACGAAACCATCAGGGAAAACCAACCAGGATGACCTGTTGGAGGATGAAGAGCCAATCTTTGGTTCTATTAACGTCATCCATCTTATGTAATCATTCCCTGACGAAGGGTATGGTTACGAACCCAAGTTCCCTACACGAGGAGCCGGGAGGAGAAATCATAGTGGTAGGGGATACAAGGGGAGGCACATCCATGACCGAAACCAACCCTACGGTTGGACCTCGGCCCAAACCGTTAATATTGTGGAAACCCATGGGAGAGACCTTCAACAAAATCAACAGGAGAAGGAATGCCCCTCCACCTCCACAAGCAACCACTCTGGCCCTGTTGTTCTGCGATACCCACCAGAGGAGGAGAATGTGTCTGGTCGCCTAGTGCGCACGAATATACTAGCCGGGCCGAGTCCCTAGAACATGGGAACACTATCGACATCCGACCCTGCGGCCAGTCCATCCTCATCAAATGCTCCAGCCCCAAACCCGCCAGCTAGAAATATCCCTCCAACGGAGAAGCGTCGACCACTGGAGAAACAATATGATATCGTTAAGTAGCTGGCATCTTTACCAGCCATGTTGTCAATCATGGATTCCCTAATACTATCAGTAGACCTCAGGGAGGCGCTTATAGAAGGTTTGATCAGCCCCTAGGAGTTTCAAGTCGTGGTAGCTGCCGCCGAGATTTACCGGACGAAGACTAGCCTGGATGAATGCAATACGGTGATTTCTTTCACCGATTAGTATGAAGATACCATCATGCAAGGACACATTATAACACTATATGTGTCTGGAACACTAAATGGTATTGAGATCTGTAAATTCTTTATAGACATTGTCTCTGGAGTTAACCTCCTTCCCCTACAAAACTCCACAAGTTGGGCTACAGTGAGGATGATATAATTCCCTAAGCCACAACTTTGTCGCGTTACGATAAGAATGAATAGAAGAAAATGGGAAAAAGTAAGCTAAGGACCCATTTTGGTGACCTGGTAGCCTACCCGGAATTCCTGGTGGTCCGGTAGAGCACATCATTCAATGCCCTGCTGGGATGGCCGTGGCTCCATATGCACTTTTCCGTTCCTTCATCCTACCACCAGTGTATCATGTATTGCATCAATGGACAATGTGGAACATTGCATGTCGACAAGGCACCTTTCGAGCTCTCTGAGTCACATTACATTGACGTCGGGTTCTATGAACAAAAGAAAAAGAAGCCTTTGGTTGATGGTGTCGACTGGAGCCCCTCTCCGAATGGCCTGGAAATGGTTCCTGATGACCCCCTCAGGCATCTTGGCGAAGATTATGTCCTGCCCATCAACTACGTTGAGAGTAGGAGTTCAAGTCCGGACACGCACTCGGATGTCCTCATGACTTCAGCCACGATGACCGTGTATGACTATGTAGGGAAGTCCGCCAACCCTCAATCTAGGGATGAATAATCAAGCAGGGATGCCCATGATTCCTCTCCTTCAAACCCTCGAGGGATTAGACCATAATCTCTCTCTTCGTCAGATCAAGAAGAGTAGGACATGGAAGAAGAAGAGGAGTAAGATCTCTGGGATGCACCTCCTGCATTTGAGGAGGGTATCTCCACCACGGTGGACGAGCTCAGGGAGATAAACCCGAGTAATGAGGATGATCCGAGGCCTACCCTAATTAGTGCGGCCATGTCCCCTGAGGAGCACAAGGTGTATACCTCCTTCCTAAGGCATCACCGTGACGTCTTCACCTGGAATTACATGGAGATTCCGGGAATCGATCCCGAAGTAGAGACACATCACCTGGGTCTTCCAGAAGACCACCAATGCTACAAGCAGGCCGCCAGAAGGACACACCCCTCACATACTGCCCAAATAGAGGTTGAAGTTGATAAGCTCATTAAGGCAGGATTCATTCAAGAGGTCCAGTACCCCATTTGGTTGTCCAACATCATCCCTATCAAGAAAAATAATGGGAAAATCCACGTCTTCATTGACATCAGAGATCTCAATCGGCATTGTCCGAAAGATGAATTCCCGGTTCCAATCACCGAGTTGTTAATCGATGCAACGGCCATGTATGAGGCTATGTCTTTCATGGACGGCTATTCCGGCTATAACCAAATCAGGATGGCCCGAAAAGATGATGAAACCACTACTTTTAGCAACAATCAAGTGGTATTCTGTTATAGGTTCATGCCCTTTGGTCTCAAGAATGTGGGAGCCACATATCATCATGTCATGCATCGGATCTTTACATCGTTCCTAGGGAAATTCATTGAATTTTATGTGGATGGCCTGGTGGTCAAATCCATATAGTGCACGGATCACTTTTCAGAACTTGAGACCATCTTCAACAATCTCCGACAGCATATCTTGAAGATGAACCCCATGAAATGTGCCTTCGAGGTTACCTCAGGGAAATTTCTTGGCTTCGTCGTACGCCATCATGGAATCGAAGTCGACCCTGAGAAGATAAAGGATATCCTTGGATTACCACCTACCAGAAATCTCACCGAGTTGAGGGGATTCCAAGGAAACCTGGACTATATTATGAGGTTCATATCCAACCTGGAAGGCAAATGTTTTCCCTTCACTAGGTGAATGAAGAAGGGGGTTACATACCAATGGACGGATGACTTCCAGGAGGTGTTCAACAACTTAATAAAGTACCTCTTAAGCCCACCGGTGATCATGCTCCTGGTTGAAGGGAGACCTATCATTCTATATGTGACATCCCTAGAATAGTTACTTGGAGCCTTCCTCGCACAAAAGAATGACGTCGATAGCGAAAACAGTCTCTCTTACCCCAGTTGAATCATGATTGATGCTGAGACTCGATACTCAAATATCGAGAAGAACTATTTGGACTTGGCCTTTGTAGTTCAAAGTATGTTACATTATCTGCAACATCATGAAGTCCATTTGACCTCATGGAATAACCCACTCAAGTAAATCCTTAGCCGCCCGATGCTAGCTGGATGCCTATCCCGATGGGCGGTCATCCTGTAACTGTTCGACATCCAGTTCGTGCCTCAGAAAGCCAACAAGGGCCAGGCATTAGTATAATTTCTAGAAGAGCAACCTTCGACAGGGACCACTACAACGGATGCCCAGCTACCTGATAAATAAATATTCTTGGTTTAAGAGGAGCTCCCAGCATGAGAAATGTACTTTGACGGCGCATCCCGAAGCCCATCTGAGAATAGGATGGAGGATCCCAGATTCAACAAAGTGGGTCTAGGGATAATACTCATTTCCCCAGAAAAGGAATTCTTTCCATATTCCTTCTTCCTATCAGAGGGATGTACAAACAATGAATCGGAATATCAAGCTTTCATTGCAGGCCTGGATATCGCACTCCAGGAACAAGTACAACACCTTAAAGTAAAAGGTGACTTCGAGGTGGTCATCAAGAATGTCAATGGTGACTATGATATTAAAAATGAGGAGCTGATCCCCAGGTTTGACCATGTCCGAGGTTTAATTACTGAGTTATCCACAAGAACTGACATTGACCTATATTACTCGATCTCAGAATGCTCAGGATGATGCATTATCCAACGCGACCAAAGCCCTAGCTGACCCAGACTGGGATGAAATGATTATCAGTATTTCTCACCGCCGAATGGTATTTCCGTTCATTCCGGATAAGATGGAATAAATACATGAAGTTAGTCCGGTCCCCAAGCCATATGCGCCTTCAACTGTCTAGATGAACCCCATTGAAAACAATTTTCAAAGTGGAGAACATCCATCAGACAGGGCTGAACGAGAGAAAATATGGAGGAGGGCAATCAACTTTGTCATATATGGAAGCGCGGGTTAGCAAGAGGTCCTCTAGAAATGAGGCCTCGATGGAGTGATCCTCAGATTCATTGATGAAGAAGAAACTACCACTGTATTGAGTGAAGTACATGTCGCAGCATGTGGAGCACATCAACCGGGGACCAAGCTTTCCCATCAGGTTCGAAGGCTTGGGAACTACTGGCCCATTGTGGCACGAGACTGCGAGCATTTTACCACAAGATGCCACTCATTCCAGATTCATGCCAGCTTCATACACCAACCCCGTGAAGTTACTTCATCAAGCCAAGAACTCCTGGCCATTTTTCATTTGGGGGATTGACGTCGTGGGACCATATCCTCCCTCCATGACCAAACAGCTGATGTATATCCTCACAACAACCGACTTCTTTTCCAAATGGGCATAAGCCAGCCCCCTCAAGGAAATCAGGGAAAAAAATATTGTCATCTTTGTGAAGACCTACATCATCACCATATTTGGTGTCCCTCATACCATACTGTCGAACAACGGAACCAACTTCTGCTCTTCCGATGTGGAGAAACGATTCCAGGAATATGGTATCAAGGCTAACCAGTCATCTCACTTCCATGCAGCGGCCATCGGACAGATAGAGGCTTTCAAGAAGACCATGTTAGATATTCTCCATCAAGTGGTGGACAAATACAAGAAGTCATGGCTGGATAAAATCCTCCATGCACTGTCGTCTTATCGAACCACAATTTGCACCACTACGCGGGTCACCCCATACTCGTTGGTGTACGACACAGTGGCGGTCCTGCCCATTGAACTCCAACTACCCTCGCTCCGCGTTGCTATTTCTGATTTGTTATCCAACTATGAGAAATCATAAAAGCGGCTAGGTGAATTGGAATAGCTAGACAAGAAGTGGTTTCACACCTTGCACCATCTGGAAGTATACTAGAACCGGATCACACGAGACTTCAATAAAAAGATTCGTCTTTAGTATTTCCTGTAAGGAGAATTGGTGTTGGTCCTCCAGACCCCAATGATACCCAGAAAGAAGACTCCAAAGCTGGATCCCATATGGGAGGGACCGTATGTTGTACAGAAGGTCTACTCCAATGAAGCATATGCCCTGATCTCCATGGATGGGCAATTCACCCTGGCTCTTACCAATGAGATATTCCTAAAGAAGTATTTCACATGGAGACCAAGAATATTTCATCTTTACCGCATAGAGATAAACTGCATGGACAGAAAAAAAATAGGGTGTACTCTTCATCCGAGCTTCATGACGTTAAACTGCCAAGCACCCAATTGTCCAAACTCTATGACCTTAAACTATGAGTATTTCATCCTGACCGCACGAAGTTAAACTCCACAGATAAGAAAAATAAAAAATTCCCCCTTTCCCCCGTGTACGGACCAGACCTGCATAGGGTGTATCACCTTTTAGAGAACTATGTATGGCTTGATTCCTACCCTTGCATGATATGTAGTGACGTCGTGATCCCCTATCCTGGCCCATCCACTCCCAAACAAAAAATTAAAAATGCCCCCTTCCCCCCGGGTACGGACCAGACCAGCACGGGGTGTATCACTTTTGCAGAGAACTACGTGCAGCTTGATTCTTGCCCTCTTAGGATACGTAGTGATGCCGAGATCCTCTATCCCGGCCCAGCCAATCACAAATAAAAGTTAAAAATTCCTTCTTCCCCCCGTGTATGGACCAGACCTGCACAGGGGTTTATCCCCCATTCTCACCGCACGATGTTAAACTACACGGACAAGGTGTTTTAAAAAAATTCCCTCTCTTCCCATGTACGGACCAGACCTCCATGGGGTGTATACAATTTTCCTCACCGCATGGCGTTAAACTACACTGATTCCAGAGAACTATGTGAGGTTTGATTCTTTCCCTTGCAGGATACGTAGTGACGCAGGGATCCCCTATCCTGGCCCATCCACTCCCAAATAAATCTTAAAAATTCCTTCTTCCCCCGTGTACAGACTAGACCTGCACGAGGGGTATCCCTCGTTCTCACCGCACGACGCTAAACTACACGGACAAGAAGTTTTAAAAAAGTTCCATCTCCCACCATGTATGGACCATACCTGCACGAGGTGTACTTATTTGAGAGAACTAAATGCGGCTTGATTCTTTCCCTCACAGGATACGTAGTGATGCCAAGGTTCCCCGTCCTTTCCCAGCCCCCTGAATAAAAGATAAAAAATTTCCTTCCCCCTATGTACAGATGATACTGGAACGGGGTGTACTCCTCATCCTTACTGCACGACATAAATCTGCATGGATAGTAGGATTTAAAAAAAATGCTCCCTCTTCCCCGTGTACAGACTAGACCTGCACAGGGTGGATACTTCGTCTTCACCGCATGACGTTAAACTGCACGGACTTCGTCCTCACCACATGACGTTAAACTGTACAGACTTCTTCCTCACCGCATGATGTTAAAATGCACAAACTTCATCCCCACCGCATGACGTTAAACGGCATAGACTTCATCCTCACCGCATGAAGTTAAACTGCACGAACTTCGCCCTCACCGCATGATGTTAAACTGCAAGGACTTCGTCCTCACCGCATGACGTTAAACTGCACGGACATCGTCCTCACCGTATGACGTTAAAATTAACATACATCAGCGCGACCCACCCAAGACTAATGGGGAAACGAGATGGGGATTCACCATGCACATTTGGATGCATCCTCTCTATACATCAGACTCCACAACCCAGATAATTATGGATCTCCATAACCACTCATGGCCATCGGAAGTGGAAAGTCATCGACCCATGGACAAATTTTCATGAATATTCATACCATTCCCTCAGCGGCCTATGTGTCTTCCGGTGGTTCACATAGCAACCCACATTAGCGAACATCATTCCAGGACTATGCTACTTTGACTCAACGGACAATTGCAGTGATGATCTTTCTTGTATACTCGGACACCATTATCCCCACGTGCCGAACTCTACAATGTGAGCAATCTCGGATTTTCATAATCATTAATGGCCATCAAGAGTGGAATGTTATTGACCCGGGGAAACCTTTGTATGACTATGCATACCATGCCCTCAGCAGCTCTACATAATGATAGCCCCTGGCTCATCCATCAAAGGCACGATTTCCTTGGGTGGTACTCTTCCTAGCTCTATACGCTTACTGGCCTCAGAGCCCCCATGCCACACCTCCTGATCTGGGAAAACTCAAAGTTGTAGTTTATAACCTTCATCCCCCACCTTGTTCCAAGTATATCAGAACATATTGACCCTGTTATCCTTCGAGCGACTTCAGTAATAGTCACCCAAGGTTTCGAGCTCTATGACCGCTAAACTAGGAGTACCTCGCCCTTACCGCATGAGGTTAAACTGCACAGAGTGAAGGCACACCCCCGCGAGAAAGATAAATCAGCGCAGGGGTGGCTCATTGAGCATTAACAACAACCAGGGATGAATATCCCTGACATGCCCAGATATCTCCTCACCAGATGACAAACTTCGTATCCCGGACAATCGCGGATCCTCATAACCACTCCCGGCCATCGTAAGTGGAAATTTATCGACCCGTGGACACCTTTCCATCAGTATGCATACCACGCCCTCAACGTCTCTGCTTATAGATAGCCTTTATCCTATCTACCAAAGGCATGATTTCCTCGGGCAACACTCTTCCTAGCTCCGTACGCTTATCGGCCTCAGAGCCCCCATATCATATCTTCTAATCCAAGAAGCCCCAGAACCATGATTTACACCATCAACCCCTCTACAGGTATTGGACATGCCTGGATACTCAGACCCAGTTTCATTTTAATCAAGAGCGGCCTTTTTAACTATGTCATTTCTGCATGACGTCAAACGGCACGAAGAAAAACTTGTCCATGTGGCGTAAGGCTGCAATGGCCAAGCATCAAACATCCTGGGGAATGACTCCAACAACAAGCATTTTCTCTAGGTTAGTAATGCTCTTCGTCCTTACCGCATGACGTTAAACTGCACGGTCGAACCCATCCTGGGTTCAGTGAGAAACATAGGCTTTTCTCTGTCCATCAGTGCATAGGTCAGACCGACACAAGACACTATCTCACACCCGCAGGAGAAGGGATTACTTCATCCTTTCTCGGGAAGTTTAGTCTCGATGTTTCTCCCGTATCCAGGCACCCTCCCATCATAAACCATACTTTATACTCAGAAAAAGCCAGGCTCTCACAAGCCACACCGGGTGGACCCAAATCTCAACTTCCCTAAAGTTTCTTGGCTATTGGGGGAATACAATAATTGACTTAAGAACACCTTTGTATGACTATGCATACCTTTCCCTCAGCGGCTCTACATATTGATATCCCCTGGCTAGTCTACCAAAGGTAAGATTTCCTTATGCGATGCTTCTCTCCGTACGCTTTTTGGCCCTTGAGCCCCTATGTCTGTCCCGGGATTCAGAAACCCTCTGAGCTATAGTTTACCAACCTAATTCACAATCCTACCTGAATATGGCAGAACGTCTTTGACAAGATTACTGAGAACCAGGAGATGTCGTTCCCTTTTGAATGATGTCCCAGCAGCATGACTTTAAACTGTGCCAAGCCTCAACCATCCCATACACTAACTATGTGCGTAGGTAAGTGGTCTCCTATCCACACACCTGATTGATACAGATGTTCTCAAAACCATTCAGATGTCATATACCCCTTATGAGCCACCCCTGGTGGTTTTCATAATTTTCTAAGCCACCCATCGTGGTTTCCATGAGCCATACTTCCATGAAGTCCCCGAGCGATCAGAAATGGAAAGTCATTGAGTTAAGGACATCTTTGAACGACTATGCATATCATGCCCTCTGCGGCTCTACATATTGATCACCCTTGGCCCGTCTACCAAATTTATGTCTTCCTTAGGCAATTCCCTTCCCACCTCTATACGCTGACATGTCTCCCATGCCTTGAGACATGCCCTACATGTCGTTCATGTTTAAACACACTCCCTCCAAATGCGCCTAAAGGACACCAAGACATATTTCAATCAACCAAACCCCATTTGGGCCCTTGACCTTCCATAGTTGGTCAAATCTGTTCGACCGAAAAAATCAGTAATGATAGTCATGATGGTGGGACTTTAAACTGCCCAAGAAAAGAGGCACAAAGCATGTTAGGCAGAATACCCAAAAAGGGAAAGCTATGAAAAATCCGGGATATACCCGCTGGTTCCACACCAAATGGGCCTAGGAAAAATCAGGGAATTAACATGAAAAGACAAAAAGTTTGGGGGGTTTCTCTACAAACTCCTACAATAGTCGAAGTATGCTCGCTGGATCCCATGGTCTAGGAAAAAGATAGAGCTCAGTCTATTTTTATCAATAGTCCTGAACTCTGATTATTCTCTATTCAGGGAATTAACATATGCAGCAATAATGCCAAATAATTTCTATCATAGGAGAAGACGACAAGATCACTCAGGAAAGACATTTCTTCCTTCCATAACAAAGTTATAGTAAGGGAACCCACAACTCATAGCCTCTTCTGGCGTGAAAAGTTATTACAGGAGGTTTTTGGCGGATTCAATATTTTGTATCAGGAACTGATGAGAATCCTCAATTGTTTGAGAGAGATTCTAAAGTAAAGTCGTTTCAGCTTCTGCACCAGCCCGATACTCTTCCGCCTCCTAGGCCGCCTTTGTGCTCTCCCTCATTTCCTCCTCCATCCGCCGCTCCCCTTCTTCAATCATGGCATCAAATTTGGCCTCTTCCTGCTGTATCCGTTGTATGTCATTCCTCAGCACCCCTAGGTGAGAATTATACTCAATAACTTCTCTCTGAATCCCCGTGACGACCCCAACATGGTCATGAGCCTCTGTTAGGAAAATTTGTTGGGTTGCGGAAAGGTAGGATTCAGATTGGGAAGAGGAAAGGTGAGATTCGAAATCACCCATCCTCTCCCAGTCAACGACTACCTACTTGACTGTGTCATAAAAACCATGATAGTCAAAGCCGTCAAATCCTAGAAGCATAAACAGATTGCGCAATTTTGGTAATCTGGCCGACATCTTGGCTAGGGGCGTCTGATAAATCAATCTCAAAATTTTCTCCCATTCCATTTTGCAAGCAGGCCGAATACTGGAAAGGACTTGTTGATCGGGCTCGGAATCACTCCCCAATGAGGACACATACTCAGGGATGAACATCATCAAAGAGGGACCCGATGCGGCTTTAACCACAAACTCGAGCACTGCCGCAACATCACCCATGGGAGATGCATTCATAGGCATGGTTGGGTCTGAAGACGCAATCGCCAGCGCCAAAGGTCGTGGTCCTAAAACCCGAGAGTCAATAAGATAGATAAGTACCCCTAATTAGAATGGGGAAGGAGAAAAAATTAGTGGCATGAGATTGGGAAAAATACTCCTGGTTGTCAAGGAATCAGCATCCTCAAGCTCTGCACTGTCGCGATAGCCACTCGAGGAGGATGCCACATCCTCAAAAGGGAAGGGAGTCCGGGGATCCCCCAAAAGGGTCGAGGACTTAAAGCCATGCATGAGGCCGGCATCCTCCATGGATTTCCCCAAGTGATCGCCTACGGAGACCAAGCTCAGAGAAATCACTCCCTCGATAAACAAGACAATGGCCCGCTCCGGGTTTCCAACAACTGGACTAATGGAAGAATCTTCCACCATTACCACGAGATCCATTGGGTCTGAATTGGCTTGCCCCGTCAGATCTGGAGACCCCTCATCAATCAAGGGCACTCCATTTTCCTCCGTGATAGAACGGTCTGTTTGATCAGCAGGAGGATCGAATACCAGCAGTTCCTCCTCTAATGCATCTCTAACTAATGAAGGCGAGATTAAAGCATCCATATCACTGGACTCTCCAGCAGGGCCCTCCATTTCATTGCGCCTAGGAATGGCTATAGGAGATTCCACAGATGGAAAGGATACAGAAGGTATGACTGCTTGGGTAGCCACAACCAGATCCCCAAGTGGCCCTGCACCATACAACAAAACAGTTAATGACTGGCGTTGTCAGAATATGCATGTTGGAAATTAAGCAAACGTGAAGTCATGATTACCCAAAGTCCATTGTCTGAGCTGTTCCGATAAATGGAATTCTTGTTACTGTCTTTGGATCTTCCCAGGGGAAAGTTCACCCAGAATTCCGGGGGAGCTAGAGGAGGGAAGACACTAGATGGGTCTGCAATGGTAGCTTCCATAAGCTCAGTTGTGCCAGGGGACCCCTCCTCGACGACCCCTGTGGGAGAAAGCGCATTCTCACCCGCTGTGGTACCACGAGGAGTATTTTACGAAGTGGGAATTTCCTCTTGAGATTCTTTGGCACCCTGCACAAAGGGGAGAAACCTTATAGCCTCCACAATAACGGGGGAAGAAAGCCAGAATAGGTGGCAGAGAGACTTCTTCTTCAGGGTCGGACAATTCAGGATGTCTAATCATCATGGACACCCGAGTGGTACCGTAGAGCCGGTTTCGGAGTAATCGCACGTATAAAACCATATCCTTCAATGAAATGACTATGTCACCCAAGTCCTCTCCCAACTGAAGGTATGGTGGAGCAAAGATAACCAAAATACCTAAAATTCTGAGAGGGCTCGTTTGGAGTGATGCCCAAACCACTTCATCTGAGCCCCTGGCCCTCAGGTCATCCCAAATACTCCATGAATCAGGGAATACAGTCATAATGGGAATGACTAGCCTGGAAGGACTAACCTGAGAGGGTCGGGTAGCGGTAGGGGCTGGTATGGGCACCATCGACTGTGTTTGTGTTCCGAATCTCGCCCTCACCTTAGAACTCTCTGGGACTATTGGTGGACAGGACCCCACAGGTAGGGACGGAAATTCCCTGGCATCAGCCATGATGGGGAGATCATCAAAATCATCTCAACCTAAAGAGTGGTCACTTTATTCCCCCTCTTCGTCAGTCACCAGATGCATCATGGCCTGGAGTCAGTGGGTTAGTACCACATGACCCTGGCGCACGCAAATATATGCTTTGAGATCCCAGAGATACCGATTGGGCCGCTCTGGGTCCACATCATAAAGGATGTCAATAGGGGTGGATATGTAGCCCAGCCTGTCAAATGCCACTTCTGATTCCTGAATATACTGCCACAGAGAATGGGGGTACTGGATATGAAAGGACGATCAACCTTTGAATTCATCCCATTGACCCCAGGCCATTGGAAAGGAAGCATCTATAGGAATAACCACCCCCCTTTGGGGTGCCTCAAGGGCATTAAAGGATACACCTCTGTCTATTAAGATCTTCCCCGAATGCATGGGACCAGCAGGGTGGCGAAGGACTTTTCCCGACCTAGTTGAAGCATCATCCACCTTCTGCTTCCTATTGCCCTTTGATGGCTTGGGACATGAAATGGTAGGCACCAACATCCATAGCTGGCCATTTGGGTAGGATTATACCCGGGAGTCAGCATAATTCTTGGATAAGAATGGTGTGGAGTCTCCAAGCATGGGAGTCATATCCTCGCAACAGGTATCCTCCCAGATAAACATTAACCACAATTGCCTGGCCACAATTAAATGACATTTCTCACGGGCACCGTTGAGTGTGAGAGGACATAGTGCCTGGACGCATCCAATTTGGCACCTGAATCAGCAAGGTGCGTACCCCTCGCAGATCAGTTCCCCACCAATAAGAGCCACCAGAATACCCTCTTGAAGTGAAAAAAGGTAGCCCTGCTTACTAAACACTTATATTATGGTGTTCGTGATTGCACCAGTTGGGGAAGAGAACAGATGGAAGTTGAAATGATCATAACACGAGATTCAACTTGATAATAGACGCCTATTCTGAACTATCAATTGATTATCCTTCTCTTAGGTCTCCCAATTTTGGGGAATAACCCTGCTAGTTAGTTGAAAGTATGGCTGGAATGTGGTACACAGAATCTGAAGAGGGTTGATGAAGGTCTAACATTTCTTGACATGAACGCCTAACCATCCCTAGAGAATCTGAAAAGGTTTGTCCACTCAATTTGGCCGGCTCCCATCAGTAATATTACCAAGGAATCGATAAATCATGGCCATCATTGGGATGGCTTGGTTGATAACGTTGCCAGTACCCAATTGTGCCGCCATTGCAATGGTAGACGCCCGTGTGGCACTAGACTCTCATACAAGAAATATAAATCAACTCAAAAACATGGCCTGAAACACCACTAGACTAATCAATCGATCGACATCTGGGACAAGCATCCATCCCCAGTCGTTGAATTGGCCTTGCCCCAGGTTCAGCCAATAGCTACCCTTCTGCTTTCAGGACTCCATTGTAGGGCAGGTCGGGGGCCTACGCGGAAGAGATATAGACAGGATCTCTCTGGAAAAAGCCTTGATCCAGTCGCGATACGAGATAAGCTGCCTCATAGATGTATCTTTCAGATGCTCCTCATGATCAGGGATAGGTTTTTTCTGGAGATTTATCCTTCGAATGTTCCTGGGCCAGATTAATGAGCAGCTTCACCAAGTGAGGGGTTCTCCCTTCGTCATCCCACACAGAAGGGGGAGGCAGGAATTCGTCGTATATACCCCCAACAATGGGGACCCCTGAAATCAAAAAGACTTCCCAAAGAATAATTCCTACCTCCCCGTGGACCAGATGAAAGGTGTTGGTGTCCGGGATCCAACGGCTCATAAGTTTCCTGGAGAGGGCTTGAGGCCGGTAGGTATAGGTCTGGGATACCCAAGAAGCTTCATACAAGCCTACGGCTTGGAATTCTTCCTCGAAATCCACACAACTCTGGCGGACCCAGAAGGGCCACCCCCAATCCAAGGACTTAAATGCTCATCCCGGTCGGAGATCCCGATTTACTGACCCGCCATGCTGGTCGCTTGCCATGGAATTGCGGGAAATGCTTTGATAGCAGTGGATTCCTCCATCCTGTTGACGTTGTTCTCCTGTCAGAGATACTAGAAGGTTATTCAACATAGATCCGAAAGCTGTGTCACTCAGGGCCGACCACCTGTTGACAGGTATCATGAACCGAGGGATAATGGTAGTGAATATCCATGCTTTGGGATTGTTGTCACGGGAAGGTACCAGAATCGGGGTATCAGAAAACAATCTAAACTCATAGGCAGGAAGGCTGTTAGAAAAGGGGTACTATTGCTTTGACTTGGAGAGCCTACCTACCCGAAAGGAAGACGGTTGGGAGTGGTGGTCTCCATCTTGAACAGATCTGGCCATGTCCTTCAGGCGTTGATCTCCAATTGGGAGGGGCTTTGCGGTAGGCCTCAGTATAGAACAAGGGGGAACCATATCTTCTCCCTGCACTACGAGAGCCAACAACCGGTTAGTCCAGAATAAAATCTAGGCAAAAATACCAGATATATGGCTGAGGATTAATTGAGGAGCCTTCATAAGTAAAGACCGCAAGGAGGCCACGAAGGATGGTTACGATGACATTATCCCGCAAACCGGCCCTTTGGGAAAGCAGTCCGCAAAACCCTAGACCGAGGAGCGTTGGCCAGGAAACCACGAACCAAGTTGCTCCATGGAATTTCAATCCCTAATTTAAGTGATTAATTTCGGAAGACTTAGAAACTTCTAATGTTCAGGATATTTTAGTCCGCGAAGAACCGAAACCGCGAAGCATCGAAACCACAGAGCACCAAAACCACGAAGTAAGTTCCTCTGCAGTCCGTCATGACATACTTTATAATTAATTAAGAGTAATTGTTCAAGGTTGAGGAATTGGTTCGTGGGTGAGGGTGACCACGAAGGAGTAATGGTTCACGGAAGTCACATCCGGTTTGCAGACGAAGCACTTTGCGAAGGAATGAGCACACGGTGGCGAGGGAGATCTCGTTTCATGAATAATCCATTAAAGGAAAAAGGAAGGGACCCCCATATTTATAGGCATGGTCCCTTACCGGGTCCACCTCGCTACCACAAACCATATTAGTTTCAGGACAACTCTGCATCGGAATGACATCCTCTTCGTTCCGATCAGACCCCATTCTGATGGTGGCATTTGTAGGGTCCTGAAAAATCCGCAAAAGAAATTCTACACAAATTCCACAGAGAATTGGGGAAAAGAATAGAGAAAATTCAAAGAAGGGACACAATAAGAACCGGTTCACAGACCGGTCCCATGAAAACACGATGTGTCCAGGCAACGTGAAGCACCCACCTCCGCGAACCATCGTCATTTGAGAAATGGAGGTGGAGATCCTCCGCGGTCGCGAGGCAGGATGGGAGCCAATCCGCTTCACCATCATGAACCGCACCAAAAGCGGACCACGTCGACCGGTTGAAGCCGAATTCGTTGTCATTCGCGGAATGGAGGTGGAACCCTCCGTGGCCGCGAAGCACTCCCTGAGTTCGGTTCGCGAGGGGGGGGGGGAGGAGAAGCGCTCAGTACCCACCGCAAATTGCGGATTGACCAAGTCATCGATAAACTGGGTTTCCGGTCATGGGCCTTTGAAAAAGGTGCCGCGTGGCCGTAGATACATCTCTTTCCCCACTCTATAAAAGGAGACCCAGGGGGAAGGGAAAAAGGTGATTCAGAATTCAAATTCAGATGATTCGAAGGTAGAAGAAGAGAAGAGCGATCATATTCAGGAGGAAGGATTTCGAAGGAAGGCTAAGGGTTTTGCAAACAGCGGTGTTCTAGTTCGCGAACCATAGCAGGTATAAACCTCGGAACGAACTAATAAGGAACCAAAAAACACATAATAATTTGGTGAACCGTGAACCTAAAATAATATACAAAAGAAAACCACGAACCATGGCCCCTTCGCGGATGAAATCCCCGCGGAGCAGGATGTTTATGCCTCTTTTCAGATCTGCCGCACCGCATAGCACCCTCCTATGCGGGTGAAGCCTCGACCGACGAACCCCCAATCAGTGCCGCCCTTGGCCACCATTTCTCACGTAGACCCCTCCGCATACCCCCCCTGGTATGTGGGCCGAACCCGAAGCCGCAAACCACCCTGGTTCGCATGATGCCCGCCAGACCGTGAACCACCCTAGTTCGCGGGATGCCTCTCAGTCCGCAGAACACCTTGGTTCTCGGACGGCTTCTCCAGCCGCGTAGCACCTTCCAACGTGAAGGGCGCCACCACCCCATAATATGTGTGGCCCATAATACCCTTAGTATTTCCCATTCCCCGGGCCAGATAAAACCCTTCCAATCTGGCCCGATCCTCCGTGACTCCCTCATTGGCCTATTCATCAGCCCCGAGACGAGGCCGCCACCAGTGCCACCGGATCCACGTTGTGTAACCCTCAAGTGCATAAATGCGCCATTTTGAGTTCACATACCCACGGTAAGTAGAGGCGAAGGGGTTTCCCCGAACCTTGAGCAGATTCCGGAAGAATTCCTGGGTTCACATTCCCACGGTAATTTGGAGTCTGAGCTTGGGAGTCCCCTTTATGCCCCTCCACTTGTTAAGGGATCCTCAGGGGTAGTAAAATACCCATCAGAAGAAATCCCTCACACATTGAAAAAGAGGAGATAGGCACAGGAGCACCCCTTTTCCCTCTCCCACAGAGCTTTGTCGCCTAAGCCTCCTTAGAGTGTAAGTCCCAATCTATCATTATGGGCCGCTCCATGCGTAAGCCCCACTCCATTCCTCACAAACACATCTTCCGCGACATGATCTTATGGTCCTTGCTGCCTCTTGTTTCTCACAATGAGCATGACTCACATGGGCTTAGAGTAGTCATTGACCCTGATATACACGTACGGGCCTCCTCAGAGTGTAATCCCCGATCCATCACTCTGGGCTGCCTCAGAGCATAAGCCCCAAGACTATGCGAACTACGAGTACTTTGATCCCTGCCTCCTAGGTAGGGTATGTAGGAAGCTGCCAAGAGGTTCAAGCCCACCACCCGGATGTTCCTACAACCCTCACATCGGTTCGCATTCGTCCCTCATTACGATAAATTGTACATTCAAACTACGTGGACTTTGATCCCTGCCTCCAAAGCAGGGTACGTAAGAAGCCTCCCTGAGGTTCAAGCCCAACAACCGGTCGATCTAACTATCCTCACGTCGGCTCACCGCGCCACTCCTTGTTCCGCA
Source organism: Viscum album (assembly GCA_963277665.1). Classification (NCBI taxonomy): domain Eukaryota; kingdom Viridiplantae; phylum Streptophyta; class Magnoliopsida; order Santalales; family Viscaceae; genus Viscum; species Viscum album. The sequence goes on along the minus strand of OY728156.1, from coordinate 1,624,851,718 downwards.
TCAGTGAGTCCATACTCCTCAGGGTCATTATCCCAATAAGGGATGGTAATCCTCGGGCATAAATGATTCTGAATCCCTACGTTCAGCAGACCATTGCGAACCAGGGCTGAATATGTGGATAGTATATTTGGGTATAAACCAAAGATTCATGAACATATGAATACCTCTTAAATATATAAGAGAGTCCCAGACCATGCAATAATTTCCCCCCAAAAGGGTGTGATGAGCCCGACTTCCCATCCTATCGACCAATGTGAGTTCTTATGCGTCGCTCGTCAGACCATCCGGCGAACGCCTTCCTTTTGAAAGCAGGTCCACATGTTATCGGATACGGAACCGTTGGGCGTTTCAAGACCGAAACCCGAAACAACAAATAATATTAATATTCTTCTCATATAATTATATTACAGCAAAACCACCTCATAATCATTCATTAAATCAATGTATGTTAATGTTGGGTCGGTTTGAACACTCAATTGATCAAATACTATAAATCTATTCCATGGATGAATATTATAACTTATATAAATGTGTAATATGATATAAATATAATTTTTTTGTGTGTTTGGGTAAGGATATATCAACTTTTAAATTATTTATCAAGAACAAGCATTTCATTCATCAAGAATCATCAAAACAAGATCATCGTCAATTTCATTATTATAGTTCACAATAGAAACAGATACGAAATGAAATTATAACCTTATAAAATATAAATTAAATTGTATTCCACCATCTAAAATTATATATTAATTATTTAATTTTAAATAATAATTAATATATTCTCTACTGTTATGATACTAGTATAAACATTAAAAACTATACACACCGAATGTGGAAAATCAGAAGAATTGATATAGAGAATGACTTATTTTGAAGAGTATGATTAAAAATGGATGTGAATAAGGGTTTTAGTTATTATTTTTAATATATATATATATATTTAATACAGGTTTTTAATGTATGTTCATGGAATTTGGGACAAGAGGTATAAATCCTCGTCTAAAATTCCTTTTATTGAGACACATATTATATTTATAAATGTATTTCATTTATGTATTTTATTTATTTCCTATTTTAGATATCATATCATGGATTATCTCTTATTGTTGGTTTATTATGTTCAATTTCAATAACTCTCTTTTGAGGCATTATTATTTTAATGTTTCTACGTATAATGGATTTTCGTGCTCCCAATTTATCATTCATTGAGAGTGAATACAATTTATTCATCATTTTCCATTTGTTTGGTGTTATATTTATTTATTGTACCATGAATGTTATTTTATTTTGATTTTAGGGTATTAACATAAAAAATTATTTTCCCTTATTATAGTGTATAGTGATTCATTTTTTTCTTAAGTATTTAGGATTATTGGTTACTCAATTTTTATTCCTTGAGTTATGATCATTCATTGAACTTATTACATATATGATGAGTATAGTTTACCCTTTAATTGTATTATTTTATAATTTATTATTTTTTCGTGTGGATATAAATTCCTTGAAAGTAAATCATTTGAAATATATTTCCCACTTATTGATATATATTCTGTTAAAACCATCCACTTTCATTCGATGGATGGATTGCTATCATTTTATTCATGCATTATCGTATCTATATACCCATTTATCCATATATTTTGAGCATCACATATTACATATATTATATTGGATGATGTACACATATAAATTATGATATTTTATTGAAAATGCTAAATTTATTGGAATTCTGATACTCATTATTATTGAATAGTTAACTATTTCTTTTTTAGCCATCAACATTATTACCATGGATGGGTTGGGATCAGGTTATCCCTTTTTTAGAAATAGGGAATAGTTTTGGCATTCTATATACTCTAATTTCAATATAGATTATTATATGAAATAGTGATTATGTATTTTTTATTAATTTTATTTTATGTTAAATGAATTTGACTTAAATAATAGATGGGTGGTGGCCGACATTATATGTACCCTTGATTCATCGAATAGTCTAATGAGAGATGTTTGGTGGGTGTTGGTGTATTTATCTTCCCATAATAGGATATAGTTTCAATAAAAATCCTTAACATAATGATATCATTAATATAGTCTTGATAAAATGTAAATTTTCCAAGAATATGGCCATAACAATAGGGTTATGGTTCCTGACATCAAGTTTCCCATATGTACTAGTTCAATATTATTGATATCCATGTCATCGTTTATTTTTTGAGACGTATAATGAGCCTAGTTTCATGTTGATTATGAATACATTTTTGTACATATTCTTTCCATAATAATTATACCATTATTGTTTAAAAATAAAACACATGTAAACAAATTTATGGAAGATTTTGAATATTTTTCATTGACTAATTATTTTCATATAACATCCTAAACTAACCCTTGTACCTTTGAAACCCGATAACTGAGCCAATACTGACATGTCCTAAAGGGTGTTCAAGTTCCCCAATGGTTTGGAGACTGGCACCTGAAATAATACGAAATGAAATCGGGAAATATTTTTCCAAAAACATCACAAAATCAAGATAAACATGTCTGTACGGATACAAAATAAACATCATAGAGGGAAGTATACCAGAATTCAAACATACATAGACAACCCAATGTAGTACAACAATGTACCAAAAAAAGGATAACCTCCCAAGTACCAAGGGAAACAACTCTCAAAGACCAAGGATAAATAGCTACAACCACCCCCTAAGTAGCACCTTACTATTTCTCGAACCTGGGACAATATTATATACAAATCCCAAAAGGAAGAGGTGAGGTTTGATAAAAAAAACCCAGTAGGGTATCACTAATGATTCCATAATAAGATGAAAACATTTAATTAACCAAATAAATCATTAAATATTAAATAAATAGGTATGTAATTTCAAAAGTATATTTATAACAAATCATTCATTATATTTTTAATGATGGAAAATAATTGAAACAAACATATTAATAATTTGTTTTTATAAAAAAATTTATATAAATTAATAATTAATAAGGAGAAAATTTACAAAAATCATTGTAATATATACATTTTAAATACAAAGAGGAAGAGAACATGGTCATCTTCCAAATGGTATAATAGTTCCAAACTATGGGACTCCTTCAAACTCAAATAGTTTTCATAGCTTTATTTTCACACATGTCCCTTTGGGACTAGACAATGATTAATTATCACTATCCCATGAGGGATGTGAATGTTTCCTTTGTATTTTTAGTGTTGTAAATAATAGATTTATATCTTGAATAACTCTCTTAATAAATAGGCATTCATGTGCACTAATATCATAATGAAGGGAAATTTATTTTAAGTCTAGTTAATATACAATTAATCCCAGTCTCCTATTTCAAATATAAACATTTTATATTTAAAAACCATAATGGGGTTTTAATCAAATCATTATTTTTCAAGATAAAAGCAATGTGTTTCTATCAAAACAATTTTAATAAATTTTCTCAAATACCAATTTGAAATCAATTTCATAAAATCAATTTCAAATTATAAATTACATAATTAAATTCAAAAATTTTTTTATACAATTTGTTTCCAATTTACTAATATACCTCATTCAATAGAATTGGAGGTATTTCACAAATTCATGCCTAATCAAATTTCAAATTATCAAATCAATGGAATTGGTTTTCTATTCAACCTATCAAAATAAATTTTATTTGTATAATCAATTAAATTTAATACAAAAAATTGAATTTTTATCAATAAATTTAGTGTTAATCAAATGGGCCTATCAGAATAGAACCACCTACTTCAGGATCAAAAGATCTCAAAACATCAATCCTTAAATGGTAAAATCAAATAATGAACATAGGAACGAAATATTATTGAATAAAAACTATATTCAAGATCTATAATTACATGGATTAAATACTCCAACAACATAGGTATCTACAAAAAACTAGGGAGGAGTGAAGAGAGAGTGGGAGAAAGAGATCAGGTAGAGGAAACCTACTATATAGAGATCAAATATTATTCTCCCAGATTTGATCAACATATGGAAGGGTGAAGAGGGTCCAAATTCACCTCTTGGGTGAAATTAAGGAACAAGGAACCATAGGGTGTAGAGATAGGTCTGTATGGTACCTAATAATGATTCAGAACTAAAAAAATATTTTCATATTAATGAGCTGTCATGTATGGTTTCCTTGTTACGGCCGCATGGTTAGAAAAACCATCCTACCAAACTCTCCCCCTTTTTAATTGGAATTTATGTTTTCTCAAATGCAGGTTTATGGTTTTCCAAAACCTACACTATCCATTTAAAACCCCCCAGTTTTTGGTTTTTCCTGGTTTTCACTAAAAGGGCCTACTATTTGGGAAAACTGTGCAGCAATCACGCAAGTCCCAAAAACATTCAAAATTCCCCATGTTTTCACTTGAAGTATCCCTTAATGAAATAGAAATAGGTAATTATTAAAATAAGGGTTTAGGAATACCTAAATATTATAAATGAATGTTACAACCTCCCCATCATAGAAATTTTCATTCCATATAAACTTTGTTAAGAAGCTTCCAAGTCAAAAAGATGTGGTCACTACACCCTCATCAGTGGATTACACTACCATGAATCATGAGAATTAGAACTGTACTAACATAAAATTAGAATAATATGTATCATCCTCTAATGAAATACCTTTGCTTCAGAATCAACTATCATGACAGGATTTTGAGTCATAGAAAATCTAGGTTCAACCTCAAGATCGCCCCACCTCAGAACATGAGATGGATAAGATAGATAATTTCATACCTAAGATAAATGGAACACATTATTTATTGAATTTATTAGTGGTAGAAGTTCTAAATGTTATTCTAACATCCCCCTGATCAACATCTTGAAATGTTCCAACAAAAAGGGGAGAAAATCTACCTTGCCTCTGAACCGTTGATGACCCAAAAAGGGAAAACTAGTCAAGAACACCTAGTCACTAATTAAAAATTGCTTCAGTATGAGATAATGATCATAATAAGACTTATACCAAATATGTCTCATCAAAATTCTAAAATAAATCATCTAATTATTTTATTTAATCTCTTCATCCAAGTTTGGTGGAACCAACGAATATTAAAAAAATATACAATCAAAACAATGGAGATATATATGGACATACATACAAGGACTCAAAAGGATACCTTTGGATAGCAGGATAGTTACTATTATTATAGGAATACTCAACAATAACTAGATTTTCATATAAAGATCCCCCAATGTTGAGAACAAAATTGTGAGATGTATCTTCAAAATGTTTTATGTCTATCTCTATTTGGCCAACTGAATAAGCATGGTAAGATGTGAGAAAATGGGCTTGAGATCACAGTGCCTCTTAAAGTCTTATATAAAAGTGGGATGTAAAATGAGCATCCCTATTAAAGACTATAGAATAAGGAACTCCTTTAAAACAATCTCGTTCACATTGTTATTTCTCGACTCATCTACCATGGTTGAATCACAAATGGGTATTAGGTGAGCTAATTATTTCAGTCGATCAACCACAACCGATATCAAAATATTATTTCATTGGGTATGAGGAAACCCAACCAAAATGTCCACAGAGATATGATACCATTTCTAAGTTGTCAATGGATGCAGAAAACATGAAGGTTCTTCATGATTGGGCCTGACCTATTGGAACATATACCATTGAGAGACAAATTCATCAATTCCTTATCACATACATGGCCACCAGAATCTAAATCGCATGTCATAGATCATAATTGTGGATCTTGGGTGCAATACCTACTTAGAATTATAGAAATAATGTATTACATCTTTGCTTACCACAAATGGTAAAAAATGATTCTGATAACATAGAATCCCATAACGGGAGAATGTCCTGCCAACCACAGTCTTCCCACCACAAGGAGATTATCCATTTCTATGGAACTCAACCTCAAGCTACTATTCATGAAAAAATAAATTAAATAAGAGAGGATGCTAACTGAAACATAGACAAATCATCTTCGGCCCATGATTCCTAGACCCTAATATAAAACTGTTCAATGATATCCATCATGTTCCATTATTTCAAAGATTCATTCTAAAATCATCTTCAATGAAATTCCATTTCCCTGGGGAATAAGAGAGGACCAACTAGAAATATTGTAGATCCTACACAAAACACCATTAGTGTAGATTCAAATATTTTTCCAAGAAGTTATAACACAATATCTTATAGTCATAAAGCATGGTAAACCTTTCTATGAAAAGGTAGTGTCGCCAAATATTATGTTCAGGGTTAAATAAGGGATGTTTAAATTAATTTTTTAGATAATTAACCTTAGGTGGCATAAGATGTATAAATACAAAAAACAATTACATTATCATGTTGTAAAAGAACATATCCTAAACCAAAACCTGATGCATCATAGAAAACCACATCTCACTACCTGGCCTTGGGGAGAGTCAACACCAGTACATTAATCAGGATAAATTACCGATCAACAAGAGAATTCTAACTTTTCTTGTACCAAGAAAACATTACTCCCTTACAAGTAAAAGTAGTCATCAAGTATTCAAAAATTAATATTTCCTTAACATACTAGAGATAATACCCATGTAGACTCAATAAGACCCGAATCATGAAGACATTTCATGGTTATTCCCATTTAATAATAGTCATCACCATTTTTGGATTATCTAAAATAACATTTTTTGACACCATGTGTCCAAATAATTTCACTCCCCAATTACAAAAATACCATTTAGAAATGATTTCAAGAATTTGGTGATTTTTAAAAAATTTCAGAACATCTCTCAGATGATACACATGAACCTCCATAGACATAGTGTAGATGATGATGTCATCTAAAATGGATTCCACATAAGAATCAATATACTCATGGAAAATAAAATCCATTAATTCCATAATTACTATAGAAGTGTTTGTTAAACTAAATTTCATGAAAAGGTAATCAAAATTGTTGTATCTTATATAAAAGGTTGTTTTCTGAATTTCAAATTCCATTATTTTTAACATATGTTAACTAGATTTGATCGAAAATCATTGAGAAACACATTGCCTCTTTCAACTGATCAAATAGATCATCAATCAGTGAAAATAGATACCCTTTCTTTACCATGACTCTATTGAGTGTTCATTAATCAACACAAAGACAAAGTGAACCATCATATTTCTTAAAAAAGAGAACTAGTGACACAAAATCAGAAACTCATGGAAAAATAAATAATATCTCTAGAATATCATCCAACTATGGTTTCAACTATTTCATCTCAGTGGGTGTAATAAATTTATAATTAATTAACACTAGTTTATTACCATTTACTAAATTGATATAATACACTTTCTACCATAAAATTGGAAACCCAGATTATTTAGAAGGTAAAAATTTTGGAAACTTGATGACAATAAAAGGGATATTACTACTGAAGAAGTCTCACTCTAGGTTTAAATAAACAACTCATATTATAGTTCGTAACTCTGAATAAGAAGTTAGGTTCTACTCAACCTTAGGTACCATTATCCTTGAATGATATAGAACACCCCATCAAGTGATGTAATAAAGACATGTCAAATATAAAAATCAATTTAGACATTATTGGGAATGAGCCAATCCTTATTGAATATGAAATTATGTGGTTTCATGTAGATAAACAAAAATATTCAAATATTCGTGACATCACGAAGATATAAAATACAAGAGGGACTACAAAGACCATTATCTCACTTTATTTCAAGGGGTGTAGTAATATCCACCACATAATATAATATATCTATAGGATGATATAGTTGATTAATAATATGGGCTGAAATAAACTAATTAGATTAACCAGTATCAAATAAATAAGTCAATAATTATGAATATAGAGTGATGGTACCTCTCAAAATTACTGGATTTATATCCTAATCCTCTAGATATAATTTCACTTCATGATGAAGCTTCATTCTAGTTACTGATGGATCAAACCCCCTTTTGCTAGATGCATTTGACTACACCACATTTTTAACAGGAGTTGATGATTCTGTGTTACTACGAGGTGTGGAAGTGACATGGAATAACTTTTTTATGTGACTTGACTGTCTGTAGGAGCCACAAATATTGGGTGCCTCAGTGAAAACCTGCTTAGAATTCCCATGCTTGACATAATGGTAGAAAATAAAAATGATTTTCCTAGGCACTGCAGGTGGTTTTGAAAAATTGGTCTATCATGAACTACCATGAGGATTATCGTTCTTACTTTTCCCTTTAGATGAATTATCACATCCATTAGGAGAAAATTAATTTCTTATTAACCCTAACTTTCTATCAACGTCCATTTCAACCATCAACTCTCTATCCAACACATCATCATAAGAGGAAATCTTAATCCAAAAAACTTTAGAATGAATATTGGATCGAAGCCCCAAATAAAATCATCGAGTCTTCATATTTTCATTTGATACTATCTCTGGTGAAAATTAAACTGGCTCAAGAAAACATTTTTCAAACACTATCATGGCATTTTTAGCCTTATCGAGTTTGAAAAACTCAATATCCAGGTCCAACACAATCGACCATGGATTGAACTGGTTGGTGAAAAGAGGACTCAATTCATTCCACTATAATACCTCATGCTTCTTCATTTTCACCATCATGTCCCACTATCTTCTACTTGGTCCCTCCAAATGATGGTGAAATAATTCACCATTATTTCATCAGGTGTCTCTAATAACTCAATCAAACGTTCCCTCCTAAACCATTCTTCAACCTCTTTAGGATCATTGGATCCTTTGAATGTTGGTGGATTATTTTAAAGAAACTCCAAATAATGATCACCAAGAACATCCCTTTAAGGTTCCACAGGTGGAGCCTAAACGGGAACTGGGGGTGGTGCCTTTCCCAGAGCTTGAACAATGTGCAGAATCAGCTCAACCTGAATCAGATCCATGAGAGGATTTTCTTGATGTGGTTCATCATCACTTTCCTCCTCGATCTGATTCATACGTATTCTCATAAGACGATGTTAAATGACATCAACAAGCAAGATTTTCGACATTAGACATGATACTAATGTCCAAACTCAAATAAGAGAAAAAAGTAAATTAATCTTGTTATATTGATTAAAATATTTCGATTTCAATCTATCCAAATCAAAATCATGGAAAAGACTAGAACTACTCCTCAATATGAATTTTCCCAACCACCCATAGTGACTTAACATTCATTAGGGTGAGCGTTTTCAAGGAAATTGATCAGAACTAAATCCAAATTCCATATAAGATCACACAAATTCATAATGACATCGTGACAAGAAGCTCAACCGTGACCTGTGATACCACTTTTTCATAAACCGGACCGGGTACCCTAGTAACCCGATATCTGAGCTGATATCGACATAGACCGAAGGGAATTACGGATCCCAATGGGATGTTGACTATCACCTGACATTATAAAAAATGAATGTGGGAACAAATATTCCAAAATCATCATGAAATAAATATCAACATGTAACTATGAATATAAAAGAAACTCTATAGGGAGATCGATATGAGATGTCAAACATGAATAAATATCCCAAAGTACGAAAAAAATGTACTAGAAAATTGGATAACCACACATGTCCCAGCAGAAAAAACTCTCGAAGCCCAAGGATCAATAGATACTACATTTTCCATGTGGTGTCGTACCCTTACTCAATCTTGGAAGAATATGATATACAAACACCAAAAGTCACATGTTGTGTTTGAGCTAAAATACTAGTAGGGTCTCACCATGTATTCGATAAAAGGATTCAAACATTTAATTTACAATGTAATGCATTCAATTTTAAATAAATAAGTAATGAATTTAAAATGAATATTTACAACAAATCATGATTTTCATTTCAAATGATGAAACATAATTTAAACAGATGGATTAATTTACATTTTATATAAATTTTTTTTATAAATTCAAATGGAATGTGTGATCACTTTACAAATAACATTATCATATATACAACTCAAATAAAAACAAGAAAAATGTTCATCTTCAAAAAGGTATGATAGTTCCGGGATATGGGGCTCCTTCACAATCAAATAGTTTTCATGACATTATGTGTACACATGTCCCTTTTAAAAAGTTCATAGAGGACTTATCACTGTACCATCATGGATTTTACTGCTACATACATATTGTTGGTGTTTTAAGTAATAGTGTGATATCCCGAATGATTCACTAACAACGTAGGCTTGCATAACCACTAGTAGAAAATAGTGACGAGAATTTTTTTTATGACTACATAAAATAAAAATAATCGCTTTCTCCCATTTGAAATATGGAAATTTTCTATTTATATCTAAAATGGGGATTTAATCAAATCATTCATTTTCAAGTTAAATCCAATGGGTTTCTATTGGAATCATTTCAATCCATTTAATCAAATATGAATTTCATATCAATTTCATCAAATCAATTTCACAATTCAACTTCAACAATGATATTCAAAAACAATTTAATCAATTTACATACAATTTTCAATATATCCCAATTCAATGGAATTTAGGGTTTTTTCCCAAATTCTGACCAAATCCAATTTCAAATCCCCAACAAAATGGAATTGGTTTTTTTAATCAACCAATCAAATGAAATTCATGTATATAACTAAATTGGATTTAAATCAAACAATTGAATTTATGTCATGAAATTTAGTGATAATAAAATTGGCCAATTGGTGTGGTCCTAAATGCATGATTTTTTCAAATACTTTTATCTAAATACTATGTATTTAATTATTTAATTTCCACTATTTATTAATTAATGTAAATTTAATAATTTAATAGTTTAATTCCTTATTTAATCAGTTTTTATAATTAATGCTTCATTTTATGCTTTTAAAATAATTAATTTGACTTAATAATTTTTTTGGTTCTCTATTTTATTTTAATTTATATTTAGGTTTTTATTATGGTTTAATTAATATTTTTCTGTTGTGGTTGTTTTAATTAATTAAATAATTAATAAATTTTTTTCATTTCATTAAATTAATCATTACATGTTTTTTTTAATTTTATGCTTGGTTTTATTAATTTAATTAAAATTTATTAATTCAATTTTATTTTCAATTGTATTTAAAATTATTAATTTAGCTCTTTTAAAGTTATTTTTTAAATTTAATTTAATATTTCTGTTTTAATTATTTTAATATCTCTGGTAAATAATTTCAGTTATTTTTTAATGAATGTTTAGTTTTAAATTATTAGAATTATTTATTTTATTTTTATTAATTTTTAAATTAATTTATTTTTTATTAATTTAAAATATTAATTAGATTAACTTTTAAATAAATAATTTTTGATATTTTTATTAATTTATATATTTTATTTTAATTAAATTAATGATTAAGGATTATATTTTGTTTTTATTAAATCTATTTTTAGTCTGAATTTCATGTGACACACTACGTGTTTGTCAAATATTTTATCACCACTTGGTACAACGGTGTCTCCTAGACACCTTTGGAACTCTTTTATCCACTAGGTAGAACCAAAATTGTTTATCATTGAGACATCATCCTCCCTTTTTTCACCACTATGACATACTTCGAGGCATCGTTCCCTTCACACCGCCATGATAAAATATACTACACACTGCCCTGAACTGCTCCCCACCAAATATTTGAACAATGGTACCTCCTCACATCATTTTGTCCCATGATCCACTTTCAATTTTCAGACACTTTTAGCACCTCTTTTGTTGTCTCGCAACCATACCTACAACAAAAAATAACCATATCTCTTCCAAGCACTAACCATTGAATACCAGGTCAACATCAATACATTGTCATTGTGAGAGACTCAATCAAAAAACATATTGAAGCACATATAACCAGATCTAGACATTCTCAAAAAAATTCAACATCAGAAGAAAAAAAATAAAAACCGTCACATATCTGAAATCCAACAGGATTTGGTATACCGATGCTTCCCTTTGAAGCCTCCACCACCATTTGCAACTCCACCACTGTCAAAGATTCCATCTCCATTCCAACCGATTTCAATGTTGTCCGAGCTGATTCCTTCACCACAAAAGGGGATGCTTCCATATATTGATTTGGCCACCGATCGTCCATCACCCACCATCCATGAGCGATGTCACTAAAGAGCTTTAAACTTGATCTGAACCTCACCGTGGGTAAGACGGGATGATGCTACCACCGTTCGTAGGGTGTCGTGATGCTATGGAGTTGGGGGAACTATGGAGGAGTTCCCTCAAGCCGTTTAGGAGGGAGCACTACTTCAGGAAGAAGATAATAATTTTTATATGAATAAAAATAATAAATAAAATAAAATAAATAAAATAATCATTTAATTGAATATTTAAAAAAATAAATAACCTTTAAAAATTATTATAAATCTAAAAACAATAAATAAAATTATTAATAAAAATTAATATTAAAAATAATAATAATATTATTAAACAAGATAAATATTAAAAAACTAGTTAATTAAATAGTAACATTTAATAATTTTTTTCAATAAAAGTTATAAATTTTTTTAACTATTTATAAGGTTATAAAAATATTATCATTAATAATGAAAATTAATAATTTAAATTATAATATAATAATAATTAATAAATGTTCAAAATAAAATAAAATAAAATAAAAAATTTAGTCCATTCAAAAAATGATTAATTAATTTATTTTGAATAATAATAAATACATCTAAATAAATTATTATAATATTTTAATATTGTAATTAATATAATAATTAATTATTTATAAATTATAAATCATTAATTTGTAAATTAATTAATAAATTAATTTGTATTTGATTTCCTATTGTAGAACCCTCCTAAAATTGCATTCAGGTTTGTGATTTTCAAGTACCACTAATCAGTTACAAGGTATTTGCTAAAATCATGAAAACATGAGGTGGAAACAACAACTGTACGATGGAAATGTTGAATAACAACCTGAGTCCATGGAAGAAGATGCTGACAAACAATTGAAGATTGTGGAATAAAAAATATTTAGAAGACAGATCATTGATATTCATTCATTCAAACAACACTTTTGGGATATCGAGAGAAATAGCTAGAGATAGAGAGCAGGATACCTGAGATCAGAGTAGAAGAACTTCATCATTATCTATAGGGATATTTCAACTCATTTTCCTTAATGTTTCGTTATTATTAAATCGTACAATTTTAATTTTGGAATTGAATATGATTTTAGAAAAAAAAATTGTAGCTGGGGGAATTTAATTTATAGTGGTCAATTCCATATTTCTCATCACATCGTTTATTTTTAATTAATTCAAAATTGATCATCTAGAACAATTTCAAATTAATGATATTTTTTTGAATCTTCTTCCAACTTCAAAACATTAAGATCGATCGATGAGATTGATATTGAATGCCTTTATTCAATAATTAAATTTCATAACAATGGATTTTTATGTCGTGTTTAATTCTATTGATTTCTTTTAACATCCATAGAAGTTTGATGAATATTGGAGTGGAAAACTCTAAGATTTAATTTTTTTTTGTTTTGGATCATAATGTGAGGAATATTAGAATTTTTTTCTATGTAAGAAAATAATAATATTTATATGAAGATAGTATTCTTTATAGACAAGTTGAGTTATAATTATCTTGTAAATTTCATTTTATTATATTACACTATCTCTTTTATATTTCTCATTCAATGAATACAAATTCTACTTCATCATGACCCTAGATTCAAACTCAGTTTTATAAAAAAAATAATCGACTGTCATTAATATTTTTCAAACAATACAAAAAAAATTAAAATTTATAATGATTTTGACCAATGTTTTAAAATGGTTATTGTTTTGAAAATTTATGTTTCACAAACTTCCTTGTGGTGTCACCCCGACTTACCACTTTCTTATAGTTTATAGGATCTTTAATTTTTTAAAATTTTACATGGTATAATGAACACTTTTTGAAGTTTTTCTCACCATTGCTGAGGAAGGTTTTGAATGAACATAATTTTTTGAAAACAATAGAAAAAATTTAGTTTAAAAAACATAAACAAAAATAATAAGATATAAAAATTGAATGCTGAAAAATTTGTTTTTCACATTTTCCTATGTTTCCTTATGTTTCTCTTTTTGTTACATTCAATTTTGTTTTTTTGTTGTTAATTATATTTACAATTTTCAATTTTTTAATGTTTTTGTTTAATTTATTTTTCTCTTTTATAAAACATGATCACAAAGTCCTATTTTTATAGACTAGGCCCTTAAATTCAAAAATTAAAAAACTTTTAAGTTCTTTAAGAGAGAAAAAAATAAAATGGAAAACATGGGAGAGATGGTTACTATTAACAATATTCCAAACATTGAATATAAACTCTTAGAGTAAATTGATAGGCCGATGAAGAGGATGTTTCAACTCCCTCAGGTTTCACGAAATCATTAATCATTTTTAATTTCATCTAGAGCCAGAAACTATAAACTCAAACCGTCCCACATTTCTCTACTTGTAGTTTTTAATAGACTATCTAATGTGAACTCTCTGTCCTTCATTAGATATTTCTTTTATATAGTGAAACATATAACACTCATAAGAGTCACTTAAAATGATCTAAAATATGAGAGTATTTCCCATTTTACTAAAATGTATTTTTAGAAAATAGTTTTTGGATCTTGATGAGAACATCTTTGAAAACTTGGACAATGTCAATAATTCATTCATTATGAAATTTTATCCCCAAAATTAAATGGTGATTTAATAACAAAAATCACTAGTTTATATCAAGAGGATGGATAATCCATTGATGAGTCCTCGGAATGATTTAGGGGGCATGATTAGTATTTTTCCCCATCATTAGATCTCATCCCATATTATCATGGACACCTTATTTTAAGGGTTTCTCCTTTTTGGTCCAAATTTGATTGATCACTCTACTAGGGGTAACTATAATGATAAAACTGATGAAGAGTTGAGAAAATTTTTTAACAACCATTCCATTATGTCTCAATTTAAAATTCAAGAAGAAAAGGAGTAAAAAAATTAAAATATTGGTTCTTGAACAAAAATGAATTCCAAACAAGATGAAATAACAAACCAAATTCAAACATTAGGGAAATAAAATTCCAAACAAACTATTAATCATGTTGGCCTTAAAAAACATAAATCTATTTGGGAACAATTTTCTATGTGTGGCATGTTTTGGAACACTAAAAATTTATGTCCTAAATTTGATAGGCCATCCCAACAATAAGAAAATTGTTTTTTTTAATCATGGTCCTTGGATGCCTAAAAAGTATGACCCATTTTCAAAAAACTATAACCAAGGCTATAGGAATCATACCAACCTCTCCTTGAATGAATAAGGTATAATTAATCATCATACTACCCCTGGTCACCAAAATCAACCAACAAAAAAAATTCAAAATCAAATAAGGGGTTAATATTATAATATAAAAGGAAATTTTGAGTGTTGAATTTTTTTATGATAGATCAAATTATAATTATAATGGAATCTCAAGATGAAAAACTCAAAACAAAATTGAATAAAAAACGAGACCAGTATGATTCAGATAAAATTCAATATGAAACTAGAATGAAAATATGAGAAATCAATTAGGTCTACTAGATATAGAGATAAATTATAGAGACTGGGGAAGGCATCCTAGAAATACTAAAATCAACCATTGGGATAATTCCAAGGCTGTTGTAAGAATAAGTGTGTTCAACACTCAAAAAAATGAAAAAGACTATAACAATTACAAAACTAAATATTTTAATGAATTTGGAAAATAAATATATTACAAATAGAATATTGAAATCCTGAGACAAAAGTTGAAAATCATGAATATCTAAAATTTTCAACTGAATTACAAGCTAATATTTTTTTTTTAAATAAAAAAATAAGAATAAAGGGGAGGATAAAACTTTAAATGAAATGAGATATTTACCACTTGTTTTTAGGAACTATTGTACACCCATAAATTTACCAGAGAATTTATTACCAAAAAAGAAACAGAAAGGTTGAGCTTATCCAGTTCCTTGGTTATTTTACAAATCTCCAAGTGAGTATTCTATTTATTCATGCTGACTGAAACTTATATTTTCTTTGATTTTTAAATAAGTCACTTTTTGGGAAAGTGAGAACTTAATAAAATACACAAAACACCATAGAATCACAAGTTTTAAATCCCATCCACCTCTCAATCTCATCATTGAAATTCACCACCGGTGTTGTCATGTAATCCCAAGGAACTCCAACCATCATCACGGACCATTCACAAAGAACCAACAGAAAACCAATCCAAAGTCACAGATTCATTAATCCTGCTGCAAAAATGTCAAAACAAGTCCGAGAAAATAAGATCCGCCACCATGAAGCCATCACATAATGTTTCAAATCACCGGAAACAAAGGTTTTAGTCACCATAAATGCATCAACGGTCTCCGGAATCAGATCTGAGTCCACACCTTGCGCCGCAACAACCATCGCACCACAAAACCAAGAAAAACACATAGAAAAAAGAGAAGAAACACAAACCAGGCCTGATAATGCTGGTAGGGGACCCCTACGCAAGCCTAGGCCACAAATCCGGGCACTGCCTTCAAAACCACACCCAGGGCCAGATCAACCCATCACACCTGCAGATGATGCGAATCGCAATGTCAACCCCCAGAACGCTGCATCGACCACCTGGGACCAACATCGCGGCGCCATGGAGAGCCCTAGTTAGAGAAATCACGCCGCAACAAGGATGTTCACCAGAGAAATAAATTCGCCCCCACTGGAAGACCCACGATCCACAAGTGCACCGAGCCAAGGATGATCTGAAATGGGGGAGAGGAAGGCACCGCCGAGGGAAACCTAGAGTAGAGGGAGGCCCCTTACGGGCTCATTCCTTTCAATCAATGAAGAATTTAAATTACATATTAACTAAATTATCTTAAATAATCATTTAAAAAAAATGAAACATGAAAAATCTTCCACGTACAACCTCACTAAAGAGTGTACTGTTGTACTCTAAAATAACATTCCTCTGTATCTCAATAACCAATGTATATTGGTCATACCCTCCACGTTAGGAAATTATAGTCAACTCAACAACCCGTGTGACTTAGGATCTAGTATCAATCTGCTCCTATATTCACTATTTCAATAGTTTTTATTAGGTTACCTTCATCCCAAAACATTAATCATACAACTGGATGATCATTCATTCACTAATCAAATAAGAAAGCCAGATAACCTATTAGTTGGTGTTGGGAAGTTGTTTCTATCAGCTGAATTCTTAGTGCAAGACATTGAGTTTGACCAAGAGGTTCCCATCATCATGGTTATTCCCTTATTAGGCCCTGGTGGATATATAATTTATGTCTCTAAGGGTCAATTTTTTTTTAAAATTTGGGGGAATTATGAATAATTCAAGGACTTTAAAAATTTCAAGGAACCAAAAACTATGTAAAATTATTCTAAGAGAAAGTCCCTAGTAGCTAGAAATTCGTTTGAAAATAAAAATGTATATGAAAATAAATAATTTGATGAATAAATTATGATGGAAGATAAAAATAAACATTCTCATTTAAATGGATCTTCTCAAACCAAGAATCTTTAAAAAAAAATTAGAACTCGACATGTGTCCATTTTCTACATCTTCTGGAGATGTATCATCTACTTCTGAAATTAAAAATATTCTGATAGAACTTGATAGTGATTTTGTTTTCCCAAAAACATTGGATAAATTTTATTTATTGGAGGTATATATGATAAAACAAATTGAATTTTTTTCTCTGATAAATATTATTAATTCTGATCTGGTGAGTTATGAGACAGAGATGTCCTCCATGGACAAGAGTGAGAAAAAACAAAACTATGGTTATAAAATTCAATGTTTCCATATATTTAAAACTCCATAAAAAATTAATTTTGAATAAAATGGACCTTATATGTCAAAGAGTCTTCTATAAAGTTAAAAAGAACCCACATTGGAGCTTAATCTACTTCCTCAATATCTTAAGTTCTAATTTTTATGAAAACTTTTACACTGCATATCACTATCTCTTCTGAATTAAATGATGATCAAGAGGAAAATCCATTGGGTTCTTTAAGGAAATTTAAATTTTCAATTGGATGGACCATATATGATATTAACGGTGTTATACCATTATTTTGGATGCACCAAACACCTATATAATTAGACCACAAACCTAGAGTATAATGCCAAAGAATATTGAATCCTATTAATAAATAAGTTGATAGGCTGGTTGTTATCAAAATGCTAGACACTATAATTATATATTCTATCTTTGATAGTATACGGGTTAGTCTGGTCCATGTTTTACCAATTAATGTAGGTATCACAGTTATAAAAAATTATAAAAATGAATAAATTCAAGTCAGAAAAGATAACAAATGAATATTATGTATAGATTATAAGAATATTATATCATCCATGTAGAAGGACCATTTTCCAATGACCTTCATTGATCAAATTATATAGATGAATTATATGAATGAATTCATATAATTTCTTGAAGGATATTCTTGTTACTACTAGATTCCAGTAGCTCTAGACTATCAGGATAAAACTACCTTTACATGCCCCTTTGATACATATTCCTACTGGAAGATTCCTTTTGGGTTGTGTGGTTCTCCAGAAACTTTTCAAATGTGTATGGTTTCAACATTTTTATATGATTAAGAGTGTTTTAGAGTTTCCTGGTTTATATCCCCATTGTTGGTAGTATATTTGATACTTGTATAAAAAATATAATTGGATTTATAGATATTTTTAGGGAGCAACCTGGTTCTTAACTGGGAAAAAATGTCAATTCATGGTCACTAAATGGATGGTTATAGGAAATAAGGTTTCTTAGACTATTTTTTAGGTGGATAAATCAAAATTTTATATCATTAAAAAGTTACCACCTCCTGAAAATTTCAATGGTGTGAGAAGTTTCTTAGGTAATGTTTGTTTGCACGAAAAGTTCATAATGGAATGTTCTGAATTTAAAAATCCATTGTGTTCATCTACTTTCAAATATAAAACCTCTATTTTTATCAATACTATCTCGAATCAATAAATTTTTTGATTGAAAAACTCCCTTCATCACTGATCATTACTATTCCAAATTAGATATTCACTTTTTAACTAATGTGTGATGGATGTGACATGACTCTTAGTGTTGTCTTATGAAATAGGAGAGATAATAGGTTTTATGGGGTCTATTGTTCAAGCTTGATGCTAGATGAGGCATAATAGAACTATGCCACTATTGAAAAGGAGTTGTTAGTAGTAGTCTTTTTTTATATAAATTTTGGAAAATATCTACTATGTTCAAAAGTAGTAATACTCACTGACCATTCTGCATTAAAATATTAACAGTCTAAAAAGGTTGGAAAATTTAGACTTATTAGGTGGATTATCTTGTTGTAAGAGTTAGACATAGAAATAATAGACAATCCTTAAGGTTAGAATTTAGTTTTAGATAATATTTCTAAGATTCCCAATACCCCCAAAAAATATCCAAGGGGAATAAATTCTTCCTTTCCTAATGTTAATATTATCACTTTCCCAATTAGGCAGCCTTTTTGGTTTGCCAAATTTTCTAATTTTCGTGTGGTAGGTTTCATTCTAAAGGACATGTCTAATTACAAAAAGGAAAAAATTCATTTTATAACTTCAGTACAATATTTGGGATGACCCTTTACATTTGATGATAAGTAATGATCGGATCTTAAGAAGGAGTATGCTAGAAGAGGAAATGCTTTTTATATTGGAGAGTTTTCACTCCTCGCATTGGGGGTGACATGATGTTGGAGAAAGGATATGAAAAAAGTCCATTAAATCAGGATTTTATTGTCCCCCATTATTTATAAATTCTAGGAGTTATGTTGTTTGATTTTATATATGTCATAGGTTAGGGAATATTAGGAGTTGGGAGATTCCAGAGAAAGGTATTTGGGATGTTTTGATTTTTTTCAATTTGGGGTTTAGACATTATATGTCCATTTATATCATAAAGTGGTAATGATTAAATTTTAGAAGATATTTATTATGAGCCTATCGGGGTTGAGGTAGTGTCATTACCCTTCAATCAAGAATTTAGTGTCCTAATGTTTCTTAGAAAGAACATTTTTTTATATTAGTTGTCCCAGAATTATTAATATCTGAAAATAGAACCCACTATAAAAATTAAAAATTTAAGGCTTCTATGGAAAACATGGTTTCAACCATAGGATTGGTACTTCTACCCTTCACAATGTATTGTGGATGGGGAAATCACTAATAGGGAGTTGAAGCTAATCCTAGGAAAAACAATCTCAATCTATATGAATAACTGGTCTCTAATGTTATATGTAGAATTATGGGCATATAGAATAGCTTTTGAGACCCCGATTTCATTGTCACCACACAAGCTTTAATTTGGGAAGTGTTTTAATTTGCATGTAGAGTTACAAAACAAGTCTTATTGGGTAATTAAGGCTCTTTATTTCTATTTTAAGAGTGCTCAGGAGTTAAGGATACTTGAGATGAGTGATTTTGGTGAGATAAAGAGATACTATTATGATAAATATAGGATTTACAAAGAGATGCCCAAAATATATCAGGATTTTTTCATCTAAAAAAGAAAGGTTAAACTTGGAAAGAAGGTCCTTCTCTTTAATTCATGACTTAATCTCTATCCAGAGATGATGAAATATAAATGGTCTTGACATTTTAAAGAAGTTAGAGTGCTAAAACATAGTACTATAGAGATTGTAGGAGAGGAAAAAAATGCATTTCCAAGTTAATGGTCAAATAATAAAACTATATTTTGAAGGCATAGTAAAGTTCTTTGATACCTTCACTATGCTATAAAATATATTCTTAATAAATTCTAACTCAATACTTAACATTCAGTGCTTCATTAGAGTCAACCCAGGGGGTTTTCTGTGTTCTTAATTTTGTTTGTTTATTTTTCGAATAATGTGCTACCTTTTTCTTGTCTATTTTTATTTTTATGCTAGATCTGTGTTTCTATTCTTGATAGATCTTGTTCATAGAGTAATAATTCTATTGTTAGTGTCAATGGAAGAGTATAATGAATTTCAAATCACAATGAACTGATGTCGGAGCATAATTGGATAAAATTTAATTAAGGGAACTTCATTCTTTAAATTTATTCATTCATTTTTTTCCTCTATAACTTCCATAAAAAATCCACCATTAAGTCACTATTCCTCTATATAATTGTTATTCCTTGATTTAATGTATGTACAATAGCATGTAAGTGATATTAATCGAAATGATATTAATTGATGATAAGTTTTTACTACATGTGTTGGATTTTTAAAAAAATTTCCTCAATGCTTTATTCACTGTATAAAATTCACAAACTATTAGAAATTAATTCTGGAGGGAAATACCATTTGCTGGTTGTTCTTTATGTAGGGGTTTTTTAATACATTTAACTACATTATTGAACATTAGTTCGATTCAAAATTTTGAAATTGTTGATACCCAATTCAATATGCACTCAAATGACTATAATATTATTATATTGGACATTATAGAAAAATATATTTTCACTAGCGTAATAAAAATGAATGTGATCTTGGTGTAAATTTTTTTTGTGGCTAACATAATTTTTCAATTTCACTGTGACCTTTAACTTGTTATTAGTCTACTAATATAAAATATGTTTGGATATTTAAAAGTAGAATTTTTGTTTTTCTCCAACTTGGAATTATACTTTGGGGACATATTTGGGTTTTATGTTTGGGGGAGGGGGTCAAAAAAGGTTGAGCTATTATATACCATTTTGTAAGACCATAAAATCCCACTAAATTAATTATTTTTAAAAAAAGTGGATAATTTTTTCAAATTTATTTTTCAATATGAGTTTATTATGGTTTATTTTAGATTTAATATATGTAATGGTAAATAATAATATCTTACTGATAGTTAAGAGTTGTTTTGAATTTGAAATTTTTGAGGGTGAATGATTTCTGAGTGAATGTGATTACAAATTTTAGTAATGTTTTGTTTATGAACTATGTTTGAGAGTGATATAAGTTAATTATTTGGGGAGATATGATAATAAATATAGGAGACTAAAAGTTTGAACTTTATCCCATGAGACTCACTTTTTAATAATTAATAAATAAATCACCTTATTGGACCAATTTAAATGTTATTCATATTAATCTTTTGAAACTATATTAAAATGGTAATTTGAGAACCTCCAGTGATTTTTGAGAAAACATGCATAGTGTGTGTGAGTAAGCCCTTTATAAGATTCAAATAAGTTCATATGCATAGTGCTTATCACATCTTTTAAGGAAAGGAAAATTCAAATAATAATAACAATAATAAAGTTCCTACTTTTCAAAAGCGAGTTCATTATGGTGAGGGGAATTTTTAACACAAGATGAAGAAGGGGATAATTGATTTATAAGACCATAATTTAAATTATGTCAATAAAGTGATTCATTTTTTTAATGTAGTCTAGATTTTTTATTGGGAACCTAAGAGAATGTTAAAATATAAGGTACCTTTTGTTGTGCTCTCAATTCAACTTATATTTGACATGTTATCACTCTTAGATTTAGAACATGGATATGAATTGATGTAATTCTGTAAGTACCTCCATATACGAGACATGAAAACCTCAAAAATAGATGATTCCTTGCTTCCTTAATCACCTAGTGAGTATTTGAATTTTTATAGGACATATTATAACATTAATTTTGCATATCCTATTTCACAATTTCATGTCAACTACTTTTAAACAATTTCACGTGCTTCATTTTGAGACATAATGTAATAATTTTTTTTTATTTTTCAGAATGAAAAAATAATTATAAATGTTTGAGGACTATCAATGACTACATTTGGGTAGATTTGATGCAGCCTTAAAATCCGTGATTTTTATACCTCTTTTTATTTTAATTTATATCATTTATTTAATTTATTTTTATATTTTTATTATTTAATTTCAATTTAATAATTTTATAGTTTAATTCATTTTTAATTATTTTTTATAATTAATTATTAATTTTTATCTATAAATATTATAATTCTACCTTATTTATTTTTCTAGTTCCCCATTTTATTCTAATTACATTTTATGTTTTTATTCTGCATTAAATAGTAGGTTTAAGTCATGTTTGTTTTAATTTGTTAATAAATTAATAAATTTATTTTCATTTAATTAAATTAATATATACTTTATTTTAAATCTTGTATGTTTTTTTTATCATAATTTAATTAAATGTTATTAATTAAATTTAAATTTCTAGTGTATTTACAATAATTAATATAAATCATTTAAATTTATTGTTTTAATTTTATTTTATGATTTTGATTCAATTGATTTAATCATTCTAATTAATAATATTATTTAGTTTTTAATTAATATTTAGTTTTCATTTTTTATATTTATACTTTTTAATTTTACTAATTTTTCAATTAATGCATGTTTTATTTAATTCAATTTTAATTAGATTAAATTTTAAATAATTAATTTGTTCTATTTTTATTAATATATATATATAATTTAATTTAAATAATGTTGAATTGAATATATTTGGTTTTTTATTTAATCTATTTTTAGTATTTAGTTTCACAGACACACTACTAGGTGAACAAATATTTTCACATCGCTATGTGAAATGGTGTTTACCAGATAAAGTTGAACCTCTTGCTTCCACCACGCAGAATCACAATTGTGTCCCATTGAGAGAACATCCACCCATTCATTCTCTATCATGACATGGCTCTAGGCACCATTCCTTTCACACAACTGAGATTACATCCATGACACACCACCATGCACTTTTCCCAACCCTCCACTCAACAATGGCGCCTCCTCACACGGGTGTGTCCCATGAGTCACAATCAAATGTCACACACCCCCATCAAATCTTTTATTTACTGACCGCTAGACCTATAATAAAACACTACCAAATCTCTTCCAAGCACTCACTATTGAATACCAAATTAACATCAAATCACTATCGTATCCACCAACTCAATCAATGAACCAATCGAAGCTCATCTAACAGGATATGCACATACTTGAATTAGAGATTCCACATCAGAATAAAAAAATAAAATTCATCCGAGATATGAAATCTTACTGGATCATGTATACCCATGCACCATATGAAACTTCCACCACCACATGGAACTCCACTATCATCTGAGTTGCCATCAACATTACAAGGATTCTCAATTCTATCTAAGATAAATCCTTCTCCGTAAGAAGAGGATGCCTCTAGATACATATTTCACCACAATTCATCCATCACCATCCATCTACGAGCACTGTCATTGAAGAGCTATAGACTTGATATGAGCATCACCATATAGAAGACGGGTCATCGTTCCCACAGTCCATAGGGTTATGTGCTCCTAATGACGAGATTTTATGTGATTGATCTTCTTGAGAATAAGATTAGACCAATATTTTAGTAATATCACAAAATAATAAAATTTCAATGAATATGATATTATTTATATACTATTAGAGTTATAATTCCTTAAGCAGTTTCTTGGAGTTGTCTTACTCTATCTGTATTCCATTTCTCATTCACTACTTACCACTTCTACATCACTATAACCCCATTTTCAATCATAGTTTCTTGGAAAAAATTAATCTATTGATTTTAATGTTTACATCCAATTTTTAAAAAAGGAAAAAGTCGAAATTATTTAGACCTACTATTTATAGTGGGTACTATTTTGAAAAATTTAAGTCTCACTACTTTTTCTTTGTGATCGACCCTACTTATCTCTTTACAATAGTTTGTAAGTGTTTTCAATTTTTAATCTTTTAAATGGATTGACAATGATCGGGTCACCTATAAAAATTGACCTACCTACCTTGGGATCACGGGATATCAAAACACCAAACCCTAAATGGGAAACTCCAATGAATAATGTTGAAAACAAACATATTAGCATCAATAAAAAATTCATGAACCAAAAAAATGACGATTAGATCCTCCATTAACATGAAGATCTACAAAATCCTTGGGATGAAAGGTGAGGAAGTGGAAGAAAAATATATGAAAGAGTAATCCTACTAGGTAGAGATCGAATGTTGTTCTCCAAGAATAGATCTACTACCAAAATACATTAGAGGGTCTATAATCACCTACCTGGTGATCCACAAGAAGAATAAATAATAGGAGGTTGTTCTAGGTCTTTCGAGAACCAAAAATAGAGGATTTGAGATTTAAAAAAATATTTTTGGATTAGTTAAATATCGTGCATGGTTTTCTAGGCAGGGACACAATGTAAAACATATCCTATACCCTAATAGTTAACCCCTTTTAATGGGGTTTCACTATTTCTCCTAGGTGGGCACACAGTTTTCCAAACCACGCCTTAGCTATGACAACTGTCAAGGGTTTGGTTTGCACAGTTTTCACTAGCAAGGATCACAGTTTGGGACAACTATGTTTCTATAATGCATTGTTTATAAAATTTGAAAATATTACAAATATTCACTTGAAGAATACCTAAATGAAACCCATCCAAGGAATTTTCAAAAGAATGGTTTAAGAATACCTGAAAATAAAAATATGATGTTATATATATATAATGGGAAAATTTTCTATTAAATATAAATAACATGAGATCTTTAGTTTATATTATGACCTATTCTATAAATCTTTCAACATGAAATGGTCTATTAGATTTAAGAGATTCAATAATAATAATTATTTTTTAGATTTTGGATGGTTATATCAGGATTTTATAGATGGTATAAATGAATGTAAGTAAAGTATGTGTATATGTGCACTATATCTAGGAGTGTAGGACTACTGTGTACCAGATGGTATCAAAGTGAAGATTTAGATAATTTGTTGGATAATGATATTTGTTTATCATAATAATGTCTGAAAATCTATGATTTTTCAAAATCTCAAAGGTATAGATAACCCTTTCGTATAAGTATATGATTTAATGTAATTGTAATAAGGAACATTTTATATGAGGATTAGGATAAGAAACATTCAATAAAAATCAATGTAAAAACCAAGGTAATTATAGAATAAATAATTTCTATTTCCTTAAAGATTATCAATTATTAGATATTATAGAGTTATATTCATCATAAAAATGTTATGTAATTTTTAAATAAAAAGGACATCATTTTATTATAATATTTTATTATATGGTTTTATTTGAAATTTAATTTATAAATTATAGAATACGAGTTATACAAAATGAAACTAATTTTTTAATTTAGCATGTTGCAATTATATTATGATAAATTTTTGATAATTTTATTAAATCACTGATATTTAGTGATTTGTGAATTTTTTTGATTTTGTATTTAAAATTTTTATTTTATTTTAAATTTTATACATTGAAAAAATATATTTTTAATGAGTTTGAAAATTACATTAGTTCATTTTGATTTATGATAATCCAAATTTAGTTTTTCAAAATGAATTTTACACTTGAATATATAATGAAAACATTTTTACTTTAAAAGGGTATATTTTCTAGAAAATAGTTTTTATCAGGTTTTTCTAGTTTAATTATATTTAATTTATGCCCTTTCATGTAATTACTCATATTTTATGAGGCTTATTTTCATAAAATTGTAGGGAAAAGTTTGAGACTAGGCGCTAAGATGGCGTGTGATTCTGAGCCCTTGTGTGCATGGAATGGTCCGTCAAAAAATTTTATGATTTTAAATAGCACACATGAGCGATTTTCTTGAAAAATATGAATAACTTGTAAAAAGTTGCTCAGATCAGTAATTAAAGGGTATTTTTGTGTACAAGAAGGATGGTTTACCCTAGGTGTGACTTATCTTTAGTTAGTCCGGGCCTCCCGTGAGAAAATACGAAAATGGAATATCCGTAAATAAAATAATTAAATAAATTAATATATTTTCAAATCTTATAACTCATAAATGGTAACTCAGATTGGGAATATGAGAAAACCGTTGAGCTCATGAGGTTGTTCTAAGTTTAGTCATGGCTTAAACATTATCAGTTTGAGTTGTGGGTAACAGATATATTTTTTGGTCTTTTAATGAAAAATAAAATAACCATAAGAAAATTTATTTTATTCAAAAAAAATTAACTATAGCACAACGTCAAGCCTACTGTTTCTCTTCATAAATGAAATAGTGCCATGAAACTACAACTCAAGCATAACAGAAACACTATGTCATTTCATAAATGAAACAATGTAACAATACGATGTCTCAGCATAACAGAAATGCTGAAACGTGTTTCCTCTATTAAGTTGATTAATAAAGATACATGATCAGAGAGGATCCTAGTGTTTTCTTTAAATCACTGGAAGAAATTAATTTGTGAATGATGAGAGGCAATGATCAAATAATGATGATGAATCCAAGAACAAATTTGGGTTATATGTTGGCAGATTTCTGAATGAAAAATGTAGGATTCACCATTATTCAGCGATCGACCAAATCCCAGGTAAGAGTATATACCAATGTGATTTCTATTCTGCGTTCTTACCTTATAAATGATAAAACCATATCAACTCACTAACAATTTGATCTATGGGTCGATCGTTCTAGCGAGATTGGGAACTTTATTATGAGGATAGATGAAATTGTATTTTGAAGTAGTTATTGGTCAAAGTTATTCCCCTTTGTTTTTGAATACAAAAAACAAAATCCAAACGAACAAGGATAATGTTTGTGTCCATGTGTGTTCGTTGTGTCTATCTTTATCCTTGTGTTCTCCGCCGATGGACCCCCATGGTAATATTAGGTTCTTTTCGGGAGTTTTCGAACATGGTCAGTCCCCTATATCGATGGTGAAATAAATTGGAGTACGCAACTATGGAGGCGGTGACCCAAGGATCACAGTAGAACATCTCGATTGAAAAACAGACAACCGGAGTGAGTAAGGTGGCCTACGAAAGAACCTGATAGTGCACACTGGTGGTGTTCCACGATAGTGTATGACGCCCACAATAATGCTGCGAGTGGCAGCAAGGGGGTCTCAGCTAGTGCTGGCTAAAGTGGAGTGATGGCACGCAGTCCACAGACCATGTGCGGGGAGACGACCGACCAAGCTGGTTCTGTGCCATGGAGTAGATATGGAGCTTGCTGCATCATGGGTTGATGAACTAGCCCACGTCCAAGCATGGAAGTCATGAACAGTGGGCTGGGCCGGTGCAACTGACCGGGTTGTACTAGACCCCGACCTAATAAGCCCCTTTTTACTAAAAGGCCCAGAAGATCCAAATCGTGCGTCTGATTGATTAGTCAAATGTAGTTTTGGGACCATAACGATGAGGAGTTCTGTTTAATATAATCTAAATGGGTTTTCATGAATTTTCATATATGACCAATGGATGGAAGAGTAGATTCTCTCATAATCAAGTGCTCTATGAGTAGGAATCATTTGAATGACAGTGACAAGAACACTATGATGAGTTGGTTTAGGTGACCCAGGAAGTATAAATGAGGATTAGGTCTAGGTTCCCAAGAAGGCCTAAGTGATGAGGGGTCTGGGTGCCTCAATAGGCATATGTGACGAGCAGGTCTAGGGGCCACAACAGACCAATGGGACGAGCGGGTCAATGCGCCCCAATAGACCTAAGGGACTCATCGGGGATGAGTGTCTCAAAAATACAAGATGTTCAGGGTTTACGACAGATAGTATTTTCTCAGAATTTAGATTTATACCTATGTGAGATGACTCTAGTGACTCTATTGACAATACTTCATAGTGACTACACTTTGTGTACCTCTTTGGTAGTCTGCGTTGTGTATTTTATTATGGTATACCATTGTGGTTTGGGGTCCCTACTGAGTATTTTATTACTCACCCCTGCATGGGTTTCTCTTGCATGTGTCATGACTTATTCAAACGATCAAAACATTGACATGGTCCTTGGTGGATCAAATCTAGGTGGTGCTTAGAGTGACCTGACAGATGAGATGCGCTTCTTTGGATTCAACAACTATTTTTTACATACCCTTAAGGTAGGGCTTTCTATAGAAGATTTCTTGAGGCTGGTACATGTAATTTTACTTTTTAGTTGGTTTTGTGTTCTAGCCAAATTTACCTTCAGTTTCCTATTATTTTACCTTGTGTTTGTTTACATAGTGTGTTTACTTTCCAACACTTATGGTTTGGTGTTGTGTTTGTGTGTATATGTACTTAGGAAAACTCCTCCCATTTGTTTGGGATATACTAACTCAGCACTAGTCACTAGCCCCTGGCCTATGGGAGGCGGGCTTGGGGTAGTCATGGAACAGGTCCCGTGGGATGGGTAAAGATAGAGTGGTATCAAAGGAGGTCATTTCTAACTTAAGAACCTATAGTATATGAGTTTGGGAGGGGGAAATAGTGTTAATTGTTTTGAGTTCTGATTTTAGGCAAGGGAATCAAGTTTTGGGGCGGCGACTGATGTATGCACACACTAAGACCCTGAATTCTACTTTTTGACTTGTTACGTGAAAATATAGTTGCATAAAAAAACTATGGTACATGCATCATATAGGAATGGGTTGACTTTTCCATGTCCTTCTTGAGTCAGATCACCTGGTATAATCTATTTGATCATGGTACATATTGTTTTGTTTCAAGATGCTTCTACATAGATTGCCATCCATGATTCTACCAAGTGAACCTGAGGATGATTTTTGGGGTGACAAGATGGGTACAA
Source organism: Viscum album (assembly GCA_963277665.1). Lineage (NCBI taxonomy): Eukaryota > Viridiplantae > Streptophyta > Magnoliopsida > Santalales > Viscaceae > Viscum > Viscum album. Next base: position 1,624,822,123 of record OY728156.1, on the reverse strand, counting down.
AGGTTCATACCAAAGACAACAGCACTTTTTAGTGTACTAGATATTCCACCACCTATGGAGTAGCACATGGTAATCATAGTATCAGTGGATGAGAAGCATGGGGTGAGTACACTTCAAGAGATTTAGTGATAGAGACCCCCCAGGTTCTAGGGCAAGCCCTACTCACAGGCATTTAAGGACTGACATTATGTGGTGATGGAGTTTTCCATCTTGTTAGGACACCATTAGGTCAGATGGTGGTCCTGGAAGTGAGCATTCTTCATGACCCATCAGGGCTATAGCAGGGTTTAGATTATCCGATTTTTTGATGACGGGGAATTCCCATGGATAGGATTTGAGAAACATTCTCAAAGAAGTAGATATCACCATAAAATTTATGGGCTATGAGTGGCCAAGATATTCTCTAGATTTGGAAGGGTGACATGTCAGTATTTGTGTATTCATCGAGGTGTACTGATCTTTACAGGTACTCGATGAATACAATTCAACCAGTGCTTCATGGCTCAGACCTCCGAGTGAGGCATGTTTACGGACATATGATCAAATGATATTGCTTTGTGCATTCCTAATTATGATAGTATTGTAGAGAGAACCGTTGTAGTTGGATGTCCCTTGGTTGAGCGGATGTAGCTAGTGGATGTCATCATTGGGAATGCAGGAGAAGAGACATCAAGAGTAGGATGTCAGCTTCAGTCATAGAGAATAGGATGTGTGAGACATTATGAGAGGAGGTCCAAGGATAGAGGATTTAAAGCACAGAGCTTATTGGGTGAGTCTAATCAGCCTAGTGATAGGAAGTTCATTTCATGAGATGGATGAGGGAATGTCGCTAGAGATTGTCCAGCCCGTAGGGTGCTGATAGAGAAATAGTGGATGTGTCACTATGGAAAATATACTGATAGGAACAGATGGATCTATAGTGCTGTCGATGTGGTAGAGGAGATGGGGGATCAGTATAAGGTTGCATATATTTTCTCATGTTATAGCCACCACCCCAATGTGGTCCACATGAGGCCTAGGGAGCTGGAGAACAGGGGAAGGGGGTAGCTGCATGCGGTCACAGAATATGACCCAAGGGCTTCCAGAATGATTTAAGGTATGATTTTGGTCTACTCTTCACTACTTTATTAATAGAAACAAGGGTTATCATTCCTACTTTTGATATATCTTGTCCAGGACCAATATTTTCTAGTTAATCCATTTTCTTGACACCTACGTATGGAGATAGCTATGAGAGGAGACTCGATAAGAACATGTATTCCAATGGTGTGATATGACCCTTGTGGTGAGAGTTTCAGTTGGAACCTCTTAGTGGAAGCTTTGAGACCTTACAAAGTTAGATTGGGTATAGACTTATCATCCAAAGTTCAAGCACACATAGATTGTTTTAGGCAAAGAGATGTGGTATGTCTACCATTTTGGAATTCAGTTTTCCATGGTTGGTGAAAAAGGAAACCCATGTTTCATGGGATAGACACAAGTAGAGGAGGGTGCACCCAATTAATATTCTATTGGAAATCATGACCCTCAGTGCAACAGATTTGATGAGTTATCAATTTCCCAAAGTGGTGGATGAGTAGAAGGACATCTTTTAGGAAGATGTTCCAAGACTACCTCCTCACAAGGAGGAAGACATCTACATTGACATGTACCTTCAGACGACACCGATATCTACACTGGCATATAAGATGACTCCTACAGAGCTTCGTGAATTGACAGTACAGTTGGATGTCTTGCAATAGAAGGGATTTGTGAGTCCTAGTGTTTCACAATGGGAATCCCAAGTATTGTTTTCCAAGACAGAAGACATGAGCTTGAGGTTATGTGTGGACTTTCGTCACCTGATTTATGTGATCGTGATGAATATGTATCCACTCCCCTAGATCGATGATCTCTTCTATCAGTTCAAGAGAGTGTGATGGTTCTTGGAAGTTGATACCACATGAACATAACTATGCATCCCACAGATTTGAGTTGAAAGTGGTAGTATTCACATTGAGGTTTTGGCAACACTACTTTGTGGGAAAACTGTTTATCATCTACTTTAACGAAAAGAGTTTTAAGTATATAATCTCTTTGATGAATTTTAACATCAGATAGTGATGATGGCTGGAGTTCCTCTAGGAATATGACTTCAAAATAGTTTATACTCCTAGTAAGGGAAACATGGTTGCAGATGCTCTTAGTAGAATACCCAATTCACAGTTACTGACTAAAGAAACAGAGTACCTATCCTCGTTACAGTTATACTTCATGGATAGAGATGATGAAACATACCTCCAATCGGAGGTTGTTACCCCTCCACTCTTAAAATGAGTAAGGGAGGCGTAACTTTATAATATTGACTATGAGTCATTAAGTGATAAGTTGTCCATAGAGAATATCCCTGGTGGATATTCAAAATGTGGGGAGCACATCGATCCTATTAGAGGATGCACAATAGTAGTAGTGTATTCCTAGATTGATGAGATGCATCGGGATATGGATGTGGTTGTCAAGGTGGACAACAGGAATAATGAAAATGGTTAAATAAGTGGTTTTCTATTGATATAAATTAAAAGTTCATGTTTAATGCTTTTTGTTCTTTGACCACACACCGTGTTGAGCCACTATTCTTGGAATATGTTGCAATTTTACTCCTTGGGGAGCCAAGAAGAGAGTGATAAAGGATATCAACAGACTTCATGATGATTTTATCATGTACATCAATGGGACATGGTTCCATTTCAGTGATTTTTGACCAACTCACCATGTGGGTTACTTCTTTGATTTTTATGAACAGATTCATGTAGAGAGTTTGGGATGCCTCTACATGTAGAAGGTAAGTCGACTCTATGGAGTCCAATCAATGATAATATCAAGTAAAGGTGTATTATTTGCATCTCGATTATGGAAGGGATTGTAGGAGGCATATGGGACTTAGCTGCACTTGAGCACGACTTTTCACCTATAGGCAGATGGCCAGATGAAGCATACCATTCATGTCATAGAAGACATTCTATGTGATTACATACTCAATTTCGGACGTAGTTGTGAGGATCACCTATGTCTAGAAGAATTTGAGTACAACAACCGCTACCACTTCACCATGGAATGGAACTGTTCGAGGCCTTGTACGGGAAACCCTATAGGTCTTCATTTTGATGGAATGACCCTAGAGATCCTCCACTCATGGGCCCAGAGTTGGTGTAGGCTACTACAAAGAAGTTGAATGTTATCTAGGAGTGGATGAAAATTTTATAGAACGGTCATAAGTCCTATGATGATAGGTGATGGATACCTATATAGTTGGAGGAGGGGGGCCATGTGTTTCTTATAGTCTCTCCTCGATGTGGGATACTAATATTTGGTCAAGGCAGTAGGTTATCTATGAGGTTCGTCGAAAAATTTCTGATACTGCGTAGAGTGGGTGAGGTGGCGCACCTATTGGCACTACCATTGCAGATAGAGAGGCTGCATGAAACCTTCCATGTATCACAGCTGAGGATATATGTACATGACCCATCCCACGTCATTAACTGGGGCGAGTTGTACGTTGACGATGAGGAAATATTTGTGAAGTTTCAGGTGGAGATTTTGGATTTATTGGAAAGGACCCTCCATGGGAGACCGATTATTCTAGTGCATGTTTGGTGGAATCATGGGAATTTTCATGGGAGCATGTGGGAGCAGGAAGATCATTTTCGTTATCATACCCTCATCTATTTGTGAATCTATTGGTTTGGATTTTGAGGATGTAAATCCCTATGGTTGGGAGAATGAAATCAATCAGATTTTAATGGGTTTATTTTCAGAAGTTTTTTTGGAAACTTTCAAGGCCAGGCGCAGAGACGACGTTGAATTCCATGCCCAGGGCTGCCTAAAATGGTCATTCAAAAAATGTTATGTTTTCAAATAGTGTGCATTGGTGGTTTTCCAGAAGAAGTGGAATAACTCTTAAACTGTTATTCAGATCAAGAATTCGAGGGAACCATTACATTTATGATAGTGGTTTTACCCTAAGCATTACTTAACATTAGTCATCACATGCCTCCTGTGAGAAAACCCGAAATGGAATAACTATAAATAAAATAATTAAATTAAATTATTTTAATTTTGAAATCTGTATAACTCATGAATAGTGACTCGGATTGAAAAATCAAGACCACCGTTGTGTTCATAATCAGTTTTTTTCCTTAGGTAGAGCGTAAGCTCGACAGGAAGAGACTGAAGGTAAAATATCATTTTTTGGGCGTTTTAAAGAAAGACTAAAATAATCTTAAGAAATATAATTTTATCAAAAATGTTTCACTTCATCACAAAATCAAGGTAGCTATTTCATTTCATAATTGAAACAGCATAATAGAAATGTTGTTTCATTTCATAAATGAAACAGCTTAACGACACGGTGACTTAGTGTAACAGAAATTCTGAAACAAATTTCCTGAATTATGTTGATTAAGAGAGATACCAGATCTAGGGAGGATCCTGCTGTTTTCTCTAATGCCATGGAGGAAATTTTTTTGGTGAATAACAAGCAACGACGAATGATGAGCGACGATGGATCCATGAATAGATATAGTTCAGAAATCGACAGATTGATGAACATAAAATTCAAGATTCAGCCTTCATCAGTGATCAATCCAAACCCAGACAAGGGTTTATTTCTAAGTGATTACATTTACCCATTCATCCCTTACAAACGAAGAATATGGATCAACTAACTGACATGTTGATTCGAAGGTAGATCATTCTTGTGGGTTTGGGAACACTATTGTGGGGATTGAAGAAAAGGGATTACAACATAGTGATTGTTCGAAATTCTTCCCCTTTATTTTATAACGCAACGAACAATATCCAAACGAACAAGGCCTGCATTATATGGCTTGTGTGTTCATAATATTATCTATTAATCCTAGTATTCATTGTCGATGGACCCCCGTCGCTACCTCATATTCTTTACAGGTTGTTTGAAATCACTTCAGACCATCAGATCGACGAAAAATTAGAATGTAGCACATGATAGTGGAGGTGGCAACCCAAGGATTACAAAATAATTTATAGATCATAAAAAAGACCACCTAAGTGATTTTGGTGGCCCATGGAAGAACCAGATGTCGTGTGCTAATTGCGCTCTATGTCATCATCGGTGGCCCACGCCATTGTTGTGGGTAGAGATTGGGGGATGCAACCAAGGTAGGCCATGGAAAAGTGATGGCACTTGGTTAACAAACAGCGTGCAGGGAGGCGGCCGACCAAGCCCACCGCATAGCACAGAGTAGACATGGTAGCTTTTGAGTCTAGTACGGACGAACCGACCCGTATTTGAGTGGGTAGGTCTTGAATCGATGGACCGGGCAACCACATCGGGCTGGGTAGGACTCGAGTTGGACAGGACCCAAACCCAACCAATCCCTTTTTACTAAAAGGCTCATAATAATCAAATTGCATGTCTGATTGAAAAGATGTTTGCAGCCTTGGGACCATCAAGAAGATGCAGTCCTATTGATATATTCAATTTGGGTTTTTGTGTAAGTTGAGATACAATTGATCTCATAAGAAGTAGATTCTCCTCGAATCAAGTGTGCTATGAGTAGGAATCAAGCGGATGGCTGTAACGAGAAGACTGTGATGTGTGGGTCTAGATTCCCAATTAAGCATTAGTAATGAGCATGTCTAGGTGCTCCATCTAGCCTAAATGATGAGTTGGCCTAGGATCCCAAGTAGACCTAAGTTATGAGTAGGTTTGGGTGCCCCAGCTTGCCTATGTGACTCATCAGGGATGAGTGTCTCAACAATACAAGATGTTCAGCATGTACGACTGATAGCCTTGTTTTCCATAATTTAGATTTATACCTGTGTGAGCTGAATATAGTGAATCTCATGATTGTATATATTAGAGGCTACAATTCTTCTACCTCTTATTAGTCTTATTTTTCTTATTTCATTCTGTTTTAGGGTCCCTACTGAGTATTGTTTTACTCAATCATGTATGAGATTCACCTGCACATGTTGTGTCTTGTGAAAATGATCGATGCTTTGAAGAAGTCCTTGGTGGACCGAGGCTAGGTGGATCTTAGAGTGACCCAATAGATGAGATGTGATTCTGTGGCTTTAGACATCAGTTTATATACCTAAAAATTAGGTAGGGTTTTCTATGGAGGAGTTCTAGAGACATGTACTTTTACTTTTCTATTTAATTTGGACTTGTATTATATCCCTGCATAACTTCATTTTTCTACTGGAATACCTTGTGTTTTTTTACGTAGTGTATTCACCATCCATTATCTGTGTCTTGGAGTTGTGTTCATGTGTATAGGTACATAGGAATATGTCTTGCAATTTTTTGGGATATGCCTACTCAGTGCTAGTCGATAGCCACTAGCCTGTGGGAGATAGTCTTAGGGTAGTCACTGAATGAGTCCCGAAGGACGGGTCATGACACATCTAAGTATGGAATCAAGAAAAATGGATTCAATATTTCTAATATGTGCGTCTAATGCTAGATAATAGGTAACTTTTATTTTTGATAAATATTAATAGTAACCTTAGAATTTGTTTTACCACAAGAATGTGTAAATAAGATAGTTTATGTTAAAAATAAAATGATTTGGATTGTAAAATGACACTAACACGAAACTTGATTTTATTAAATGATTTAATTTCATCAATAAATATATGTTTTAATATTATATGTACTTTTTTTCCATTTTTATGTGATTATAACATTTATAATATTTCATTTAAAAAAATTAAAAAATGCATCACTATTGTTTTTAATAAGTATAAAATGTTTGTCAAAGGGTCAGCCAGAATATTTGTTCAGTTATAAGTATTATTTCGAAATTTAAATTTTCATCTTTGTCATGAAAATTTATTTTATGTTTTAAGTAAATACATAATTACATTAAATATTTACACAACGTTGAGGAATTAATTATTAAATTAATTAAAATATACAATAAATGATATTAAATGTTTTTAATGTAATATAATTTGAGGAAGTTAATGTGATCCAAGGAAAAAATAGATTATAATTATTTTATATGGATGTATGGAAATATTTTTATAAAAATTTTCTTGTTTTCTCAATTTTATTAAAATCAATATAAGTAATAGTTTTAAAAAATCACATTAATGATATATGATAATAAATTACATTATATTATATGACATAAATACCTAAAAATCAACTATTCAACCAATATGTTAGGATATGGGTTATAATATTATCTAATTTCCATTTATGGTATGTATTTCCATTTATTATAACTATATTTACTCTCGATGAATAAAATTTCCTTATTGTCACAAAATGTGTGAAAGAGTTAAATTAAGGGTCAAAACCAATCAATAAAGGTTCAAACATAGTGAATATTTTTCAAATATTTATTGAATGAGATTATTCTGACCCTTAATAATCCTTTATTTTAGGTAAAATATTATTTATCCTTCCAAACATAAATCTTAATTTATATTAATTTAATATTTTGATAAATTACTACAGTGCCCCATCCCATATAAAATAGAATCCCTCGTTTCCATTACATTAAACCTAAAAATAATTTTGTTTATAAATTATAAACCATAATCCTTGGCTAAAATCCATCAGATTTTAATGTGGTTTTATTTAGGGAATAATACCAACCATTATTTTCTTAAGTTGTTATGAAATGTTGGTCGTTCAATGAAGAGGTATGATTTTTAATCCATCATTTCAATTTTATTTCTTCTTCCACATCCTTAAAACATTAAATAAGCATACATATATATTAAAAATTATTCATCCATATAATTTGGTTACATTATATTAATATAAAAACATATATCCTTATCCTCTTCTTTCACATGAGAAATAAAACCATCATTCTTGTGTACACCAGAATATAACTTCACACACCAATGTAATTTTTTCTATCACCATCTCCCATGGATGTATTGTAATGAGGAACATAATGATTATATATTATATTCATGATATTTTTTCATTACAATAATATAATATATAATTGGCCATCATCCCTTTCCATTCATTGAAAAATGACAACATTATTCATTCCTAACTATGGACAACTCCCTCCACAAAGAGAAGCACTTTTCTTTCATCACCCTATTAAATTAGTGAAAAATATCAGTATATTTAAGGAAGAAATATTATATGAAGAATATTGTATTTACTCTTTAATTTTTATATTACACTATCCTTCTTTTTATATTGATCCTTGAAAAATGGAAACTTTACTCTTGCGTATGTATGACCTATCATCTTCGTGATTGTAACATAGTTCATTTTTAATAAACATATTTAAGGGATATATTTTTAAAGTATAATTTTTGTATAAAAATTATAATTCTGTTAATATTATTATACTTATTATTATAGAATATTGACCACTTTTACAATAGTCAATTTTCCAAATTCATTTAGGACATATGACCTACATATCATCAAAACACACAACTTGAATTTAATTGAGTATGTAATTGTATATAACATGAAATTAAATTAAATAAATGAATAATTAACATGAAATATTTTCCCAATATTATATATAATTAATATATGTTTTTTATTTAGTAATTGGTAGAAAAAACATGATGATTCAGACTCAAGGTACGAGGCAATTTAACATTCAACCTCATTTTAAAGAATTATTCTCAAAAAATTTATCTTCCTTGTGAATTTTCTTAATATTATTTCTTTTATAAAAAAATATTTTATAACTGAAATTATATATATATTTTTAATACCATTGAATTTTTTTTAGAGTGAAAATTTTCATCAATTTTATGAATTCTTTACGAATGAAAAAAAGAATTTTTTATTTTAACATATATTGAAACAATAAATTTTCCCACCACAATAACGGTTATTTGATGTTTGTATTCTGTTACAATATTTCATGTTTTCATCATATAAAAACTAGATTTCCTTTTTTTTATATATTTATTTTATTGAAAAAGTATTTTTTAAAAGAAAAGTGTATTTTAATATCTAGAATTGTTTTTCATACGGCTTTAAAAGTGGTTATCATGGGTTTTATTCATTATATGGTATGTGGACATTGTTTTTAAATGGTTTAGCCCCATTATAGATTCATATTTAGATAAATACTGATAAACTTAATGGTTTACCCCCATTATACCTCAGGAGTAAAGCTGGTATAATTTATATGATGGGTGTGCCTGGACAAGGCTTTAATGAATTGAGAAATAATTATGTTTTATGGAGAATTAAATTGTTAGTCCATTTATGGAGACTTGAAATTCTAATGATTGTGTTAGGGTATGAAGATGATGTTTTCCCAATGCACCTACATGACCCTTAAATTATTTCTTATTATTTTTCATGGAAGTAGATTTATTTCAAAAGGTAATATAATGATCTTTTAAAAGCAAAAATGATGATTTTTTCATATAAAAGAGTATGTTTTATAAAATATAATTTTCTGTCATCATTATTTTTTCACTAAACTAATGGTTTTCTTCATTTTTGATTCATTACTAATATTTTAATTAACAGAAAATGTTTTGAAATATTTTTCACATGTTTTAATGATGGTTAATGGAATGAAATATCTCATGTTGAATGTCATGAATAATTGTCATGAAACGAAAACATGTTTAATATTTTAATTTTTATATTGGAGGAAAAATATATATTTAATTATAATATATATTTTGTAAAATATTTTTATTTTATGTATGATTTATGATAAATTATCTAAAACTCAAAACCTTAATGATTATTGGGAATAAAAGAGAGGGAATTCTAGTCTAAATACACTAGATTATGTGATGTTTAATGTTGGAGTATTATTGTTGGTATAAGTGGAATGTTTATATAACTTTTGGGTTTATGATAATGATAATATAATACCCTTAAAATATTTTACCAAATGGTTAAGATGAAATGATATTGAATTTCATGATTACATTTTTTCATTGAAAAGAAAATATTATTTAAGAAATTTTTTTGTGGAGGAAACATGGATGTTGTAGTTCGATGACATCAAGAGGATGATATCCTTCAAAATCAATTACCTAAACTAGTCATAATTTGGACTTCTTTGTGTATTATTGTGAAAACCCAGTTGATTGAAGCTATAAATGGATGTGATATCCATGCTAGAGAGAAACCAAATCCACCAAAGAGGAATTTAATGATAATAGAGAATTTTATGAAACATCTTCCACCCAAATTCAATGGATCTTATGACCCAATCGTATCTCAAGGATAGATTGATGCCTAGTAGAAAATAATAAACCTCAGGGGGTGTTAAGAACATAAAAATATAACCCTTTGAATTTATTTTTTTGATGTCTAACTGATTGATGGTGGTTTTTTAGTGTAACAAAGAGATATATGAGCATGATTACATAGAATATGACATATTTATGAATATATTCCATGATAAATATTTACCTAACGATATCGACATAGAATGGAGAAATAATTCTTTGATTTAATGAAAAAGGATGACAATTTTGTAGATATATTTGAGAAATATTCTACATGATTTTATAGGTGTATTCCATAATTTATCAGATATATTGAGAGTAATATTATTTTCCCTTACTCACAGTTGAAATGACGATAAAAAAGGGAATTATCTTCTAAAAAATTATTATTTTGTGAGAATCTTGTTTAGTTTGACAAGAAGGTTGAGATATAGTTTTCTGATGATCTTGTATTCCACGAAAAAAGAAGAAAAAATGTGTAGATGGTAGGAAATCAAGAAAAATTCATCATTGAAATATTGGTAAGAATTTCATGTTATCATCCTCTTACATGTGTTGTAAATATCATATTTGGGAATGTTTAGTAAATTATAGAAAGTTTTATGGGTGTGGTAAGTTTCATTATAGGGATCAAGACCTTGATGAAAAGAGTCCAAAACAGTCAAAGAATGAGTAAATTGATAGAAATCATTCAATGGGATGTATTACTTACAACGAGTTGTTTCATTATTCTATCACATTTTTGAATTTTGTTTCTCTCGATGGAAATCATCAAGTAAAAAATTAGAAAGGAGTGGAAAACTATTTTACTTATATTATGGTTGGAGGATGGATATATAATGACATTGTGATAGGAATTTCACTAGTTTATTTGAATTATTCCAGTTCTCAATTTGAAACTGGATATTCACAATTATTAATTTACGGGAAATATCCAAGAATATTAGGAAAATCACATCATGAAAGTATGATTGATCATTTTCTGAAAAATTTGGATGAAAATAATAATGAAACCAATATTTATTGGAATATTTATATTTTTATAAGTAGAATGGAATTTGTTGAAATACCCATGGAAGAGTATGATATTATTTATGTAATATTTTATCTTTCATTTTATAACACTAAGATAGATTATAGATAAAATATTATTTTGAATAGTGATTTAAAACCATTGATAACCTATCAAGAAGTTAATAATTGATTATAAATGATAGTGAATGTTATATAGATCATGTTGTTGATAATAATAAAATAGTAAATATTAGTTATGCCATAATACTGAAAAAATATATAAATGTATTTTCTAATGATTTACATGGTGTAATTCTTGATCAAGTGTTTGAATTTACTGTTGACTTAGAAAATTTCAAAAAAACCCTTATAATCGAATATATCATTTATATATATTGGAATTGAAAATGAAATTATAACATTTTCTAGATGATGGTTTCATTCTTCTAATAACATCACCGTGGGGTGCTCATTTTTTTTGTAAAAAAAATTCCTCCATTAGGCTTTCCATTGATTACGGATCTTTGAATAACATAACTATTAAGAAAAAGAATCATATTCCTTGTATTGATGATTTTTTTATTATCTATAGGGAACATAGTATTTGTAAGGATTTATCTTAGGATGGGGTACCATCAGTTGAAGGTGAAGGAGGAATAATTTTTAAATACTATATTCCAGACGTGATATAGGAACTACAAGTTTGTAGTTATCAATTTGTGTAGTATAATGAACAAGATATATTTATGGATCCTATGAATAGATTATTCTGATAACAATTTTGAAATTTGATTGTTGTGTTTGATGAAGATATATTTATATATTACATAAGTCATAAGGATCATTAATTACCTTATTTATTCTTTTGGAATCCTTAAAATAAAATAAACTATTTGAAAATTTTAGTATGTCTAAATTTTGGTGGACACAAATTTATTTCCATTAAAATATTTATTATAAAGATGGATGAGCTATTGAACCTACTAAAATTGATGACTTTTAAGATTGTATTATACCTACCAATATCACAGAGATTTATAGTTTTATTTTTTAGAAGGTTGATACTGGTGGCCTATTAAACATGATGCTTCATTATCTACCCCTACAAACATTGATATCATGAAAGGGAGTTAAATTCATCATCTCCAAAAAATGTGATGTTTTTTAAGAAATAAAAATAATATGAATGAAATATCTAATTTAATCATTTCTCTATGGATATTTTGTATTTTTCATCTACAATGATGCCTAATTGAAGGGACCTGGGTGTATTCTAATGCAAAATGATCGGGTAATTTCTCATATTTCAAGAAAAATAATACCTCGTGAGTTAAGTTATCATACACATTATGTGGAATTATTTGACATGTTTTATTATTTACTAATTTGGAGTCATCTTTTATAATTATACATTTGTTAAATATATACTTTTCATAATATTTGTATCTATATATTCACTTATAAATATCTGAACATGTGAAAAATATAATTTATAAAACTAATTTGGGATTATGAATGTATGATTATTCTTTATCATAACAATCCAAACAATGTCCCTGATGCTTTGAATTGAAAAATAATTCTATATTAACCATTTTATTTGTGGAACAAAATTTTTTGGTTATTAATTATGAATTTTTTCCTTGAAGTTGTGGAAGTAGGAACATCCTATTTTTTTGTTCCAGGTTTTAGTGCTAATATATTTGATAGATAGAATTATGAAATGTGAAAAAGAAGACCATGGGTTATAGGAAATAATATAATTTTTGAATATTGGTATGTTTTATTAATTTAATGTTGAAAAGTAAGGTTTTTTTATATTTGTAAAGTGATTATTTCTGTGTTGTGACTCATATTTGAAGAAAAAATTATTGAATGAATCTAATAGTTCATAATGTTATTTTTATCCTATAAATTTTATAACGTATAGTTAAATTTTGGAGTATTACTTTTTGGATGAAATAAAAAGACATATTTCGGACTTTATCATGATATTTTGGACTTTTAAATATTATAATGAAAAATTATAATTACCAAAGTGGAAGATTCATCATTTTCCAGTACTAGAGTGGAATGTATATAATATATACATAGATTTTATTATGGGATATCAATTTTTATATGATGTTAGTAATGAGAACTGGGTTATTGTTGATTGATTAACTAAGTAAATGAATAAATATCGCATTTTAGATAATATTTACATGGATTAAAATTCCATAATTTATCTAAAAGAAATAGTCAGGTTACATAATGTTCTCATATCCATCGTTTCTGATAGTGATCCCATGTTCAGTTAAATTTTTTGTAAAGGACTTTATAAGTATTCAGGCACTGAATTATGATTCAGTATATACTTCTATCCTCAATCTTTTGGAAAGTCCCAAAAAATTTCATACCTTGTAATACATTCATTGTTCTTGTTCAATGAATTACCAAGGATATTGGGATCAATAACTTTCTTCATTTGATTATTATTATAATTTTTTAAAGTATAAATATGACAAATTTTGAGGAATTATATGGAAATTGCTGTTAAGCTACTAATATTTTGGATGAATTATGATAATAGAAGCTAATGAGACTTAAATCGGTAGAGGAAATGGTTGAGAAAGTCAGGTTAATTCAGAAACATATTAAGAAAGATCTGATAAAGAAGAAAATTTATATGGATTACTAGATGAAATACGTTTCTTTCATTATAGGTGATCATATATTTATTAATGTATCTCTATTGAAAGGTTTTACGAGTTTATTAAAAAGTGGAAGCTGATTACACGGTTTATAGGACTATTTAAAATCATAGTTAATGTTGGTTCAATTACTTACTGAATAGCCATGCCTCTTAGTTTATCCCAACTACACAATGTTTTTCTCATTTAACTGTTACAAAATTATGTGCTAGATTCGTCTCATTTTTGAGCCCTAAAGCACTTTAAATGGAATATAACCATTATAATGAAACATAACTTATTTTGACTCTTGACCATAGAGAGAAATTATTCTGTAACAAGGTTATTCACCATGATAATGATTTTTTGAAAAAAAAAATTCTTCATTATGTAACATGATATTTTAAAAAAACTATTTGGGAAAGATAACCCCACCTAGTATATATATTTAAAAAATTATGAGGTCTCAATTTACAAAAGGGGTTATGGTATAACAACATAGTTAATGATAAAATAAATGATTTTCACAACTTTTAAATATCCATTATTTCGATATTATATATTTACATTCATTAAAAAATTGTATGTTATTATTAAACTATAAGAGACCAACATGTGTTAACCAAATCATACTCCTGAGCCAACTGCCTCCTGGTAATGTAATAAACCAACATAAACATATCTTGAATATATCTATGAAACAAAAATAGAGCCATAGTATAATGTGGAAGAAAAGAGATACAACTGAAAACCATATAATCTAATCCAAAATAGGCTAAATCTAATGGTATGAAAAATATATATATAGCCAACAATCACCTAAAACCCACCCAAAGACGAAGGAAAATAACATAAGAGAAGTTGAAATTTCACAAGATTTCTATATATGTACCTGTATCATGTAATTCAAAATCTACAACAACGCAAAGAAAAAATTAGGGTGTGAGGAAAATCCTTGTAGGATACCAAAACAGAGTCTACACAAGGTCTATTATAATAAATGAAAATTTTCGAGATTATAAAACAATGTTGTATAATAAATCATTTTCAAAATCCAAATTCAATTAATAAATCATCTTCCCTTTGGTTTAAAAAATAATAATTTAAAATTATTAAATAAAAAATAATAAAAGTAGAAGTGGTGAAATAGGAAATCATATTCATGTATCATAATTTAATCATGTAAGCACATATCCATGAAATTTCATCATGTGAATCCATGTGATGAAACATCATATAAAAACATATGGGCAACAAATATACCATAAAAAATAATTCAATAAAAGGGAATAAATGAACTATAAAACTATCATATGGGACCCATCCTAAGGGACCAACATATAATTGACATAAAATATCATAAAAAATAAATTTTGGATCCAAATGATATTGAGTCCTGCCACATTCTATCTATGTCATTAAAATAACCACTAGTGGTGTGACACACACTATGGTTTCCTGTTATTGTTTCTCAATGCGTACATGGTTCCAAATATGAGATTCTTGTAAAATGACATCTCAATACCATGATCACAATTTATAAATCATTTTCATCACTAAAACAATATTCTTATATGTTTTGAAATCCATTTGAAAATCATGAAAATCGTTTTACAGAGTAAAAACAACCAATATTTTTTTTCTTTCCAAGAAAACATTTTAAACCAGAAATGACTTCAAATTAACGAACAACCCTAAGAAAATTTAAATTAAAGATAATCAATTCCAATAATTTACCCTTTATATAGAAACACCTATATCAAAATTTTATAAATATAACTTCCCTCAACAATGTTAATAGTAACCCATGATATTAGACTTTGAATGAAAAGGCATGATATGAAATTGGAAATGATTAATAAAAGACATCATCGAATAACAAATATGAGCACAACTGGAGGAAAAACAACAGCATATCCATCTAAATAAATATAAATAATGCCTTCCCAAAGAGGCTCAGTACAATATTCTTGTAGAACAGTCACCGAACAGATGATCTAGAAGGAGTAGGTATCTCTAAAGATTTAAAAAGGTGAGCTCTGGGAAGAGGGAGGGAAGGTTGTAAGTGGAATGAAAAATAAATCCTATAACCATTTCCAAAAACCTATACACCATGATATTTAAATTTCATGTAATACAATTATGTATTATGTAATCCATGAAGCACGAAAATAGATAATAACACCTCACCTTTTAATAAAATCATTTTTTTACCATTGTACAACATAAAACCTTTACATAGTGTTTAATCCTTTAGGACCTAACTCTATTTTGTGGAATAATCCTAATAACCATTATATGTATTGAAATTCCTTTACATGGCATGTAATTTACCAATATATTTGAAAGACACAAGTTCACAGTAGAAAAATATAGAAGAACATAGGAAATTCTATGAGCTTTTCAAGAACCCCTCTAATACATTACAACATTTATACCTAGATTCCCTTAATTCAAAAAAATATGTCCTTTTACATTATGTCATTTTCCCCAACTAATGTTATACATCCCTTTGAATCCATCAAACTCGCCAAAATAAGAATGATAAACAATGCATGAAAAAAGGGGTACCTTAATATTATAATATGGTGGTAAAATATCCCCATCATAAATGATTTCAACCCCTATAAATTCTTTAGATTATTGAACTAGGGAAATGTGAAGGCCACTGATACCTCATAAAAAATTACCACTCCCAGTTTTGTAGCTATCCCATATTCACTTCCATAATATATGGACTAGAGGAATCATTTTACCATATAGTAACTTCTCTTAGTGATCCATAATTGAAACTGACATCTCAAATAAAGTTGTGTAAATCACATGATAAATACAAATCCATTAAATCACATGGAAAAAATATGATATATAATTCATCTATCAGGAATCATGTAATTCATCATGGATAGATATTAAACTATAAATAAATCTCAGTCAATATAATACCTTTCCCATCTATTTAACATTATAAAAGGGGTCCGAAAACCATGGTATTGACATATCCTATTTACCAAATTGACTGTGTCACAAAGAATGTGAAACAATAAGAAAAAAAAAATATTATCACCAAACATTAAATACATTATTTATGAAGATGGTATATATAATATTTTTTATGACTATTTACCCAGATCAGTATCCTCTAGATCAATTGAACTATCTCCCTCATCTCCTGAACATGACTTGGTCCAACCAAGAAGCATTGTCCAAACTCTGCAAATCTAAAGGAGATATACAAGTTAACTCACAATAATACTTAAATATAATAACATTTATTGAACAATGATAACTATTTTTTTTTCGAGAAAATGAATTGAGACCTATGTTTTCCTTAAGATTCTCTAAAATCAAGTACATAAGCCTATATCATATCCTCATGAACCTAGATATCCCTATCCATCTATCTATCTATATATGGCTGATATGACATGACCAATCTAATCTAAGACCACATCACCTCTTATTATACTTTACATTACATGGATTGAACCCTGGTAACCTATTAGATACAACAATAAAGGGATCCCCATGATTTCTTAAAATCTATCATATATACAAGTCCCCAAGAGATTCCAAAATATTTATATTCTTTATGAGTAATAAATGAACCAATTTCATGAGTAAATCAATGATAATCAAAATCACCTCCTTCACCATAGAATACCATAGAAAACCAAGGATGTAATCCATAGAGATCTCATCCTACTTCCATACCTAAATTTATAAGGTCTGAAAAAATATCAGCTCTCTAGTGCTATACCATGATTCTTTAAAAATTAAAACATTCTGATAAAAAATCTATATTTTACAACCTTCTCCCATTACACCAATACTAATTTTTTTTGTCATGAGAAATCTTGGTAACCTTATGGTGTATAGACCAACAACATTGTTGTCCTCTATCAATAAACTATTTTCCAGGGGAAAATAGAACAACCAACCTACCAAGGAAGCACAAATAACCAATGGGAACCCGAGGCAACTCATTCAAGGTCTCCCCATGATAAAGGTAATGACCAAAGAATTGGAACTAAGTTTATTTAAATTTATTGATACTAAACCACCTATATAAATATGAGTAATCTTTCATCAAATACATGACCACCTATCTACCAACTTCTTCTACTCCCAATATCGTATTAGAAAACTAACACATTAGAGAACACTCCCCAACTGATTCCCTCAAGGATTATGTCTGTTGTTTTGTAATCAATGCATCAAAAAAAACATTCCCCAAAACACGTGTTTATGTGATATCAAAATAAAAATTCTAAAGGTATTCTACCCAGTTTCTGTACTAAAATTTCATAGAACTCTAAGTAAAAATATATTTTAGGATCGTGTGTTCATATGATATGGTAACCATTATGCAAAGAGTTAGTTTCATGACATTTTTAGGGCATGCATAACCAGGACCAACTCAAGATCATGGTTAGGTTGTCTCCTCTCATGAGGGAATAACTCATGATATCCATAGGCCACTACCTGTTTACCCTATAATAAGACAAAACAGAAAACCGTATCAAATGAATCGTAGGAAAAATTATAACCTATACCAGGTTGCCGAACAGTCAAAACCAGTTTTGAATTCATCATCAACTTATGATACTAAAAAATACTATTAAAATTTTCATTCCATTCAAAAATTACTCCCTAATGGGTTAGAGAATTCATTGAACATGTTATGTTATAAAAATCTTGAAAACCCAACCTATAGTAAATATTGAAATACCAAAATATATGGACCAAAAACACATTTCTAGGACACTCCCAAGACATAACTACCTATACCATTATAGGATCTATTATGATTCCCTTATAAGATATAATATTCACAAAAAATTTACATCCCTGATCCAAAATACATTTTTATAAATCATAGCATATATACAATGTTGCCTAAATGATCAAACTATGACATACAAATGTTTTTGTACTCCTCCTATGGCATGGAGTATAAAAAATATCATAAAAACAGAACAAAAATATTCCTTGAATCGATGGAATATATAGTTCATCAATTCCATTAATACCATTGGATCATTAGTCTGACCAAATGGAAAATATAGGTTTTCAAAATTCCCTTATTGGAATCTAAAAAATATATTCGGTATATCCTTTTATCTAACACACAACTGGAGGTACACTAATCAATGTCAAATATTCAAAAACCAATATAAACCTCAATGATGATAAGAAAAGAGCTTCAGTATTTTGAAGATGATATTTGTTCTTAACAATCACCAGGTTTAACATTCAAGAGTCATTAAAAAGTCTGAGGAACTCATATGCCTTCATAGTGAAGAGGATAAGTGAATCCCACATTGACTTTCAAGGATGAATAAATCCATTAGCCTACTGGTCCATGAGTTAGAACTTATGTTTGACCAACACAACAAGAACCATTTGGTAAGATGTAATTGAAATGGTAATCGTAACAATGAAAATGTAAATTAAGAAACTTAATGTCACTCTATGGTGTTAGAATATAAAAAATATCCATAAATACCATAGGGTACATAAAAACTACTATAAGAAGATGAATACCCTGGAAAGGGTCAAGTTCATCAGGAATCATATTTTATAACTAGAATGGGATTACCCAAGTATAAATAATAACATGAATTTACCTTCCTGATATAGAGTTCCACTCACGCTAGAAAATAGGAGTGACCCATCAGAAGATAAGAAATAAACTCAATTGTAATAAAAGACTATCTAGTCATTAACATATATCATCAATTACATGTCTATAATCATGAAAAATATTCCATTATTTAGTATCAATAATCCCACTCTACTTCACTATTTGATATCATCACCCAACACATAGGACACTTGAAACCCTATTTGATCCCATTTCTAAATGGCTTTCAAAGACCTAAAAAATAACAACTATGATTCAAAATCAATCCCAAAAGGTCAACTAACTTTGATGATATAAAATAATGATTAACAACTATATTGAAAAAATGTTGAACCGTAGAAGATAAAATACAAACTAAACCACTAATTATAGTTGACCCTGGTTTATATTCCTTTACTGTATTCACTACTTCATAAATAAAACTAGTCTTATCTCCTACATAGTATCTTTCACCCACATAGACACACACCATAACGTTATTATATGACCCAATACTCTTGGAAGAATTTCATGAACCTAATAACCCTTTTTGAATATAAATCACACTTTAAATCCCTAGGATAGCCTTTATAAAAATTTCAGACGGTTAGATTGTTGAAAAAAAGATAATTCTTTGAATAATATATATTATCATTCTTGGTATGACTAGGAAACACACACTGATAGAAAATAATATTATGTTTCCCTAATGAATCCCCTATAACTGATCCTTATGAAAAATGACATCCTTTGTGCTTCCTCTTCTGACTAGAAGATACACCCTTGCTAACAACTGAACCAACTGATGTTCTACCCAAAGAATTCATTCCACCTATATCTACCTCATCCTAATATGAATATTAAAATACCTCTAAAAAGGTTTGAAGGAACATGAGAATCAACATTTACTTAATTTCGGGAGTTAGACCCAAATCAAACCTCCCAGACTTTAGGTAATCATTAATGGAATTCTCTAGTTCTAGATACACCAGCTCATCAAAACATGTTAAATTCTAGAATGGTATTCTCCCACCTCGAAGGACAGAAACTATTGGGTCTTCTCTACACATAACTTTTTAGGGTAAAACAAATTATTATATATTTTATTTTGTGAAGTCTTGGTATGGTTCTCGTGTAACTTAACATACATAATAGATTCCCACCATCTCTTTCTGGGTCCCTTAAGCATGCACATGGAAAAACCTACCTTTGAGCCCTTAAGAGTATACAAGAAATCTAAGATCCTATATATCCACTCAATACACTCCTCATATTCATGTAGTATATTTCCCCATGTAATGCTTGTTGATTTTGTTTAGTAAATTTCACGCCATGATCCAATACACATCATGGGTACCCGACACCCACTTAATCAAGATTTTGAATATTGGAGATAATAGCTTCAATAAAGGAAGGGACCACTAGAAGATTCATCCACGGTACCTATCATGTAGTTTCCTCTCTTAGATTTAGAAGATATCTTCTAATAATAAATGTCTAATAAACTCATGAAAATAAAAAATTAGATGAAAAAAATTGTAAAATATTGTGACCACATCAATAATTCATACCCATTGACTAATAAAATGATAAATTAATGAAATTATGAATTATGCTAATTAAATAAAGCCCCTAGAAAAGGAATAGGTAAATTTAAATATAAATCTCATACAATTCCTTTAAATTATTCCAAACTCAAATTCCAACCTTATTAAAAATCCATAACCACCTTTGGAAACAAGGGTTTAGTCATAGAAGTGAGCTGGATATGCCACTATTTTTGAACTTATTATCATAATTATGAAAGTCAAAACTAGACTCTACCCATGAAATTAAACCAGTCTTGGTAAGTGTTAACACAGATCAGCATGAGTCCTTCCCTATGATACTATGTTTTCATCGACCAACCTAGGTAAACTAAACCATACACCTGATTTGAGCTTTACATGGTATGGTTTGACAAAAACAATTTAAAAATTCATTAATATATCCAAAACAAGACATATAAATAGAGTGAAATGATTAATATAAGATATAATATAAAATATTTCATTATCCTAGACAAAAAAAAAATAAACTAGAAGGATTGAAAATAAATTATCTAAATGAAAATCACCTCTATGCCACCTCAATATAGATGAAAAGACCAAAGGAAATGAAGACATGTTACAATAAAACCTTCCATTTACTTTTATCCTGCAATAAAACATCAAAAAATACACAAATTCAAAAGTTGTGTGTGAGCATAAATCCCCATAGGATACCACTACAGAGTCCACAATAGTTTTAATGACTAGTATGCAATAGTTATATACTCTAATAGATTTTTTTTACAATTAATTATCATAAATTTGAAATCCATTTTATAAATCATTTTCCCTTTTTATAAATGAATTTCATATTATGAAACATTAAATATGAAAAGTAAATGTAATGAAACTGGAATTCATATACATAAATTACAAGGTATGTAATTAAACACATATCCATGAAATATCATAATGTTATTACATGTGATACATCCTCATATAAAAACCAGTGAGCATTAAATCCATGATAAAAAAATCCTGAGATAAAAATATTTAAATGACCAATTATAAAATATTTTGGTCTCTAGCATATGGGAAAAATATATTATAGACATAAAAAATACCAATACATGAAAAATGTTATACCCAAATGATATCTAGTCCTACCACTTCCTATCAATATCAAAAAAGAACCACCATTGGTACCACACACACTAAGGTTTCCTAGGTCTATATCCCGAGGAACCCAAGGTTCCAAAAGTTCTGGGCTTCAAAATTACATTTCAAAAAAATGATCAAAATTTATAAAACATTTTCAAAGCAATATCAATCCACATTTCTATTTTAAAACCCATTTCAAAATTAACAAAATCTATTTTATAATAAAAATCCACTCGAAAAATAATTCCCTTTAGAAGAAATCTATAGAAACAACATATCACAAAAAATAAACGAACAACCAAAAATAAATGTACAAGAATGATAATAAATTCATAAAATTAAACCTTTGTATAGAAATAACTACCTAAAAATGGTATAAAGTTAGCTTCCTTTAAAAAAAGTTTATTGGAAACAATAAGATAAACCATTAAAAGACATGACATGAAAATGAACATCAACGTATTGATAGAAATTTTTTTCTAATCATGATTCCAAACAAAACTGCACCCAAAATCAAAGCCCTAGCCAATGCCAATGAATAACCATAAGGAAGGATTACCTCAAGCGGTGCACCCCAACAATTCTGATGAATGATCATCGAACGAATGATCTCTAATGAGAAAAGATCTCCAAAAATCATATAGGCTGAGATTGGTTTTGAGAGTGGGAATAATATATGAAAATTGAAAATATATTATCCTACCAATTACAATAAACTATATTCCATTATATTTACACAACCTAAAATTCCCTTACACAATGTATAATCCATGATGTCTAAAATGTCCCAAATCACATATAATTTTAATAAAAATCCAATTTTTTACCCTTAGCTGTTGTGAAACCCCTACCCTACATGTAAAAAATTCATATGCTAAACCTATTTCATAGAATACGGATGATGATGATTACACGACATTTAACCCATTTACAAAGCATGTAATCACACAAATGATACAAAAAACCATTTCATAGTATAAAAACAATAAAGCACCTAGGAAATTCCCCAATCCTAGGGAGAACCCCTCAAAACCATTAACACATTTGTCAACATATTCCATTAATCCAAACATGCATACATCCCATAACATTAGATCATTTCCCCTTGTAAAGGCTCCCAATCCTAGAGAAGCATGTCGACAAACCCAATCAAGGATGATAATAAAATAATGAACTAATGAGTACCTAAATAATGCAATGGGGATTCACATGTATCACAAATAAATCAATTTAATTAAATAATTTTTTATATTATGTTTAATTGAAAAATTTTAATTTTCATATTAAATAATTTGAATTTGGAAAATTTATTTAATTTTTGATTTCATCATGAAATAATTTTCTTATGATCAATTTTTGATGATTTTCAGAGATTTTTTTAGTGAATATTAATTAATTTTAATATTTTAGAAACTTTATTTATTATGATGTGTTTATGAAGTCAAAATTTATTTTTTTAGTGACCAAAACACTAGTAGCCTAGATATAGTGCATTATATCATTCGATTGGTATATATACAATGGGTGAAATCCTGATTGACAGATCAATTTAGTATTTTTAGAGAACAATATACATATATGATACCCATTTTACAATAGGAATAATAAATTAAACATAGTCCCTAAAAAATAAATTCTTCTCATCCTTGATAACTCATTCAATGAAATCATATTCATTACCTACGGAAATGAAACAAAAAATGGTGAGCTCAAATTGTCAGTATGGGTAATGTATAGTAGAAGATACCATGAATGAATATGAATAATAAAGATGGTATTGTAGATAATAGAACAAAAATTCCATTTAAACAACATTACTATCATGGTGAGATAATGTATAATAATTATGGCATGGTAAATATCTAAAAACACATTCCATGTAATCAATAATCCAGGAATGAAATGCATCCTTTGATAATATCATAGTTGTAATATCATGGATAATAATAATTATTTAATTCTTAATGAACAAAATGCTTCATTATTATACATTATGTTTCCTAATCACATTAGACCTTTAGTATCAAGATATATATTCTAAACAGTTTGAAACCTTCTGGGTAAAAAACTACCAGATTTGTATTACTGATTTATCTTATGATATTATTGATGAATTAATAGTAATTATATAAATGGTCCCTAACCCATGTGTTTCATTTACAAATTATTCATCATATATCTAATAATCAATTAAATTCATAAAAAATTTTGTTTATCATCAAATATTCATATTGAGTAAAAGATATATATTTATAAATATTTCCTCGTTTAATAAAATGAAATGAAAATTAAAAAACAATATTGGAAAATGGAACATGTTTTAGGAAATAAAAATATAAATCAGATATGAATAAGGATATTTAAGAGTTGATTAATTTACAATAACAAAGGATTAAAATATATATATTTTATTAATAGAACGTTATCAATAAAAAAACATGATAATTTACAGTATCTTTTACCAGAATAATATTTTCGACTCAAATCCCATAGGATGAAATAATGAAAATTAAAAATTAAAATACTATAAAGAATAAATTATTCATGATATTATATGTAAAATGGTAATTTTTTAGACCATATAATATAAATTATCTGAAAAACATTACAATATGTCTAAATAAAATGAAATTGAGACGAAATTAATTTCCACACATGCCCTTTTGGGTGAAAATCCTTTAATATAGTTTATAGTTGTTTCGAATATGTTATTAATAGATAATAGAAACATATCATTGTTTATGATATCATATAAAATCCATTAATAACATCAAATCACTCATTTGTTAATAATATTTCATTATTTTCACTATTTCCAATGATAATGACATGGTTTTTTCATTAGTGATTTTTTATAAATGTTTCATTTCTTGTGCATATTATACAGTTCCATCATCTCCATAAGTATAATCATGAAATAATTATCCTAATTTTACATGAATTTTATTTTTAATACTAACCAAGAAATTCGGATATGAAAAATGAAGCATGTTACGATCATATAGATGGTATACAATATGTTTGCATGATTAATGTTTCCATTTTATAATGATATTTATTAAAATAGGGTAATTAATATTTATTATTTCAAGAATGATAATAAAAAAATCATAAATACAAAATTATATACTTATATATATCATCTATGTGGTGTGGTGATGAAAATAGAGTCACATCGCTTCATGGAAGCGGTAGTCCACATTTACATGAACAGTGTTATCATCACTAATTGAGTGAAAAGGAAATAAAGAAACTAATATATATTAGTTTTTAGAATGATAAATATGTCATTAATCTCATTAAAATTTCTTATATATAGCATATAATATTTCACTTTATCATTATAACCATCCATGTGATGCATTAGTGAAAGAAAAATCACATCTATATGTGAGGCGGTAGTTCGCCGCACACACAGGCTGTGTTTTCATAAATCTTATAGAATAGAAGTTAACAAGTCATAAATATGATAAAATGATTATATAGGTATAAATATGTCATAAATATCATATATATACTTTATATGCATCATCAGACATAACCATGAATGGTGGTAAGGAAAAAATTAATGACATCAGTTCGCAAGGCGGTAGTCTTTCACATATATGAATGATGATTTTGTAACCAATTTGATGGGAGTAAAGATGGTTTTAGGTCATGAAATTATTATTTAAACACCCATAAATATTGAAGATATTTATGTTGTTATATCATCAAGTTTTAATAATAATTTAATTAGGTGTAGAATGAAATAAAATAAAAATTCTTGCGGAAGAACATTACAGACTCTTCGAGAATCCAACTTTGGTTTGCAAAAAATCATTATTATGTGGGATTAATTCCATAATTATTTATTATTGGATTACATAAAGAAATTTTATAAGTTATTTTGGTAGGGTTTTGTCATGAAAAATGTATTTAGAGGTGTGAGCAACTGTGGCGAGTGAGTACCCTCGTACAGTTGAGGAGGAGTGGAATCTTGGTAAATAACCCACTGTATTCAATATTTTGGGGTCATTATTAACTCATGTTGGTCCAAGATTTATAATTAATTGTTTTTTTGATGATATGGACGAGTAACACTTCCACCAAAAAATAAATTACATGTTTTAAACATTTTGTTCCTTAACATCTTAGTTTCCTTATTTTTACCATTTTGGATTCTCACAATGCTAACTAGTCTTGTTAACATAGGTAACATAAATGTTAACAATAAAATAAAATTAGATTTATTTGATAATTTATAACCACTATTTTTAAATATTATATCTATTTTATAAATGAAAAATCTTATGTGTGTTTAAAATTAATTTTAACACAAGCACATGTAACATGAAAAAACATTATTTTGACCATAATTGCACTAAGTAAGTTTTCACTATTTAAGGGAAGTATAGTAATTTTAATAAACAAAATTGGTCCATGAATGGGACATATTTTAAATTAATTTATATTTAAAAATATATTTTATGAAGATAGTATTTATAATAAATTTAAAACATTAAATAAAATATCAATTATTATAAAATTACATTAATATAAATTTTGACATTATTCAGTTAATTTGAATTAAAAAATATAAAGATTATTTCTGAATTATAAAATATTATATTCTAAACTATATAAAATTATAGTAGAATCCACTAAATTATGGTAATACAATAATTCGTTCTATTTACATCACTTTTAATACTTTTAGTATAATTTATTTACGTTATTGGTAATTAAATAATTAATAAGTGGGAATTTTTAAAAATTAAAATAATTATTTAATTAATAAAAATTAAAACATATTATAGTGATATAAATAACTCATTTTAATTTCAATATAATATCTGTAACCCAACCTATGTTTTTTTACTATCCTAATTATTTATTGATATAAAAAACCAGGAAGGTGCCTTTTTTCCTCCTTCTTTACATAACAAATTATATAGGTCATTTTAGGGAAAAGATTATAAAAAGAATATATAAATAGATCCTAAGGTCATAGGGTATAAATATTTTTAGATAATTTGTTTTTTTTTAAATTTGTCAATTTAAAACTTTTATTTATAGTTTAACCGTATGGTAGTGAAATTTTAACATTAACATTGATCGTTTATTTTGACTATTTTAACTATTCATTTTGGTCAAAATATTAATTTAAATTTTTTATAAATAGTAAATTAGGATGATTAAAAATATTAAATCCATTTTAAATAAATAAATTCATAGAAGTGGAAAATTTTAATTTGAAAATTTTCACATAGATTTGAGGAGAAAGCCGGGGTTTAAAGGGAATGTTTTTAAAAGCATGCAATGTTTTCATTATTAAATTTAATATGAAAATTAATCCAATTACCTAAATTATATTAATTGAAAATATATAAAGTAAATTTAATTTAAAACCAATTAAAAATATAATTTAACATTATATATTTTTTAATTAAAAGGATGTTTGCAATTAAAATTTAGTATTTTTTGTTATTCATCTAAAAAATGAAATTATTCCGAGAAATACAAAAAATAACCCTAAGATTATTTTGGTATTCCAATTTAAAATATGATAATAATTTTGAAAATAAATTTTATAAACATTATAAAACATAATTTTAAATTATGTGGGCATATGTGAGACTAAACCATCTTTTAGAAAAATATATTTTTTGGAGTATATTAATTTTTATTCAAAATGATTTTTATTTAGTATCAATAGATAGAAAATATATATTTTAGTCTACATATTTTTATAAGTTAGTTTATTATAATATTAACTAAATTATAAATGTGTAAGATATAATTTCCATATAAAATAATAATATTGATAATATATTTTTTTTGGTAAAACTCGGCCTTTCATGTCACACAAGAGTTAGATGAAACTCAATATTGTTTATAACATAAACAAAAATCAAGGTTGGATTTCATATATATATCAAATAAAATGTCCTTAATTATTATTTTTGGGGTTTATATTCACCCCACCATAAATAATTACATCCTCACAGTTCAATCTTGATCACATATATCAATGGATTATTATTTAAAATACAATTATTTATAAAATCACATCAAAAAAAGGGTCAACAAAAAACACTTAATAATATAGAATGGGATGTATGTGGGTTATCTAGAACAATAATGTTACTGGGTTTCCTTGTATGTTAACATAAGTTGGTAATACAAACATTGATATAGAAGAAAATACTAATGCATAAGGATTAATAGAGAGGGATATAGGTTTTTGATAAAAAGAATATGGGAGATACAGAGAAGGATAACAGCCAAAAAATAATAAATCAAGTAGGTGTTAAAATGTCCTTGATATAAGGGGAAATGATTATATTAGTAAAATATTTTTCTGTCAAGATTCTTTTCCTACATTTGGGAAATTATTTTACTGTCTAATAATATTAGGAAATATACTTACTTAATAAATTTATGTTTTATAAGAATAGTTTCATCCTTTGGTTGTTCTTTGATAAATTTATAATTCACCATTTAATCCATGAAATGAATATCAAAAAAATAATTATTATGCCTGAATAACGAAAATTACCTTTTAATGGATCAATTGATCCATAAATGTGTAAAAATATATTCCTCATATCTTCATTAAAACCAAATGGTTAGTAAAATTTATCCAATAACACATGGAGTACACCGTAATACATTCCAAAAATAGTTAATCATTAAGCTCATCCTAAATATGTCTAACCAAATTTAGAATTAAAGTCATTAAATCAATATTATATCCCCCCACCTCCAAAAAATAAAGTGTCTCATAATCATCACATACCAAACATGTGAATACCATCATCATGTTTTCAATTGAAACATAATTATTACTATGAAATCATATTGAAAACATTCATGCATCCATATTATATAAATAAAACATAGACTATTGGATGTATTCTATAAGTCTAAAAATGCTATTAACTCCATCAATAATAGCAGAAAACAATTGAACAAAAAAATGATTAATCAGTTCCAAGGTATTCATTACCATCCAATTTAATTTATTAAAAACAATAATATCTTTATCCCAATATCGTTATATCAATATCAAGAACATATTAAATGTTATATTTCCGTCAATCTTGTGTTTTCCATGATGTTATGCTTGCCAAAAAATCAATTTTCTTGATCACAAGTACCATTCAACCAATTATCTCAAATGCTTAATGAATTAGTTCTATAGTTCAGTCATCCTATATTTAATTTTTATTATGATGATAATATCGTCAATAAAAAACCTTTACAACATATTTCATAGATAAAAATGAACAAGGATAGTAATAATTCCACTCTGGTTGTATCTATATCATAATCTTGTCCTTCCCACTATTTTCCACATCTGTGGTAGATTCCCTTGATGCTTGTGGAATTAGATTTTTTTAGTTCCCCATCTCTATATAGTAGAAACCCTGAATAATAATGTTTTCTTTATTCCATATTCATTCTTAACATGATGAATCTTTTATTCACACATATAAAAAACTACAATGACCTTTAATAATTTTGTTGGGTGATTCTTTCTAAAGTCGTCACATGATGTAAATTGATTTATATTTTTATTCATTTATAACATATTCAATTTGTATTGGTGTTTATATGAAATCTTCTTCTTTTGGTCTCCCTTAAAAAGTTTTGATCGATGGAATTCCATCATTATTTTGAAAACAGATAAAACTATTTCATCTTCTGATAAAAAAAATGGGAGACCAGAACCCTTTATAGACAGGGATTAATCACTTGTAAGCAATGGTTAATCCTGAACCACAAGTTGCATATATAATCCATAACATAACTATTTATCCATATAATGGTAGATTTATATTCCAAAACACTGTATTCATGAAATTTAGTTATTCTATGGAACTATATTTTCATCATAGTTTATTTTCCACCAGGTAAATATTTGTCGATGAATTTATCCTTAATAGCACTCTATTCCTTGAGTTATATTTTCACCTCCTCCTTCGTTTTTTGTATTAATGACCACCATTTATCATCATCTCCTTTGAGACAATACACTAAAAATGAAACCTTTTCTTTTTTAAAACATTCCAACTGCATAAATAACTTTTCAATAGAGTTAATCCATTTATTATATTCCATGGGATCAGTAGTCCCATGAAATTAAGTGGGGGGGGGGGACTATATCACATATTGTTATCCAATATTGGAGAATATTGTTATGTAATATGTTGATCTATCTGGGAAATGTTATGTTTCATAACCTGATTAATCTTCCCTAATATATCTATAACTTTCTTAGTTCTAATACGATCTATATTGGCCTCCTCAATAGAGAAATATCTATATTTTCCGTCAGTATTGATACTTTTATTCTTTCTAGGTTTCATTTCTAAAAAATGGCATATATTAGGTTAGATCTAAAATTAATAATGTTAAATCATACTGTATAATTCCATATATGGTGTAACTCATAACATAAATTAATTATTTATGTGTTATTAATATCAGAATAATAAATATTAGTTACTTTGGAAATATCATTACTTTAAAATATAGCAGAATTATTTATAATGAAAATGTTATTTATACTAATAATATACCCAAGGGGTATCAAAAAAGGTTTATATTAAGGTCCATTTTTTTACTACATAATTATCGAGTCATGCCTAATGATCATTTTTAAGAGTTTTTTACCCCTACATATATCTACGCCAAAACCATGTCCACTTGTAGTAACCAGGTTATGATGCATTTTTAGGGAAAACGAAATAATCTATACCTTACCACTACATCAGTTTGTTCTTATATAAATATCATTAAATTATATAATAGGGATATGTTGTCTAATAAATGACACTATAAATATTCTCCACATCGTTTCTATTAAAATTCTTATAATGCCAACTGTAATGACCCTGATCTTAGTATCCCAATGATGGGGTCTTAATTTATTACATTTTCATAGACCCAATGGATTGAATCTAGAAGGATCAATCAATTCATAATTATTATAGAAACAGATTCTTACACAACACCCATTTTTCATTGGGAATAAAAACAGAGTATATAACAAAATAAAATTCCCAATATCAAAGGAAAATCATTCGATAGACTCATCTCCATAACATGTGAAAATGATACAAAATAAAGGTGAGATAAATAGCTCAATAAGAGTAAGGTATAGTTGATGTAACCATAAATAAATATGAATAATTAATAAGGAATGTTATATTAATTAACCCAAATTCCATTTAAATAACACGACTATCATGTTGAGATAAGGAAAAATCATTACAGAAAGTTAATCAACTCAAAACACAAAAAATTTAATCAATAAATTGAGAATGAAATGCATCCATAGACAATATAATAGTGAAAAATATCATGGATAATAATAATTTAAAAATTATCAACAAAATAAATTCTTAATTATCAGAGGTCATGTTTTCTAGTAACATGATACCTTTTCCATTAAGATTTATCCTTTAGATAGTTTAATACATAAAGGGTAAAAACCCATTAATTTTTTCTAATATTGATGACTCTTGAGACTACTGATTTATTGAGGGGAATTTTCTAAATAGTCCCCAACTGATGTATTGAATTTATGATGTATTATTTTTATGATAAGTAATCTATTTTATCTATCAATAATGTCCATGATCATCCAAAATCCATATTTTTTAAAGGATACAGACTTATCAATATGACCCAAAATATTCAAATAAAATTCAAAGTAAAAAAACATATATAATAGTGTTATACAGTTTTAGAAATAATTATATAAATTATTCAAGAATATTAATATTTAAAGGAAATTCAATTTCAATTTAAAATTTCTTATAATAGATTTATTTTTTCATGATAATGGTAATAATCACAGAAGAATGTGAGATTTCACAATAAATTTTACCACTTGGTAAATTTCACATTAAATCTCCTTGAATGGAATAATTCAAATTGAAACATAATATAACATGGATAATGATTTTATAATGATATTACATGTCAAATGGGAATCATATAAAATATATAAAAGAAACTATGGGTATAATATTACAATATTCCCCAATGAAATGAAATTGGGATGCAATCTCTTACCTCATGTGTCCATTTGGGTGGACATTCCTTAACATAATTTAAAGTTGTTTCAAAACATATTATTAACTAATAAAAGAAGTATATTAGTATTCATGATATCATATATTACCCTTTAACTATATATTATCACCTATTTGTTAATAATGTTTCATTATTTTTATTGTTTTAGCTGTTATTTTCCAGGTTTTCTCATTCATGCATTATAATGAATGTTCTGGTTATTCATAATATTATATATTTCCATGATATCTTGAATAATAACAATGAAATAAATATAATATTTTGACATTAATTTTACTTTTATAACCCATCACAAATGATGGTTATGGAAACTGAAGTACGTTACAATCATAGAGACGTTAGGCCATACGTTTTCATGAGTATGGTTTCGATTTTCAAATGGTAATTATATAGAGAAAGTAATTAATATATAATATTTCCATAATTATAACAGTATCATATTTACCATGTTATATACTTATATGTATCATCCATGTGGTGTGGTGATGATAATACATTGACATCTCTCTGTGAAGACAGTAGTCCACAAGCACATGAATAATTCTATCATCTTTAGTTGAGAGAAAAGGAAAGAAACAAAATGATATATATTATTTAAAAATAATAATTAATAATTTATGAATATCAATATATTTTCATTAATATAACATATTATCCCTACATTTTTCTTTACCACCTTCTATAATTTGGGTTAGTGAATGATGAATCACATCGCTTCGTGAGGTGGCAATCTTCCACACACATGGGCGATATTATCATATCTCTTATAGAATGGAAGTTAGAAATATATATTTATATATATTTATATATATGATATTATATAAGGACTAAAAACGAGTTAATATGTTCAAAATATCATATTGACACTTTATATTCATCATTATGCCTAACCATGAATGGTGGTAATGTAAGAATGAATGACATTAGTTTGGGAGTTGGTAGTTCTTCGTACACTCGAATGATGATTTCATAATACATTTGAGGGGGGGATTTTTATGGTAATTACATGATTATAAAATCTTACAAAAAATTGTAATATATTTACCTTATTATATTATCATGGTATAATAATATTTTAAGGAGGTTTAGGAATAAATTAAATAGAAATGATCAATAAAGAACAATACTTATTCTTCGGTTATAATACTTATGTATTCACTGATGTAATTATATATTGGATTTATACCAAAAATAATGCTTCTTGGATGAGAGGAGATAATTTGGGATGTTATTTGGGTAGTTTTTGGTAAAGTTAAATGGATTGACCTGTTTGAGTAATTGAGGGGAGTGAGTGCCCTTGTATAGTTGAGGAGGACTGGCATCTTTGTAAATACTCAAAAGTATTCACTAATTAGAAGTCAATATTTCATCAAGTGGATCAAAAATTGATAATTAATATGATGGAAGGATGATATGGTATATTCAAACCTCCAAAAAATAATAAAAATTAATTTATAAACATTTTTTTCTTTAACATCGTTTCTTCTTTATTTTTACCATTTTGGTTTTTTAGTATTGTAACTAGACATTTTAATTAAAGGTATTTATCTATTAAAAGTAAAATAAAATGATAATTATTAGATAGAATGTAACAACTAATTATAATTTTTACCTATAATTTATTCAAAAATAATATGTATCATAAATAATTTTTAACACATGTGCATGTAACATGAAAAAAACATAATTTTAACCTTAATCGTGATAACATAGTTTTTGTAAATTAAGTTTTAATATATTAATTTTAATAAATAAATATAGATATTAATATGATATATTTTATATTAATTAATCTATAAAAATAACTTAATTAGGGATTGTATTTATATGAAATTTAAATTATTTAATAAAATATTTTTTATTATCAAATAATATTAATGTCAATTTGGAAATTATTCATTTAATTATAATTTTAAAATGTCATGAAAATGACAGAATTCAAATATATTATGTTATCAACTATTTAACATTATATTTTAATTAATAAACTAATTTAAAATAATAATTCATTCAATTTACTTGCCATTTAATATTTTTAGTATAATTTATCTTATTTCATTGTTAATTAAATTATAACTCAATTGTCATTTATTAAGCATTTAAAGTAATTATGTCATCTCTAAAAATTAAAAAAAATTATTCTGATAAAATATTGATTTTGTTATAATCATATAATCAACTTATAAAAAATTATTATTATTTATGAAATCATATATTATCCTTTTATAACATCTATTCACACATTCGTCAGTAATCTTTCATTATTTTCATTGATTTGGGTGTTAATTGCCTATTTTTCTGATTCATGAATTACAAAGAACATTTGAGTTTTTGTGAATATTATATAGTTAAATCCTCTCCATAAAAAAATTGACATAATTATCATATTTTTTCATCAATTTTACTTTAAAAACAAATCATTAAATATGATTGTTTAAAATTAAGTACATTACGATCATGGAGACGGTAGGTCATATGTACACATCAGTAATGATTCCATTTTCAAATGATCATTATGAAAAGAAGATAAGTAATATATAATCTTCCTAGAATGATCTTAATATCATATATACTATATTATATATTTATATATATCATCCATGTGGTGTGGTGATGAAAAGGGAGTGACATCTCTTCATGAAGGTGGAAGCCAACACGTACATGAAAAATGTTATCATCATTATGTGATTAAATTGGAATGAAAGGAAGTGAAATATATTATTTTTAATGAATGAAAAAAATTATAGGAATATAATAATTATATCATTTATATAACATATAATCAACAAAATTTGCATAACCTTCTAATTGAAGTGTTACTAAATGAAAAACCACATCACTTCACAAGGTGGTAGTCCTCCAGACACAGAAGTAAAATTATTGTATCTCCTATAAAATGAAAGGAAAAATCATAATATATGATATAATGAATCCATAAGTATAATTGTGTTATATATTTCATATATTCACTTTCTGTCCGTAATCATACTCAACAGTGAAAGGTTTTAATGGATGAATGAATGACATCCGTTCATGAAGCGGTAGTCCACCATACACAAGAAAGATGACTCCATAACCAATTTGATGGAAGTGGAGATATTTTTAGGTCATGAAATTATTATAATAAAATCATATTTTATTTATGATTATGATTTTATTATGTCATCATGGTTTAATAATAATTCTAGGAGATGTAGGATGAAAAATTAAATAAAAATTCTCATTCAAGAACCCTACTTATTATTTTGGTATACTCTATTGGGTTTCACTAAAGACATCCTATTTTGGGATTGTGAAAAAAACTACGAAATCTAAGGCGGGTGTAGGGAACTTAGGAATTTTTTGTGGTGGGGTTGTTTGGGCTAATGGGCTTGTGAGGTATGAGTATTTTAATGGAGTGAGTGCTTTTATAGTCGAAGAGGGGTGGAATATTTGTAAATACAAAAATTTATTAACTATTTGGGAGGTCAATCATACCTTATGTTTCTAAAAAATTGTAATTATAGGGGATGAATTATATTTTATGTAAATACCTCCCACACAGAATAAAAAATGTTTTTAAAATAGTTTTTATAAAATTATAATTTTAATTATTCTTACCAATTTGGTTTTTCACTATGGAAACTAGTAATTTTAAACTAGTTAATTTATCATTTATAACTAAAATAAAATGAGTCTTATTATATAATTTGTAAGAATTTATTCTCAATATGATATATAATTTATAAAATAATAATATTGTGTGTATTGAATATTATTTTAACACAGGCACATATAACGTCTAAAAACAACATTTTAACCATAACAATGCTACCAATGTTTTTACACTTTAATGGCCAACATAGTGATTGTAATATAATTATTGGTACATGAATGATCTTTATTTAATATTTATTAACATTTATGAATCACATGGAATAATATTGATTTTGAAACTTTATATCATTGAATAAAATAACATTTATTATAAAATATCATTAAGGTCATTTTTTTACATTATTCAATTATTTTGAATTAAAATATATGAATACAGTTTTTGAATTAAAATATATTATTTTATCACATGGGTTACATGATATATTATATCTTTTAAAATAATTTAACAAAATAAATAATTCTGTAATCTCACCTGTAATATTTTTAGAATAATTTTTTTATTGTTTACAAAATAAATACTAATTCACATTTGTTAACAATTTCATATAATTTTAGCATATTTTAAAAAATAATCTAAGTTATTATGTTAAAAAATAACTGATTATTATTTCAAAATAATTTCTATGACAAAAATTTTATTTTTTTATTATTTTAACGAATTATATATATTAAAAAAATAATGGTTTATTTTTTTTATTTTTCATTACATATCTTATTATATATGTAACATTAATGGACAAGTGTTCCAAAAACTCATAAAAACAGATCCTATGGTCATGAGGATTGAAATATGCCCAAATAATAGGGGTTGGAAAAATTGGATGGTCATTTTAACCATTTTCTTTTCCGTATAACCCCTAGTAAACTCATTTTTACCTTAACTACAGTAATTAATTATTTTTTTTAATATTTATTGGCCAAAAAAAGTTACCTTATTAAAAATCATGAAGTTTAATGATTCCAAACCTATAATACATTTTTAAAATTAAATTTATATAATAGTAAAATATTAATGAAAAATATAATCCCACCGACGGGATGAGAAATTGTGTTATTCAATGTAAAATGTTCGAAAGAAAATAAAATTTTTATATCAAAATTCAATATAAAAAAGATTCAAATAACCTAAATTGGATTAATTGATTCAAAGATGAGATATTTTTAAATTAAAAAAAATTATATTATAATATTACATTATAAATTATTTATGTCAATATGTATTTTTCTAATAAAAATAAACATTTTTCACCATTCATAAAAAGTAGTCCTTTTTAGAATAATCCCAAATATTAATTGTAAGATAATTTTGGTAATATGATTTCAAAAATGAATTTCTTTTTCAAATAAATTTCAAAATAGTGGTAAAATTGAATTTTAAATTTTGTGAAGAAAGTGAAACTAAAAAATCATTTATAAGAATACATGTTTTCAGAAAACATTTCTTTTTTGTTTCAAATAAATATTATTTATTATCAATAGATAAAAAATGTGCATGTGTAAACTACATATTTTTTTAAGTCAGTAAAATATATTCTTAACCTCTATTCCTACATGTTGAAGATAATTTTGATATTAAATAATATTATTAATACTATATAGTTGTTAAATAAAACACAGACTTATATGTAATGGAATCTTTTGAAGATACTTGTCATCACATTTAACACATGATAAACTCACTATTATCTATCAAATATGATATCAAATTCAATGTTATTATTTTATAATTTTTTTTTAAAAAAAATTATTAGTTTTTATATTTCATAAAAAAATTTATTTAAAATCATCTAACTATTATTGTTGGAAAAAAATTTATAATTTAATTTTATATAAAAAAAATTTACATTAGAAAAAAAATTTTATGAAAAACTATTTTTTCTAATTTTACATTTTATTTTTAAATTAATTTAATATAAATATATACTTTTCAATTCAAAAAATGGATTCCATATTTTTAATCATTGGGTAAACACATAATAAATATTTTTCTGTAATTTTCAGTTAATATGAATAGTAAACATAGAAATTTTTGAATCCATGGTAAAGGGTAAATAATGTAATTAATGTAACAACCAAAAATGAAATAGTACATCATCTCTTTAAAGTAGTTTAATAGCTTACGTTGGATGAAACATCGACATGGATTGTGTTATAAGAAAGATTGAGTTTTTGAGAAACAACACATTAGTATAATATTATTTAAAAGATATATTAATTTATCAATTAAATATTTTAATAATAATAGTAAAAAAATTTAATTATTTATTAAAATTTTTTCACATAAATAAAACATATTTATAATGAAAATTATATGTTTTTTAGAACGTTTTATATTTAGAAAAAATATTTTCATAGAAAACAATTTTTATGTTATTTTGTGAAAAATAATAAAATTAAATTTTTTAAAATAGAATTAATTTTTGAATTTTTAATTTCAGAATTATCTTAGGGTTAATTTTAGGGTTTTTTTTCTGAAAACATTCAATTTTTGAGGAATTGGGAAAAATACTACGTAGTACATAAAACAAATTTCAATTAAATAATTTTTTAATTAAAATTTCACATTAAGTCAATATAGATACATAATAAATATATTAGTACAATGTATTTCAATTGAGTGATTTTATAAAAATATTTGATATTTAAAATTTTATTAAGCGTTTTAACATCTTTTAGCCACCTTCCTGACACATTTCCAAATTTGCATTAAAAGTAATTTTACCACTTTTGTGAATTTAATTTCAAAAATGTGACACACATAGTTGTCATCAGTAAGTAAAATGTAGTTCAATATGATGAAAATAATTTTTGGTGAATCATAACTTTTGATTTTTATTTACCATAGTTAAAAGTAAATATTGATATTAATTGTAAAAATAATATTATAATAATATATAATTACCCAAACACATTTACTAATTAAATTGTATAAGTGTTTTTGGACCAAAATAAACCTTTGGACATAAATATGATCCTCTTTGATTCACATGGGTTAGATTATGATATTTATTATATTTTATTTAAAGAAGTGTTAAAAGTGTTGAATTAAAATTTCAATAACTAAAACTTTTTTATTATCTGGTTATACATAAGATAAATTAGAATATAAATATTCCTTAAAAACAAAGAAATATTACCTACATAATGGTATTTTATCTGTAATTTTTAGACATTATATAATTAAATTTATTTATGACACAATGATGAGGCAGTAATTACCTTATTTATGAAATATTAAAATATATGATGTTATAAATATTAAAATAAATATAATTTGTATGTTTTGATACCATCCACTAATTTTATTGAATACATTGACGTATTTTTTATCATTTAATTCTTTTTTAGAAGGAATCAAGTTTTTATAATTTAAAAAAATCAATTACTAAATAGTGTCAAAATAGACATACATGTATTTAAAAAAAATACTATTTTAGTAAATGATATTAAAATCCTCAAAATAAATAGTTTTACAAAATAACATGTATAGTGATAAAAACAACATAAATGATAAACTTTAGTTTCTCATGTATTTTAATTGTAATGGTATTGACCTTATAGTATAGAAATACAAGGGGATATGGCAAGAGTTAACATATTTTACAAAGGGTTGAATCTAAAAGATAAGATTAATTTTATGATCTAAACATATATAAAACCTATTGGTTGAGATTATTTACACCAATTAATATGTTATCCTCGAAATAAATTAATTTTGAGTTATTTGAAAATGAAAATTATTTTACAATAAATTAATATTTCAACACATTTCCTAAAGTGACCCTCACCACTCTTATAAAAGGTCACCACCCTTTATTTTTTATTCACACCTCCAAATCCATTTGGATCGGCCATCCTCTACCCAAATCTCCTTCCCATCTTCCATTAATTCAAAATATATGCCTTAAACTAGAGAATAAATACAACATTAAGATCCCTTTTGTTCAAATCAAAATGAAACACCTGAAGAAGATGTAATTATTTTATCACTTGTTTCAATGTTATTTTCTTCTTATACATCATTTTTATTTTTTGTTACCATACTAAACAAAAAAATCTAGTACCTTATACATTATGAAGTTTTATTTTTAATTTTTCACAACCATATAAATTATTCAATCCATCTTATGAATGTATAAGTTAGTGTGTGTGCTAACGTAAGGCATATCGCCTCAATGTCTTTTGTAGATTGTTATTCAACACTAAATTATTTGGATGGGTATAATAAATAGTATAATTAATTTAAATAATTAATATAACATGGAAATTATTCATTATATATAATATTCCATCCATTTAAAGACTATTCCACCACCAATAGAGTGATATTGTCGCTCGTGCGTACATACAGTTTACTATCTCCACAACGCGATGAGATTCATCTTCAAGGATCAACATTAATGATTATATATATATATATTATGTTCAAGATATATCAAATAATATTTCTACTGGAATAATATAAATTTTTGTAGAAAAATATTTGTCGTCTACTTACATTCATACTATACGACAAGAAAATGAAAATAATGTTCTTCCTTATGTACATACAACTATCTCCATGAATGGAGTTTCTATTTCATATATATATCTATTATACATATTTATATTCTGAATATATATTATTTATAAATCATGTTTTTTTTCTGTAATTATGTAAATCATTAACTAAGTGATACGATAAAGAATAACAAGTTAAAACATGTAGGATAAAGAAATAGATTATTATACGAAATGTTACATTAACATGGAAATTATTATTAAATGGGTAGTATGAAGTCATAAATGATGAATATATGATATCATAAATATTTATATGGATCTGGTATAATTTAATAACATACTATATTCATTATACATGTTGTTAAATGTACGATTTACTAATAGAAAGTACAATGTAAGGGTTAATTTTTCAATCAAATTATTATCTGAGATTGTTAATGTATATGTATTTATTGGGACATAATTATCATCCCGTTAAATGTTTCATAAAAATGTTTTCAAAATCAATTTTATTTAATTAATGTCCATGCTTTCAAAATGAATTTAAGGATTTTTATTAATATCAAAATGATTGTTTTAAAAAGTTAATTCCTTTCAAATGTTTCAAATTGGTATGGGAAACCTTGATTCAAAAATCTAATTTAAATGACATACTTTATATATTATATTACTTTTAAATGTTTTCATGAAAAAAAGATATTTATCTCATAGAGTTTTACTGATCATTTTCAATAATGTCAACATCCTTTACTGGATATTATTCTTGATTGCGGTTGATTTATTATAATACAATATTACATATTGTATTGACTGAGTTATGATATCTTTTACTATAGATGTGCTTTTTTTATACTATTCATGTTTTGTGGTTAAGGTATTGACATTTCGTATGCTCATGAAAATATGAATTATTATGTAATGTTTCACCCTTTTAATATACAGAAATTGTTGTACTTAGTAATTGATGGGTGAGGCCCTATACATCCCCTTGATGTATCGGTAGGTATAATGAGAAAAACTTGTGTCTTGGAAAAAGGACTTGAAAAAAATTATACTTAGGGTCATGGAAGGAGGCCTTGACATTGCGGTAAATATGCCAAACATTATTCATTCCATTACTATGAGATTAGTTATTGATGTAACATGGAATTATTTGACTAGTAGAATACCCATGTCAATTAATAAATTTCATTATTTGATTAATCTATTCCATATTATTATAATTTTTAGGTTTAAAGGGCTTGTGTTTCAATTTTATACGTTTCCATAAAAGTTTATGATTATTTATGATAGATTTAGCTGCATTGTTTATCCATACTGAGCATCAGAGCTCAACCCTTTAATATGTTTTATTTTGTTTAGGATTCCATGAAGTGAATTATGATGGATATTCAGGGTTAAGATAGGGGAATAATTTCATCCTCAAATGTTTATCTATGCTGTATTTTATATTTGAAATTGTAATTTTATGTTCGTGAATGTAATCTATTTTCCAAGACAGCAAAACTGGTCGGTCCTTTGGGAAATTTTTCATTGTAATCATGAAAATGTATTAAAATAATGAAACTATTCTTGGGTAACTATGGTCAGGGTGTTAAAGTTGGTATTAGGGAATGTTTATAAATAACCTTGAAAACAAGATTTATATAAACTCAGATTAAGAAACATTACCCTAAGATAGGCTTCGAGGATTAGAATTGAAGAACATACTATAATTTTGATAATGTAGAGATTATGTGGGTCTTCAAAGAAATACATCGTTGTCTAGATAATACATGTGGACATGGTTTAGGTAGGGATGTACCTATGGGTGTAAACAATGACAAGGTGATCTATGCCTATTTCGGGGTAACAAGGTACATGAAAACGGGCCATACTGCTCAACCGGGTTGACACTCCTGGGGGATATGCTTAGGATAATTCACATTTTTATTAAAAACAATTATGATGTATTTATGATTATATATGTCCGCAAGGAATCTATTTTTATGATTATGAGATAAGATATGCATAATTTTTATCAATTTATTATAATTATTTCACTAGTTCAAAATCATTCATTATGATTCATAACCTAAATAGTGTATGACATTATTGAAAAATGGAACCTAGTATAAGGAATGACTACCCCACTATTTCACATGTTCCAAAGAGTAATAAGGATCCTATATTTCATGGTCTTATTCCAACATTACGAAGGGAAATTTTCTCCCATGTATTCTCATCAAATGAGGAAATAATATCACCTGTTAATAATATAAGTAATGAATGTTTTGGTTTTTATGGATTTGAAGGGAAAAAAGTGAACAATAAGATGGCTGGGGGAAATATGGATAAATGGAAGAGGATAAAGAAGGATTTTTCCATATGTGATAACTATTGAAAGATTCACCCTGGGAAGTGCATGAAAGGACTGGCTGTTTGTCATAAGTGT
The DNA here is from genome assembly GCA_963277665.1 of Viscum album. NCBI lineage: Eukaryota > Viridiplantae > Streptophyta > Magnoliopsida > Santalales > Viscaceae > Viscum > Viscum album. Next base: position 1,624,779,217 of record OY728156.1, on the reverse strand, counting down.
GGAGAAAATGGTCACCAGGAAAGAGAATTAAAAGGAAATAAATAAAATACTAATATTCATCATTTCAACTATAGTGAAATGGGGCATTACAAAAATAAATTTCCTAAGCATCAAGGAAATATTGTTCAAAATAATCAAAGAGATCGAGGTCAATTATCAGTTGTTACTACAGTTAACATGGAATTATTAATGTAATTGTGTTTCTAGATTGAATAATTATGTCATTTGAGTGTTATATTAATAATTTATTGGTTATATGAATTATAGAAATAAATAAGTATTGTACTATAGTACTATTTCATTGAGGATTTGAGTTTGTATGGAACTAAGAAAAGTGACTCAATAGAAAGTTAATATTTTTGGAAAATACATAGTTGATGGAAAGATAAACCTTGATATGGTCCTGATACCGAGGTAGTGGTTTAGGAATAAGGGTTTAATGATTTTTATAAAGTATACTAGATATTATTGACATCCATGGGACTAATTAATTTTTTTTATACCGTCATTGTTGTAGTTTACAAATTTTTTGTATTTAAAGAGTATATCTAGTACTCTATACAGAATAAGGGATCTTGAATGTATTAAATAAGGTTTTATAGTAATTTAGGGGTTTACCAGGTTTTTAGAGAATACATGATGAAGGTATTCACATGTTATTGCATGGAAAATAGAGATCTTCATTATGTTTACCTCCCACCTTAATTTTTGGAATGTGGGTTTGGACACAAGTATTTCGGATAATCCTAAAGGATGGAATGGAGTTAGTTGAACACTTGATATTTTCTTTGAGGTTAAATTATAATTTATTGGATAATTTGAGCTAAACATTTGGATTAGGGTAAACATATAGAAGATTAAGGATATATTCGTGGGCATTATGATTTATGAAATTCACATTATGAGTAAAAAATAATTTTTGAACATTCATTTCCTAGTGTAGGGGATGAAGCTAAAATAGATCGAAGAATAACCGAATGATGATATTATAATTATGATAGGTAATGAAATAAATTTTGTTTTCTTGAGTTCTTATCTTTAGAGTAAATTAATTCATCATCTTCAAAAAATAAGTATCCAAATAAAATGTGTTATTCTAATACCTTATGTCTTTTTGAACCAATGATACTTTTAATCATCATAGATTTATGGCTTTGAATCTCCCATTTGTCCCTTTATTGTTCACTTGTTTGTGATTGATGACCTCAATCACTCTCTATAAATATTTACGTTTTCTATTATTTATGTGCCTCTAATTTCCCCCAATGTTATCCTAATGGAAATATTAATTTTGTGGGGACTTTTTCATTTCATTTTCATTCACACTAAAACTTAATTTTATTAACCCTATTTCCAATGTTGGTTTTCCAAAAAAGTATTTTCTATTTTCAACCATTTTTTGGAGAACAATTTCAAATTTTCAGGACGCAATTTATTGAAGGAGGGAAGAATGTAACAACCCATGATTTCAGAATATGTTATCTATTTAATGTATTTTAATAGCCTATATTTCATACAACACCGACCTGGCTTGTGTTATATGCAAGATTTAGTTTCTGAGAAACAACACATTAGTATTATAATTCTTTAAGGAATGTATTTATTTATCTATTAATTGTTGTAATAAGAATAGAAAAAAATTAAAATTAAAATTTATTTATAATGTTTTCACATTAATAAAACTTATTTATAATGATATGTACTAGTTTTGTTAAAATAGTTATATATTTAGAAATACTATTTTTCTAAAAGAACTAATTTTATCTATTCTTTGTGAACAATAATAAAATTAATTTTATACACTCCTAAAAATTGAATTTGGTAAAATAGAAATAATTTTTGAATTTGGAATATCGAAATTATCTTAGTGTGAATTTTGGGTTTATTTAAACATTAAATTTCGATGAATAGTAAAATATACTACATAGTACATAAAAACAACATTTTCATTTAAATAATTATTTTGAATTAAAATTTATCATAAAGTAAAAATAGATAAATAATACATATTTTAGTTCAATATATGTAATTTGATTCATTTTATAATAAGATAAGATATATAATGTTTATTGATCTTTCTAACGTCTTTCACCCAACTTCTAGGAACATTGTCAAAATTTCATAACAAGTAATTTTACTGCTTCTGTGAATTGAATTTCAAAAATCAAACAGACACAGTTTTCATCAATAAGTAAAATGACTTTCAATTGGATGAAAATAATTTTTTTAATTGTATGTTTTTATTTTTAGTAAACATAGATTAATGTAAAAAAGGTAATTGATGTTAAAAAATATTATAATTATATAAAATGACCTCAATAAATGTCATAGTTCAATTGGATATGTTTTTAGACCAAAATCAACCTTAGGAAAAAACTCTGACCCATTTGATCAAATTGGGTAATAATAGGACATTTATTAATATTTATTTAAAGAAGAGTTAAAAGTGTTAAATTAAAATTTTATTAACTAAACCATTACTAATATCAGGTTATCTATAAGAATAATTCTACTATAAATATTAATTAGTGAGATAAAAATATTTCCAACATCATGGTATTTAATTTATAATTTTTAGGAATTAGATAATTAAAAAATTTTTATGACACAATGATGATACAATTATTAACTTTTCAATGAAAGATTAAAATAAATTATATTATAAATATTAAAATAAATATATTTTGAATATTTTGATTCCATAAACAAATTTTCTGTTTGACATTGACAAATGTTTTATGCATTAATGCATTTTTTGTAAGGAATCATGTTTTTATGACTTTCAAAAAATCAACTACTAAACAGTGTCCAAATCTACAAAAATTAGTTTTTAAAACAAAAACTATTTTATTAAATGATCTAAAAATCCTCAAAATATATTATTCTACCAAAATAAAATGGATAGTGATAAATATTTCATTAATGATACACAGTAGGGTTCCTTGTCATTTAATAGTAATGTTATTACACATGTAATATAAAAGTAGATGAAGACATGGTAAAAGTTAACTTATTTTACAAAGGGTTAAATCTAAAATAAAAAGTTAATATTATGACCTAAACATGTATAAAAACCTATTGGATGAGAGGATTTATACCAATAATAATCTTATAATATAAATAATTTTTTTGAGTTATTAAAATTAGAAAATTATTTTATAATAAATTAATATTTCTACATTTTCCATAAAGTGCCCTTCACCTATCTTATAAAAGGGAACCACCCTTTATTTTCTAATTCACACCTCCAAAGACAATTGGATCAGACATACTCTACCCAAATCCCTTCCCAACATTGCTCACTTCATCCTAGAGGCCTCAACATGAGAAAAAATCCATCTTAAGGAGCACTTTTGTTCAAATAAAAAAACACCCGAAGAATTGGTAATTATTTTATCACCTCCTTCAATGTTTTTTTCTTATACATCATATTTAATTGTTTTTAAAATAATAAACAAACAAATATAGTACCTTTTACATGATTAGATTTTATTATAAATATTATTAAACCATATTTATTATTCTCTCTATCCTATGAATGACAAAACCACCATGCGTGTGTGCGTACGGTGTATCGTCGCCTTGTTATGGTGTAGTTTTTTATCCAACAACAAATTATTTGGATGAGTATAATAATGATTATAATTAATTTAAATAATTAATATAACATGGTAATTATTCTGTATATATAATATATGATCCTATAAAACACTATTCCACCCTCAATAGAATAATATTGTCGCTTGTGCGTATATATGAATTACTGTCTCCATGAGGAGATAAGATTCATATTCTACGATCACCAATAAGGATTATATATATATTTATTAATTATAATATAGATAATATAATATTGATTCTGGGATAATATATATTTAAGTAGGTAAATATATTTCATTAACATACTTTCATACTATACGATATGAAAAAGAAAACAATGTTCATGCGTATGTACGAACAACCATCTCCATGAAAGTCATTTACATTTCATATATCTATCTATTATACATATTTATATTTTGAATATATATGATATATAAATAAATTTTTATATTCTGGAAGTATATAAATAATTATACAATTGATCAGATTAATAATAACCAGTTAAAACACGTACGATAAAGAAAGCGATTTTTACCCGAAATGTTACATTAACATTGACATTATTATTGAATGGGTAGTATAACTCCATAAAATAATCATATATGGTATTAGAAATATAAATATTGATTTGGAATAATTTAATAACATACTATTGTTATTATATAGGAGGATAAATATACCCATGACTAAAGGAATGCACACAGTAAGGTTAAATCCTCAATCTCATTATTATCATAGATTGTTTATGTGAATGTATTTATTGGGAAATATTTATCATCCATTTCCATGTATCATAAATAAATTTCTAAAGGAATCCTTTATATATTTATAGAAGGGTATATTTAACTTGATCACTATTTTAAATGTTTTGAATTTTTTTTCAAAATCTATTTAATTAATATCCCACCTTTCAAAATGATTTTAAGGATTAATTTATATAGAAGTGATTATTTTAAAATGTTAATTATTTTAAAAAGTATCAATTTGGTATGGGAAATTTTGATTCAACATTTTCTTTTAAATGACTTCCATTACATATTGTGTGACTTTTAAATGATTTCCTCAAGAAATGATATTTATCTCAAAGAGTTTTACTGATCATTTTCAACTATGTCAACATCTCTTACTGGATATTATTCTTGATTGAGGAAGATTTATTATAATAAAATATTCTATATTTTATTGAATGATTGGTGTTATTTTTGACTTTGGATGTTCTATTTTTATACCATTTATGGTTTATAGTTAAGGTATTAATATTTTTTTTCTAGTTTTATTATGAAATGTTATGTTATGTTTCACAGTTTTCATATGTGGAATGAAATGGACTTAGTAAGTGATGGGAAAGGGCCTTTATATCCCCTTGATGAATCCGTAGGTCTTGTGAGACCAACATGTATCTTGGCACAAGGACATCACAAAATTTATAATTAGAGTCTTGGAACGAGGCCTTGAATTTGTGGTTAAGATGCCTGACATTATGCATTCCATCATTATATGATTAGTTATTGATGTTACATGGGATTATTCGACTAGTAGAATACCCATGTGAATATGTAAATGGAATTATTTGATTTATATTTTCCATATTATGCTGAAGTTTATATTTAAAGGTTTTTTGTTTCAATTTTATAAAATTCCATAAAAGGTTATGATTAATTATGATAGCTTTCGGTATATTGTTTATCATTACTAGGCATTTGAGCTCACCCCTTTCTTATGATTTATTTTACTAAGATGCTAAGAAGTGAATTATAATTGATATGAAAGATTAAGCTAGGGGAATAATTTCATCCTAAAAGGATGATCTATGTTGTATTTTATGTTTGAAATAGTAGTGTTATTTTCTTGTATGTAATCTATTTTCCAAGACTACTAAACTGATCAGTCCGTCGGGACATGATTCAGTATAATCATTGAAATGTATAAAAATAATGCACCAGATCTGGGTAACTAGGGTCGAGGCATTATGGTTAATGTTAAAAATAAAATAAAATAGATTATAAAATCACCCTAATACTTGCTTTAATTTTATTTTGTGAGTCTATTTCATCAATAAACTTCCAAGATCTAGTAATATGGCCATTTTTCATTTCAATGTGATTATAACCTTTATAATATTTCATTTAATAGAATTTAAAATTTCACTACTCCTGAGTTTCTTAAATATAATATTTTTAACATATGGATAAATAGAATCCAGGATTGGTAATAAGTAATAATTTGAAATATTAAATTTTTATCTTCATTATTGTAATTTATTTTTAATTTTTAGCGAAGTAAAAATTGGTTTTAATATTTAAAAATCAATGTATAGTAATTATTGGATTAAAGAGAAAATCAAATAAATAAAAGAAAAAACTAAAATTAATATAATTTAAAATAATAATGTGATTTGATAATTAAATATATTATCATGAAATGTTATAGTTTTATATAAATAACTTATTCTTATACTTGATTTCATTATTTTATAAAATTCAACATAATTGGTTGTTATAAAAATTGACATTAATGATATAATATATTAAATTGTATTTAATTAAATGATTTAAAAAGTTTGAGATTAATCCCAGGGAATATTATATTGTTTAAAATATCAAACACAGTTAATTTATGCGACTTTTTTCCATTTATATTAAATATATTTACCGTCAATGAGTAACCAATCCTTATTGTCATAGTAAGTGTGAAAGGGGTTAATGAGGGGTTAATACCAAAAATATAAGGTTTAAAATTTCATTAAAAATTTAATAATTTCAATTAAATTTTTATATTTAGATATATAATGATATTTAGTTAAAAATAAACTATTTTTGATCCATTTGTAATTGATTGTTAATTTATATTAACTTAATATTTTGGGAAATTCCATGAGCAACCAACCCCTCTCTTATAAAAGGGAATCTCTTCAACCATTTACATCAGATTTGAAAAATAATTTTTCATGGAAAATATCTTAACCAATCTATTTATCAAATTCCAATATATATTATAGTGGAAATATTGACAACATAATATGATCCTTTTTGTTCTTAAGGTTGTAAGTTAATGAGGTTCTCAAAAGAAGTGGAATCTTTTTTAATCTGGTGTTTTTATTTTGTTTATTATTTCACCACCTTAAAATCACACTAAATAATTAAAATTTATTTAAACCAGTATTATAAATATTCATAGGTGTTGTTATATTTATGGTAAAACATATATCAATCCAATAATTCATCAAATGGGAAATAAAACCATCATTCATGTGTTCGAAAGACTACAACCTAATGAACCGATGTAATTCATTTTAAATCCTCATCCCTCTTTGATAGATTATGATGATATTATTAATTAATATATATACTAATTATTGAAATATTTATAATTCTAAAAATTTGATATATCATTTACCTTCTTAGAATTTTATTCACTAAAAAATGATAACATTTTTCACACATACGTGGGGACTATAAACTCCACGAAGAAATATTATTCAATTTTCCTCACCACATCACATGAAAGGTATGTATAATTATATTTAAATAATTAATATTATATTTATGATGTTATTGGAATTAAATAATTATAAAATAACACTCAACTTCTTCCAATAAATATCATTGGGAAATGGTAACGTAACTTATGCATACATACACCCTATCATCTATATGAATGTAATGCAGTTCATTATTCATAACCATATTAAATGGTTTTCTTTAAAATTGTAATTTATATCTAAAAATCATAATTTTATCCGGATTATTATTCTAGATATGGTGGAATAATGACCTCAATTACCATATTTGTAACGCCCCGACCCCAGTTACCCAGAGTCGGTGCATTATTACATAACATTGGCATGATCAAAAGAAAGATCAAATATCAAAATACCGGTTAGTTTAGTAGCCTTTTAAACACTATATATATTCATAAAGTTTTACATTACATCATAAAAATGAATACTACAACAACATAGTCTCCATAGTCGAAACTTTTATCCGCTCATACTATCCCTATAGTTCATTCATAATTTACTTCTTCACATCCTGGGAAAAATAAAACATAGAAAAGGTGTGAGCTCAAATGCCCATTAAGGATAACAATATAGAGGAAAATTTCATAAATAAGAATAAACATTTAAGGAAATGATTAACTAAAATAAAATCCTTTTAAAATTTAACATCAAATTATTATGGAAAAAATAAAAAGAAATAATTCCATTTACTTATTCCCATGGATATTCTAACAATTGAATAATCACATGCTATATCAATAACCACTTTCATAATGATGGAATGCATAATGCCAGACTATCATAACCACATAGCCAAGGCCTCATGCCAAGACTACAAATAAGATTTTGTCATGGCCCTGTGCCAAGACACTAGTTTGTCTCATGAGACCTACCGATTCATCGAGGAGCAATAACGGGCTGTACCCGTCACATATTAAGTCCAATGCATTCCCATATGAAAAGGTTTAAACATAACATAAACATTCGTATCAAAACTAGCATATGAAATGTAAATACTTCATCCATAAACCATGAATGGTATAAAATTAACACATCCACAGTCAAACATATCACAAAACCTTCAATACAATATTAAAGTTTTGTATCATAGTAAATCAACTTCAAATAAGCATAAAATCAATCAAAGGATGTTGACATAGATGAAATAAGAACTCTTTTTAGAGAAATATCTCATTCTATTTTGAAATCATTTAAGAGTCATATATTTATAAAATAAAACATTTTCTTCAAAAATATTCTTATAATCTTGTAAGGGAAGCTTCGACGATTTTATAACGGCATAAAATAGCCTCACCCGCCGTATAAGTTAAAAACATTCTTACCTTAATTCTATCGACAAGGTTAAAATGCACCTTGTTTGGAAAACGACAGAAACATTCCATTATAAACCTCTTATAAAAAGTCAAACAAGGGTATAAATGACTTTAACCCATATTCTTGTAAATAGTAAAAATGTTTTGAAATACATTTTTAAGAAACATGGATGTGGATGATAAAGAGATCCCAGTATATTATTACGTATAAACAACCTCGGATAATGAAGAGATTGCAAAATAAACCCTTACCTTGAAGTTTTCCTTGGTTGAAGTAAGTTTAACCTCCTGTATAATGGTGAAATAATTGTTATTAAATTATACAAGAATCATATACATTAATATGATATCATATATGATCCTTTAACATTGATTTGTTAATAATATCTTTGTATTATTGTTGTTTCAGGTGTTAAATTACTCATTTTATTTTATATGTTTTGTTACGTAAGATATGTTTTTCATGGATAGGTTGTATCTTAATCATATCCACAATGATATCAAGTCCTTAGATACCATTATTAATCAACAAATGAGAATTAGACTTGAATGGATACGATGGAGAATGAATCTCATCGCGTTCGTGGAGACGGTAGTCCGTACGTACGCACGAGCGACAATATCTTTATTTTGTTATTAAAATAATATATAATTGGATGTTATATCATACATACAGAATCATTATAATGTTATATTTATTATTTTTATGAATTACACATCATTATTATACCCATCCAAATAATAATATATTGAATAACAATTACACCACGACGTGGAGACGGTAAGCCGTACGTACGCACGTATGGTGTCATGTTATTAAAAGGATGGATAGAATAATGAATATGGTTGTACCATATTTATAATAACATCAATGTATATATAAGATACTGTAGTTATTATTTTATAATTTTAATTACAATGAAAGAAGAAGTGGAAGAAGAAAGGAACTTGAAAAAGGGTGGTGAAATCATTACCTCTTCTTCGGGTTCTTCCTTTTGATTTCATCAAAATGGATCCTTAGGTTGTCTTTATGACTAAAGGAAGGCCTAAAGGATGAATTGAAGGAAGTTGAGGGAGTATTTGGGCAGAGTTTAGCCGAGACAAATGGTTTTGAAGGGGTGAATTAATGAGAAGGGGGAGTGCCCTTTTATAAGAGGGGTGAAGAGCACCTTTGGAAAAGCTTGAAATTTTATTATATAATAAATTAATATTCGGTTTCTAATGGATCCAAAGAAGATTTTTAAATTTTAAGGTGGGGATAGGTACAAAACCACTCAACAAATAGGATTTAGACAGGTTTGAGTTACAATATTAACCTTATCTTTAAGTATTAACTCTTAGTTAATTAGTTTGGCACTTACCATGTCACTTTGTATTTTTATATTATATAGTTAATAAACATACTGAATACCTCCAAGAGACCCCCAAGTGGTCCATTAATTAAACACCTATCATGATATAAGTCTATTGGCCTAACCTTATATTTTCAGGAATTGAATATCAACTAATAATATAATATTTGTTTTAAAAACTCTTTTATGTCAATTTTGAGACTATTTGGAAACTTGATTTTTTTGAAAATCATAACAGAATGATTACTTCGAAAAATGTTAATTAAATCCTTCCTACCAAGTCCTATTAAACTATAAAATTAGTGTAATTCATAATAAGTCTCAAATTATATTTATTTGGGTATTTATAATATCAATTATTTTAATTTTTCACTATTAGGGTAATTACTGCATCATCTTTGGGTAAAAAATAAATTAAATTATTTAATGTCTAAAAATTATAAATAAAATACCAATATGTAGGAAATATTTTTAGCTTTCTAATAAATAATTACAATAGAATTTATCTTATTTATAACCTTATATTAAAAATGATTTAGTAAATAAACATTGATTTTAACTCTTTTAACTCTTCTTTGAATTAAATAATAATAAATGTCCTAATCTAATCCATGTGAACCTAAATGATAATATTTTATTCCTAAGGTTGTTTTTGGTCAAATTAAGCTTATCCAATAGAATTAAGACATGTTATAGGGTAATATTAATATCATTTTTATCCTTAATTACCCTATTTACTTTTAACCATGGTAAATAAAAGTAAAAAGTTACTATTCACCAAAAATTATTTTCATCTCAATGAACCACATTTTAGTCCTTGATATTAACTGTGTCTCTCAGATTTTTGAAATTCCACTCATAGAAACGGTAAAATTATGTTTTATGAATAATTCAGTTTTTTAACGACCACTTAGTGGTTTCACTATTCATCAAAAAATGATGTTTTTCAGAAAAATACCAAAAATTCACCCTAGGCTAATTTCAATATTCCGAATCCAAAAATGAGGTCCATTTTGAAAAATAAAATAATAAATTTCAAAAAGTGGGTATTAATATTCATAACGGCTAGTTTATTGGTTGTGGTGTGTTAGAACTCGATGTTGCGTACAACACAGGCTATTGCATTATTCAAAGAGAAGCATACCGTAGAAGCTTGGGGTGTTACATTCTCCCCTCCTTAAAATAATTTTATCCTAAAAATTTCTAGAATACTACCTCATGAAAAGACTCGGGTGGTTCTTCGTCATAAGTTCCTCGGGTTCCCACGTTGCCTCCTCCATCTTATGGTTTCTCCACAAGACTTTTACCAGACGAGTCGTTCGGTTTCTCAGTACTTGTTCTCTCATATCAAGAATCTTGTGGTGCTCTTCGCAATAAGAAAAATCGGGTTCTAGTTCTAATTCCTCATAGGTGAGTACATTAGTTGGGTCGGGCATGTATTTCCTCAACAGAGATATGTGGAACGCATCATGAACTTTGGAGAGACTTGGCGGCATTTCCAATCGGTAAGCTACAACCCCAATTCGTTCTAGAATTTCGAAAGGTCCGATGTACCTGGGACTAAATTTACCTTTCTTACCAAAATGTATAACTCCCTTCCATGGAGATACCTTCTGGAAACCATGATCACCGACTTGAAATTCCAAATCCTTCCTTCGATTATCAGCATAGCTCTTCTGCTTACTTTTAGCTACTTTGATATGGTTTTGGATTACCTTCACCTTTTCTATCGTTTCCTCCACCAGTTCTGGGCCTACAAGTTTTCTTTCACCAACGTCATCCCAACAGGTTGGTGTGCGACATCTTTTTCTGTATAACTCTTTATATGGTGCCATCTAAATACTCAAATGGAATCCATTGTTATAGAAAAATTCTACCAGAGGTAAATGTTGACCCCACATACCCTCAAAGTCAAATTAGTAGGATCTGAACATGTCTTCTAAGGTTTGAATAGTTCATTCTGATTGTCTATCTGTTTGAGGGTGGTAGGCAGTGCTCAAATGAAGTTCAGTATTCAAGGATTTCTGAAGAATTTTCTAGAATCTTGAAGTAAAATGGGGATCAGGATTAGAAACAATCGATAGGGGAACTCCATGAAGTGTCACAACTTCATTAATATATAGTCTTTCTATTCATTCAAGTGGAAAATCATCCCTTATAGCATGAAAATGTGATGACTTGGTAAGGTGATCAACAACGACCCATATTGCATCGTTCCTTCTAGGATTCTTTGGTAGCCCCATGACAAAGTCTATCATAATATTATCCCATTTACACTCTGATATGGGAAGAGGTTGCATGACTCCTCTAGGTTGTTTCCTTCCAGCTTTAACTTGTTGACAAACCATACATCTTGACACAAAATCGGCAATCTCCCTCTTCATGTTGTCCCACAAAAAATGTTCCTTCAAATCTCTATACATTTTGGTGCTCCCAGGGTGTGTAGAGAAATTGGAACTATGAGCATCATCCCGCAATTCCCTTTTTAGATCAGGTATACTGGGAACACAAAGCCTCTTCCCGAATTTCAAAATTCCTTTTTCATACACAAAGTCTCTCAATCTCCCATCATTCACAGATTTAATCTTCTTTTGAAATTCTTCATCATCAGTCTAAGAAATCTTAATCCATTATAGTAAAGATGGTTTGGCAACCATTTGAAAAATCGCTGATGTTTCACCTTCCATGGTTATTCCCATGTCCATCTTCACTAGATCCATGAAAATTGGATCCCTTTCAATTCTCATATTTTTCAAAACTCCATGGTCTTTTCTTCTAAAAGTATCTGCCACCTTGTTTTCCTTCCCCGGGTGGTAGTGTATCGTGCAATCATAATCCTTGAGTAATTCAAGCCATCTTCTTTGCCTCATGTTGAGTTCTTTTTGTGAGAAAATGTACTTCAAAATCTTGTGATCAGTATAAATCTCACATTTTTCACCATAGAGGTAGTGCCTCCATATCTTCAAAGAAAAGATCACAGCTACTAACTCGAGATCCTGAGTAGGATAGTTTTGTTCATGAATTTTCAACTGTCATGATGCATAGGCAGTAACACTATAATTCTGCATAAGAACACAACCAAGTCCTTTCTTTGATGCATCACAATAAATAACGAACCCATTACTCCCCGATGGTAGAGTCAATATAAGAGAATTGACTAATCTTCTCTTCAGTTATTCGAAACATTCTTCACACTCTTTTTTTCAAACAAATTTAACCCCTTTACGTGTGATCTTCGTTAATGGGTTTGCCAATCAGGCAAAATTCGGGAAAAAACATCGATAATAACCTGCCAATCCAATAAAACTGCGTACCTCAGTTATACTCGTAGGTGATGGCCATTTTCAGAGCCTGGTCTTAGAAGGATCAACAGAGATTCCATCTTTAGAGACAATATGTCCAAGAAAAGAAATCTCCTGATGCCAGAATTCACACATGCTAAACTTCCCATATAATTCATGTCATCTCAGAGTCTTCAGGATAATGCTCAAGTGATTTTCATGATCTTCATAGATTTTGGAGTATATGAAGATATCATCAATAAATACCATCACAAATTCATCGAGGTATTCCTTGAAAACTCTATTCATCAGATCCATGAATACAGAGGGTGCATTAGTCAATCCAAATGGTATTACTGTAAACTCATAATTCTCGTACATAGTTCGAAATGCTGTCTTTTGAATGTCTTCCTTCTTCACACACAACTGATGGTATCCAAATCGAAGATCAATCTTTGAAAAGTATTGAGCTCCATGAATTTGGTCAAATAAATCATCAATGCGAGGTAGGGGATACTTATTCTTTATTGTTATAGCATTGATCTCTTGGTAGTCGATTCATAACCTCATAGATCAATCTTTCTTTTTAACAAAAAGAACAGGGGATCCCCATGGAGAAACACTAGGGAGAATAAATCACTTAATACTCATTTCTTCTAGTTGTTTCTTTAGTTCAACTAATTCTACAGTGGCCATTCTATAAGGGGTTATCGATATAGGCCTTGATCCAAGAATTAAATCAATGGAAAACTCAACTTCTCGCTCTGGAGGATGTCCATGTAAATCTTCCGGAAACACATCTACATATTCTTTCACAACAGGTACATCCTCTATTTGAACATTCCTTTCCTCACCCACTGTAATTTCATCCTCTTCCTCCCTAATAGTTGAATTTAGTTGAGCTACTGGGGGTGGATCTAGTTAAGAATTAGGTGGTGACGATTTTTCTCTAAAGATATGGTGTTCCTTATCATCATCATCAAAAATCGTATCATCCTTCTTCTTACAATAAATTTTCGCATTATAGTCCGAAATCCAATCCATACCGAGGATTATAACAAACTCAATCATAGGTATGACGATGAGATCAGCGGATAAAGAACATTTATGTGCTCAAATGGGGACTGATTCACAAAACGTTGTTGCAATGATACTTTCCTTAAGAGTTTTAACTGACAACTCCCTTGTTAAATCATATTGGAAATATCTAATTTTTTTAAAACATTGGGAAGATATGAAACAATGTGATGATCCAGAATCAAATAATGCATTTTCTAAACTTGAGGAAACCATTAAATTACCTGCCACCACGTCTTTCGGAGCTTATACCTCAGAAGTAGTGATACATAAGCTTGGCCTTGATCCCTTGTCCTTTTCTGAGGTAAGTTCCCCTCATTCTTAGGAAATTAACTTTCATAATGTCCCATATCCCTGCAATTGTAGCACTAAACATCGGTAGCTTCATTCATCCCTTTGTAATCACGAGCATCGTGGCCTTTTTCACCACACTTGTAATAGACTCCCGTTCGCTTCAATAAAGTACCGGGGTATTTCTTCTCACATTTACCACAAGATGGATATTTAACTATTCCATTCTTCCCCTTATTTCCATTCCCAGATTGATTGGAAGATCTCTTCTTCTCTTGCTTTGTTTTAAAGTCATAAGACTTATAGAATTCCTTCTCTGTCTTGATAGCACATGAGACAATGTCTTCATACGGCGAGAAGTATTGTGAGACTAATGCTCGACGGAGAAATAGTTTTAACCCATAAATGAAATGATCAATCTTACTTATTGGGTTACGTATATAATCTCCAGTATACCGCGCTAACCTTAAAAATTTATCCTCATACTTTACGACATTCTCATCCTTCTTTTGTCTTAGACTCAGAAATTGTCCTTCCATATCTTCTCGATGGTCACGAGGAAAGTATTTTTCTAAAAATAGATCTTTGAACTCCTTCCATTCCATATTTGATACTTCATCATCTTCCTTTGTGTTTTGAATCAATGAACACCATTGATCAGCATCTCCAGTGAGGCAATAAACTGCCATGATAACTTTTTCCCTTTCACTACTCCCCAAAGCCAGAAATATTTTCTCTAGGAAATTTATCCATTACTCTTATACTAAGGGATTTGTAATCCCATTGAACGTTGGCGGTTTTTTCCTCATAATGCGATCTAACATTGATCATCCACGTTGCGGATCAGGGTGCTCTATACGGGTGAGGTTATTATCCATAACCTGAGTGAGTTGTCCCAGTATGGTGATTAGCTGATCGCCACTAGTTGCATCACTAGATCCACTATAATTATCTTGGGCAGGAGGTAAATCCCTACATGGAGTGCGTGAATTGATACAGTTTCCATTTCTTCCACTAGGCACAATTTCTAAACAGTGGCATAAACTAGATCAGTTTATGAATACAAATACATAATTCCATACTTATAAAACACATAACATAAATTGAACTATTTATGGATATAATCCATAATCCTAAAAATGTTTTCATTGAGGAAGTATATACTCATAAACCCTTCATAATGATTTGTAATGAAAATGAGAGTTACCATAAGCATATCCCCCTGGAGTGTTGTAACCAAGAGTGCAGCAAGGCTTGTTGTCGTGCACCAGTTCCTATTCGAGTCTAGCTCAAAGCAGTGTTTTCAGGTTTTACCCCTAGGTACATATGTGCCAGAGTGCCTCTACCTACTCATATCCAGATAGGGATGTATTTCTCAGAAGACTCACAAAATCTCTACAATACCAAAATTCTAGGAAGATCTTCTATACTAATCCTGAAAGTTAATCTTAGGTCTACGTGCTATAATCAGAGTTTATCTAAATCTAGCTTCCAAGGTTTTTACAAAACGTCCTCTGATACCAACTGTAACGCCCCGACCCCAGTTACCCAGAGTCGGTGCATTATTTCATAACATTGGCATGATAAAAAAAAGATCAAATCTCAAATGACCGATTAGTTTAGTAGCCTTGGAAACACTAGATATATTCATAAATTTTTACATTACATCATAAAAATGAAAACTACAACAAAATAGTTTCCATAGTCTACACTCTTATCCCCTCATACTATCCATGCAGGTCATTAATAATTTACTTCTTCACATCCTGGGAAAAATGAAACATAGAGAAGGGGTGAGCTCAAATGCTCAGTAAGGATAACAATATAGCGGAAACTTTAATAAATAAGAATAAACATTTAAGGCAATGTATAACTAAAACAAAATCCTTTTAAACTTGAATTTTAACATAGTATGGAAAAATAAAATGAAATAATTCCATTTACTTATTCCCATGGATATTCTACTAATAGAATAATCATATGCAATATCAATAACCACTTTCATAATGATGGAATGCATAATGCCAGACTATCATAACCACATAGCCAAGGCCTCATGCGAAGACATCAAATAAGATTTTGTCAAGGCATTGCGTTAAGACAATAGTTTGTCTCATGAGACCTACCGATGCATCGAGAAGCTATAGTGGGCTCCACCCGTCACATATTAAGTCTAATTCATTCCCATATGAAAATGTTTAAACATAACATAAACATTCGTATTAAAACTATCATAAGAAATGTAAATAATTAATCCATAAACTATGAATGGTATAAAAATAACACATCCACAATTAAACATATCACATGACCTTAAATAAAATATATAAGTTTTGTATCATAGTAAATCAACTTCAAATAAGTGTAAAATCCATCAACAAATGTTGACATAGATGAAATCAAAACTCTTTTTAGAGAAATATCTCTTTCTATTTTGAAATCATTTAAGAGTCATATATTTATAAAATAAAAAATTTTCATTGAAAATATTCTTATAATCTTGTAAGGGATGATTCGACGATTTTCTAAGGGTGGAAAATAGCTTCATCCACCGTATAATTTAAAAAAACATTCTTACCTTAATTCTGTCGAAAAGGTTAAAAATAACCTTGTTTGGAAAACGACAGAAAGATTCCTTTATAAATCTCTTATAAGAAGTCAAACAAGGGTATAAATGACTTTAACCCATATTCTTTTAAATAGTAAAAATGTTTTGAAATAAATTTTTAAGAAACATGGATGAGGATGATAAAGAGATCCCAGTAGATTATTACGTATAAACAACCTCGAATAATGAAGGGATTGAGAAATAAACCCTTACATTGAACTTTTCCTTGGTTAAGGGTAGGTTAACCTCCTATATAATGGTGAAATAATTGTTATTAAATTATACAAGAATCATATTCATTAATATGATATCATATATGATATTTTAAAATTTATTTGTTAATAATATCTTAGTATTATCATTGTTTCGGGTGTTAACTTACTCATTTTCTTTTATATGTTTTGTTATGTAAGCCATGTTTTTCAGGGATAGGCTGTATCTTAATCATATCCAGAATGATATGAAGTCCTTAGATAGTATTATTAATTATCAATGAGAATTAGACTTGAATGGATACGATGGAGAATGAATCTCATCGCGTTCGTGGAGACGGTAGTCCGTACGTACGCACGAGCGACAATATCATTATTTTGATATCAAAATAATATATAATTGGATTTTATATCATATATAAATAATCATTATCATGTTATATTTATTTTATATATGAATTACAAATCATTATTATACCCATTCAAATAATAATTTATTGAATAACAGTTACACCACGACGGGCAGACGGTAAGCCGTACGTATGCACGTATGGTGACATGTTATTCAAAGGATGGATGGAATACTGAATATGGTTGTACCATATTTATAATAACATCAATTTATTTATAAGATATGGGAGTTATTATTTTAGAATGGTAATAACAAAGAAAGAAGAATTGGAAGAAGAATGGAACTTGAAAAAGGGTGGTGAAATCATTACCTCTTCTTCGGGTTCTTCCTTTTGATTTGATCAAAAGGGCTCCATAGGTAAGATTTCTGACTAAATTGAGGCCTCTAAAACTAATTTAGGGATGTTTAGAGAGTATTTGGGTAGAGTTTTGCTGATCCAAATGGCTTTTAAGGTGTGAATTAATGATAAGGGGGAGTGCCCTTTTATAAGAGGGGTGAGGGGCACCTTTGGAAAAGCTAGAAATATTATTTTATAATAAATTAATATTCGGTTTATAATGGCTCCAAACTGGATTATTTAAATGTTAAGGTGGGGATATGTCGAACAACATTCAACCAATAGGATTTAGACATGTTTGTGTTACAATATTAACCTTATCTTTAAGTATCAATTCTTAGTTAATTAGTTTGACACTTACCATATCACTTTGTATTTTTATATTATATAGTTAATAAACATACTATATACCTCCAAGGGACCCACCAAGTGGTCCATTTATGATACACCTATCATTAAATAAGTCTCTTGGCCGAACCTTATATTTTTAGGAATTTAATATCAATTAATAATATAATATTTGTTTTAAAAACTATTTTATGTCAATTTTGACACTATTTAAAAATTTGATTTTTGTGAAAATCATAACAGAATTATTACTTAGAAAAAAATTACCTAAATAATTCCTAACATGTCATATTAACCTAGAAAATTAGTGTAATTCATATAAAGTCTCAAATTATATTTATTTTTGTATTTATAATATAAATTATTTTAATTTTTCACTATTATGGTAATTACTGCATCATCATTGAGTCAAAAATAAATTAAATTATTTAATGTCTAAAAATTATAAATAAAATACCAATATGTATGAAACCATTTTATATTTCTAATGAATATTTAAAATCAAATTGATCTTTTGTATAACCCTATATTAAAAATGATTTAGTAAATAAACTATGATTTTAACTCACTTTACTATTCTTTGAATTAAATAATAATAGATGTCCTAATCTAATCCAAGTGGACCTAAATGATAATAATTTGTTCCTAAGGTTGTTTTTGGTCGAATTATGCTTATCCAATAGAATTATGACATGTGTTAGGGTAATATTAATATCATTGTCACCCTTAATTACCCTATTTACATTTAACCGTGGTAAATAAAAGTAAAATGTTACTATTCAACAAAAATTATTTTCATCTCAATGAACCACATTTTAGTCTTTGATATTAACTGTGTCTCTTAGATTTTCCAAATTCTACTAATAGAAGTGGTAAAATTATGTTTTATGAAAAATTCAGTTTTTTAACTACCACTTAGTGGTTTCACTATTCTTCAAAATATGATGTTTTTCAAAAAAATACCAAAAATTCACCCTAGGCTAATTTTGATATTCTGAATCCAAAAATGATGTCCATTTTGAAAAATAAAATATATAAATTTCAGTAAGTGGGTATTACTATTCATAACGGCTAGTTTGATTGGTTGTGGTGTGTTAGAACTCGATATTGCGTACAACACACGCTATTGCATTATTCAAAGAGAAGAATACCATAGAAGCTTGGGGTGTTACAATATTAGACATATCAATGACATTTTTGACATATGATCCAAATATCATAAGTATTCCCTATATGAATTTAATTGATTGTGTAATTGTTTATGAAATTATATTTAATGAAATAAAAGAATGATGAAATTTAATATGGTTCTTATTAAATTATAAAATTAATATAAATTTTTAACAAAGAAGATAATTATCATACGCGATGAGTCAGAATCAATGTATGATACACTTAAATATTGATCCCCATTTTAGGGATTTATGTTCAAAAAATTTTCTTACTTGTTATGTTATTAAATTTATTTTATTTGGACATATAAATTTTATAAAGGTAATTAGTATATCTCAATATAATTTCATTATATTTTTTTAGAAGGAATCATTTTACATATTATTTTGATTATCTTTCAAAAAATATGAATGAAATTTTCTATAGTAATATATACCTAGACAATTAATTTTATTACCACCATAACAATTATATTATGTTTGGATTACATTAAAATTATTCATCTTTTCTTCAATGAAAAACCATATTTTCCTTTTTATATGTATTTTAGTATTAAAAATGGGGGTTCTAAAACAAATGTTTATTTTGATATCCAAAAGGGTTTTGAATACTAGTTTAAATTCTTTTTGATGGGGATTAATTATTATATGGTCCATGGAATTTTTTTAGAAAGGGTTGAGCCCCATTGTAGCTCATGGGTGATCACAGAGACATTGGGTTTGTGGTTCGGTGGATGTTCGTTTCCTAGATGCTAACAGAGTTAGTCTTTCATCCTTAGTCACCCCAACCCGTTGTGAACAAGGGTTCCACCACTCTAATCAATGTTCGAGTTGGAGTGATGGGTACATGGGGTTTTGGGATATATGATTTTCAGTCATTGTAGTTATTTTTCGTTTTCACCCATGTATTCTTCTTGTTTTCATCCAAACCGGTCATTGGGGTTTTTACCCGGTTTTATGATTCCCTCTTTGGTATTCATTCTCTGTAGAGTTTTTTTATTTTCATCGGGGGTCTCATTTTCTTGTGTAGGTTGTTTGTAGTGAGTAGTAATTTTTTTGGTTTCTAGAGATGGGTTTCATCGTTAATGTAGGTTGTTAGATTAACGAAGATGGTGGTTATGATGGATTGGAGTCGATGATGTTATTTTATGATGGCAGTTTTCAATGATGTTGTGGAGTAAGATGATAACTACCCGACGAGGATGCTTGATATGATTTGATGATATAGATAGTAACATGTTGGTTCTGAGACTTTGTGTCCCTGGTGGTTTTTCTTCCCTATATTTTATTTTTTCTCTACTCTGGTTCCGGGATTACTCTATTCTCTCTGAGTTGGAGGAGCACAATGGTCTTCGTGGTCCTTTGGGACATGAGTATGAGTGGATAGTTTCAGTTCATTGATGGTAATGATGGCCTATTTTTGGGACAAAGGTGTTTTTTATTTGACATTAATTTTTGGATGATGTACTGGTCATCGAAGAAGAGTCTAGATGTGATGAGGCATGCATGATGACGTCTTTGATGATTCGTTGACGTGAAGATGGTTATAGTGATTAGATGGAGGCATTTTGATGACGGTGATGTGTGTAGTCCTTTTTGGCTAGTGTCGTAGATAGAGTGCAACATGTGGATCGATTCATTTTGATGATTTTGGTTTCCTTTAGGATTTGATATTTGGAGATTCTTTAGGGGAGGATTTTGAAATATGAAATGTGTGGTTTCATAATCTAAAATGGGTGGAAGTAATTAGATTTTGTGTTATATTGAATTATGATTATGGAAGCAACCAACACAAAATTTGGACCATCTATAGATGGTGATATAAAGTAGGAAACATTCACCAGAGCATTTTATTTGGATTTAGAAGATGAGATTATATGTATTTTACATTTGTACTAGTGCCATCAAACCTTGCACAAGATAGATATATGAGAATTCACGAAAAGGTGGAGGATTGATATAATTATTTAGTTGCATGGAGGGTAAATTACTAGTATTATTTATCTTGGATAACTTATTTTATGATTTTAATTGGTTGAAATTGTTATGGTTCACACATACCCTCTAAAAGTGTAATTTAAAAATGAAAAAATATTGATCGGTCACGAAGTGTTTTAATATAATGATGTCCTAAGAAACCTAGATGACTCTTCTATGTTTTTAATGAGTATTTATGGATATCAATTCATTTTAAATGGCAGGATAATGAAATTTTTAAAGGAAAAATGATTCTCCTTTTATATAAAAATTTATTATTTTAAGAAATGGGTTTTCATGGGTATTCATTTTTTTCAAAAATGTAATAGGTTTCCGCGTTTTTATATCCGTTATTAATATTATGCATCTCATTTCACATAATAAAATATTTTTCATAGGATTTAAGGATGGATAAGGGAAATCCTAATGTAAAGTTGAAGGCAATGAATATTTTTCATAAAATGAAATCTTGTTTTATATTTAATGTTATATTTTGTGGGGGAAATGGATACTGAATTGTAGCATCCACTTCGTAAAATATGGGTTTGATGTAATAATTATGACCTACCTCTATAAAATATGGACATAAATGATCTTTATAAATGAAAATACAACATTCAAACACAATGAATTTATAGTGACTCCAATTGGTATTACAAATTTCCCTATGTATTCTTCTATTTAATTAATATTTTCCTTATAGATTACATTGATCACTCTGTGTAGTCTTGAATGGTGATGTCCATATATATTCAAAGGGAACTGAAGAGTATGATTATCATTTGATAATTTTATAATATACCATAGGGAAAGAGAATCATTATGAAATATTGAACAGGTGTGAATTTATTTCATTAGAAACATTCATCATAGGGTCATATAATCTCTAGAGAGGGTATATGAGTGGATCTATAAAAGACATCAGTTGTTGAATGTTGGTCTATACTAACCACTCTGACTGGGATTTTTATATTTCTTTGATTTATTGTATTTTATCAGGGCATTGTGCATAATATATTATGGATTTATAACATACACATTATGTTAAATAAAAAGGGAGCTATGATAATTTGGAAATATGAATGTGAATAACATTTGAAGGAACTGAGGATAATTTTAGTCAATCAACCTATTCATACTTCACTATATAATGGAGAAGGGTATGTAATATTTAATGATGCATAAAATAATGGACTAGGAAGTGTTATCATGAATAATGAGACAATTAAATAATATTTCTCTACATAATTTATGCTTCTTTAGAAAAATTACCCAACTCATGATTTGGAGTTAGTTGTCAAAAATTTCAGGAAAGATATAAAGACACTATATTTATGAATGATTTTGGGATTTATTCATTGATCATAAAATATTAAAGTATATTTCAAAAAGAAAGAGTTGAATATGTTCTAAACAATATGGTTATTTTAGATTATGGATTATGACTTATCAATGCATAACATACTTGGGAAAGTAAACAAGGTGGACGATTCTCTAATTCCAAAGGACCATGCTATCTTATCTCTGATGAAAATCACACAATGTCCAATAATCACTGACTTGTAAAGGATGGATCCTAAAAGCATGATGCAAGGGGGAAATCTTATCTTTTTCAAAATATTTTTCAACCATTTATACAAGGGAAGATTATAGATGTGTATAAGGAAGATATAGAGATACATAATAATATTTTCAATGTTCTCGAGTTTGGCCCTGATAGGGATTCAATGATAAAATTCATGAATCATGTATGTGTTACTTACATAATATTTTTGGGGATGTAGATATTTGATGAGGATTATAATTAAATATTATTTATTCATTCAGGATGGATAAATATTTACATGGTAATAAAAGTGTATTTTTGGTGGGATGGAATGAATATAGGTATGTTCAATTATGTATCTCAGTTCAAAGAATACAAATATATTAAGGATAATATAATTATGTATAAGGGGATGGTACAACTGTTTTCAAAACTCAAATGAAAATGGGAAACACTCACTTTGGACATTTTCATCAAACTCCCTAAAACATATATGGTCTAAATTTCCATTTGTTATGTATTTGAAAACCTTAGGAAGTAATTAAAATTCATTCCCATCAAATAAGATTTATATCTTTATCATGTTATTGGAAAATACATTAAGAAAGTTGTAAGATTTCATGGAGAGACATATTCTATTGTATCTGATTGGGATCCTAGGTTTACTTAAAAGTTTCGGAGAACCTTACAGTGGGATATGGATATAGAGTTCAATTTTATTATGGAATATCATCCTCAGAAATATTCATAGTTAGTGAGAACCATTAAAACCTTGGTGGATATTTTTAGATCAAGTTAAATGGATTTAAAATTTGTTTTTTTATCATTTTTTAAAAAAAGGTGGCGCCTGGCCAAAAGACCAAGGAACAATTATTTTAAAGAAAAATATGACAAGAGTTTAAAATAATGAAACATATTAAAATCATTGTTATGAACGTTGATTAGATCAGCGGGAAGATAATCATGCTATTTAATATCATTATTAACCCCCTTATTCACAAGGACATCAACAAACATGTTAGATTATCGATAAATATGATTGATGATGTAGTTGATGTCAAGAAGAGTGCATATACAGCCCACCCAACAAGTGGTGATTAGCCACTCAAGATGTATCACACCATTCCAAATGGAATGAACAGTGGTGGACCAAGTCACTATCAATCCAGAGGTTGCTCTAACCATGTTTTTTGGAAAAATAATTGACATGAATCATAATCATCATTTAAGCTTCCAGATAAGAGGCAATACCACAACTACCATAGATGCATCCAAGGATCTGACCAACATGATTCCTAAAGATTTCTCCACAACCTGCAGGGCCCAGGATTCCTTTCGAAAAACCATCCACATAATATTTAAACCAACCAGGAAGAGGGGTTCACCAAAATAATTCGAAAATGCGAAGAGTTTGGTAGTAATTTACTTCAATAGAGATTCATCATAGAATGACAAAGTCATGCATCGTTTTGTTACACTGTCCCTTTTGGATCAAAGAAGCTTCACGTATGGAAATGGGAATCCGAATTCACCCCACATCATGACATAATGATAATTTATTACGAATAATATCATTTCTATCATACCAAATCAAATGTTTATGATTCGTGATGGTATTAAGGAAAATATTCTTAATATGTTGAGAATTATCCATATCCACACATATATTTAAATGAAATTTTATAGATACATGATTCAACAACCACCGATAGTTTAAAGTGAAAAAAATATAATTCCAAAGAGAAGAAGTAGTAGCAAAAGAAAGAGATAATTGGAATATTTTTTGTGTGGGTTATAAATACAACATTTAGAACAGAGTTGAATAACATGTAATTAAAGGCGATCATCATTGGGGATCATTTTGTGAGCAAGATTCCAGATGAGGGTAAATATTGAATGTTTTATACAAGATTTGACAAAGATCATTATCCACTAAAAACCACTATCAATGTTACAAAAATAGTGGTTGTAATAGTTTTATGAATTATGAATTCCATTGTTAGAAGGTTATTAGACTAATAAATAAACGTTGATGAAGAAAATATAGGTATCAATGAAGTTCATGATTTTTTCAAGAAGATGATCATTTTGGGAGCATAGGACATCTATGAGGAGAGGTTGATGTTCTCAGGACTTTGGTCCGGAGAAACATTGGAAATTAAAGGAGTTCTAGTTCAATTATCAAACTTAAAATTAAAAGTGGATCATATAGAGATCATTCACTGGGAATTATTCATAATGAATGAAAAAGATTGTTTTATGGAAGGCCAGATAGAGGAGGAAAGAAATGTTATGTTTTCTTTCTTATGTTTTTCAAGAAATCTGTTTTTAAGAAAGATAGTTGTGTTATAATTATTATGATGTAGATCCCAAGTGAGCCTGGCTTGAAGCGCCTCATTAAAGTGTTTGAGATTTTTAATTCCAATGCCTTATTTATCAAACGTCTTAGAATAGGTTAACCAGGGTATGGTGATAATTTTTCTTTCCACCATGCAACCTATCTAAACAAAATTTTTAATTGAGGTATTTATTTTTTTAATAACACCAACCGGACACTTGTGGACCATCATAGAGTAGACCATTTTTAGACAATAATAGATTTACAAGACATATTCTACCTGCCATAGAAATAAATTTTCCATTATAATAATACAACTGATTTATAAAATGATTGGCAATTTCAGAGAAATTTGAATATATAGGTCTTCCCCAGAATATGGGGACAACTTGGTATTTAAAAGGGGGAGATCCCTCCATTATACCCATGTCACATATAATGATGAATTTTCTATTCGGTGTAAAATTTTTCCTGATGAAGATATAAGATTTGTTCCAGCTAATCACTTTTCCAAAAATCTCCTCAAAATGAGAAAAGGATTTATTAAGGTTTCATATGTTTGATTTATCCAATTGATGAAAAAGAATTATATCATCATCATATACTATTTGAGTGGGAGTATTTAAATTATATGAAATTTTTTTTTAGAAATTATATATTGAATAAGGATCTGATATTTAGAAATAAGAGAAATCTAATCTTTATGTATATTAGAGATTTTTAATTTCATGATTGAGTACAGATAGAAGTTTATCACTTGGGGCTTCCACCGAACTTCAATCATGTTCATGATGTTTTCCATGTATCTCTTACAAGGTAGTCTATAATTGATCCATCACATGTACTAAAATTATAGTTCATAATACATTGCCTGATAATTCTAATAGAGATCATTCAGAATAAATATGGGCAATTAGAGATAAATTTCATTGAAACATTACTAATATCTTGGTTAATGTTCTCTATAGGTTTTATAAATTCAATGAAGCTATATGGGAACCAAAATCTTTTATGAAAGAGATATATCCTCATTATTTTGTATCAGAGTTATAAAATTTGAGTGATAAATTAATTTTTTGGTGCGTTAGAATATATCCCCATGAAATGTTAGAATATGTTTCACTTTAAATTATGTTATTTCCTGAATATATTGTGTCACACGCAACACTAAGTTTAAATTAATCATGATATAATATTAATCTGTTATCATTTGACAATTATCCCATATGTTTTGTAATATCAGGTTCATATTGGAATAACTAAATTAAAAAAATTAATATTTACATATTTATAAACAGAATTAGTTTTTATCAATTAATTTTAAATTAAAATAAAAACCATTTAAAAATAAAGACATTATTTGGTGAAAATGTTTTTATACATTCAATGAATTATTATCTTAAAAAAATAAATTATTGAAAATTGGTGAATGGTTATAAATATTTTCATATATTATATATTCAATAAAATGTTTTGGCATTAATTAAATATTTTATCATTGAATGGGATAAGAATAAAATAAGTTTTATTCTTAAAATTTTATTTATTTAAAACAAAATTTTCATTATGTTTATCAGATTTTAATTTTTAAAATCAATTTCTATCACTTAATAATATTGAATAATGATTTTTTTGGAATCATGAGGTCTAAATTTGGTAAATAAGCCTCCTATCTTATTATTTATTAATAGTATCCATGGTAAAAATTTTCATATTGGTAATGGGAAAATCATGTTTAACTAGATAAAAAATAAATTTTATGGTCACCATTTTTTCATATTAATTATTTTTTGATGAAACAAATTGGACTTTTTCACCTTAGGCTGAAATTTTAATTACATAAGAGACATTTTTTCACAAAAAGAACCATATAATATTTAAAACAATGAGATGTACCAAATATAACACTATTACTTTTAAAAATATGTTATGTGTCAGCATAATGATAAATAATGTTGTGAATAAATATAAATTTCTACTTTCAATGTATTCAAATTACTATCATTTTGGAAATTTTTTTCTAATTTTTAGTAATTATATATTTACCATAAATGATTATGCAACACTAACACATTATTTCATCATATAATAGAAAAGTAAAATAAATGATTTAAAAAATATATAATTTATATAATTTGAATATATTATACTGTTCCAACAAGTATATAGATAAAAATGTCATATTGTTGTTGTTTTCTATAATTATATTTGAAGTAAAAATTTTTATTTATGTCTTTTTTGTCAAATTAAATGAATTGGTTCAATATTCCTATTAATGATATTTTATCAAAATAATATTTCATTAAATTATTTAAATATCATTAAAATATTGAATAATGAAATGGTAGATAATATATAGTTTAAAATTTTATTACTTGTAAATTTATGATACCATTTTTCCCTTATAAGTAATATTATTACACATTAAGAGTGACAAAGATATTAACATGATTCGGGTTAAAATTGGTTAACCAAGTAGAATATTAAAATGATAAGGTTTAAAATGACATATAAATATACCAAACTTTTATAGGATTATGTTAAATTATACATATCCTAAATTATATTTGAATTAAAATAAATTTTTAATCTTTTTTCAGGAGAATGAATATTTTATATTTTAGTCTTTTAAGAAATTTCAAGTATGTCATCTCCCTCCCTTATTAAGGAACACCCCTCCCTCTTTTTTTCAACAATTTAGGCCATCTATCTCAACCATAACCTGATGATATAGACACTAAAATTCCTCACCCACATTCATGAGGTGTTTTTATTCCCAAAATTACATCCCAATGACCCTTAATAGGGTATCTAAATTAATTATTTCAAATAAGAGGTAATCACTTTAACCAATCACTTTATTTTTTGCTTATTATTTAACTATTATGAATATATTATATATATGTGTATATCACAAAATAGTAACATTATTATATTAAATATTATTAAATTATAACATGATTATTAAATCATTATTATCCACACACTTTCTGATCAAATGGAAATAGAAGGTGTTGCTCGTGTATACCTATGTCTAACTGTATCCACATAGAGATGCAATTCATTTTTTAAAACAACACTTCAGGGATGGTTATTGTGATTGGTTTAATGTTTATATATTATATTAATGACATAATTATACTTTTTAAATTGTAAGATCGTATATATATTCTTAACATACAATCTGTTGTAAAATAATAATGTCGCTCGTCAGTACATGTGGATTCCAAATCCATAAAGATATGTTATGTTTTTCATTTTTGTTTTTCATGGATTGTAATAATGATAGATTTAATGGATATATAATTTATAATTATTTATATTAAATAATAATTATTCTTAAAATATGAATTTTTATTTTTCTTTCATTTATTTCTATTGGTGTTGAAATTTGTCCCACATAGGGAGTGAACTCTTGGACTTTGTAGAGTTAATCAACACTCAAAAGAGCCCTAAATCCCGCCACACTATCCCAAAGGGAACATTGGTTAAGCCCTATGAAAGGATGTAATTCCTTCATGAGGACTGCCTCCATGATCGTCTCCATGATGTCATGGACCCTTAGTGAGTCCGACACATTCCAACGGAGTGCGACCTCTACGCAGCGTCATTGGTCATCATGAGGCCTGCCTCTCTGATCCTCTCCATAGTGTCCCACACTATAAGGACCTGACCCCAGTTACCCGAGGACTATACATTTTTAAATTATATTGGAATATAAGAAGGGTATATGCATCCTAATGGACTAAGTAGTTTACTAAATTTGGAAGCAATGTATATACACAAGTTATACATTATGACTTCAGAATAAATTCAATATATAAACTCCCTTGACAACTTCCCTAACACCTAGTTTATTTCTCCATGTCATTCATAATATACCACTTCAAGTGTTGTGAAAGAGAATCATTATAGAGGGGTGATATCAAATGCTCAGTAAGGGTATGAAATACAAAAAAAAGATATTATAAACATAAACATTAGGAATTGTGAATAACTTAAAAACACATTCCTTTTAAATAAATAAACATGAACATCAAATGGCAGGAATAAGAGATGAATAAATAATTCAATAATAAAACATAATAATGGATATTCTACTAGTCTAAAACCACATGAACTATAAATTACAAGATTCATAATGAGGTAGTGCATAAGTAGAGACATCATAACTATACTATATAGCCTCTTTCCAAGACCATAAATATACATTTTGTCAAGGCCTCATGCGAAAACAATAGTTTGTCTCATGAGACCTACCGATACACCGATGGGATATAGAGGGAGCCCCAAAAAATCGTGAGTCTAATTCATTCTTCATATGAATGGGGATAAAAATAAACAACATATACATTAATATTGATTCTAATATATTAAATGTAAATAACTTTCCGAGAAAATTAAGTATAAACACTAACCATTCGGAGTAAATTTGTGAATGGTTTTATGATAGCACATTAAAATTAAATCTATTCATAAACCCTTAAATTAAATATGGTATAAGATATCATAAAATATTAATCCCAATAATACATAAGAATCAATAAGTGGGTTTAAATAGATGAATTTACTCTTCTAGAATCATCTAGTAATTCTTCAGGTAAATACTCTTTTACTTTGAAAAGAAGCATTCTTTTGGAAAAATATTTGTATAAAACTAAAAGTGATATAATATAGATATTTCATAATAAAATTATTTATTTTATAATGATAAATTTTTATGAAAACAAATTATTGAGTTCCCTTGAATATAGGTAAGAATTTTAGAAATTCCCTTGAATCATGCTAGTATTACGGGAAGAATATTTTAGTGATCCTTTTAAAAGATATAACTACTCATAAATGAGTGTATGGTTATTTTTTTACACATATATAGAATATTATTAAATAAAATAGTTTGAATATATATTAATAGGTAAAAATTTAATTTAGGTAAGTAGAGAATATGAGTATCCCAAAAGAAAGTGGAGGTTCGGGTAAAAACCCTTACCTTAAGTCAAAAGGTGTTCCTCAATTGATCCTAATGACCTGAATAATCAAATTTAGGTTCATAAATTAATAATTCCTAAACCAAATCCACTAGTAATTTATTTATTATAACCATATGAGGTTCATTCATGGACTTTTTATGGTTTTAGAGATTCAATTTCATTGTTTTGGAGTGTTTTCTTCCCTGTTTTCCATGACCGGTTTATTATATTCATAAATAGATAAACATGTAGAATGAAAATGGTTGTTCATAATAGAATTAGTATGTTATTAGTGAAAAATAGAATATTAAATGTTCATGAAATTAATTTGGTTATTGGTAGATAAGTTGAATCATTATATAAAACTGTAATGAATATTGTTTGAGTTAATTGGTGGTTCTTGATCACAACAAACTAAATTTGATTTGTAAATAAATATAATGTGTAAAAAATGATTAAATAAACTCAAATAAATGTAATAAATATATTATATTCTGTTTCAACCATAAAAAGTGTTTTATTAACATAATTTAAGATGGTAGTAGAAATTGAAAACCTGTCATCATTGAATGTGATAAATCAACACATCTTGGATGGTGTTTTCATTTCTAGTATAAATGAAGAGTAAAGGAGAGATAATTAAAAATTATTCCATTAT
Organism: Viscum album; assembly: GCA_963277665.1. Classification (NCBI taxonomy): domain Eukaryota; kingdom Viridiplantae; phylum Streptophyta; class Magnoliopsida; order Santalales; family Viscaceae; genus Viscum; species Viscum album. The sequence goes on along the minus strand of OY728156.1, from coordinate 1,624,748,202 downwards.
AACGAAAATATTCCATTAAATTTATGGTATGGGAGTTATCAATACATTTTGATGAAATGATTTGAGGAATGAAAAGAAAGGAACTTGAAAAAAAGATGAGAAATCCCTTACAAAAATTCGACATCCTAATGTGTTGCTTAAAAATTCATCAAATAATTTGATGAGAGAAAAAATGTTCTCAAATAATTAATAAATAATATACACCATAAGGGGGTATGGAATGACATATCCCAACATAATCTAATTAATATTAAAAATAATAACATTCAATGAAGGTTTGAAAAAAAGAAGGGTGGTAGATTCCCCTACTTTGTAGAGTAACTCCTAAAACATGATGGTTGGGACATTGAGGGTTTGAGGAAACATTTTTAGGACTCCTAGGGAGGTTAAAATACCATATATTCAAATATAATGATTTTTTAATGAAATAAATTGAAGAAATGAGTGGGTATTTATAGTAAATGAGACTGAGTTTTTTATTAATTTAAAAGGACACCTCATTAGTGGTGTTTTCAAAACCATGGGATTTACCTTGGAATTTTCCCATTGTATTATCCACTCGGGATACCTAATATCATATTTTACTGTACAAAAGTAGACTAGAATTTTATATTAATTATTACAACATTATTTGGTCATTAAATATACATAAAACTCAAAACTGTATTTTTAATTTTCATAACAAAATCAAGTATTTTAGAAGAATGTCAAAAATTAACCGTGCCCATTTTTCAACGTGAATAATTCAAAAACTAAATCCATTTTTTGAAAATAATGTTCTAACATTTTTAATTTAATTTTTAAATAAAATCATAATTTATTCAAAAAAAAAACAACTTTTTAACTATAACTCGATTTATAACACCATGAGAAATTAATCAAGGTCCCATAAAATTATCTTATAACCAGGAGAAAATTAAGTAACAATTTATGATAAAATTATATGAAAATAAATTTCTATTTTAAAATTATTAAAATAATTATAAATTATAATTAAAATATCTATGACATACTAAAATACCAATACTTATACTATGATCGTTTATTTCACATATAAGATGTCTAAATTGTATTTATACCTTCAGGGGTGAAGATTTTATTATTTTTTGACTAATTTACTATTCCTTTCTATTTATAAGAGTAACATTACAATTAATAAGGGTATGTTACTATTCATTATGGTATGGGAATATTCATAAAAAATTAAGTTTGTCTTATCAGACTGTAAATATCCTTCTGAACAAAACCGTGTATGTCAGTTTCTTGAAATTCATAACACATAGGTTGGAAAATTGTGTTTTAATGGCTAGGTTATAAAAAAGTGGTGTTTTTTTACAGAATTAGTGTTTCATGAATTCAATATTAAATTTACTTGAAAAATCATGGGGTGTTACATTATCCCCTCCTTGAAAAAATTTCATCCTAAAAAATACTTGAATGTTACCTCACAAAGAGATTTGGACAGTTCTTCATCATAATCTCCTCAGGCTCCCATGTTGCCTCTTTGATTTTAGGAATTTTCCAATGTATCATTACCATTCGGGTCATCTTATTCCTCAATAGTTGTTCTTTAGTGTCCATATTTCATATTTCTCATCATAGTAAGACTATTCAGGTTACAATTCTATACCTTCATAAGTGTAGACATGTCTTAGGTCAAGTGTGTATTTTCTTAGTAATGAGACATAGAACACATTATGTACTCTAGATATGTTAGGTGGTACAACCAAATGAAAATCCACATCTCTAATTCTCTCAATAATTTCAAAAGGACCAATGTACCATAGACTAAGTTTCCCTTTCTTCCCAAATCTTATAATGCCCTTCCATAGGGATACATTCCAGAAAACATGATATCCCACTTGAAATTCCAAATCTATTTTTCAATTATATACATAAATATTTTTCCTACATTGATATTTTTTTATATGTGTTTGAATTCCCTTTAACTTTTATATTTTTTCCTCAAAATGTTATCTTCCCACTAGGTCCCTTTCTCCAACTTCATCACAACAAGTTGGCGTACAACATCTCTTTCCATACAATGCTTCATATAGTACCATTTGAATACATGAATGGAAAGTATTATTGTCGGAAAACTACAACAAAAGTAAATATTGATCACATATACCTTCAATGTCAATTGAAAATTATCACAACATGTCCTCTAAGGTTTGGTTCATCCTTTCTGATCACCTGACAATTTGAGGATGAAAATTCCTACTCAAACGACACTTATTATCCAAACCATTCTGAATACTTTTCTCAATTATAGATGTAAATTGAGGATCACAATTAGAAAAAATTGAGAGAGGTTCTCCCCAATGTCTCAAAAAATCATTGATATTGTGTCATATAAGACTCCCCAATGGAAAATTCTTGCCTTATAGTGAGGATATGTGAAAATTATATATCTCGGTCCCCAATTACCCATATTACATCAATAATTCTGGGTTTTTTTGGGTAATCCAGTGAAACAATCCACGATTATGTGATCCCATTTCCATATAAGAATATTTATAGGTTTCATGACTCTTATAGGATGTTTTCTTTTAGCCTTTACTTGTTCAAAAACTAGACATCTTTGTACCTAATCATCAATTTCTCACTTCATGTTGTCCCAGCAGAAAAGTTCCTTCAAATCTCTCTACTTTTTTATGTTACAAGGGTGTAAAGAGAAATTATATCTATGGGAATAATCCAATAACTCCCTTCTCATCTTGGGTATAGAGGGAAATCATATCCTATAATCAAATTTTATAATTCCTTCATCACATACAAAGTCATCCAACATCCCATCTTTCACAAAAATTCATTTTCTTTAGAAGATTTTCATCATCAGGAATTGGGATTTTAAACATTTCTAATAATGATGGTTGGGAAACCAATTGAAAACGTAATGATGTTTCACCTTCTTTGATAATTTCCATGTCCATCCTTATTTGATCCATGAATACAAGATCCCTTTCAATCCCCATTTTATTGAAACTCCATGACCATGTCTGCTCAATGCATCATCTACCTTATTTGCCTTTCCAAGGATGTAGTGTATGGAACAATAAAAATCCTTGAGTAGTCTCATCCATCAGCTTTACCTCATGATTAGTTCTTTCGGTGTGAATATATACTTCAAACTCTTGTAATTCTTATATTTCTCCCATTTTCACCATTGAGATAACATATCCATATCTTAAGAGAAATTATTACAGCAGAAAACTCATGGTAATGAGTAGGATAGTTTTGTTCCAAAATTTTTAGTTACCTTGATCCATAAACAATAACCCTATCATTATACATAAGGACACAACCAAGTCCTTTCTTTGATGAATCACTATAGATCACAAACCATTCATTCACTGAGGGTATGGTCAGTATAGGAGGATTCACTAATATCTTATTTAATTCCACAAAACATTCCTCACATTATTTTTTCCATACTAACTTATTCAACTTATGTGTATGCTTGGTTATTGAGTTGGCTAAATGGGTGATGTTCTGAACGAAATGTCGATAATAACCTACTATACCAATAAAACAACATACCTTAGTTCAGTTCGTTGGAGTAGGCCATTCCAGAACATCCTTTTTCTTCAGAGTATCAATTGATATTCCATCCTTAGAGAGAATGTGGCCATGAGAGGAAATATATTGTAGTCAAAATTCACACATTTTATACATCCCATATAATTCATTTCTTCTAAGAGTCTTTAGAATATTGTGATAGTGATTTTTATAATATTCATAGATTTTGGAATATAAAAAATATAATCAGTAAATACCATCACAAATTCATCAAGATATTCCATTAAAACACTATTCCTTAGATCCATGAAAACCAATGGTGCATTAGTCTTTCCAAAAGACATTGTTGTATACTCATAATGACCATACACGGTTTGAAGCATTTTCTATGGAATGTCTTCAGTCCTTAATAGAAATTAATGATATCCAAATCGATGATCACTCGTAAAAACATATTGGGCTCCAAAAATTTAATCAAATAAATAATCAATGCGAGGTATGGGGTACTTGTTTTTATTGTTATTGCATTGATATCCCTATAATTAATACACATCCTCATAGATACATCTTTCTTCATAAGAAAAAAATATGGGATCCCCATGGAGAAACACTCGGGTAAATAAATCCTTTTTCTCTCAATTACTCAAGTTGTTTCTTCAGTTCTACTAATTCCACAGTGGCCATTCTATAAAGGGTCTTTGATATGGTCCTTGAATCAGGGAATAAGTCAATGGAAAACTCAATTTCCTACACTGGTGGTTATCATGGTAAATCCTATGGAAACATCTCAACATATTCTTACAAAATATGTATCACTTATATTTGAACATTAATTTCCTCACCCATAGACTTTACATTGACTTGCTCCCCAATAATTGAATTCAGTAGAGCTACTGGGGGTGGACCTAGATGAGAATCAAATGTCAATGTTTCTACCATAAAGATAAGGTATTACATATCATCCTCAAAAATTGTAAACCACCTTCTTCTTGCAATAAAATTTCGAATCATGGATTGAATGTTATTCCATACCGAGGATTATATGAATGATAATCATGGGTTTGATAAAAATATCAGTAGATAATTCATGCATATATGCCATAATGGGGACTTCCTGACACAACGTTTTTTCAATGATACTTCCCTTATGATATCATGAGTACAAATACCTTATTGAATCAAATAGTAAATATTAAATTCTCTTGCAAATCTGGGAAGATATGAAAGAATGTGATGATCCAAGATCAAATAAATCATTGTCTAAGATCAAGGAAATGATTAAGGTACCTTCCTCCACATCATTATGAACTTCAACCTCCACAGTTGTGACCATATAAGCTTGGAATTTATCCCTTGACCATCTTCGGGGAATGTTTATCTAACTCTTAGAACATTCATGTGAATAATTTCCCATCTCCCCAAAATTTTAGCATTGATCATCGGTAGATTATTTCTTCCTCTTACAATCCTGAGATAGGTAGACTATTTCTCCTCACTTGTAACAGACTCCCATTCCCTTCAAGAAAGTTCCAGGGTGTTTTATCCTATAATTACTCAAGGATTGATGGTCATCTGTTCCCTTATTCACCATTTCCTTATTTACTTTTCTAGTATTTTCGGCTACCTTATCTTTCTCATGCATCCCATTAAAGTCACAAGTCATATAAAATTCATTTTCCATCATGATATAACTTGAGTCTATATCTACATAAGATTAGAAAGCATCAGATACTAGATCCCATTAGAGGAATGGTTTTCAACCATTAAATAATCAATAAATATTTCTCCTTGGATTACGTATGTAGTTTGAAACATGTCTTGCTAACCTTGTGACGTTAGTATCATACATTGATAATTCTTCATCCTCATTCTACCTCAGATTCAATAATTCCCTTTCTATATCCTCTCATTGTTCACAGGGAAAATATTTTGATAGGAAAATTTCCATAAAATCCCTCCATTCCATATCTTCTATTTCTTCCTCTCCATTTGTGTTTGAGATCAATGACCACCACTAATCCACATCTCTCGATAGATGATAAACATCCATTACTACCTTATCTTGTTCATTACATCCCAAAGTGATAAATTTATTCTCTAATGAACCTATCGACTACTCCACTATAAATGGGTTTTTAGTCCCATTAAATAATAAGGGCTTTTATCCCATAATGCGATCTAACATAGCTCCCCCGTATTGTGGATCCAGATGCTCCATACATGTAAGATTAATATTCATAACCAGAGTAAGCTATTCTAGAATATTTATATGTTTCTCAACACCAGTCATAACACCATAACCAACATAATAATCTTCTATCATAGGTAAATACCTACAAGGGACATTTGCATTCATGTAGTTTCTTTTTCTTCCACTAGTTAGCATTTCTAAATAAATTCATACCCTAGATAATGTTATAGATCATAATGTATAATCTCAACACAGAAAAATACTTAGAATAAATTGAAATTCTATACACAGCTAATCTCTCAATCATAAACATGGTTTCTTGAAGGAAAATTTACATTTAAATCCTTCATAATGGCATGTAATGAAAAAGTGAATTGTCTGAAGCATATCCATTAGGATTTTCAAATCACGTGCATAATAAGGCCCATTGTCGTGTAATAGGATACCCTAGGTGGACACTGAAACACCTTGTTGATGTTTTCACTCCTTGGTACATCTAACCCATAACCACGTCCACTTGTAGTAACAAGACATGGATGTATTTTCTGAAGGGATCCACATAATATATTCCTTAGCGAGATTATAGGATGTTCTTGGTTTTTTATCCTCAAATCATACCTTAGGGTTTCCCCCCTAATCTATGTTTTCTAAATTTAGTTTCCATGTTTTCTACTAAACATCATATAATAACAACTATATGTAACCAACCCCAATTACCCAGATTCAATGCTTTTCTACATTATATTGGCATATAAACGAAGAATATGAATCCTGATAAACTGATTAGTTTAGTAGCTTTGTAAATAATACACATACATAAGTTCAACATTACAACTTAAAAATAAATAAAACATAAAAACTGTATTGATAATATTCATAACACCTAGTTTAATTATGCATGTTATTTATAAAATACCACTTCATGTCCTAGGAAAATGAAATATAAGAAAGGGGTGAGCTCAAACACTCTATAAGGGAAATAAATACAATGGAAGTTATCATAAACATAAAAATTAGGCATGGGGAGAAACTTAAAAACACATGTCTTTAAAAAATAAAAACATGAACATAATATGGCCGGAATAAGAGATGAATTAATAATTCCATATTAAAACATAATAATGTTTATTCTACTAGTCAAAGAGCCACATGAACTATCAATTCCTAGTTTCGCATTGATGGAATTCATAATGAGGTACATCATAACCATACCGTTAAGGACTCGTTCAAAGACCATAAACCTCCATTTTGTTAAGGCCCCATGACAAGACTATAGTGTGTATCATGAGACCTAATGATGCACCAAAGGGATATAGAAGGAACCGAAAAACACATACTAAGTCTAATTAATTCCATATATGAATGTGGATAAATATGAATAACATATATACATTCATATTGAAACTAACAAATGAAATTTAATGATATTTCCCCAAACATTAAACATAAACACTAACTATTAAAAATAAATTGGTTAATGGCTTTAGGATAGCACAGAAACAGTCAAACAAATCAGAAACAATTAAATTAAATTCAATTAATGGTATCATAAAATATTAATCCCAATAATAAATAATAATCGATAAGTGTTTTGAAATATATAATGATACTCTTATAAAATCATCGCATAATTCTTGAGATATATTCTCTTTTACATTGAAAAGAAGATTTATTGTAGAAAATTCATTTCAAATTACTAAAAGGTAAGTTATATATTATTTTGATAATAAAATGAGTGATTTTATAAAGATAATGGTTTCAAAAAATAGATTATAAGGTGCCCTTGAATATAGGTAAGAATTTGAGAAATTTCTTTTAATCGGGCTTGTATTAAGGGAATAATTTTTGAAAGATCATTTTAAAACATATAAATAACCATATATGAAAGTAGAATTATAGTTTTTTACACATATATAGAACATTAGTAACGAATATATGAAGGGTAAATATTAATAAGTAATAAATTAATTGAGGTAAGTTGACAATAAGAGTAACTCGAATGAAAGTGGAGGTTCAGGTATAAAACCATAACCTTAAGTCTGAAGGTGTTCTTATTTTGATCTTAATGAAATGAATAATAAAATATATATCCATAAATTAATGATTAATTATCTTCATATACATTTAATTTATTTATTATAATTATATTCAGTTCATTCATGGCCTTTTGATGGGATAAGAGATTCAATTTCATTATTTGGTAGTGTTTTCTTTCCTGGTTTTCGTGATCGGATTACTTATATACATGTATGAAAAAACAAATAGAATTAGAATGGTTGTACAAAATAGAATTTTTACATTACTACTGAACAAACATAAGATTAAATGGTAATAAAATTCATTCGGTAATTGGGATTGAAGAAGAATCATTATATAAAACATTAATGATATTTGTTTGGGTTAATTGGTGGTTCTTGATCACAACGAACTCATTTTTTATTTATAAATTAATATCATGAGTAAAAAAGGATTAAATAACCTTAAATAAATTTTAATACATATATTATAGTCTGATTCAACCGTGAAAATGTTTTTATGACTAGACATTATGATGTTAATAGAAATTGAAAACTCGTTATCCCTGAATGTGATAAATCAACACATCTCACATGCTATTTTCATTTCTATTATAATAGAATGGGAAACGACAGATGATAAATAATTATTCCTTTATCAAAACAAAAAAAGATTACATGAAATTTAATTTAGTTATCATATCATATGAATGAACTTAGTTGAGGAATGAAAAATAATAGAATATAAATGAACTCGATTGAAAGGTTGAGTAATACCATACAAAAATTTATCAGCCTAACAACATCACTTAAAAAATAAAAAACATATTTTGATGAGATAAAAGGTGGTATCTCATCATTATTAAATAAAATGGATATTATGGGGGATATGTAATGTAATATTCCAACATAATACAATTGAAATTAAAAAAATCACATAAAATGAAAGGTTGAAAAAGAGAAGGTTGGTAGATTCCTTTACCATGTAGAGTAAAAAAAGCATGATGGTTTGGACCTTTGGGGATTGAGGACACCTTGGGAGAACTCCTAGTGAGTTAAACACAATATATTCAAGGATAATGAGTTTGGAATGAAATAAAACGATGGAATGAGTGGGTATTTATAGTAAATGTGAGGGAGTTTATTTATTAATTTCTAAGGACACCTCATTAGTGGTTTTTTCAAAATTGTGGGCTTACCTAGGGTATTTTCTCACAGTATTAGTCACATGGGATACCACATATCATATTTTACTATACATAAGTAAAACATCAATTTATATTAATTATTACATCATTATTAGGTCATTAAACAAATCGAAAATTGAAAACTGTATTTTAAATATTCAATAAAATTTATGTATTTTAGAAAAATATCAAAAATTCAACCCACCCATTTTTTGAATTGTAGAATTTAAAAAAGAAATCCATTTTTTAAAAATAATTTTATTAATATTTTGAATTTCAATTTTTAAATAAAATTATTTTCCCAAAAAACAACTGTAAAACTATAACTCATTTTATAACACATTGAAAAATTAAACAATGTACCATAAAAGAATAATGTAACAATTCATGATCAAATTTTATGAAAATAAATTTCCATTTTAAATTATTAAATTATTCATAAAATAGTAATTAAAATATTTATGGCATATAGAAATAATAGTACTTATGCTATGACCATTTTTTTACTTATAAGATGTCCAAATTGTATTTATACATTCATGGGTAAAGTTTATATTTTTGTTGCTAATTTACTATTCATTATTATTCATAATATTAACATCGCTATTCATAAGGGTAAGTTACTATTCAAAAGGGTGCATTACTATTAATAAAAAATTAAGTTTGAATTATCAGACTCTAAATATCCCACTGAATGCAATTGTGTATGTCAGTTTCTCAAAATTAAAAACACATAGGTGGTAAAATTATGTTTTAATGTCTAAGTTGTAACAAAGTGGGTTATTAGTGAATTAGTGAACTATGCATTCAATATTAAATTTATGTGTAGAATCGTGGGGTGTTACATGCATTCAATATGAGGTTGATGAATTCCGATAGATCCCCTCCACTCTGCGGAATCACTCCTCTACGCGGTAAGTTCTATGACCCTATCCGACCTTCGTTTCCAATAGATAGAGGTATCATCGCCCTCTCAAACATCTATTAACCTACCCTTTCGACTTCTGAAGATCCTCTTTCTTAAATTCATTCATTTAACACATATATGGAACTCCAAATGTACTTGTCCTATGTGTTCCATACCTCTTTCTATTCTTCACAGCCTCTACTTATGGTGGGGATTCACTTCATGAATGCATATGACCTTCACAAAAGAGGGGCCCCCTCTATGGTGCCTGATGTTTGGCGAAGTGTCAAGCCTTCAAGAAGAACTTTCCAAATAAATAGTTGTTTGCTGAGGCAAATCACTACTTCATTAAAGGACCCCCTTTGTGAAGATCCATTCTTTCACGAAGACGCTTTCCTTCACGAAGGCCTTTCACTTACCACATTCCATCCTATTCGTGAAGTACCCATACTCTGTGAAGACCCATTCCTTTGTAGATAAACTCATTCAAATATCTCTTATATTTCACACCCTTCTCCCATACGACCCTCCAGTATTTTACAATGTGATTTGAAGGTCCCATGGTTAATGAATCCTATTACATTTCATTGCCTCATGCTTCTTCTCATAGGAACACTAATGAATATTGGTTCTTTAGATATCCATTATAACAAGATCCCTTCAATGGATCACTCCAAAACCCTATCTCCACAGCATTAATAGATCCTTCCATCCACCAAGGGTTTAAGTGCAATGGTTGTTTAAATTCTAGGGGTGAGGAGTTATTCCTCACCATTTGAGATGCATGACGTTAAATGAAAAAGGAACAAAATCCTCAACAAAATAGGTTAAACTAATGGTTTCATGTGTGTTAGGTCCACAATGATCAGATAAGGGATGGGCCCAAGTTCCCTCCCACTCTCTTTTTCCCTCCGAGCTTTGTCACCAGGCACACCTCATGCAATATACACATAAGCCCTAAAACCCTTTGATGGGATGATTCATGTAAGATCCCCATATTCTCATCATAAGTTTGGACACCTGCCTTTCCCAATAGGCCACTAACTATGCGTAAGATAATGTTTCCACTTTGGGATACAATCCATGTGCATGCCCCGCCCCACTTCTCGTTGACGCACCATTGTGACATGATCATCAGTTATACTGCTTCCCCTTTTTTTTCTCAGAGAGAATGACTCACATGGTCATAGAGTATGCATAGTCCATGAAATACTTTATGGTCCACTAACCATGCATAATCCCCTTGGCTCATTGCCATCCAAACTACGTGTAATTTGATCTATGCCTTTTAAGAAGGGTTTTTATGAAGATTATATGAGGTTCAAACCCCATAATTTCATATCATCCATCAGTCCCAACCAATTAAAGTGGGATCTCCTTCATCCCACATGATGTTAAACTTTATTCCACATTTGTCCCTTAGGAGGTTAAAATACACGCCTTCGAAGTACATTTATTTTCATCATTGTCTCCTGGAAAGGGTGAATAGGAGTCCTCACTGAGGTTCAACCCCAAACACTACTAAACATCAACGATCCCCTTATTGGGACCCAAATCCTTAGTCCACCATTTAGTGGTGTCGGAATAGTTCTTAGGATTCTATCCATGCGTAATCCCGACACTCAATCCATACTCCTCCATCAAAAAGTGCCCCTATTATGATGGGTTGCTAACCACCCATAAACCCCAACATGTCCTCAGGATACTGACCTTTATGTACACCCCGATTCTATTCCCCATACTAAACTACATGGACAATGATTCCACACTATATGGATTAGTAGGAAACCTCCTTGAGGGTCAATCCCATCACCCATGTCCCATCTAGGTCTCTCCCTTGGGCCTTCGTGTTTCGAGAAGGTCATTGCTTAACCTCAGGGTTATACATATTTCGGGTCCTATCCATGCATCCATTCTCACGAGCATCCTCTTTAGGTGATTGACCGCCCAACCAAACTATGTGGACATTGATTCCCAACAATTGGGATATGTAGGTATCATCCCAGTGGTTCAATCCCAACACCATAATCATCTTTATGTCGGTTCCATCCCATTCATCCCATTCATGTCATCAAATCATCCATCATCCATTCTGGTATTACCTGAGCTTCCACATCCCAATGAGATCATGTCATACACTTCCTCACTGCTCCTAGTAGTACCCAGGCCACTAACCATGTGTAAGTCCCAAAATTTCTTTAGGTTGTTTTCAATTCTATAAACCTTAATTACCTGATTCACCCTCTTGAAATACTTGGGTTTTGATCCATGTATTCTATACATGGTATGTAGGATCCCTCCATGAGGTTCAATCCCACATAATTGTAAACCATGATTTCCCCTTTTTCGGTACCCAATAATCATCATATCCATCCCCATTGATCATTTTGATCCACCCATCTAGTAAACCTCTATGGTACTCCCTCATTGAGAAGTAATGATAAGATCCACTCCCATGACTGTTCCGATCAGTCTGATTCATCTATGTTAGATGTTAAACTCAAGGAATACCACATGTAAAACATTGTAAGATGAAGAAAACCATGGAGACATGCCCATGGAATAAAATTCCCAAAACTCGACGTGGGATTCCTTGAGCTTCAAAACCCTCCAGAAGCCCAATCATAAGGGAAGAAATCAAAGTGTACCAGGGTTTCAATGTCCAGACATGTTAGCGATTTACAACGTGACAACTCCCCTGACCAAAGGTTGCTTCCCTAATATGAACCAGTGGAATGTCCTGACATAAGATGTGTAATTAACTAGTTTCCACAATGATATGGCACCATGGAGAGTTTCACAAACAATGTCTTAATCAATACGGGATTTCCAAACCAGGATACATGTACCGAGGAGAAATCCATGGATTGAAGAACCAACATCCCATAATGCCATTTTGATCAAGGAGCAAACATCCTTGAATAGGTGGAAGATTCTTCCCTCCATTGGAAATAGGGAATGTGTGGAAATAGCCAGCACATCGTAGCATGATGATGCACACTCTGTCAAAAGTATTGAAAACCTAAATACTGAACCAGACATGAATACTCTCCTCAATTTGGAAATTAGTATAATTTGAGACATCATCAGATAATCAGGTCACCAGATCTAGTTATCATGTACCATGTACCTCCATGAAACTAGTGGTCCTAGAGTGGAACTCATAAAGAGTATGGGCAGTTGATTATTGGGTATCTCGGTCTGTGATGTTGTCAGCATGGGTCTTCCTATCCAACAATGGATGATTGAATGGAACTGGTTAAATGGGCCCTGTTTTCCTAATTTTTGAACTAATTCATAAATTTTCCTTCTTTAAAGGTCCTAAGCTCATGATACAAGGAACATATCCCCTCCCTCCCATGATTATAGGGGAAAGGGAATTACAGAAGTGGAAATTAACCATGGATTTACATCCTCTGCAATGACACCCATGCCCACAACTATTGGATGCCAACACCCCCTATCACCCTATGAATGTATTCAGAGGAGGGTGATTGATACACTTGTTTTACAATATGAACAGTAAGGTGTCATCCTGATGAGAGACATGGTCCACCGAGACATGGAGGCCTCAGTGCCCCATCAACGAGGCCCCCCATGGGATGCACAGGGATCCACTTTTCCCCAAAATGACCATAAATTACTTAGAGATCTTATCCTGGGAGCGCTCCTATGACTCAAAACCTTATGCTGATGAAGTAAGGGATGTCAATGTCCACCCGTCCAAGACGTCAGCTAGGGAGCCACCGAGGAGGGATCCCACCCGTCCACATCAGCATCACCAGCCAGTCTTGAAGATCGAAGTGCAGCTCGTCCATCCCCCAACATAGTCGGCCCTAGCACGGCTAACCAAACATCAATGTCACCGAAAATCTCAAGAGTATTACCACTAGCAGGAATCATCATTTGTGGCTTTAGTGGAATGAGCCTCCACCAGAGTGATCTATTATCCCCTATCATTATCGGGTAGGGGAACATTCCAGTTATAGAAAAGGGGCACTTCCATGCCTGACCAACATTGAAGCATCAATCACCCTATTAAGAGATTTAACTAGAATCTTGGTTACCGAGCCAAAAAACCGCCATCACAGGACATCCCATGATAGTGTTGTTTGGTACGGGCCCCCATGCCACTATCATTAGCCCAAGAGGAGGCCCTCCCTATCATGTTTACATAGGCATGAAGTTCATCCCCTTTCCTTTGATCTTAGGTATGAAACTCTCCTCACATACCAGGTTCTTAAAGTGAGGGTCTTTAATGTCTAATCACCCAACAACATGGTGGCCATCCCCATGTGCTCATCAATTTCGATAGAGGTCCTCCAAATTTGAGAAATCACCATATAAAAGGTTCTCCCACTTCATCCATGGGGAACAAATAGGCCCTTCTCGTGTCTAGAATAATTAGTGAGAAGTCCCTATTCATACAGATGTTACTAGGGACAACCGATGTGAAGGACCTCCCCGCACTATGGATGACCACTATTGAAGTCATATCCATGTTTTTACCACCTCCAGTTGAGGTCCTCCTACACCAACACTATCAAACACAGAGCTCCTCCCCGTGTGACATTATAAATTTTGTTCATGTGCCCATTGCACCCTTGACAATTATAGGAGAGGTCCTCCCCACATTAGCAATAATTGATATGAATTCCTTCGTCATATACCATCTAATGTTAGTAGAGGTCCTCCGCACTCTAGTACCAATATACCCATAGGAACTCCCAGTGTCAAAAAACTTCCCTATCCCGAAGAACCATCCTAGGGCAGGAGGGAGGGTTTCCACCACCAAAGGAAGAATCCTAAGATGCTTTAAACCGCAATCAAACTCTTATGCTTTTCAGATTCTGAGGTGGAGTGTGATTCAATGATGGAAACCTCACCACAATATTATGTGTTTGGGGATGGGGTAGTAACAAGGTATATAAGCATCATCATTTTGATTAGTGAGGTCCATCAGATCCCTACATCCCTCAGAAGATACATAGTGGAGGAGAAAGATTTGGAACCTTTTTTGGGCATGTCCTTGCAATCCTCTTTATCATCAACAAGATCATTATCTTCCTCAATAAGAGTTCACATGGAGTTATTATGTGGACCAATATAGTATGGGAAACAGCATGAATGACCACTAATGGTCATAGACCATATGTGGGATGTAGTGGACGTTAGTACATCTTACAGAGAAGTGGGGGTGCAATCAGTGCATTTTTTATAAGATAACCCAAAATGTGGCATCTTGTCAGATAGCACAATGTACTCTTTTCCAGCCAGTCTACCATGACAATGGTCTTCATCTATGACATTATCGGTCCCTCAACCACCCCTAGTCAATGAATGGGAAAAAATGGTCGAGATCCTGAGTTATAATTGAGATGTTTGTGGAATATGGTCAACACATATTATCTCCCTAAGATGTTTTGGCCCATTACAACAGTATGTTTCATCACTTCGGATCCCTCACCCAAGAGGAGTTCATGTTATTCTTCCAATAACTCTAGAAAACACACATCAATATCCATCATAGATAGATAGATTTCACAAAAATCTTGAAACAATTCAACGATGTCGAACAATAATTCCACATAGTCGACCTCGCTACGCTCCCCATGGTTCAGCACCCTGAGTCACCCGGTCATCATCGGACCCTCTAGAAATGATGCATCCAAATGTTTACGGTTCTCCACATAATTTTTATGGAGGATTCTCCCAATTAAAGATCCATTATTGGGGTAGTATGCTACCATTCATTTATATCATGTCTTCTGTCATCCCGTCTTTCAAGGTGATATTGAGGATATGCCTCCAGGCATAGTCGTGGTTAACACGGAGGACCTATCGGAGGAAGAAATAAATATATGACTCAATGAATATAAATTAACAATGGGGAGGAGCCACACCTATTGGATTATTTGGGTAGGGTTACTCACCATAAAATGAAGTTACTAGGCCTTCCTACACCATCAGAGTCATTGTCCTTCGGTTGGGACCCCAATAAGGGTAAAGAGCACGATGGGGCTGTAAAAACCCTCTATCCCATATGGATCAGTGTAAAAGGTGGAAAATGACTCTGAAAAGGGTACGTTGCAACATAAACTTGTGAAACATAAAAATATGGTTGATGACCTTATTGTCGAATATGTTATGGAATGTCGACCAAATTATGATAATCTGCATCTCAGGTAGTAGGTGCAGGTACCGCCTCTCCCTGGCGAGTTACCTCCTAGTGACCTTGAACATCATGCCAATATAGATTTAGTAGAGGCTGACGTTTATGAAAAGTGGGTGTGATATGAAAAAAATCCACCTAAGTTTCATGATAACCCTCCTTGGTATCTAGCTTAGGTAACCCTAACTGCACCACATGTCAGTCCCCCAGCAGTCCCACAAGTCATCCTGCAAGACACTCCAAGAGTCTTTGGGCCTACATACCACATTGAAGATCCTGGAAATGTAATAGAGGTCAGCGACCCTCATCAAGATCAGAATCATCATCCAGATGATCCGATGGAAGAACTTATTGATCACCTCAAAGACTAAGAAACCTGACAGGTAGAAGTTCCACATTATGGGATGATGTATTTGACATGGTTGGATGATATTTCAGCACCATGGGATTCAAGAATACTATATTCTACCCTTTTAATTGGATGGGAAATCTGCTGCAACATCTAGGCTACTTTACTTCAAGGTGTGGATACATGTTGGGAACTATAGTGCAGTAGGAGGTCGCCAAGATCTAGTATTTCTTACAGACACAATAAGTGCCAATATTTTTTTGGTACAACCAGTTACTTATTGGGTCAGTAGACGGTTGGGAGGAACATCTTATACAATTTCTCTACCAGTTCCATTACACCACCTGAATGACAAGCATTGATTACCTCTTCAAAATAAAGCATAGGCTTGACGAGTGCATCACAGAATTTGTTCCCAGGTGTAAGGGCCTAACATATTCCCTTCATATGCCACTAACCTAGGAGTAGCACCTAATTATGTGCATGGGGAATGAAAATAACGAACTGGTCCCTTCTATCATCACATAGAACATCCCAAGTGGGTTTCATGATTTCATAGATAATTATCATCTTTTAGAAGAATCCTTGCGACAAGCCAACAAGGAACATCAATTCCATCATGTGGTTCCCACAAGAAGAGCCGCTAGGGTCGGGGCCGCCGTGGTAGCACAATTAGAGGACCCTAGGAAGTGGTAATTGTTACCTATAGAGCAAGATCCACAACTTTGCTGAGGTTCACTACCCAAGGAGCATCTCTTGGATCTATAGAGCCCACCTCAGTATCGTTAGGGACCCCACATAATGTGCCACCACATCCTAGGCAAGATAAAAATGTTCCTCCTCCCAGTCACACTCTACCATCCCCTCATCAGGGTCGGGCTCCAAGACCCCCCTTATCAGATATAAGGTACTAGACCTAGTCATTTAATGAGGCTCAGGTTCCTGGTTACATCTGAAGTGCCTTGGGTCAGGGAATCTAGTGGATGTCATAATGCAAGAGTCCGGAAGAGGTAGAACTCATTGATCACCCCAATTACTACCCCTATAACCGGTTATTTGGGAACACCCTCAATAAGTGAAATGTTTTTATAGATTGGCTCCAAGACCATGCCAATAAAAACATAGTCATGTTTGTTCCAGCCTTGGATTAGGTGGAATGTGTGTTTATAAAGCCTGATAGTGACAATGAAGGTGAATAGAAGAAATTCTCTAACTGAGGGTCTCAAAAATACAATGACTGGATGGACCACATGGTAGTCAAATGTGCCCAAGGTATTATCCATGGATGTTTGAATTGACCCAATCCTTAAGAAGTCTCCAAGTTACCTACAAACACAAAATCTTCATCAAAATCTAAACCTTCTGATTTCTGGATGGGAAAGCATCAACGACGCAAGGGAACAAAAAAACCCCCACCAATGTCATCGTCTTCTCGTACTCTCATCTATTTTAGGACCTCAGAGATGGTAAATTCCCCTAAAATCCTCCCAGTGATAGAGGATTCTTCAAGTGAGGATCAAAGGTACAATTTAGTCAATACTGTTGAGCTGGTAAATCCTTACATGATTCTTGAGGACAAAGAGGGCCTGAAGGAAACTCCCAACATCTCCAACCAAAACCAATATCAATGGAGTTTTGTGTATGTGAATCACCAGAATGCATTGTTCAGTAATTCCATCCAATATGTGGATGCCACTGAGACCAAATAGCAGGCCAAACGTAGATCTCTACACACGTAGCCTTCTTATATCATTCCATCAGATCTGCCTCCACCTCCATTTGTTATACTTTATCAGGAAGAGCCAACAAAACCATGCTATGGTTAGTCATATTCTATCATGGATATACCTCAATCATCTAGTCCTCAGATATAAGTCACTCTATGTGGTTTGACAAGTGAGCAACAATACATTCCTAGCACTAGCCAGAATCCGCTGGTTCAACCACCAACACCCATCAATCATCCTTCCACATAGCGAATTCTAGTCAGCAAAAGTGTACATCTAAAACAGAAGAATGACATCAAGAAGCATCATTAC
Organism: Viscum album; assembly: GCA_963277665.1. Classification (NCBI taxonomy): domain Eukaryota; kingdom Viridiplantae; phylum Streptophyta; class Magnoliopsida; order Santalales; family Viscaceae; genus Viscum; species Viscum album. The sequence continues at coordinate 1,624,729,820 of OY728156.1, read as the reverse complement.
AAAATTCTTGTAAAGAATTCTATCCTCAAGGTTCTACTCCTATCAGTTCATATGAATGAATCCCTTGTAGAGTCATTAAGCAGAACCCTCTAGTTTGAGATAGGGGTAACAACCGAAAAATACTTCCATGCTGAGATAGTCGATCATGCAGAATTTCAAGCCATTATATCTTTCTATATATATATGATGAATGTTATACTATAGAGGAGAACATCCAACCCCTGTAAATCACTGGAAATTTCAATGGTGTGGAGGTCTGCCACTGTCTTGTCGATATGGGCTTCAGAATCAAGCTTATCCCGACCTAAAATGTCCAAATAATGGGACTATCCAAGGAATATCTGAGTCCCTATGACATGAAATTTCAAGGATATGACAGGACAGAGCAGACAACAGTTGAAAAAATTCATCTGAAGACCAAGTTCAGTGGCCTAGTTTCAATCCCAAGGTTCATGGTTGTATAACAAGAAACCACTTACAACTTGTTGATGGGTAGGCCATGGCTCCACCTGCACATGGCTATCGCTACCTCATATCATTAATGACATAATTATGTCCATAATGGTTTAGTTGGAATGATCCATGGTTATGGTTACCCCTATTACCCTTTTGAATCCTTCTACCTAGATACCAACTATTACAACACCATGGAGAAGAATATTGATGAAAATGAAGTTGGACAGACAATGGCTATGACCGATCCGTGGACAGACTTTGATGAAACCAATGTTTTCCAAATTCACCAATTAGAGGCCACAACCACATATTTGGGGAAATGATTTATCATATCTTGAATGAGGGGGAATCACATTCCCAAGTCTAAGGAACATCACGATATCACCTTGTGTTCCTACACAAATCAGGATAAGTAATCCGATGTACCCATATTCTTATAAGGTATTGGGATGTCATCCCCAAATTAACAGTGATACGTCATACTTGTATATTTCTCATGGTCGAGATAAACCATATCCAAATGATGTGACACTATTTATATGATATTATCCAACATGGACCCTATGTTCGAAGACCATATGGGATCAGTTCGATGGGTTTCATAGCTATGGTTTCATCAGTGCAGGAGTTCCACGATGAGGCTTCCACTACTTCTCAAGCTTGCACCAGTGTCCCTCCAGGATCTATTGACTTGGATGAGTTTCCTCTTCAGATTATCCTCTTTATATGGATGAATAAGGGGACTTGGAAGACTCCCCTCTCATATTAGAAGAGGTAATCTCCACTACGGTCAATGAATTAGTACATTCGAACCATAGTACCAGGATGGAACTGAAACCAACATTGATTGGTGCCGCTATGCCAAAAGAAAATCTACAGTGATATGTGGATTTCCTAAAGAAGAATCATGATGAATATTCTAAGAGTTATGAAAGGATACTAGGTCTAGATCCTTAGGTTGTTATCCACTATCTCGATCTCATGAAAAATGACTATTGGTTCAAAAGAACTATGAGATAGATTCACCATTCTCATGGTTCCATGATCGATGTTGAGATTTATAATCCCATTGAATCTAACTTTATCAAGGAGGTTCGGTATCCCAAATGGTTATCTAACATTGAACATATCTTGAAGAATAATGGAAATATCAGAGTCTTTATTGTCTTTTGAGAACATAACCATCACTTTTCAAAGGATCAATTTCCCCTTCCTATGACACAACTATTCATCAATGCCACTGCTAGGTTCTAGGATGTCTCTTTCATGTATGGGTATTCTAGATATAATAAAATATTAATAGACCCCAAGGATGAAGAGTCTACCACCTATATGGAATCACAAGGTACTTTTTCTATAAGTTAATGAATTTGGGTTTATAGAATGAAGGTTCCACCTATCAACATTCCATGCAACACATATTCAAGTTGATATTAAGAACATTAATGGAATGATATGTTGATGATCTGGTGGTTAAATCCCACAAAAGTTAGGACCATCTCAAAGATCATGAGAAATTTTTTGGATTCCTCTGCTCCTGCCATATGAAGATGAACCCCTTGATGTTTTCCTTTGGGGACAACTATGAAAAGTATCTTTTCTTCACTATCACATATATAGGGATTGAGATCGATGCAAAAAAGATCAAGGCCATTAGACAAATGTATCCTTTGAAAAATATTCTAAATCTCCAAGGCTTTCAAGGACACTTATCCTACATATGATGATTCATCACAAATATGGATGGAAAGTTTATGAATTTTTTCTAGATCATGAAGAAAGGTGTTGATTATCACTGGGATGAGGAGTGTAAGACTACATTTTACGAAATCAAGAAGTACCTGCTATATCCTCTTGTTCTGATGCCACCCATTTCTAGAAATCCATTAGTCCTCTATGAAACCACCTTGGAGTGGTCCCTCAGCTCTATTATTTCCCAGAAAAACAATGAGGGAATAGATAAAATTTTATACTATCTATCTTGTTTACTCCTTAATATGGAAACAATATATTTCCCCTATGGAGAAGTGACCCCTCACACTGGTAATCGTGGTGAAAAAATTGCGACATTATGTGCAGCACCATGCGATATAGCTGGCATCCCATGTGGTTCCATTGAAGAACATCCTTAACCACCCCATGTTGACAAGATGTATATATTGGCGAGCAGTGATCCTTCAACATCTCAATATCATGTTTTCTCCTAGAGGGTATCAAGGGATATGCATTGTCAAAATTTCTTGCTTCCCATCCATCCCACGCAGAGCAGTCCTCAGATCTTGATTTTCTAGATGAGGCAATCCACTCAGTGGATCAAGCCATGTCCAGTAGGAAAATGGTAATTGATGGGGATTCCCAAATCCATACTGGTTGAAGAATCAATGATACTGGAGTCAACAGAGTTGGCCTGGGAATCATCCCCATGTTTCCTGCATAAGTTGTCCTACACCATTCATTCATATTTTTAAAAGGCTATACAAATAATGAGGCGGAGTATCAAGCCCTCATCACACATCTTGAGATGTACCTTGAGATTAGTGTCCCCCATTTTCAGGTGAATGTAGACACAGGGATGGTCATAAGGAAGATCAATGACAAATATGTAGTTAGGAAGTTAGATCATGTACCACTATTAGAGCATAACTACCAGATGTTGGACTAATTCCCCTATCGGCCAGAAGTTACTCATGTACCTTAATCATAGAACAGTCAAGCCAATACCTTGGCTGTGATTTTCATATCTCTTGAAAATACTAACCATGATGATTTAGTTATCCATGTGGTGCATCAAAGAGTCATCACCCCGATCACTCCAGACGATGATGATAACCCATAGGTAATCCACCTTACAGCCGATGGCTCCACATTGGGGAATCCAGGTCCCTCGACCATGGTGTTGGAAAGGACCCATGACTAGAAAAATCAATTTATTGAGTATCTCCAGCATGGTAATCTATCGATAGATTGAGCCAAAAATTAGAGAATCAGATGGTGCGTATTGTAGTTGACCCTCTATAGTGGTCCCATTATTGAGTAGATCCTCTAAAAAGGCGGGATTGATGGGATTAACATCCATTTAATTCTAGGGGGGAGATATTTAGTAGTTCATATAGGATGATCATTCTGATTCATGTGGGGCTCCTTAGTAATGGCAAAAGATTTCTCATCAGATCTAATGACTGGGATACTTCTGGCCGACCATGACCTATGACTACATTGTGTTTACCAAGAGGTTCCATTCATTCTATATCCATACCAATTTTGTGCATCATCATGTAGAGCCTCTCCATACTAAAAATTATTCTTGACACTTTTTCCTCGTGGGACTTGATTTCATAGGACCATATCCATTCAAAACTTCTCACCATTATAGGTTCACCATAACAGCTACAGATTTATTTTCTAAGTGGGAAGAGTAAATTCCAAAAAAGTAAGTCAAGGCCTACTATATCATTGAGTTCGTGAGCTCCAATATCATCTACCAATTTGGAGTCCCACACGCCATCCTCACCGATAATGACATGTACATCAGAGCATCCAAACTGAATAATATATATGCCAAGTATAGTATTTGTTCTACCCATACATCTCGCAATCTTGAAAAAGAAAATTTAAAGATGAAGGAATTCAAAAAAAACCCTCTCTATCCGTTTGTTGAAGATGGTTGGTCATAACATGAAGAGTTAGACAAACAACCTCACCAATGCTCTCTGGGATTACTAGATGAAGACCTGTAATTCCACTCAGGTGACTGCATATTCCCCAGTGTATCAAAAGAGGTAGTACTGACCATTAATATTCAGCTACCCTCACTACGCACAACCGTCTATGATCAGAAAGCACCATATAAAGTATCTAAAATCCTTATGGATGAACCATAAGTGTTTGACGATAATAGGCTTCACACCTTAAACAATATGGAGAGGCATCAGATCAAGATATCTAGGTAATTCAATAAGAAAGGTCACCTCTTCTCTTTCATACAAGGTGACACAATATTGGCCCTAATAATTCCAATGATACCTAGAATGAGGGCACCAAAGTTGGATCTCAAATGGGAGGGACCTTACGTAATTAAAATGGTTTACCCTAATGGTGCATACTCTATGGTCACAATGGATGGTGAGAGTATTACTCCTCCCACCAATGGAAAATTACTCATGTTGTACTTTGAATGAAAAAATCTCATCCTGCATGACATTAAACTATATTACCATTCTGGAGGACGTTAAACTTCTAATAACCATTTTTCAAGAAGTTAAACTACCTATCCTCGTCCTGAAATATGTTAAACGGTAAATGGTAGGTGCTCTATGACCTTAAACTAATATCTCTTAAGTCCTTATCGAATGATGTTAAAAATTATGGCATTTTCAGAACTATATATGGATTGATTCCCATCCTTTTGGGATATGTATGAATGCCTAGAACATTAATCTATGTCCCAGCCCCAGGTCCATCGACCTTTATAGCCTTTTGGACCAAGTTTTCATTTAGGATTTTGTGAAGTGTTATGGACTCTATGTCATCCTTCATGTTGGGATATTTCTTCCATGCTACACATGTCCCCTTGAGACACTCCCCCTTTCTATGATCTTGTCTGATGATGCTAAACTACATGATATTTTTATAACTATGTTTGTCTTGATTCCCATCAATATGAGATATGTAGGAACACCCAAAAATATTACCTTTTGGTCCATCCCAACAATCCTCTTCTCCACTTCACTGGATTAGTTCTCTTTGAAGGTTTTGTATGGTGAGATGTGGACTTCATTAGTCCCCATTCACATCAGGTTTACAATGGATGAATCATGTGCCCCTCCTTCCAGAACGTCATTCATTTACCATCCTTACTACATGACATTAAAATTCTGGCCTTATTCAATAACTAGGTCTGGCTTGATTCTCATCCTAATGGGATACATAAGAATGCCCGAACACTTCATTTTTGGGTCCACCTCAGGTTTATCTATTCTTTCTTTTGGCCACATGGCCTGATCCCTCTCGTGGAATTATAAATGGTGTGGTGTTTGTGGGATTATGTCCTCATTCATGCTGGGATATCATTCATTCCATACACACTCCACCTTGATATTCCCCTTTTCTACATCCTCACCATATGACATTAAACTGTCCGATGATTTTAGAACTATGTGTGGCTAGATTCCCATCCTCATTGGATAAATTGGAATGACCAAACATTTCGTCATCAGGTCTATCCCTATATTTTAGAAACCTTTTCTTCCTTCTTTTACCCTTTACTATGTTATCTAGGGGGTGTGTGGTGTGGTGTAAGCGTATTTATGAATTCATGTATGTTTTTCAATAGCCACACCATGTATCTCTCTCTTGATAATTCTCCATTCACCTTTCCTACACTCATATCCTTGAGTCGTCTGCTCTCAATTGGGCCCCTAGACACATTTTGTTGATTCACCAATGTTCTCAGATGCACTGTTGTTTAAGACATAGAGTGTTGGATTACTTCATGGACATTATTTAATTTATTCCCATGCTTCACGTCTCCCTTGATTTGTGTTTCCACTATCTTTCACATCGTAAATGATACTCATACAGTAAGGATTCTCTGCCTTATGGGCAGCCTACTACTTTGGGTCAACATCCCGAATGATTTTGAATGACGTTATGTGATAGTATCTATGTTTCGAATATGGTTAGTGATTAAACCTCATTTTTTGTTCCCATTTCATGCCAATGCGATACAGGTGTTGTGTTTTGAACATAGTCATCAGTTATCTTCCATCGTTGTGCCACAAAATTTAACCCTAAATATTGGTCTCATTATCTACATCCATTTCTACTCCATCTTGTTCAAGTGGAATTTTGATCCCCTTGGTGATATACCTCTATAAACATTTGAACATTAAGAGGATGAATCAGGGTCCTTGTTCCACCCCTGACTCCACACTATTTCCCCTTAATGTGTATTCCATGTTTTGTGACGATCTTATCCACCATTTTTTCCTACATCGAGCATAGCTCACGTGGGCTTAGGGACTTGGTCAAGGTTTATGCATGCCTAGAAAAATATCACTTATTTTGGTCCAAGCTCTACAACCAAAAGGTAATATCCCCATCATCCTTACCGCATGACATTAAAAAACAAAAATTTACAAAACTACATACGGATTGATTCCCATCCTTCTGGGATATGTATGAACACCTGAACATTTCCTCTTCGGCTCGAGCTCATGCTCCACTAATTATCTCTTCTGTCTGGACTTTTGGACTTGATTTTTAAGTGATTTTGAGATGTGTAATATTTGGACTAATTTCCACATTCACATCAGGTCAATAATTTCCTGACAATGTACTTCCCCTTATGGGAAAGTCACTCCCATTTCCCTCTTTACCGCCTGACGTTAAAATATTTGACATTTCTAGAACTACATATGGATTGATTACCAAACTCATGGGATACATAAGAATGCCCAAACATTTCATCTTCAGGTCTTGCGCCATGTCCTTTGATCTTTTCTAGCCCCTTGGCCTGAGGACCCCTCCCCTTAGGATTGCGTGTGGTGTGGAATTGACTGATGTCCTCATTCACGCCAAGTATGCTTTATCACACCATGCACATTAACATTAGAATATCATTATTCTGTATGAGTTCAAGACATTTGATGTTAAACTATGCTTCCTGGTTCCACATGATTTTAAACTATTGCATCTTTGTCAGACCACGTTAAAACACAAGGTTTGGTCCAATCATACGACCATAAAATTGGACACTACCGTGTTGGACTCAAGGACAAAAAAGAACTGTGTTGTGGTGTCCTCATTAGAGGGGACATCTTTTTTGGTTTCAATCATCCACCATGACATTTTTCAAGTCCCACATATGGCTTTATTCCTATAACATTTCTTAGATTCTCCATCCTAGGTTCGTTTCTTCAAAAACACACACTCCCACACTAAAGAACAAAGAAGATTCATCAAATGTCGCTTCTTTTGGTGCATGGTTATGATCTGCATGGCACTATTGCCCCATGAATTGGTACCCTATAATTCCATTTTCCAAAACTATATATGGATTGATTCCCACCCTCATGGGATACATAAAAATTCATGGACATTTTATCTTTGGGTCCAGCCCCAAGTACCACAAATCCTACCTTCTTTCCAGCCCCTTGTCCTGAACTCTGTAGGAATCATATGGTGTGGTGAGGACCTCTTGGGTCCCCATTCATGTCGGGATTATAATAGTAATGAAATGTACTTCCCCTTCAGGGATATTCCTTTCATTAACCCTATGTTCTTGCCGCATGATGATAAACTACACATCATGTTCAATAACTACGTATGGCTTGATTCCCATCCTCATGGGATACAAAGGAATGCCCAATCATTTCATCATTGGGATCAACCCTTGGTTCATAAACCCATTTTACCCTTCTGATTTGGGCTTCTCAACCTCTATTATGCCTTACAAACGTGCTCAGATGAACTCTTGTTTAAGAGAAAGACTGTTGGATTCTGCCGTATCATGATTTTATTCATTTCCATGCTTCCCGTATCCCTTTAATTGGGTTTCCATCATCCTTCATATCCAAAAGGACCCATGTATGGTATGGAATACCTGCCTTGTGGATCACCTACCACTTTGGGCCAATGTCCCAGAGTATTTTGAATGAATTTATAAGAAGGTTTCCGCATTCCAAATTCAGTCAGCGGTCAAACCTTGGATGTTAGTTCCCATTTCAGGTCACACAATATGGATGTTGTGATTCAAACACAGTAAAAAATTATCCAACATCATTATGACACCCCAATTAATCCTTAAATATTGGTCTCTTGAATCACATACCATTCCACTCCATCATGTTCAATTTTAATTGCAACACCCTTTGTGTTACCACTTTGTGCACCTTTGCGCATTAAAGAGGGTGAATCTGCATCATGAGGTTCTTCATTAACTCCACACCAGCTCCCCCACTACATATTACATGTGCTGAAAAGATATTCTCCACCCTTATTTCCCACATCAATCATAGCTGATGTGGTCTTTGGGATATGCGTAAGGTCTATGGAAACATGGAAGAACCACACTTATTTTGGTCTGAACACTAAGACCGTAATCTAGTAGTTTTTGTCCCTTAGTATGGGAATCATGAAATTAAATTGAGTGAATTCTTATGGAAATTTATGGTGTAGTGCATACTATTTTGTTCTCATCTATATTGGATCACATTATGGAACTGCGTCTCATATTTACACTTCGATAATATTCCCATTTTTTTCCATCCTCAATAAACAAAAACTAAGATATCTTTTGTCCTTATCATATGGTGCTTATCTATGTCTTCTATGCCAAGGTTGTGTAATGATAAATTACGTAGCCATTCGATGTTTTCACTAGAGAATATGTTACCCCCTTTGGTATTGTCCATCTACCAAAGAACCTTCAATAACTATATATGGCTTAATTCCTACCCTCAAGGGATAAGTAGTGATGCTGAGACTTCCTGTATGTGGTCCAATTGAATCACCAGGAACCCTCTTGTTCCATTCAGTTCGGAGTTTCATTGAAAGTATGTGGTGTGGTTTGGCATAATGTCCTCATTCACATTAGGTTTGTATTAGCTATGCCACATACCCTTGGTGAGTGTTCTTCATTTTTCTATACTTTCCGCATGATAATAAACTACATGGTCATGTCTTTAACACATGAATTTACATTGCAACCTTACCGTGAACAATTTCATGATTCCCCGTGATAATTAGGGGATGTGTTGGGCTCCACGCTAGAGAGGATTTCCTGCACCACTATTGGTCACTATCCACACTACATTCATGAACTATGTTTGGATTGATTCTCATCCTTGTGGGATACAAAGAGAAGCCTCAAAATTTTTCCCCTGGCCCAATGCCAAGACCATTATCTTTCCTATTTCCTTTCTACAAATCAATGTAAAAACTCTATCACCTTATCCTAGGAATTCCCATTCAATGTAACCTGATATTAAACTATTGGGAAGGGTCTAAGAATTTCATCCTTAAAATATATGAAACGTCCTGATCATATGCCCTTAAACTATATGAAACATCTTGATCACATGACATTAAACTCTTCCATCATCCTATGCGGATAAAGATAAACTGTGTGATTACGGTCCCCATTTACATGACGTGAAAGCATAGACCCACCATGGTCCTCGCCATAGAGGTTCCCCTTAGATGTTGTCCTGATATCGATTCATCCCAATACACTCCCCAATTGAATTTTTTTTCATGGTGACGTAATTCGAAGAGTGTTGGACTCTATCCGAACAATACATCCTTCCATCACCATATCGTGTGTGCCCTCTATTTCAGACCTCCATTCCTTTTCAAGTCAGAACAACCCATAACTATAAAGATTCTTGGCCTTAAGGCTCACCTTCCATCCTGGGCCAATGTTTCGGAAGCCAACTGACAACATATTGAGTATATCCATGTGTTTCGAATGTTGTCAATGATAGAAAGACATTGGTTTGTTCCCATTTCAGGATAATGCAATATAGATGTTGTGTTTTGAATTTAGTCAACAAAAATCCTCTATCTTCCTTTCATTCATACTACTTCCCGAATTTGGGTTATCGTAATTTATATTTTTCATTCCCCTTTGTTTTTTGAGAGGGTGGTTTTGTTGTTTTGATAATTCTTCCTTGAATCTCTAGGTGGTCATTCAGACCTCGGGTATCCAGTGATTGGTTGTAATTATCACATTAAACCGAAATATTTATTTAGTCATCCCCTGTATCTCACACTGGCCTTTATTGATATGATCATAGGGAGTGATTGCTGGATATTTTAGAGTTATGATTGAGATGTAGTGATCAATGAAAATAACAGGATTCATTAGTGAAACCAAAATAAACAAGAATGTATGAAATTAATTTTATGAGTTCACACAAGTTAAAATGCCCATGGAATGACCTACTCAATAGAAAATTCCAGATCCACCACTCTTTGGTGTGTGGCCTCCAAAATTTTCTATCACCTAGTAAACTCCCACTTCTCTTATCTAGATGCAAGGTGAAATTCATGGGCACTGGTGTGCGCCCAAAATTCCATATCTTGAATATTATCCATCTATTGGGATTCTTTCCTCATATTCTCCTCAGATTCTATGAGTTGTGCCATTAATCGAGATATGAACTCCTATTTGGTGCTATTGAAAGGTGAATGTTACGTCACCCGCACCCTAAAACATCATACTTATTGCTTAGCCTCTTAATGTACTTGGATAATGATGGACTTCCTCTAATGTCTACCAACACTTAGGATACACTCTTCCTCCCACACCTTCTCAACAAGGAAATAATGAATAAGAATTTGAGGGAATATGGCATCCACTCATTCAGTGTGTAGTTCTCATAGCTGCGGGAGATTGATTTCCATTTGATTTATCCACTATTATTATAGGGTGTTATCAGTGAAACTTTTGATGAATTTTCATAACTAGCGGTAGAAAACCGTGATATTCTATTCATCAGAAGTGATCTCGTCCCACTCCTCCAGGTTTCTAGGTTAATGTTCAAGAAATTACGCTAGGAGCCCAGTAGAAGGATCACTTTTAGGATGGTCTTTATCTCTTGATTCTAAATCAATGATGTCCACCCAATAAAGTCCAAAACATTTTCTCCCTGCGCTATCACTCATCACCATTGGTCACTCATAAGGCACTATGGCCTGGTCATCCTAGGAACTCAGTGATATTAGTATCTAAACTCCTTTTTTGAGCAGATCCTTGATTATTCCAACCATTTTCACTAGACACATGTGCACCATCCAAGAAAATGTGCAGGCATGGGTCACATTATCAAATTTTACCATCAAAACAATGGGTAGATATTTAAAACATGAGACTTACCCTAGTAATCCAATTTATTATGCCTCAGGTCTATCATCATAGGGAATCCAGGATGTGTCCATATGTATGTGATTGTGGGCTCTAAAGATTCTGTGGAGGCTACCCCTACTCCCCTAGCACTACTGGATTCCAAAACCATTATCTCTGTGGCTGCAGGTCCAAGTGTTTGGACCTCTATTTCTGTCATGCCTTCATCCTTGTTAGTGGGAGTCATTGATAGAATATTTTTCTACATAGAGAATTGTTAGTTGTGAAACCAATATAATTAAATAAGGGAACTGGCATAATCTAGGGGATTGGGAACTCGCTTCTAGAGTTACGGTGAACCCACCAAAGGCATTCCCCCTAAGGATACTATTTTACCTTCTTTTAGAGAAGGCTTCCCTAGAATTCCCCTCTATTTCCCAATATAAATCTACCTCATTGAATTATTCCCTCCAAGATTTGAATTCATGAATTGGAAATGGAAAACGCTCCACCAGTTGAGTTGTTGTCAATTTTTTAGGAGTAGTCATGTTCAATATCCCCCTTACCCAGTTCTTCATCGACCACATATCACCTCGGGAGTGCATTAAATCCTCCAATTCATTCACAAATTTTCTTCCCATGGAAGGGGTAGCATTGAAGAAACCGTTTGCAAAGCCATGATCTCTTAGAGCTATCCCATGCATGTTCATGTTTTTCCGCTGGCTGTTAACACTGAGATGTGGTTTTCTCATTTCCAAATCATTCCCGGAAACTAGAAAGATAGAATTAGATGTAATAGTTACTAGATGTAGTTTCTTCCTTAGATATTGAGTGGGGACCCTATGAAAGCCCCGAAATGAATTACCTATCTCTGGGGTCCTCCCAGGCGGAGCCACCAAGCCCGATCCTGTTACCTCTCTCTCTTCGACCCCAACCAAAACTGGTATAGGGTCTACAAATTCATAGGCTACAACCCCTGATATTATGGTCTCACCACCTTGAAACATTTTCAAACCACATTCTGGATGTCCCCCTTTGGTCACTATTCTACGTAAAGGTGTAGGGACCACTTTACTTGCTTGGTTAGTCAGTTGATTCAGCATCTCACCAGGGTAGGAAACCTCCAAACTATGCGCAGACTCATGAACCATTCTGAATGAAGAATTTGATGGAGTCAAATTATTCAATATCTTCCCATCCTCTAATGTAAATATCTTCCAAATTCGTCACATCACTCATGGATGGTCTTCCTGGTTTGCATTTGTATACACTAGTGGAGTCAGCCTCTACATGCACTGAAATTGTCTCGTGGATAGGTGTGGGGTATATGATTCACATATTAGTTCACAGTCTACTTGTTTGACCCAGACACCACTATATAATGCTTTAAAATATAACTACTTCTCTATAGTTTCTTATCTATCATAATTATTGGCTTCGTTTTGAAAATGAAACGGGTTAAAGATGAATTGCTCTTCCCACCCCATCTTACCCATCACAATCACTACATCCAGCTTCAATGGGTCACTTCCCACAATATTCAAATTTTTGACCATGAATGTATCCTAGGTATAGAAATGGGGTTAATATATTCATATCCCTCCATTTGTGACACAATCTAGATATAGAAAAATTGGAATGACCCTCACACCCACAATGACTTATGTCCCTCACTGATGTGCCAGAGTAGATTGTATGTCTTCACCAGCACCGATATGCCCATGTTGATGTAGTATCCACCATAAAGTTGATCCTATATGATGAATGAACTTCGTATTACACCCATGTGGGCATCTCTAGTTGTTAATATCCACCCATTGATCATCAGCGAGATGAATCCTTCCATCCTTACTATCAGTCGCTGCTCAGTCTTGATGTTGTACCCCATCAGTTTCCACAGGTTGTTGTTGGCACCAAAATGTTTGTATAGGGAAAAAAGAAAAGGAAACAAAATTTGAAATCGGGTATTATTCATGAATCACCTTCATAAATCTCTTTATCACCATGACTAGAGAAAAGTAGAGGCCTCCTTTATGCCTTCCGCAGAGGAACGAGATGATCGACTCTGCAGTTACATCGAAATTGTCACAAGTCTTCACACCATGGAGGGATGATCATCACCTATGCATTTAATTTGTATTTGAAAAAAGCCACTACAACTGCTACAGATGGAATAATGGAAGCCAAAACACTATGGAGTTGATGACAGTGAAATTCACAGTTATGACAAACATGATACAATCAACTTCTGATAGTGAAGAACAAGCATCTTTAAATTGAACAATTAGATATTCAAACACCCTAGAAACTATAAATACCCTAATCGCCTAACTCCAAATAGATCGACACCATGACCTTTTGGCTTCTAAGTTCCCAAATTGTTATGCACTCTTTTTTTGACAAACCATCAGAAATATAAATCATCTGAGGTACTTGAGCATTGAGAAATCCCATTCCCTTTACTCATGTTCACCACCTCTTCAATGAGGGAAGGTCCTCATAGAGATTATGGCCCATCACCATGGATGGTGACCCCCTTGGGTACTCAAGACATTGTGAAGCACCCATGCTTAGTGAATAAACCTCAAAAGAATCTGTACACCATATTAAGGCCAAGACACTATGCTTCGCAAAGTCTGCTTTGCAGATTCATATACTCTATAAGCCATTGTGCTATATGAATCTGTGTGCTCTGTGAAGCTTAGTTCCCTTTGATCTCTTATAATTTTCATTCCCTTGAGCTATGTAATGTCCTGAGCGTTGTAAATCCCTATTCTTTGTGATCCCTTGAGATTTGAATATCCCCTCTCCACGAGGCCTCATAATTCACAAACCCTATTCCCGTGAGGCCCTCTAGGCTTGTACGATATGATTTCAAGGACCCTTGGTCAGTTATTCATGTTGTGTTTCATTGCCTCAATCACCTTCTCATAGGCTCTCTAACATCTATTGCTTCTTTTCAAAGCCATGCTAACGTCATCCCATCAATGGATCACTCCACAACCCCGTCTCCACTTGAAATTGATGGTTCCTTCCATTCAAAAAGATTTAATGTTCACTAGTTATGTATGTCCTATGGGTGAGGGGAGAATCCTCATTGTCTGAGTTGTAGGATGTAAAACGGGCAAGCATCATCATCTACACACCATGAAATTAAAATTTAGAATCTCTCTATGTAATGTACATAGGGTTACCCAACATGGAAATTTGGCATGCCCACTAGTGTCCGCAGGAGTGAGATCATCCTCACATGGAATGAGACCCTCCTTACATGAAACGACATCTACCAATGGGGAAGGGAAACCATCAGGGTGTAAGACCCTATCCATTCTTGTAAGAGGTATCACACTTGCTCCTCCAATCCTCTTACAAGCGCAAAGACTAGAGGGAAGATATGCACAAGGGATTATCGATATGCTATCCCTCTGCCTTTGGGATTTATCGCCATCGGTCCTCCTTTCTAGAGTAAGTACCAATCTCTATCTCAATGGGCCGCTAACCATGTGTAAGCCCATTCTATTCCTCATAGACACAACTATTTCAATGTGATTATTAGGTCCTTGTTCCCTCTTGTTTCTCAAACTGATCATTACTCACATGGGATTAGATTAAGAATCGACCATGACACCCATTTTTGGGCCTCCATAGTATGTAAGCCCCATCCCCCATCAATATGAACTACATGGAATTTGATTTTTTTCCCATTCCAAGAGAGGTATGTCGGAAGCCTCCCTAAAGTTCAAGCCCATCACCCGTCGATCTCGACCATTTCATGTCAGTTCACCCTCATCCCACATGATGATAAAATACATTCCTTTTAACTATGTTCTTCTTATCTGTGTCTCCTAAGACATGGTATGTGGGAAACCTCCCTGAGGTTCATCCCTAAAAAACTGTAAAATTATGCGTCCCCTTTGATGGGACCCACATCCATGGTCCATCATTCAGTGACGTTATACAATATCTTATTCCACTAACCATGTGTATGACCCACACTAAATTCCTACTTCTCCAACCAAGAGTTTCCCTCTTGAAATGGGAATCAAACAACATGGAAGCCCCATTATATCATCGGGTCTTTGTCTCTTGTGTACACCCTAATTCCATGCCACATCTTGAACTACGTGTACATTGATTCCCCACCATGAGGATATGTTGGAGCCCTATTTGAGGTTGAATCCCATCACTCATGTCCCATCCTGGTGTCTCCCTTGATCTTTTGTGTTTCGGGAAGGTCATTCCTTACCCACGAGGGTTCCACTTCGGTCGAGTCCCATCCATGCATCCATTCTCACATGCAACCACCTTAGGTGCCCCATCACCCACTAAAATATGTGGACAATGATCCTTTACATATTTGATCAATGTTTATAGGAATCCTAATTGAGGTTGAATACCTACATCATCGTCATATTCACGTCAGTTCCACCCCATTTCTCCCATCTACTTTGTTCAACCATCCGTCATCAATCCCAATTCTTACTCAGGCCACCACATCCTGCTGATATCATGTCATCCATCCCATCAAAACTCATTATAGAAACCATGTAGATAACCACACACAATCCTCACACAACCCATAATCATCAAACCAAGAGTGTTCCTATTGTGATGGGCCACTGCCCATGTGTAAGACCCAACGTGTCTTTGGGTTTTTTCCCTCTGTACACCCCGATTCATCACCCTCTCAAAATATATTGGTATTGATCCATGTGCTCTATAAAGGGTATATAGGAGGCCACCATGAGTTTTAATCCAATACAATGGTAAAACCTGTTACCGCACATATAGGGACCCAACCATCCTCAGATCCATATTCATTGGACACTTTAATCCACCCATATGATCTAATACCATCAGTTTTTTGATTAGTCAGATCCATATCTGCTAGATATTAAACATTCAGCATACCCAATGTTAAAAATGGTAAGCTGAGTAAAACTTTAGGGACATGCCTATTGAATATAATTCCCCTCACATAATGTGGGATGTCTTGTGCTTCCATGCCCTTGAGAAGCCCTATCATAAAAAAAAGAAAATCCAGGTGTACCAGTATTTCAGCATCTAGACATGCCAGTGATGCCCAATGAGACTACTCCCCTGACATAACCCCTTATAATTTCATGACATAAGTAGTATAATCGACCAGCCTCTGCAAAGATGTGTCCCGGAGAAGAGTTTTACGAACAACATCTAAATCTATGATGGAGACACATACTAGGTGAAGAATATTAGGGGTGAATCCCTAGATGGAGAGATGAATATCCCATCACCCCGTTTCAATCATGGAGAAAATGTCCACGAATAAGCAACAGATGATGCCTGCCTTTGAAAAGTGGTAATACCAGGAAATTTCCAGTACATCCCCACAGATGGATGAGCACCCCAGCGAAAGCGTCAGAATAAACTATCCTCTAGGATCTTCTAGTTTGAACCTTCATTTCCCCGCCGATCTCCTCATGAACATAAGAGTTGCCTTACCAGTACTGTTTCCCCCTCCAGTGGGATATTTAGAAAATAGCTGAACCAATTCTTAACGTGTATTTCAAGGGTGTTCTACTTATCCTCATATGTCACTGGTACTAGCCTCAATAATTACTTCAAAAAATGCAAAATCTTATCCATATCCTCCTAGACGTTCATGTTAAGGATGAACTCATCATACACACCACCCATGTGTGAGATGACAAATATATGATTTAGGCCCCATAGGATGATTCCAACCTCCATGTGATACAAATGGAATGTGTTGGTATCCTGTTACCAAAAGCTTAGAAATTATGGTTTAAATTCCAACAATTAAGAGATGTTGAATTGGGAATCACATGATACTTCAGAAAGGCCTACCCACCTTAGTACATTCTTGAACTCTTTATGAGGCACACATGCCCAATAGCCCCAGGCCAAATCATCACTAAAGTTTCCACCCTGAGGCAAATCCTAGCTTCTGATCCACCCTGTTTTTGGATTCCCAATCCCTTCCTTGATAATCATCTTATACATAGGTGGAGATGTATCCTTCACCATTGACTTTATTTCAATGATTTTGACAAGATTTTAAAGGAAATGTGTTGTGATCTAGGTGTGATCATTTCAAACATGGCCATCCGTAGGCTGGTACCATTGGTATTTATTGGGGTTTCTCCTAAACCAGTATACCAGTTTGTCCTTAAAAGTTTCTAGGATAAAGACTTTATCCTCTAAAAAATGATGTAAAATGAAAAATGCTAGCATAATGGGTATTCCTTCTGCATCTCCATCAGCTGCACAATCAATGATTGGTGATCATAAGTACCCCGGATTTTCATTACAATTTTGATGATTTTCCATGGCCTCCCATTAAGCAGCATCAACATGTGCTTCATGTGAATCCTCATCAAGAGCCATTAGCTAGAAGACTCAGAGAATTTATCTGGTCGGGGCATGAAGGTTGAAAAAAATATTTTTCCATGATTTCATTTCACGAAAGTTTTTTAGGAAGATGGTCATAAACCACCTACCCATCCTGAAGAAGCCATAATATTGTCATGATTTGAAAAGGAATAAATGAATTGTGATGACCCAATTTACTAAAAGAATTTGTGAACCACTAGACCAAATAACTATGGGTCACTAAAAGAGTTTTTTAGAGGATCATTCTGCAAGGAGAAAGCACTAGCATAATCGTTTGCGAAGATCTAGATATGGAAAAATGACTGTAGGTCCCTATTTATAGGAACGATCATTGCCAACCTCATGGGGACCCAAAAATAGTCTCCATGGTGATATGCAGAGCCTCTATATGGAACCTCTAACCCACACATGGTTGTGTCTCTCTGAGAGGGCCACTTAGAGATTCAGTTTCGCGATGGCCTGTGCGACACGACTTCTCACTCACCTCCGCATCCTAGCTGTGTGATCTTCCATAAAATGTATCCTCTAAGTATCATCGGTTTCATAACCACAGAATAAGACCCTCTTATTCATCAGCTCTAATTTTTAGGGGGGTCATTTTTTGGTGCTGAAATTCATCCTTCATAGGGAGTGAGCTTTTTGACACTGTAGAGTTAATCAGTTTACAAAAATGGTCCATAAACCCCTCAAAAACCATCCCAAAGGGCGCCTTCATGAAGCCCTCCACAATGCTGGCCCTCCTTCATGAGGACTGCCTCCATGATCATCTCTGCAGAATCATGGACACTTAGCCATTCCAACTTATTCTGATGGAGCACAACCTCTCCATGAAATCATCCATTGTCGCGAAGCCTGCCTCTGCGATCCTTTCTATCACATCCCACACCCTATGTCAGGCCAATGCATTTTTACGGGGCCACTCCTCTCTACAGTTTCACTCCTCTCCACGATGAGTTCTGCGACCTTCTCTGACCTTCACTGCCTATAAATATACAGATCACCCCCTCTCAAACCACAATTACTCCTCACATTTGACTTAAAAATCTCTCATTTCACAATTTCATTTGTGAAACCCACATATGGAATGACAAATATAATTTTCCTCTATGATATGTACCTCATTTTGTTCTATATATCCTGCTCTTATTGTGGTGATTCCCTTTTGTGAATGCATTTTACCTTCACAAAGGAGGGGGCCCCTATGGTGTGCTCTAGGTTTCGCGAAGCATAGAGACTTCATCAAGCACTCTCCAAAGAAAGTTTTGTTTTATAAGGTGATGCTATGCGTCAATAAAGGCTTCCATTCATGATTATTATTTCCTTCATGAATACTCATTCCTTGCTAATGTTCTTTTCCTTCATGAAGGTCATCCTCTTCATGAAGTACATCGGATTCGTGAAGACCCTTTACTTCACGAAGAACCTCCTTCCAAGATCTCGTTCTTTACACACCCTTCTCCTATACAGACCTCTAGGTTTGTAAGAAGTGATTTCAAGGTCCCTTGGGTAGTTCTTCCTATTATATTGATTTTCCTAATGCTTCTTCCCATAGGCACAAAAATGGATATTTCTTATTCGCATAGTCGCACAAACGTGAGACCTTCAATGGATCACTACACAAACTTGTCTCCATGAAATTTCTGGTGCATAACCTTCACCATATGTTGAATTGTGATAGATTGGTATGTGCTATAGGTGAGGAGTGAATCCTCATCGTCCAAGCTGCAGGAGGTAAAACTACCATCTAAACGTGTCCACAACATAATACTCTAAAATTTGATGGACGCATGTGTGGAAGGTCCAAGAGGACCAGATATGGGATGGGCACAGGCACCCTCTTGGTCTCTCCTTCCCTCTGAACATTTTCACCATGCACAACACAGGAAGTATGCACATAATCCCCAACACCCTTTGATGGGATGATTTAGGTATGATGACCATATCCTCCTCATACACCAGGACACCCTTCTTTCTCAATGGGTCACTAAAGAGTTGTAGGACCTTATTTCTTCTGTGGGCTTATAGCCATTCATAATCCCCGTCTCACTTATTGTTGACACATATTCACAATTACATCATCATGTTTTCTACAACCACTTGTTTCTCACACTGGGGATGACTCACGTGGGATTAAATCATGCATAGACCAGGACATCCTATATGGGATGCTAACCAGGAATAAACCACATACCTCTTTCCAACACAAACTATAATGACATTGATATCTTTATTTTAAGTAGGGTAAGTAGGAAGCCTATTTGAGGTTCTAACCCCATAATTCCCTATAACCCATTGGTGCTAACCAATTCACGTAATCTCACCTTCATCCTTCATAACATTAAACTATATAAAACCTTATTCCATGAAGACATTAAACTGAAAACCATCATGCTACATGGGTTTTGATCCCTATCTCCTAGACAGGGTATGTAGAAATCCTTTCTCAGTTTCATCCCCAATCACTATAAAACTTTGGAATTCCCCTTGTTGGGGATAACAACGATGGTCCACTGTTTAGTTCTGTCAGATCTGTTCATGGGATGATTACAATGAATAATCCCTAAACTCAATCCTTAGTAATCTCAACAATATTTCCCATCTTTTGATGGGATTGTAACCATGTGTAAGCATCAACATGTGTTTTGGATGTCGTCCTTTGTGTACAACCTGATTCTATGACCCATCCTAAACTATGTGGACATTGATTCCCCACCAAGGGGATACGTAGGAATCCACCATGAGGTTCAAACCCATCACTCATGTCACATCCTGGGCTCTCCCTTAAGCCTTTATGTTTTGTAATGTTCATACCTTATCCCGGGGGTTCTACATCCTTTAGATCCCATCCATGCATCCATTCTCATGATCCGCCTCCTTAAGTGACTCAGTTCCCCACTGAACTATGTGGATGTTAATTCCCACCCACTAGGATATGTAGGAAGCCTCCTTGGGATCGAGCCCAACACTACCATCATCTTCACATTGTATCCATCCAACTCATCTCATCCATGTCATCAAATAATCCATTTTCCATCCTTGTTTTACCCAAGCTTCCACATTCTGGTGTGATCATGTCATCCTCTTCATCACTACTCCTAGTAGTACACGAGAATCTAACCATGCATAAGCCCCAACATGACTTTGGGTTGTTTTCCATTATGCACACAACAATCCTAGGATTCACCCTCTCAAAATATGTAGTGGTTGATCACTATCTTATATATAGGGAACTAAGGAGGCCTCAATTAGTTCAATCCCAGCCAATGGTAAAAAATGGTGTACCCTTTGTCAAGACACAATAATCTTCTGATCTGTACCCATTGGGAATTTTGATCCACCCATCTAGTAATCCACCAATGTGCTCCCTCATAGGGATGTACCCATCTAATCCACTCCCATCAGTGTCTCGATTAGTCTGATCTATCTTCTCTAGAGGATAAACATGCATCATTCCATGTGTTAATCATGGGAAGCTAAGAAAAACCATAGAGACATGCCTATGGAATTCAATTCCCCACACTCAACATGGGTTGAATTGGTCTTCTATGTCCTTGATAAGACCTATCATAAGGGGAAGAAAACCATGTGTTCCAGTGTTTCAGTGTCTAGACATGGTAGTGATGCTCAAAATGACTACTCCCTAGACTAAAGGTATCTAACAAGACATGTCCCCATGGAATGTTTTGAAAAAATTACTGTAATTAACTGGTTTCCACAAAGATATGTCACCTGGAAGAGTATCAAAAATAGTGTATTAATTTTTAATAGAGACCTGGACTAAGTGACGAGTTCCAAGGAGGAATCCAAAGAAAGAGGAACCAAAATCCCATCATCTTAGTTGGTTCAAGGAGAAAACATTCCTGAATAGGTGATGGATAAAAACCCCCTTTAGAAAGTATGAATTAGGGGAAATAGAATGCACAATATAGCATGAAGATGCGCTCCCTATTGAAAGTTTCAGAAACAATTCCATCTGTAAAAAGGTAGAACAACGATCATGAGTATGTACAACCTACCATCTCTATTAATGGAGTAATTAATTTTTAGATCTATAACATATATGGATAAATATATATATATATATATAATGAATATATAATATATTTACATTATTATTATAATAATGGGGAATATGGAAGCCTTATCATTGTACAAGGATCAAAACTACTGAAAAAATACTTATTCTAAACAAAAGAATTAACGATCAGTAATAATGGGTTTAATAAGGAAATAATGATAAATGGGTGTTGAAATGTTATAAAGATAACATATATGATATTTTAGGTTTTTAAATTATTAATAAATGTAATTATAATAAATGTAATTTTATCATATAGGATTTTGGATTTCCTTCAATGTAAATGGAACATGTGGTAAGGGTTTATCTTATAATATTATATTCTGTTGGAAATATGTTATGTTACACACATATCTTATTTTATGTTCTATATATAATTACCTTTGAAATTTTCTATCATGAATATAAATATTATCATGGTTTTTAATGTTTCATTTGAACATATTCTTTCAAGATACCAAGGATTCAAATGTTACCAATACACTAAGGGTTTTACGTGACACTCTCAATGTTTATCAATATTGTTTATGATTGATTTTTTATAGTTGAAATATTATGGTATAAATATCATTAAACTCATTAATTACCATTTACTATGGTTATTTTTGGACATTACATATTTTTCATTAATTGTTTCTCAATTTTACAACTAAAGAGATAGAAAAATTAATTTTAAGGAAGATCGAATTTACATCAATATTTGGTCAAAAATATTTTCTATTATATGCCCATATATTATAATAAAATTGAAAAAAGTTTTTAATAATATGTAATAATTCATCAATTAAATTTTAATCATGATTCAATTCAAAAAAAAACTTTTGAAATTAATCATCCGACTTTTTTCCAAATGACATACTTTTGAATTTTTTCCAATAATGTGGATGGAATCATTGATTTAACATATACGTAAAGAAAATAATTTCCCACCATCATTAATACAAAAATAATCAAATATTAATTTAAATTAATTAATTTTTATTTCCAATGAATATTTTCTCTATAATGTTGGGACAATTTTTTGATTTAAAATTATTTATTCCAATGAAAATTTTGTATTTTAATTAGGAAATGCTAGAATTAATCATGGAAAGACATTTTCCATATACCCTAACATCATTTGATGTTGCTTATATTTTTATTAGTGTTATTGTCCAATGATAACAACCTTATCAAATATTAGGATGGATTCTGTTTGTGATGACATAAATTCTATTAAACCTGTTCCATTTCCATGGGTTATGATAAGATGAAATATTAAAATATCAAGGAACCACATTTTTTCCACAAGTTTTTATATGATGAAATGTGTATGAAAAACATATATTTTTATATGATGTTTCTAATCCTATGAAATTCATATATTCCAGTTTAATTATGTTATGGGGGGGGGGGAATAATTACATATCCCAACAATGCATTTGGAAAGTATTGATATCTTATCAGTAAAATAGGGCTGTAATTTAGAGTGGAATAAATTAAGGGACTCTGTCCACTATGATAGTCTGGGAAGTGATCCTTGAATTATATTATGGATTGGTTAGTGAACCCAATACACTGTAATAGGCCTCACAGTTCACCAAGACTACAAAGGAATTTTATTTGTCAATGTGTTTCCCAAATACATATGTCATATACCTATGTTATTTTCTCAGGAAATGTGTTTTATATTCAAATTAAATTCAATCCTAATGAACATCTATGCATTATGAAATGATACAAAATTTTATCTATGATATTCAAGGTATGATTTTAAAATTTTATGATAATATCTTCATACCCAATTGTGCATGTTATACTCAAGTGAGAATTGAAATCTCTATTTTATACTCTTACTTAGAATCTGAGCTCACCATTTCCTTTGATTCCTTTTCCCCAAGTAATAAAGAATGAAATTAAGTGTGATATTTCAAATAAGTGTTCTGTTAATTATGATTTTTTTGGTGATGATGTATTTCTCTTATGAACATGTTGTTTAACTATCCATGTTTACAAAGGCACTAAACCAATATGATCATAGCATGGTACATTATTTTATGCAATTTGTATTCATCTAATAATATGTAATATATTTGTATGAATAATCTATGTAATTATAACTTCTATAATTAGTTTATTTATAAAATAATTCTTATATTCAAATCATGATCCAATCGGTGGAATTGATATTACATCCTGTAGATCTCTATCATCATTCAATGTATACTAAACATTTTAATGTTTTCATAATTTAATAATTAAACTATGTCAATTTCCTAAAATCTGAACCATATGATCATCATTTTAAAAATAAATGTAGTCTTATAGATAATAATTAATAAGAATTTTCACTACAGGAATACTTCAACAAGGCGTGAAATTATACTTCATTATCTTGAACATGATGTGATTGCATTCTTCACAGTTTAATTATTTCTCAATAAATATATACCCACAATCGATTCAAAATAATATTTTAAACTTCACCAAATATTGTGACGTAATGTTCTTTATCTTTTTACCCCTTAGACCCATTATGGTATGGAATAATTCTTCATGGAACAAACTCTTGACTTGTGTACTGAAATAGCTTATATTTAAACATTCCCAATATCCCTCCCTCCATAATGGTGTGAACATCATACACTACTACCTTAAATCATATAATTATATTTGTATTATATTGTGATCAAATTACAGATATTATGATTCTTAAAACTTATTTCTCTATGTACCTCTTCAATTAAATGGGCATTTTAAAATTGACAGTAATACTAAAATTCCCCTAAAATAGGTCACAACATGGTTGATATGTCATGGTGTAATAGAGTGATTCTAATATATAAGAATTTAAGCCCCTTATATATCCTAGAGATACATTATCTGAGATCTAGATTCCTTTATTATGGGAATTTACTAATTTTTTTATCACTATTAATGATGTGTTTATCTATTCCATAGAGTAAATTCATAAGGAAATTGCCTCAAAGTCAATCATTTTTATATTATACTAAACATTATAATACATTGTTTCATAATTATTAATTATATTTTATTACAAATAAATAAATCTCGATTAACCATTATATATATGAATTCCAAGTATAGTTACACTTAAATATCATCTTAGTTAATTTTGCATATTGAGGTATTTACTTTTACATATTAGCTGGATTGATTTTAATCTATCAAATTATTTTATTAAGGATGATATTACATAATAGTTCAATGATATAATATATCACTTTTATAATTCTCCGTGACATATCAAATTTTATATAAATCAAATTATCATATATATTATTAAAAAATCAATGTTTTTAACATGATCAAATTATTGTAACATCACTAACAACATGATACTTTTTCTTAAACCGTGGGTTTTTGTCACACACGGTTTTTTTTCTTTTCTGTCATTGTATTGATCCGGCCCATTAGAAATACCGATCCTTTTCATGGGTATTTGATGAGATAAATCATAAGTTTTGAAGTTTCATATATGTCTAACAACCCTAATTTGGGATCCCCATTGTTTTTTTAGTAGTTTTTGAAGAAAGGGTGGTTACTTCATGATTTGGGCCAACCGTGAGCCCATTCCCAATTTTAATAACCGAATTTGTTTCTTTTATAACTCTTTTGTTTTTCTTCTTTTTTCACCCATTAAACTTCCCACTTGTACTATAGTGTTATATTAAAACTTATTTATCCTTTTGGACCCATTATAAATTCATAGGCCGGGTGAATTTGGGTTACTCATTTAGGTATTGGGCCAGCCCATGGGCCCATTTCCTGTTTAAAAAAAATAATTTGTTTCTTTTATATCTTTTGACTTTTTTACTATTTTTTGGTGATTCAACCTCCCCGTCAAATCCAATAACCCTATCCTAGCCCTCATAATAGATTTTACCTCTTTGGAGCTCATGTGGCTCGCTAATTAGGGTGAAAAGCTCAGGAAACCTCAAATCGCCCAGAATTTCCAAGGTAAAATTTATCATTCATAAATCAATCAATTCGTACTCCTTTAGCCACCAATATTCTTCCCCTGGTTCGTCCCGAACGTAGGAGTCTCTCCAAGAATTTTCAGGCCATTACCTTTTCACTAGGGCTTCAGATCTAATGGAATATGAAGAGTTTTCTAGGATGAAAGGTGAGATTCCTTCTCCTTTCTTCTTCCTCTCCCCCCTCCTTTCATTATTTCTTGGTTTTATATTGTACCCTAGTCTTGATAGACCTACGGTTTTTTATACCATGTTTTTTATGGGGTTTATGTTTGTTTATGTCTGATATTTATAGTTTTATGGTTTATAAACCCGCGACGGGTGATTCCGGGTGTGTGTTTCAATTACGCCAAAGATTTGAGGTAGGATACCCCTTGCACATGACTTTATTATTTAATTGTCATCATTTTATTATATTTACCACCAGATATATATGTTTATTATTGTTTTTCATCCTTTGGATAAATTTATTGGTGTTCAATGTGGTTGTTTAATCATTGGTTTGTGAACGGTAGTGTTGTTTTGTCATGAAAGTTCTCAACAAGTGTTTGTTTAAATGTTCCGTTATCTTTTGCAAATATTTTGTGAGTTTTATAATCTGGTCTATGGTATTTTTAACATGTTACAGTATCTTGAATGAAAATATGGCTTTCAATTGGTGTTTTATTCCATTTCATGTACTTAAAACAAATTGTTTTGTTTAAAAAGGGCATGTCAGGTGTTCGGTAAATTGCCTGGTTGGCATTTATGTGTGATTTGTGATTTAAAAGTTACTTGTTTGGATTTATAAAGGAATTGGAATAATGATAAATGGTATTTTTGGGTACTTATATGGATTTCCTATTTGTATTTATTTTTACAATCAAGTGGGTTTTGATTTACAACATATTTTGGCCCGAGTTGCCCAAAAATGGACTGTTTCACTTCTTTATGAAAATGGTTGTGTTTTGAATATGTAACCTGAGTATTATAAGAGATTTATGAATGTGGTTTTCTGCTGTAAATTGTGTTTATACATATCCTTAATAGAATTAAAATTCATACCTTCGTCAAAGAATATTTTTGAGAAAATAATTAATGGCCCGTTTGGCATTTCCTAGAAATGAAGGAGTGTTTTACTTGTATATAACAATTTGTGCAATTGGGATTGTTTTATGGTCCATTAAATGATTTTATTAAATGTTTATTGGGCTTCCAAATATGATTCGGTATGGTTATGATGTGTGTTTATATTTTAAGGAGTGTTTTTGAAAGATTTTTATGTGCAAAGCCTCAATACACTTCATGAAATTGTTTTACCAAAATATTTAGCGGTTTGTTGATTAGTGTAAGAAATGTGAAGAATGATTATGGGCTGTTTGTGTTTTTATGGTTTTGGAATGTAATGGGGTTGTGAAATGTGTATTTGATAATATGTGTAAGTTGATTGAGCACTAAAGGGAATCCCGGGTATCTAGGTGGGCGGACGTGTACTAGTATGCTAGTGATTCTGTGGGGGTTGGCCCCTGTTTCACGTAAAAAGTTTGACGATGATAACACTAACTAAACTATGATGATGATGATGATTGGGGACCACTAGGTTATGGGTATGTTCCCTACTAGTGGCTCGTGCACGAGAACAGATATTTATTATTGTTACTTTCACCGAGATATGAGGTACCTGGGGCTCACAACTAACTAGTGCCTAGGGGTATTCCTGTGACTAGTGCTCATTGGCTATTTTGTACTCACCGTCTGCATACAGTGTGATTGGTTGGTAAATTAAGTAGTATGTGTTATTTATTTGAATGTTAAAATTCTTTAAAGCAGCCCTCTTGAAAATTATTTTCATTTTGATGTTTCACCTCTTTGAAAATAACTGTTACTTTCATTTTTGTTTATTAAACATGCATGTTTTTGTCTGATAATTATTATAGCATGGAACCTTATTTGAAAACCATACTTTCAAATCATGAATTTAAAACTATAAATTGATGTTTCTTTTATTTTAATGTAATGTTCATTGGGAATAGAATACCGGGCTAACCTAATGAGTTTTAATACTCACGCCTATAGTCTTCTTCTTTTTTTAGCCCTTGTGCAGGTTTCATCTTTAGTTCAATCACCTTGGGCGACTTTTTATCATTGTGTTGGAGAGTGACCAGAAGTGTCACATGGAGTTATTTTTTTCATCGGGATTGTTCAGTTTAGTTGTTGGTTTTGTTCAAATTTTAGTTTCTTGTACAAATAATATTTAGTTCAATTTTTATATAAATTCATTTTGGGTTGTCCGTTTATTTCCGCTGTTTGTTTTATTGTTTATATATGGGAGATATCATTCCCTTGTGTACTCTATTGATGCCCTTGGTGCTTGTCACCATCCCGGGAGGATCGGGAACCCCTCTCGGGACTTGTCGCGGGCTGGCCTGGGTGACCGGTTCAGGGTCGACTCGGGCTGGTTCGTGAAAAAATGGCATCAGAGGAGGTCAGCAATTAATGGACCTTTCTTTTTAGTGCGCCCTTGTTATTTTGGGGATGTCAAGGTAGATGGAGTAGTATTGTTGGGACTTGAGGTGTAAGTTCAAGAAGTGCGCCGCGAACTCTTTCTTGTTCTAATCCTCAGGTTTCCATGGAAGTCCGGTTTTATTAGTGTCCTTTGTTCTAGATGATTGTTTGGTATTGGGATATGACAACGGGAGTCTGACCAATGGCCTTCATGAGCTCACTGGGCCTGGCAAGCCATGTGGAGCTGGGGAATGGTCCTAATAAGTCTCTCTGTGTTGGTGTTGTGTTTGGCATATGGCCGCCAACCATATGGTCAAGTCACCCACCGACACTAGTTCCTTTTTTCTTGGGTCTCTGGAACCTTTCTTGAATTCTGAATTTTTGTTTTTAAAATCCTTCTCTGAGAATTGTGGAAATGGGTTTTAATGTAAGGATTATATTTTGAAAAGTGAAAAATGGGGTTTTCAATAATTAAATATAATAATGGTTTTGGAAGGTTGTGTTTTTGTGAAAAAAAGGAGGGAAGCAGAAATGATTTAAAGGGATTGGATTATCCATAATCTAAACTTGTGGTTTGTTCAAATAAAATGTTTTGAAATTGTGAATCATTTTAAAGTGATTCTGGATCTTTTTTTTTAAATGGGGTATTTTAGGATGTTAAAAAGTTTTTGAATCCGATAAATTAGTTTTGGAAATTAGTTTTGATCGGTTAATGTTTTACTAGAAACGTTATTGGTCTCAATGGACCTCGGATTATGAAAATATACATTGCTGATTTTTTTTAAAAAAATAATGTGAAGGGGTTGTTTGGAGTGTCTTGGTTATTTAAAAAGTTTTTAAAAATGAAAATGGGTAGGTTTTCAAGAAAATGGTTCCTAATTAATTGTGGTTTTATTTTGGGAAACATGAATATGTTTTTTGACTTGGTGGTTGGTGCTCCTTTTGAAGTTAAATTGTTTTTTCTTGAATTATGATGTTTAATTTTAGCCTTTGGTGTTTTCATGGGTGCTCACATGCATGGTTTTATTTATATTTGGAAGTATGGCCTATATGGTATGGTGGTTGGGTGTCAAGGGTGGCATGGAAATGTGCATGTGGGTGAGACTTGATGAAACACCATTGGTGAATGTGGAAACCCACCAAGTCAGTTTGTTTTTTCAAAATTGCTTTGAGCTGAAAATTATGGCTTTTTTTAAAAACCAATGGTTATGTGGCTTGATTTTTCTATGTCTTAGAAGAGTTGTTTATTTGGTTAGCTTCCATGTGATCTAGAATTCATACTCTTGTTCTATCTAGTGATGAGATCTTGTTGGTGGCTCGGTTTTGGAGTTATTTTCATTGGGTTTCTAAAAATGTGTTTGATGTTATGATGTGGCCATGGATAGTTCTGCGTTGGAAATCATTCTTGCTGATCAACCTAAGGATTCCTTTAAAATTTTAAATCAACCTATTTTGATGATGCCTCAACTTGTTTGTTAGAATAGAGAGCTGTTTGGGATCTATTAAAAGTGTTTCTAGGTCATGATAATTCTTTTGGACAGAGCAGTTGTGTTCGGTGATGTTGATGTGTTTCGTCGTATTCCTTGTCCATTCTGCCCCTCGTTTGGAGTGAGATAGAATTTTGATATGTATCTATGAGTTCCTATTTAGATTAAGGTTTTTTTTGTGATCAAGTGTGGTTTTTTTGAGTGGTGTGATCCTTATCACCTGACTGCGGTGCAGCAAATGCTTCAAGAATCAGGCCTCCAGCCATAGGCCTCGGAGTGAAGCTTTTCACGCAGTCAGAAAATCGATAGAGGTGTGGAGTGCTCGATTATGACCCTTAATCCACTGTTTTGTTAAGTTATTTTCTATGTCAATGTTTTGGTTCTTCATTTCTATGAATTTCCCTTTGTCGCAACAAGCGTGGTGGACATAACCCCTCACACGGTCTCTATGGTTATTCCTTCATGGATGTGGGTTTTCAATCAATGTCCTTGTGTGGACCACCTGTAAAAATCAGATGCAGTCTTGGTGTTACCTATTCATAGGGGGAGATTTTTGGGAAGTTTCTTTGTTTCTTTTGTTGTTTAAGTGGCCAAATTATTGGGTCCCCTTCCCTCCCATCCCCAAGTGACGGGGGTCCAGAATTGTGCTGAATGTGTTGACCAAGTTAGTGTCCCCTCCATTCAGCAGTGGGTGGTTTATATGTTCATGTTGTAACCCTATTAACTTGGTATAGTAGTTTTTTGTAGGAGGGTTTTTTTGGGCTTGTGTGAGTGAGTCACAACTCTAGCTCATGTTAAATTCTTGTCTATTCATTGCTAGTTGGTTTCTAATGGTGGGAGACCCACCATGGGTCTCCTGGATTTTTATCCTAAGAACATTTCTAGTTATAGTTGATTCTTAATGGTGGGGAGTACATTCTGGAATCCTTAGGTGTTGTTTTTTTTCAGCCGGAAAGTGTTATGGCTTTCCGGGGGTGGAAAGTTTTAATGGTGGGGAGAATTGTCACACACGGTTTTCTTTTTCTTTTCTGTCATTGTATTGATCCGGCCCATTAGAAATACCGATCCTTTTAATGGTTATTTGATAAGATAAATCTTGAGTTTTGAAGTTTCATATATGTCTAACCACCCTAATTCGGGATCCCAATTGTTTGTTTAGTAGTTTTTGAAGAAAGGGTGGTTACTTCATGATTTGGGCCAACCGTGAGCCCATTCCCAGTTTTAAAAACCGAATTTGTTTCTTTTATAACTCTTTTGTTTTTCATCCTTTTTCACCCATTCAACTTCCCACTTGTCCTATACTGATATATTAAAACTTATTTATCCTTTTGTACCCATTATAAATTCATAGGCTGGGTGAATTTGGGTTACTCATTTAGGTATTGGGCCAGCCCATGGGCCCATTTCCTGTTTAAAAAAAATAATTTGTTTCGTTTATATCTTTTTCATTTTTTACTCGTTTTCAGTGATTGCACCTCCCCCTCGAAGAAAATAACCCTATACTAACCCTCATAATAGATTTTACCTATTTGGAGCTCATGTGGGTCGCGAATTTGGGCGAAATTTTCAGGAAACCTCAAATCACCCAGAATTTCCAAGGTAAATTTTATCATTCATAAATCAATAAATTCCTACTCCTTTAGCCACCAATATTCTTCCCCTGGTTCGTCCAGACCTTAGGAGTCTATCCAAGAATTTTCAGGCCATTACCTTTTCTCTATGGCTTCAGATCTAATGTAATATGAAGAGTTTTCTAGGATGAAAGGTGAGATTCCTTCTCCTTTCTTCTTCCTCTTCCCCCTCCTTTCATTATTTCTTGGTTTTATATTGTACCCTAGTCTTTATCGACCTAGGGTTTTGTTATACCATGTTTTCGATGGGGTTTCTGTTTGTTTAGGTCTGATCTTTATATTTTTATGGTTTATAAACCCGCGGCGGGAGATTTTGGGTGTGCGTTTCAATTACGCCAAAGATTTGAGGTAGGATAACCTTTGCACATGACTTTATTATTTAAGTTTCATCATTTTATTATATTTAACACCAGATATATATGTTTATTATTGTCTTTCATCCTTTGGATAATTTTATTGGTGTTCAAAGTGGTTGTTTAATCATTGGTTTGTGAACGGTAGTGTTGTTTTGTCATGAAAGTTCTCAACAAGTGTTTGTTTAAATGTTCCGTTATCTTTTACAAATATTTTGTGAGGTTTATAATCTGGTCTATGGTATTTTTAACATGTTACAATATCTTCAATGAAAATATGGCTTTCAATTGGTGTTTTATTCCTTTTCATGTACTTAAAACAAAATGTTTTGTTTAAAAAGTGTATGTCATGTGTTCGGTAAATTGCCGGTTGGATTTTATGTGTGATGTGTGATTTAAAAGTTACATGCTTGGATTTATAAAGTAATTGTAATAATGATAAATGGTATTCTTGGGTACTTATATGAATTTCCTATTTGTATTTGTTTTTACAATCAAGTGGGATTTGATTTACTACATATTTTGGCCCGAGTTGCCCAAAAATGGACTGTTTCACTTCTTTATGAAAATGGTTGTGTTTTGAATATGTAACCTGAGTATTGTAAGAGATTTATGAATGTGGTTTTCTGCTGTAAATTGTGTTTATACAGATCCTTAATATAATTAAAATTCATTCCTTCATCAAAGGATAGTTTTGAGAAAATAATTAATGGTCCGTTTGGCATTTCCTAGAAATGAAGGATTGTTTTACTTGTATATAACAATTTGTGCAATTAGGATTGTTTTATGGCCCATTAAATGACTTTATTAAATGTTTATTGGGCTTCCAAATATGATTTGGTTTGTTTATGATGTGTGTTTATAATTTAAGGAGTGTTTTTAAAGAGTTTTATGTGCAAAGCCTCAATACACTTCATGAAATTGTTTTACCAAAATATTTAGCGGTTTGTCGATTAGTGTAAGAAATGTGAAGAATGATTATGGGATGTTTGTGTTTTTATGGTTTTTGAATGGAATGGGGATGTGAAATGTGTATTTGATAATATGTGTAACTTGATTGACCACTAAAGGGAATCCCGGGTATCTAGGTGGGCGGACGTGTACTAGTATGCTAGTGATTCTGTGGGGGTTGGCCCCTGTTTGACGTAGCAAGTTTGATGATGACAACACTAACTAAACTATGATGATGATGATTATTGGGGACCACTAGGTTATGGGTATGTTCCCTACTAGTGGCTCGTGCACGAGAATGGATATTTATTATGGTTACTTTCACAGAGATACGAGGTACCTGGGGCTCACAACTAACTGGTGCCTAGGGGTTTTCCTGTGACTAGTGCTCATTGGCTATTTTGTACTCACCGTTGGCATACGGTGTGATTGGTTGGTAAATTCAGTAGTATGTGTTATTTATTTGAATGTTAAAATTCTTTAAAGCCTCCCTCTTGAAAATTATTTTCATTTTGAATTTTCACCTCTTTGAAAATAATCGTGACTTGCATTTTTGTTTATTAAACATGCATGTTTTTGTCTGATAATTATTATAGCATGGAACCTTATTTGAAAACCACACTTTCAAATCTTTAATTTAAAACTATAAACTGATGTTTCTTTTATTTTAAAGTAATGTGCATTGGGAATAGAATAACGGGCTAACCTACTAAGTTTTAATAATCACGCCTATAGTCTTCTTATTTTTTTAGCCCTTGTGCAGGTTTCATCTTTAGTTCAATCACCTTGGGCGACATTTTATCATTGTGTTGGAGAGTGACCAGAAGTGTCACATAGAGTTATTTTTTTCATCGGCATTGCTCAGTTGAGTTGTTGGGTTTGTTATAATTTCAGTTTCTTGTACAAATAATATTTAGTTAAATTTTTATATAAATTCATTTTGGGCAGTCCGTTTATTTCTGATGATTGTTTGATTGTTTATATATGGGCGAAATCATTCCCTTGTGTACTCTATTGATGCCCTTGGTGCTTGTCACCATCCCAAGCGGATCGGGAATGCCTCTCGGGACTTCTCGCGGGCTAGCCTGGGTGACCGGTTCAGGGTCGACTCGGGCTAGTTCGTGACAGTTTTTTATGAAACTTCATGAATCATTCAATATTTATCATAGGATATTTAAAAATTCTCCAAATGTTTTTTTAATATAACTTTTTTACATCCACTTCATGAAAAATTTTGACATAACATATCGAATTATTAAAACTATGATATTTCAAAACAACATTATCTTCTGAAAAGATGATTAAAAAACTCCAGGGCCATGTGTGTCAATGTTACACACTAAACAAACATTAATAATTATAGTTAACAAATTCAATACAGTTTCTCATGGTTCAACAATAGAAATATGCATAATGAAAACACTTTAAAAATATATAACTTAATATTGTTGGATTATCCTTCCCTTTATAAATTCTATTTTATAATATAAATAGCATAAATCATGGTATAACAATCAAATGGGTTTGATTTAGTCAATAAAAATTCTTTTTTATAGTTAAACATATGATGAGTCATCTTTTTATGCTCAAATCATCGTGACTACTTCATAAATATATGTTCTCAAATGAATCCATTTAATAATACAATCTTCATATCTATCTAATATATATTGGAATCCATGTGTTCTATATAATCTTATAAAATATGAATTTCTTCTAATCTAGAAATAGGTTAAAAATTATCACCGCAATCAACACTATGTTACAGGTTATATCCATGAGATACCAACCATTCCATGTTTCAAAAATTCAGTCTTCAAACATCTAGATTATTTTTTGATAGATTTTTATTACCAATTACTTATTGATCATCAAGTGTGATTAAAAACACATGTACCATATTACTTATAAACTTGTTTATTTCTTATTTGAGAGTGATAAATTAAAAATGGTATTCCAGTATATTATAAAAATCATTATTTAATATATCATTTATGAATTATATAACATCCTAACCTAGATTACTATCAAACCGGCACTCAAACCAATCTCTACATGACCTAATGTGCATCCACCTGAACGCCAGAGGCTACCTACAAGTAGTGAGGTCCTATGGTGTTTTTATGGGGATACTATGACCACATAGATCAAAGATTCGAAATGGTATAATAGAATAAAATAACAATCAATAACAGATGTAGTAAATAAATGAATGAAAAAATTGTGGAAAACAAATATTATAATAACTGAATGAAAGTGGCCAATTCCAATTTCATAAAACAATGAATGTAATTTCAGGAGTTACTATAAGTTACTAGATGTAAATTATAAAAAATTAAAATCATTTCTCAATGTAAAACTCTTCAATCATATTGAGAATGTTATGAATCCTATGCTTCATATCTCCCATGTACACAACACATCATTTCAAATTGATCCAAAACCTTGAAGCAGATAGGACATCTAAAGAACCCTAATACAATGGTAGCCCGAGAAGGCTATGAGACATAAGTATCAGTAGGTCGGCACCATCTGTGTCCATCAAAATACATAAAGTGGATTATAAATTAAGACAATTTTTGGTATATAATAATTTAACGGTGATAAAAAATAAATAAAAGCATCATGGTCTGGTTTCCTAGGCAGACACCCATCCCATTACACCAAATTCAGACCAAGCATGAAGTATAAAAAGTATACTTGTGAATGGAAGATTATATATAAAAAAGGGAAATTTTTAACTTGGAAAATCATGGAAAGCATACCCCCAAGGTTGTGCCACAACATGGGGTCTAAATCCCTTGTCAACACATATGTGTGCTTTTGAAGTAAGGGAAAATCTCACGTGAGAGAACAATACATGATTGTATTAAAAGATGCATCCCATATGAATAAGAATTAAATCAAATAATGAAATCCAAAAAATCATCAAATCCAGAAGTGGATTCTCACACTATTCCATGGAAATCAATTCAGAATCAAAAGGGTGACAACGAAAACACCCCATATAATACAACACCTTGAGTCTATCCAAGGCAACCCATACTTCACCCTTGTATTACTAAAGGTGGAGACTATGAATCCATGATAAATATCAATCATAGGGTACCAGTATCATTTGAGTCATGCCATTACAATCATTCTAATAGGTTTATCATCAGTTGCGCACCTTGGGAACTGACATCACCCAGAAGCATAATAAACCCACCCAGAAAGCCCGTACATGGAAATCCAATGTATTTATCCTGACACATCAAGTAGAAACCAAAAGGGAATAGAGAATCCACCAATGAAATACTTATATTGGGATTCATTTCCACTCAAGGCCTATCTCAAACAAGCCTTATCAAGAAAGGAATATATCACACAAGAATGAATTTATAATTGCTTTCTAAAAAAGAGGAATTTGAATGTCACATTCTTACCACTTAATCATGCTGTGCAATTTAAGACAAAAAAAGGGAATAATTTACATTTTAATGAAATGAAAATTATCATAATCAAGTAATAAAAAACACCATATCATTTAAAAAATTTGTTTTCATCTCATGAAATTTAATATAACAACAAAATGATGAGAGAGAAGAATATAAACAATACGATGAATTATCTATTACTTTTCATAACAACACATTAAATTATCCAAAATATGAAAAATTCACTTACATGGTCCAAAGGGTCTAATGGGAGGAATCTTTGGAAAGATGGAAGGTTTTAATTATGGTAATTCCCTTTTCTAAACAATTTTTTATTTTTATAAAGTAGTCCAAAGTCCTAAACATTCCATATATCAATTGTAGCATCAAATAATAAAGAAACATCAACTCAATATCCATGATATAATAAATATATAATCATTACTGTGAGTTTTTGAAGATAGCGCCCTTATGTTGGATGGGTTTTAATATAAACCCATGATTTTGTTTTTCAAACAAATCATATAGAATGATTAATCATTTATTATAAAAACAGAAAACATTACATATATGAAATTAATATAATAAAGGCCTGAAAACAATTAATTAATGAACTTTTATACTATAGGTGTTATAGAAAGGGATCCTACCTCAAGAAGAATACCAATCTAAATACTAAGGACATGAAATTTTTATCGGCGACCACCCTAAACCCTTCTAAACATTCATGCACATATATTCCTATATATATACCCATTAATGGAATGTTAATATTCCCCTCACCATGAGGGTATATGTAAAAGTAAGATATATAAATATACATACATATGAATGTGGGTGCACACCTTCAAAGATGATCAAAACACATAGTACAATTTATACACAGAATTAAAGTACACCAAACAACCCAAATTTTAACTAAGAAAAAATAGGAAGAAAATGAAAACCTTACCTAAAATCAATAGTGATGAGA
The DNA here is from genome assembly GCA_963277665.1 of Viscum album. Classification (NCBI taxonomy): domain Eukaryota; kingdom Viridiplantae; phylum Streptophyta; class Magnoliopsida; order Santalales; family Viscaceae; genus Viscum; species Viscum album. The sequence goes on along the minus strand of OY728156.1, from coordinate 1,624,692,775 downwards.
AAAATAAAACCAATCTCCTTTACCTTCACCAGAAGAGTCTAGAACATGAAATAAGGGGTCCTTAAAGACAATTCCCATACCCTAACATCAATGGAAAACCAAAAAATATGTTTATCCTGTAACACTAGGTTTGGGGGAACCTCACCGGGAAATGCGGAGAAAACAATTGTCTGGAAAAGGGAATAAAGAGGGTCTAGAGACATTACCTCATTGTTTTGAAGAGAAATCAGTATAAGATTTATTGGAAAAGGCCTTTAGAAGAAAATTCACGATATGGGGTGACACACCATGGGAGAGGAGGGAGTTCTACGTTGCACGATCAAAAGGGGAGACCAAGGGGGGAATGCATCACACGTTAGGTGTAAGGGGAGGGGGAGAACCCTTTTTTTCTTAAACCTAAAACAAATAGTAGTAGTAATAATAATAACTATAGTATAATTATTATTATTAAAATATTTAATTATTTTTTTCCATTTAGACCCATTTCATTTAATTTTATATCAATTAACAAAAAATTATTTGAATTTATTTAAAAATAATATGTCCATTTATGGCGTTAAAAATTTAGGAACATCATTATTAAGAATGGTTTTAAAAATAACCCACCGAGTAAATGAAAAAAATGAAATTTATTTTTATTTTTGTTCTATTCAAAAACACGTTTCTTTAAAACCTCCCCAGTTTATAACTTATAATCCCCAAGAAGGCCTTCAGGATCAATAAGAAACATCACCTAACATACAAGGGACGTGAAGTACTATTAAAACTATTGTATTGCCTTTCAAACACCATAAAAATATCAAGGAATTTATTTAAGAATATGAAACATAAGACATCAATATCTGATACAATGCTTTATTCTCCATTTGAATGACTTAAACGACATTTAAACGAGCTTGTTTTGTTTGGGACATGATCAGGCTGTCGTCTCTTTAAACCTCAGGTAAATGATGCTCCCACCATAGGATTTATCCATTGAAATGGTCAATTCCGATCCACCGTACCTCCCACCATCATAGTTTTATAAAACAAATTCCTATAAGCACTTGAGGTATTCTATAGGGGTGATCTCATAAAAAATGAATGGTGGGATCCTGACTAACCTAACTAAAACTTTTCATGAAAACTTTTACTAACAGACATATATGACCTTTCCACCACACTCGCCTTAACCTGATGATGTGTTTTAAAAATATTCCTTACAACCATTCATATCAAACAAGTTTGAGATAATGTGTAAATCCACCTCTGAATGAAACATCCCAAGGAACTTTTCATAGACAATCGACGTATTACAAATAAAACTGCAATGCCTTATTCCATCACACCTTGAGTTTATATCAAGCACATTCAATGAATCTGATACCCGAATTTCTATGTTGTTCATTGGTCAAACCTTCACCTGACCATTTACAACTCTTGTGTGATAGAAAAAATAGGGTTGTATCCTAGATCAATCGCATTGGATTCTTTATCTCTTTTAAAATAATCACCTAAAATCCAGAAACAAGTTCAAGTTATCCTTGAATTTAGAAAACTAGATTCTAAGGACCTAACTGAAGGTTTTCCACACACTATGCTATGAGTAAAGAATTGTTACAAATCCTAGACATCAACATCAGATTAATGACTAATCATAAATTGGAATGTACTTGGTAGTCACATCAAAAGGAAAAGTCTAGTTTCTATGAGTATATCCAAGGAATTCCTACATGGAAATATAGGTATCATTTGAAACAACAAAGCCTCTATGGGAACCATTCATTAGATGTGAAACACCTAAACGATCACCCAATGATCCCAACATAATTAAAGCTTTATCCTAGTGCAATAATGACACTATCTTAGGGCATTAATGATGATGTCAAGATAGGGAACATGATCATCACTAATAAAAATCAACTAAGTTGATTGAAATGGTTTCCTATCAATCAGGTCCAATTACTATAATGGAAGAATAGTTGAGCCACAACTGGTCGACTTATTAAAAGATACTCAGCTTCAATTGCCGACATCCCATCAAAAGCCAATCATAATCCTTCACTAACTGAGGCTTCACATGACCATTCAATCATTACCACTTAATTACACCATGACCAACTATGTTTCTCTAGGTTTGTGTACAACTGCAACCACATAAAATTTGTACTACCAAGAAATCACCGACATGATATAAAACATAGAATCCTTAAAAAAATAAAGATGAACTAGACATTTATAGATTGTCTTATTTTGTTGGGTACCCTCTCCTTGGAAGGACACATTGTTATGAGAACTCAAATGACACCCCCACCTTAGGAGTGTCATAACTATCTAAATAATATCCATGATCGCCACTCAAAAGTGTGATAGGTCTGAAGTCAGCTTAAAAACACATGATTCCGCTATCCATGAACAAATATTTCATGAATTAGACATAATAGTGAAAACCAAAGGGATTGGAATATAAAAACATCAGAGAATATTTGGAGTCATCCCAACCATTATAATGAAACTGATTCATTTAACGCCCATGTCATTCTATTCCCGAGATGACCTGAGACTGTATAGAATAGATGAAGGCCTAATGAAGCTACAAAACTCAACTAGATCATTTCATAATTTTGAAACATTATGAGTACCACGTATACCAATGCCTACTACACCATGGTTTAGATATGAGATAAAAAATACAAGATAGTACTCATATGCTTATCATCTGTATGAATTCAAGTATTAGATGACATGTGTAGAAAAATGACTCAAATTAGTTCTATATCATACAACTATAATATAGAAAAATGACCTCTTGATCCATCCAAAGAGAATAAAGAGAGTCATGATACATAATAAGAAGCTTACCAAGCCTAATGCATGTATAACTTATTGAAACTAATAACTACTCGATGCTCAATCCTATAATAAAGACCAAAGATTCCATGACCACCTATCTATACCGGGGTTTCATTTCAATGGTAAGAATTCTACAAGGGACCATGGTTTTTGGATGGTACCAAAAGTCAAAAAGATCATTGTATAAGAAATGAAATTTAATGTTATGTCTATGACCTACCACTAGTAGACCCTTAAAAAAACATAAAGTATAGAACCATAATGAGGCCATTCTTATGAAGGTCACTGAGATTAAGATCCCACAATCTCATACATTAATAAAATAGATAATATATACATAAAATGCACAAACTTCTTTTCCAAGAAAACTCAAAGAGATTCAAAACTACCCTTTGATGAGTTTTTTACCAAAGTATAGCACATCACATTCAATTTTATTGTCATTAAATTAATTCACATTTAAAGTATTAAACATATAAATGTGGTGAAAGATTCCATAAAAGAAAAATAGGCAAGCCCTCTAGACCGTAAATTTTTTCATTTCATGATATTCAGATATAATTATGAAATTTACAAAAACATATTCCTTTTAATTTATTAATGAAAAAGGGACCTACAAGGTTCCCATAGGCCAATCCATGTTCATTATCATACAATCCAATAGAATTTTTTTATTTATTAAAATTATCACCATCCAGAGACAATTAATTTATAATGAGCATTCCACAAATAACATAACTTGGTCAATTTAGGAATTTTAGAATGTAACCAATTCATTTCAAATTAAAATTGAAAACATCTTACATTTAAAACCGTTTAAAATAAAAACAAGACATTATGACAAATATGGGTTTTCATTTCTCAATTTATGAAGTACCCGTACACTTCATGGATGGAAAATTGGCACTCATTAATCGAAACCAATCTCATTTCAAATTATAAAAATGATCATAAATAATGGTCTAGCTACATGGGTGGCCATCTATCAATCTATAAAGCACCCATACACATTAAAACTAAAAACTAGATCCTTCCATAATCACATGAAATAAACATAGACTATGAAACCAACTTTATATTTACGAAACCACATGTTATTATTGGAAGATACACATATCAACATGTTGTAATAATAGAAATATGAAATATTAAACTTCTATGCATATTATAAAATCAAGCATTTCATATAACTAATGGAAAAAATTAAATTTGTAGACATATCTACCAATAAAACTATATGCCATGGAATATGTGTAACTCCATGACTCAGAAGCCCGAAGGCATTATAATATCTTATTACATTGGATTGGTTTAAAGGAATCAAATCTTGATGGAAATATCATTTTATGAGACATGGAATTCCGGATTACATACATGATACCCATAACACATTGGGAAATAGGAAATACAAGAAATATACATAAAAATAAAATAATCCACATCCTTAAATTCAAATATTCAAAGAGTTATTATTCATAACATTGGGAAAGGAATAATAATAATATTGAGATAAAATACTATGTAAGGTTCAGTAAAGGGGAGGAAATAATGAATCAATAAGAATAAATTACCATATAAAGGTAAATATCTTATATCAAACGCCATTCCAATAACATAATAAGGTAATATTAATGTGTCATGGTGAGAAACAAAAAACTCATGCCATTAAATAAATGAACTTAAAATGAAATGCATCCATAGATATGTAGAAGAGAAATATCATGGATAATTAATAACTAGATTATTAATAAAGTAAATTGTTAATTATCAGACATCATGTTTCATAGACACGTGATAACCTCACCATTAAGTGGTAGTTTAAACTATTGGGCCAACAAATTCACCTCATGAGACTACATATCCATCAAGGGGATTTCATTAAGTAGTTGCAAACTCATAGATCATTAATTAAATAGTCCAAAACCCATGTATTTCATGTCTAAATCATTCTTCATATGTTAAATAAACAATGTGACCTTATAAAAAATGTATGTGTATTGTATAAAAGATATAAATTTATCAATAATTCCTAGTTAATCATATAACTATCAAAGTGAGCACGGTATGTAAAATTATATATAGTTTAGAAAAAAATAGTATCTAATGTGTTAGAATATAGATATTAATGTTAATTTAAAATAAAAAGTGATTAAAATAAATTAAGTTTTTTCATGAGAATGTTAACAATCACAAAAGGAAATAATATTTCATAGAAAATCATTAAGAACAATCTTGATGAGAATAATCTATAATCATTCAAAAGTGTCCCCTTGACATTGAATCATTTGAATCCAAATATCCAGAAAGGTATGAAATTAATTTAAACCCATAATATCATGATAAAAATGGGTTTCATGATATAAGATGAAAAGGTAGTGTATAAACCAAATAAAAGTGAAATGACACATAATAATAAATTATTCTGAATGGAATGTATATTGAGAATAAATTCCCTTACCTTATCTTTCCTTTTTGATGTGTGGTATTTTACCTCATATATAGTGGTTTATAGTAGTTTAACAACTAATATGATAAAAATAATAATGTTTATAGTACCATATTTTTACTTATTATAATATCGCATTACCCATTTGTTAAAAAAATTCATTAATTTTACTCTTCCATATGTTAATTTCCTAATTTTCTCGAGTATTTTTTAATTTGTAATTTGTTGCCATAATTAATTAGATCATTTTTTAATCAAAAAAATAATGTAAAACATGAATTAATTATCATATATAACTTTTATATATATATTTATTGTAGTCCATAATTTTTGGAGATTAGAAATGAAGTTCACCATTCATGGAGATGGAAGACTGTACATATATATGAAAGATCCTTTCATTTTTTGTTGTATTAAAATATTAAAAACTAAACAATACATGTTTATATTATAATTCCAATATAATATCTATGTTATATATGTCACATATGTATATTAAAACCATCTTTCATATATTTCATGTATGACATGAATGAGTCATATCGCTCCGAGGGGTGGTAGTCCACACTCCCTCAAACGAAATTATCAGATTTTCAAAAGACTGAAAGAATAAGGTTATTCTCTAAATAAATATTATAGAAGCATAAAGAAATTATAAATAACATAATTAATATAATTAAATTTATTTTCCGTCATAATAGCCACCATGATTGGTGGTGATGGTAAAATGAACTATCATCGTTTCGTGAGGCAGTAGTTCTCTATATAGAGAAACTATTTGTTGGTAAGCCATTAGATGGAGGTGTGTGTAAGTTTAGGTAAAAATATTAACATAAAAACATCTTATTATATTATGGGTTCTTGTTTTTATTTAATGATATAGTAAAAATATTATAGAGAGCGCATGAGAGAAGATGTTACCTCTTAATCGGGTAACTTCTTTTGGTTTATACCAAAATGATTTCAGGGAAGAATATATGACTAAATGGGAGGATTAAATATTGAGGGTAGGGATTTTGGAATTATTATTGGGTAGAGCATGTATGAATCTAATAGTTTTGAGAGGTTTGAATAAGTAGTATAGTTGGTTGTCATTTATAAGGAAGGAAAAGGACTCACTTGGAATTTTTGGAAACATGTTAGGTATACACATGTTATTACCTAATTAAAGTCATAAAAACCCAAATAAAATAAACAATTTAAGGATTATGGATGAAATAATTCCATACAATTGGTTTTGGGAAAGTGGATAGGTCAATTATTCAATTATGTTAATGGTTTAATCCTTTATTCAACTTAATTTTTCCATAATGATTATTAATAACATTAATTAATTTCACTAATGTTATTAGTAAAAAACATTTTTTCTAATAAGAAATTATATATTATTTTGATTCAAAATATGGAATAAATATTTTCTAAATTCCAATCATATATGTCGATAAAATTAATTTAAAAGTCACCCCGTATGATGGATCACAATGTGTGTTTTTAGAGTAAAACATCTGAAAGTTTGCTATGTTTTATAGTAAATTTCACAGTGAAATTGACATCAAAGTCTTAAATTTGATTAATTTATAAAAATATTATCTATTTAAACTTCAAAACCAATCTAATATGTAATTTAATCTAATTAGTTAATTAAAAATAATAGTTTTTAAATAAAATTTTGAATTTTTAACTATTCATTAAAAAGTGAATCTTCATTGAAAAATACCAATAGTTCACCCTAGCATAATTTATATGATTCTATTTCAAAGAATAATTTAATTTTGATATATTAAATTTATAAAAGGTTAAAATTTTTGATTTAAAATGGGTTCTTCATTAAAAGGTGGGAAAACATAATCTCCAACTTGGAATTCTATATCTTTTCTCTGATTAGTGTCAAAATTGTTTTGCCTAATTTGAGTTGTATTGATTTGAGACTGAAAAACCTTGAATTTTTACATTGTAACTTCATCATGATTGGGTCCTCCGAGTTTGATTTCTCTAATATCATCCCATCATGTTTGTGTAACACATGTTTTCTCATATAATGTTCTATATAGTGCCACGTGAATACTTGAATAGAAACTATTATTATAGGAAACTTCCACCAAAGTTAATATTGATCCTACATATCTTTAAAATTGAGGGATCATGACCTCAAAATTTCTTCAATTATTTGGATTTTTCTTTGATACTGTTGATTAGTTTGTGGATGGTAATGAGTGCTCAAATGAAGCTATGTGTCAAGAGAATTCGTAAGACTCATCTAGAACATTGATGTATAGTGGGGGTCTCGATAAGAGAAAATCAAAATTGGTGCAACATTAATTCTAAAAAATTAATTAGTATATATCCTTTTGTGGTGCTCAAGATGCATGTCTTCTCTTATAGTAAGTAAATGTGCATATTTGGTTAATCGATCAATAATTTCCCATATTATACAACTATTTATTGGAGTATTTGGATGTCCTATGGAAAACTCCATTGAAATTTCATCCCATTTACACATAGGAATTGGAAGAGGATGTTATGATAATTTAGTATGCTTCCTTATAAATTTCAATTGTTGAAAATAAAAACATCTTGACACATAATTTAAAATTTCATACTTCATGTAATCCCACCAAAAATGTTCCTTCAAGTCTCTATACATATTTGCGCTACTAGGGTGTATAGAGACATTTGATCTATGAGAATCATCCAAAAATTATCTTTTCATCTCAAGTATATCTGGAACACAATTACTCTTTTCAAATTTTAGAACATTATCTTTAAAAATGAAGTCTACTAATTTTCCACTTTTCACTCATTTATTTTTCTCCAAAAAGTCATCCTCCTGAGAATGGGAAACATATATTTTTTATAAAAAAGATGGTTTTTAAATCATTTTATAAATTATTGATGTATCTCTTTCATAAGAAATTACCACATATATCCATCCTAGAACCAGGAACATATGATTCTTATCTATCCTTATTTGGGTTTGAATTCCACGACCATTCCTACTCAAAGTATCTTCTACCTTATTCGCTTTTCCTTGGGTGGTTGTGTATTGAGAAATCATAATAGTTGAGGAGTTAGTGCCATCAATATTTATCTCTTGTTGATTTTTTCTATAAGAATATTTATGATCCATGTATATATCACATATTTATTCATAAATATAATGTTTCCATATTTTCAAAGTGCATATTACAGCTGCAAACTCTAGATCATGGGTTGTGTAGGTATGTTTGTGAGTCCTCAATTTCCTTGATGTATAAACAATAAGTTTATCATTTTTCATTTAGACACAACCAAGTGCCATTTTTGATGTATCATAATATTCGAAAAACCCATCACTCCCAGATGGTTGAGTCAAAATATGATCATTAACTAGTCTTTTCTTTATCACATCGAAGCATTCTTCACATTCCTTCATCCAAAAAAACATTACCCCATTTCATGTATTATTTGTTAGTTGGTAGGAAAATTAAGGAAAAAAATGAATGAATCACTGATACTAACCTTCCAACCCAATAAATCAACATACCTTGGTTATGATTATTTGAATAGGCCATTCAATGACTGCCATTTTTTTATAGTAAGAACTGATATTCCACCCTGGGAGGCAATATAGCCAAGAAAAAAAATTTATTGAAGCAAAAAATCACATTTACTGAATTTTACAGACAAATTTTCCCCTTCTATGAGTATCAATAATGACCCACATATGATTTTCATGGTCATCATAGATTTTAGAATAAATTATAATATATTCAATGAATATAACAATAAAATCATGAAGATATTACTTGAATACTATGTTCATTAAGTACATAAAAATTTAGGGTTAATTAGTCAATACAAATGGCATTACTGTAAACTCATAATGTCCATACCTCATCAAAAAATATCTCTTTGGAATTTCTTACTTATGCCCTTATAATTGGTGTTACCCAGAACTATGATCCATATTCGATAAATATTGGACTCCTTGATATTGATAAAAGAAATTAACAAATGAGAGGAAGAGGATATATGTTCTTTATTGTAATATAATTTATTTCCCTATAATCAACACTCAACCTTGTTGACCCATCATTCTTTTTAACAAATAGGATGGGGGATCCCCAAGATTAAACACTTGGGTGAATGAATCCCTTATTACCCAAATCATTTACATGATTCCTCAATTATACCAATTCACCAATGGCCATTTTATATGGAGCATTTTATATTGATCTTTCTTCAAGGTATAAATAAACGGAGAATATAACCTCACATTCTAGGGGACATCCAAGTAAATCCTCGAGCAATACATCAATGCATTCAAACACAATTAGCATATCCAATATTTTACAATTACCTTCTTCATAACTAGAGGTTGTTTGCACCTATTACCCAATAATTTCATGGAGTAGAGCTACTGGGTGTGGATCTAGATAAGAATCAGGTAAGGAAACATCTTTTATAAATATGAGGGAGTCATATTTCTCCTCACAAATTGTAACTACCTTTCTTTTGAAATAAATTTTTCCATCATATTTTGAGAAGCAGTCCATAATGAGGATTATGTAAAATTCATACATAGGTATAATGATAAAGAAAACATGTAAAGCATGGTAATTTGTAATAATTTGGGCAGATCGACAGATCATTTTTTCAATGATACTTCCCTTATGAATTTTTACAAACAACTATCTTATTAATTCAAAAGAGAAATTTCTAATTTTCTTGGAAAACTAGGTAGATATAAAAGATTGTGACGATTCACAATAAAATAATGCATTGGCTAAATTTTAATATGGTATTTATGAACCTTCCACCACATCATTTTGAAAAAAGCCCTATTTTGTAGGTATTTCTTATTCTTTTATATCTCCCCTTGGCCCCTTCTGTGATAAACTGCCTTAACGGTTGGGAAATTCATTTGGGTAGTTCCCCATCTCTATATAAGTGAAACAATGAATATAAATATTTTCCTTCTTCTCTTTTAATTCTTTAATAGGATTACCCATTTCTATAAACATAAAACAAATGCTCAGTCCCTTCAAGAATTTTCTAGAGTCATTTCTCTAGCAGTTATCACAAGGTGGGAATTGATTTATTCCCTTCTTCTTCTTCTTTGACACAATCCCATTATCATTATATTTAGAAGAACTATTCTTCTCTTGGATTCCTTTGAATGCATAGTATCTTGATAAATATTTTTTCATCTTGATGACAAATAAAACAATTTATTCATATGGTGAACAATTATTAGAATCAAATTCCCTTCAATGATTTGTCTTACGACCTTCAAAGAATCGATCTATATTGCGTTCTATGTTGAGAATATATTTTTTAGCTTACCTGGCTAACCTTGTGAAGGTAGATTCATAATTCAGAACACTCTCATTTTATTTTATCACTAATATAAAGAACATCCCCTTATTCTAAATATGTTTATATAGGGGGATTTGTTTTATCAATATATGAATTCTTAAAATTCCTCCATTCTAAGAGTTCAATTTATTCTTCCTCCCATGAATTCTGGATCAAAGACAACCACTGATCAACTTCACCTTTTTAGAAAATAGACCTCAAGTGTAATTTTTCCCTTTACATAGAATTCCAAGTCCATAAATATCTTCTCATGAGACTCAATCAATTTATTATATACAATTTGAATAGTAGTCCCACTAAACAATGGAAGATTCTACCGCATAAAGGGATCCAACATAGGTGATTCTTTCTATGGAATATGTTTTTCTATTCGGGAAATGTTTCTTTTCATAACCATATTAGGTATCCATAATATCTCCATAATTTATTCCCTTCCAATACCAATAGTATTGGATTCTTTAGGGAAAATCTCTGAATTTTGTATGAGTACTAAAACCCTTCATACTTTTAAGAACCTTTTGTAAAAAAAATTAAACCACTTGATTAGATCATAATATATATTGTAAATATCATATAGCTGATAATATAGTTTTATGCATCATAAATAAAAGAATCAAATACATTGGTCACTCTGGGGGAATCATTACTTCTAAATCCTTCATAATGGAAGGTAAATAAAATGTCAATTATCCTAAGCATATCCCACCCAAGGGTTTCAGTGTAGGTGAATAGTATAACTTGTTTTCAGGTACCAAGATACCCTGAGTGAGGGCCAGAACACCTTGTCAGAGTTATTACTCCAAGTTAAATTTTCCCAAGAACCGTGTCCACTAGTAATATCTAAAAAGAGAAGTATTTCTAATAATACCCCCATAATATATATCTTACCAAAATTGTAGGATAATATTGTATATATATCATCATTTTCTATCTTAGGGTTATCCTCCATAATCTATGTTTTCTAAATCTTGTTTCCAAGGATTCTTCTAAACATCCTCTGATACCAACTATAATGCCAAAACCCCATAATCATGGAACCGATGTAATATCATCTTACATTGGAATGATAATAAGGTTTAAAATAAAAATGGACCAATAAAATTTGTTGTATTTGAAAGATAGATTATATAAATGATACCCATAATACATTGGGAAATAGGAAATACATTGAAGATACATAAATATAAAACAAATTGTGTCCTTGAATGCATTCCCAAAGAGTTATTCTTCATAACTTTGAGAAATGAAACATAGTAAGGGTGCACTCAAATTCTCTGAAGGGTATGTCATATAAAAGAAATAATGGATCAATATGAATAAATTAACATAGAAAGGTAAATAAACAATATCACAATTAATTAAAATAACTAGAAAAGTCAATATTCATGTGATATGTTACGAATCAAAAAATTCATTCCATTAAATCAGTGAACTTAAAATGAAACACATCCATAGATATGTTGATGCAAAATCTTATGGATAATTACGAACTTAATTGTCAGAAAAAATAAATGCTTAATTAATTTACTTCATGTTTTTGAATCACCTGATACCTTTACCTTCAAGAGACACTTTAGAGTATTTGGCCATCTAATTCTCCTCATGAGACTGCAAATGCATCGAGGAGATTGCATTAACTGGTCCCCAGCCCATAAAGAATCCACTAAATGGTCTCCAACTTGTGTATTTCATGTCCAAAGAAATACTCATATATTAAATAAAAAAGATCCTTATCAAAATGTATCTGTATTTAATAAAATATATAGATTGATCAATAATTCCCATTTATCTAAATAACTGTCAATGTAAACACCGTATATAAAATGATATATTGTTCAAGATATAAGAATGTCTATAATGTAATAATTCATATATTCAAGTTACTTTCCTATGAAAATTATTTATATATAGTGATTGTTTCAAGAGACGTTTAGTAATCAGAAAATGAAGATAGATTGCATATATAATCATTAAGAACATTTAGGAACAAAATAATCTATAACCATTCCAAAGTGTCTCATACCACTTTGAAACATTGAAATCCCAATCTCTAGAAAGGTCTGAAATTAAATAAAACTTATAATATCCTGAGAATAAAGGTATTTATGATATAACATGAATAAGGCCCTATATACACCTTATAAAAGTTAATTGCTTCTTAATAACATATAAGTCTCAATGGAATGTAAATTGAGAAGAAATTGCCTTACTGTATCCTTCCTTTTTAATGTTTGGTATTTATCCTCATGTATAGTGGATTAATATATATTAATAACTAATATAATAAAAATAATCATGTTTATAATACCACATATTATATTCTTATAATATCTCATTACCTGTTTGTTAACAAATTTTAGCAATTATTCTATTTCATTTGTTAATTGCCAACTTTTCTTGTGCAAGTTTTAACTTGTTATTTGTTGTTATCATTAACAATATCATGGTTTAATCACATAAATAATTTAAAAATTACTTAATTAACATATATAATCAGTAAATATATATTTATATTAGTCCATAACATTTGGGGATTATAAATGAAGTGCATCATTCATAGAGACGGTTGGTCATATGTACGCATGAACGATAATTTCATTTATTTTTTATAATAATGAAATTTAAAATAATTGATAAATATTTATTTTATAATTATAGTATAATATATATTATATATATGTTACATAGGTTTATTTAAACCATTATATTTATATTACATGTATGGCATGAAAGAGTTATATTGCTTTGAGGGGGTGGTATTCTACATTTCGTTAAATGAAATTATTATATTTACAGAAGACAGATAGCAAAAAGATATGCTCTAAATAAAAACAAAAGAAGAATATTGTCATTATAAATATCATGTATAACATTTATAGACATATTTTCTATCATTATGTCCATCTTGATAGGTGGTAAATGAAAAATGAAGAATAATCATTTTGTGAGGTAGTAGTTCACCAAATAAAGAAATAGTATGTTCGTTACACAATAGATGGAGGTGTGTGTACGTTGAGGTCAAAATATTAACAAAAAAACACCCTAGTATATTTATTATAATGGTTTTTATTTATTCATATAATAATAATAGTATAGGGATTGAACAATGGGAATGAAACTAAAAATCTTTAGAGAACATGTTATCTCTTAATCATGGTACTTTTATTGGTTTATACCAAAAGAATTCCTAGGAACAATTTCTGAATAAATTTAGAATTCAAGGACAAGTGGAGGGAATTTGGGAAGCTAATTTGGAAGATATATTCTGAACATAAGTTTTCTTAGATGTTTGAATAATTGGGAGAGGTGGGGGCCTTTTTTAGGGAAGGAAAAGGACGCAAATGGAAACAAGTTACATATACAAAGTTTGTTACCTAAAAAAGTCATATAAAACCAAAATAACTCAATAGTGGAAGGTTTATGGATGATATATGTCTAGAAAATAGGTTTTAGAGAAGTTTATAGGTAATTTTGTCATTTATGATAATGGTTTAGTCCAATATGAAGCTAATTTTTTCATTAATAATTGTAATTAACTTTAATTATTCACTTATTTTTTGGATAAAAACTATGTTGGTATTATTATAAATTATAAATTAATATATTTTAAAATATGTAATCTATTTTTTGAAATTCCTATCATATAATTTGATGAAGTTAATTTAATATTCACCCCCATAAAAGATAAAAATTCATGTTTTTAAAGTAAAAATGTCTAAAAGTTTGATATGTTTTTATACTCAATTTCAAATTGAAATTGATGTAAATGAATTAAATTTTATTAATTTATAAGAAAAATATCTAATTAAAATTTTAAAAAAATATAAAAAAACCTTAACCCAATAAATATATCAAATGAGAATGTAGTTTTTAACCAAAATTTATTAGTTTTAAGTATTCATTAAAAAGTGAATCTTCATCACAAAATAACAAAATTTCACCCTAACCTATTTTTTAATTTTTTATTTCAAATAAAAAGTTTATTTTTATATATTAAATTTATTAAAGGGTCTAAATTTTCATTTAACATTGATTCACTACCAAAAGGATACAAAACTACATTTAATAAAAATATAGTAATTTATGGGTAATACTAGGTTTATTCTTATTTTATGCGTATATTAAATATATTAGATGGGTGTCAAAATATATATTTTAATATATAATATATTAATATACTATATAAACTCTTTAATAGTGTTATACTATAAATGAAAAAGAAAAAACTAACTAAGTAGTATTTTTATTAAATCAGGTGTTGTGTTTATTATCAACAAGATCTAAAGAAAAATATAGTAAAGTATCGTGGTGGTATAATAAGAATGAAATGTTAAATTACTATGTTCCTTATATTATGAATGAAATGATTTATCCTTTACGAACTTGGAGAAATTTAAAAAATACCCTCATCTTTATAAATCAATATGTTCTGAAAAAGTACACTAATATCTCTAGGTGAAATAAAATTCAACCATAATAGAAAACAACATGAAAATCAATCCTAGCCCTAGCCCCTTTGTAATTTACCATACATGGGAGATCATTACTCAACAGGACTATTTTCCAAGTGTGAATATATTAATATTCTCATGTCTACCCACCTGGAATAGTAATTCAAAGGATAAATAAGATATAATACCACTTTCTAATTTCCCGTCCTCACTAACCCTCAAATACGATTACCGGACAAATGAACACATGACCCCAAGAACATCTCCCAAAATGATAGAGGATGAGGACTAGTATTGAAGGCCTAGGGTGTGTCATTAGTAATTCTATTCCCCCATATATTATAGTATCGATGCAATATAATTGAATTAACTAACATTCAATAAAGGAAGCATTAAATAAATGAATGATAAAAAAGAATAATAAAAATAGTGTAATAACTGAATGAGAGTGGGAAATAATAATTCCATATAATTATTCTTGTAATGTCAGGTATTAGTACATGGTAATATAAGTACAATATAAGAAAATAAAATATATAACTCAATGACCAACTCTTCATGAATTCAGAGCACGAGCTCCTTCATGTTCTTCGTAGCTCCAATGTATAGAACACAACATGAGAAATGAATCCTAATACCTACCAGCAGGTTGGGCTACTCAAGTACACTAGTGAAATGGAGGCCCATGAAGGGTGTGGGACATAAATATTAGTAGACCTACACCACAAGTGCCTTGCATATTACAGAAAATGTATTATATATTAAGATATTGTACCATATATAATAATTGTAGAGTTATAAAAAACGGATAATATAATCTTAGTCGCGGTTTCTTAACAGGCACCTTTCCCATACCACATGCATCAGCCTAAGCCATAGGTTTAAAAAGTATACTTTTCAAAGGAATAATATATATATATATATATACAAGGGCCATTTGTGACATAGAAAACCATAGAAGGTATACACCAAGATTGTTCTTTGGAACCGGGTCTAAATCCCATGAGAACATATAATTGTGATATCAATGTAAAGGAACCATCTCAAGGGTGAGAACAATACATGATAATAATAAAGTATGTGTATCAAATGATTCAACAATAAAATAAAAAATGAAATCCAAATAATCATTGAAATCCAGGTGTGGAGTCCCATGCCCATCTTTGGAGATTATGTTAGAATACGAAGGGTCTCAATAGAAACATCCCATATAACCCAAAAACTTGAGCCTGTCCAAGTAATCTCATAAGACATCCATTTTATCACTCATGGATGGTTACTATGATTCCATGAAAAATATCTAACATAGGGGACCATGTCTCACCGGAGGCATGTCATAAATATCTTGAAAATACGGTTGTCCTCAACTTCTCAACTAAAGAACCAACCTCACTCATGAGAAAAACCAAACCCGCCTAGAAAGCACGTACTTGACATGCCTAAGTATCAATCATGACACATCTAGTTGTATCCCACCGAGCATGGTGGGTCCACCCATGAAATCATTAGCTCAGGATTCATGTCCTTTCCAGGCCAGTATCGAATGAGAAATATTAAGTAGAGAATATAACACACAACAACAAATTTATAATTGCACTCCAATAAAGATGAATCTGAATATCACATGCTTACCATTTAATATATCTGTTCAACTCAATCCAATTAACGGTGGAACAATTCATTTTTAAGGAATTAATATTATCAAAAACATTGTAAAAGTATCAATAATAGAATGTTAATAATGTCTTTTCATCACATGAAATTTAATATAACAAGTTGAAAATATTATTATTAAAGAAATCTTTTCAAATTAATATATTATGCCAAAGTGAAACCCTACTAATGACATAAGGCATCATAGGCCTAAAATTAACAGTGCACCAAGAGGGTTGGGAAAAATCCAGGGAAAACACCATAAACATGGGTTTCTCCATGAGAAATGTCCACTGTGGAAACTGAAAGAAATATAATTAATTTAATATATGTCAAAAAGATTCGTTGGGAGGTCCCAATGAGAGAAAAAAGACACGAAGTCTAAAACCTACCCAATGACATGAAAAAATAATAATAACCCAATCATGCACTAGCCATTTATTTTAATACAACTCATTATTTTTTCAAAAGTATGAAAATTTCACTTACAATCCTCAATGGATCCAATATGAGGTGTTATAGGAAAGGGGGAATTGTCCTACACAAGTAATTCCCATTTCTAAACATGCTGTTCAGTTTAAAAAATAGCCCAAATTCTTAAACATGCTTTATATCAATCATATCATCAAATAAAAAAGAAACATAAATTCAATCTCCATTCAAGAATAAATATCTGATCATTAATGTGATTTTTTGAAGACATCACACCTCCATTGGAGGGGTTTTAAATATATAACCCTAACTTTGTTCAGCTGAAAAATAATTTAGAATGGTTAAACATTTATTCCAAAAAATAAACAGAACTACTTAAATAAAAATAAGGTACAAAAGGAATTAAATATTTTAGTTAATGTACTTTTAAACTTAAGGGGTTATGAAAATAGATCCCACAACAAGATGTATACAATGTCGAAAACTCTGCATATGACATTCTCAACGGTTACCACCTGGAACCACTCCACACTTGTTTGTACATACATTCTTATATATATATATATATACTCCCTAATACAATGCAAAATTTCCCATCTCAATGAGGGAATATATATAAATAAAATATTTATATATTATATATACCTAATTTTGTGAGTGCACACCTTAAAATATGATCAATTCCCACTATAAATTATAATTGGGACTCAAAAACACAAAATTAAATCAAATTTAATTGAGAAACAATAGGAAGTGGATGGAAATGATACCTTCAATCGACAATGGAGGTCCAAATAAATGAAATCATCTTTTCCTTTGGCATCAGATGTCAGAACATGCAAGAAGAGGTCTCGAGAGACCCTTCACATGTCCTAACATCGAATGAAAACAAAAAAACTAGGTTAGCCTCTATCAGTAAGTTCAGCCACACCTCACCACGTGACAAGGAATAAATCTGCTGGAAAATGGAAGGAAGAGGGACCATAGACCTTACCATGATGTTCTAAAGTGAAATAGTGAAAAGATCCGGAGGAAAATATCTAAGGAGCAGAGACTGGAGAGAGGGGGTTGGGCACAATTGGAGAATAGGGGGTGATGCATCATGAAAACCAAAGTGCATAATGAGGGGGGAGGGGTTGCACGCTAGCTGTAAGGGGAGAGGGAGAAACCTCTTTTGTATTCTTCATCCTAAAACAAATAATAATAATAATAATAACAACAACAACAAAAACAAAAATAAAATTATTAAAACATTTCTTATTTGTTTCCATTTAACCTCATTTATTTTTTTTATTTCAATTTAAATTAATTATTTTAATTTATTCAAAATGATCATGTCACTTTAAGGTGTCCAAAATAATGGAACTTTATTCTGAAGCTCGGTTTTAAAAATGGCATGTCCAACAAATAAAAAAATTTAATTTTCTTTGTATTTTCATCTAGTTCAAAAACACCTGGCTTTAAAATGATAAATACTCCCACATATTATTTTAATAATTATTAATTTTTAAAATTAAAATCTATATCTCTTGATTTTTTTCTATAAGGTGATCATTAATACTTTTCTATTGTCAATGATGAAATATTTCAAGCCACCGCTAAAGTAAAGCATCATTTTTTTATAATATTTACAACTATCTATGATTCATCTGAATTTAGTTCTCTCATGCCCCTATCAATTTTTTAAAATATTAAAGACCTATCAAATTGATTCCAATCATAAAATTACACATGTACAGATTCGGTTAGAACCTAATTCTTTATAAGCCTTACTACTGGTATAATATCATAAGAAAAGTCATTCATATGAATTTAAATCAACATTTTATAGTCTATCATTGGTTTCATGATAATGAATTTTCTATCCGAAAACTAGTAGATAACAAAAAATTATTTTTCCAAAATTCCATAATTCATATGCTGATTTATACAGAATTCTATTTGGTATAATTCTAATAATCACATATTGAGAAACGATAACTACTTCAATAAAAAAATACCTCTAATAATTAGATACATTAATAAATTATTTATTTATTTATTGAATTGTTATATTCCATATTTTTACAACTCTATCATGTTATGGATTTTTTATAGAAAAAAATTGGTAGAATATCTATTATTATTGATTTTTTTTAAAAATTATGGTTTTAGAACTCACCACCATGGTCAATTATTATTGAAATATTCATTAATCCATTATCCTTTTGAACTATAGTATAAAAAGTAGATAATTGTTGAATTTATTAAATTGTGTGTGATAGAGAGTAAACATAACTAATCCTAGGGATGTTTTCCACAATTAAAAAAGTATACCTTTTACTTCCTCACCTATATATCTTAGTATTCAAAATTATATTCATATTAACAGTATTAAGGGGTTATAGCTTCTAAATTCATAATCTAAATAGAATGATTTCATATGTTATTTACCCTTAATAAAAGGGGTAAATAAATTTTTCCCACATTAAGATCTGACAGTAGAAATGAATTATTAAAATAGGTCAGTTTAGAAGATAAAATGAAATAACACTATCTGAACTATGTATACCTCAAGGAATAGTTAATATATAACTAATGTAAACAGTTATCATTTTGCAATCACCATGGGGATGTCATTTCAACATAACATCATACAAATTCCTTCTTCATAGGATTTTTAGTATAGGTTTTCTATCAATAAAATGAATTGGAACAACATTAATTCTATTAATTCTTGTCCCTTAAAAACCCAGGAGAGTACAAAACCATTTTCCATACTATTTTATAGGTTATCTTAAAATCAAAATTATAATGTAACTCCTTACATATTTTTTTCCTTATGTTTAAATCCCATTAACATAAGATGTACCTAATACTATTATTATCTAAATACACTAAGAGCCTTTCCCCAAATTATAAGTGTCTCCAATTCCTCACAATATTAACAAATATATATATATATATATATATATATGTCATATATAAGATAGTTCTTCTTATTGTTTCATAATTCACTCAACAAATATAAAAACATATACTCCTTACATTATCTCACATCCTAACTTAGCTCAAAATGCACTGTATCATACTAAAAACTCATACATGGAGTTTTGAAAAATCACTATCGGTATGGTGGTTTAGTTGTTATTTATCTCCTAAAAAGTAATCGAACACATATTATCCCAATAAAAATTCATGACATTAAATTTAATTATCATCGTAACATATTTTATATTTTAAAAGTTTTAAATGAAGAATCAAAATTAATAATCTAATCTAATGAATGCTCGAATAAAAAAATATAGGGTTTTTCCTAAGATATTATTGGTTTGAATAACTTTATGTCTACTAATATTCCCTTAAAATAAAAAATATCACCTAATAACTTCAACTATAATATCCAAAATTTATATTTATAATGATATTTTTATAACATATTCTTATGAAACATCTCTATTATAGACTTTAGACGCTTTCAATGATCTTATTATATTCCAGAATAACTCAAAATATTATCCAAAAAAACAAAAATATGTGAAAAAAAATTATATATGGAATAGAAGATTCAAAATGGATAGAAAATATAATAAGAGTGCTAGTTTCCATATATTGACTCCAAATTTTCATTTAAAAATATTACAAGCATTCTGATTAATATTAATTAAATTTCATAAATACACACTCAAGCACTATAAAGAATTTGTATCTTTGGAGAGTATATAAACAATATAGTTATTTAATGAATGGTATACAACATCTCTGACAATGATTACCCATTTACTAATATTCCTTTGAATACCCTAATTAATTGTTTTCTTACCAAGCTGTGGAAAAACATATAATAATGGATGATCTTAGATTATCAGTAAGGGTAAACGTGGAAAACATAACTAATCTATTAAATATAACATGAACATAAAAGTATGAGATCATGAGAATAAATTTGATTAATATACCCTGCATGTCACATATCATAATCTTGAGTCATGAAACAATGATTTACCATTCAGAATACAAGATTCACAAATTATCAAAGAATATAAACCTTGATAGAATAACATTATAATAATAAATAGATGTGTAGTGTTCAAATAATCATATAATACCATTTCATTAGTAGTCCTGGATTACTACTGAGACTATCATAGTTAATATTGTTCAGTCTCAAAACCATCTTAGTAGTAAATTTTCAGTCCAATTATTACCACAGTGGATAAAGTCCCATACAAATCTAAGTTCACCCCTCATGTATACCTATTTATCTCATGAGATATCTATATTTTAAAAACTAATTAGAGGGAAATATAATACTAGAATCACCAATAACAAAATGATATTCATTCATATTTGTTCCACAAGATCATAAACAATCCATCTTATTTTAACTCATGAAAAAGGAAATGGTTTTCATAAACTGTAACACCACAATATTTTAAAATAATAACATTATGTTTAATAGCGTTTACGACCTCATGAAATAAAATTAATTGATACATTAAAATAATATTAATTAAAACATAAGCAATATAAATTTTTTTACAATTTTGTGGGTGTGAATAGGATTAACTGATTTATGATTTATATAATAATATCCCACCCAAAATAAATTTATTTATCAATAATTAGAAAATTAGCAGTAAATTATTAGTAATTTTATATTATACATTAATGCAGATTCAACGTAAAAATGTATTTCCTTTTTTTATAATGAAAAATTATATTTAATTTTATAAATTTTAAGAATTTTATTCCATAGAGTTATCCTGTTTTTATAATCATCTTATAGAAACTAACTTAGGCATAATTTCTGAGATTATATTAAAATAATTGATTTTTATTGTGTTTTGAATAATATTTTGTTTTATTGAAATATATAATTTGATATTTAAATAAGCAAATAGGTAAATTTTTTTAAAATGTTATAATAGTAAAATTATTCCCTTTATATATTAAATTATACAAATATGTTCATTAAAAGCTATTTTTTGTTTTAATTTGGACAAAAAAATTTTTCGCGTAAAACGTTACTTCAATAATAATATATTATTATGAAAACCTTTAATTTTTATCATAATAAATTAGATGTGGATACTTATTTAAATTAATTTTATAAATTATATATTACATAAATAAATTTATAATTCATTTAATATTTTTTAAACCATGGAATAATTAGAAACCATGTTCTATGCATAAAAATGTATTTTTCTACCAAGTTATTTATATTAAGTATTACATAATTATTTTAAAATATATTTCTTTGAAATATAAAAATGGAATTTCATAATATATTATCCATATTTGGAATTTGGAGATTGAAATTTGGAAAAAAAATCCATTTTATATTTTCCCAATATGAATAGTTAATGTTGTAAAATTATCACCTTAGTTATGGGTAATATGGGTTACTCTATGAAAAAACTAAGTGATAATAACATAATTGTACATACTAATAGTGGTTATAATTTGGGAATACAAACCATTTCTCCTTAATATCATAATGAATTTTTTAATGTACACATTCCCATGGAAATGACTAATATAATTTTTAAAGTAATGGAAGTTACAAAATGTCACCATTAGTTATCAATTTATCTTCTATATCCACATATTGAAAAATGAAGGTTATTGACAAATTTTAGTGTCTATTTTATAATTTAAAATTATTTTTTTGTTATAAATTTGTTTATAATTTTTATTAATTATATAATTACATTAAATTCTTATGAAGCACCAATATAATATTGTATCAATTAATAAGAAAATAAAATAAATTATTTTAATACTATTAATAGTAATATTATATGAGTTAGTTACATTGATACATTGATTCTAAAGAAAAAAATGACAAATTATTGTTGAGTTAATGGATCTTATTTTAATGAAAACCTTTTCTTTATGTACTGAAATTCAAATCAAATGAGTCTTTTAAAAATAAATATTAATGATATTATATCAAACCATTATTTCATTAGATTATTTTAAAAAAATTAAAATATTAAATTAGGAAAAATGCGATAACTTATGGTAAAAAATGTCATAACTTTTCCTTTTATGAATAAAATTTCAACTTATAAATTGAATTACAACCCTTTAAGATTGAAAAATACCTCACCTTGATTAATTTTATAGTGGGTCAACTGAGGGGTTAAACAATATGATGAGGTTTAAAACAGAAAAAATAAAAACATTATTTTTTGATATTATTTAAACTATAGATTATCATAGATTCAAATATCTATCATCTTGGTGGAATTTAGCAAAGATAAAAACTTTTTTATTTTTTTAATAATTTAAGAATTTCCAAATGTTCCCTTTACCTCAATTATTAAATTTCACAACATCTCGTCAATTACACTCACATTTTGAGTCTTATAAAATAATAATCGATTATAAAATAACCATATGAAATTATCTATAAAAATTATAGATGTTTTTTATTCCAAAAATAACAACCCTAGGATTCTTAGGAGGAGATCTAAAGGAGTTATTTGAAAGGAAATTTTTTTCATTAAACGATCAGTTGCTTTTTAATTATTCCTTAACATAATATAAATATTTCATTATCATAATTAAATTATATATTAATTATACCTAATATAATTAAACATTATTATTCTTATCAAATAAACCTTATTATCCCACTTCCAATTTAATGTTATGTTAAATTATCAGTAGTGTGTAAAAACTAATTACCGTATCTATGTATTGATAAAATTCATTTATCATCGCCATCATTTATGGATGGGTATTGTGATGGGTTTAATTTATACTTGTGATATTTCTAAAATACTTATACACATTTAATTATAAAATCATATATACCTTCTTACCTTCTAACTAGTTAGAAAATGACAATGTTTCTTGTGAGTACGTCTGGAAGACCAGCTCCACGAAACTATGAGAATTATTTTTCATTTATGAAATACTTGGATGGTAACGATGATATATTAAATTAATATTTTTTATATATAATATAATAATGATTATAGAATGGTGAACTATTATTTACCTTTATTTTTTTCATCCATTGAAAAGTGAAGACAATGTTCATTCATACGTACGACCTACCATCTCCCTGACCGGTGAAATTACTTTTTCTATCACTTTATTTATGAATGTATATAAATATTTATATAATGAATATGTATGATATTATAAAAAATAATAAATATTTATATTATTTAACCATGATCAAATTAAAAGGAAAAAATCTACGAATCTAAATCATACATGAAAAACAAACCAGATACCACCCAAAACTATGATTTTAATAAATTATTTTTTTAAAAGGTGATAAATAGTTATAAGTAAGTCATATATGGGATGATATATATGGGTATGGTTAAATAAAATATTTATAATTATTTTATATCTGTTATATATGAGTTTACTACATGTAAATGTGATGTTGAAACTAACGTAACATATTTCTATATCATTTTTATTTTAGTGATACAACAATCATATTCACCACTGGATTATTTTATGTGTTGTTTATATTAACAATGAATCTTAGTTATGAATCATATGATGAATGTTATGTGGATTTGAAAATCCATATAAATTTATATAATTCATGTGTTTTATAATTCAAACAATACAAAATAGTTAAGTGATTCAAATAACATTCTCATTTGTTTTTGATATTGTTTTTGATTAAGTTTAAAATGAAGATATCATATGATATATCTATCAAGAAAAAAATAAAATTTATTATACTATGCTTATTTCATGAAAATACATATTTACATTTCAATTTACCAGACCTAATGAACTCAATATACATCAAATGTTATTAATAAAAACCCAATTTATATCATTATTTGGTCAAAAAACAAATTTCTTCAATATCAACATTTAAAAAAAAATCAAAATAGGATTTTTACTATTGAAAAATGATTTTTTAAAAGTAATTATTAATTAATATTTTTTTAGAAAATGGTTTAAAAATACTATTTTTACCATTTCCAAATGTGGTATTATTTCTCATTTAACAAAAAAAATTGAAAGTTGTGTTTTCATTTAACCTTTACCGAATGAAGTAAATTTTCAAATATCATGAATATTTAATGTATTTATTATTATTTAAAATGTTTTTCTGGTTTATTTCAAATTAAAATTTTCCATTAATATTTGGGAAATTTTTAATTAAGTTATTTCAGAGAGAAAGGTATATTTTCCACAAAAAATTCTCTAAATTATATGCTAATGAATATTTTCATCTATGATGACATCCATTGATGTTAATTATGTATCATTAGGGATATGATCCCATAATACCATTATTATTATTTATCAATATGTGTTTTGGTTATAATGTCAACATATTTAAGAACTCACTTACTTTTCTATGGATTTATCTATTAATAATCGATAAAATGTTTATGAAATTCATTTTATTCCCCTGGGATATTCTATGATGCAATGTTTATGAAGCCCATTTCTTATAATGTTTTCCAATATGATTATTTTTTGATCTTACAGAACACATATTTATTATTTTCACTATATTATGAATGGAAACTATATATACCACCAATTCACTATGTAAAGATTGATATCTCATGAGATAAACATGAATAGAATGGGGATTTATCCTTGTTCAGTAAGGGACTCTATCCACAATTAAAATCTTGGGGGTAAAAAGTGACTAAATTGATTGTTTTGGGAGTGAAACCAATCCAATATGGTAGTCTTCTAGGTGAACCTTTTTTACTATGATTATTTGGTGATTTAACACCATACACTATGAAAGTCTTGGAAGTGAAGCTTAAATACTAAGGAAATTATTTACTTTGATTATGTGAATTTCATAATTTCATGTCTTACAAAAATTTTAATTTCTAATGGATAATGTTATTTGATTCTTTTATGTTTAATGTCTTATTAACATCAATGATTTATTCAATGACTCATTATTTTTAACTATGTCATCCATGGAATGTTTTGAAAATATTATTCTCATGTTCTCTTACACTTATGTCACTAGTGTAGAAAATGTTTTTGATGTCAGTTATTTTTTACGTTAGTTTTTAGATGATATTATTTATTGTGATGTTATAAATATTGATTTTTTATATCAGTTATTCTATAACTGAGAAAAAAATAGAACTCTAAAGGGTTTTTCACACCAGTTATTTATGAACCTACATGAAAAATGCTTCAGAGGCTCAATTTATTATGTAAGTTATTTAATAACTGATGTGATATATAGTTTATTATATTTATTATGTAATAACCGACATAATATATCATGCCTATAAAGTGTTTTCAGGTTGATTATACAATACCTGACATGAAAAATGATATACGTTGTCCGTTATTAAATAACCAAATTAAAAAACCATTCTCCATGAATTTTTTACATTTTTTCTAAAATAACAGACATAAAAAACCAGTTCCCTGGAATTCACTACTTCAGTTAGTTTTTAAAGAACATAAAAACTAGTCTGCTAATAATTTTTCTCATCTATTATATAACAACCAACGTGAAAAATGATATATGATGTCGATTATTAAATAACCAACATAAAATATCATTCTGTGGGTATTTATTACATCAGTTATAAAATGACTAATGTAAAAAAATATTTTTTTAAAAAATGAAGCAATTACAATGCACTACTAAAGTAGACCTGAAACAACTAGAAACCAAACCAAAAAAGGAAAAAAACTAGACAAAAATCCATACCCAAAAAACAAAAGAAATAGACCAAAACAAGAAGAAGAAGAGAAAAATTTCATATTCACACTTATAACATTAAAAACATACCATGTCAAGTAAAAAACCCTAAATCCAACCAAAACAACTACCAAATACACAATTACATTTACTATATTCAAAATTACATTTTACACTACAAACAAACTACAATACAATAAAACCAATAAAATAATTTAACCATTCCACTTGTTAGTGTTTGACCTCTAGATAAACATAGGGTTGAGGGTCATCAAATTTATAAAAAATAAAACGAAAAATAGTTAACATGTATAATGAATAAATCTAATGAAATGATATGGAAATGATTATAAAGAAATCTAACCTTTTTAAACTCTAAAAGTTATCTTGTTGTAATTAATTTATACATTAATCTTAACCTATAATATCCGCATTAGATGATAACTTTTTGTTCATGAAAATTCTCTTTAAATGACTGTCAATTCAAAATATCATTTTTTTATAATACATCGAAATGTTAAATTTATAAATGGATATTTACCTTTACTTTTACATATTTGATCTTGGTACTCATTCTCATTGTGTATTTTTCAAAAGTAGGCCCACCCCCTTTTAGAAAATAATTCAAATGTGATAAATTTTAAATTTTATATAATATAAACAAAAATTAATAAATTGAAACTTATGTTTCGCACATATTCATAAAACATCCCCACACATCTCCATGGATAGAGGATACCCAACAATGTGTTTTCTCCCTTGGATAGAAAAAAATATCATCCAAATATCACTGATATAAATAAAAATTTAAGGTTACTTATTTTTTTTGTTAAATGATAATGAAAACTTCTCTAGTTATAAGTTTCATACGTCCCACATAAAGACATCATCCAAAAATGTGTGATTATATTCTCTTCAAATCATCCAGTAATAGAAACTGTTCTTTGTTCATAATCCATTGTATGTGCTTTTGGGGAAATCATATGCGGGTCCATGAATCCATACACATATATCTTATCAATCTTAATACAAGTGTTATAAAGATACCTTATACAATATAAACATAAGAATTTATTTTTAATAAATATAACTATGGGAAAGGTGTTAAGAATTACATGGAAAAAATCTACACCACGTTGATGGCCAACTTATCTCTAGTAACAATCTCCATGATATCATTTTTCAACATCACCACAGTTATTGCATGTTAACAAACATGAGCTTGCATTTGGAACAAATAATTATCTGCCAACAAATTTTAATATCTTGACAATCTGTCAAGATTACTAGAATCTATATCTGATGTCCTAAAATTTTATTGTTGTCTATACTATATTTCATTACCTTTGATGTATTCCTGTAAATAAATATAAAAAAAATTATTTTTAAAATATTAAAACAAAATTATAAAATAAATAAAATAAATGATATAACATTCACAGATCTATGGTAATGATTCATAGAAGTCTTGATGGCCAAAATAAAAAGTGGTTGATACTATGTCCAAATGTCATCACCTCATCTCTAGGTAATGGTAATTGGGTTGATCAATCTATAGTATCATGTACAGTGTAGTTATGATTATCTACCTCTAAATTTTGATGATAACCAGTATATCTTATACAATATACCAACCCATATGCATCTATATGATGGTGAGGATCATCAACATACAACTCACAATAAGTAGGAAGTTGTGTACAGTAGTACGATAAAGAATGGGGTCTGTAGGCTAAGGTGGAGGATAAATAATCGGGTATGGACATGGTGGATGGGGAGTTTCATGTGGAGGTGGAGGATAAATAAGGGGGTCTATAGCGGGAGGTGGAGGAGTGGAAGCTATAGTTTGAAATTGTCTTTGCATGTTTTCAAACATAGACTGTACTGATGTTCAAATCTTTTTTCTCCATTGTCGTATTAATATTATGAACATTAGTCTCCAAGGATTGTTTTTTATAAAAATCCTCAATAGAAGATGTTTAGGAACATGGAAACACATTAATAACAGATACACTCTTTAGATATTCTCATACAGAACATGGGTGTTTAGTCTTTCCCAATGCTGGAGATAAAATATCTTGCCTCCAAGAAGTTGTAAATACCCCTTGTGAGCTTTTCTTCTATGGAGAATCCGGTATTAATTAATTTTATATTTCGGTAATGATTCAATGTATATAAAGAATAGAATTAATATAAATAAATAAAATAAATGTCTTATAATAACCACAGTTAAAATTATCGATTCTTCTGAAAGATATTGCCCATTTTTTCCTATCTAATATATCTTACATTTTACATGTCTAGATAATAGGGAAGGAGGGGAAACCTCTCTAGAACATGAAGTCTCATCTTCTTGTTTTTGTAATTTTTCACCCATCATTTGTTATTCCAACAAACTATACCCTCTCTGAGATAAACTCTCTGGGTATACATTTATAGACTACATCTCCAGATGAGATGTAATTTTTTTCTAAAAATTATTAATAATAAATGACTAACAAAATATTAATAAATCATATATATAATAAATCATTTAAAATTTTACATTTCCATTACCAAAAATGATTAATTTCTTCTATAGTCAAAAAATTGTGTCAACGTGTCTTCATCTGTGAAAGGATATATATGACATGTATTTTCATGATTCTTATAGCAAAAAATGAAGTCATATGTCAGGGATGATTTGAAATCTGTCCATATCCTAAAAACTATCGATAAACATTTCATACTGACTCCTCTAGTGTCAGGAATATTAAATATCAACTAATAAAGAAGAGGTGAAACATATTATACTATAAACATTTAAATATTAGTCAAACAATAGAAAAATATCATTGGAAATTTTCCGACCACAATTGAGATATTATCTCGTTTTCCACACATCTCCAATCATTAATTAAAATGCTTACTTTTTTTACCCTGAGTTGATACAAATGTATTAAAATATTTTTCATTTGGACCTCTAGGAATATCATTCTTATCAAACTCAATGAGTATCCCCTGGTCCTAGCTACAGGGAAGTGATAATTTTGGTAAATGTGTATTGCCAAGTTTACCAACTGTTGAACTGCTATTTTATGTTATGGGAGCACATGAGGAAGATTGGAAAACATCACGAAGAGCATGTGAATTTTCCTCCCCATAGGTATGATCATGGTGATCATCTCCAGAATCATGTGGTTGATCAACTGATTGATTTGTCATTATCCTTCAAATCAAAAAAGAAAACATTTGTTCACAAATATAAAAACACAATATTGTAATACTAATGCTAAAAAATGAAAAACTGAAATACTTTTCATAATAGTAAACAAGGTAAATATGGTAATCATGTTAAAAAACGGTAAATATGGTAAATATTGTAAACATTGTAGTGTAATTGTCATTCAAAAAATCAATAAATATACATGTTACGTAATGGTAAACTATGGTAATCATGGTAAACATGGTAAAGTAATTCTCATTAAACAAAATCAATAGAAATATAAGTTGCGTAATTGTAAACATGATTACCAAAGATAAATAAATTAAAATATACATACATTTCTACATATTTATTTTAGTACACTTTTTAATAAAGAAAAAAAATTCAATATCTATCAATTTATGAAAATAATAAATGCAAATAAGAAATAAAAATATGTTATCTATAAAATTAAGAATATAAAAATGGCTTGCCTTCCCAAATTCATTCACCATGATCGTTCCTTATGGAACAAATGATGTATTCAACATAGTTATCATTATGTTTTGCTAATATTTCAATGGAAGTAGGGACTTGACATAAATCAACATGTTCATCAAGTTGATCCACACCAACAAAAAGTTTTTTTATTTTAAAACAATAGACCATTACATATCTGATCGATCAACTACATAGAAAATATACTTCCCATGTTTTTCTGTTAGAAAAGATTCTATTGTGTCTTTTAATTTATTCAGATTAACAACGTTCATTCCAAAATCATCGTGTCTCAAGCTATTATTACTGATAAACCATTTTCAGATAAAAACATGAACATTATTTTTAAATTTATAAACCTCTAATATTTTTTTAATGACTCCATAATATACACATGATGCAAAAATTTGGTTTTTGTCTTTAGAACTCGAAAAATGCATTGCTTCTACAGAAACCAATACAACACTATTCTGAACTACACGTTTATTGTGTTGAACTTTCGTATGAAATGTATAGCCATGAATGTCATACCCAGAACATGTTATCACATTTAAACATAGACCACCAACTAAGTATCTTAATTTTTCTAATACATCTGCTCTACTAAGAAATGTCTTTTTAAACCATGGAAAAAATGTCTTGTTATGCTTATTCAAAATTCAAATTATTTCTTCTTTGGATGACATTTTTTCAACTCATTAATATGAAATGTGATATATGGTTGGGCATTAGGTATATTTTTCAAGATGTATAAATGTACCTTCTTCATCTGTTCCTTGGTCAATGATTTTACTTTCATGTCAGGAATCCCCTTTCTGTCATTATTAACTAGTTCATGGTGAGATCGAGGAAAATCTATATGTTTCGATGTAGCCAAATAACTTATAAAATCATTAAAACCTATTAAGAAATACACATTTAAGTAATGGATGCTTCATGTTGATATGGATACATTACTTTTCCCTTCAATTTTTTCATATACTTTTCAAAAGTATACATCCAACAAAGATATACAGGTCAACAAATCATTATTTATCGAACCATCTGAACCATTAAATAAACCATTATATAAAAAAAGATAGTGGAAAATACTTTTCCAATCGACAATGTACAGAAATTTCACCCGTTTCCAAAATAATCAAAGCATTCACATCAGTCACCATATTACAATTTGAATTGAAAAAATAACACACAATTATTATAGTCTTTCTGACACAGATGTGAAAAATTCTACACAATGCAACTGGTAGATGTTATTGCATCATAATGTGTAAATCATAAGATTTCATACCTATCAACTTCAAATACTTCAAAGAGATTTTTTTACATTTTTAGAATAACCTTGAGGCACTTTGATATCATGAATTCATTGATCATTTTTTTCTCCCTCTTGGATAATGAATGATAAGTTGGGGGAAGAAAATTTAATCTTCCATTTAGAGTGGGAGAAAACTGCAAACCTATTCTCATAGATAGTAAGTCTTATATTTCATTCAACCTATATTTATTCATTCATTTAATATTTATCAATTTTCCAATAAATCTATCACAAATATTATCCTCCACATGTGTGGCATCAACATTATGTTTCACTTCAGGATATCTCTAATATTGTAGATCAAAAAATATTGAAATTTTCATCCAAATATATCTATCATTACAAAATTTATGTGCCTTTCTCAATGTCGCATCATGTTTTTGCACCATCTCAAAATACACATTAGAGGATAATGGATTGGGAGAAATATAAAATTCTAGTGAGCCATTGAATGCCTTTTCAAGTCTTCTATATGAGTGATCCATAGGTAAAACTTTTCGATGACCCGTGTATACAATTTTCCTCCCATGATGAAATTGGCAATTTGATGTCCGTTGTTCATAAATTAGAAATGATTTATTCCGCCTAAAATGGTATCCAGATAAATTTATATATGATGGTAAGTCAATTATAGTGAACATAATCACTCCAGTAAGTTGAAAATATTCTGTTTTATAAAAATCATGCATCTAATACTATCCTCCCAAAAAAGATTCAAATCATCAATAAATGGTGAAAAGAAAACATCAATATAATTTCGGGGTTTCTTCAAACTAGAGATCATAATAGTGAACATGAAATGTTTTTGCTTCATAAAAACATCAGGAGAGATGTTTAAAATTACCAATAAAACAAGGCACGAACTATGTATGCTACTGAGCATTCAATATAAATTCAGTCCATCTATTCCCAACCTAAGTCTGAGATTTCTAATTTCATTAATCAATATAGGGTACTTCTCTTCAATTTTATTCCATTGTGGCCTATTAGTTAGATGAAATATTTTTTAATCACATATCCATTCATTATCTTCCCATAATAAACTTTTTTCATCATGTAAATTTGAAAATAAACGTTTCAAATGATGAATTATTGGAAGATAACAAAATACCATTACAAGGATCTCTATAATCCCTAAATTTACATGTGATTTTTTTTTCAACATATACCGTTATGTCCCAAATTTATGAAACTATGAAAGAAATTCAGTCTTTCCTATATATCATACAATCATTCGGATAGTACTGTTTTTTATTGTATCACAATCCCATCAAGCATATTATTTTCTAGGCCTTATAATGTAATCCTGGAAGGTCGTTGTCTTTTGGAATAATGTATTTCAACCATTTTAGTATCTATGTAAAACATATGTGACTCCATCCACGTTTCACCTTCAGTTTAATCAATCTTAACACCACCAAAAAAACTATAAAATACATACAACTACGATACAATGGGTTTTCGGATTCACCATATAGATTCACAATAGTTGGTTCTTTCTAAATTAGTTCTTCTACAATATCAAGAATCATTTCTCAATTCTATTGAAGTTACCATCTTAAAAATCATTATTTGTAAATATAACATTCTATATAGTTTCACCATTTTAAATCTAAGGGTTGTTACTCAGATTAAGAGCATGAAAAATTAGATAATCTTTGATCTCTCTACTTTTCAAATTCTTCATATTCAAACATTTTAGGCATGGATAGTAAAAAAGACATTGCTTGGAAAAATTCATTTAGAAAATTCGAAAAAGTAATCAACACCTTTCTTATAGTCATTACTCATTTGATGTGACAAAATCCAACTTCGACTCATTATTTCCTATAATAATTATCAATATCATACATCTTGTTAAGATAAGCCAATTTTAGATTTATATAAAAAATATGATAATTTGAATGTAATTTTTTTTTGAAATATAAAACAAATATATGCATATTTGTAAAAGATATGCATGGAAATAATTTTATAATGAAAATATAGTAAGATATTATAGTTTTATAATTAAATGAAATATTAACATAATTTGAATGTAAAACAATTTTGAAAAAACAATTGGGAATTGATGTGCTAGTAAAAATGTATTGGGGAACATTTAAAGGAATGATTCAACTTTATTTCTGTCGATAAATAAAAGTTAATCATCCCATAGAAAAGTGTCCAATGAAATTATTATATGATGATGATAAAAACCCAATGAAACAATTGTCAAATGGTGCGAAAGGAAAGTATAATATTTAATGGAAATCATTTAGAAAGAAGAAATTACATTACCAAGAAGATGTTATATCCAAATAAGTTCATTTAGAGGAATTTTAATACTATAAAGACTTATGGTAACAATTTAGTACTTCTATCATAAAAAACCCGTGAAGAAATTAATTTTGAAATCACTGATGTTATTGGAAGAATAAACATTATTGTTTAATTCAAATATTATCTCAAATAGATCAAATTTAGGAGGTATAATAATATAATCATTTTAGGATTACATATCTCTATCATATGGATCATGATATAACAGTATAAATTCATCGTGAATCCTTTCTTCTTAAGGTACACAATGAATACATCATAGTGCAACTAGATACCAAATTCACCTTTCCATAAACATGAAATATGAAGTATAAATATTAAAATATGTATACATTCACCATCTTGATCAAAATAATCATGTATTCATGGTTTTACATCTCTAGTGAGCTCTCAAAGAGTGTCATCAATAAGAATAATGGTATGTACAATAAGGTTATAACCATGTAAATCTTTTTATTCTCCTTAATGAGGAATTTAAAATCATCTAACCCATTCATTTGATGATATTATGAGTTCTTATTAAAAAAATACATTCTTAAAGCCTCTATTTTTTCTAAATTCAAATTAAACATTTAAATAGAATTAAAAAATAGCCTATGACAGAATAGGATATCGTTATTAGAGAAAAATATAGGTATCCTTATCATTGAATGACCACCCACATAAGAAATATTTACAATCATTCACCTTCCATTTATTTTTTTTCAATAACTCCTATAGACAACATGAGAGGATTATATTGCAAAATATGATGAGTATATTCACCTCTATATCTCGTGTTTCAAATAAATTTTTTAAGGAGAAAGTTAGGTTAAGTTAGTTTAGATTCAAAAACATAATAAAGAGGTTTATCATATAAGAAAATTAAAATATTTCATATAAAAGGAATTTTAATTTGAATATATTACAAAAATTAAGAAATAAATAATGATACAATTATTGGTGGTAAAAAATTTATTGAATTAATTCCTTGTTTGTAAGGATAAAGGGAATAACTTACATGATAATGATTTCATGGTAGCACACATATGGTATTAAATGCACAAACCAATGATAGAACAGACAAGGTAGAAAAACAGATCATAGAACATGCATGATATCACTCCAATGATATATTTTACCATAAAATAACGTATCATGGTATAAATGAACACTATAACCGTTACCATGATAGAAAGAAAAATTATAGAAAAATAATATCTCAAAACATAAATTAAGGGAATCATGAAATTTAATGAATGAAACTAAGGCATGTGAGGCTTACATGAGTTTTCTAGTCAACCTGATATATCCAATGATAATATAGATGATGAATGGTATTGGAAAAATGTATTTAGTGGGAACGATTTGAAATAATCGTTTTTATGTTTTCCACATGAAAGAGAGGAGTCGTAGGTCGCCCGATCGAAGAAAACAAAATAACAGAATATGGGGACTGATAAATCATTTAAAAAATTTATCACGTCATATATTTAATAACTAACATTATAAAATATTTTTTTATATTTATCATGTCATTTATTTAATAACCGATGTAATAAAATGTTTTTTTTATCACATAGTTTATTTTATAACTGATGTGATAAATCGACGATATTTGATTTATCACTTCAGTAATTTAATAACCAACTTGATAAATCACCAATATTTTCTTTATCACGTCAGTTATTTTATAACCCAAATGATAAATCACCATGATTTTATTTATCACGTCAGTTATTTTATAACCGACATGACAAATCGATGATATTTGATTTATCATGTCATTTCTAAAAGAACCGACGTGATAAATTGATTCTCTATAATTATGACGTCGATTAAAAAATTAATAGCTGAGATAAACCAATTTTTACAACATATCATGATAGTTATATATAATTGATGTAAAAAACGCCGATGTGGTGAACGTTTTCAACACTAATGTGTTCTGGTTATGTTTTATTGATAATTGATAACTCCCTATTTTCTTTTACAAAGCATCTGTTATCCCCCTTTCCTATGTTTCCCTTCCACCAGTTGTAAATAAGTTTTTTTTGTTTGATATTTTTATAACATGTTCTGGTAATAAATAACTATGTTGGAAATGATGTAGATATTTTAATAACAATTTGTTTTAATATCAAAAATTTCAATGGTGGTAAACCTTTATGGTGTACATTAAGGTTTTTATATAATGAAATGAATATTCAACGAATAAAATGTAATATATATGTATGAAATTTATATTTCACAATATTTTGAATCATATTATTGGTTACGTCAAAATTTGGATATTTGGATGAGAAATAATTAGTGAGAACCCTAGAGAGATAAGTCTATGTATATGATAACATCTTAATGTTTTAGTAATGATCATTAACGTACTTTGTTATTCCTAATGGGTCATAGATTGAAAATATGGTGTAACAATTTAGACATATAGTGAAATATTTTTCTGGATTACTCATTATTCCAATTTTTCTCACACAATTGTTTTCTAGTTTCCAATAATGGATAGAACTAAGAGGATTCATGTTAGTAGTTGATGGAAAATTGAATGATTGTCCTCATGTGTATCCAGATATAAATGGACCTAGAATACAAAAACTTTTGATTATGCATAATCAAATATTTCAATATATAATTAAAAATATAAATATTTTTTAGTTTCCAATCTGAAATTATATGTGGGAAACATCGTTTCATGAAGACCGTATAGGAATGAAGATTCATGATCCTACATGTAATTATTGTGGGATGAAACACTAAAGGGAATGTCTCAATGGAATGAGAAGATGTTTTCTACGTAGAAATGAAAGGCATAGATAATTTAATTGATGAGGAAAAATGAAGTACTAGAAGAAGAAAAATGACGTTCTTCATAAGATACAATTTATAGTTCAATTTCATAAGTTTGGGGAATATGGGAATCATTTAGGTAAATACTCACAATAAAGGTTATCACCTAAAAAAATAAGGACCTATGTTAAAAAATATATTGAGGTAAATGGGTTGATGTATTTATATATTGGAAATAAAGAATTATTTTGTTGGAATAATTTTATAAATAACATTTTGGTTATAAGAACCATGGGAAATCTAAAAACAATGTTAATTTTCGATGCAAACATATCTTCAAGTTAGATTAATGTAATATTTATGGATACAATCAGGTGTTTATGAGTTACTTTTGATAATTTTCTCAATGTCACAAAAACCCATTTTGTGGTTATAATTGATTTTATTTTAATTTAATTAATGATATTTTTTGAGGCGTTTCATTCGGTTAATATTTATATAACCCATAGGTTCAACATGGAATATTATTTGAGGAAGAATTATCTTTTAAAAGTATTAAATATATTGATAACCATTACAGTTCATATGAAATATTTTTATTAGGTTTATTTATAAGGATTTACAACATAATTTTTTATTTATTATAAGAATTATATTAATATAGTTTTCATAAATAGAAAAACCTATCTTACCAAGAACGGTTGGAGGGATTGAACCTACAACTGAATGGCGATAATGAAAGTTCCAAAATGGGAGGCTTTTATTTCACAGAAGGGGAGGGGTTTAATCAATGAAACATTTACATTTTTGTTTCCTTAAAATAACCTTCGTCTCCTATTAATGATTTCAATTACCTATATAAAAACAATCAATTACACATCTACAAGAATACAAGAAATTACAAGGTTCACTATTTAATAAAAATAGCTACATCCATGGTTTGGTTTGGAAGAAATACAATACCACACAATCCACTAGAAATAAATCCTTGGATTACAATGAGTAGGATATACCACTACACTCGTGTATCACTATGTAAACAATTTAATAGTGAATG
The DNA here is from genome assembly GCA_963277665.1 of Viscum album. Lineage (NCBI taxonomy): Eukaryota > Viridiplantae > Streptophyta > Magnoliopsida > Santalales > Viscaceae > Viscum > Viscum album. Next base: position 1,624,654,779 of record OY728156.1, on the reverse strand, counting down.
TGCAACATCTTAGTTCAACTTGGGTAAAGCAATGATTTTGTAACAACTAATGTTACATGTGCTACTTTTAAATTCTAAAAGTGTATTCAAATGAAAAAACATATTCAATTTATTATCCAGAAGATGATAAGAACTTCTTAGACATTATTAAAGAAAAAAGCAAGTCTAATTTTCCCAATCTGATTAGGCCAACTCTGATTCTTCAGATCTAATTCCTCAAATACGATTTCCCAATCTGATAAAAATAATTCTGTCAAAATCCGATTGAAAGAATTCAAAATACCTTACTCAGTCCAGAAATCTCAAAATAGAAATCCTAGATCCAATTATTTAGCAAGATCCGATGACCATCTGAATCAAATGAAAAGATGAATACAACAATCTGGCAGATGTGATTAATACTGAATATGATAGACAACTGAATACAATGTTGTGATCATGTATCTTACCATTCACATCAATCCCTAAAAAATATTACTACAAAAGATTATATGAGAAATTATTTTCTCTAAAACACATTCTTTAGTGGATTGTACATCAGTTATTTAAAAAGTAAAATGTAATTTTCACCTTTTATTGGTAATCCATGAGAGATTTGGAAGGAATCCCAAAATAATTCCCACTCAATTAAATTCACCTCAAATATCAATTTTCTCCTAAAATATGGAGTTCAATTTACTTCACCAATGCTTCAGGATTTATCCCGAATATTCTACACTCTTCACTTCTTCTTCAAACTTTTATTTTCAATTTCCAGCCTGGTTTCAATTTACGTGTCCTAATTTCGAAATATGATTTCTTCGATAAAATTACCTATATTAATTGAATGTAAATGTATAGATAAATAGATACCTCTATTATTTTATAAATAAAATCATTATTTATATATTTCCAGATCTCTCTCAACAATTCGTTGGGAAAAATCCACATTCAAAACACATTTTCTTATTTACTTATTCTCTTGAACCTATTGGAAAACCAAAAATTAAGTAAACCCATTTGAAATGTTTGACTATATTGTTGATCTCTTTATTTTCTGTCCTTTTTCTTAATTGGTATCAATCAATTCCTTCTATGAATATGATGACAACCAATTCTGATCGAAAACGTCTTTTTTTCTGAATATAATACCACTTGAAGATACTTATGTTTCATTATTTGACTTTACAAATCCAATGATCCGATGAAAATCATCTTTTTTATACGATGATGATTAGTTACTATAGTTCACTCCATTTTTTAGCATCATCCTTCATTCTTACTTATCCGTAATTTGATTTCTCAGAATACAATTTCCCCAAATACGATCAGGCTGAATAATATTTCCAACACCATTTTCTCTTTCCATCTAACACCAAATAAGCCAGATGTGATTGAAAATAAGAAGAATATATTTCTCTCTAAATTATTTCATCATTCTTTAGACACATGTTTCATAATTTACTTGTGGTATATGAGATCTCTAGGATCTACAATGATTCATCATGTTTGATTTATTGTAGTCATGAAAAATCAGATCATGTAGACTTCGATTACTCATCAATTAGATTCATTGTAAATACTATAATCATTTACTTCAATTAATAATCTTCCTCAATAAAATTGATCTTATTATTCCAAATTTAATGTTAATTTTATCATCCTTCTTATCTTCATTACGATGTATTTTCAAGAATAATAGGTTTGACTCTCCAAAAACAATGTCAAGAACAATTTTCACAAAATACAAAGTGATTTGATATTTATTTTATTCAAATAATTCCTTTTCAAGAAAATAAAACATCTAAAAAATCATATTCATCATCATCTTAGTATTACCAATTTACCCCTTTGGATTTTTTATCAAAAATATTTTTTAAATCCTTAAAAATTCTAACCTCAAGGAATTTATTACTTATCAACAATTCTAATACTATGTGAGTTAATTCATGATACAAAACAAAGAATAATGGATAAAAAAACTAGGATGTCCAAAATTTGTGATAATGAAGACATCTTCAACTTACATTCTTAGCTTCTCCACTTTCCTGAAATACAAATAAAATAATTTCATAAAACCATTTCCAAAAAATGTTATAATTGTTTAAACACAAAAACAATGATGAATTCACAACTTACCCAAAACTCACCATTTTTTACAACCATAAAATGGATAGATTTATGAAACAATTCATTATATCCCTTGAAAACAGTATCTAAATTTAAGGTGAGAGAGGGGAAAATAGATAAATAAAAATTGAAGATAAATAGGTTGAACAACCTTGTTCAACCTCACTTTAGAAAAATATTCCTTCACTAAAGGTTTTCTAATAATTTTAGCAACTTTATTCAATGTTATAACATACTCCAACATTAATTCATTCTGCTCCACATGCTCTTTGATGATATGATATTTGATATCAATATGTTTTAAACAAGAATGATGAACAAGATTCTTAGTTAGATTGATTGTTTTTTTATTATCAAAAACTATGATAATGGGTAACTTCATATCAAAATGTAAATATTCTAAATTTGATTTCATCCACTTATGTTGAGTAGTATATTGAGAATGAGAAACATACTTATCTTCAACTATTCTAAAAGTTACTAAATTCAATTTCTTTGAATTAAAACAAACAAAATTATTTCCATAAGGAAAAATCCTCTGGATGTGGATCTTTTATCATCAACATTTCCAGCCCAATCATCATCTAAATACCCAAACAATTCTATACTCTCTGAGATATCATATATGATTCAAAATTATATTGCGTCATTAATATATTTGGGAATTATTTTTCTAGAAAACATTTGTGATTTTTAGAGAACTCTAAATCCTTGAATATAGAGGAAAAATATAAAAAATGCTTGGTCTTGAGGTAGTGAAATACACCAAACATATAATAAGCTTTCATAATTCTTTCTGATGAACATATTTTCCTTCTTAATCTTTAGTCAAATTTTTTCCCACCAATATCAATGTAGAAGATAGTTTTTTTTTCATGTCAAAACGTTTGAGAAGTTCCCTAGCATACATTTCTTGAGATAGAAAAATAAATTCCCTCATTCGATGTATTTAAATCACAAGAAAGTATTCCAATTCCCCATGTATGGATATTTAAAATACCTTGTTAATTTATTCAAAAAAACATTCACATCATCATTCATCATTACTAGAAAAGATAATACCATCTGCATAAACAATTAAAATTATGGAATACTATTGATTCTATTTGATGTATAGATCACTATCCACTCTTCCTTTAATGAAATTCCTCTTCCTTAAAAAATTATCCAATTTGATATACTATGCTCTTAGAGCATATTTTAGGTCATAGGAATCATTTTTCATTATTCACACATAAATTTCATTTTTTCCAACAAAAAATCGACAGTGTTGGTCAATATAAACTTCCTCTTAAAAATCACCTTTCAGGAATGTAGATTTAGCATCCATATGAATGATCCTTTAGCCTCATTGTCATACATAATAAGAAAGATACTGATTATTTCATGTATTTTCATCAGAGAAAAGGTTTCATCAAGTCCAAAACCTTGAATTTTTTGAATACCCCTTTCACAAAAATCATTCTTTGATTTTAATCAATTCACCTGCGTTATTTAGCTTGTTCCAAAATACCCATTTTCTACCAATAATGGTTTTTAGGTTTAGGTATGTGTTCCCATGTATCATTATCTTTCAATCTGTTAACACTCTTCATTCATGTCTTGAAACCATTATGGATATTCAAATTCATCTTTCAAATCATTCGGCTCTACTTATGACTAAAAAGTAGTATATGTAATTGATTTTTTGTCCTTCTAATTTGAAAGGTCTAATGTTTCTCACTAATTATATTATTAGTATCCACATTATTTCATAGCCATGGATGTGATTTTGGAATATCATCCACATAACTGAAAATGGATGGCTCTGATTCTTCTTCTTGAGTAACAATACAATTGTCTGTATCCTTATCATAATTTTTTTCATCAGCTTTCTCAAAGAAATTTTCTTTATGAATATGTTTTTCTTTATCAACTATTTCAATTAACTTCACTTCAATAGAATAAAATATTCTTTTTTTCTCACTGTGGAAGCAATTATATCCTCTTCCTTTCAGAGAATTACCATGAAATACTCCATATCCACCTTTATATTCAAACATTCCATAGTTTCGACCTATATTATTCATAATGAAGAAAATCATAAAAAATTTAAATTACTTCAAAATTAGAGTTTTTACATTATACAATTCATATGGAGTCATATCTAATTGATTCTTGTAGAAATAAAATTTCATGATATAAAAAGAGGTACTCACAGAGTGCCTCAGAAAGTAAGGATACAGACCATGTTAATGTAATATAGTTCATCCAATTTCCAACAAAATTATATTCATTTTTTCAATATACCTATATTGATTTAGAGTCTATGGGGATGTATACTCATGCTAAATTCCATGATTCTCATGATAATTTTTAAATTATTAACTTCTGTATTCACCAACATTATCTATTTGCAACTTCTATACTAAATACTAACTTTCTTTCTAATCTTTACTTCTCAAAATTTTAAACATTTTCAAATCATTTGAGTTTTGTTTCACAAACTTAAAATATGAAATGTATGTAAAATTATCAATAAATGTAATGAAGTACTTATATCCATTTTTGATTGTTTAATCACTGACACAAAAATACTGGAATGAATGAGCCCCAAAGGTTTTTATAAAGAAATCTAAACATTCTATTGCATTGAGTTTTTAATCAATCATTTCTGAAAAATAGTGCAACACCAATATCTTTTTGTTAGAACATTAGTAATGTCTCAGACACTGTGCCATTTAGATAAATTTATCATGATTATCTAACCCATATGTCCCAATATTTTATTCTATAATTGATTCTCATCCACCATACTGATGTAACAAGAGTTTTATATTTCAGCAACCTGAAAGAAGTTTCTGTTTGTATGTTAGCCTATTTTAACAATATTTCTATATTCCTCATTTTTCATAGCTAAACCATGATTTCTGAAGATTAATTTGTTACCCTCATCACAAAATTGTATATCACATATCATATTTCGTTTCAACCCATCAATATATAAATAATTCTTAGATTTCTTCTTTTCTTTTCCAATAATGGCTATACCAAAACCATTGATATTAAATGATGGAAATTTCCATATTTTACTGCTCCTTCCATAAAATAATTTAAATTAATAAAAAAACATAAATCTTATTTCATACCATATAAACAAACACTATCAAGAATCCATTTTCCTTACCCTTTTTTTCATTCAATTTAATTTCAACAAAAAGAGATTTTTCTTCTTTCTTTTATTTATTAACATCTGGATTTTTAGGATTATTAAGAAAATTTTACTATACCGATAACAATAAAAGATGTACATTTGAAATGTTTCATGATCGATCAATTCTATGACAAATAGTTTATAGGGGTTGGAACCTATTTTAAATCTTTACTTCAAACTTATTAGGTTTCTTCAGAACAGTATTCAGAGACTTATTCTTTTGAGGGAATTGTCTCCCCCTGAAACCATGCATTTCATATGTTGTGGAGTAATAGTAATGTTGTTTTTTTAACTCACACATATTTTACACTTGTATAAATCCACCACAATAACATAAATCTCCATTAAATGAGTATTTTCTTGTTAAATCGTCTATATTTATTGGAATTGTGAATGCATTTATCTACCGCTTTCTTAAATTTCTTTTCAGACCCCCTATCTTTTCTATTATCAATCGGTATCGTCCTTTTATTTTCATCAATACCAGAACCAAATTTTTTGAAATATTTTCTAGATCCCAAATGTTTCAATACATTTTTGTACTCATGGTTCTTTGATAATTCTAAATTTCCATCTTTGGTGGTTTTTTCCCATATACATGACTTTCCCAACATTATACTTTTCAGAAACAATTCTATATTATTTACCAACCATTGAATGTATATTTTGATTATCCTTCTTTGGTTTCAACATTCAATAACATTCACATACTTTTGAAAATGAGTTTTCAAAAAATTTAATTCTTAATTAATCTTTGGTATGTTTTTTTGGAAAATTTTACACTTTTCTTCTTTTTCATTCATCATTACACCCAAATGTTCATTAAGATTATTTTTTTCCTCAAGATATTTCTTCAAATAATAAATATATTTTCCATATTCACTTTATCATCACCAGAAGAATTATTGATTTCATGTTAAAAAGATTTATTCTTCGAACCTTTTTATTAATTTTTAATTCTTCTAATCATTTTAAGACATTATTTCGTCTCTTCTTTTAGAAGTTATTCAAATTGGGATTTTTATTCTTCATAAAAACTACATCTTAACTCTTCATCATTAAATGTTGAAAAGAGAGAATTTTCAATACCAAGAAGGAAATATTTTTAAGAATCCATGTCACATGTTTCTTCTTCAATAACTTCTGATAATAAAATTATTCTTTTAGATTTGACGAATTTTCTTTATTTCCCTATGGAATATAATTTTCCATTATCTAAATGTCTCTTCCATGATCATCTAGGATTTCATTCTTCTTCATCACTATTTTATTTTTCTTTATTTGTGGATAATTTGTTGTAATGTGACTAATTCCTTCACATTAAAAGCCTTCAATGTGATGTTTCCCCTTGAATTCACTATACCTATTTTAACATTTTTAGAGAAAAGGATAAAATATCATCAATATTTTTTATACATCATTTTCAGAGTTATAATCACTATCATAATCTTCAAAAACAATATTATTTCACTTTTCATTATTAGCATCCTTGAAAGAAATTTTCTCTATCATCTTTTGTTTTTTATTTCATTTCATTCTCACATATCATTTCATAAGTGATGAGAGTGCTATGAATATCATGAAGACATAATGTTTGAGGAAATTTGTCTTCCAATAAATAAGACTTTTCATAAACCTTGTTTGAAAGGATTATCAATATCTTTACAACAACTATAGAAACATCTAACGTGACACCATGTAATATGAAAGTACTTATGAGGCCATTTACCCTCTTAAAGAAGTCCCCAACATATTAATATTCACCCACCTTCATGTTTTCAATCAACAATCTCTAGAATTTAATTTTTCTCCTTCTTCCCTTATGTATTACATTTGTATATGTTTTAAATTTTTTCTCTTATACCTTTAGTTGTGGCAACAAATTTCACCCTTAGAAATTCACTTTTATAATGTAATGATAAGATAACATTTTTCCCTTCCATCATTATCGAGATTATTCTTTTCAATAGATGTAAGAGGGGTTTTATTATCAATAAGTGTAAACCTATATGTTTCATCTTCAAGAACATCATATCCAATATACATAAGATATGGAAGTATTTTATCTTTCCAAATATGATAATTAATTTTAATGAAAACATGAATATCTTTACTGTTCACCCATTTCAAATTCACAATTTTTTTTCCAAAACATGAAAAAATAATAAGAAAAGGGAACCTACAAACCCATGATACCAGTTGAAAGTACCCAAACATTATTATTATATCACTAAGAGGGGGAGGGGGTTAATTAGTCATCTTTTTTTCATTTTTGTTCAACTAAAATAAACATCACATCATATTAAATATTTCAGTTCCTTATTGAAAACCAATTAAATAAACATCCACCCGAACACATGAATTTATAAGGCTCACTGTTCTATTAGAATAGATAAGTTCTTGGTATGGGTTTGACGAAATAAAATACCATAAAATCAACTGGAAATAAATCCTTTTATTAAAATGAGTAGGATATAACCTTACACTTAGGTAGCACTATGAAAACAATCCAATAGTGCATGTGCACACTCATAGCAGAAATACATTAATGAAATAATTACATTACAACTCATGTTACCTGTGCTTAATATCAATTCCAAAAATGTATTCAATTGAGAAAACATTATCAATCACATATACATAAGATTATGAGAACATAAGGGACTTTGTTAAGGAAAAATCTATTCTAATTTTCCTAATCCAATCTGTCTCACACCAATTATTTAGATACGATTCATCAAATATGATTTCCCTATCCGATAAAAATTCTTATGTCAGAATATGATTGAAAAAATTTATAATACATCCCTCAGTCCAAAAATATCAATATAGAAAACAAAAATCCAATTATTCATCTAGGTCTAATGACCAGCCAAATACTATCAAAAGATTAATATGGTAATCAACTAAATACTATGCATTTCAGAATACAATTTTGTGATAATATCTATTCTATTTCACATAAATCCTTTAAAACTTTAAAAAAAAAGAAAATACACAAACATATTATCTATAAGACTCAGAGTTTCTCTCTCTCTTCTATAGTAAACAGTAGACAACCCATCAAAAAAATTACAATGTACCATTCACCTTCTATAGGTGAGCCATGAGAGATTTGATGGGAATATAAAAATAATCCTCCTCAATTAAATTCACCCAAATACCAATTCACCCTAAAATCTTGAGTGTATTCTGACTATTTTAACACTTCTCTATTCTTCTCAAATCATCTAAACACTTCACTTATTCTACTGACATTCATTTTCAATCGCCACACCAATTTTTATTTATGAGTATGATTTTATGAATCTAATTTCTTCAATATAATTTCCTGTATTAAATGAATGTAAATTTATGGATAAATGGATACCAATATTAATTTTTAATACAATAATTACTTTTTAATCCAATCTCTCCCTAAAAAATTAATCCAGCAAACTAAAAATTCAAAAAACTTTTACATATTCAATTATTATCTTGACGTAGTTGGAGATGTGAAAAGTAATTCAAACATTTTGAAATGTTATACATAAATATTGATCTCCTTATTTTCATTCATTTTCATTCGTCGGTCCCACAAAATTTCTTCTCTGAATAAGGTGGAAATGAGGTCTGATCTGCAGTTTCGTTCTTTTGTGAATACTATATCACTTGATGAAACTTATTCTCCTTTCTAAAACATTATGAATACGATTATCCCATGAATTTCATCTTTTAATATGAAGTCAATAAGATGATTTAGTGCCATACTATCATTTATCAGCATTTTTCGTTACTTATCATCTTGAATTTGATTTCTAGGAATAAAATTTCTCCTAATATTATAATGATAAACACAATTTTTAGTACCTTTTTCTCTTTCCATCCTGCTCTGATTAATATGGATATTATTGTCAATTAACAACATCTCTTCCACCCTCCATTCATTCATAAATCTTGAATGAAATGTTTTACAATTTACATGTGATATTTGAGAACAATACAAGCTAAAAAACATTATCACATTTCATTTTTTATAGGCATACAGACACCGATCATTCAGAATCCAATTATTCATCATCCAGATTCATAGTGAATGAGATGGTGATTGACATCCAGTAGAATTTTTCCTCAATACAGTTGATCATTTAATTATATAATTAATGTTAATCCTATATGATAACTTCTCTTGATTACGATGGCCTATCCATGAATTTTAAATTGGAATCCCTAAATATGATATCCATATCAATTGTCACCAAATACAAAGTGTTGTGATATTTTCTTTATTTAATGACTTTTCATTACAACAAAAGAAAACATCTAACAACAATCTACTTCATCATCATATTGGTCCTAAAATATAACAGTGAAACACCAAACACTAGCCTACATGATGTATTTAATATTTTGATGTTTCTTTTTTTAATAATGTATTAGCTAAATATTATATCTATTTTTGGAGAATATTTTTTTATCTTAGAGATGATAATTGGATTTAAAAGTGAATTGGTGATTAATGTAATTTTAAAATGATTTCACTATTATGATATCCTTATATGATTAATTCAAATAGAACACTAAGGGATTATATTTTTGGAATAATGGATTAATTATGTTTTGAAAGAATATATTATTTTAATGTGGCTTTATAGTTACCAAGGTTATTTTTTGAAATGATTATTATATCTTTTATATTATGTGATTAGAGAATATACATTCTTAATAAGTCAAATTAAAATTAATTGATGTTATTTGAAGCTAAATGTTAAATTTATATTGAATAATACGTGATTAAATCACCCAAATACACGGTTTTAGATATTATTATGAAATATTTTGAATAATTATTTAATGTTATAAGTTTAACATTGGGTGTTATTATTGACTCATTGTTGGTTTGTGTTATATTTCAATATATGATAGTATATTGATTTTTATTGTTTTTTTTTGCGAACATTTTTTTCTTTTTTTTATTTTCTAAAGACAAGAGGAAGATATTTTTATACATTTATAGATTATGGGATTCGTTATAAGATTATTAATGTGAATTATGAATAAATAGAGTTTATTTATAATACTCACCATCCAGAGAAAAGGATTATTTTTTGTGGGAATCTATTAAAGGATGGATTATAATTCTTTTGAAAGTTCATTTCCTTATTGTTTTATTCATAATGGAGAAGAAATTCCAATAAATCAAGGAAAAATTATATTGAATTTAAAAAATTTTCATATCACTTTCACTTTAGATGAATTTATAATCTCTTCACTAATTACAAACTATTGCTTTTTTGTCAAAATCATTATATTGAATATGTACTATATCACTCTCTATCAGTACTTAGGTTTTAGTATTCTATTATATATATATATTTTCATTTCAAAATTTTGTTCTCCAATATGGAATCCTAGATACATTTTATTTTCAATTACCATTGAATTTATATTTCCATATTCCCCAAAGGACGTTCTACTGACCATTTTTTGATGGGGGTTTTGAACAATCAAACATTATAATTTAAGACCCTTGAATACTGAGTACATGTTATACATTCTACGACATAATTTATCAAATGTGGGAGAATGTAACACCCCATTATTTTAAGATAATATCAATTTGGTTGATATCCCATATAGCAGGAAACACCAAACATTAATGAACCATGAAATATAATAAATTCAATATGAATATTATAAACTAACCTATAATTTAGTGGGTATGATTAGGATTAAAGTATTTATAAAGTATTTTAAAACATCCTACTCAAAATAATTGTATTTAATAACTATTATGAAATAATATATCAATTTTAAGAAATGTACTATTATACTAAAATTTATTTTATTCAAAAATGGTTTTTATTTATATTTTTTACAGAATATTATATTTATTTTCAGAAAATTTTAAAAATTTTTTTGCTAAAATATTACTAATTTTTTAAATAATCATTTGAAAATTATATTATGTTGAATTTTTTGTATTTTTACAAAATGGTTGATTTTCTAGTAAATAGTTAAATTTTTTAAAGAAACCCAGGCTTAAAAAACATAAGCAATGCATAATATTTGAAAAAAAATTAATACAATACCCTAACACATTCCTGAATACAATATTAGTTTATTTCTTTTAGAAACATTGAAAATTATATCACCTTCCATAATTGAGTCACATTATCTCCCACTACATTCTTCATATCTAGCACTATTCTTAGACACATCAAACATAATACATATACTCCTAACATGGGGAACATAAACTTTAGAAAGGATGCAATTAGATTCTCATTAAGGGTAAATAAGGGATACATGTAAGCATAACATGAACATAAGGGAATGGTAGTGTACAAATTATATATGAAACCCATACCCTTCATAGAAAATATCGTATAAAATATTCATTGAAAAGATATTGGTAGCTCATAAGACATCTATCAAAATGGAATCATAGAAACTGAGCTATGTTTAAAACCACTGACATAACATAATAGTTTTTTTGAATACACATAAGAATAGAAAATAATTTACATATCGGACAATCATCACTTGAAAGGCCATCATAGTGTAAAAATTCCAATACTATATCGATTTCACTCCACATTCCAACCATGTACTATGATACTGTGTTTAGTCCTTATTCCATCCCTATATTACTATACAAGGAATCACTCCCCATTCAATATGTGTCCATATCCTATGATATATAAATATGTACCCAATTCATTGGAGGGAGATATAGGTCCCTTCCATCACATAATGAAACACATATTTATGTGTTCCAATATATCATAAACAGTTATCAAATAATAACCCATGAAATGCAATGGGTATCCATAACATGTCATCATATATAAACATATGGATGAGGGACATGTTTCATAATAATTTAATCAATTAATTACCCATGAAAAAGGAAGTTTTATAATAATATAACTCATGGAAGAGACAAGGGATTCATAAACATATAACCCATTAAGGAGAAATGTGTTTCATTGGTATACAAACCATGGAAGTGAATCATATTTTATAAGTATCATTTGTCATAACATAACGCTTTCAATGAAATAATATGAATTTTATAATTGGACTATATCTTGATTAAATCATGAGTAACAAATGTATTCATAAGAATAAAATAAATTTGAATGATCATTTAAAACATTTATTCAATAAAATATAATTTCCTCTTTGAAAAACCGTTTATTGTAAATAAAACATTATTAATAACTTTTTTCATTGGAAATTGTTATGAAAAAATAATATTGATGATTCAAATAAATTATTAGTAATCACATCAGAATATTCTATTCATGTAGTATATGAAAATATAAAGGTTTCCATTAACAATTTGAGTAAAATCCATATTGGATTTGTTTTGGAAAAGACCACAATGATTCAATTGATTTTTTTTTTGAGAAAATTAAACATGGATAAAATTATATTTGAAAAATAATAACATAGTAATATAATATTTTCTAAAAAATTATTAGAAAACATGATATGGAAGGAAAACTGATATCAATCCGAAATATAAATACTTTCATATTTTCTTAAAAACACATTATTAATTATGTGATGTTATAAATAGTGATTAAATGGTAACCTTACTTGAATATATCTTTAATAATTAGAGGATAAAAAAATCAAGATAATTATTGAGTGTTAGATCATGATATTTAATCATATGGATAGTTAAATATAAAATTCCCAGAAAAAATTGAGATTGTACCGTAAAATCATTTCAACATTGGTATCATTAATTCATAACAAAAATTAAAAAATAATATACAAAGAAAAATAAAATATCAAGAGGATGAATAAATTAGTTACATTACATGTCATATTGGCTCTACTTACACCTTGTGAAATAATATAGGTGTATAATGTAAGATGTGTCTCAATGTAGGAAAATTGAAAAAACACCCTTATAACTTTGGAAACATCGTAACTATAAAACCCGTGAGAAATAGATCTTAAAACTGTTATTAAAATCTAAAAAATTCTCTTTAGAAAAATCATAATACACGTCCAGGTGTAGTATACACACCACATACCACAAATAGTTTTTGAACATGGCTTGTGTCTCAATTAAAATAAATGTGACATGGAAATCCTCTAACATAAGTCTTGAATTATGTTGTACTCATTAATTTATTATATATAATATATATATGATTATTATAAATCTAATACATAACTATATTCATTTATATCATACCATATATGATTTTATTATTGCCTTTTATGACCCGTTTATTAACAATTCCAAGTAAATGTTATATTTTGGGTAATAATCACTTTTTTTGTATGTTTTGTTTTGTTATATTTTTTTTATCGTAATTTAATAATTATTTCAAAATATTTATAATTATAAAAATTATATAAATATCATATATATTCATTCTATATTAATTTATAATAATCTACATAAGATATAAATATGAAATGAAATGCACTGGTCATTGAGACATTAGGTCATACATATGCGTGAAAGCTATTTAAGTTTTATTTATAGAATGAATGAATTAAATAAATATGAGATATTATATTGAAATAAAAATTTTATTTCATATATATATATATTTATCATTAAACTCATCATTAATACATTACATGTAAATCATGAACGAAACACATCACATCACGAGGCGGTAGCTTGCCATACACAAAAAATAAATTATCATATTCTTAAAAATTTTAATGAATGACTGTATGTGTCATATAAAATGTAAAGAATCATAATTATGTCATGAAAATAGTAAATATAATATTTAAATATTATTCCAATAATTATTCTTAACCTTGATATGTGTTCATGGAAAAAAGAGTGACATCGATTCACAATATGGTAGTCTGCTATACACACGAACAATAATTTTGTAATGCATCTGATAGAAGTTTGTACAGTTTTAATTCATACCCATAAAATAATAACATATCAGCATATATATTATATATTGGTTACTATATTTTCATTATATAAAAATAATTAATTATTCTTTATGAATAAACGATACAAAAAATTTCATTGATGATCGTTACCTCTTCATAGGGTATCTTTGTCGAGGTTGCACAAAACACCATCATGTTTGGATTTATACCCAAGTAAAGTATTATAGGATGATAGCGTGGAAGTGAATAAGATATTTTTCCAATTTTATTCATAACCAATTGATTTTTATGGTGTGAAGATAGTGGAAGAGTGGGTGGCATTTTATAAGGGAGGTGAGGAGAAATCATGTATGGTTTTTAAACCGAGAATTACAACCGTGTATTTTCTATGTAAAGTGGATCTAATAATGGAAAACTCCCAATCATAGAATATTTAAGGAAATAATATTTCAATCTAGTTGGTGTTTTATTTGTTTCAAGGTCATATTTCTATTAAATTTATTGTTTAATCCCTTGCTAATCTTGTTTCTCACTTGATCATCGTGATTAAATTTAACTACTTCCTTGATAATTACTGTAAATAATAAATTTATATATAAAATAAATTATAATTTTGGATAGTTACAAATATGGAATAATTTTTTATACATTATACACTCATAAATAGGTAAAAAAATTTATAAAATTAATTCGACGGACAGGATGATATATGGGGTTTTTATTGCGGAAATGTTCAAAAAATTGATTTATTTTTATAATATATATCAATATAAAACTTATTATAATAAGATAAATTGTACAGATTGATTTGTAATTGGACTAATTATACATTAAAACCAATATGAAATATAATTAATCTTAATAAATAAAATAAATTAAAATTTCCATTTCAATTGAATATCATTATTTTTAATGATTTGTCCAAAATTTAATATTTTAAAAAAATTTAGAAAATACACAATAATTTGGTTTTAAAAATTTTAATTTTAAAATAAAGACAATTTTATCAAATTAAAATTATAAATGTGTCAAAAATTAATTTTATTGTTGTTCTAAGAATAATATAAAAAAATTTCTTTTGAGTGAACTATATTTTCATAACATATAAAGATTTACCAACAATTATATTTTTCAACATAAATATGTTTTATTTTTATAAAACCATTATAAAATTTATATTAAACCTAATCATTACTATTCACATTAATATGATGAATGGATAGGTTATAGAGGAGGAAATAATATTTTTAGGAATTTTCATTGATGAGATGGTTCTTACGTTAATGCATATGTTTTCGTATTCTTATTTTGGGACTTTTTTTAGAATTTTGAATTTATAAGGTGTAATCAGTTATCTGTGGTTCCCAAGATTCCCTGAAAGTAGATTTTTTCTTAAAAAAGTATAGTGAAATTATTTGTATAGAGTATAATGTGTAATAAAATCTAATCCATATTTT
Source organism: Viscum album (assembly GCA_963277665.1). NCBI lineage: Eukaryota > Viridiplantae > Streptophyta > Magnoliopsida > Santalales > Viscaceae > Viscum > Viscum album. Next base: position 1,624,639,149 of record OY728156.1, on the reverse strand, counting down.
GATATAGTGAAATCATAAAATTTTGTAGCGTGCAAAAAATGTTAACATGGGGTACAATGAAATGAAATAAATTAATTAATTTTTGTTTGTCAAAATAAAAAGTTCCTAAATGTCATGGTGTTACAATATTCCCACCTTAAATAGAATGTATGCAATGAAATTGATCACTATAATACAGAAAATTGAGGGTACATCTTTCTCATCATATCTTCATATTTCTACATATCTTTTTCCTACATGTGGTTTAACCTTAGAAAATTATTCAAGTGAAGATTGTTTTTCATATATCATTTTTTGTACTATCTAGAATCTCCTCCAATTGTTCCTAATTAGAAATATATTGCTATATTAGTATGACCTCTGAGTTAAGTATATGTTTAGGGTAAATAATGTACTTCCACAGGAGATATACATGAAACACATCATGGACATGAGAGATGTGTCCTAGAAGATCCATGTGATAGGCTATCTCACCAATACGATCAATAATTTCTAAGTGACTTATATTCTGAGCTTTTATTTTCCATTCCTTTCTGAACAAAATATCCTTATTCTATGGAGTTATTCTTATAAATAACTTATCACCAACATCAAATTAATGACCACATAGGTGATTATGAGTATAATTTTTCTTCCGAATATAAGCTACATTAATGTGAAACAGAATAGATATAACCTTACCTTTCATTTCATCGGATATATCATGTTCAAATCACATTTTTTCTTAGACTTAATTATAGTATGTTGGAGCTATACATTTACTTCCATAGATGGATTCATAAGGAGACATTTGAATTCAAGAGTTAAAACTATTTTTGTTAGAAAACTCAAATATAGTAAGGTGTTGACCACACAATGAACAATATCTCAACATATCCACTAGTGTTTGAATTTTTCTTTCGGACTAACCATCTATATGAGGATGATATGATGTTCTTAAACTAAACTCCTTTCAAGAGATTTTGGAACACCTTTCTAGAACATTGAGGTAATCCTGAGATATCAAATAGAAATAATGAAATGCAGTATCCCATGAAACCTCAACACTTCTTTAATTTATATACATGAAATATGATACAGAGAGGTCTTCCATGATAGTGATGAAGTGTGATGACCTCATAAGATGTTTTACTAAAACCCATATAGAATTATTTTTTTAGATGTCAGGGGGTGTCCATTAAAAAAATATGTTGTGATGTTCTACCATTTCTACTCTGGAATTTGTAATGTAGGAATGGTCCCCTACTAATTTTATCTTTCAATATTAACTTTATGGAATACCATAAATCAAGGTAAAAACACTATAACATCATAATTTGGGATCATCTTATGCGACCATAATGGTGATGTTGTTGAACTACCATATGGATCTTGTGGCCATGTCCCTACATGAGAGGTGGAGAAGCTAGGACTCATTAGAGCAGTTGAAAATGCATGCCAAAGAAGTAGAAATAATATCTGGTTCTAGTGGGACTCCACCATTTTTTTTCATGAGGTTAGGATAAATGGTATATCTCTCATAGAAGATGGTAGTGAAATGGTTTAATTTTCATGATAAAATTATCTACTTGAACTATATTATCACCCATTCCTTCCACAAATCCAAATATCTTTCTGATGGCTATGAAAATGAATAGATTAATGAAGAGTGGAGTGTTTTCTCTAGAACTATTCGTTGTGATATGATCCTTACATTCCTTCAGGAAAAATGTAAAATGCCCTTATTCAGTCTTGTGTAATTTTTTTATTGCATTAATATAAGAGCCTCTGTGCTCATATTTCTCAAAAACCATCTAGAATAGATAGGGAATAAATAAATATGATCTTACTATAACATCTTTTTTTTCAAATCTAGTATAGACAAAATTCACATATTGTTCCTAAATGCTATCATTTCATCATGATAATGTTTAAACTATGGAACATTTATATCCTTCTTTTTTAGCACTATATCTTTCTTCTTTTCCTCTTTAATATTCATATGGATAGATGGTTAAAAATTAAATAAATAAATTTAATATTTTTATTCTTCCTTAAAGACATACAGATCCATCCTTTGCAAATCCAGAGATATTGGATCTTTTTGTCCTTATCATGGAAACTCTAGCATGATCTTTTCAACTCAAAGCATTAGATACATTGTTCATTTTCCCAGAGTGTTGACGTATTGAGTAGTCAAAATCATTCGTAATCTCTTACCATATTCTTTGTGACATGTTATACTATTTATATGTGAATATATACTTCAGGATTTAATAAGGGGTATTAATATCACAACATTCTCCAAAAATATAATGGATCTGTATATTTAATAGAAAAAATATGAAGACTAACTCCAAATTATAAGTTTGGTAATTTTGATCATGAATCATTAATTTTCTGGAGTTGTAAATAATAACAATGAACTTCTACTTAGGTACACATACCAAAACCTTGAAGGATGAATTATAATAAATTTAAACCCTTTCCACTACAATTTTATGTATCCAATGGTTCAATAAATATAATTCTCTTCAGTTCCTTGAAATTTCCATCCCATTTATCTATCCCAAGGAACATTTCCCCCTTCTATGTTATCTTAGTCATAAGATTAGATAGTCATGTGAAATTATCCATAAACTATCCCTAATATCTCAATAAACTAAGACTGTTAAATCTCCCAGTATTCATGGTTGGTTTGGACCAACATTTAGTCACCTCTATCATTAATGGATCTATTAATAAACCCACCCTTGAGATTATAATACCCAATAATAAAACCGTTTCAAAAAATAATTCAACCATTGTAATATTTTCATACATTTTATCATTACTTTGGGTCTTTTTAATATTTACCTAATGATATTCATTCTATTCCTTTTTATAGGAATATATAAGAATATAATATATAAATAATACTAAAAACTAATCATGGTAATAGCTAAATAGTCCATTCATTAAATCCATCTTGATTCTTTGGGGAATAGTAAGGACAAATTGTAGAACTATATATTCATAGTTCCAATTCCTTGTATACAATGTCATATTAGGTATATCCAACTTATTTTGAAACAATTTATGATATATATAACAATGTAAAATATTGAAAAATTATCCTTCTCCACGTAGTTGATTGAATAAGTCATTAATAGGGAGAATATGATAATTTTTTATGATCACGATATTGTTCAATTCCAAAAAATTAAAACAGTGTCACATTAAGGCATCATTATTTTTGAAAAAATAATAGGTACCCCTAATGTGTTACACATGGATGAATGAATCCCTTTTTAAGGATTTTTTGGAGTTTCTACTTCATTTCTTGAAACTCAATCATGTTTATTATTTTTGGATTTATCGAAAATGGTGAGGCACTACTTAAGAGTTATATTGAGAACCCGATTTCTTGTTTTGGGTGATGTTTATGTAACACTTATAGGAAGATATAATCAAATTCCAAAATAATAAATATATCATATATTTCATGTTTCTCACAAACTATATGGGATTATAAATACTTATTAATGGGAATTAAGACACATACCTTAGACGTGTTCTCCATCTCAAGATTGTACATATTGTGACATTGATAGATAATCATAAGTTGGTTTGTAATGTCAAATATCACTTTAGTGACTACAAAATTTTCATTGTATTAATATATAGAATGTTAATCCATGTCTAATATGAGATAAAATTCAACTAAATGAACCATGAATATTGTTTTAGGAAGAACATTATTAGAATAAACCATATAGGAATCAATGAATTTAGATATGGTCATTATACCATTCGGGGTTTACAGTAATAATTTTCATCTAATAATTTGGGTGGAATCATGATACCATTATATAATTCTTTAAATACAAAAAATTTGTATATCCATTGTGAAATAATAAATCACTAGTTCTATAGTGGGTTATAAGTGTATCATTCACCACATAGTTATCGCACCCTTCGTAAAAAAAACAGATCACAATAGATTTCCCCATGTCCCTTATCATAAGAGACTTTTGACATCAATAATCTTCATTAACCCTTGGTTTTGGAAAATTTTATGTAAAATTATCATTTTAAATACAACTGAATCACTGAAGTGGGGGATGTAGATTTTATGTAGCTTTCTGTCAATTAAAATTGTTAGTTGATTTCTTCCCATCACATTGGAAATCCATTTCTAATGACCAAAACTAACAGAGATAAAATTTTTGATAGTACCCATAAGAATATTTCCACCATTATTTACCAAAACAATGAGAATAATAGAAATATATACTTCTTATCTCAATGGATTTTATATATTCCTCTGAACCCCATCATTACTTTTTATCAAAATCCTGATGTGCATATGTAACTATAACCTCCATTTCCACCATTATATCACAACACATAATCTCTTCATAATATTGGAATTATTTTATTTCTAATTAACTTTAGATACTTGTTTTTAATCCACTAAATAATTCATCAATCATACATTCAGTTTAAGAAATATACTAGAATCATACCTCATAATTCTTGTAAATGAATCGTGATATGTTTTTGGAGGTTCATCATCCAATGTATATAACTCAATGAAATACTTTTACATATTCAGTTGAAGAACATAGGTAAATTTATTATTGAAAAATAAGTTATTGAACTCATCCCAACCAATGGATTTAACTTCACATTATTGCCTCATATTCTTGATAATATTCCACCATTGATCTACTTAATAATCCAAATGGTAAAAAACCAAAATGACCTTATCATTTCTTGAATATTGGTGAATGGATAATATGTTTTTAGTGGTACCAATCATTTTTTATAAACTAGTGGATAAAAAATACCAATGAATTAAATTATAAATTTCCTCATGAAGTACTCGACATGATGTTGTTCCCTTATTTCCTCATTCAGATGTCCGACACGATTCATAGTTTCTTAATGTTGTGTTATCATATCAATGAGATTTATCATTCCAAATACCGTAATGCTTGGATAATAAAGATGAAAACAATTGTATTATCAATTACACTCAACATTAATCAGGCTACTTTGGGTTCAATAAATTAACAAATACACAAAATCATAGATTAATAAATAATAATCATAGAGGGGAACCATAAAATGATTAAAAATAACTTATAGGAATTTAAAATCATGAAACCTTCTTCTATATCCTATGAATCCTTATTTTTATCATGTTTCATGAATATATATATTATATTTATGTATTTAATAAAGTTTCATAAATATTTTTTTTTCATTTCTAAAATCATATCGCCCAGGAGTTTCACAACAAGTGTGAAGTAAGACTCATTATCATGTGTTAGTTCCCAATACATTTTATCTCAATATGGAATTTTCAAGGTTGCTACCACCGTGTAAATCTATTATACTACCACTTAAACATGTATTGTTGATAAAGGGATGATATTTCAAGGACACCAATCAATCTATACTTTAGAAAAATTATAGTACATTTTTTATACATTACGACCTATCGTCAAAATTACCCTTAGATACATCCATAGGGATGTCAATATAGTCTTGTCATCATAGTTAACAATGGTTAACTAAACCTATGATATGGTAACTGCTATAGAGACCCATGATTAACATCCATATACATTACATCCTTTTTTCAGAATATTTATTACACTACACAAAAATACTCCCAATGATCGTATTAGTTTAGTGCCTTTGGAAACATCAATATATAAACAGTGGTCCATAAATGAGCTACATAATCTCCTCCTAAATTTTTCATAACCATCAATATTCTTAAATAAATCATAAAGAATACATATGTTCATATCATGGGAAATGTATGCGTAAGAAATGGTGATCTATGATTCTCATTAGTGGTAAAAATATGATATTTATAAGAATAACATGAACATATGGTCATGAAAACCTAAGATAAAAAATTTAAAAACCATACCCGTCATCTCAGTTATTAAAATCATTTTTCTTGGAATAATTATTGTTTGTTCATATGAAATTAAAAATATATTCAATGAATGTGATCCATGAGATGAAATAATTTCCATAGGACATAAAGATTTGGCATAAACATAAGTAGAGAAAATTATTACGATGTTGTTCAAGGGTTACGGCCAAGGCCACCATTGGAGACAAATACAATTACTTTACTGAGTTTACTCCTCATTCAATCTCTATATTTCTATATTGGCTTTACTTATCTCTTCAACCATGTTTATATGATAATGTATATAAATCTTTACCCAATTAATTTAGAGAATATATAGTTCCCACCACAAAAATAATGAAAACCAAATTTATGTGTGCCACAAGATCATAACCATTGATCATATAATATCCCATGAAATGACATGGGTATCCATGAAATGTTTCATATATAAAAATATATTGAAAATATAGAGGTTTAATAATATTTTGGTGATAGAATGACCCATGAGAAGAATTAGTTTTTGTATGTATTTAACTCATGGAAGAGAAAAAGGGTTCATAATCATATATCCCATGGAAGAGAAAAAGATTTCAGAAGTGTATAAGCAATGAAACAGAAACATGTTTCCTAAAAAATAGTCCAGAAAACCCTAAACCATTAAATTAATGAATATGAATTCTGACATTGTATAATATTCTAATTAATGAATTATTAACACCAACAGATGTCAAATTAGATGGAAAATAATTATCATAGATATTTTAAAACATCTCTTGAGGAAAATTTAATTTTCGGATTGATAACCATGTTTTAGAACATGGAACATTTTAGAAAAATATTTGAGAAATATTTTTCCAAAAATATTAATGAATCTTAGAGGAAATGAATTTTCATGAAACTGGAATATTCTGTTCATTCCACACATGTAAAAATGAACGTTCCTTTCACATATTCAGTGAAATCTAAACGATAAATGATATGGAAAATAACCTGATTATTTATTCCATTTTTTATTTGTAAAAATAAAAACATGGATAAAATATATTTTAAATTTCATAATATAGTAATAAAACATTTTTTAAAACATTTTTAGAAATCATTTTTTTAAAGGAAAACAGATATCGAACCAAAAAAAATATAATATTAGATATCTTGAAAAACATTTTATTTATTATGTTAGCTACCAATGGATGAAAAATGGTAAACATACATGAATATACAATGAATAAACCAACTAAAATATTTTTAGTTTCAATTTTCAATATTTATATCATGATATTTCAATATATGGAGACATAACCACAAAAAAGGCTGAAAATGATGAAATTATAAAATAAAATATTTTTCACTTTGGTAACATGGATTCATAATCCCCTATTAAGAAATAAAATATAAAGAAACATAAATTATCATTAAGATGTGTAGATTTATGAAATTACATGTCAAATAGGTTGTACAAACACCTCATGAATAAATATTGTTGCATAATATAATTTATGTCCCAAAGAATTAAAATTGAGATCAAAATATGATTACCACATTGGTAACATTTTAACAACAATAATCATGCAAGAGATATAAACAAATGGATATTTAAATCATAATAATTATAAATTTTAGAACCATAATAAAAAAAAATGCTATGTAAACATACCACATACATGAAATTGGGGGTAAACATGTCTTTTTCCCATAGAAGAAAAAAGTTACACAAAAATCCCACAGTTTATGTATTGACTTCCATTATACTCATAAAATAAACCTTTATAACAAATATAATTTGATTATAAATATTATTTATCTCCATATTCATTTACCTAATTTCATATTTTATTTTCTTTGAACATTTATTACCTATTTATATAAAATTCAATGTTAATGTTGTATTTTGCGTAATAACAGCTTTTCTTTTCAAATATGTTTTCTCTTATATTGTATATTTATTACATTAACATTAATCATGATATCATCAAATCAATAAAGATAATAATTATATATATTTCATATATATTCATTATATATGTATTTATAAAAATCTATAAAATATATAAATAAGAAATGAAATATGGTGTTCATGGAGACGGTAGCTCGTACGCACACATTAATTCCATTTTCATTTTCTTATAGGATCGAAAGAAAGAATAATATATGAGATATTATAATCTAGAATAATAATTTTTATATATATAATATTTTTATTAAATTCATCTTTAATTAATTTATATAAAATATGAAGGAATCACATTACTTCACGAGGAAGTAGTTTACCGTACACAAGAATGATGTTATCGTATTACCACAAAATAGAAATCATGAATTTATATGGAATATAAAAATTAAAAAGTCTTAATAATATCATATATATCATAAATATAATATAAAAATAGTTCTTCCATCATTACACGCAACCATTATAGGTTGTAATTGATAAACTTATTATATCTATTCGAGAGTCGGTAGTCCACCATACACTTGAATGGTAATTTAATATAAAATTTTATGGATGAAAGTGTGGTTTTAGATTTTATACATAACATAAATAATTCTCAATGAACTGATTTTTATTATGACATTATATAATCATGATATCCAAAAAAATTAATGGGTTTGAGGAAGAAATAAAACAAAATTGGTTGTTAATTAACATTACTTATTCTTCAAGTATCTTCTTTGGGTTTTCCTCGGATGTCTTTTATGGTTTGGATTTCTCCAAAATTTACGTATTCTAGGTTGACGGGAGGGAAGTGGAAAATTGACATGGTAAGGTATTAGGACAAAAATTTAGTTTTGAATGTGTTAAAGTAAGGGAACATGTGGTGGATTATCATATTGTAAGTGAGTGGAAAATGCGTAATTTTTCAAAATATTGAATTAACCAAATGTGTTTTCCATTTAATGTTACTCTAATAATTGACCAATATCGAGATAAGAAGATACGAGAAAAAAATATGGCCTTAAATTTGGTATTTCACAAGTTTTTAGGTCATTTTACCCTTAAGGATAATGTCCATCCCCTTATGAAAATCATTTTACATTTAAATAATATGATTAATATTATCTTGTTTCACTAATAATTATGATACAAATTTAGGATGTACTTATTACCAAAAATATTTTCATATGTAAAAAGTCAATTCTATTGAAGATACATTGCGCACTATATGATTTTATCATAATAAATTAATTTTTATTACTATTGGTGATTGTGTTTTATTAAGTTTATATATTATATATTCAATAAAATAATTTAATAATCATTTAAAATTATTCTAATTGTGGAATAAGAATAAACCATGTTTTATTTAGATTTTTTTTATAAAAATGATTTTCTCATGTGTTACGTGCTGATTTTAATATTAATATCTATATATTATAAAAAATGAATCTAATAAAATGGATTCCATATTTTGAATCCTGAAATTAGAATTTGGATAAGTAGAACCTTTTATTGGTTAACATGATTAGAAATCATGGTAAAATTTACCATATCAGTAAAGGGTAAATATCATTAATATAGATTAAATCCAGGAAAAAATCCATAATTTTTCATTGTAATTATAATTTTTTAATTTAATTTTACAATTACATCCATATTCTCAAATTTTTTGTTTTTAATGGAATATTATTCAGGAAAATAAACTATATAATATTTAAAAGAAATAATGTTTCAAAATATCAATATTTTATCATTAAATATCTCTTATAAGCCCACATAAATAAAACAATGTTATGTATGATTATAAATTCCTATTTTGAGCATTATGAAATTAGTTACCTAATATAAATTTATTTATAATTAATTTATTTATATAATTAAATTATATTCTTATGAAATACCAACCCAATATATATTCAATTAATATGAATATTAAATAAATGATTTTAATGATGTCAAAAGTAATTATATATGAGTGATTTATAGTATTGTAATTTTTTAAACATTTTATGACATATTACATTGTATTAAATGGTTTATATTTTAATTTCATCTTTTTATTTATTCTATAAAAGAAAAATTTATAAACTAATAACATAATTGACATGAATGCCATTTTATGGAAATAATAACTATTTAAATAATTTATAAATCACTAAAATGATGAAACATGACATGAAGGATAATATATGGTCCAAAATTTCATCGGATATCTATTTAAGAATGAATTTTCACCTTATAAGTCAAATTAAATCCCTTTAAGTGTGAAAATTACATTACCACCGATAATGTTAAAATGAGTTAACTAAGTGATTAAACAAAAGAATAAAATTTATGACACCACATATACATATTAAAATTTATTTCGTTGATGTTATTTAATCCAGATCCAATCTTATCTTTTAATAAATATCATTTTGGAGGAATTTTGTATAGATAATTATCTTATTATATGTTTATCTTTAATAAAATTCCAAAAGACCCATTCACTTCAATTCAAAAAAGAAACCACCTCTTCTCACTTATTTTAAAAAAATTATTCATCAATCCTAACTATACCATGAAATCAAGATTGAAAAATTTCACTAAACACATTTTATAGGTTTGTTTCTTCCCAAAAGACTTACCCTAGGATCCTTAGGAGAAGATCTAATGGAGCTCATTCAATAGAGACATTATTTCCATAATCATTGACTTCAATTTGAATAATTATTTATCCTCCAATGAATATGATATATTATTAAAAAATGATATATTAAGTACCATAAATTTAATAAAATTTTATTATAATTATGAAAACACCTTTACTAAACATATTTCCATCGAACATAAAATCAAAGCATCACTTGTACATATGTATGGGTTATCGTCTCAACGTAGCAACACAATTAATTTCACATCAACATGTTTTATGGATGGGTATTTTTTGGGTAAAGTTGTTTACATATGATACGTTTTTAATAATTATACCTATATAAAAAAAATACTATATCTACCTCTTTACCTATCAATCAATTGGAAGATAATAACATATCGTGGGAAGATGTGTGGACTACCACCTCCATGGATCAATGTGAATCGTTTTTCGTTTCTATTTTACATGGATTGTAATAAGGAAATATTTAATTAATATATAAGAAATATATGATGTAATTATAATTATTATATATTAATTATTATTTACCTTTCACTTTTTTATCCATTTAATGTGAAGAAAGTGTACATGCGTATGTACCGCCAACCATATCCAAGAACAGTGAAATTTATTTTTCTCTACATTAATGAATGAATCTAAAATTTTATATAATGAACATATATATAATTATTAAAACTCTATATTTTATTTAACGATGATCAATTTTCAAGGGAAAAAAATACCAAACCAAAACATATATTAAAAATTAGGTAGATATCACCTCGAACCGTGATTTTAATAAAAAATATTTTACTAAATATTGACAATTCATTGAATAAAATATTATTTGGAATGATATATATGAGTATGGTTACTTTTTATTTCTATTATAAAACTATATTTATTTTATTGTAGGTTTCAATTGGTATAAAGGATGTCACACCAAATGTTAGGTATTTTTGGCTCACTTTTATTTCTATGAGACACATGAAATATTCAGAACATTTTTCATTTTATGTGGTGTATATTCTTCCAATTAATTTTTTTGATGATTATTCATATTAAATTTATCGAAATATAAATAAAAATATATGGTTATTTATTACATGTTCTTCACAAGTCAAATGTCACCAAATCAGTTTCTGTTTCAATTTACAATCTTATTGTTTACCAGGATTATTAATGATTATGTTTCCAAAGATTATATCTGATGGTGACCCGATTGGTCTAAAGAACATAATTTTATTGATTTTTGATAACCCCCTTTCAAGGGATGAGGGGGAACCTTTACAAGGAACATAGTCTTAGTGTATTACATGACCCAAATTCCTTATAGGAATTCATACTAGATATGTCTTCATGGAAATACCTCTCCCCAGCATCTAGATCGTGATGTCAGCTTCCCACCATGAAACTTTGTGTTTGGATAGAAATACCTATGTAGTTGTGCACATGCCTATTCTTGATGGAAATTTCCATACCCTCTCATTATTTCATATCTGCATATCATTCTTATAGATAAATCTCAAACTCTCAGTCGTCATCTAGAGATAAATCCTTGGTCAATATGGTTGTATCTGCACTGTATGATCTGAATGAGGTGTCTCAAAGGCCAAAAGGTGGCCCAAAACCCTTAACTAGAACAAAGGCATTGGGTGGCCAGAAGGCCCTATGGACTCCAATCCCAAACCTATTGCCCGAAGGTAAATAGTTTAGGTTTCTACATTCCAAAATGGTACCTTATACAGTACTATTATAGTACCTGCTACAACAACATAAGAAATATGCCTCTACCTAGATTCGAACTTGGTTCTTGTGGATGCACTTGGTGAGTCCTTACAAAATTGGTTGAGGCTCATTTTCAATCTGATGGTGTATATCTCAATATACTCTTGAAATTTCAAATCATATCATTATTTCTTGTAAACAAATGTTTTCATTCATTGTACTCTCCTTGTGTACTCAATAGACCACCAATATATTTTTATGGAAATTCCTTTTATTTCCTTCTTTGGACAAAATAATTTCATCCATATCAATGTTTTCTAAATATCATTGAATGTAATTTTTTTAGTATTCACCAATGAGTCATAAAAAATAATTTATATGAATGTTTTACTTTTAATAAATTATGTAAAAAGATTATTATTATAATTTATTAGATGTATCACTTTTTATTTTTAAAAAAAATGGTAAATAAAATTTTTCTTTTAACATATATGGAATGAATACAACTTCCCATCATCATGATCAGTCAATGTTTTGAGGCTAACCATACAAGATTTCCAATTTATTTTTAAAGAAAAATCCTTCCTTAATATATTGGATTTTTTTATAAAATGTTATTATGAGTAGAAAAGTTTATTTGCCTCTAGAAATGTTCAAACTTATCTTCGATGACATTTTTTATATAAGTATACATCCTTCGGTGTTATATATCATTTATTCAGGATTTCATCCAATGGTACCATCGTAATTATGTATATAGATGGTTTATAAAAATAATGATAAAATATTTACGAATCTCATTTGTTTTCCATGGGTTATACTATGAGAAGATGAAGAAATGTTTATGATACCCAATTCTTTGACACTGGTTATCAAATTAAGAAATTTTCATGAAACCCATTTCCTTTAACAGGTTCTAATATGATGATTTTTTATTATCTTTGGTTAAAAATATTTATAATTTTCATTATGTTATTGTTCATATTTATATCTCCCTCTGATGAATTTGGTAATTATTGACATCTCATGAGATAAGGTAGAATAAAATGGGGAGTCAACCTAGATTGGTATGGGACTATATCAACTACCATAGACTATGGAGAAATACATGACCAATAATATTATTTAGTAAGTGATCCCAATCAACCATGATAGGCATGGGAGTGAAACATGACTACTATGATAGTTTCGGGAGTGAAATAAATCCACTATGATAGTTGTGGAAGTGATTCTTTGACTGCCAAGAAATGTTTTATGCTTATTTGTATTCCACAATTCCATGCTATAAACCAACATTATGCCCTCATAGAATTTATTATTTTATTCCTTTAGGATTTATGTATTATGATCTACCTAGATTTATTCCATGAATCAATATTATGATATATGATATGTAGGTAATTTTTATCAAATGTTATACACTTGTTATCATGCCCTAATATACATGTTATGTTTTAGTGACCATTTTAAATCCCTCGATTAACATTACTAAGAATACGAGATCACCATTTCTTTTTGTATTATTTCACTAGGTTAAGAAGAAATGTTATATATGTGATATTTCTAATAAGGGTTCTATATTTGAAGAATTTAATGCAAGATGTTGAAGGTCTTTTATGAGTCAGTTGGTTAAAAATAAATGATTAGAAAAACACTAAACCATTCAGTCCCCATGTGTATTTTTAATATTTATGAAAATATTCCTATATTATGTTTTAATAATTATATATATGAAAATTCTAGGTTTTGATATAAAAATTCAATAATATAATGTCCTAGTTAAATTAAAAGAGTATCATAATCAGTTAATCATTTCATTATAATGTAACTTATGCTAAAGGAATTGGTATTATAATCAGTTAATTGATTCATAATAGTATAGTTTATTTAAATGAAATAGGTTTCATAAAACCACTTTTTATCATAATCAAAACCTCTACATATAAGGAATACACATCCTATAATTATTTGATATTTACATCAGAAAATATAAGATTTTTTGTCATTGATGAATATAAATACCATAAGAAGTTCATTAAAAACAATCTCTAAGAAGAAACCATTTTCAAAATGAAAATTTCCATTAAAAAAACATATATAATATGAGGAAAAATTTCTCGATAATTAACCATTTAAAAATATAAAACAATATTACAATCATTGATCATTTAAGACATAATGAAATTTTGTTTATACCATATACATTAAAATAAGGATTAGATTCAGAATTTTTGAAAAGAAAATATTTCCTCATATAGAAAATGAAAATATTAATTTCAATCCATTTAATAAGAGTAAAAAATGAGTAAAAAAATTTAACAAATAATTTTTGTGTTTTAAAAACATTATTTAAATTATTTTTATAAATCATATACATAGAAGAGAAAGGATTTACAATGAAAGAGAGATATAAAAATGATCTTCCTATTAAAAATTATTTGGAATCATTACATATTAAAGGGATAAAATTAAAAGGATGAAATGTATTATTTATAAATACTAAGAGTATAAGAAAATTAAAGAGAATATTTATGGTTATATCAATAAATTTTATCAATGGAATCATAATAAAAAGTAGTTCCTTTAAACAATAAGACGGTATCATAAATCTCTTACCTATTTTGTATTGTTTAAATCATATTTCCCATTAAAAAATAAAATCAATTTAAACCACAAAATTATTTATATAATGGGAGTGATGATATAATATTTATCTGGTATTTATAAATATATCATATAGGAATATTGGTGCATTAATATATCATATTTATCAACGAAGACAATTTGAGATGATAAAACCATAGAACTTTAGTAATATCTAAGTCAAATCCTTATGAAAGATATGACCCATTTATATTTTTTATTACCAATAATTTGCAGTGATATAATTACAACACAGTTTCCTTATGATTATATACTCCCAAAATATAAACAAGTTTTGAATACTGAATATGTCTAAAAAAGGTTAGATGAGAAACCCTTACATCGAGTCCAACATCCATTGTATGTGTTATGACATACATTATAGTAAATATAGATATATTAAAAATATATATCAAAACTATAATAACATATATCAAACCGTATATTAGTTTTTATATCATTTTGTCACATGTTTATTAAAATCACTAATCCAAGTGTTAACCGCTTTGTTTTTCTTGTATGTTTTGGTTCAGATGTTATGGTATATGTAGTTTTATCATGGTACCATCATTTCTAGTATACTAGTAATGGTTTAAATATAATATATATTCATTTTATATTTATTTATAGTCAAAATTAATGTTATATATAAATAAATTAATTACACGATTAATGGAGATGATAGACCGTATATACACGTGATCATTGTTTCCATTTTTTAACTGATGGAATGAAATAAAGGTAAAACATATTTAATATTTTATGAATTATTTTTATATCATATATATAATAATATTAATTAAATATATCCTTATTATAATTATTGTAAAAATAAAATGGAAAATCTATATCATCACTTCATAGTGGCTATAGTCCGCACTTACGCATGAGGAATGTAATAAATTTCCAATGGATTGGAATATTTGAATGTAGAAGTCATATAATAATTAAAAGTGTATACTGATGTATTAGATATATTATTTAAAAATTAAATAAAATATTTTCTCCAACTATAATAGGAGGTGATGGAAAATGAATTACATTGGTTCGTCAATAGGTAATTTTTCAAACACATGGTTGACGATTTCATTTCCAATTTGATGGAACAGTAAAAAAATATACGTTATGCCAATAAAATAATAACATATCAGAATATTAAAGATACCAGGGTTTTTAATTTATCTATTTATATAATATTTTAGTGATTTATAAGAATAAATTAAATGAGAAAACATGATAAGAATGATAACTCTTGTTTGGAAAACCTCTATATGAATGCACCAAATTGATTATTTGGATGGTTTTTTGATAAAAAATGACTACAAAAAATGGTTATGGATTTAATGAAATTATTTTACCTTGAATTGGTTGAACCAAAATACTTATGATGTTAGAATAAAATATAATAGGATTCCCCCTTTAATAAGTGAGGGGAGGGACACTTTTTGAAATTCATAATATTATAAATTATTACATATTAACTCTCACATTAAAATAGAAAAATATTTATTAGATTCAAGTATAATTGTTGTGTGTGTTGAGATAATCTCACATAATAAATATTATACATAGTTTTGTGATATTATTTACCCTTATCATTTTTTTTTATGAATTATTAACCCCTTTTGATAATTTTGACATTATTATCATTGTTTTAATTAGAGATCCTAAAAGATCCTATAAGATGAAAAAAACAAATAAATGGAACATTATTGAAATTATCAATCATATAAAATTTAATTAGTAGAATGTAATATTTTTAATAATTTAAAATCATCAAATTAATAAATATATATTAATAAATTTTAATAAAATAAATTTTAAAACTATTAATTTAATTCTACTTTATATGATTAATAAAAAATAATGAATTCTAATTTAATCATTTCAAATAACCAAAATTTGTAATAATTATTTGATTTTTTTTTGAAAAAATATAATACATTCAAATTATAATAAATTTAATATTTTCGAAAAAACATTATTTTATTTTCCCTCCAAATCAATAAAAATTTGTTATTCATTTCATAAGAATTTAATGTAATTATTTAATTATCTGATATTATAAGTAATATAACATAATTAAATTGAAATCATTATAATTAAAATAACCATTTAGTTTCGTGCACTATATTTATTTTCCTTGTTTAACACATAATTTATATTTAAAAATAAATTTTGTCACATTTTTATCATTTGCCTTAATAAATTTTTTATATACGTTATTTTCTTAAGAAAGTGTCAAATAAAAAATTACCTACAAAAAATAAGGTGATAAGTTAAAAAATATGGCCATAAAATAGAATGAAGACATGTATTTTGGTCATTATAACCCTTATATATTTATTTCAAACCATGGTACACTTTTATTAACCTTAAACATGGTAATATATGTTTGATTCTTAAACTATTACTAATGACCAAAAATTATGTTGACATGATTAATAAATATTAATTCATTGAAACCATTTTGCAGACTCCAATCAAAAAATTTACTCAAGAAAGGGACTTGAAATTATGAATCTCTAACAAGGATACCACAACCATACTTCACAATATCGTTGGGCGCACATCGACCCAAATGTTTACTCAGGAAATCGGCATGGATTTTGATTTCTTATTAAAAGACTACCTACCGTCAAACCAACACCCGAGATGAAACTAGATTATTGACACGGGGAGGCCTGGGCAGACTCCCAAGTATAAGAAACAACCTATACATTAGGCGGAACAAGTAGACTAACTTGGGGGGGTGGGGGCAAATGGACTCCCACCATAAGAATTAGGCTACCACCAATTGACTCAAGAGAAATTTTCAGGGAGACTCATGATTGGTCTCCCCACTATAAAAACTAGATAGATTATTCAAAATTATAAACTTACTTGAATGAACCAAGATCCACCCACCATAAAGGGTGAGTAGGGAAAAGGCCAATCCAATGGGCCAAAAATACCACAACCATAACATTTTAATGGTTTATTTTCCACCAACATAAAGTAAATCCAAAAACTCTCAATTTATAAGCATGTGCCACACACGGGCCTTTAAAATAAGACCTACATTTGGTAGAACACAACCATTATGATTCTATGGAAACAAGACAGATATATGTTATAATAATGAATGAGTATCTCTTACTCCCAAATGGGTCATAATGTTGAAATGAGGTCCTCCCACCTCCTACCAGTGAACAAGATATATTAAAGTAGAAAAACAACAAAAGAGGCATAAACTATCTCCATCCCCTATACCAAGAACATAACACGGATCCAAACATTTTACACCATTAGAGTTCTACTAACTACGTTCCATATTCACTCTAAGACCTATGGTTGTAGCTCTAATTATTAATGGATCTTCCACCTCGTAATTATTATTTGGAAACCCCTCTAATGAAACCTATCCTTATGGTTCCACAAATTACCAAACAACAACCTAAATAGCACCATCAGACGCAGAAAAACACCTATACTATTGTGCGAGAACACAACACCACAATGTGTCACCAAACATGACCCTCGAAACTGATAGAAACATTTCATATAGAGGGACCTTAAATTGATTCCTTAATATAATACAATTACTACAAGTGGCCATAAGAACCTCTTATAACTAGATTCACCACACATGAGGCTTAACATGGTCTCTTAAATAGTTGAAACCAATGGAAGACCAAAAGGCCCTAAAATAAATAGTATCCCAACCCAAAAACCCCACAATTTATCCAATTTTCCACACTATAATTTCCTTTACCGCTTTCGGACCAGACCTAATGATCTGAAAATGTCGAAGTCCATAGTCATCAGACCAGCATCCTAGGAGACAAAATTTTCAACCAAATCTTCTCACATCCACTCTACTGTAGAGAGAGGATCCACTAGACCGTGAAAGAGAGGTGAATTCATATTATAATGTTCAAGTAGAAGGAGCTTCTCACACAGATCAAGCAGAGGATCTTCCCATAGAGAATCACCCATTGCTGAATTTCAACTATGCACTAACTCTTTATGGTGGCATACACTTGTTGAAGAGGAGACCCAAGAACTCAATAAAACTAATCCATTGCCCAAAACGTGCCACAAACAAGAATTGGACAAATAATGTGGACCAACACAAGGGAATTAAAATAAATTTGTTAAAATATACCTCTAAGAAACACATCATTCCAACACACGGATGAATCACAAACCTGAAACACTGTTGAACCGACGGGGGGTTTTCGAACTCAAAACACCCAACAACAACACTCCCAAAAGTATATATGGCACAAAACACAAAAAATTATTATCAAAACACCCAAATTATCCTTAAAAATTATTTTTGTAAATAAATAAGGATATTGGGTTTCCTGTATCCTAATGGTATCCCATACGTCTCAGAAATGCATGTTTCTACGCCACCACATGCACCCACCTCATGTTCATCACAACAATCATCCATTTATTCAATTAACCATCCTCCATTCCATAAATACCCATGAATGCGGTCACCTGTGAAGATAATAAAGATAGAAAATACACCATTCCATTCATAAAAACTATAATATTTATACCACACCATTAACACCTTCACATGAATTTCAAATCCTTTAATTTTCTAACATTTTCAACTACATAACAAATCTCACTTCATTCTTAATTATTTAAATAATAACTCACTTTTCTCCTTTAAAACATCTTTTGAACACCATTTTCAAAATGAATTTCCATTTTTTCAAAACAATCTTATGATAAACCAAAAAATTTGATTTTTATAATCTATCATCGACAATGTAATTCCTTTCTCTCAATATCATTTTACAAAAATATCAAATTTCTAAAGAACTATTCCAAAAAAACATGAATATCCATTTTCCATCTTTTGGAAATCAAAACTATTCTTTTTTAAAATTTAATATCCACATTTTTCAAATAGTGGTATCCAAAAATGATTTTTGGAACCGAATGAGTCACAAGACGATACATGTGGAAAATAGTGTCGACGGGAAACTAAGATATATAGTTGGAGTTCATATTCCAGTTACACCACCGTCATAGTGAATGTTCTAGGAAAATGTCCCTAGACCCACATGGATTGACAGGCCCTACGTGCTCATAGAGACTATTGACCCAACACTCTTTTTCATTTCCCGAACACCAATGAATAGCAAGAACCAAAAGTCTCTCTTGACACTGACTTCCCCTAGTAACCAATATCCCACTATGATATGTGATTCCTAGACACCGTACCCATAACCAAAACATATTGTCTCAAAAATCATAGCTCTAGTATACCCTGTCTCTTTTCTAGGAAAAAAAGAAACAATAGAGTAAACCATCTCTAATATAATTTTGTCATGAACCGAGCCAGGTAACCATTTGAACCGACGCCCGACCTAGTCTGTTGCAAGGCCGAAGCAGCATTTTAAATCCCCAAATGTTGGAAACATGTTCTCGGGTATCAAAATATCATCATGGGATCAATTTAACCATTTTCATAATAATAAATAACGAACAAGATCAATAAAACAAAACTGGAAACTAACAACCAATGTTAAATATCTAAACTTTACCATTTTGAACAAAAACATCAATTTTTTTTATAAAAATAAAAAATTGGGACTCATCCACAACCTCTATTCAACAAGAGGACAATGACCTCAAGACGTCTCCATGAAAACCACAAGGAGATAAAACTAAGACCTAAACTACAACAACTACACGTCACTATTTAACCTAAAATAGACATGAATCATGGTCTAAAAACACCCAAAGGTGTATACGGGGAGTGACATAATTCCACATAGTATTCTACCTATGAAAAGATTACTTGTATGAAACTGTATATGAAAAATGAAAATGAAAGCTTTGTAGATGAATGAAATACTACAACGCTTTCAAGGGAAATAGCTTTAAAGGGAATACAATTCCAAAGAATACCAATTTAAATTGAAAGAACATTTTAAATATTATTACATTAAAATAAAATAACTTTTAAGGAAGAAAACATTAAAAATAATTCACTTTCCATGAATTTACCAACCAAACATACCATATACAAATGGTGAGGGAAAAAATCTCAAAGTGCATTATAGATGGGAGAGGCTCTATGGGTACTAGCTAGTAATTGGACCCCAGAACCTCACGTCTTGCTGAAATGTGGTATAGGAACCACATCCAACTGTGTTCTCATGCACGAGCCTCCAGGGGGGATCACATCCTAAGTCATAGTGGTATCCGACGATATTATATGTTTAGTTAGTTTTATCATAGTCAATCCTCACCAAGACACTACTTTTAGTCTTCCCTCCTAGATACTCAGGATTCCCTTTGTTCTCAAACAAGTTTCAAATTCACATTTTATATGGAAAACACAATATTACACAGACGAAATCCATCACCTACATACCCAATATCCTATTTAAAAACAAAACACACACCCAAAAATTTTCAAAACTTGGGTTTAACCTATTAAATAATTCAATTAACCTTTTTAACAATTTATAACAAAATTTAATGATACATCACACAAATTTACACCCAAAGTCATACCAATACCATTTTATAACTTTATTCAAACCACTTAAAAAATTAAATAATTATTTTTTCAGACTTTATAAAACATTTTCAAGGTGCACACCAAGGATTTACACATGGGATACACCCAAATTCCTCAAAAGTACATCTTTAGAATGAAAAACATGTTTAATTCTCTAAAATATCATCTTTTCAATACAAAAATTGTCAAATAACTTCTTGAGCTATTTAATTAAAACGAACTCAACAAAAGAAATATTTTGAATGTGAAACAACCCAATTTCACGTGAGACAAGTTATTTTTAAAACCAAATGCATAATGAAACTTTGCTAGAAATAATTCAATGAAATTAAAATAATCAATAAATAATGATAAAAATTACAAGAAAGAATAATCAATTTACCAAGGATGCTTAAACACGTAATCACATACCTCGAATGTAGAAATTCACAAAAATTGGGGAAAACCTTCAATCACACACCAATCGCACTATACAGGAACATAATTACACACTAATCTCCAATATTGATGAAAAAATACCCAAGATTAAGACCCTATGATGAACCTCATACCTACTGGAAAACCTAAATCTCCAAACAAAATAGACCAAGACCTTGTATAGAGGCAGGCACATGCACCAGGGATGGCTTCCCCAGTAAGGGGGGGTCGCGACACCGGTAGGGGGTCATACTAGAGGCGGATTCACCGATAGGAGGTCTCTGCCCAAGGGGGTTCATTGACAAAGGGTTGTCTGATATGGTGGTGCTAGGGGGTCCTAGGGGTATCTAGGCATGGGTTGTATGCTTTAGTGGTTACCATCCAAGGGTCATCGACTATGAAGCCCCCTGTCTAAGGGGTAAATCCGCACCATGTGGGAGGAAGGGGTGATGTGGTCGCATATTGGAGTGGGTAAGAGAGATGGGGTCTAATGTAAAGGGTTAGGGGGGGAGGGTTTCAACACACCAATGTGGGGAATGAAAACCTACGGGAAATAAAAAAATTAATGTAAAAATTAACAACACACTTCAAATAATAATAATAATCATCATAATCATAAATTCGTTATTATAATGATATCTATAACAATAAATTAATTGGATCATTGAAAATAATAATACTTTTATTGATATTCATAATAATTTTTTATGTAATATATAAAAAATATTAATATTAGAGTTATTCTTAAAACATTTATTATCAATATTATTATTAAAATGATCATTAATTCTTACTATATTGATATTTTGTTTATTTGGTTCCCATTTTATTAGTCATCATTTATTTTAATTAAGTAATTAATAACGATTATAATTAATTTTTTTGAACATTGGGAAAGCCGCCCAGTGACCTATCGAAGCCACACAACTTCGAACATGCCCTTCCCATGTGCAGGACGCTGCCATGTACAAAATATTCATTTATCAGTAAAACCAAAAAAATTCAATCAGGCTCAACCCATACCTCAAAAATATTATTTATGGATAGAGAAAATAATAAATTAAAAATTATTTCAGATGTCTGGGTGTTACGTGAATGATAGTGGAGTCGGATACCATACAAGGGAAACACATTTATTGAATGATGAATGGATTTATCATATACAGAATGAGTTTCATGAAATTATTATATATAGCACTATAGATTTTGGATTAACATTTAATATTGGAATTTGAAGAAATATAGTCCCAAGTGTGACTACAATAGACCGATTGAAAAGTCAATGTAAACGTTGTCGATCCTATAATGGGAATGATCATGAAGATTTGAAAAATTGGGGATTGCTTCAAGAATGGTAGATATTTCTATCTATCATATAGTAAACATTTTACTTTAATATTTATAAAGTTTTTTAAAACCTAATGACCCTGGAAAGAAGAATTTTTGAGATATAATGAATCATTTGGAAAATGAATAGTACTTCACAACCTAATGTGATGTTTCTTGTCATGAAGGTTAGTTTATAATAGTAATATAGAGGGTTCGATGTATGGGTACACTATAAATGAAGTGAATATAACATAATGGACCTTACATAAGAAATATTGACATAGTTCGAAAACATGAAAATGTTCTTTATGAAATGAGGATAAATATTATGTCATGAAAAGGGAGCCAAAGTAATTTGGAATGGATCGATTTGGAGATAAAACAATAATTAATCCTAGTAGGAAATCTTTAGACTAAAATAAGACTAAAATTTGGATGAAAATATTATGGGAACCAATTCATCACACTACATCAAAGGTGTTTTCACCAAAAGTGGTTCATTATATTTTTATATCTATAAATATTTGTTGACATTATTGCCATTACTAAATGTAATTTGAACATGAATTTACATTATTCAGTTGTTATTTATTGACTAAAAATTATTTTTATTAGATAATAGATATGTTTTAATTATTTTAGAAAAGAAAATTTTTTTTTTGAAATTGTAAATCAAAATATTTGATTTTATTGTTAAAATAATGAAGGTACTTTTATTTCATAAATATTTATTCCGTGGGAAAATATTCCAGCAGGTTTTTTGGGACATTCATTCCAATAAAATATTAAAGTTTTAGGATAACATGATTTTAATAAATTATTTTTATGGTTCAATAAATACTTTCAATATCAAAAATTGGAAAACATTTTAATTTATATATTTAATTTTACAAAATTTATGTTATTATTGAGAAATTATGTTAAAATTAAATAATAGGAATGATAGGGTTAATTGAAATTTAATTTTTCATTTTGTATGTTTGAATTTTTGAATGTATATTTTATAATTGTATTGATGATTTAATATAATAATTTTTGAAAACATTTATTTCTAAAATTTTTAAATGAATCTTATTTTCCATATTTAACTTGATTTATTCATTGTGGTATATATTGAAGACATTTCAGTCAAATATAGGAATTAGATTGAACATGTGGATAAAATAAAGATTTTTTTGGGCATGTTGTGTGAAAATTTACATTATGATAAATATTCTATGTGAAACAACTATATTCAAGATGTTTATTTCATCAGGAACATCATTTCTGAAGTAGGAATATTTTTTGATCCTTTTAAGATCAATGTAGCCTTTTATTGGTATCGTCCATAGAATGAGAAATGTATTAAACGTTTTCATTGATTGGTTTGATATTATCACTTTATATTTTTCTATTTCAAGGCTTTCTTCTAGCATGACTATGTTGAGAAAGGAATTCTAATAAAATAGATTGCTAACCTTCCAAACACAATTTTAGAGAATAAATATTATCTTAATTTGAAACCCATAATCATATTTCCAGAACTATATCTAGGATAACTTGTTTATTATATTTTGTTTGAATTAGGTTTATGTTTTATTCTCCTTCTAGGAGATCATGTGGTGGCTTATGGATTTTTTAAGTTGAGAGAACATGAAAATAATTATATAACTGATGACCTAGAATTAGAAGTAGTGTTCTATGACATGATAACATGGAACTACTACCACTTCAGTGAAAATTTCTCATTCATCATTTCTCATAATATCATGAGGCACATCTCATCTCAATGTGACAGGAAATTTAGGAAATGATGATGGATAATGTTTCTCTATTTCTTATCACTGAGTTTATGTGTCCACTATTAAAATGGAAATATGTGGTAGATTATTTGAGTTGTAAGTCTTTTAGTTATGTGGTCAAACAGTCTCTTAAACAATTTTTTATCACTATTAATTTAGATATATATTTTTACTGTTCTAAATAGAATAAGAATTCTGTTTCTTCACAATCAAATTGGTTCATTATTTAATTAATTTGGTCAAAGAGGCCCAATGATAAGATACTAATTACATTACCATTATGTCATGACTAAATGGTGGTGAGATATTATAATGTCATATTGTTCATACATTATTGATATTAAAACTTATAAATAGATTCATGGTAACTAATATTTCTACAAATAAATTCCTTTGGAATATCACCATTAAAAATGGGATATTCAGCTTCTAGCTTCATTAGAGGTATTGAACAATGAATGTTTCTTTCTGTTTATTAGGTATTAAAATAATATTTATATTATATTAGGAAATGTCTCAATTATAATAATTTCATGGATTAGAATCTATGACTAGTAGGTATGATACAATATATTCTTATACCTATTTTCAATTAGAGAAGATTAATATGGAGTTTTCACCAATCTACCAATTTTTTTTTAAAAAATTAATATTTTATGTGAATGTTGATCGATATAGCAATATAAAACACTTTACCTCAATTTCAAAGTCCAACACCATAGAATATATGGTAATGTAATATATTTTAGATGTGGTGTATCTTCACGGAGTACTAGTTTTAATCATATTTGATAGTGATCCTTGTTTGACTTCAAAATTTTAGAGCTCTTTGCAAATATCTATCAAAACTAAATTGACCATGAGAATGTTATATCACCCTCAAATGTATGGATAAACAAAACAAAAGAATACAATTTTATATGATATGCTCAGGGATTTTGGTATAGAGATTTGTGGTACAAGTAGGATCATATTTCATTATTGCTGTTATTATATAATAATTGTTATCAACCCATGATATATATTGATGTATTTGATGAACCATTTGGACTACATTATACTCTCAACTTTTTGCGGTGGATACATTATATAATTAAATAATGAGGCCTAGCCTTTCAATTGGGTCTACATAAAATATTTAAAAGATTTATAATTGGAATGTTATGTATATGAGATTATAGAAATCATATGAGAACCATTATCAAAAGCCCTTAAATTTCAATGTGATTGGTCATGTCTTTTATGAAAGTTTCACTGAGAGTGGTTTATAATTTCTTTGGAAAGGAAGGGAAATTCTTTCCATGTAATTTTGGACCGTTTCAAAATATTGAATAGATTTCATTTTTAAAAAAATATTTTAAATTAAATTTGGGTTTCAACATTGTCTATAATATCTCCCATGTATCTCATCTAAATAAGATTTAGCAAGATCCTCATCATACAATCAGTTTGGATCATGAAATTCTTGATATTGACATGATTTTTATCCGTGTACCATTCTGAATACTAGATAAACAAGAGAATACACTATAAGGAATATATATTTATTATGTAATTTTATTAGAGAACCATGGAATAATTCAAGAAGCGACATGGTAATAAGAAATTCTAATGGTGGAATAATGGACAATCCTATTCTAGATTTTTGAGTATGAAAATACCAATGGTGGGGAGAATGTAACACCACCTGTTTGAGGTATTTCACTATTTCATTATTATATAATGTTAAGGAATGTTCTTTTCTAGTCTCAAGTTATTTCATGAAGAGTTCATAATGTTTTGGAAGACTTTTTGACGGTAATTACACTAGCATGATTAGTAGAAACCATGCCCAAGTCTGCCACAAACCATGTGATGGGTTCAAATTCTCACAGGCATGATCATGGATTATAAATGGTGAAAATAATACATCTTATCATGATACTAAAAACATTTCAGGATAGAGCTGATTCACATTGATATCATATATTTTATCAAACCATGCATCCTATCCTTTCAATAGATAATAGGACATATGGAATTTTAATTTAAAATTCCATAAAATACCCAAAAAGACTCATAATTACTATTCTAACCAAGGATCCTGATTTTTGGCATTCTCTTAGGAATATTTTGCTAATATTTGATGTTAAGATTCTGATTCTAATGAATCGTTGAGCGTTTGATTATGGAAATTAAATTTTATGAACCCATTTTCCTTCTTATAATGTATTTTCAATGTATAGATTATATAAAAACATATTTATACATATTATACAATGATATATAGGATAAAATAAATTTTGATCAGTTTATCATGGGATTTGATAGTGAAACAAATGGAATGGGTCAGATCTATAGGATGTTATAAGAATTATTATTCCAAACTAATCTATGGTTGGTTTATATTAACACCTTCCACTTTTTATTATAATGCATAATCATTCTTGTCTCTGATTAATTTGGTTCGGTTTGAATAAGCCTTATTACCAAAACACTACTAAATGTATTCTAGTTCACAATAATGACATCTTTATTAGATTTGGAAATATTGGGGACACCACATTGGTTAGAAATTATTTTTATTAATAAGGGAGTATTTTATAAATTATATATGATTCAGGGTGTTGTTAGTAAAACATTTCTTGCATGTGTTATTTTACATTGGGAAATTGTAGCATTGACAGAAGTATCTATGATTATAGGATTTCATTGGTTAGTATATGCTATCCATGATTGAGTGTGTGTGTGTGTGTGTGATTTTATTCTAATGAAATATTATGCAATTGATTATTTTTTAAACTCACAAAGATCATATGACTATTTTTGGAGGTATGGTTTCTTCATGATCATGCAACTAGAATCCTAAAATTGATGTTCGGATAAACTATTTTTATTCTTTGAAACAGTATTTTATTTTGGGTAAACACTTTCTTATAATATATTTTGTGTCTTACAACTGTTATTGTAATATATAGATATTTTTTAAAATATATTTTATACTCCGTATATTTTTTGGTAAATATTCAAGATTAATAGATTATAGACATAGTAGAATTCTGGAAAAGTCTCTTACGTTTTCCTAGCAGGTTATTATACTCCAAAATGAATTTTACAACCTAGTATATATTTAATTTTTTGAATTATATAATAATTGAATATATTTCATAATTAAATATTGAAGCACATTAATACTTATGATTAATATCATTATTGATATAGATTTTATGTTTTGACATTCTCAGTGTTAGAGTGGTTTCACATTGGTTCTTCAATCTATCACTGCATTTAATTTTTTTTTCGTTCACATTTTTTTTAATTTTAATCTAGTAGAATTTTATTATTTCCTTTATATTGTAGGATATCAACTCATTCATAATTTATATTTTTAACTTTTATTAGTTTCATGTTTATCGTATTATCGTATCATTTTATGGTTATGTGTATGTTTTTAATGGAAAATCATTTCCCATAATGTTCTTGTGATAAACCCTTGGGATTTTTTAAAAAATTTGGTGTTTATGGAATTTCACATAATATCAGTATAGCCTTCAGCATATCCCAATCTAATGGTTTAGGTGGGGATGTTACAATATTGAAATAATAATATTTTATTGATTTTAGTTTTTACTATAATTTATTTTGTTAGGTAATATCCATTTGATTATTTGGCCATATCATCATGAGACATGGTTTTTTGGTAATCCAATCAGTATTTTGGGGATAAAAGATAACCATACCTAATAAATTGAAATATATATCCATGAAAAACTTTTATATTCCTAGGATTATGATCACATAACACTAGTGTAAGGTCCAAAACTTTTATAAATGTTATTCTATTTATAAAGGAATAAATTATTTATTAAGAAATATTTTTATAGAAAAATCGCGAACTAGTTTGGCTATATTAATCATTTATAATATCTATCCAATATAAAATAAAATAATTTTTTATAAATTTTTTAATATAGCTATTGTACGGTGACCACTAAGAATATTATATTATGGTTTTTGATGGATTCTATTTCATACTGACGAATGAAGTGATGGCACTGAAAAGTATGATCATACCCTATGAAATCAATTTATCATCAATTCTGAGGGAAATTTAATCATTTGTGTTTTCAGTCATTCAATACCAATATTAGATTAAATAATTAAATCATGAATGAAACCTTTTTTTAAATATGTTCAATATCATCACGACGAGGACCAAAACAATGTATTCCAACCCACCATAATAAAATATCACCATCACAAACCTTACCCTTTGGGAATTTGTAGGTGTAATAAAGGGATATGTATCTATAACCTTATAGTATTACATTTTATGTAATATTTGAATTTAAAAATGATTATATTTAAAATTTGTTAATATTACAGTTCAAATGATTAAATAATGAGTTTGATAGATACTATATTTTAAAATAATGTAATAGAAACAATATTTTTCAAAAAATGTGTAGTTTTTGTCAAGAAACACTTTAAAACTAATTTCACAAATTGTTAAAATAAATTATATTTTAAAATAATATTATGAGAAAAGATTATTAAATATAAATGATAATATAAATATATGAAGTCACAAATAATTTCTATAATAACCGAAAACTATTATTGTCAAAAAACCACTATTATTCAATACTTTTTTATTTTTTGTTTCGTAATATAAATTATAATAATTATTTAAATATTTTGATATAATTATTATTATTTTATAAATAATATTGGAAAAATTATTCAATGATTCTATATTCATAATTTTTCAAGAGGGTCCTCTTTTTGTGTATAAATTAAATACAGTATAAAAGTACGGTGAGTATTATGAAATAATAATGAGCCACAAGTGATGTAATATATTCCATAAAAGGTATAAATTACAAAATATATAATTAAACTTTGAAATGGTATGTTTTTATGTTATTTTTTTTAAAATTATAAACCCTTAATGAACCCTCAAAAACAAATATTATATTACATGGTTTTAAAACCAATTATTTTGTAATAATGAATCACTCCAACATCACCAAGGGAATTTTTTAGTGATCTAGGTTATAAATATATTAAAATTATTAAAAATAATAAACGTTCATTGAAAAAATGATAAAAAACAATCATATGGATTGTGGTTAGGATTACATTATAATTTTGGGTCCAAAACCTTTGTTTTAAAATTAAATAATAATTCTCTTCTCATTTGAATTATAAACCAACCCAAAAACCCTTTACATATCTCATAAAACCCATATAGAATGAAACTTACACACCCTTCTCTATTTTTAGCCCTCCCATGGTTCCCCATACAATTATGAATCCCCCCATGCTTTTGGGAACCCCCTCTCATGTTAAGAGATCCTTAACATAGCCCATTTATTCGAGAACATCCTTTATGTTATTAATATCTTTTTATCTTTTTTCATTATAAGATATTTCTATAGACATAAATCTAACTAACCTAATGAGTTCCATGTTTTGATAGACACATTTATCTCCCATTATTCCCTAACATGAACCATTACGTAACCCTATTATGCTTTTAAAATTTTCCTTCAATTGTCTATGCCAATCAATTCTATAGTGAATAAACATACCCATTTACACCAAATTGTATTCAACTTGATATCCCTATAATAAATTGGGTGGGTACTTAAATTTATTTAACCCACACTCCATAATCACAGGATCAACTACAATGAAAAATTTCCTTATGTTGAATGATCTATGTGGCACACCAAAGTGTGCACATATTATGATGGGTATGCCTAGATAGAATCCCAATGCATTGGGTAGTATTTTATTATCTAGATATGTCATGTATTGGATTTCTGAGTAAACATATTATATTATTGGAATTTTCCCACCATTTTATGATGTTTTTGTGATCATCTATTGCATATGTTTATTTTGGCAAGTGTAATTTTATCTCTATATTCCCATGATGAAATTATGTTATCATCGTATATCATGCTTCGATGTACATGTTTATGTGAACCACCCCTTTTATGACCCATTTCTATGCCTATTGAATAACATGTAATACCTTCATCATGTTTTTCTTTATTTATTCCTTTAATGGGATTTATATCTCCACCATTTCTTATGTATGTCACTAGGATATACCATATAGTTTTAAATTAATAATTGAGTGTTAAGAGCCTGTTAAGTAAATTCTCAATAATCTTTTTTCATCCCCGTATCAAGTTGATGTGCTATGTACCTAATTTCCCAAAGCCAAAAGTATTCATGTTTTTTCAATTTTGTTATATCTACCTTTGTTAAAAAAAATCAGGAATAATGTTGTATTATAGATATGGGCGGTCAAAGTTGGTATCTAATAATATTATTTTTGTTTTTGGGATTGGGATTTGATGTCTTTAATAACCCGAACTATTATAAATAAAATTTCCCTTGTGTCTTAATTTAATGTATTATTATGTAATATAGTTATAGAAAATACATGAATTTATTTGGTTTATTATATCATGTTACATTTAATTGATTGGTAAGAATAATTTTTGTTGATAATATAGTCTTCGAACAGTGATCACATGATTTGTATAAATATAGGGTTTAAAAAAATACAATTTACACAGACATGGGATGTGATGTCCTCAACAAATTGGATTGTACAATATGATATCCTTTATAAGAGCATCATAAGAAGATATAATCATTGGGATTTTCCTATGACCAATCCTAACTAGTTATCCAACAACTTAATCATGAATGGAACCATTTATGGGAGGTGTTAAAATCTTATAGATATCACAACACAAACCATATTCACTAAACCTCCCCATAAAAGTCCCACTATTATGCACCGTACCCTTTGGGAACATCTTGGGTATTAAGGGGATATGTTTCATGACCCTATAATTAAGACTAGGTATATTATTTTTAAATATTAATGAATATATTTTCATCCTAATATTTTTACTTAAAACATTTTTTTTCATTCAACAAATCTCAAATAGTATTTTTGGATCATATTCAAATTTTGTAAAGGAATTAATTTTTTATGAATTAATAGATTTTTAAAATAAATAATATATTTATAAAAATATTATTATTAAATAATATTTAATAAATATAAATGATCATATAATTTTTATTAAGTAAAATATACTTTTTATTAGGGTTCAAAAATAGTTATTTTCCGAAACCCTTCTTTTAAAAATAAATGTAGATTTTAATTAGAAAATTAAAATTCCAATATTTATAAATTTATTTATATAAAATGAATATTATATTTGTAATTAGAACATAGAACATTCCAATGATGATTTTTTCCTAATTTTATGAGAAAGTCAAATTTTTTGGTAAATTTTAAATTCCATATAAATATGTTTTATGCATTATGACATAATAATGCCCAAAAAGTGATTTAATATCTTCTATAAATTAGATACACAAATAAATACATGTTATACCACTAATAGAATGTTATATTAATTTTATTTTAATTATTTCATATTTGTATTATGAATCCTCCAAAACATGTAATGTGTTTTATGGTTTTAAATTTTTTTCATTAAGAGTATGACTCACCTTCCCATAAATAAGATATTAATTTTATTAATTTCGTCCATTTTTCATATAATATAATGAAAACCAATCCCATTTATTAGAAATAATGGGAACACCCCTGGGATGGTCTTCGGTTATTGTTATAATATTATTTATAGTCCAAAACCTATATAATAAATAAATGCCATTATTTTCTTATATAAAACCACCAAAGATATCAGTTTTCCTTACTCAGATTCCTTAGAGCACATCCATACATTTCTATATACTCTCTAAATCCCTCCCAAGGTTTCCAAATCAATCAGTAATCCCCTCCAAAGAAATTTGACTGACACACTCAAGTAATGGATATCTCAAAACTTATTTCGATTCAAGCACTTATTTTATCATGGCAACCAATTTTAAAATCTCTATTATAAAATCTATATTAAGAGCATTTTACCACAAAATGTTTTCCCAAAATCCCTAAAAAATTTACCAAAGAATTTCTAACCAATTTCGCACATCAAAACACAATTAATTTCAAGCCAATAAAATTAATTGTAACCAAAAACCACTAGTTCTAACCTAGTGGAGCCGAGGGAGAAGCTACTAATCTTTAGGGTTCTGGAGAATCTACCCACAAGAAATCAGACCTCAAATCTAGAAAATGCACCACTGAAACCTCCCTAGATAACCTTCCCTAAAATCCACAATCCTTAAACATAACATCTAAGAAAAAAACCCTAGATCTATACTGGATGCATGAAGATCTATAAAAACTACATTTAGGGAGATGTAGATCTATAGGAAACAACAAATAAACCAAAAGCGGAGACTTACCCGAGAGAAACCACATTGAAACCCCTTTTATTCGCTTCCAAAATGAGTGGGAGAGAGCCACCAACCCCTTAGAACCCAAAATCATGAGTGAGGATATAGTGGGAGAGAAATTGGTGTGTTTCAGGTCAAGCTTGAGGGAGCTGAGATTTAAAACCCCACTTTTTATGTGGCCGCAAGGTTATCCTGTAGGGTTTGGAAAACCGTGCACTATCCATGAACATGCCACAGTCTCGAGAGAAGGGGTCCGAATGGTTGCCTCACACAGTTTGGAAAACCGTGCGCAGGCCATGCGAAGCCTACTATCTCCCCCTACACAGTTTCCTGGAGAACCAACATGGTTTCCCCTTACCGTTGTCAAACCATGCACTATTAGAAAAGCCTATAAACTCATTCAATACCATTCCACACTCTCTTAACCTCTTCCCCACTCATTCCAAACAATTTAAACATATAAAAAATCATAAATACCGGCTACATACTTCAAACCGGAGGTGCTACACTTTCCATAGGTTGAGTATCCATTGTATGAATATAAAACTCTTTTATAATGATTTATATAAATTTGATTTATTATTACATAATCATAGTAATTTTTATGATATCATATATGATCATATTATCAATTTTTAGTAACGTTTCATTACTACTCATTATTCAATTATAAATAGATTCATTTTCTTATGCATGTTTTGTCTAATAAGTTCTGATTCTTCTTTCTTAGGTTATAGTTATATAATTTCCTTAATTATATGAATATAATATATAAGAAATTTATCATTCTACAAATTTATGATTTAATAGATATCTAATAGTATGAAACACATTGCATCATGGAGACGATAGGTCGTACGAACACACAAGGGATGATATCATTCCATTAATTATGAAATGGAATGGAGATGGATAGAATTTATATTATTTCAGAATAAATAAATTGTTATAATAATAATATATAGTTATTATTTCCATCATCATACCCATCCAAGTAATGTGGTGGTGGAAAACATATTACACAATGACATAGATAGGGTTAGCCATATGTAGTCAAGAGTGGTGATTTCATTTGTTATAAGATGCATTATAGGGGAAATACATTTTTTTAATAAACATAAAAACATCTAGATATATATTTTATACTATATTTATTACTTAATATTGGGATAAATAAAGTAAAATGAAGTAGAAGAAGAAATTTTCTTGACAGAGTCGGTAAAAGAGATTACATCTTCTTCGGTGAGCTCCCTCAATACCTCATCTTAAGGGAACTAAATATGGTCTTTAGAGAATAGGTAAACTTCTTTAATGTGACTAGGGATGTTCAGAAGGTAAATGGGTAGGGGATGGATAATATTGGAGGCTCAATGAGTAATGATGAAATGATGGAGGAGGTTCCCTTTTATAGATGAGGTTGGGAGCACCATTGGAATTTCCAAAAATATGAATTTATAATAAGTTCAAATGACATAAAAAATGTCCAAAATGATTTTTTTAAATATAAGATGATTTAAGAGCATAATATAGTCAAAAAAATAATATTAACATTTTTTTTAATTCCATTTAAACCATATCATTTTTATTTGACATTTAGTTATTCAATTTACTTTTAAATAAGGTAATAAATATTTCTATATTAAAAGGGTTAAATATTTACTTATATGATGTAAATTAGATTATAAATGGAAACTTTAGGACATTATAAACCATTTCATAATAATTTTATATTTTTAAAAAATGTTTTATTCTTTTTAATTAAATTAATAATACATTATTTTGATAACCAATCAATAATGTCAATTTTGATACTATATAATTTTTTGATTTTTAAAAATATAAATATAATAAGTTAACTTCAATATTTTTTTATTATTTTCATATGATTTCAAGTCCTTATAGAAAATTATTTTTATTTATTAATTATCAAAATATTTATTTATTTTTATAATTTTAATACACATTATTTATTATCTCAACTAATAAAATAATTACAGCATTAGTATTGTGTAATTATTGAACACACTTATTTGTGGAATAAAATTTAAAAATAAAATTATAAGATAAAGATAAATACTTTAAATTTTATAAGAAAAATTATAGTTTAATATATATTTTGATAAATACCACATTATAAATTTTATATATAAAAAATAATGAATTTGATAACTTTAACATTACTTTGAATAAAATATTGTAAGTATCATAGTATACTCCATATGGCTCGAAATGGTCAATAACTAGACCCTTGGATTAATATGGTCGATATATAATCAAAAGATCAGATATTTTATTGTTTTATTGTTTCTAATTGTTATTATAAATTTAATAAAAATTATTTTATTTATTCCTTATCAATTAATTAATTTCTTCATCATTAATGTATAAGCTATTATGGTAATTATTTATTTCACAAAAATTAGAAAATAAATATCCCTGATAAATAAAATAATGTTACATTTCAAATGAGTTCATATATTATAATTCAACTTTTGTATATACTTATATTAAAAATGATATACGTATTAAAATTCGATTAAGTAATATTTGACTTTTTATTAAAAAAATAAATTAAATGTCTTAATCCAATCCAAGTGGCTTCCAAAGGATACCATTTATAATAATAATTACAAACACTACTATTCATAATACCCAAAAATAAAAGAAAACTATTTAAATAATTTTAACTTACTTATTCCAAATATAGTATCCATATTTCAAAATAAAAAATATATACGTTTCAATAATTAATACAAATTTCATATATTTTTTTGGAAAGAGAGAACTTGTGTTAAAAGTTAAAACATTGTAAAATATTGATATTTTTTACATCTAAATTCAATGTAAAATAAATGATAATGACCTATATTATATTAAATTTTAAAAATATAATCTATTTATAATTTAAAGCAATTCAATAATATAATTTAACCATAAAAATTATTTAGATGAAAAATGATGTTTTCAATAAAAAAATTTGAATATTCCTATTATTCATTAAAACTTGAACGTTATCCAAAAAATATGAAAAAGTAATCCAATGAAAATGTTTATATCGCTCTTAAAATGAATAATTATAATTTTTCATATAAAAATTATTAATGTTCCATCATTTTAATATAATAATGTTTCACAATTAATAGATGGTAAATTTACGCTTTAGAAAAATATAGTTTTTTATACATAAATTTGGGATTATTCATACACTATGTCTAAAATATATATGGGTGAATATAAAAAATTATGTTAAATATATAACATATATATTTAATTGATTTCATTTACTAATTTTAATACACTAAATATAATAATACAAAAATATAAATATTTCCTTTACATTTAATTGGAATATATTTTTCATAAATAATTTGTAGCCATAGAATTCACCATAAATTTTAATATTCTAGTAATTTATTCTTACTATCAAAATGTAAAGGTTATAATGGAAATTTTATACCATGTGCATCACATGAGTTGTTTAAACTCATTATTGTGTGAAAAGTATCCTATTGAAGAATTAAAATTATTTGTAGAAAAATATTTTCAAAAAACATCAAGGTGTTATATTATACCCCACTTTTACTTAATTTCTCACAAAAAATTTGTCACATGGATACAAATATATGAAGATAACTTTTCATCATCACATAATCAGGTTCCTATGTAACTTCCTAAAATTTTTGGTTTTTCAATAATGTTTTAACCAAGCGAGTGGTCCTATATTGCTAAATTTTTTCACTATGATCCAGAATCT
This sequence comes from Viscum album, assembly GCA_963277665.1. Classification (NCBI taxonomy): domain Eukaryota; kingdom Viridiplantae; phylum Streptophyta; class Magnoliopsida; order Santalales; family Viscaceae; genus Viscum; species Viscum album. The sequence continues at coordinate 1,624,602,167 of OY728156.1, read as the reverse complement.
CTATCAGTTATTCCTCATAAAAAAATATCTTACTCCAGTAGTATTAAATCTATGTTTACTGTAACACCCCAGGTAAATAAAGAATATGAAATTTTTATATTTATCCATATTTGTGAATAAAATATTAATATTACATTAAAGGGGATTCTATGCTCGATGGCGTACCCAATACGCAACAATGAGTTTCTTGGAAATCTTACGTTGCCCTCTAATAATAAAATGATATTATTTAAAATGGTAGTTAACGCCAAGCCGTTGTAATGGAGGGAATGAACATAACTAACTAAAAAATTATTATATATGTTTGTCAAATATTTTTACTCTTTACAATAAATGTTAGAGGATTAAAAATGCGAATGAATCCAATTTTTAATCATAAACATTCTAATATTCTTTAAAAGGTCGATTAACCGCCTTTCGATGGAGAACCTCTTTGAAATCCACTTTTTAACAATTTTATGTGTTATATTTGAAAAAATATAATTCTTCTTTAGAATCAGGACATTAAAATTTACTTTGTGTAAATTTTTGGTATTTTTCCGATAAAGTTCATTTTTTTAATTGAATCGTGAAAAATGTTCTATTTTAATTCAAAACATCTTTTTAATATAATTTATTTATATGACTGTATTAACTTTTAAATTGGTTTTAAATTGAAATTATAATATATTTTTACCATTAAATCCAATGGTGGTCATTGGAATTAATTTTACTTTGAAATTGGACTTAAACTAGTGTCAATCTTTTAATAGATATTATTTCTTAAAAACATGCTATTTGTTTTGACATCGGGAATTAATTATTAAATTAATTAATTCTAATTATATGTTTTGAATTTTGTAAAATATACATCATTTTTGAATTCGCAATATCAAATATATCCTAGGGTGAATTTTTGGTAATTTTCTGAAAAACTTCATTTTTTGATGAATACTGAAACCACTAAGTGGTACTTATAAAAACTGATTTTCAGTTTAAATGAAATTTTGCCACCTTTGTGTTTTTAATTTCAATAATCCAACATACATGGTTTTTATTAAGAAGTATAATGTGGTTCAATGGGATTAAATTAATTTTTTGGTGAATAGTAACTTATTAAGGGTTTAATCGCGATTAGAGGTAATTAGTGTAATTTAAGGTGAAAATAATATTTTAATAATATGAGATGAGCTTGACACATGTCCTACCCTAAGTGGATGTGTCATGTACGACCATTAAAATCCATGGGTCAACTTGGCGACACCATGGAGCCACTTTGGTAGGAAAATGACATAAACAACTTTTTATTTAATGTAAAAATAAAAATGACACAAACAAAAGTTGTTTAACTAAAACAATTTTTAAATGGGGTTATACAAGTCATATATTTGACTATAAATATTAATTAGAAAGATAAAAATATTTCCTACATCATTATATTTTTTTTATAATTTGTATGCATTAAATAAATTAAATTATTTAGGACATCATGATGATGCAACGATTACCTCGTTAATAAAGGATTTAAATAAAATGAAACGATAATGTTAATACTATAACATAAACATGTCAAAGACCTATTGGATGAGTATATTTAGGACTCTTATCACCTTATACTAGAATTATATCATTGTGGGTCCTTTTAAATTCGAAACTCATTCTAAAATAATGTAACATTTCTTTACTTTCCAAGAGTGCCCCTCCTCTCCTCTTATAAAATGCTCCCATCTATACCTACTTACACACACTTCCAAAGCCTTTGTCTCTGCCAACCCCTACTCATTTTGGCTCTCCACATCCCTCTCTTACTCTCAGAAGCCTCACTTTTTGCAGAAGTCCTCCCAAGGATGCCTTTGAGCTCAAATCAAAAGGAGTTAGCCGATTTTAACGTAATGTCTTCACTTGTGTTCTTTTGTTTTATTTTGATTCTTCAACCCCCTAAACTCTTTTTATTAATTTCTTTTGTAACAACTCCAGTATCTTAATTATATACTAGGATTTTTATATAAGAAGAATTCTAGCTACACTTACAAACACCTACATCAAATGGATAAAGAACATACTGTTTCTGTGGATGGCGAATTTCTGCCTCACGAAATGATGATTGTTCAACACTCATATAACACCTTCAAAGGTGTCCATTATGATGTCACCATATTTATATATGATATATAATATGTTTATATTTTACTTAATCTTCTGTATTTTTATTTTGTGGTATACCTTTATGGTTTCCATTGTGGGTAAACACGATAATTTCATTTTAGGAAGTGCGGACTACCGCCCCCTCAAAGTGATTTGATTCGTTAATGCCATATGTGGGATGTATAAAAGATGGATTTAAAGTTATTATATATGACTTATGTTACATATAAATGATGAATATAATTCTGTAATTAAAATATACATAACTCTCATTTGGTTTTAATTCCATTAATATGACATAGAAATGAAAGTAGCGTTCATGCGTACGTACGGCTTACCGTATCCATGAACGGTGCATTACATTTCTTACCTAGAAATGATTATGTAATATTATAAATACATGTATATTCTGGATATATATGATATATATTATATCCAAATCATGAATATCATTCTGGATATAATGAACCTTTGACCACACGAATAACATGTAATTGTAAGAAGTCCACTTTCGACTTAAGAACCAAATATCGACAAAACAAACATTATTAACATAAATGATTACATAATGTTTATAACATGACAATAAGTGATATAAAAGGAATAATGAACATTAAAAAGGTTCTTAAGAAAGTGGAAATTAACTCATGTTAATTATCAGGACGTTAAAAAACGATCGAGTCAAGTTGGACCCGAGGTAAAGGATCCTACTCCTCTCTTTCTTTTTAAGTACACTCTTTTATGTCATTCCTTTTAAGCTCATTGTTCTTGTGATTGGGATGGTATTTTATATTAATATTACTGTAATTTTTATGTTCATATGATGAGATACCCTATTCTCTCTCATCAATCCATTTTGGAAGTTTTGAGTGGCGCTGTTAGGCTGCCGAAATTTCGTAAGTGATCTAACCTCTCTCTTTATTTTTAAGTACTCTCCTTTATGGAACTTCTTTTAAGATCCTCTTTGTTATGATGGGGGATGTTATTTTATATTACTATTGATGTAAATTTTATTGTAATATGACGAGAGACCCTATTTGATCTCATCAATCCATTTTTGGATGTTTTATGTGGCGCTGTTAGGCTGTTGAGTTTTCGTATGGGATTTTTCATCTCACTTTTATTCCTGTGAGATTCATACTACATTTGCCACAATTTCCTTTGAGTGGTGGATGTACTGCCCACTATTATAACCATTGTCTAATATACTTTCATTTATGAGTATTTACATTAATTTTGTATTGTCCTTCTTTCACGGGGTGTATGTTTCGAAAGATACCCATGTCGGTAAGGGAACCTTTCAACCTCCTATTTTTTAAAGACTTATTTTGTTATTTCTTTTAATTCACATAACATTATGTTGGGATATGTTCTTATATATCCTTAGTGATTTAAATTTTATGTTCATGTGATGATATACCCTTTTTATCTCTCATCAACCTATTTTTTGAATTTTGTAGTGACGTCGTTAGGCTGTCAATTTTTTGCAAGGGAACTTCTTAACCCAATTTTGATTCTTTGGGATAAGATTGTACTCCTTGAATATGTCGTTCTATGAATATGTGTGAATGACCTCTGATTTTTTTACACTTAATATCCACTTATATTTGGTGTATTAGTTTGTCACACATAATTGTGAAATTGATTTATCCTTAATCCACGGATACCGTCTTTGTATGGGACTTCATCTCAATATCCTTTCATTGAGGCATATTTTGTTTTATATACAACCTTCTTTTATAGGGTGTATAAACCCCTTTTAATTTTACGTTTATCTGAAAGGAATATTTTTTTATACAAAGCGTTTTACTAAACGACAAAAGGGAATGTTTATGTCGTATTTATGTGGCGACAACGACTTCTCCGCCGCCGTCACCATTATTTGAGTTTCGGATTCCTCTACAAGCCATACCTTTATTTTTAAAAGAAAAATAAATACCATGTTTTACTTTTCTTTTATTTTGGTATTGAAAATGGTATTCATAATGTTTTTATGGCAATGTGTTGTATTGATATCTTGTGATTGAAAAGTGGAAAGGTTATGTTTCCTTTATGCATGTTTTATGTGATACGATTATGTTATGGTTCTTGGGCATTATTATGAAGACGGGAGGTTCCGTGATAAACTAAGGGCGGGTGAGCCGATATAGCTCTCCAATGCATTGGGTAACGTGAAGGGGTTAAACCTTAAGGTTTTTCCGAAGAGATTTAGGGAATATACTATGATGGGTATTCCAAACATAACCAAGAGGGTTACTCCCTACGTAAGAATGTTATGAATGCCTCATGTTACCTTTATGTATTATGATTTCTATGATTTATTCATGATTTTATGAGGTATGTTAAAGTGCATATGTTTTATGGGTAAATTATGATTTCATTCTTATGTATTTATGTACTCATGTTTCCTTTCCATATTTTTATGACCCTTACTGAGCTTTTTATGCTCATCCCAAGTTTTTTTTGAAATGTTTTTAACAGGTCAAGGGAAAGGTACATGATATGATGATAGTTTCAAGGAGGTGTCAAGAAAGAATCCATGCTTTATTTTTAAATATGTTACCGTTGATGGGAAAAAATGAATACTATATTTTATTTAACCACTTTGTTTAAATGTTGAATGTAATGCATGTTTTATGATCTAATTCTCTAAAACTCTAAACCTGAAAAGATCCCCAATGTGTAATCTTGTAATAACTCAATATTAAGTAACGTTTATGGTTGGGGCCTTATATTTACAATGTGTGATGGATAATTTATTTACCTTCAAAGGAGAGATACATGAAACACATGATGAACATGAGAGATATTCTGTGAAAGTGCCTATAAGTAATATACCTTTCCAATGTGATCTAGAATTTCAAAAGGAAAGGTATACCAAGGGCTCAAATTTCACTTAATTCCAAATATCATTATAATATTCTAGGTAGTTATTCATAGAAAAACCTTATCACCCACTTCCATGACTAGGTCCTTCCATCAGTTGTCAGCTTATTCATTTTTCCCACTCATTATTGCTTTAATGTGTTACTAAAAAGATCTAAGATTCTCTGTCGTTTCATAAAAAAGATCGGGTCCTAATAGATTTCATTCTGTAGTTTCATCCTAGTAAGTTAGATTCCTGCAATTCCTTATAAATATGTCTTTATAAGGAAACACCTGAATACTGGAGTGAAATCTATTGTTGTAATAAAATTCAACCAATGTTTAGTGTCGATCCCCACCACCTTTGACATCCATAGGGAATGATCTCAACATACTTCTGGAGTTTTAATTGTCTTCTTAGAATTAATTTCTATTTGGGGGTGATAAGTAGTGTTGAACATGGACACTATATCCAAATCCTACATAATTCAATTCCGAAACATAGAGGTAAACCTCAATACCAAAAAAGATATAATATAATGTGGTACTCCATGCAATCTTACAAATTACATTATATATATACTGGAAATATGATAAATATATAAACAATATATAATATAAATGAAGTGTACTAACTTCATAAGGTGATCAACTATAACTAATATAGTTTTGTGGCATTTATATATTATGGGATGCCCGACGACAATGTCCATAGTGATGTTTTACCATTTCTATTCTGGCATGGGTAATGGTTGTAACATCCCATTAGAATTTTGTCTCCCAACCTAAAATTGATTACAAACCAAGCACTAAGATACATATTCAACAACATATCTTTTCATGTCATCCCCCTAGAAATACGAATTCATGTCCATATACATATTTCTGCTTCTAGGATTAATAGAGAATGAATAAACATGTACCTCATCCGATATCTCCTTCGTTAATTCTGTATGGGAGGAATAAAAACATGGTTCCATAACCTTATTATTTCATCAAAATCATTTTTAAATTCAAGAAAATTTGTAAACTTCTATTTTATCTCCATATCTTCCTTATAAACCACATTAATAAACACTTTTATAGATGGTTGGAAATTCATTTGAGAAAGGTAAGATTTCTCCCATTACAATAAAATTTCAATATCAATCCTTTTCAAATCAATATAAATTGTAACTTTTGTAATCCTCATCATGGGTAGGATATCATGGTACTTCCATATCAATTCATTTTCCACCTTGTTTTCTCTCCCAGGGAGGTAATGTATTGAGCTGTCGTAATCATTAATTAACTCCAATTATAATCTTTGGTTCATATTCATCTCATTTTGTGTGCAAATATACTTTAACATTTATGATCATTATAAATATAAAACCTTTCACCATAATGATAATTCCACCAAATCTGCAGTGGAAATATTACCATAGCTTACTCCAATTCTTGATTGGGGTAATTTTGCTTGTGGATTTTCAATTGTAATGGGAAATAATCTATCACAATATCATTTTTCATGATAACAAATCCTTACCCATTCATGGATTTATCAATGTAGAGAACAATTATTTGTCCACTACAAGGTAGTGTGATCATAGGTTCATTGGTTAACCTTATTTCTAGTTCATTTTAATTATATTCACATTTCTCTATCTACACAAACATAACTCCTTCCGGAGTCAACATGGTGAGTGATAAATATTTCACAAAATATAGATAAAATCAAGACAAACCAAGAAAACATCAAATATAATTTGAATTATTCGGTCTAGGAAAACATTCAATATCTTATATTTTTGTTGAATACATAGATATCCCCTTACTTTTGATTATGTGACCCAAAAATGAAACATTATGAATAGAAAATTCCCACTTAGAAATTTTTTCGTAAACCATCACCTTAATTAGGATCTTTAATAGAATTCTAAAGTGATATTTATATTATTCATTTCTCATTGAATAAACTAAAATATCAACTATAAATACAAAAAAATTTGATCATGATAGTCTCTAAAAAATCTATTAATTATATCCATGAAGATAGCGGGGGAATTTGTACGACCAAAAGGAATCCCTATAAATTCATAGTTTCTATATATTTTATAGAATGTCATCTTTTGAATATCCTCCTATATACCCTTTATTGATGATATCCTAAACGAAGATTATTCATGGAAAAGTACTATGCTCCACATAGTTGGTCAAATAAATCATTAATTTGGGAAAATAGATATTTGATCGTGATACTGGTCTGGATATGTTTTTGATAATCAATGTAATGTTTCATTGATATATCTTTCTTTATAACAAACAGAACAAGTGCACCCCAAGGTGTTTCACTAGGGAATATGAATCCAATTTAAATATTCTCTGGGTTTTCTTCTTCAATTCTTGTAACTCAATTTGGTAATCCTTATGAGTTGTATTTGTAATAGTCATATCATCTCTTATGTATTCTATTATATAATAAAATTCACAATTTATTTGAATGTATTGAAATTATTGATGAAAAAAACAATCAAACTCCTATAAAAAATTTTTTTCTTAATGGTGAGTTTCTGCACAACCATCTAGTATAGAAAATATTAATTTATAATAATCAGGACCCATAAAATGGAAGAAATTTTCACTCGAAGGTCATACTCATCCTTGCATCAATAGGTGATCATACATTGCTCTGGAATATGAAATGTGAATTACCTTCCTTGGAAATTGAAATGATATGATATATTTATATATAGAAATAAAATCCACAGAATGAATCTCATAAAATTCTTCTAAAGGAAGGATCACAAGATTTTTAGGAAGCAGTTTCCCACAAAAATCAACTTGATAAGAATTATAAACTTTTAATGCAGCTATTGTTCCATTTAGAGTAGTCATAACTAAATAAACATCTACTTGTTGAGGTAAAATGGTAAAAACCTTAAATTTTTTTTCAAAAATAAAAGAGTAGGTGGATCTAAATTCTAATAAAAAAATTTATACATTAGAGTGGATAGTAAGTGTACCTTTCACCACTTCCATACTATATTCCACATCACTGATAGTTATCATGTTACATGCCTTTACATTTTTCCTTATGATTGTTTTCATCAATCATCATCGATTACCCTTGGATTAAAGAATGGTTGGATAAATTCCCCATTTCTGGAACTTGTAGAATTGAAGTGTAGGTGGTACATTCTATGTAGAGTTTTCTATATTCACATCATTAGTGAGATTTTCCCCTAAAATTCGACATTCAACTACCTCATGACCTTCTCTCCCACAGACAAAAAAATTATAGTCCCTTTAATACAATTTCCTCTTTGTTTCATTCCACACTTTGAGAATAATAAAAAACTGATTTTTTTTTCAGTGCGATCTTTAGATTTTCCCTCAAAATTCATTTTTCTCATTTTATTAGATTGATAAAACAAATGGGTTACTCCAATCTATATCTCAATGATGAGATAAAATTGAAAAAGCAACTCATAGATTTTGAATTCTATTATGGATAATTTCCATTGGATAATTGGATTTAAGACACTAAATAATCGATCAACTTTACTCTAAGGTTGGATAATAATTCATGAAATATAATATGAATGTTTTGTAAAATTTTATTTGTAGGTATCTATAGATTCATCATACTTTTTCTTATGTCCAAGGAACTCCTTATCTATATTTTTTCGAAGAATACATGTAATGTGATAATTAAAAAACATGTTCATGAACTCATACCATTCCATAGATTCAATTTCATATCTTTTCGTCATATTATTTATAATATTTCCTCACTAATCAGATTCACCATCAACATGAAAGAAATTTAAGATGACTTTATCATGTTCTGAACATTGTATAACTAAAACAATTTATAGTTGTACCAATCCATTCTTCAACCATTAGTGGATCAAAAGAGCCATTTAATGAAGGTGGATGCTACCTCATTAAAGACACAATATATTATTGTTCCCTCCTTTGTTTGTTTGGAATTCATGTATGATTCATTGATTGAGAAATTTTTATGAGAATAGAAATGTTGTTTTTCTTTCCATATCCTATAACCTCTCGTTTCTCAAGTGGACAATCATTGCATTTCCTATCACATTCAACATTTACATGGACTCTCTGAGCTCTATCAATTGACTAAAACCAAGAAGCATAGTATTAATGACACTAATAATAATGGGAAAACCACATAATAAATAATCAAATATAAATTTAGGAAATTATATATATTATCCTAGGTTATAGATGATCAGTTATAATCCACTAGAATTGGAACCCTTACTCCATTATATACATAGGGTTATTCCTATGGTTATCACATCCTATATTCTAAATGATAACTATACCTTTCATCTGATACTAACTATAATAACCCATTCATTAAATACATATATATAAATTTAATATTAAATAATATTTTTTACAAATATATAACACAACCATGAAATGATTGTATAGGATTGGTGACTTTCGAAACATCGAGTCATAAACAACTAGTTCTTAAGAAATCTACATTGTCTCCAACTTATTCATTCCCATCTAGATGCCTTATTAGCATATAGTACTTAATACCCTTATTCATTACCTGGGGAAAATAAACATAAGATAGTGTGATCTCAAATTCAAAGGCTTGGTAAATAGGGTGATATTAATCCTATCACAGTCATGACACTTAAGAACATAACATTTGAAAATATTATCTTTCATACGAACAATCGTGATATCATGTCAGGCTATAAATTATAAAAGTTCAAAAGAATCAATCAACATAATCCCAACAGTCATAACATAATGCATGATTTTTTTAGCATACACAAATATATATAAAATAATTTCATATTAGTCAAGGATTATTTACATGATCATCATAGTGAACAAAGTCCACTACTAAACTAAGCTCAACATTTTTCTACCCATGTATTACTGAACAGATTCCATTTCCCATTCCAACCCTATCTATCTCATGAGATATAGATATTTACCCAATTAAATTGAGGGAGATATAGGTCCCACACAACTCATAATGAAATCATTTGCACAAGTACTGCAAAAACATAAATCATTCATCATATCATAACTAATGGAATAAAATGGGTTTCTTTAACATCATTTAATCATAAGATGAACCCTGTAAAACCAATGGATTTAAAAAACACAATACTAGAAAAATTACAATAAAACAATTTTAATAATAGAGAAATTATAATTGAAACTTAAAACTATTAAATAATTCCATCTTATATGGAAAATAATTTTCATTGAACAGTTGAAATTAATTATTGAGGAAAATAGATGTTCTTCTTGAAAAACAATTTATTTTCTCAAAATGGGGAAAAAAATTTAATGAATTGATTTTATTTTAAAATAACCTTTTAATATAGAAAAGGAATAATCTTGGAAATATGTTGTAATGAAAATATAAAAACCCATATAGCTGTATAAGTTAATAGAAATAATTATTCTCCTACTTTTTTCTAATAGGTCAAAAAGTACCACGTATAAAAAACCCAAAAAAAGATCCCTTCCACAACGTCTGATAAAAAATAAAAAATTTGGAAAAATTTATTTGAAAGAATTGTAGAACGATACAAATAATATTTTAGAATACATATTTTCGGAATCATGGACAATGATGAAAAATATTCCCTAGTATGTACTTATGTATAAACAGTCTCAGATAATAATGAGATTTAGAAATTATCACTTAACTTAGCTATGTTATCATTTCTATGTATCTTAACATTATGGATAATTATTTAAAATATGTCATTGATGTATTCTAGAATTATAGTCATTTTTATGATCTCATGTATGATCATATTATCAACCATTTAAAAATAACATTTCATTATTACTCTTTATTCGGGTATAAAGCACTTCATTTTCATATTCATGTTTTTCTAAATATTTTCCAATTATTATTAAATTTTTATAATTATATCATTTCCAGAATTATATTAATAAAATATATATAATATTATTCATTCTATACATTTATTTTTTAATGGATATCCAAAAAAATGAATTGCATCACATCGTGGAGATGGTATGTTGTACAAACAGATGACCGATGATATGTTTCCTTTAATTATGAAATGGAATGGAAATGAATGGAATATTAATTGTTTTAGAATTAATAACTTCTTATAAAAATAACATATAGTAATTTTTTACTTCATTATAACCATTATTTTAAAGTGGTGGTGAAAAACAGAATACACCACTGTGTGGAGATCGTAAGCTATACGTACAGACACGTGGTGATTTATTTTTTTGTATTATAGATAGAAGGGAGAATAATATTGTTACATAAGCAAAATAATATATCATAATATAAGTGATAATATATTTGTTAAATAATATTGTATATATAAAATTAATAATAAATATAATAATAAATGATCATGAGAGAGTCAGTAAAGGAGATTACATATTCTTCAGCGATCTTCCTCTATATTTTCTCATAATGTCACTACAGTTGGATTTTTTGGAAGAGAAACACTACTAGAATGTGACTACAGAAGTTTAGAAGGGAAATATGTAGGGTATGGATGAAATTTAAGGCGCAATAAGTTTTGATATAATATGGGAGCTGGTCCCCTTTTATTATTGTGGTTGGGACCCATTTAGAAGTTTCCAAAATATTAATTTATAATAAATTCATAACAAATTCAAAAAACCACTCAAATGATTTAGTTTAGAATATAATATTAGAAAATGTTATAATATAATCAACCAATAATCTTCATACATGTTTTTATATCTATTGAAACTCTGTAATTTTATTTAACAATTAGTTATTCAATTTAATTATGACAAAGGAAATAAATATTTCAATATTAAAATGGTGTAATATTTACATATTTTTTGTCAGTTAGACCACAATTGAATAATTTGAAACATTTTAAATAGTTTCTTAATTATTATATATTTTTTTAAAAAAATATGTTCTTTTTAAATAATTTAGTAATACATTATTTTGATAATCAATAAATAATAGAAATTTTGATACTATACAATTAATTGATTATTAAAATATAAATATGACAAGTTAACATCAAAAAAAATGTTTTATTATATTAATAATTGTTAAAGGTAATCTATAAAATTTATGGATATAATTATTAACCCATATTTTATTCATTTTAATACATTTATTATCAATTATTTATTATCCCTATTAATAAAATAATTATAACAGTAAATTTGTGTAATTATTTAACAGACTTATTTTTTGAATAAAAAATAAAAATAAAATACTATTCTAAAGATAAATCCAATATATTTCATAATAATACTTATAGTTGAATATAAATTATGAAAAATAGTACATTAAAAATTTTATATTTATTAAAAATTGAATGTGACAACTTTAAACTCATATTAAATCAAATATTATAAGTGTTATAGTTTTTTCAATATTGCTCTAAATGGACAATAACTCAGCCATTGGATGAATATATTCGAGATATAACCGAAAAATATGAGTTCATCATGTTTTCTTGTCATATAATGGTAATAATCATTTTAATAAAAATTATTTTATTATGTTCTCTTCAATTAAATAATTTTTTTATCATTACTGTATAAGCTATTAAAGTAATAAATTATTTCATAAAAATTAAAAATAAATTTACGTGATAAAGAAAAAGTCATATATTTCAAATGACTATTTATAGTATATTTTATCTAATGTATCACATATTAATAAAAATGATATATTTGTAAAAATTTGAGTAAGAAATATTTTACTTTTCTCTAAATAAAATAATTTAAATGTCTTAATATCATCCAAGTGGCCTCCAAAGGATACCATTTAATTATAATGATGATTTAGGTGGAAAAATCATCCAATTATATTAGGAAAATATTTAGGGTTATTTTATAACATTATTTTTACACTCAACTACCAGATTTACCCTTTTACCATATTAATAAACATTATCGAAGTTATTATTCATCAAAACCTCAAAGTGATTAGAAAATTTTCCAAAAATATTCCAATGTAAATTTTTTTCCCATATACAATGAAGAAGATTATTTTTTCATATAAAAATTATTAATGTACCAAAATTTTAATTTAAAATAGGATCAGCATTAAAAGGCTGAAACATTACCATTTTGAAAGTATTGGTTTTTATACAAAAAATACAGGTTATTCATAAACAATGAGTAAAATATATATTGGGTGAATATATAATTTTTTTGTAAAGAAATTAAATATATATATCATTAATTTAATCTAATAATGGTAATTCAATTAATTTTTTTAATACAAAAATAAAAATATTTACTTTACATTTAGTTGGTTTATATTTTTCATAAATAATTGGTAGCTAAAATGTAAACCCTAAATATTCATTTGTTAGTTATTTATTCCTACTAACCTAACTTCATGGTTATGATGGACATTTTATAAAAATGGTGTCTCATTGTTTTTTATACTCATGATTCTGTGAATTGAAATCTATTTAATAATTAAAAGTAATAAAGGAAAATATTTCAAAAAAACATCTAGGCATTACATTCTACAACCCTTAAACTAAATTTCACCCTAGAAATTAATGACATGGATACAAACAGATAAGTATTCCTTTGTGCCATCACATCCTCAAGTTCCTAAGTAGCTTTCTCAAATTGGAGGTTCCTCTATAACATTTTCACTAAGCGAGTGGTCTTGTTTCACAGATGTTTTCACCATCATCCAAAATCCCTATCAGAAATTCTACATACAAAAGATATTTCTCTTGTGGTATTACTTCTAAGATTAGTGAAGTTGAAGGATTTGTTATATACTTTCTCAAGAGAGATACATGGATCACATCATGAACTTGATAAGGATTCGTTGGAAGCACCAATCAATAAGCTACCTTCCCAAAAAATCCAATATTTCAAAAGGGTTGATATACCTAGGTCACAAAGTTCCCTTATATTTATATATCATTACCCTATTCCAGTGTGATATTCATAGAAACAACATATCATCCTCTTCAAACTATAGGTATTTTCATCGGTTGTGTGCATAAATATTTTTCATACTCTGAGTTACTTTTATGTGTTTTTGAATAGATCTAACCTTCTCTACTATTTCATCAACAAGATTTTGTGCTAAGAGATTTCTTTCCACAAAATCGACCTAGTATGTTTTAGTTATGAACTTAATTTCATAGACGACTTCATAAATATCCATCTGAATACTAGATTGAAATACATTATTGTAATAAAATTCCCCAAAGGTAGGTGTTGATCCCTACCACCTTTCAATTACATTGAGAAATATCACAATATGTCTTCTAGAATTGGATTTGTCCTATTAGACATAAAATTATTTTTAGGACGATAAGAAATGTTGAATCATAAATATGTATCCAGATCAAATTGATGAATTTTACAAAAAATCAAGGTAAACCTCATATAATGATCAGATATAATTGATAGTTGTACTCCATGAAATCTTAACACATCCATTATATATATCATGTCAAAATAATAAAGAGAAAAATCCTCAATAATAGAACTGAGGTGTGATAACTTCATTAAGAGATCAACTATAACCCATATAGCATTATGGATTTTAGATTTTTTGGTATGTATGATGGGAAAGTCCCTAGTAATGTTTTCACATTTCTATTATGGTATCAGTAATGGTTGTAACATTCTTTTATACATAAGTCTCTTATCTTTAACTTACAAACATACCAAGCACCCAGACACATATTCAAAGACATCTCTTTTCATTCCATATCACCAGAAATAATCCTTCAGGTCCCTGTACGTATTTGGGGTTCTCGGATGAACACCGAATGAAAAACTATGGGCATCACCCAACAGATCCTTCATTATCTCTATTATGATGGGAATAGAAACATAGTTTCCGAATTTTATTATTCCATCAAAATCATGGTTGAATTCAGGAACATTTCTCACCATATTTTATATAATCTCATCTTCCTTCAACAAAACCTTATTCATCGATTATATTGATGGTTGAAAATTCATCTGAGAATGATAATACTTCTCCCCTTCCTCTAAAATTTTATGATTCATCCTTCTCAAATCCATAAATATTAGATCTTTTCTGATCATATTCATTGATAGGCTATCATGTTCCTTTCATCTCAATGAATCTACCACCTTTTTCTCTCTCTCATGGTGGTAATCTAATGAATAGTCATAATCTTTTATCAACTCCAATCATATTTTTTTATCATATTAAACTCCATATCTATGAAAATATATTTTAAAATTTTATGATTAGTATAAGTGTCACCCATTTCCCTATAAAGATTATACCTCCATATCCTTAAAGAAAATATTACTGTAGTTGACTCCAAATCATGATTTGGGTAATTTTGTTCATAAATTTTTAATTGTCACAAGGTAGAAGCTATCACCATATCAATTTTCATGAGAACACATCCATTCCCCTTATGGTATGAATTATTATAGATTATAAACCTTTCACCACTATATGAAAATGTGAGAACATGGGAGCTGCCTATCCTTCTTTTTATCTATTTGAAATTATCTCCACATTCCTCTTCCCACAGGAAATTAATTCCTTTCCCAGAAAAATTGGTATGTGGATCAGATATTCCTGAAAAATATATTGAAAAACTTCAATAATATCCATAAAAAATAATAAACCACTGAATCTCAGTTATTATTGTCAGTGTAGGACAACATGCAATAAATTATGATTTTTAAGATCCATAGATTTCCCCTCTCTTGAAATTATGTGACATTAAAATGATTATTTTCGAGGTCAAAATTCACACTAAGAAAATTTTTCCTAAATAATTTCCATTATCAGGAACATTAGTATAATTATAAATAGATCTTTGTGTTCTATTAAAATAAACTATAATATCATCTATAAATAGTACAAAAAATTGATCAATATTGGATCTAAATACTCTATTCATTAGATCCATGAAGATAGAGGGGGAATTAGTATGACCAAATAGAATCAATTCAAATTCATAATGTCCACACCAAGTTTAAAATTCCATCTCTGGTATATCCTCCTTAATGTACCCTGATTGATTATATCCAAAACAATGACCAGTCATGGAAAGGTATTGAGATCCATGTAGTAGGTTTTATAAGTCATCAATGTGAGGGAGTGGTTATTTTTTCTTGATATTGATCTTTTTATGTTCTCAGTAATCAATGTAGAGTCTCTCTGATCTATAATTCTTTGTAACAAACAAAATAGATTCACTCCAAGGTATCACAATAGGGAATAAAACTCCTCTGTTAAGATTCTCTTGGAGTTTATTCTTGAATTTCTATAACTCAATTGGGTCCATTCTATAAGGTGTTTATGAAATAGACATAGCATACGGTATGAGTTCAATTGAAAAATCAACTTCATGATTTGGTGAAAGTCCTAGAAATTCATTCACAAAGGCATCATCAAACTCCCGCATAATGTGTTTATTCATAATGGTATTTTTCTCCCAAACCATTTGATATAAATGAAATTCATTTATAGGAATAAATCCCCATAAGATGGATGAAATTTTCATTAGAAGGTCATACTCATCCTTGAATCTATAAATCACCACAAATTGATCTGGAAGATGAAATGTGACATCCCTTCCTTAGGAATTGATATGATCTCTATATTGAGAAATACAATCCATTTCAGAATCACATCAAATTCCACTAAAGGATGGCTCACAATATTTTTATCAATCACTGTCCCATATACTTCAAATAGAGAATAATTATAAAAATTTGATGGGGCCATTGTTCCATTAAGAGTTGTTATAGAAAACTCAACATCTAATTGTTGAGGTAATAAGTTGAAATCCTTAGAAAATTTTTCATAAATGAAAGTGTGAGTGGATATAGAATCAAATATAACATGTCCAAATTTAGATAGGATGGTAAATGTTTTATGCACCACTTCATTATCATATTCCACCTTGACGACATAGATCACATGTGAATATAATTTTTATTGGTCCTTAATATTTTTATTTTTCATCGATCATCATCTATAACCCTTGGATATCTATATTTGATGGAATAATTCACCATTTCCATACACTTGTAACATTGATGTGTTGGTGGTGTATTCTTTGAAGACGTTTCTTTATTCGCATCATTAGATATATTTCTCCCATTACTTCGGCATTCTAGTACCTGATTACCGTATTTCCAAAACATATAACATATTCAAGTACCTCTAAAACAATTTCTTCCACCTTTCATTCCCTGCATTTAGCATAAGTGAAAAATTATCTTCTTTCACGTGGGGTATTTAAATTTTTTCTTGAATTCCATTTTTCTCTTCATATCAGAACCATAAGACGTATGGTTTACAAAAATTACCATCTCATCCTTATGATTAGATAAAATAATTTCCCTATTTCTAATGAATTCCCTTATGACTACTTCCCTTTAGTGACATGGTCTTATGCTACTAATGAATCCATCAATTTTACTCTCATGTTGTACAATAATTCTATAAGCATAAAATGATATTGTTGTAAAATATTCTTCATATGTTCAAATGGATTCATCACCGTTTTTCTTATGTTTAAGGAAGTCCTTATCAATCTTTGTTCAAAGAATACTAGGAATGTAATTATTAAAAAATAAGTTCACAAACTCATCCCATTCCATGGGTAAAATTTCATAGATTTTCCTTGTATTATTAATATGATTCCACAATTTATAGGCTAAAAATTCCAAATGATAGATTAAAAATATGAATTTATCGTGTTATAAATCATTAGAGAACAAAAAATATATTTTTAGTGGTAATAATAGTATGGATGGAAATTAGTAGATCAGAATACCAACTGACAGATGGTGGACGCTGCCTCCTAAAGGGGTTGACAAAATTAGGTACATCTTTTGTTCATTTAGACGTAATACATGATTCCTAGCATGAGAAATTTATGTGATAATAGAGGCATGGTTTTTTATTCTAGCTCCCAAAACATTCAATTGCTTAGGAGGAAAATCATTGCATTGACCATTGCATTCAGCTTTAACGCGGCTCCTCCAGGTTCTATCAATCGACTAAAACCAATAATCACCGTATGAGAAACAATAATCATAATGGGAAAACCACATAATAGATAATAAAATTTCAATTTTGGAAATTTTAGGTTTTATCCTAGGTTATTCATGATCAATTTTAAAAAACTATGATTTTGACCTAAACTTCAGCATATCATTAGGGTTCTTCCAATGGTTTTCTCATCCTAGTTGACAAAGGTCAACTATAGCATTTTTCTGATACCAACTATAATGATCCATAAATTACTGAAGTGTAATTTACATAATAATTGAAGAATATTAAATACAAAAATATAAAAAAATCATAACAGGACCATATATGTTAAGTGTCTTTAGAAACTGGGGAACATAAACAAATGGTTCACAATACATCTACATTGTCTACCTCTTAATCCATCAAAACAAGACCCCTTTTTGGAATATGATACATAATACCATTATTCATGACCTAGGTAAAATAAACATGAGAAATGGGGAGCTCAGATACTCAATAATGTTATACATGGAGATTTCAATCATATCATAATCATAACAAATAAGAATAAATCATTTAAAATTTTATCCTATATATGAAAGATCGTGATATCATTCCATGATATAAATCATAAAGGATTATATGAATCATTAATCAGAACACCAAATGCTATAATATAAGACATTAAATTTTTAATCATACACATAAGCATATAAAATAATTTTATATTAACAATGCTTAATTTACAAGACCTTCATTGTAGACAAATTCCATTAATGAACCGAGTCATGTCCTCATTCTAGCCCTATATTACTGAACTAGCATCATTTCCCACACGATCCCTTTCTATCTCAAGAGATATAAATTTTCCCCATTTAATTTTTCGGAGATATAGGTCCCACCCATATCATAATGAAATCATTCATACATGCTCTAATAAAACATAAATCATTAATCATAGAATATCCCAGGGAATAAAATGGGATCCAAAAACATTATTCCATCACAAGATAATCTATATAAAAAAATTTATTTCATAAATATCATTCCATAAAAAAATAAAACCATAAGAATAATATGGATTATATAATTTAAACATAAACATATTCAAAAATTCCATATTATATAGAAAATAATTTATATTGAACACTTGGAATTAATTCATGAGGGAAATATCCTTTCTTCTTCAAAAACACATTATTTTTTCAAAATTCTACACAATTTCAAAAGAAAATAATTTTTTTGAAATTAAAATTGAAATATTATAAAGAAACACTCATATAAATATGGTTTTATGTTAATTTAAAAACATTTCATGCTATATAAGTTGAAATGAAACATTCTTCTAATAGTTTTGTTGGATAAGTCAAAAAAGTACCTCATATCGAAAAATAAAAAATGATTACTTTCAAATTATTTAATAAAAATTTAAAAATTGGGTAAAATTTAATTTAAAATTATTTATAAGGATAGAAAGAATATTTTTAAATAAATATTTTAGGAGACATGGAAATTTATGATAAATATATCCAAGTGTATACTTACTTATAAACAATATCGGCTAATAATGGGATCATGAAATTATCTCTTACCTTAGGTCTGATATCCTTTTAATGTATCCAAATCTCATTTATAATGATTTAAATATTGTCATTGACTTATTCTATAATCATAGATAATTTTAGGATATCATATATGACCATATTATCATCCATTTATTAATATCATTTGAATGATACTCATTCGTCGGGTATAAATAGATTCATTTTCTTATGCAAGATTTGTCAAATAATTTCCAATTCTTCCTCATAGGTTATAATTATATAATTTCATGAATGATATTAATATAATATATATCATACAAATATTCACTCTATGAATTTATGTTTTAACAGATATCCTTGTAGAATTAATCACATCGCATCATGGAGACAGTTGGCCGAACTTACACATAAGGGATGATATCATTCATTTAATTATGAAATTGTACGTTGTGGATGGAATATATATTGTCTATGAATAAATATATAATTTTAATAATCAAATATATTTTTCAATCCCATCATTATAACCATCCAACTAATGTGGTGGTAAAAACAGATTACACCACGATATAGTGATGGTAAAACATATGTATACACATGTAATGATATCATTTTTAATAGGATGTATATATGGTTTTAATACAGATATTACATAACAGTAATTAAAACTAATTATATATATGATACTAGAGTTATTATTTAATATTGTAAAAAATCAAAGGAAGAAGAATTGGTAGAAAAAATGATTTGAGATAGATGGTAGATGATATTACAACTTCTTCGATGATCTCCTTCTAGATGTCCTCATAAAGTAAATAATGTTTTTCAATTGAGATTAAAAAAACCTCTATAGTGTTACTAGGGATGTATATAACATGAATGTATGTGGATTGTAGAAAACAAAGGATCAAAGTGTTTTTATGTAATGAGGCAGGATTATCTTTTTTATAGTTGGGGATGGGTGAACCATATGAATTTACAAAAATATTAATTTATAATAAATTAAAAACAAATAAAAACCACCAAAATGTCTTATCTTTGAATATGAGATTATATAAGTTTGTAATATCAGCAAAAAATAATTTTTTGACATGTTTTTATACCAATTTCAACATTATCATTTTCATTTAACACTTATTAATTTTATTTAATTTAATATATGGTAAAACATATTTCAATATTAATGGGGTGAAATATTAACATATTTTATTTCAATTAGACAATAAATTAGTCATTAATATCACATCAAACATTTCATAATTAGTACATATTTTTAAAAAATGTTTTATTATTTTTACAATATGTAATAATACATTATTTTGATAAACAATCTATTGGACTCCTCATGTATTAGTCATGTTTTAATGATAAAAAATCTTATTTAGTCTTTAATACTTGTTAACTCTATTTAATCTATCTCACATCAAATATATAGTTATTTAGTAAAAGCTATCCACAGATCATAAGTGTTATACACTCAGTTTGATTTACCTTTATAATAATTTCTTTGAACATGATTATGTCTAATCCATTCTATGAATATTATAGCTTATTTTTGAATACAAATATTTGGATAAGTCTAAGAAACCATGATTCCACTATAGGTTATGTATTTCTAGCAATGTAACTAGATACCGTGAACCAAAGACAGTAACCAGACACCATGAATTAGACATTGTATGAAGACACCGTGAACCCAACACATTGAACCAGACACCATAACCAGACACCATGAATGAGACACCATGAATGAGACACCGTGAATGAGACACCATGACCATAAAACACCATGACCAACAAGACACCATGACCCTGAGACATCTCGTAATGAAGACACTGGTTCAAGGAGACACTGTTCCATGACATACTCTGACACAATATCGTAATATGTTTTTTCGTTTTCAGTTTAATCTCTAACATTCATTTTTGATGTTTTTAAATGCACTGGCATAATTAATGTTTCTTTGTAGACATGTCACCTGATAGTATGAGGTACGAGGTGTAGAATACATGAAACCTGGGGGATCCAACACATTAACTCCCAGATAAATGAGTAGTGCAGACCAGAAAAAACATACTAAAAAGCAAAACAAGATGAAGTGAGCACGACAACGAAGAACACCATTAGAGAATTTTTAAAGAAATAATTGACCCATGAAAATCGATACTGCCGAAGAACAAAAGAAGCCTAATTGAATCCTAAGAACATATATGCACTATCAAACACCATGAAGAACACACGAAATACTTGCAGAATTGAGACAATATGTTTTCCATACCAGGACTTAATCTCTGCATCTACTTCATTTTAGAAGTCCAGAGGAAAAAAGACTAATACTCAGAGCACTTATAACATTATCTTATCATTAATTCTATGTTGTGTATCACATTATTAGTTTTCAAGAAGCGTGTGTGTCAGTATAACAACACAATCTGTCTTCTGTACTAAAAAGAAGGATGTACGATAGCAATTCTAAATCATTTTTTAAGACTTTTTTATGCCCACAGATAAGTGTGGAATAGGTCCATGTGTGGTCTTGTAGTTTGAAGCCACAAAGAAATGTGGAAGAGGTCATTTGACTTAGACATTCTTCTATACTATTGTTATCCCCAATCCATGGTGTAGATCAAGTTTATTTATATAAACAGCTTGGTGGCAGGTGATCACCAAGTGGAGTGGATTAGGTCTCGGCTTGAGATTGAACGACTTGTTTTATATCAGTTGTGCTGCTTAATTTAGTCTTCTCTATTTTACTGCATTACTCTATAATCCAGAAATTACTAAATTTACTTTGGTAGTTAATCTTGGAAAGAATTTATAATTTTATTACCATAGTATAATAGTTTAAAAAGTAATGTTAATAACTGATATTAATATTACTGAGAAATAATCAATCTTATAAGATGTAATTTAAATAGTCAGACTTTTATAACATTATAACCTTGATTAACTTGGTTGTATTTAACTTTTTTGGGGAATCCTTTTTAGAAATACAATTTGAACATAAATTTTTATAGATACTCAATTCACCCTCTCTTGAGTCATCTACTCCGACCATCATTTTGTATCAGAGGTTATGTATTTGGACTTTATTTATCCTTATACAACTATGATTGTATTTGTACATTAAAGATCTAAATTTTTTTGTTAATTATAAATTTCTCTCTCTTTCAATGTATTTATTTATTATGGAAACTAGATTGGAAGGTGCTGCAACCAACATACCAGCATTATTTAATGGAACCAATTATGCTCAATGGAAAATTAAAGTTGAAATCCATTTAGAAAGTATGGGTTTTGAAATTTGGCCTTCCTTTATAGATGAATATAGGATCCCTTCTACTAATATAATCACATGGGATAAAACTACCAAAAATTCCTACTATAAAAATTGAAAATCCATGAATTCTTTATATTTATTTTTTGGAGATGAGGAATTTAATAGAATTTCTACTTGTAAAACTACCCCTAAAATTTGGTATACCTTGTCTGTTTCACTTGAAGGCACATCCAATGTGAAAGAAATGAGAACTAATACTTATACTATTAAATATGGTAACATTAAAATGAAACCTGATGAGTCTATTTATAATATGTATCTTAGGTACAATGAGATTGTCAACATAATGATTTCTCGTGGAAGGGATGTCATGGCCAAGGAACAAATCATGAGATTTTTCATATGTCCACCTGACAGATGGAGGGGAACCTCTGTCTCTATTAGAGTATCATGTGACATCAGCAAGCTACTAGTAAAATAACTCATTTGGAAACTAATTATGTAGGAATAATAACTAAACTTCAACAAAGAAGAGGTGTATGAACCAAAAAGGAAATGTTTGGCTTTCAAGACCACCACCTCTAAACACAAAGACAAAGAGAAATTGGAATCTTATGTAGAATGTTCCAATAGTTAAAAATTATCACCTGATAGTGATGAGAAGATGGCTCAATTATTGATAAGATTTAAAAGATGTTATAAGAAGAGTAACTTTTTTAGAATGCCTAACTTCAAGGGAAGATATGACCAAAAAGGAAGTTGGAAGAAGGATAGGAAAAGAAGTGACAAGACTAATGAGATTGTCTGCTATGAATTTAATCATAAAGAACATATCAAGGATGATTGTCCAAAGCTCATGTATAAAAAGAGATACGAGGAAAAGGACAAGAAGTATAAAAATGCAATGAAGGCAACCTGGTTTTATTCTGAGGATATTTCAAGAGACTCATAAAAATCTCATGATATACAAGATAAAAAATCCAATATGTGTTTTATAACAATCACATCATAGGTAACACTAGACTCTGTAAAAAATTCATACTATTATGGAGATGAGAGTGACTATGAAAATATGAAAAATGAAGAAATTTTTGATTACTGTAATATGCTTGAAGAAACATGTAATGAATTAAAATATAAATATAAATCTTTAAAGAAACAACATGCTCTTATTGTGACTGTTAAATCTGAACTCACAACTGAAAAAGAGAAAAAATGAACAACCTCTCATGGAGAAAAATGAATTTAAAATTTCCAATGAGAAATTGAAAAAATGACATAGAAAAGTTTACCAGTGGGATAAATACTCTTACTCAAATGATGGGTAAAAAAGTTTCCCCCAAATACAGTACTGGCATTGGTTATTAAACGGGAAGAATAAATCTTGGTAGAACATATATTGTTTCTAAATCTAGGACATATAGTTTTATTCCCAGTTCTAGACACAAATCAAATAGTTCATGTTATGATACTCTTTCCATTGTTTCACGTTTCTCTAGACCCAATAGAGTTTATTTTTCAAATTCTTTAAACAATGCTTATATGAAACCTATAAGGAGGATATGGGTTTCTAAAGAACTTATCACTACTATTACTGGACCCAAACAAGTATGCATACCAAAATCTGTTTTTGTATGATCATTCTATATGAAATATATTTAAGGAGTTTCTGTATAATTTTATGGTACTTAAATAGTGGGTGTTCAAGAAAAATGATAGGAGACTACTCATGCTTCAAAAACCTAATAAAAAGATATGGAGGACATGTCACATTTTGTGACAATGCGAAAGGAAAGATCATTGGCCTTGGCCAAATCGGTAACTCTAACTCAGTTTGGATTTCTAATGTACTATTTGATGATGGTTTGAAATATAATTTTCTTAGTATCTCACAATTATGTGATGATGTATTTCATGTTATATTTGAAAATTATTCTTGAAATGTCTTTAATTCTAAAGAAGAACTAGTGTTCTCCTCATTAAAAAATGAAAATGTATATTCTGTTAACTTAGATTCCTTAGTTTTTCAAAATGCTTCATGCTTAAGTTTATTTCATAATGTGTCTTGGATTTGGCCTAGGAGAAAAGGAAACTTTAATGTTCATTCCTTTAGAAAGATAACTCGAAAAATATTGGTCAAAGACCTACCCAAACTTTTGTTTCCAAATGATGAATTGTGTAATCCTTGTCAAAAGGGAAAACAACACAAAATTTCATTTAAACTAAAGACATAAGTGTCAACTTCTCAACCCCTTGAATTGGTTCACATTGATTTGTTTGGACCACCTATATTTTCTAGTTTAAATTGGAAGAACTATGTTTATGTTATTTTAGATGAATTTTCTAGATATACTTGAACCTTTTTATAGCTCACAAAAGTGAAGCCTTCTATTATTTTACTAAATATGCCAGGTCGGTAGAAAATCGTAGTGGAATTAGAATTAAATCCTTAAGAAGTGATCATGAAAGTGAGTTTCAAAATCAAGAGATTGAATCTTTTTTCTAAAAAAATGCCTATATTTATAATTTTTTGGCCCCTAGAACACCTCAGTAAAATGGAGTTGTAGAAAGAAGATATAGGAGCCTGCAAGAGATTTCTAGAAGAATGCTTAGTTAATATGTCCTACCTATTAATTTTTGAGCTGATGATGTAAATACAACATGCTACATAATCAATAGAGTATTGATTAGACATGTTATTAAGAAGACTTCTTCTGAGTTATGGAACAATCAAAAACCCAATGTTAGCTACTTCAATGTTATTGGTTGTAAAGTCTATATCCTTAATATGAAGTAAAATCTTGACTAATTTTCATCCAAGATAGATAAAGTAATCTTTTGAGGATATTCCATTTCTAGTAATTCCTATAGAGTGTTCAATAAAAGAAATAAATGCGTGATAGAATCTGTACATGTCAAAATTGATGAAACATATCCAAATGAGCCTAAAAAAACTCTAGAGAGACTGGAGGATGTTATATCAAATCTGAACAATAATTGAAAATCCTCAAACCATTCTGTAAAAGAATCTGTGAAAACTTCAAGTTCTTGAAATTCCTTAGACTCAAGTCACAATGAATCTAAATATGTTGATGAACTTGAAATCAATAGTCCTTCCTTTTCTAGAGCTGTTAGAACTCTTATGAACCATCCCTTATATGCTGTTGTAGGAGACTTAGATAAAGGAACTCAAAATATAGATTCTCTTAGAAATCATGTTGAACATCAAGTCTTTCTGTAAAAAGAAGAACCTAATAACATTAATGATGATATCAGTGATGAATTTTGGGTGATGAATATGCAATAGGAACTTAATCAGTTTGAAAAGGACAAATTATGAAAACTTGTTGAAAGTCCCAAGGACACATTCACTATCTACACTAAATGGGTGTTTAGAAATAAAGTAAATCAAGTTGGTAACATAGATAGAAACAATGCTATATTGGTTTCACAAGTCTATAGTTAAAGGTTGGAATTGACTATGAAGCGGCCTTTTCACCAGTAGCTAGACTTGAAGCCATCAGAATTTTTCTTGCTTACACTGCACATCTGAATTTGAAACTATATCAAATGGTTGTTAAAAGTGAATTCCTAAATGGGAATATAGCTGAGGACGTCTTTTTTGAGAAACCTCTTAGTTTTAAAAATACATATTTTCCAAATAATATTTTTAAACTATCAATAGCTTTATATGTTTTAAAACAAGCTCTAAGATCCTGGTATGATAGGATGAGTACTTTTCTTATTTCCAAAATATTTTCAAAAGGAATAGATGATAATAACCTCTTTATAAAAAGAATTCCCAGTAATAAT
The DNA here is from genome assembly GCA_963277665.1 of Viscum album. Taxonomy (NCBI): domain Eukaryota; kingdom Viridiplantae; phylum Streptophyta; class Magnoliopsida; order Santalales; family Viscaceae; genus Viscum; species Viscum album. The sequence goes on along the minus strand of OY728156.1, from coordinate 1,624,575,537 downwards.
TTAGTTGTTTAGATTTATGTATATGACATTATTTTTGGATCATTAAGAGATTTTTATGTATTGATTTTTCTAAAATGATGCAAAATTAATTTCAAATGAGTTTAATGGGTGAACTAATATTTTTTCTCGGATTTCAAATCAATCAAATATATTTATGGTATTATTTTAACCCAATGTAGACACACTAGAGATATTTTAATCATTTTGGATTGGATAACACTAAAAGTAGTGACACTCCAACGAGTACCACCAGAATGTTAGATCTAGACGAAGATGAAAAATCTGTTGATCAAACCACTTATATAGGAATGATTGGAAGTTCAATCTACTTAACTACTAGTCAGCCTGAAATTATGTTTAGAGTGTGTATGTGTGCTCGTTTTCACGAAAATCTTATGGAATCTAATTTAAATGATTTAAATAGAATTTTCAAATATCTGTAGCATACACCCAATCTAGGACAGTTCTACCCTAGAGGACAATGATTTGAATTAGTTAGTTATTCTGATGCTGAATTTGGTGCCAGTAAATTAGATATAAAAAGAACCTATGGAACATATCACTTTTTAGGTAGGCCACTAGTATCATGGTGTAGTACGAAAGAAAATTATGTTTCATTATCTACTGCAGAGGCTGAATATATAGCTACTATTAGTTTTTGTACACAAATTTTTTCGATGGAACACACATTACTAGATTATGGATATTAATCTAGGAATGTACCTATAAATTGTGAAAACAGAAGTGCTATTAATGTCTCGAAAAATCCAGTTTCACACACTAAGAAAACGCATATTGATGTAAGACATCACTTTTTGAGATATCATTATCAAAAATATGATATCAATTTGGAATTCATTATAACTGAATATCTGCTCGCTGATATATTCACAAACCATTAAATTCTGAAGAATAAACATCATCATACATGATCTAGGCATGATAAACCTTCAGTAAATATCTTACTGTTTAATATCATTCTGTTTTCTGTTTACGGTTTCACAGTTAGTACTTCTTGGTTATTGTATTACACATACTGTCTCTGAAAATATCGTCACATGATTTAAATGTCTCACTTGTTAGTGTCTCACCATAAAATCTTGTTACTGTCTCACCGTAAAATCTTGTTACAATCTAATCGTAAAATCTTGTTACCGTCTCACCATAAAATACTATCATTATCTCACTATGAGAGTTAGTTTCAGTCTCACTGTAATAATTGTTTGTTATTTTATTTTTAAAGTAAAACCTGTATCATCATGATTAATTATTTTTACCCTTTTTCCTTTCCTGCACTTTAGTTTTCACGATGATTTGCATTTCTAAATGATAAAACCAAAAAATATTCACTCGTTCTTCACTTGAAAGCCCTTCTATTATATCAAACATTATCCCTTCTTCAACCCTTCATCCCCTCTATCTCTATAACCATCAGTGAATTCCTAGGATGAAACTTCCTTCGTCATTGACTCCTGAGAAACCTAGTTCAAAGAGGATGAAATCGCACCTATGTTTTCCCCTGAGGGGTCTCTAAATACCAATCCAGTGAACTGAATAATAGTAACTAATAAAGAGATATGCCCTAAGTGTCTTTTGTCGAGTAAGTCTCTGTATTGGAAAGTATTAAAAGAGAAAGGTTGTTTAGATTGGTTTGCAATGGAATATATACCTATCTAGCCGAAGATAGTTGCACAATTTTATCAGTATGGGAAATTTGATTTTGATTCTAAAGTTGGTTATGCTTTAAAAAGTTGGATAAATGTATATATATGCCCTTTCTCTTTATGGTTATGGGATTCATGCCTTAGGATACTTCATGAGGGAATTTTTGTGGGCAATGAGAGAGGAACTCCACCTGCTACTGAATTCGTTGTTTTGGAAGATGCTTTGAAAAAATTAACCATAAATGGGAACAAGAGGAGATCCATCATTGCTTAACTGGATGGAGAATCTAGAGTACTCTTTAAGTTTATTCCGAACCTTATTATCTATAGAAAATGTGATTTTTCGTTTCTTAAATATCATGATATATTTTTTATTCATCTTTTTTAAAAATGGACATAAAATCAATCTTTGTATGTATGTCATACACCATATGTGTGAATTGATCATGACAACATACAAGTCAACCACTCTATTCTATTCTAGGATAATTTCAGTAATTCTACATACCAATGGCTTGTTTGGATCAAATGAAGACGTTATCAAGGATTGTGAGTTCTTCTATTCAATACTCGTTATCAAGATGATGAAAATCAATTGTAATCCTTGAAAAAAGGAATGGGTGAACGAAAATTATAGGATATTTGAGAATTTCAATCCAGTGGAACATCCCTTCAGACCAAAAAGGTATTTTTGATCCTGTTTTGGGACTAGATTATGTTTTTGAGTATTCTGAAGAAGAAGAAGAAGAATAGACTATTGAGCCTTCCAGAGAAATAGTTTCTAATGAGGAAGCCAGTATTCCTTCTCCTAAAGTAGTAATTGAGAATGAAATTACTATACATGAAATGGTTATTGATTTAGAATAACAACCCACTACTGAAAATTATTACATTGATGTTGAAAGAGAAAATGATGTTGTAGAAGAGTACATAGTATAAAATATGTCCCCTGCGCAAAAACATTCTGGTGAGGAACATGATAAAAAATTATGTATTGGCAAAGAAACCAAAAATAATCATATGGAAGAAAATATAGAAAATGAAATTCTTATTATGCAAGAAGTTGACATTGAAGAGCTCTCAGTGGAACAATCTACTCCTGAAGTCATTCCTTCAGCTGGAGAGAGAATGGACCTATCTTTTAAAATGGATTGAAAAGAAATTATTGAGGAAGAAAGGGTTGAATTCGTGGAAATATATCAAGGCCCAAAACCTCTCATTCCTGAGAAGGATGCACATGTTGAGGTGGAGAAACCCCATAATCTGTAATCTATTGTAGTACCAACATCGATTGATCCAATCCCAGTAGACACCTAGTATTAGAACCCCATTTATTATGATGTGACTGACTCACACGACGTCTCAGTCAAATGTCTTGACCCATAAACTATGTTTCAGTTGAAAATGGAATCTGATCCTAATGTAATAACATCCAAATAACTTAAGCCTTCCTTAAAATATATCTCTAAGCCTTCACCATAACTTCCAACCTTGGTAATTATAGATGACTAGAATGTTTTTGAATAATCCCTTTGGCTGGGGTTGAAAAACTCTTGAATACTCAACCAGCCCCTGTAAAAAATATTGGTGAGAGAGATGCCTCACTATTGTGGGAAAAAGTCATTTAGAAGATTCAACCCAAAAATCATCAGAAAATTCACGAAATTAGAGTTGAGAACAGGATTATCAGTGATAAAGTGAAGACTCTAAGAGGTATGGATGAAGAAATAAAGAAAGTGCTAATGTCGAGATCAGAGCCTACTTCTCATCCTATTGACACTGTTGTTCATCAAACCCAATTGGATATTGATTCTCCCATTCAACCTCATTTTTCATTCTTAGTAGAAAAGGTAGGTGAAAGAAAAAAAAATAGTGAAAGAGATGTGTGTGCTTGTTATTGGTCTATACAAGATCAATGATGAGTATAAGGGGTTACTTCAAAATGTTCTCAATCAATTGAAATCGCTTACCTCAAATATCAATTATTCTATAGCCTTTGGTCAATCCTCTTAACCTTCCTTATACAATGATCTATTTAAAACAATGGTCAAAGAATAACTTCAGGATCTTCATAGTGGTTTCAATAATCATTCTCTATTTAAATTTATCAAGAACAGTGACAGAGTTCTCGATCTCATCCAAATCCATTCCAAAATATCAAATGATGCTTAGTAAGAAGTTTCCATGAAAGAAGACTTCTATTTCAACCATATATTCTCAAATAATGATATGCCCAATAATTTCAAGTACCATGTAGAAAATATGAGTATTTTTACAGTTACTGAAGCCTTCAAGACTCAAGTCCAAAATCCCAAATAGGTCACTCGTTTGATGGAAAAGTTTATAGATAAAAAAGATGACTTCGATAAATCCTTGCACTTTTGGGATAGATCATTTCTAACTTTATCATGCTTCTAGGGCCCTAAATTCATATATAGAGTACTTCAATATTTTCTCATATGGTTGTACCTCTGAGACCTGGTTTTCCTACCTTTACCTCTACCCTATCCTCCAACTCGATGTCAATCATTTAGGCACTGAGTCTGATCAGTCCTGTAATCCATGATCAGCTACTACCTCGGTCTTCAACTACTTATACTTTATCCCATTCATTCATTGAAGGTATTCCATTACCTTATCTGTCAACCAGATCACTCCATTATTCTACCTCAACCTCTGCTCTTATGGCTTCTTCTATTGATGCTAAGGGAAAATAGAATACATGTGCGTGATGAAGAATAATGATTACTCTCTTTTGATAGGAATGTTGTTGTCTTCGTTTTATTGTCTACAGTTTGTACTTCAACTCTTTTTGTCTAATACATTGTGTCCTTTTCTTGTCATTTCATATTTACTATTTTTGATAATCCCAAAAGGGGGAGAACTCTATATATTATATATTATAGACACATTAGAGAAATTTATAAATGTTATATGAACATTTGAAATATGTAGTTGGAAAAAATATACACAAACATACACTCTAAATATATTTGATTTGTGATCATAAAAAAGGGGAGATTATTGGACTCATCGTGTATTAATCATGTATTAATGATCCCAAATCCTATTCAGTCTATAATCCTTATTAACTATATGTAATCTATCTCACATCAAATGTACAGTTGTTTAGTAAAAGTTATCCAATTATCTTAAGTTTTATACACTCATTTTGATTAATTTATACTATCTTTGATTTAACTTTATAATAATTTATTTAACATGTGATTAATTCTAATCCATTCTATGAATATTATTGCTTATGTCTGAATACAAATATTCAGTTATGTCTGAGACACCGTGAGTCTGCCATCGGGAATGTCTTTCTGGAAAAGTAACCACAGACACCGTGAACCAGACAACGTAACCAGACACCGTGAATCAGTAACCATAATCAGACAACATGAACTAGACACCATGAACCATACATCATGAACCAGACACCGTGAACCAGAAACTGTGAACCAGACACTGTGTACCAAACACCATAACCAGATATCGTGAATGAGACATTGTAAATGAGACACTGTGAATGAGTCACCATGAATGAGGCATTGTGACCATGATACACCATGATCAACCAGACACCATGACCATGATACACCACTTAAAGAAGACATTGGTTCAAGTAGACACTATTCCATGACAAACAATGACACCATTTCTCAATCTATTTTTTCTTTGTTTTTAGTTTAATCTCTAACGGTAATATTTGATTTTTTTAAATGGATTGACATAATTAATGTTTCTTTGTAGACATGTCTCCTGACAGTATGAGGTACGAGGTGAAGAATACATGCAACCTGTCAGATCCAACACATGAACTCCTAGATAAAAGAGTAGTGCGTCCTAGAAACAACATACTAAAAAGAGAAACACGCAGGGGTGAGCATGACAACGAACAATACACTTAGAGATTTTTTATGAACGAATTGACACAAGTAACTCAACAATGTAGAAGAACACAAAAAATCATACTTGAATATTTAGAACATCATCGCACTATCAAACACCATGAAAAAAACACCAAACATGCTGAATTACGACTCTAGGTTTTCCATACAAGGACTTGATTTATGCATCTGCTTCATCTCAAAAGTCTAGAGCTGAAAAGACTAATAATGAGTGCACTTATAACCTTATATTATCATTCTGCTATGTTTTGTATCACTATATTATTTTTCGAGTAGTGTATGTATCAGTATAACAACACACTCTATCTCCTGCACTATACTGAAGGATACAAGATATCCTTTCTCAAAAATCTTTTCACACTTGTGAATATCCATGGATAAGTGTGGAAGAGGTATCTGTGTGTATTGGTAGTTTGTACCCATGATGAGCTATGGAAAAGTCATGTAACTGGGACAGTTCTGTGTACTATTGTTAACTTCGATCCATGGTGTTGATCATGTTTATTTATATAAACTGCTTGGTGGCAGGTGATCACCAAGTAGAGTTGATTAGGTCTCTACTTGATACTGAACTACTTGTTTTATATTCGTTGTGCTGCTTAATTTAGTCTTCTCTATTTTACAGCTTTACTATATAATCCAGAATCAGTAAATTTACATTGATATTTAATCTTATAAAGATTTTAAAATTGTATTTCCTTTTTAGAATAGCATAAATGGTAATGTTAATAACTAATATTAAGATTACTGAGAATTAATCAATCTTCTAGGAAGTTATTTAAACAATCAGACTTTCATAATAGTATAACCATGATTAACTATGTTATATTTAACTTTATTCTGGAAACCTTTTTAAGAATACTTTTTAACCGGAAATTTTTATAGATACTCAATTCACCGCCCTCTTGAGTCATCTACTCAGACCAACATAATCAATACAGTCAATTTTGATACTATACAATTAATTGAATATTAAAAATATAAAAATAATAATATAACATAGAATAAATGTTTTATTATTTTCAAATCAAGTCAAGGTAATCTAGAAAATTAATTTTTTATATTAATTATATCAAATCATATTTTTTTAATATTTTTAATTACATTTATTTATTATCCGTATTAATTGAAAATTTATAACATTAGTTTTTTGGAATTTTTTAACAAACATATCTGTCAAATTTAAAATTAAAATATAATACTATGAGGAATATATATCTATATATTTCATACCAATAATTATAATAGAAAATATTTTATTAAATATCTTATATTTAAAAATTTAGATTTATTAAAACATGAATGTGACAATTTTAACATCACATTAAACATAATATTATAAGTGTCCTAATCATTTCCATATGTCTCAAAATTGTCCACAAACTCGACCCTTGGATGAATATGGTTGAGATATACTCGACCAATATGATTTCATCATGTGTTATTTCCTTTTATTTGTTATTATCATATTAGTAAAAATATTTTATTGATTTAACATCAATTAAATAATTTCTACATCATTAATGTATTTGTTATTAAGGTAATTATTTATAACCTAAAAATTAAAAATAAATTTAGATGTCAAATAAAAAATATTAGGAATAATATGAGTATTTATAGTCTAATTTATCTTCTATATGACCTCACATTAAAAATTGTATAGTTACTAAAATTTTAATAAGACATATTAAACTTTTCTTTAAATAAAATATATTAAATGTTCTAATCTCATCTAACTCGCTTCCAAAAGAAACCATTTCGACCCAAGAATTATATAGGTCATAAAAACTCATTAAATTGTATTACGAAAAGTGTTATGGTAATTTTATAACATTATTTTTACCCTTAGTATCTTGATTTACACTTCTACCGTATTAGTAAATATCACCAATGTTACTATTCATAATTCCAAAAATTGAAGAAAAATATTTTCATAATTTCAACCTACAGGTTCTAAATATTGAATCCATTTTTTATAAGGAAAACACAGAAGTTACAAAAAATAATTTATAATTCATCTCATTCTCTGTAAGAGAAAAAAAGTTTTAAAGTTAAAACAATGCATAAGATTTAAATATTTATACATCTAAATTAAATGTAAGAATAATATCAATGTTCTAAAATATTTATATTGATAAAAATATAATATATTTATAATTAAAACCCATTCAACTATATAAGTTAACAACTATAATTATTTCTTTTAATAATGTTGTTTTTAATTAAAATTTATTGTATTTTAACTATTTCTCCAAAAAGAATGTAATCCGAGAAACACCAAAAATTCATCCAAATTAAATTTTTTTATCAGGAATTCAAATATGATGTTTTTGGTTTCTACAAAAACTATTAATGTTCTAATATTTTAATTTAAAAATTATTCTTTATTAAAAGGAGGTAAAACTACCCTTTTGAAAAATAAAGGTTTTTATCCATATAATAGGGTTTATTCATACCCTTTGAAAAAATATCTATTGGGATAATATATAAAATATTTCATTAAATATATACCATATATATTTCGTTGATCACATTGAAATTGGTAATTCAATGAATTTAAAAATAAAAAATAAAAAAAATTCATAATATTGAATTGGTTTTTATTTATCATAAAGAATAGATTTCCTATGACTTCACCATTAATTTATATAATATAGTAATTTATTCCTAATATCCTTATGGAAAGGTTATAGTGTTCATTTTACACAAGGTTCTTTTCACAATTCATTTGAACTCGTGATTGCGTGAATTGGAAGCTATTTAAAAAATATAATTATTTAAAGAAAATATTTCATAAAAACATATGGGAGTTACAGTGACATTCTCATAGAATCCAAAATCATGAAGGAATATGAGGATAATTTTAATACTATAATAAATAACATAATGAAATAAAATATATATATGTACTTTAGTAACTATGAAATCCTTGAGGAAGTAGAATTCTTAGGTCATGTGATCACCAATAATGGGATATATGAGGACCCTAACCAAAAGGAAATTATAGGATGGACCTGATTATCATATGGGTGGGAAATCCATAATTTCCGTTTCTTTTCAAGGAAATATAATCTATTTTTGATTATCATATCATGCTATTTAATCCTACTAAATAAAAAAACTCAGAATCGGTTATTGTTTTTATAGAAATATGAATGTGAGAACTTGTTTAAGGATCCATCGAATTGAAAAATCAATGAACTTGTACTCACATTACCAACCAGTGGGGTATCATTTTTAATCTACTATGATATATCCAAAATGGTCTTGGTTCGTGTAATCGTAAAAAATCAAAATGTGATAGCCTATGCCTCCCTGAATTAATATTCCATGAGTATAACTACCCAACAAATGATCTTGAATTTTCTACAGTGATTTTCAAATTAAATATTTTGTAGTATTATATCTATGGGGTGATGTGTGACACATACATGTACCAAATAATCATTATATATATATAGACACAATAGGAGATTAATATAAACTTATCAATGTGTGTTTATCTGATAATGTATTATTATTTCCCATCTCATTACCATCCTGGTAATGAAAGCAATGTTCTGGATTATTTTAGTGGCTAATATCCCACAAATATATCCATGATGAGGGTATCAGGAGATATAATTTTCACAGACATGAAAAGGTTTTATATATAAATAATAAAATTTTCTCCATTCTACCATTCTCAAATAACTTCTTAGTAATCCATTCTTGAGAAGATCAAAGAGGGCTATATTAATAATGAGCATCTATAATTGAAGGTAGCGAATATTTTTCAGTTTATGTTTTTTTCATATCCATTTATAAGGTTTGGAAACTAAATTTTCCACCCATTAAAAATAGATTTTAACAGAGTACTTTTAGATGATGTACTTATCTCATTATTATTTATTCTTTTAGGAATAACTAAAATGTATAATGATACAATAATTTTTTTGTCTGAATAACAAGAAGATAAAGATAGTGGAGTTTATATATCAATGATTATTATGCCAACATGTCATGAATGAGGGACATAATTATAAAGTAATTAGGAAACTATATCCCATAAAATTATGGACATGTAAAAACATATCCATGTCTTTCACAATATAGATCTTCTAACAATTTAATGTAAATTGTTTCATATGGATGTAAGATGATATCCACCCAAAGTTATCACATTTTGTTTCTATCAATGAAGATAAATATTTTCACATACATAACTTAATTATAGGTCTTTTTAATTTAATTTCTATTAATTTATGGTTTTGGGGGTTTCCAATGTCTTTTGGTGGAAGTGGTGCATTTTCGAATTTTGGGCCAAACCGTGAGCCCATTTCATGATTTAAAAATAAATTTTGATTATTTTATAACTAATTTTTCAACATTTCACATCCCGTACAATTCTTAAATGGTCTCCCCTTACCTATTAACAACACTATTTTATTTTGGAACATTTCGGAATTCTTAATAATGGTGGATTTGGTTTTTTATTTAACGAATTTGGCCAGCCGGATGCCAGTTTCTAGTTTTTAAAAACAAATATGTTTTTTTAATAACATGTTCAATTTTAATTATTTATTGGTTATTTCAAGTGTCACCCAAGCCCACTAAACCCAGCCACATCCCCATTATCTTTCCCACATCTTTGGAGCTCTTATGCATCGTGAATTAGGGAAGAACGTCATAGGGTTTCTAAAATCGTCCAGATATGAGGAGGTAACATATTTCCTTCATAAATCATTCAATTCATACTATTTTCCCCCATTCCTATTCTAAGTGACGTTATATTCATTATTTTAAACTAAGTTTCATTTTTGGATATTTGAAAATTCAGCTACGGGTTTATTTGGGTCGATTTCTTCAAGATCTCTCATGTAAGTGAGTCTCCTTCATTCTTATTTCAATTTGATTAGAGTTTCATTAAAATTTCCATGGTTTTATTCCCTTATCCTGGAGGTTCATAATTTTTAGAAATGTAGATATTTATCCTATGATCTGATTTTGGATTTCTTGGTCTATTTTTTGGGTTGTATCTTGATATAAGTCCCTTGTGGTGCGGCGGTGGTGCGATATGATTTTCGCACAAAGATTCAAGGGTTTCAATATTTTGGTATGTGATTCCGTTTTGTATGAAATATTTGTGACTGAGATGCTATGTTTATTGTATTTTCTTTTTTATTTTAATTGAAATTTTCACCAAAAATTGGTTTTAGTGGAAATTATAAAGAAAATGAATTTTATGTGGGAATTTTTTATTAAATTGGAGTGTTTTCATAAAAATATTTTATTTGTTCATTAAGGTATGCCTAATAATTATTTAGTTGATTTTATTGAACTGTAGTAGGTCTGAAAATAATTTTTTAAATGTTATTCTCTTTTTTTCATGTTGATAAATATGTTTTGGGTGATTTTTGTCAAGTAAATGATTTTTGAGTACCAATTCGGAGTTAAATTGGGTGTTTTACATGGATTTTCTATGTGATACATATTGGGGATATGTTTTAACTATTGTAATAAAATTATATAAATGTTTTGGGTGATTATAATTCTGCATTGGAGAAAATAAGTATGCATATGGTGTTCAAAGTGGGGTTTTAAAGGGGATTTTTGTGTGCAAAGTATTGTTAGTTTTTGTAAAGTTTTTTGTTACAAATGAAACTATTTTTTTGTGATATTTAAGTGGTATAAAGTGTTCAACACTACTATATTGTTTTTATATGACTTGCAGTGGTACTTTTACATGAAAAGGTATGTTTGTTTCTTCCTGAATTTGTTTGAGAACAATGGGGGAATCCCAGGTAACTAGGTGGGCGGATATGTACTAGTATGACTAGTAAACTGGATGGGTTGTGTCCCTGTTTCACGGAGAAAATGGATAACGAAAACTCCAACTGAACTATGTGGATAATTTTTGGGAACAAATAGGTTTTAGTTATGTTCCCTACTTGGGGCTCATGAATGGGAAAGGATTGTGACTTGGATAATTTACAATGAGATATGAGGTACATAGTGCCAAAGAATATCTTGTTGCCTAGGGGTGGTCTCAGTTTTGGTGCTAATTGGTTTTTTCATATTTTTCCTTGTATTATAGTGTGTTAGTCGGTGAATTAAATTATGTAACATGAATTATTTACCTGTTTTAACATTATTAATGATTTATTTTGAAAACTATTTTCTATTGAAATTTATGTTTATTGGAATTTATCACTGCTTTTCATTACATATTAAAACTACTATCTTTTTTCACCTTGTATTTCATACTATTTGGAATTATTGGGTTGTAACCTATTTGGATTAGGCCTACATCCTACTTACACACATTGGGTGTAAGTTTTCATGGTTATGTTTAGATCAGAAAAAGGTAGAGCCTCGGGTGAAGGAATTTCGGGTTGTTAGACCACTCCTACAGTGCGGTGTTGTGGAGAGAGCTTGGGGGTGACAAACCATTGTCCTGTGGAGTATTTTGGATGTTTTTATGCTTCCTTTATTTGTATTTGGATCTCTTGTATTGTATTTGAAGCTGTGTTTTCAGTTCTGGTTTGGTTAAGACATGTTTTTCATGAAAATTCCAGATTCATGTTATTAATTGTTTTAAATGTTTTATTCTTTCATACTAGGGTAAATCATTCCCAAACATAATTTTTTTATACCTGATAACTTGTTCTAGACCCTAGGGATAGGTAACACCCTTTATGCCTTACCATGGGCCGGGATTGGTGCTGGTATTGGTGGTTACCGGATTTGGTTTGTGATAAAATGGTATCATAAGGGGGCAAATGTTTTTTTGGTTATACTACTATTTTGGGATGAGTCAGGATAAAAAAAGCTAGCAATGTAACACCCCAAGCTTCTACGGTACGCTTCTCTTCGAATAATGCGATAGCGTGTGTTGTACGCAACCTCGAGTTCTAACACACACCACAACTAATTAAACTAGCCGTTGTGAATAGTAATACCTACTTTTCGAAATCATATATATTTTATATATCAAAATGGAATTCATTTTTGGATTCAAGATATCAAAATTAGCCTAGGGTGAAATTTTGGTACTTTTCGGATAACTTTTATATTTTGATGAATAGTGAAAATTACTAAATTTTAATTAAAAACAACTTTTTTAATCAAAATAATTAATATTGATAAATTTTGAATTTGAAGTGTTTTAAAGTATATTTAGAATATATTTTTACCATTTAATTTAATGTTTGTCATTGTACATAATTTCAAATTTAAACCAGACATAAACAAGTGTCAATCTTTTGATAGTTATTATCTCTTAAAAACACGCTTTTTATTTTAACAACGGGAATTAATTTTAAATTAATTTCTGCCACTTCTGTGTTTTGAATTTGGAAAAATGGATTATATATTTGGAATCAGGATGTCCAAATTATGTAAATAGGTAACTTTTATTTTTACACATTTTGAATAATTACTGCAGTAAATATTTTATTTACCATGGTTAAAGGGTAAATCCGGTAAATAAGGGTTAAAAAATAATATTATAATAATACAAAATTACCCTAAAACGTGTCCTAACCTTATTGGTGGACACATAATCGACCATGGGCATCCTTGGGTCGATTTGGGGGCCCCTTGGAGCCACTTGTATGTGGTAGGGACACATTATATTAATAAAGTTAAAATAAAAATAAAATGACATAAGCTAACATCTTTTAGAAGAACAATTTTTACATAGGGTTATACATGTTGGATTTTAGATTATAAATATTAATTAGAAAGTTAAAAACGACTTCCTACATAATGATATTTTATTTATAATTTTTAGACATTAAATAATTTATTTTATTTATGACACAATGATGATGCAGTAATTACTATAATAGTGACAAATTAAAATAATTGATATTATAAATACCCAAATAAATATAATATGAAACTTTTAATGAATTAACCTTATTTTCTAGGATAATATGATATATTAGGGTTGATTTAAATGACTTTGTTTGAATTAATCAATCTGTTATGAGTTTCACAGAAATCAACTATTGAATAGTGTCAAAATTGACATTAAAGAGTTCTTAAAACAAATATTATATTATTAATTGATATTAAATTCCTAAAAATCTAAGGTTCGTCCAAGAGACATATATCATGATAGGTTCATCATTAATGGACCACTTTGGGGTCGTTTGGATGTATATAGTAAGTTTATTAACCATATTATATAAAAATACAAAGAGACATTTTAAAAGTGAAACTAATTAACTTAGAGTTAATACTTAAAGATAAGGTTAATATAAGTACCCAAACCTGTCTAAATTCTATTTGTTGAGTGGTTTTCGACCTATCCCCACATTAACCTTTTAATAATCAACTTTGGAGCCATTAGAAACCGAATATGAATTTATTATAAATTAATATTTCTAGCTTTTCCAAAGGTGCCCCTCACCCCTCTTATAAAAGGGAACTCCTCCTTCACATTTCTTCACACCTTAAAAGCCTTTTGGTTCGGCCAAAATCTGCCCAAATACTCTCCCACCTTCCCTAAATACAACCTAGGGGCCTTAGTTTGATCAGAAAGCCAACCTATGGAGCCCTTTTGATCAAATCAAAAGGAAGAACCCGAAGAAGAGGTAATGTTTTCACCAACCCTTTTCAAGTTCCTTTCTTCTTAAACTTCTTCTTCATTTGTTCTTACCATTCTAAAATAATAACTCCAGTATCTCACATATACTGTGAGGTTATTATAAATATGGTACAACCATATTCAGTATTCTATCCACCCTTTGAATAACATGTCACCATACGTGCGTACGTACGGCTTACCGTCTCCACATCGTGGTGTAATTGTTATTCAATATATTATTATTTGGATGGGTATAATAATGATGTGTAACTCATATAAATAATAAATATAACATTTTAATGATTCTTTATATATGATATACCATCCATTTATATATTATTTTAATATCAAAAGAATGATATTGTCGCTCGTGCGTACGTACGGACTACCGTCTCCACGAACGCGATGAGATTCATTCTCCATCGTATCCATTCAAGTATAATTATCATTTGATGATTTAAAAATGATGTTTAAGGACTTGATATCATTCTGGATATGAATAAGATACAAAAAACATGGCTTATGTAACAAAACATATAAAAGAAAATGAGTAAGTTAACACCCGAAACGATGATAATTCTAAGATATTATTAACAAATCAATGTTAAAAGATCATATATGATATCATATTAATATATATGATTATAGTATAATTTAATAACAATTATTTCACCATTATACAGGAGGTTAACCTACCCAAACCAAGGAAAAGTACAAGGTAAGGGTTATTTCACAATCTCTTCATTATCCGAGGTTGTTTATACGTAATAATCTACTGGGATCTCTTTATCATCCACATCCATGTATCTTCAAAATGTATTTCAAAACATTTTTATCATTTACAAGAATATGAGTTAATGTCATTTATACCCTTGTTTGACTTTTTATAAGAGTAATCCTTCCGTCGTTTTCAAAACAAGGTCCTTTTTAACCTTTTCGACAGAATTAAGGTAAGAATGTTTTTTTAACTTATACGGCGAGTGCGGTTATTTTACGCCGTTATAAAATCTTCAAAGCTTTCCTTACAAGCTTATAAGAATATTTTCAAGAAAATGTTTTATTTTATATGGATCTTAAATGATTTCAAAAGTAGAAAGAGATATTTCTCTAAAAAGTGTTTTGATTTCATCTATGTCAACATCCTTGATGGATTTTACGCTTATTTGAAGTTGATTTATTATGATACAAAACTTCTATATTGTATTGAAGGTTTTGTGATATGTTTGACTGTGGATGTGCTATTTTTATACCATTGATAGTTTATGGTGAAATTATTGACATTTCGTATGCTAGTTTTAATATGAATGTTTATGTTATGTTTAATCCTTTTCATATGGGAATGCATTGGACTTAATATGTGACGGGTGGAGCCCGCTATAGCTCCTCGATGCATCGGTAGGTCTCTTGAGACAAACTAGTGTCTTGGCACAAGGCCTTGGCAAAATATTATTTGTAGTCTTGGCACGAGGCCTTGGCTATGTGGTTATGATAGTCTGGCATTATGCATCCCAACATTATGGAAGTGGTTATTGATATTGCATGTGATTATTCGATTAGTAGAATATCCATGTGAAAAAGTAAATGGCATTATTTCATTTTACTTTTGCCATACTATGTTGAAGTTCAAGTTTAAAAGGCTTTTTTTTAGTAATGCATTGCCTTAAATGTTTATGCTTATTTTGAATGTTCCGCTATATTGTATTCCTTACTGGGCATTTGAGCTCACCCCTTTTCTATGTTTTATTTTTCCCAGGATGTGAAGAAGTAAGTTATGAATGACCTGTAGGGATATTATGAGGGGTTAATAGTGTGGACTATGGAGACAATATGTTGTTGTAGTAGTTTTTCTTTTTGATGATGTAATGTAAAACTTATGAATATATCTAGTGTTTCCAAGGCTACTAAACCAATCGGTCTTTCGAGATTTGATCTTTCTTGTGATCATGCCAATGTTATGTAATTAATGCACCGACTCTGGGTAACTGGGGTCGGGTTGTTACAGTTGGTATCAGAGGAAGTTTAGTACAACATTTGAAGGTAGATTTAGATAAACTCTGATTAGAGCACGTATACCTAAGATGAACTTTGAGGATTAGTATAGAAGAACTTCCAAGAATTTTGGTATTGTAGAGATTTTGTGAGTTTTCCGAGCAATACATCCCTGTCTGGATACGAGCAGGTAGAGGCGGCTCTAAAACAGATGTACCTAAGGGTAAAACCCGAAAACACCGCTTTGAGATAGACTCAAACAGGAACTGGTGCACGACAACGGGCATTGCTGCACTCTTGGTTACGACACTCTCGGGGGATATGATTAGGATAACTCTCATTTTCTTTACAAATCATTATGAAGGGTTTATGAGTATATACTTCCTCAAAGAAAACATTTTTATGATTATGGATTATATCCATAAATAGTTCAATTTATGATAAGTGTTTTATAAGTATGGGATTATGTATTTTGATTCATAAACTGATCTAGTTTATGCCATTGTTTAGAAATGGCGCCTAGTGGAAGAAATGGAAATTGTATCAATGCACGCACTCCATGTAGGGATTGCCCTCCTGCTCAAGATAATTATATGGGGCTGGTGATGCAACTGGTGCTGATCAGCTAATCACCATACTGGGACAACTTACTCAGGTTATGAATAATAACCTTACCCGTATAGAGCACCCTGATCCGCAGCGTGGAGGATCAATGTTAGATCAATTCATGAGACAACAACCACCATCGTTCAATGGGAATACAAATCCCTTAGTAGCCGAGCAGTGGATAAATTCCCTAGAGAAAATATTTCAGGCTTTGGGGAGCAGTGAAAGGGAAAAAGTTATCATGGCAGTTTACCGCCTCACTGGAGATGCTGATCAATGGTGGTCATTAATTTAAAACATGAAGGAAGATGATGAAGTATCAAATATGGAATAGAGGGAGTTCAAAGATCTGTTTTTAGAAAAATACTTTCCTCGCGACCATCGAGCAGATATGGAAAGGCAATTTCTAAGTCTGAGACAGAAGGAGGATGAGAATGTCAAAAAGTATGAGGCTAACTTTACAAGGCTAGCGAGGTATGCTGGAGATTATATTCGCAACCCAAGAAGTAAGATTGATCGTTTCTTTGATGGGTTAAAACCATTTCTCCGTTGATCATTAGTCTCACAATCCTTTTCATCGTACGAAGACATTGTCTCATGTGCTATCAAGACCGAAAAGGAATTCTCTAAGTCTTATGACTTTAAAGCAAAGCAAGAGAAGAAGAGACCTGCTGATCAATATGGGAATGGAAATAAGGGGAAGAAGGGAAAGGTTGAATATCCATCTTGTGATAAATGCAGGAAGAAACATCCCGGTGCTTGCTTGAAGGGAATGGGAGTCTGTTACAAGTGTGGTGAAAAAGGCCACCAAGCTCGTGATTGCAAGGGGAAGAAGGAAGCTACCAACGTTCAGTGCTACAATTGTAGGGAGATGGGGCATTATGAGAATGCATGTCCTAAGCGTCAGGAGAACTTACCTCAGAAAATGCCAAGGGATCAAGGCCAGGCTTATGCTATCACTACTGCAGAGGTAGAAGCTCCAAAAGACGTGGTGGCAGGTAATTTAATGGTTTCCTCAAGTTTAGCAAATGCATTATTTGACTCTGGATCGTCGCATTGTTTCATATCTTCCCAGTTTTCTAAGAAAATTAGATATTTCCAATTTGATTTAATAAGGGAGTTGTCAGTTAAAACTCCTAAGGGAAGTATCATTGCAACAAAGTTTTGCGAATCAGTCCCCATTAGAGCACATAAATTTTCTTTATCTGCTGATCTCATCGTCATACCTATGATTGAGTTTGATATAATCCTCGGTATGGACTGGCTTTCGGACAATGATGCGAAGATTTATTGTAAGAAGAAAGAGGTTACGATTCTTGATGATAATGATAAGGAACACCTTATCTTTAGAGAAGAATCGTCACCACCTAATTATTATTTAGATCCACCCCCAGTAGCTCAACTTAATTCAATTATTGGGGAGGAAGAGAATGAAATAACTGTCGGTGAGGAAAGGAATGTTCAAATAGAGGATGTACCTGTTGTGAAAGAATTTGTAGATGTATTTCCGAAAGATTTACCTGGACATCCTCCAGAACGAGAAGTTGAGTTTTCCATTGATTTGATTCCTGGATCAAGGCCTATATCGAAGACCCCTTATAGAATGGCCACTATAGAATTAGTCAAACTAAAGAAAGAACTAGAGGAATTGAGTAATAAGGGATTTATTCGCCCTAGTGTTTCTCCATGGGGAGCCCCTGTTCTTTTTGTTAAAAAGAAAGATGGATGTATGAGGTTATGTATCGACTACAGGGAGATCAATGTTATAACGATAAAGAACAAGTATCCCCTACCTCTTATTGAGGATTTATTTGACCAACTGCATGGAGCTCAATACTTTTCAAAGATTGACCTTCGATCTGGATACCATCTGTTGTGTGTGAAGAAGGAAGACATTCCGAAAACAGCATTTCGAACCAGGTACGGGCATTACGAGTTTACTGTAATGCTGTTTGGATTGACTAATGCACCATCTGTATTCATGGATCTGATGAATAGTGTTTCCGAGGAGTATCTCGATGAATTTGTGGTGGTATTTATTGATGATATCTTGGTATACTCCAAAACCTACGAAGATCATGAAAATCCCTTGCGCATTATCTTGAAGACTCTGAGGAGGCATGAATTATATGGGAAGTTTAGCAAGTGTGAATTCTGGCTTCAGGAGATTTCTTTTCGTGGCTATATAGTCTCTAAAGATGGAATCTCTGTTGATCCTTCTAAGACCAAGGCAATCCAAGAATGGCCAGCACCTACGAGTATAACTGAGGTACGTAGTTTTATTGGTTTGGCAGGTTATTATCGACGTTTCGTCCAGAATTTTGCCCGATTGGCTAACCCATTAACGAAGCTCACACGTAAAGGGGTTAAATTTGTTTGGACAAAAGAGTGTGAAGAATGTTTCGAAGAACTGAAGAGAAGATTAGTAAATTCTCCTATATTGACTCTACCATCGGGGAATGATGGGTTCGTTATTTATAGTGATGCATCAAAGAAAGGACTTGACTGTGTCCTTATGCAGAATGATGGAGTTATTGCCTATGCATCACGACAGTTGAAAATTCATGAACAAAACTATCCTACTCATGATCTTGAGTTAGCAGCTGTGATCTTTGCTTTGAAGATATGGAGGCACTACCTCTATGGTGAAAAATGTGAGATTTATACTGATCACAAGAGTTTGAAGTATATTTTCTCACAAAAAGAACTCAACATGAGGCAAAGAAGATGGCTTGAATTACTCAAGGATTATGATTGCACGATACACTACCACCCGGGGAAAGCAAACAAGGTGGAAGATGCTTTGAGTAGAAAAGACCATGGAGTTTTGAACATGATGAGAATTGAAAGGGATCCAATTTTCATGGATCTAGTGAAGATGGACATAGGAATAACCAGGGAAGGTGAAACATCAATGCTTTTTCAAATGGTTGCCAAACCATCTTTACTTGAAAGGATTAAGAGTTCTCAGACCGATGATGAAGAATTTCAAAAGAAGATTAAAGCTGTGAATGATGGGAGATTGAGAGACATTGTGTATGAAGATGGAATTTTAAAATTCGGGAAGAGACTTTGTGTTCCCAATTTACCTGATCTAAAAAGGGAATTGCTGGATGATGCTCATAGTTCCAATTTCTCTATACACCCTGGGAGCACCAAAATGTATAGAGATTTGAAGGAACATTTTTGGTGGGACAACATGAAGAGGGAGATTGCTGATTTTGTGTCAAGATGTATGGTTTGTCAACAAGTGAAAGCTGGAAGGCAACAGCCTGGAGGAGTCATGCAACCTCTTCCCATACCGGAGTGGAAATGGGACAATATTACGATGTACTTTGTCATGGGGATACCAAAGACTCCTAGAAGGAACGATGCAATATGGGTTATTGTTGATCGCCTTACCAAGTCAGCACATTTTCTTTCTATAAGAGAAGATCTACCCCTGGAACGTCTAGCAAGACTATATATTAATGAAGTTGTGAGACTTCATGGAGTACCTTTATCAATTGTTTCTGATCGTGATCCCCGTTTTACTTCAAGATTTTTGAAAGTCTTCAGAAATCCCTGGATACTGAACTTCATTTGAGCACTGCTTACCACTCTCAGACAGACAGACAATCAGAACGGACTATTCAAACCTTAGAAGACATGTTGAGATCTTTCTCACTTGACTTTCAGGGTATGTGGGATCAATATTTACCTCTGGTAAAAATTTTCCAATAACAATAGCTTCCATTCGAGTATTCAGATGGCACCATATGAAGCGTTATACAGAAAGAGATGTCGTACACCAACCAGTTGGGATGACGTTGGTGAAAGAAAACTTGTAGGCCCAGAACTGGTGGATGAAACGGTGGAAAAGGTGAAAGTAATCCAAAATCACATCAAAGCAGCTCAAAGTAGGCAGAAGAGCTATGCCGATAATCGAAGGAAGGATTTGGAATTTCAAGTCGGTGATCATGCTTTCCTGAAGGTATCTCCGTGGAAGGGAGTCATACGTTTTGGTAAGAAAGGTAAATTGAGTCCCAGGTACATCGGACCTTTCTAAATTCTAGAACGAATTGGGGCTGTAGCTTACCGATTGGCAATGCCGCCAAGTCTCTCCAAAGTTCACGATGTGTTCCACGTATCTCTGTTGAGGAAATACATGCCTGATCCAACGCATGTACTCACCTATGAAGAATTAGAACTGGAACTCGATCTTTCCTATTGTGAAGAGCCCGTCAGGATTCTTGATACGAGAGAACAAGTATTGAGAAACCGGACGACGCGTCTGGTAAAAGTTTTGTGGAGAAACCATAAGATGGAAGAGGCAAAGTGGGAACCCGAGGAACTTATGATGAAGAACCACCCGAGTCATTTCATGTGATAAGTATTCTAGAAATTTCGAGGATGAAATTATTTGAAGGAGGGGAGAATGTAACACCCCAAGCTTCTACGGTACGCTTCTCTTCGAATAATGTGATAGCGTGTGTTGTACGCGACCTCGAGTTCTAACACACACCACAACTAATTAAACTAGCCGTTGTGAATAGTAATACATACTTTTTGAAATAATATATATTTTATATTTCAAATTGGAATTCATTTTTGGATTCGTAATATCAAAATTAGCCTAGGGTGAAATTTTGGTACTTTTCGGATAACTTTTATATTTTGATGAATAGTGAAAATTACTAAATTTTAATTAAAAACAACTTTTTTAATCAATATAATTAATATTGATAAATTATGAATTTGAGTGGTTTTAAAGTATATTTAGAATAGATTTTTACAATTTAATTTAATGTTTCTCATTGGACATAATTTCACAATTAAACCAGACATAAACAAGTGTCAATCTTTTGATAGTTATTATCTCTTAAAAACACGCTTTTTATTTTAACAACGGGAATTAATTTTAAATTAATTTCTGCCACTTCTGTGTTTTGAATTTGGAAAAATTTATTACATATTTGGAATCAGGATGTCCAAATTATGTAAATAGGTAACTTTTATTTTTACACATTTTGAATAATTACTGCGGTAAATATTTTATTTACCATGGTTAAAGGGTAAATCCGGTAAATAAGGATTAAAAAATTATATTATAATAATACAAAATTACCCTAAAACGTGTCATAACCTTATTGGTGGACACATACCCGACCATGGGCATCCTTGGGTCGATTTGGGGGCCCCTTGGAGCCACTTGTATGTGGTAGGGACACATTATATTAATAAAGCTAAAATAAAAATAAAATGGCATAAGCTTACATCTTTTAAAAGAACAATTTTTAATTAGGGTTATACATGTTGGATTTTAGATTATAAATATTCATTAGAAAGATAAAACGCTTTCCTATATAATGATATTTTATTTATAATTTTTAGACATTAAATAATTTATTTTATTTATGACACAATGATGATGCAGTAATTACTATAATAGTGAAAAATTAAAATAATTGATATTATAAATACCCAAATAAATACAATATGAAACTTTTAATGAATTAAACTAATTTTCTAGGATAATATGATATATTAGGGTTGATTTATATGACTTTTTTTGAATTAATCAATCTGTTATGAGTTTCACAAAAATAAACTATTGAATAGTGTCAAAATTGACTTAAAAGAGTTCTTAAAACAAATATTATATTATTAATTGATATTAAATTCCTAAAAATCTAAGGTTCGTCAAAGAGACTTATATCATGATAGGTTAATCATTAATGGAACACTTTGGGGTCGTTTGGATGTATATAGTAAGTTTATTAACCATATTATATAAAAATACAAAGAGACATTTTAAAAGTGAAACTAATTAACTTATAGTTAATACTTAAAGATAAGGTTAATATAAGTACCCAAACCTGTCTAAATTTTATTGGTTGAGTGGTTTTCGACCTATCCCCACATTAACCTTTGAATAATCAACTTTTGAGCCATTAGAAACCGAATATGAATTTATTATAAATTAATATTTCTAGCTTTTCCAAAGGTGCCACTCACCCCTCTTATAAAAGGGAACTCCTCCTTCTCATTTCTTCACACCTTAAAAGCCTTTTGGTTCGGCCAAACTCTGACCAAATACTCTCCCAACTTCCCTCACTACAACCTAGGGGCCTTAGTTTGATCATAAATCCAACCTAAGGAGCCCTTTTGATCAAATCAAAAGGAAGAACCCGAAGAAGAGGTAATGTTTTCACCACCCCTTTTCAAGTTCCTTTCTTCTTCAACTTCTTCTTCATTTGTTCTTACCATTCTAAAATAATAACTCCAGTATCTCACATATACTGTGATTTTATTATAAATATGGTACAACCATATTCAGTATTCTATCCACCCTTCGAATAACATGTCACCATACGTGCGTACGTACGGCTTACCGTCTCCACATCGTGGTGTAATTGTTATTCAATATATTATTATTTGGATGGGTATAATAATGATGTGTAACTCATGTAAATAATAAATATAACATGTTAATTATTCTGTATATATGATATACAATCCATTTATATATTATTTTAATATCAAAAGAATGATATTGTCGCTCGTGCGTACGTACGGACTACCGTCTCCACGAACGCGATGAGATTCATTCTCCATCGTATCCATTCAAGTATAATTATCATTTGATGATTTAAAAATGATGTTTAAGGACTTGATATCATTCTGGATATGAATAAGATACAACAAACATGGCTTATGTAACAAAACATATAAAAGAAAATGAGTACGTTAACACCCGAAACGACAATAATTCTAAGATATTATTAACAAATCAATGTTAAAAGATCATATATGATATCATATTAATATATATGATTATTGTATAATTTAATAACAATTATTTCACCATTATACAGGAGGTTAACCTACCCCAACCAAGGAAAAGTACAAGGTAAGGGTTATTTCACAATCTCTTCATTATCCGAGGTTGTTTATACGTAATAATCTACTGGGATCTCTTTATCATCCAAATCCATGTTTCTTCAAAATGTATTTCAAAACATTTTTATCATTTACAAGAATATGGGTTAAAGTCATTTATACCCTTGTTTGACTTTTTATAAGAGGAATCTTTCCGTCATTTTCAAAACAAGGTCCTTTTTAACCTTTTCGACAGAATTAAGGTATGAATGTTTTTTTTAACTTATACGGCGGTTGCGGTTATTTTAGGCCGTTATAAAATCTTAAAATCTTTCCTTACAAGCTTATAAGAATATTTTCAAGAAAATGTTTTATTTTATATGGCTCTTAAATGATTTCAAAAGTAGAAAGATATATTTCTCTAAAAAGTGTTTTGATTTCATCTATGTCAACATCTTTGATGGATTTTACGCTTATTTGAAGTTGATTTATTATGATACAAAACTTCTATATTGTATTGAAGGTTTTGTGATATGTTTGACTGTGGATGTGCTATTTTTACACCATTCATAGTTTATGGTGAAATTATTGACATTTCGTATGCTAGTTTTAATACGAATGTTTATGTTATGTTTAAACCTTTTTATATGGGAATGCATTGGACTTAATATGTGACGGGTGGAGCCTGCTATAGCTCCTCGATGCATCGGTAGGTCTCATGAGACAAACTAGTGTCCTGGGACAAGGCCTTGGCAAAATATTATTTGTAGTCTTGGCACGAGGCCTTGGCTATGTGGTTATGATAGTCTGGCATTATGCATCCCAACATTATGAAAGTGGTTATTGATATTGCATGTGATTATTCGATTAGTAGAATATCCATGTGAACAAGTAAATGGCATTATTTCATTTTACTTTTGCCATACTATATTGAAGTTCAAGTTTAAAAGGTTTTTGTTTTAGTAATTCATTGCCTTAAATGTTTATGCTCATTTTGAATGTTTCGCTATATTGTATTCTTTACTGGGCATTTGAGCTCACCCCTTTTCTATGTTTTATTTTTCCCAGGATGTGAAGAAGTAAGTTATGAATGACCTGCAGGGATATTATGAGGGGTTAATAGTGTGGACAATGGAGACAATATGTTGTTGTAGTAGTTTTTCTTTTTGATGATGTAATGTAAAACTTATGAATATATCTAGTGTTTCCAAGGCTACTAAACCAATCGGTCTTTCGAGATTTGATATTTCTTGTGATCATGCCAATGTTATGTAATTAATGCACCGACTCTGGGTAACTGGGGTCGGGGCGTTACAAGCAATTTCGGGGATCGGGGATTTGGTCATGAGTAGGGTGCCTATAAAACACCCCTCATAGAAGACCATGAGTCACCAGGCGAGGTCGTAATAGTTTTCTTGACTTCGCTTCCATTTAAGATGTGTGGGCTGCATACCATTCATTGACATCAGGAGGGGGTGGAGTAGTTGTTTCTTTTATTATTGAAATGGGTTTAGATTATTTATATTTTATGTATTTTAGTAATATTTTCATATTTATGTTATATACCATTTTTTTGTGACTTATTCATTTTGTAACAACATGCCTCCCCAGAAATTTCTCATGCACCCATGGGAGGAGGGAAGAGAAAGTTCTCACACACTAAGTGATCAGAGGCAAGTCGAGGACATGGTCTGGGTTGTCCAGGATCTATGAAAAAGACCATATCCTATTCCAACTCTAGTTAGAGAGGATAATACTTATGGTAGAATGGAAAAGTACCATGAGTTCCTAAATAATAATCCCCATACCTTCAGTGGAAGCATAGAACCCCAGGAAGCAGAAGAATGACTCAAGAACATCAAGTGCATGTTTGAGTTCCTAGATACACCTGAGGAGCTCTGGGTGAAATGTGCCCCCATTCTCTTTGAGGGTCACAGCTGCAAGTGGTGGGAATAAGTACTTTTGACTGGGAATAATGAGCAGGTGTGCTGGGGAGATTTCAAGGTTGTCTTCAATGAATAGTACCACCCTGAGGTGTTGTCTTATGGTATGTACCGAGAGTTTATGGACCTTGTTTAAGAGAATATATCCATGATGGATTATTCCAACCGTTTCACTATGTAGTTTCGGTATGCTCTTGAAATCATCCCTAATGATCAGGTGAAGGCCTAGAGGTTTGAGAATGGGTTTCATCCATGGATATAATCTCAGCTGTTCATGTTTAATATGAGGACCTATTCTAAGGTTATTTATTTGTAATGCATGGTATAGATTAACATGAAATATAGGGATAGTTTCTTTAGATCAGTATCATTAGTGGGCAGTGGAATCTCCTTAGAGAAGAAAACGAAACAGGAGGAACATGTGAAAGAATGGAGGTCGTAGTTCAGTCCACTCTTCTAGGCAGTTTTTGACTGCAACTTCTGAAGAGATATCGTTCATGTTGCACCAGTGTGGGAAGCCAGGAAACATTCTACCAGCGTTCCCAATTCTCCTAAAGCCTTGTTACTAGTGTGGATGTATGGGGAATTTTCAATCCTTCTACGGGGTGGAATGTCCACATCTCAGTGGGGCAGAGTCAAATGCTTTAAGGGGAGTTCCAGCATAGTTCAAGACATCATGGATTGGGGGATCTCTATTTGGTGGTCATGGTAGTAGGTATTGGTACTCTTCTAGGTAGAACCAATTCAGGGCATTTCCATAGAGTAGAGGTCATCCACTGGCTGAGACCAGACATCTCCATGCGGTGGATCAGGCACCAGCAGGATAAGAGGCATGAAAGTCGATTGTTCGAGGTGCAGTTTTTATCACATATTCTATAGCTACTGCAATTTTTAGATACTAGTACCTATATTTAATTCATTTCTACCGGCTTTGTGGACACACTGAAATTACCAACCGATTTGTTGTCTTTTGTGATGGAGTTGGTGACACTGCAGGGAAAGCAGCTGGGTCTCAGGTTCCCAACATGTGCGCTCTCTGTTTCAGGGATTGTGATGGAGTGAGACCTCTTGGTCATAGATATGGAACTTTTTGAAAAAATATTTGGAATTTATTTACTAGTACACTTCCAGGCACACATTGATTTCTAGAGGTGGGGAGTGAGTTTCACGACACCGGATGGGAGTTTTCAGGTTTTTCATGGAGAATGGGATCCTCGTTCTGGTCACGTATGACCACTACTCCCAGAGTTTTGAATTTTTATATTTTATTTATCATCACTCATGATAGAAGAATATGTTATTTCACCTATTGGTGCACTACCTCATGCAGTGAATGAGTTTCCTGAGTTATTCTCAGATGATTTTTTAGGTTTTCCCCTAGAGCTGGATGTGGAGTTATCGATTGAACTGACACTGGTAATACAAACAATATCCCTCCCCGCTAATCTTATTATCCCCACCAAGATAAGGGAATTATATAATTATCATGATTACATACAATAAAAATGATTCATTTTCCCGAGCATCTCTCCATGGCTCACCCTTGTGTTGTTCGTGAAAAAGGATAACAGGTCCCTCCGTTAGTAAATTGACTACCAGAAGATAAATAAGGTAACAATTAAGAAAAAATACCATTTTCCTAGAGAAGATGATTTTCTCAATCAGTTAAAGGGAGAAAAGTGGTTCCAAAATATAGACTTGTGTTCAGGTTATCATCCACTTAGTGTGAAAGAGGCAGATATCATAAAGACAACCTTCTGAAGGAGGTACGACCACTTTGATTATTTGGGCATGCACTTCCGATTGACCAATGCTCCAAGGATCATTATGTTACTCATGAAAAGGGTGTTCTATCTGTATCTCAATTCCTTCCTTGTGGTGTTTGTGGATGAAATTTTTATATACTCTGGCTCTGAGTAAGAGAATTAACATCACTTGGGGATTGTTTTGTGCACTTTGAGGTATCGATGCCTCTATGAAAAGTTTTCATTTTCCACTTTCAGGATAAGAGAAGTGAAATTTATAGTTCAAGTGATCATGTAGCATGGGGTTTCAGTGGACCCCGAGAAGATCAGTGCGGTCATGTCCTGGGAGAAACCAAAGAATGTGTTCAAGATCTGGAGATTACTTGGCCTGGCTGGTTAATACATGCGATTCTTTCGAGATTTATCCCAGCTTGCTTCACCGATGACTATGATCACATGGAAGGTGGTGATGTTTATGTGGCCTCCAAAATGTTATGTATCTTTTGAGGATCTGAAGAGGTGGTTGACTACCGCCCTCAATATGATTTTTGTAGAGGCTGGAAAGGGGTATGTGTTATATTATGATGCCTCAAGTATGGGTCTTGGGTGCGTGCTTATGAAGGATGATCACAAGGTGGAATATGGATCTCTCCATCTCTGACCAAACAAATTGAATTACCTGACACACAACATGGAGACGGAAGTGGTGATGCATTATTTGATGACTTGGCATCACACCATCTCTGGGGAGATGTTTGGGGTCTACTCTGATCACAGAATCAGTGCCTATATCTTCTCGCAGAAGGACCTCAACTTGAGGCAGTGTCCCTGGATTGAGTAATTGTAGGATTTTGACATTGAAATTGTCTATACCCCGTGCATGGGTAATGTGGTGGTCGATTCCTTCAGAAAAAGGGTTCTAGTGTAGGCTTTCAGGATGTCCAGTGATGAGTTGACTTTGATGGGACTCTTTGCTCAGATACATGTGGAGACCATGGAAAAAAGTTTAGTTGAATTCTTGGCGAGCGTCTAGTTGAATCCTTTTCTATTGGAGTTGATTCAGTGGGAACAACATAGTGATGATCTTTTTCATCGTTCGAGGAAGTTTCTTCATGGTGCGGATACATCCTCTGATTGGTCATCGCTAACCGAGGGTATCTTGTGCTTCAAGGGATGCCTAGTAGTGCCATCGTCTCTGCAGAAGGTAATGATACAGGATAACCACTATTCTTAGTGGTCTATCCATGTGGGTTCCACCATGATGTATTATGATGTGCGACAATAGTTCTTTTTTCCAGGTATGTGACTGTACATTGTGGACTTTGTGTCGAGATGCTACTTATTCCAGCAGGTGAAAGTAGAGCATCAGAGGCCCTCTAGTTTTCTCCATCTATTACCCATTCCTACATAGAAGTAGAATTTTGTCTCCATGGATATCATTTTTATCTTGACTCAAACTCTGTGGGGTAATAATTCCATTTGGGTGGTGATGGATCATATGACCAAATCATCGCAACTCATTCCAATCAACGATAAAACTAAAGTGGATGAGTTGGGTCGTTAGTATCTTCAAGAAGTGGTGAGACTCCATGGAGTGCCATTAGATGTTTTCTTAGATATAGACCCCTTTTTCACTTCTTGATTTTGGGAATCCTTTGGGGTCTCAGATTAAGATGAGCCTGGCATACCATCCTCAGACGGGTTGTCAGACAGAGCACCTGAATCAGATTTTGGAGGACACGCTCCGTTCATGTGTCGTTGACTTTGGAGGTTCCTGGGATAACCATATGGGGTTGGCTGATTTTTCAGATAATAATAGTTACCAATAATCTCTTATAATGTATCCTTTTTTAGGCTCTCTATGGTCGGCCTTGTTGGTCCCCCCTGTGTTGGGATGAGGTAGTCAAGACATCATTATTATGGCTGAGTCTAGTGCAGGAGACGTCTGACAAGGTCATGTTAATCAAGCAAAATTTATTGATAGCTTATAGTTTCTATAAATCATATGATGAAATAAGGCATCCAGACATAGAGTTTTCTATGGGTGAAAGGTTATTCTTAAATGTGTCCCCTCGTCTGGTCCATCATCGATTGAGAATGAATGGGAAGCTGACGCCATGGTATTTCAGTCCTATTGAGATCACCGAGTGTATTGGGAAGGTGGCATATAAGATGGCTTGACCTTCTCGATTTACATCTATCCACCATTTCTTCTATGTCTCCCATCTAAAGAAATACAACCCGGATCCATTTCATGTGCTGAGTTGGGAAGAATTAGAGATAGAGATTGACTTGTTAGTTTTGGAGCAGTAGTGCATATAGTGGACTTCCAAGAGAAGGTTCTTTGAGGGAATTCTATTCAGTTGGTCTAGGTTCGTTTGTAGCACGGTACTGAAACCCATGATACATGAGAGACGAATTCATGGGTTAAGGAAGAGTACACGTTACCGTTTTATGATCAACCTTCATGTTGAATTTTCGGGATGTAATGTTTTCATGGTGGGAATAATTGTCACATAAATAATTATTTTAAAGTTATTTTTCATTTAATTTCCATTCATTCATTGTTTTGGGGGTTCCCCATGAATTTTGGAGGAAGTGGTGAGTTTTCA
This sequence comes from Viscum album, assembly GCA_963277665.1. Lineage (NCBI taxonomy): Eukaryota > Viridiplantae > Streptophyta > Magnoliopsida > Santalales > Viscaceae > Viscum > Viscum album. The sequence goes on along the minus strand of OY728156.1, from coordinate 1,624,545,628 downwards.
AAATTTGGGCCAAACCGTGAGCCCATTTCCAGATTTCAAAATAAATTTTGTTTCTTTTATAAGTTGTACATTTTTTAACATTTCTCATCCATTCCGATTCATAAATGGCCTCCCTTGACCTATTAAAACCAACATTTCAATTTTGAACCTTTATGAATCCATAATAATTGTGGATTTGGGTTTTTATTCAATAAATTGGGCTATCCTAGAATCCCATTTCCATTTTTAAAAAAATATTTTTTTATTTAATAACTTGTTCTTGTGTTATTATGTTTCCATGATTACAAGTTTCACCAATCCCACTGTACCCAACCGCACACCCATTATCTTTCCCCCCCCCCTCTTTGGAGCTTGTTTGCATCACGAATTTTGGATGAACTTCATAAGGTTTCTCAAATCATCCAAATTTAATAAGGTATATTCTTTCTTTCATAACTCATTCAATTCATTCCCATTTTCCCACATTTGAGTGTATAAATGAACTTATCTTCTTTATTCGAACCTCAATTCCATTTTTTTCTATTTGACAATTCATCTAATTATGTATTTGGGGATATTTCATCAAAATCCCTCAAGTAAGTGTGTCTCCTTCATTCTTTTTTCAATTATATTTGGGTTTCATTCACATTTATTAGGGTCTATTCTCTTATCGTTGAGGTTTATATTGTCTAGAAACTAGGGGATTTAACTTTTGTTTTGATTTTGGATTTATCGGTCTATTATTTTGGTTTTGGCTTGATATAATTCCGTTATGGTGTGGAGGTGGTGATATTTTATTGTCACACAAGGATTCAAGGGTTTCATTGTTTTGGTATGTGATTCACTTTAGTATGCAATCTTTGTGACCTAGCTATGGTTTTTATGGTATTTTCATGTTTATTTCATTTGAATGAGTCTAAAAAATGGTTTCAGTAGAAATTATAAATAAAATGAATTTTAAGTGCTAATTATTGGTGAAATTGGGGGTTTTTCATATAATATTTTATTGGTTCATTAAGGGATTCTTAATAATTATTTAGATGATTTTATTAAACTGTATTTGGGATTAAAATAATGTTTTAAATGATTTTATGCTCTGTTTGTTTCTTTGATATTGGTTTTGGGTGACGTCTGTCAATTAAATGATTTTTGAGTACCAATTAAGTGTTAAATTGGGTGTTTTACATGGCTATTCTATGTGATTCATATTGGGGTTGTCTTATATTGCTTGTAATGGGTTTATATAAATGTTTTTGGGATTTAATTTTTTTTGGCATATATGTGTATGCACATGGTGTCCAAGTGGGGTTTTAAAGGGGATTTTAGTGTGAAAATCATTTTTAGTTTTTGCGAAGTTGTTTGTTAAAAATAAATTTTTGTTGTTGTGCGATTTAAGTGGTATAAATTGTGAAAAGATACTGTATTGTTTGTAGATGACCATTATTGGTGTTTTTACATTCTAAGGGATGTGTTTTTATTTCTGAAATTGTTTGAACACAAAGGGGGAAGCCCGATTACCTCGGTGGACATATATGTACTAGTATAACAAGTGAATCAGATTAGTTGTGTCCCTATTTCACTGAGAAAATAGACAATGAAAACCATAACTAATCTATGTGGAAGATGTTTGGGGACCACTAGGTTATGGGTTTGTTCTCTAACAGTGTCTCGTTCAAGGGAAAATATTGTGACTTGGATACTTTACACCGAGGTACGAGGTACATAGGGCCCGAGACTATCTAGTTGCCTAATGGTGTTCCCAGTTTTGGTGATAAGTGAATTTGTGGTATTTACCCATTTATTAGAGTGTTTAAGGATGTGAATTAATGTATATAACATGAATTATTTACATTTTTTAACAATATAAATTTTTTAGTTTCAAAACTGTTTACAATTGAATGTTATGTTCCTTTGAATTTATCACTACTTTTTTTAAATATTAAAACTTCTTCATTTTTCACCTTATATTGCATACTCTTTGGAAGATTTGGGTGGTCTGTTATTGGGATTAGGCTCCCAACATACATACAACCATTTTGTGTACGTAGACTTGGTTATTTTTACTTAGGTAAAGGTAAAGCCTCTGGTGATGGTGGTTCGGGTTTTTAGACCTCTCCTACAGTGCGGTGTGGTGGAGACGGCTCGGGGGTGACGATCCCTTTTCCTATGGAGTCTATGTGGATGTCTTGTTTCTTCCTTTATTTTAATTTGGACATTTTTTCTGTATTTATAGTGATGTTTTATGTTCTGATTTCTTTATGTCTTGTTTGGAATGAAAATTTCAGACCCTTGTTGTTGATTGTTTTTAATGTTTTATGGTTTCATACTTTGGGAAATCATTCCCAAACATAATTTATTGATACTAGGGCACTAGTACCAGCCAGTGGGGATAGGGAATACCCTAAGGGCCTTGCTATTGGCCGGATTTAGTTTTGTTATTAGTGGTGACTAGATTCGGTTCCTAAAATATCTATTGATAAACATCGAATGATATAAATAAGTGTTGAGGTAAAACTACATGTATTTCCACCCTCTATTATACAGAAAAGAGATATGAGTTTTACCTAAATATATTGGAGAATCTTTTGATAATAATTGAGTGTATAATTGAACATCAAAACTACTTATCTCCCCTATATGGATGGTTATATGAACGAAAAATTCAAACTATTGGGGATATAATGATATAATGTTAAATGGATATCTATGGATTATGTGACTAGAAACTTCCCCTATTGTATTTCTTATATAAAATTAATTTATTTTCGATATTTTAAATAGACCATCTTAGGCTCTTTATGCGATGATTTTTCATACTCCTATTCTCTATGTTAATATGGATAATATAAAATGAACGTCCTAATCAAATCTAGTAAATGGCATGGAAGATTAAAAATATTCAATTTCATATGAAATCCAGAATAATTCGATGAAAATTCTATATAGACAATTGTTAATGGGATTCATATTTTTTGGTCGAATATAAAGTGTTAATTTTTTATATTTCGGTGGAATTATTTCATTTGGTTTGGGAATAATGGATTGCTTAGTCTAACATACATCAGTACCTTTCATATCATTGATCATATCAAAATGGTGGCATGTTGACTGGAACTCTCACCAAACCTATCTCATGTATATGATGTGTTTCATGTATCCCTCTTTAAGAATTTCATACCAGACCACTTACATGAACTAAATATAGAGGTAGTACCATAGGAAAATGATTTTTTTATCAGGATATGTTGATGAATATCTAAGAACATATATACAATGTTCAATGAAAAAAAGAAAACTCACAAGATTAATGTGTTGTGGCAGAACCAAAAGTTAGAGGAAACGATATGGGAATCAGAATTGGCAATGAAACTAATGTACCATCATCAATTTTAGTTTTTGAAATGATAATTTCATTGGTGTAATTTATTAATGGGGTAATAATATAGTGACCTGAACTTTGATAAATGAAAATCAATTTCTAAATGAGTAACTTCCTTATTATGAAATAATGTTATAGAAATAACATTTGACACACTATATTTAATAAGAAGTTATATGGTCTATCAAATAATAAAATACTATTATCCCTTATAATAATGTATAATTTTTATCATTTTATAGTAAAAAATATGATTATTATCTTAAGGTTAATAATAAAGTAAAGTTGATTCATATAGAAGAAGCATTGGCCTCAACCAGTAGGATCATACCGTTTGGTGACAATTTCTTATAACATTCGATAGAGATAAATCACTCGAATTTTAAGATGATCAAACCCAAAACAATATTAAATATCTAAATAACACATGACACCATAAATAAAATAATTTCAATATCATCGTGATCGTGACCCAAACCATGTACCTCAAACCACCCCAAGAAAATGTCACTATCACACACCTTATCATGAAGGCATTTAATTCTGTAATAATGTGTTACATATCTTGGAAATAATTGTAAGATTTTTTTCATTTTTATTAAAAAACGATTAAATTTATCCCTTCAAATATTAATTTTTAAATTAATAGTTATTGAGTTTGATAAAAATTGTATTTTTAATTTAAAATGAATGAATTATAGTTTTGGGAAATGTATAGATTCAATCAATAAAAATAATTTTATTAAACTCATGTTTTTTGGAAACAGATAATATTCTAATTCAATATTATTAATAAAGTTTTTTTAAAATATAATTGATAATATTATTTTATGAAGTCATTTATATTTATTATAAGTGTCATAAAACTGTAATTGTAAAAACCCAAGTATTTTCCAATAAATGTGATTTTTTTGTTTAAAATATTAAATTATCATAATTATAGTATAAATTGGATAATATATTTTTTTGATTCAATAAATCAAAATTATCAAACAATGATTTTATTCTATTTTTTGGGAGATAGACGAATTTTTTCCTAAAAATTAAATATGGTATAAAATTACAATGTGTATTAGGTCATCATAATGACCAAAAATTGATTTAATATATGAAATAAAATGTACCCATGACAAAATATCTATCTTCCCTTTAAAATAATATTTTTTAAGGATATTTGACTCATTTTATAAACATTTAATAAATCTTCAAAAACCTATATTATATTTTAAGATTTTAAAATCCATTATTTGTAAACATGACTCACTTCTAAATCAGAAACGGTGTTATTTAACTAATATTACTTCTTAAACATGTAAAATAATGAAAAAAACTACTCTTTAGAAGAACCCATGAGAAAAATAATGGAAATATTTTTTATTACATTTTCATTTATAGTATAAAACTAATATTTGTAAATTAATAAATAATTATCCTATATTTTTCTATACACACCCACCAAAAATCCCATTCCACTTAATTTAAAATATATAAATAATGAAATAATTCCTCCCTTAAACCTATATATTCCTGCCATGGATCTCCAAAATCATAAAAATCTCTTCCCATGTTTTTGGAATCTCCCTCTCTTGTTAGGAACTCTTATTTTCCAAAATATTCACGAATATATTTTTATTATGCCTCTGTTTTTCCATTTTATAATGTTGTTTCAAGTTCTCGAACATCCAAGCTACTATCATTTTTATGTCTAATTTATGATATACCCATTTATCACTCATTAATACCTACCATGAACCATTAGGTTCCACCATTATTTTACCAAAATTATCTTGGGTTTTCCTAGAAGAACAATTGGGTAGTGAATACCAATACCCATATCCAATCAAGGGAACTCACCTAGATATACATATATTTCAATGATTGGGTAAAAACATGTATTTAATCCACATTGATTAAAACATGAGTTAAACTTGTTGAAAATTTCTTCATTTTTAATGAACTATATGGAACCCATGAGCATGTACGTATTTTAAAGTGTGTTTCCATATAGCGCTCTAATGTATTGAGTAATGTTTTAGTATCTTGGTATTACATGTATGTGATTATGGATTAAATATAATCCATTAGTGTACTATTTCCACCATGTTATGATGTTTTAGTGGTTATCCTTGACCTAATTTATTCACTTCAAGATTAATTTTTTCACCACATTTCCAAGATGCCTTTATTTTGTCATTATATGTCATGATTCGATGTTTACAAATATGATCATCACTAATTGAATGCCCCATTGATATTTATATTGAATAATATGTAATACCCTTATCATATTATTACTTTTATAATCCCACAATCAGATTTATTTCTCACACATTTCTTATATATATCCCTAGGTTATCCTATATTTTTTTATAAGTGAAATGGAATTTTTGATGCATGTTAATGAAATTTTCAATAATATTGTTTAATCAATGTAACAAGATGATGTTATATTTTCCTATTTTCACATACACACAAGTATTATTGTACTATTAGGAATGTATTTTTTGTACCTTTATGTAATAAATCATGAGTTAATGTATATTAGATATATGGGTTGTTCACACATAGCATTTTGAGATCACAATTTAAAAAGACTAATTGAGATTATATAAAATAAAAAATGGATATTTGGGTGTTAACTAGTTCAAGGATTAACTAGGGAATAGATTATGATATTTTGAGTTATATGTTCAACTAAATGTTCATGATCTAATTCTTATCCAAGAAAAAATAAAAAAGGATAACTGAGTCATATTATTATAATTCACTATTATAATTGTTAGTACACTACAATAGATGATTCATTAATTTTATCACGAGGTTACATGTTTTATTATTGATTCACTACACCGGTTTAACTAATGTTTCATATCCAGTAGCATGTATTTTTTATATAGATCAGTATTTCAAATGGCGAATATTCAATATTGAATACTAGACTGTAGTGTGTGAGAAATAATGGGATATTTTACATAGGTAGTTGAATTTAGAGTATTATGTGCATCTAAGAACATTTCTTAAGGTCAGTATTACATTGTGAAAATTCTATGTGATATATAAGTTGTAACAAAAAAGTACTGAGCCACTCCATATACCCTATTTGGGGATTACTTATGATAATACATAAAATACAAGAATCTAGTTGAAGATTATTGATTAGAATAACATTATATCAAGATATATTTTAGTTTTCATTTTTATTATTAATTGGAAATTGTACTTTGTTTTATATCAAATGGGTATTTTTGATCAAACTATGTGTCTAATTAGTTGATGAGTCATTTAGATTTTTTAGAGTCCAGTGTTGAAAGATGGCGTATTTCAGCGTTATCAATATAAAATATAAAATATGTATTTCATAAGGAATTGATGTTTTTGTAAAAAGAGTATAAGTTGAGAATCTCATGGAGATTTAGTATTTTAATATTAAATATCGAATAGCTTGGATACAAAAAAAAATAGCTTGAGGGAATTACATTTGAGTCGATGAAGAAAATTAGATTCTTCTACATATCTATTTTAACAGCCATTCTTATTTGAAAATGAAAATTTAAATAAATAATATTATTTCATGTATGATTTTCATATAATTAGATTTGGTAAAATTAGTATTTATCTATCATATTTCGATACATATTTGATCATTCAATAATGTTTCCTTTACCAATTTCGTGTATAAAATAAATTTCTTAATCAATCAAGAAAAAATAAAAATTGATCTTTTTTTGGATCATCAATCTACCAAAATAAAATATTTCTAAATCTCCTAATAAATGGGTTCTAAATCAAAGAATTTTTTCCCATCAAAATAATATAGATATTAAACTGATTAATTGTTTTTTTCATGGGATTGATTCACTTACAAATTCAAAAAATAGTGATCCAAATTTGCATCAACTCAATTACATTGTTATAATATTACAAAATCATTACAATGAATGTTCCTAGTCAAAACACATTAAATATAAATATAGTAATACATATGTTTAGTTATTCAATCAGGATTTTCTCCAACTATAAATAATTGTTCTCTACTACTGTTTTTTATATTTCAATTAATTTAATATATTTTCATTCTCCATTTCCATTATTATATCTATTTCATTCCATATTAAAAGCCCCATATTCAGTATCCTCATTCATGTTTGTTTTCATTTGTTTTTGCTTTTTTTTCTATTCATTATGGTTTCTTTGTTTATATGTTTTTCAAAAACCTCCCATGATATATTGACCCCTAATTTACATTTTAATAATTTTAATTTTATAAAAATAATAAAAAAAATCATCTTCCCTTTATAGGCTATAAAAATTTTATATCCTTCTGATGGAAGGAATTGAAACAATATGAAAAATTTAAAAACACAAAAAATACATAATACCTATATAAAAAAATATACAAAAAATTTATTTGAATCCAATACATTAGATGGAATTTTTAAATATTATACCTTACTAGTGTGTGATTGATCTAATTTTTTTATTCTATTGATACTTTGTCCCATTCATTGATATTTGATCCTTTTATCAACTACCATATTTTACTTTCTTCTTAATTTTTTGTCTTTGAGTACATATTCTGATCCTATTTTTTGTGTGAAAAAATTGTTGTCATTTAAGAGTAAGAATCAACAAGGATTTCATTTTTGTTTATTTTGTGGAATTAATGGGAGTATTTAATTATAGAGAATCTATAATCAACCATGACGACCCTCTCAAAATCAAGTGAATAATGATAATCACGAATTACTTTGAAATTATATAATCAGCATTGTGTTCCTTTTGAAAGAAAATTTAATGAAATTTATGAATATTTTCCTAATGGTAACACATTTTTTGAAACTCGGAAACTATTTTTCTAAAATATTAAGTGATGAAATAGAGGTGAATTTTGGGAAATTAGTAGAAGAATAAATTAAATGTGAAAATATGAATTCTTAAATTTATAAAATTTGTTTGAAAAGTGATATTTTCTATTTTTTAAACTCAAAAACATTTCATTTCTTTCTTGATGATATTGATATGGGTGTGAAATTTTATGGATTATTTTTTGAAAAAAATGAAATAATTTTACACCCATGAGTTTTTAAAATCCAATCCAAGAAACCAAAAATAAGGGAAAATCCATTATAGGGATGTTGTTTAAGTCCATAATATCTTTAACAGGATCATGTTATATCTAAAATGGTATTAGGTTTCATAAAATAAATTTCTAGAGAAATAAAATTAACTCAATATTTCAATAAATGAAGATTCATTGGATATTGAGAATGAAATCATGGCTAATCACAAATTTTTTATGTAGGAACAAGAATATTTTTGGATGAATTGAGTTGTAGTAATACTTAAAAATGTGATGATTTTAAAAAAAGATGTTATTATATTCCAAAAATTGGTTTAAATTAAATCAAAACTATATTTGAATAAATTATTAATCCCCCAAAACATTAATTAATTATGAGTAATTCCTTAAATGTAGTTATAGATAATTTTCTAATTTTTATGAGAACATTTTGGTCTTAAATTATAAATCGTTAAAATTTAAACATTAAGGATAAGATAGATATATTCTTCTATGTTATAAAATTATTTCATGAATTGGTTCATGTAGAATTCAATTTTATATGGAGATAATAAAGAAGAGGGTTTAGTTATAGTTATGGAGGGTTTTAAAACAACATAAATTTGCACTGAAAACTCTCTTCTAGAACCATATTTTGTAATCCCAACCTTATGAAAATTTATTTTTAATGATTTGATGCTCTACAATGAGATATATAGTTAGCGGAAACACAAATATCCAATATAGATATATTAATTCCCCCCCCCCCATTCAAGAAAATTTTAAATTCATAAATTATAAAAAAACAAAACTATTGGAAGATTTTTGTCTGGAACTTTTAAGGGGTATCCAACTATATTTTTCAAATATAAATAGATTTTATTACATTTATTTATGTTTTAAATCCCAAATAACTTATTTTTCACATAATAAATATTTTAAAACTATTTATATTGGTTTATTGATAAGAAAATAGACCCTCTAGGTGATTAGGAGTAGTTTTATTTGAAATAGACTTTTTAGGGATGTGAAACTATAATTTTATAGAATAGACACACTATCTAAATGATTTAAATAAAATAGTTTACATGATTTAAACAAAAATGTAATTTTTTATTTTATATAAAAATAACATTATATTACTTATGTTTATTTTTCTTCTAGGATGTTCAATAGAATAAATTTATGTGTTTTAAGTTGTCTCCAAATGTTCCCCAAAAACTATATCAAACCACCCACTAGACTGGAGTGTCATTTTGATGCCCTACTTACATTACGTAGTTCATTTTCTAAAAATTAATATTGGAATCTTATGGTTGGGTTTTGATCTTTTGTAGGTACTTTAATTAGAGAAATCTTGTTTAGTGATGATTTTAAAAAGATAACTCGATGGATTATATAGTATAGAAAGACTGTGTTTTCTGTCGAAATAATTCTATCACACTAGATGATCTATTTTGTCTATAAATCTATGGAAAATATCCACACATCACACATTAGGGTAGAAAATATCTCCATCACCAATTGAGGAAATAATTATTTTGTGTATATTCAATTATTTAAAGAAAATAAATTCATAAATGGTTTTTATAAAGTTACCTTGGGATAAAAATCAGAGGGAAATAAAATTTCCCACAGAGAGTGTTGTACATCACAATGTTTTATTGATCCAAAACCTATTTACTATTTTAATTATTTATATTAATGTTATTTATGTGTTTATATTTTGATGTCAATATAAGAATTTTTAATTTATTGAAGGCGTCAAATATAGATTGAACGGTTGTTTGAAGGACACTCACCTAGAAGTGGCACCAACCATCCAACTTGTGTAACACCCAAGTTTGGATTATCGTAAGTGAAAAATTTATTTAATAAATATATATTAATATAAACATTTAAATATTTAATCACTATTATAATCTGATTTTATAGGATGAATATCAATTTTTAACATATTCAAAATACAACTAGAATGATTTTTTGAAATTATAAAATACAAATTTTATTTTATGTATAATATAAAATGTAGTATTGAAATAATAAATATTTTATTTATATAATTGTATTAAAAAAATTAGAATAAAAATTTTAATTTATATCAATTTTTTATATATAATTATATTTTTTTGGAGTAAAAATTGATTTTGTAAAAAAAATATATTAGTGAAAAAAGTCATGGTGTCCTCCAATTATTAGTAAATAAAATATCTATTAATAATGAATTATTTAAATGAAATATATAGATAATTTATCATTAAAAATGAATTTTAATCTATATAGTTATTTATTTATCATATATTTAATATAATATAATCTTACAATTGAAAAATATATTTCCTAAAAAATTGTTTTTGGCATGATTTTCTAGATTAATTATAAATTAAATTCTATCAATTATATGAAATGAATTTTATATACTTCATTATTTTTTATATTTTTATAATTAATTTTATGTAGTAAGTGCGTCTTATTTTTTTCGTACTAATGAATATATAAAATCGTAAACATTAATAACATCGCTAAATGTTAAACTAGGTTGATTAGTGGTAAATCTGAAAATATAATTGTCAAAATGACGTAAAAACCTTCTAAAAACCTGCTTTGCAGTATTATTTTAGCCTTATACTTGCCCACTTATAATTTGGTCCATTTATGATCCCTATTTTAAGGAATGTGACATGATGTTATAGAAAATCATTGAATAATTGCAAGTGTTCCACTGTGGTATGTTATAAAAGAGAACCTCCTAAAATCACTTATTCACACACATCAATCTATTTAGAATGAAACATCACATGGAAAATTTCTCCCCAACATTCTTATCCATGTCATATAGGTCCTGGTACTCACAAAACACTATCCATATGGTCTTTAATAAGATATACAAAGTTTGTTCTTTGAAGTGAAGTTTATTTACTTCACCATATTCCTTCTTTATCCTCTTAAATTACCATCATAAATAATGTATTAAAACATAAAATGTTATAAAACCTATATATATCATATAATATGATGTTATTATATTTATGGTATAAAATTTATCCATCCGATTCTCCATTTAATTTAGAACAATATCATCGCTCATGTGTGTGGGGGACAACAGGCTTACAAACTAATGATTTTTTTTCATCACCGAATCACATGGATAGTCCTAATTATGTATTAAATGAATTTATATGATACATTTGAAATTTTATTGATTTTTTAAAATTCATATATCATCAAATTATTACAATTTCACCTATTAACGAAATGATAATGGAGCTCAGGCTTTTGTAAAACATACATTGTTCACAAAGTGACATGATTCAATATTTATGTTAAAATTTAAAAATGATTATGAAAATGATTCTAATTAATAAAAATGATATTTATAACATTAATATAATTCATTAGATAATGTAACTATAACCTACACACATGAACCATAACTTCTATGTTAAAACATACATGAGAAAATAATGTAGTTAACACCCAAAACAAATGTAATAATGAATTATTATTAACAAATGGGTGATAAGACATTATTATAGGATTTTATATGATATTATAAATATGAATTTGTATTTTTTATAAATTAATAAAATTTTATTTCCTTTTTTAGAAGTCTAAAACCTGATCAACTAAAGGCAATCATGGGGTAATGGTTTTTATTTGAATTATCATTCAATTGAAACATATTTTTATTATTATTAATATCTTAACTTTTATGTGGTTTATATATGACCATGTTTATTTGTTTAACATGGTTTCATAAATATTCACTATGATTAATGTTATGATTATTTTTTATTATTTCACGGGGTTACAATTTGAATGTTTCCAAATTTAAAATAATTTATATTTCAGTATCACATTCTTGTGGAATTTATATTATTATTTAAGGAATATTATATTTTATAACTCATGATATCTAATAAATTTATGATCTTTTTGATATTTCTGTAGTGTACACATATTCTTCTAATTTTTCCTCTATTTGGTACATTATTCCTGAAATAAAAATTTTAAATTAAAACTTATTTTATATCTCCTTTAATGACAATTAATTTTATTCAATTTATATATATTGAAAAAAACATTACAAAAGACCTTTAATACAATGAAATAATTTATTAAATAAAGTTTATGTTATCATTGAATTTTTAAAAATGTTGTACATTGATATTTATAATTTTTTAAAGAGTGATGTGTAACACCCCATAATTATACAGGGTAACAATGTGAAATAATATGACTATTGTCAACAAGGTTAACCATGATTTTGAGGATACTAAATGGTTAAAACAACAAAATTAATCATTCTTTTCCTATGATAGTGATTAAGAGGGAGACCATTTGATAATATTGTCAAGGTTTGTACGAGTGAGGAAAACGTACAATTTAAAGAACGTCTGTTGGCCTATGGGGATAGTCATTTGTCTAATGAACTGTTCACATACGTGGGTGGGACATATTATGGGGAAGACATGTCTACAAGGCAGTTGGTGGTTGATAGAAGGCTAGGGCTCGATTCCCGTGTTTTGGAGAGGTGCTTGTTCTATTTGTGGGGCCCAGTTGTTACATTGATATTAGAGGAGGTACACAACTTTTAGTGTGGTGGAACTATCTGGGTGGAGATGTAGGGTTCACAATGAGGACACTGTTCTTTTAATTGGGAAAATGTAACACCAAAAAATGATAAATGTTCATATATAATAAACATGGTATTTATGTATTCTTATCCTCGTGTACTTTTTAGGATGGGTGACCATATAGGTAGTTTCATTCGTCTTTTTCATGTCTATAGGGATACTAGGGGTTCTAAGCGGGCTAAGACCCAATGACGGTGTTTTGGTTAGGTGCATGTATTATTATTCAGACCTAGTTGTTATGTTGTTTTCAGAGGAGAAACACAACCTTAAGTGTGGTTCTAGTGGATAGTTTGAGATGTAGTGTCAAAAATGACGTCATTGTTCTCTAAAGGGGTGAATGTAATTCCCCAACATTAAAATGGTTAAAATAAAAAACATGATATTTACATGTTCATTGTCTGATGGGTGACCTTTTAGGAACCTTCTTGAGACTTCTTTTATTGAGGAGAAAGTACACTGAAAATAACATATGTTGTCCTATTGGGATATTAATTAGTTAGATAATCCGTTATGGAACATGGTTGGGCGTTGTGGAGGAGAACATGTGTTTGTGGGAAAACTAGTTGTACTTAGTGGTCTCGGACCAAATGGCCATGTTTAGGTGAGGTTATTGTGCTGTTAGTGGGGCCCAATGTTACAATAGTATCATTTTAGGAACTATACCTTAAATGTGAGGGAACTACCTGGGTTGAGAAGTAGGGTCCACAATGAGGCTGTTTTTCTCAAAAGTGGGGGAGGGTGAATGTAACATCCCATAATGATAAATGGATAAAATAAAAAATTATTTGGATTATTTCAACATGGTGAACCTTTCATTTCCAGAGCCTACCTGGTTTGAAATCCACAGTTTAGCATGATTAAGATGTATTATATAGTAGGATGGGTGACTTGTTGGGAAGTTTCCCATAGTGCTTCGAGTAAGGACAACGCACATTAGAAAGAACATGTATTGGAATATGGGGACATTAAATATTTTTGATAAATCTATCATGAAAGTGGGTGATCCAAATAGATGGGACCACATGTCTGCTGGGAAACTGGTGGTACATTAAAGGCCCATACACAATGGCCATATTTATATGGGTTGTTTGATATGTAAGTGGGGCTGATCTGTTATATGATGTTTTAAAAATTCATTAGAATTTTTTATATTTAATTTTTTTTGAATCGTTATAGAGACAATAGACTTCCCCTTTACTGTAACCATTTTACGATATTTTTCGACCTATATGCAATTTCAATGGGTTTACAAAGAAAACTATGTTATGAATTTTTATTTTAATACATAACTTCAATTATATTTATTTATCCAATTAAAATGATTTTATTACACACCCTATAATCATATTGAACCAATGTCCATCTCTAATATTTTAATAATTTTGTGATCATTGATGATCACTTGAAATAATCATTTTCTTATGATCATTGTATGTCAAATTTCCTTAAATATTAATAATCATTATCATGGATATTATAATTTCGTAAACCTTAAGTCATTTCTATATACTATGTTTTTATTTGAATGTTATTCTATTTAATGTGAAAATTTAGATTATTTATTTATTTAATATGGACATTCATTAAAAAGGAAATTTGTTTATTAATTTAATTTACCTTTTAATAAAGGAGTAATGAATTAGACATGTAGTTTCTGGAAGGGATTGGTTATTGATATCCCCTTGATTCATTGATATGTATAGTGAGAAAAATCAGCATGCCTAATTAAATGGGATTTTGGTGTATACCTACACTCAATTTTGTAATATCTTACTACAAAGCCATGATGATATAGATATAATTATGTTAGAAATAATGACATAAAATATTATTCATTTTTATAGTTTTTAATCATATTAGTAATTTCCATGAAATTTCTTCTTTTATATATCCATGGATGCATTTAGTTCCCATGCCATTGATTTAATGACTGGTATGTTCTATTATTTACATTCCATATTTGTTATTCCGTATCTAATCATGTTTCATTTTTTTGTATGTAAGCCTCACTAGGAATTTAATACCTCCTTTTATTTTTTCCACTGTCTAGTATATGAACTAAAATCAATATTATCAATTACTATGATCTATAATTCATTCCAAATTTATAATGTGTATCATGTATGTATATGACTTTGTAATAATAATAAAATGATTGGTCCATTGAGATTATACCCCATTTATCTATTCCAAGGTAATAATTTTTCAAATAGATCTAGGTTATTAGATTTATTGTCATCATAGTTGGTATCATAGAGATTTTAGAATAAACATTATAAACCAGATCTAAGAAAACATAGATTAGGGAATATAACATAATGATATAATTTAAGGATATATTAAATTGTGGAATAACATATGAAATATATTATAAGGATCTATATGAAATTATATACCTTTTTGGATACTATAGGTGGATATGGTTATGACATAGTTGTTACTATGGGAAGTAAATATGAAAAGGGCGCATTGATATTTGACATGATCATCACCTGGTGCATAAAAATAGGCATTACTACAAACTATTTTTCAAAATAATTGGGGATATTCACTGGATAATTGAAATTTCATTTACAAACCGTTATAATGGATTTCAAAATATTTATATGATATTAATGTATTATATATCATACATATTATATGATTTTGAAATTAATAGTGCATTAATTTTCAAAAAAATTTAGGGATATATCAGATTTTAAATTATATAATAATATTTATAATTCATATTGTTATGAACTAATTCATTATATTACATTGTTTAAAAATGTTACCTATAATAAATAATTGTTTCAATAATCTTGGATAACGTAGAAATTTCTCTACTGATCAAGCTGGTATGAATTATAAGGGAACTCATCTGATCATGGCCATATTAGTTAGCTTCTTAATATATTGTCGAACAACCTTTTGTGAATAGAGAAAACATTAGATCAAAAGTGTGCCTATCCTATTTGGATTTCATTATGTTATATAATCCCATATCATTTATTTGGACTATAAATCTAATGGAATATGTTGAATGGATTATATAAGGTGAAAAGATATTAATGTTATTTGGATGTGATTAAAAAAGGTTATAATTACTGTATATTTTCTCAAAGGTGATACTAAATAGTGTTGTTCACTGATAAAATAATAGTGAGGAAGATGGAATAGAATATATGGAATGCTGGTATTTTTATAAAACATTCATTTACAATTATTCCCCACACAGGAAATGAAATCAAATAAAGAGGATGTTAATCAGTTTAATGAAAAAGGAATAACATTTTTTGGAGAATAAGGACACCATTTCAAGGCTATCAAATTATTATATATATTATATAAATATCACAGAATAAAAAAATTACCATTTCAATAAAGGTATTAAGACAAGTTTATAAAGGGAACTTATTTCATAAAACATTTCCAGATATGATGAAATAGTTCTATACACCAACAAAATAGAAAAATAATTCTCTTGATCCTATATATTCATGGAGAATCAAGACAAGAGGATGTAATGTGAACAACAAGAAAAAGGGAATTCATAAAATAATAATAATTAGATGAATAAATTTACATCATGTGAAAATTGTGGATTGATACAACGAAGAAAATTCATTAAGGGAATGGGTTTTTGTTAGAAGTTTGTAGAGATGGATCATATAGATCATGAATGTATGGGATGGAAAAATACCACTACTATTCAGTTCATCAACTATAATAAAATTGGTCATTATTTAAAATAATTTCCCAATGATCTAGGAAACATCCCACAAGGGGGACTATTAGAGAATTCCAAGATTACGTGATCACTGAATCTTAGGAATATGTTCTCAATGATGTGGTATTATGTACCTTCATCATTTCCTGAAATTTACTAGTGTATTTATTTGATTTTTGATCCTCAAATTATTTATATCTCACATATTTTTAAATAAAATTAAATATTTTCATAGCACCTTAAGAAGGGTATTTTCTGTCAAAAATGTTAGGGGAAATATCACTACAATAACAATGCGTATTGAAATTACCATTTTTAAAGGAAATTTTCCATATTTGTTGAATTAGTTATTATAGAAATAGTTAAATTTGATAAAATAATTGTATGGGATATATATTAATATTTGATGAAAAATATATTTTGTAAATAGAATGAAATTGTGATTCATGTGGAATATATGGAATTATTTATCTTTAAGGAAGAAACCTCATCATCTAAGTCATTTCCAAAACCTTCCCTAGTATAAATTCTATATGATATTAATGGGGAATAAATAGATAAATTATATACATATGGAAATGGAAATATTCAAAATTAAGATGATCAAATTTTATAAGAATACAATGATATTTATCCTAAGGAATTTCGTAGACATGATCTAGAGAAATATTTAAGGTATTTAAGGTATTCAATCCTAGATAGAAGACCAACATCATAGACACCATATATATAAGCAACATTGGAATTAGTAGAGTTTCCTAAAAATCTATAGGATTTTTGTGAGGAGGGATTAATTTTCCATAGGGTTTCACCTTGGGGAGCCCTTATTATATTCATTATGAAGAAATCATGATCTATGTTGTTGTTATTTTATAATATTGAAATTAATGTTAATATGATAAAAAAGAGTATCATATTCCTCATAGAGATGATTTTTGATGTATATTGGTGTGATCAATAATTTAAAAATGTAGAACATAATTGCGTATATAATTAATTATGAGTAAATATTAAAGATATTATGACGAAACAATTTTAAATGAGATACAGAAATTCCATGTTTATAGTAATGTAATTTGGATTGAATAATGTAACCTCACTTATTATGGTTTTAATGAATAGATTTGTCATGGAATATAGTCATATATTAAAGTGGTATTAATTGATTATATCATGGTATATTATAAAATGTATAGGGACTATCAGAATAATTTGTAGATCATTATTGAGACTCCTAGAGTAAAAGAGTTTTATAGGAAAATTGTCAATGTGTGATTTATGTCTCCTGGATGTTTCTTTTCTCTTCTATATTATCTCCCATGATAGAGTATGAGTTGATCTGGTAAAGAAAAAGGTGGTAAAATAATGGTATACCAATTAGAATAACTGAGGTACATAATTTCATTGGGGTTTCAGGTTACCTTTGGAAATTTGTTTATAATTTTTTTCCAATTAGATAGCCATTTAACTGTGGTTACACAAAAATTCATTATGTTAATATGGGAAATAGAAATTTATTTATTTTTATATGATGAGTAGATTGTTAAATGCACTCATTTGGACACCACCATTTAGAAATTATGGGTTTATGATATATTATGATGCAATGAAGAGGGGGTTGTTTTTGTCATTAGGAATAATTGTAATGTTATAGTATATGCATCTAGGTAGTTTAAGAGTCGTCAATAGAACTATCTAACTTGTGATTTTGAGCCAGAATACAAAATGTTAGTCTTGGAAATTTGGTTACATTATCTGTCTAGTGAAATATGTGTGATATAAATAGTGTATAAGATCCTAAAAGACATTTTTTGTATAAATATATCAATATGAGGAAACAATGATCGAAAAAATTATATAAGGATTATGAAGTCTCGATACTTTACCACCTTAATATGGAAAATATGGGAGAAAACTCATTGAGAAGAAAAGATCATGGTGTCCTATAAAAATAAGGATTTAGAGGGATACTATGTTTGTGTATCTAGTAAAAATGGATATGGGTATTAGTAAGGGGATACATCACACATTTTTCAAATTATTTCAAAACCATATTTATTGGAACTGATAAAAATTTATTAACCTAATGATGATAATTTCCATATAAAAATTAAGGTCATCAACGATGAGAAGTTGTTATACTTCATTTCTGCACAATGAAATTTCAAAATCTGAATTTTTATATGAATAATTTATATACCTAATCTAATTTTCTTTATTTTAGGATTCTAATAGCGTGAATTTATATTTACACCCAGGTAGAACCATGATGAATAGGGGTTTGAGGGAGATTTTTTTGAATTATAATGTGGGAAATTGATGATTATGTATCAAGACTATTTGTTTCTCAATATGTGATTGCTGAGAAACAACATACTTGAGGATTGATGAAACATATTCTTATTCCTATGTGGAAATGGGATAGCATTTCTATTGACATTGTCACATATCTAAAAAATACACCTAGAAAGAATGATGTATTATGGGTTATGAGTAATTATTCTACCAAATATTTACATTTAAGTTCTATAAGATAATATTTATATCCTAATTAAATAAAGAGAATATATATTAATGATTTTGTAAGACATCATGGAGAACCTCTTTAAATTAGGTCTGATTATGATCCAGGATTTACATATAAATCATAGAAAAGTATCTAGATTTCTCTTGATATAGATGTTCATTTGAGAACCACCTAACACCCTAAAATAGATGGACAATCCAGAAGCACTATTCAAACATTTGAAGAAATTTTCAGTCATGCTCACATGATTTTGAAGGAATGAGGGGTTAATATTTACCTTCAGAATATTTTTCCATAACAATAGTTTCTATTAATTTATTGAAATTTCTCCATATAAATCATTATATAGAAATATGTTTCGATTTTTAACATGTTGGGATGAACATGGTTAAAGGAAACATGTAAGACAAATAGTTTTTTTATGAGAAAAAATAATGTTAAAAACTATTTAGATTCTTATTAAGGTAGATCAATATATGAAATATATTTATACTAATAACCAGATGAATGATTTTTTATTTTAACATTGTGATCATGTTTTCTTGAATGAATATACATGGAACGGTGTCATAATATTTTATAATAAAGAAAAAATGATCTCCAGGTACAACAAACCCTTTAAAATTAAGGATGGAATTATAGTTGTGCCTTATTTTTTTGTTAGTTCCATTGATTCTAAATAATGGTCATGATATATTTCATATAGAATTCTAAAGTAAATAATTTATACCCAATTCATGTGCTTAACACTGATGAAATAGATTTAAAACTTCATATGTGTCCCTTGGAAGAGAGTATCTAGGTTAATGAGACAAGATTCAATATATTGTGGAATTAGATAAATTGACTTGTAATGTTACATAAGAGAAATAATAAAATGGAAGAAGATACATGGGATCCATAAAATTCAATGATGTAGAACGACTATCATCTATTTAGAATGTAACATAGAAGGAAATTTTAAGGACACAATTTTTAATGGAGGGTAGAATGTTAAACCATGGTTTCAATTACAGTAAGAGAAAATGATATCTTAATAATCCATAATAGAATTCACATTTTCATATTTCATGGAATATATATTCTAATATTATATGATTAATAACAATTTTGAACTTAAATAGTTAGAATAAGACTGGATTGAATATTTTCTATAACCATTGTGAAATATAATTCTATGAATATTTAGAAATGTATTATTTAGTTATTCCTCTTTCTATATATAATAATTTATAATTTTTTTTATAAATAACATTTAATTAACTATCATCTTGATATTGATAAAGAAAACATCATTTAGTGGTAAAGAGGGATTTTTATGGAAAAATAATCATAGTTGAAAAAGCATAATCCATTTCTATTATAAATAACTAAAATAATAATTAATTATGACTGATTTAAAATAAATTGATATAATATATATGTAAATATATGAATTTCAATCCATGTAATGATTACTTCTAATCATTTATTTAATATAAGATCAACCTCTTCTTGAAAATTTGTTTTTTTGAGAAACCATTTTCGACACATTTTGTAGGTTTATATTTAAACTATTATAGGAAATTAAATAAATTTAATTTTTTAATATGGATTTAATATTTGGAATAAAACTAATTAATATTTTTTAATATTTAATTCTTAATTTTTAATCATAATAAATATTGAAAATAGTAGAAAGTAATTTTGATGTTAAGTGTAAAATGGGTTTATCAAGGTTTAATCTATAATGTGAAGGATAAAAATGACATAAGACTTTGTGAAATCCCAATGGAGGTTTGAATTATACCCGATCCTTTTCCCAATAAAATTTTATCCATTTTTGATCCATATTACAATGAATGTACATGAAAATATAGAATGGTTTTAAAAACTACAAGTGTGCCACTCACCACAATTATAAATGGGATCCTCCTCTCACTTATTCACATGTATTAGAACATATATCATGACCAAAACATGACAAAATATAGTTAAAACATCATTATCCACGTTTTATGTGTGTTTTTCTTCCTAAATGTCCATATCTATAGTCCTTAATAGGATATTCAATCGAGGTTCTTCAAAGTGAAAGTAACTGTCTTCATAATTCTCCTTGTTGTTACTACATATTTTATAAAACAACTATTTACTAAAAAATAAAATAAGATAAATACATTATATACCATATTCTATGGTGTTATTATATTAATGTAATAACATATATCCATATCTTCTCAATCAAATATGAAACAAAACCACCGCTCGTATGAACTATAGACTACTTCCTTATGAACCGATGTAGTTTCTTTTCCATATCAAGGTCTAATTGATTTTAATAATGATAGAAATAGTGAATATATATGATAATTAAAACTAGATATTGACTCTTTAAGTTTAACATATCATCCACTTCCTTACCATGCCACCCATTCATATGTTTGACCTAACGTCTCCACGAAGTGACATGGTTTAGTATCCCTGATTAAATTTTAATAACGATTTTAAATATGTTTCTAATCAATAAATATTATATATTTTTTCATAAATAGAATTCTTTATATGATGTAATTATAGGCTATTCACAAGAACCATAACTTACATGGCAAGACATGCATTAGAAAATGAAGTAGTTAACCCTTGAAAGAATAGTATCATTCCATGATTATTAATGAACATGTGATGAAATGTTATATGAGGATTATATAAGATATTATAAATTCTAAATGGTTATATTATTAATTAATATAATTTTTAAAACCATTGTATATCATTTTATAGAATGTTAAATTAATTGTAAGGGTGTGGTAATGAATTCATGTCAATTCGCGTTCCATTGAGACATATATGATATTATGAACCTGTTATATTTTATGTGGTTTATATATGGACCATTTAATATATTTAACATAAAAAAATTTATTCATAAATTTTAATTTTTGAAATAATATATTATACTTTCGAGGGGATAAAATTATTATTTTTTTAAATTTGTAAGAATTTATTTTTCATTCCCACTTTTGTGTGGTATTTTAATTGTTTTTAATAAATAAATGTTATCATTTATCCATAATAAGATCAAAATTTTTTCCTATTGATATTTTCAAATTTTCCGTATTTTTATCAAAAATTTTTTATATATGGATCTTAAATCATGAAATTCAAGTAAAAATATTACCAATTTTTGTTCACCTATAATCAAATATTTTTATCATCAAAGTCCATATTTATCATTTTTTATATATTTCCTTTTGTTTAAATAGAGAATTTATTAATGAAATTTTATTTGATCCTTGATTTTTTAAAAAGGTTTTTAAAATAAGAATTTTTATGTTATATGAATGGTATATTCTAAAATGTCATTAGAAAAATATGAATTTAATTTTTAAACATAGTTTAAGATAAAATATATCCCTACCAATGTAACTATACTATAATATTTAGATTATTCTGAATAATAAAATATTTTATAAAAATATTTATTGATATTTTATTTTCATATTTTACATTGATTTCATTTATCCATCCAATAGACTTGATTTTATTACAAAATCTATATTCTTAATGAAGTAATGGGATTCAATTTTCTCCTAATAATTTTCAAGATTCTAGGAATCTATTCATACATTCACTTTCTTATGATCATTGTAACATACATTTACATTATATAAGAAATTATTTAACATGTATATTATTATTTCTTAAATTTTATATAATTTCAACATAAAGTGTTTTACTTTGAATGTTATTTGGTAGACTATTGAAATATTGATATTTTGTCATAATTATTTAAAAGAGACAACCATTAATAAAAAGTATTGTTAGTGGATTTAATTAATAATTAAATATATGTATAATACATTGGAAATGTGGGGATGGGTCATTCCTAATTATAGATATCCTCTAAATGCATCAAATGGTCTCATGAAACAAATTAAATGGAAAAACTAAATGGGATACATGGGTATATATACCTAGTGTTTTAATCAATAATACTAAATGTCTTGGTGATATAGATATAATGATTTATGAGACCATGAATTTTAAAATAACGAATTTACATCAATGATATATTATTTTATGTTATCCGTGATATTTTTTCAGTGATATTGTCCATGGATTCCTTAAATGATAATGTTATTAATTAAATGGAGTGTTTTTTCTTCTATATAATATCTATAATATTTATTCCATAAAAACTTTATTAGTATTATGTTGAAAATAACCATTACTAAAAATTTTATCCCACCATTATATTTTTACATTCCCCAATATATGATGAATAATTCATTGAATGAGATCATAATACTGAATTGTTTCCATTACAATTTATTATATTTTATTACCTATATAAATATGGTATCATGTACATATATGGATCTCTACGACAACTAATATGACAGATCCATCATGATTATAATTATTTTATATATGATAATATAATTAATAAACCAAATTCTATGGTTTATTAGAGTAGTGGTTGTTAAATAAAAACACCACAATAATATTATTTGAGAATGGAAAAATCACTTTTTCAGCCAGTCTCACCAGCACCCGGTGATAGCTCACTGGGTAGTTGGTGGAATCATTATACTAGCCAAAAATCCTATTGAAGAATTATCTTGTTATTACTTATTATACGTAACTTATCTTATATAATTTCTTATTAATATGTGACATTTATATTCTTCCAACATTTACAATTGATTAAAGAGTGATTTGTGAGAGGTATGTATCTATGAAAACCTCATCATCATTATAATAAGCATCACCTTATCTTGTATTCTCAATATAGTTAAGCTTATGGTGATTGGTTTCATTAAAAAACAACTAAAAAGAATTTTTATCTTACTTATATTGGTATTAATTCTATAACCAATTAATAATTATGTGTACACATTCTTGGGTGTTATGGGCACCACTAAATCTATTATACCTTCTTCATAGGTTTCATGACTACCTTCAAGTCAAAGGATTTATCTAAAACCCCTAATGATATTTAGGGAAGGATATTTAGGTTCTCAAAAAATTAATTTATTGATTAAGTTACTTTATAAAATTATGATACATTTAATATTTAATCTCAATTTTACATACTAAATTAATTTATATTTATTATGAATAAATTTTTTTATTTATTAAATTCTATTCTTTTACTAATTTTATAAAATTATTTTTTTAAGTATTAAAATAAAATTCACCCCCACTAATATTTCCTTCTTTATCATACTATCACAATGTTTGGGGATAATCCTTGGTTTATTGACATTGAATGGTTATATGTAATAATCATTAAAATATGGACACTACCACTATCAACAAAGGTGATCCTGAATGATTATCATTTGGTTATGACACTTTTTTGTTAAAATGAATCAATTGTTTTGGAAATTATTCATGATTAATTTCTGTAAAATAATATTTTATCTCAGTTGGAAAATAGTTCTGCATGATTACACACCGTCAAAATAATTTATAGAGAAATTGACCACCAATGATAATACAAAAATTCAAATGGATGGATAATAAAAGAATTATTTTCATTTTGGTTGATATAATAATGAATTTAATTTTATAAACACATTTAAAAATGATAATAAAATTAGGATATTTCATGACCTACCTCATTTAGGGAATAATAAAGATAAAGATACTAGACCTGAGATGTATCATAATTATTTTTCATGATTTTTATGAATTATAGTGAATTAGTTAGTGATAATTTTAACTTATTTGGGGAATTTTTTTCCTTAAAATTTAGCATCTTTATGTGATTATAATTAAATTTAAATTATTATAAAAATGATACATAGTTTTTTTCTAACTTAATGGGAACCCTTGGTAATAATGATTACAGAATAAATGGATACCTTGAATATTTTAGTTAATCATATTTTCAGATCTCTCAAGACCTATAATATTTCAAATAAACATCAAGATTAAAAGGAATATAATAAAATCAAGGAAATGAGGATTATTTACCTTATAAAAATTAATGATGAATCTTCCTATAATGATGGAAATATTACAATCCTAGACAAGAAGATAAACAAATTCATGAGAATGAACAAATCTATTTATTATTCTAAAAATGTAAATGAATGAGAAGAAGTGTATTTAACTTTTATAAAATGAAAAATGAAAGGACCCATCAAACTATAGTGAACCATATTCAAAACGAATATGAAGTAGTAAAAATTTTGAATTAATGGATTCGTGGTTTCCACATGAAGTGAATGTGAAGATTCCATCTCCTTAACTGAATCGATCAAAATGTGTTCCAAATGTCTTATAAAAAAATCCGAGTTAACAAATGAGGTAAATTATTTTTAAAATTATTTCTCTTAATATTATTAATATTAGAAAATTTTTGTGGATATTAAATATTAAAGAGATTAATTAGTAGAAGGATTTTTTATCATGTCACAAAATTGAATGAACATAAAAATAAAATAATAAATACTTTCTTAAAGGGATCAAATCTCAAAAGATAGTAAAAAGTTATACTTGAAATTTAAGGATCATATATGTGTTGAAAAATAAAAACATAAAATTAAATATTTTTTTTATTCTCTTGTTAAGCTCGCCCAAAGTGAAAAAAATTGAATAATTTTTTTTGTTACTAAGATATTCTGAAAAATTATTTTAGTTTTTAAATCTAGTATGAACCTATAAAAATTTCACTTTTGTGAATGGATTCCATTAATTTATTTTTATTATTTTCATAAAACCAATATTCAAATTTATGATTTTTAATGAAAAAAATATTGTTATGGAAGAATCAAATGGGTTCATCTCTCTTCTAATAAATTGTTTTAAAAAATATTATTCAAAATAAATGTGGGTGAGAAAGCATCTTTTAGCTTGGAAATGTGGAAAAAATAATTCTAAAAATATGTTTGGTTTTTTTTATTATTATATAGGAAAATTTTCTAATGAGAAAACACGAGTGAGTAAAAAGGTTGATAGATAGTTGGTGCTTAAGATACATGTGTTGTGACTACCCTGAGTTCAAGTATCTTGAAGATATTCATGGATACCAAGTCTCTTTTAGTGATAACACAATGAGTAAGATCATAAGTATATCTATTATTCCTTATTCAAATTCTGTGATTAAAATTTACTTTTTAGTTATTAATATTTAATAAAATTCTTATCTATTATTAAATTATGCAAATATTTTTTTTAATGTCACCATTGAAAATGTTTTTTAAAAATTCATGGTCTCTAAATGAAATCATTTATTTTCAATATATAATTTTAAAAATCTGTATGTTAATGATTTAAAATATCATTAAATATTAAATAATAAATGTTTAAGTGCATAACATAGTTATTCAATGATTTGTCATAGGAACAATGGTCATTTTATCTCACAAAAACATGTCAAACTCAACCAATGTCATTATGTATGACATTATCCTAAACTGTATTTCAAAAATGGAATAATGTGGGAACCAATCAATATAAATATAAAACTAAAAATTTCTTACAAATATAAAATATAATTATCCACATATAATGCCCTTAATATTACTCATATTCATAATTTTAGTCTAATCCAAGTCAAATGTATATGATGGAAATATGAATGTATCTTAAATACTGATGATTATATAATATTTTAATGGATTTATTTCACAGAACATAAATATTAGGCCTACAAATTATTCATTAATTATACCATGAAGGTAAAAAATGAAAAAAAAATTAAGATCATATCCATCTAGTGTTATCATAGGGGGAGAGTTTGAAAATAAAAATTCTGATGAAAAATGTACATAACAAGGATATAATCATTATTTTTCTACTCCAATGTCTGAATAATAAAATATTATTTATTGAAAGATGGAATCAAAATTTTAAGATATTGCAAGAACTCTATTAAATGAATTAATAATCCTTAAATATTTCTAAGATGAATAATTAAATACATACTGTTATAAAATTATCCAATTTATTTTATGAACATACCAAAAAAATTACCTGATGATATTTTAAAATGGAAGCATTAAAATATTGGACAATATATTTTGTTTAGATGTAAATTATATATTATTAACACCAAATTAATATTAGGGAAATTTTAACAGAAAACAATAAATTAATTTTTATATGATACTCTAAGTCAATTAAATATAAGAAGTATTTAATAAAAGGACCATATCTATATAATTATCAATTCAAATTTAATATGATGAGAATTTTCCTTAACAACATCCTCAAAATTATGATGTTTATTCTGACGTATAAACTTTTATCTCAAATGATAAGAAACCAAGGAAAACACATATTTTTAATAATCATTTTTTTTTCAATATTTATTAAAAAAACATTTACTGCATTCCTTAATAACATTCATACTATGTTATACGGGATTGAGGTACAAAGCATAAAAACTATTGACATATGTACAATGAAATATTTGAAAACATCCCAAACATGAACCTACAATTTATTTATTCTTTTAATTCTACATAGGATAACATGGGATCAAACCTAAAAATGGGTTGAGTTATAAATACAATTAAGGGAATTAAAAATCATTTCTTAAATTAAACTGTTATATGTGATCCATGAGGCATATAAAGGTAACATATGAGATGAGATAATCACAACCATGAATAATAAGTAATGATATTACATGATAGCATAAAATGAAAATTACTATAAAAAGCATATCCTATACCCATTCATATATAATAAAAGTTTACCGAAACCAGGGGTATAGTGTTTCTGCAGTCTAATTATACCAAGAGTTTTTATAAAATATTGGTATAGACCGGATAGCATAATAGGTTTCAAAACCCATTACTATATGTTGGGCTATACCAGTAGTTTTATAAAACCAATTTGATATACATATCTTACATTCCATGGACTCTCACCCACCTCCCATCACTCACAAGACATGTTCTCCACTCACTAGAGTGCAGGTCTGTTTTCCTATCTCCATGAATTATCCCCTAACATACATATTTTTTTCTTTAAAATCTTCTTCAACATTATATTAGTGAGTTCTGATTCTTATTTAACTTCTAATGTCTATTATTTTAATATTTTATATGTATTAAAATATGAAAATGATATTTATAGGTCAGTATTCTTTTGGATTATTTTAAAAAAACTATATTTGAATATTTCTATTATTGTATATCATAATAAATGTGTCTATAACAGATTTCATTAATTTCATAATTTATATATCCACTAATTGTACATAAACATAATTTTCTATAGCATATATTTTCTTAATATTTAATTAAATAATGAAGTAATTTTTTCATTTTATTAATGTATTAGTTTTATTTTTTGGTCCTGTGATTATATAGAATACTTATACATATATTACTATAACCTTTTGTATCCTTCATCTTATCTTCCCCAACATTACATAGGTTAGTGTACTCTAAATTATGATATAATTCTAGTATCACCATTAAATTTTTTTTACAAAATTTAAATAACCCTTTAAAAGAATATTTAGTGGAATACCCCTTCCCATAAACATTGATGAAGAATATTCCATTTTAGAGCTAGTTGATACCACAATCAATCCATTTCAAACAATTTCTAAATAATGAATTATTCATTAAAATGAGAAAATGTAGATTTTATGAAGACATATTTTTCTTCTTATTATTTTTTAATAATCTAGACACTATATACTAAATCCTCTTTGTTGGTAGGATTATTTGTCCATGTAGTTTCGTATAATCATAAATAACAATAAGATGATACAAACATATTAGTTTATAATAAATGACATGAATGTATTTCTAAATATTCTAACATCATTAGTGAAACTAAAACATGGATTTAAATCCTAAATAAATCAAAATTAAGATTTAAATCCACTTTATAGTTAATATTTCTATATTATCATATATATTACTACTTGTATAGTCAAATTGAAAAGTTCTTGCACTCAATTGATATTTTTTTGGAATAGAAAAAATATCTAAAAATTTCATTTAATCATGAACTATTGTATATGTCATACTTATATTATTGCACACATTGTAAATACCCCCATTGATGGTATCTAACCCATTATCCAAAATCACACAATTTATCAAATTTTATGATAATAAAAAAGGTTAAAGGTTTGCCTCTATCATCCTTATGTTATTTATTGTTTTTTTCTTGATGTAATGAAAATTTTATTATACTCTTCTTCCAAGCCTTTCAAGTGGATTTTATTGCAAAAGAACTTATGTTGATTCACTTTCATATAATCACTATTGCATTCATTATCCTTCTAGGATTTGGTTCCTTCACCATTATGATACAAATGAAAGTAATACATGTATCATCTTTTGATACATTTTTCTTGTATTGTTCACTATTATTCCTCTTCTAATGGAGGGCACTTCATCCAAATTTTACCACATTCCTTATGGAGTGATTTATGGGATCATTGAGTAATTATTTATTCTTTTTCTCTTCTTTTATATCCATAATAGTCACTTCAGATTCATTAAACTTCAATGAATCATTATTTAATATCACTTAATTCACAATTTATGCACACACTTTTTGTTTATATACACTATTTACTATGATTCTGGTAGTTTATAGTTGCTGTTAGAGTTAGTGTATGATCATCATATTATATTAAGGCTTATAGAAGGATAAAAGTGATACATTTTATTTTTCCCAATAAATATGAGTAATGTTTTCTAAAAAAAATTGTATTTCATTTCATATATTATCAATATTTAGGCTTCGCTTTTATTTATTAAAGATTATAAATTTTTTTCCATTTTATAAATAATAGATTCTATTATATAAGAATTGGATGATAAATTTTATTTAAAAAGATTAATTTATAGTTACAATTACATTATTATACCAAGTTTTTTTTGTAATGTCTGGTGTCACATTATTTTTATTCTTGAGTAGTTTTTTTTTCATCATAAAGAAGAGTGTATTTAATTGGATTAATTTCATATGAAAAACATGAATATTCTAAAAACAATAGTTTCATAAAGAAATATGTATTTAATTAGATTGTGTAATATGTTTTTTTACCATTACATGTATTATAAATTTTCAGGTTCATATTTTTAAGAATTTACTATAACATATGTTATTAGTCCGTATTCATTATTTTTCTAAATACTAGTATGATTTAATAAATTTCATTTTAATTTTCTTGTAATGATTTTTTTAATAATGGTTTTCATTGTTGATATGAATACAATTTTTTTCATTATAATTTAATTAATAGAATATTGATGTATCATATCGATTGGATTTTCAAGAAGTTTTAATAGAATTTGTATATTTTTTTTATATACTGCATTTAAAGAGGCTTCAGATAGATGTTTTATACTATATCAATGATATAGTTGTTTTAGAAGATAATTATTATGTTTGGAAGAGGTTATCTATATTATAAAAATATCAATGACAAACAAACTATATTGTCTTTTATCACAATGGATAAAAGATAAAATCTTAAGTTGTTCATAAATAGAAAGAAATAAATGGTGTTGAGAATTTGATAATGGATCTGTTTCTATTTTTGAATCATCATGTGACAGACATTATTCCCATGAAATAATAAAATTATATCTATAAATATGGGGAAAAGAGTGAATATGGTTATGTTTGGAAAGTAAAAAAACATAAAGGATGATTCTAGCACTTCTATAATTTAAGAATGTAATAAAATAAAAAATATTGAATTTTTAATATCGTTATATCCTAGAAATTCAATGTTGGGAATTTCTAAAACCTAAATTGATTATATTTTTAAATTTTTGAAGGAAATTATTCTTAATGGTGTAGAAATTCTCTTAAATCATTATAAAAAATAGACATTAATTTAGTATCATGCATTTATTATTAATAAAATTAATGATGCTAAAAAATAATTCCATTTATTTTGGGAGGAAACAAAAAACTGTAATGATATAGAAGTATTTGGTATATCTAGATGGATGTAAAATGAAATTGGCACACCATATCATGTTCCACAAAAATTCATGTGGATCTTTCCAATTATTCATAGGCTAAATAATCTATTTAGTTATTTACATATCTCAACCAATATGAGTGGGAATGATGGTATTATAATTAAAGATAATAATGAGTTGGTTCATATTAGGGATGTATTATCGTGGATTTCATTTTATGAACAACATCATGATTTTTTAGATGAGGTTTTTAATGCCATGTTAGGTCAATCCTGTGATGGTTTTAATTCATTTGTTCATATGATTACTAATTAGAACATGTGGCCATTTTTATTCTGGTTTATAATATCCCTCTTTGGATGCACATGAAAATAACATTCACTTTCTTTAGTATTATAATACAGGGTTAATCTCATCTAATAGATGATATATATGTCTTTATACAGCCTTTAATAAGATATTTGAATCATATTTGGGTTACAAGTGTCCAAACATTGGTCCTCATAAAAAAATATTTCAAATTTGTTCCATCCTTCAATGGAAAATAAATTATTTCCCTACTTTTGAAATGATGTCTGGAAAGAGAAATAAGTTATAAATATCATACGATATTTGTATGAAGAATACACGATCAATAAGAATTAAATATCATAATGGTTTATATTTCATGGGGATTAAATATTCTACCCAGTGGAACATCAACATACGAAGAATCGTCATTAGTTTGATAATACTATTGAAACTGAATAAAAACCTCAACTAATGATTGTAACTGATGTTCTTAGTGAATTTAAGGATTTATAATATTCATTAGGGAAAAATCAGATGAAATTTATAAATAGTTATATTTTTGACTCTAAAGACACATATAATTGGAAAAATAAATGGCCCTTTTTGGACATTCTATATTAGACTTCCAATTTGTTATTTATTTGTTTTCATGTAATGAACATTGAAAAGCTTATATGTGAAATGATTATTTCAATACTTCTAAATATCAATAGGAAGGTAAAATATGTCTTGAGATCTCGGTGTAACTTCTTGGAGAGGGTTATTCGACAAGAATTACATCATGTTTGTGTATGTGAGAACTAATGGAATGTTAATTAGGCTTCTTATGTGATGAATAATTTAGAGAAAAATAATTTTCTATATTTATTAGAGAATGTAAAAGTTAATAATTTATATTGACAAAAAATACCTAAATGTGCCAAAAAATATACATTAAACTGATATCCTGAAAAATTAATGATTATCACATCATTCATCGTGAATTGATTCCAATAAAAATTCATCATTTAATATCCAATATTTTGGAAAGGAAGTGATTCTCTTGTTCCGTTTTTATGGAGTCCGTTATTATAAAATTTCATCCAATTATTTCATGTCTAAATTGAAATAAGTTTCATCATTAATTTTCTAGATGTTAGAAAATAATGTTCGTAATTAATTTTTCACTTGAATGATACATCGAACAGTTCATATTCTCACAAAAACAGTTATTGGGGGACCATCTTATTTTTTATTGATGTATATAAATGAAATATATATACTCACAATGAAATCATAAATTTGAAAAAATAATCATTCAAATGGTTATATTGTGTGAGGTTATTTGGATCAATAATGAATAGTTTTTGTTTTTTTTATGTGATAACATGATATAACTAGCCAATGATGAATGGATATGATATGTATAGAGAAATTGGGCCTTTTTCGTATCTCATACACAAATATGATGAATTCCAAGGTCATATAAAGATGATTCATTAAGTCTTGAAGAGAAATATTTGGCACATTAAACTATCATTTATAAAAATTGTCTATTTAATGAAAATATCAAGTAAATAATTTAAATTTTTTATTTTATATTATACTATGTAATTTCACATATACATTAAAATTTTATTATAGTTTTTTGGAAATATCAAAAAATTATATGTATATTTCATCTTAATTTTCTATTGATAATAAGAGGGGATTTTCATATAAAAGTGTTTTATTCGTAGTTGAAATCCAATAAATAGAAATTAAATTAATTTATATAATTTTAGATATTAATTTAATTATATTATTCATATATTATTCATATTTTTATTTTACATGTTGAATCTATAACTCAATAAAAAATAGCATTGTATTTTGTTCCCAATTAATTAATTCAGGAATGAAAATCATTAATAATCGATGTGTATAAATTTAATAATAATAATAAAATATGTAAAATGAAAACAGAACATGACAGTGTTATGTTATAAATAGAAATTTAATGTTATTATATTACATTAGATAGGAGGTCTCAATATGAAGATGTTTCTTATCATGGACATGTTGAGAAAATATTTTATATTTTATTACAACTCTCATGGTAAAGTCATTATGATGGAATGTAAATGGTTTGATTAAATGATGTGATGTGGTACGTTTATTTATGACAATTGAATCATATTTATCGACATTAGTCGATCCACAACTTCTGATAAACCATATATTTAGGAATCAATGTAGAAAAAGTTCTTTATGTGAATGATTATTAGAGACCTGATTTTGGTTTCATTATTTAAGTATTCCGAAGACATACATTACATATTGGGGGGATGAAATTGACACTATTTATCACCTAATTAGTATGGATCAAAATATTGAATTTGATTACTCAAATAGTTCCATTATGATAATTGATGTTGGGATTAAAGTATAAATGGATAATATATTGATAGAACTATATATGTTCACATTTAATTTAGTTTACCATGATGTGGGTTTCTCAAGTTTGTACTTAATTTTGATTCAGTTTTAAATTATACATTTTTTAGTGTTGTTCATTTTAATTGAATTTAATTATATTTGTTTACATTCATAGAACAATATTTAAAACTCATTTTCTTAAAAATTACTATCATGGTTTTAAATTATAGTATCTAAATATTTTATGACATTGTTTATAAATTCATTGAATTATAAGTTATATGAAGGATTATTAAAATCTATTTCTATTAAAATTAAACTTTTTTTCATAAATAGATTAAATAAGATATTGATTAAGTTCAAAGGAATATACTATTTAATAACGATCGATGGATGCAAGAACGTGAATTTTATCTTATAATTCCAAGAGCGAGAGTAAAAATTATAATACTTCTCTTCTTTATTATAGTTAATATCATGTTCTTATCCATTATCAATTTTTTAGTGAAATTCATTAAAAATATATTTGATTTCTCATCATCCTACTAGTGAGGTTCTAATCGAGGGTTCTCCTTGAGCTATACTGTGCACCCTTCGTACCCATTTACAAGATGATCATCCAAAATACATCTCATCTACCATTCCTTCACATACTTCACTTGATCCACTGGGTATGTTCCCACTCATTCCTCTATCATCATATTATTTAGCCTCTACATATCAAACCCTGTCAATGATTCTTCCATGGATGTTCCCACATATTTTATATCCATTTCTTAAGATTTATCCCTAGACCATATATTCATAGAATATATTTTCTACATTTATTATATTTATTAATATTTGTTGAGGTTTTGATAAATATATTCCTTTAGATTCAACTCTAATGCATGTAGAAAACGTGATCCAGGCATTTGAAGAGGAAAATTATTTAGAGCCTACTCATCTAGGATAACACACAGATCTATTAGATCCTAATGAGTAGCAATCATCAGGTTTTATTATAAGTGTTCCATATTATATGAAATAATTTTTCCCAATTGTAGTATGATTAAATTATTATTATTTTTTTTCTCTAATTTAGTGGGATATTAAAATAGGTTTCAATGGTTTATATGTATTCCTGAAGGCAAAAATCCCAAAAAAATAATGGTGAAATATAATGAAGAAAATAATTTTTCATGTAAAAAAAATTGGAAGGTAAAAAATTTTATGGTATCATTAGAAAAGTATAGAGATATCATTCTAGTGAAACCATTATCATATAGGCATACTTCTCATGAAGTCAAAGGTAATGAATGTGAGAAGATATTTTTAAGATATTTTTTGATATTAATATCTATATTATTATAGTATTTATATGAATTAACCTATTTGTTACAGCTTTAGATTAACATTCATGATGGTGATGTTACAAAAGATGTATAGTTGATGGATCTTGGTAGTTAGGGTGTTCATATAAGAATGAGTTATATATTATCTCTAATAAAAGAATCAATTTTGATTTAGATAATTTATCAATATTCACCAACTACCCAACAATAAAATATCAAGAAATGATTTCATGTTGTATGATTAACAATATAAGGTATTCATAATCATTAATGTTTTTCATTGAAAATTTAATTTTTTTTAATTTTATAGGATTTTTTATTTTATAATGAATCAAAAAAAAGAACAATGATTATATGATGTATTTATATACATTCAAGAACACTATAATTACCAATAATGAGAGGCACAAGGTACATTAATATGAATATAAATGATATCTATATTTATATTTTTAAAATTGTGGTCATATCATTTTATTTTGTTTTTCAAGAGGTATAATAACATTATACGAATAAAAAGGATTTAAAATTCATTAACATAGTCATAAAAATTTCCTAATGTAAACTCACACAGTGCTAAGACTAAAGGATAGAAATTACAAATTAGAATAGAAGGCTAGAAATTCCCAATTTAGTTATATTTTAATGTTGATGATTATGTATTATTATTTGAATCCCTTTAATATTAAAATTTCAATGATATTTTTCTCATTAGATTTAATTTTTACAACATGAATCAGTTTTCAACTTTATCTTAAATGAATATAAAAATTTTCCCTCTTTTTGAGTAATCAAAATTTAAAAAAACAATATTCAATACAAATTTCATTCACTTTCCACCCTTAATGTTTCCTTGAATTAATATATTATATTCTTTCTATAAGTCTACATGAGTCTATCATAGAGTGATCATTTTACGATAAAAATATGGATAACATTGAATTTTAAATGAATCATTTAAAACATTATTTTTTGTAAATAAAAATTTATAGAATATGTATGTAGTCCACAATTAAAAATATGAAATCCACCTCTATCATTGACAAAATGTTCAGAAAAATTTGTTAAATTTGCATTATTTTTTTCCATGTCTTCCATGTTTAAGATAAAATATTAAATATGTTAGATAATATAAACAACTTTTCTTAGAATAATAAATACCATTTAGTGAATAATATTTTATAGATTTATTTCCACTAACATGGGTTATCTCTAGAAAACTCATTCTTATAGAAACATGATGAAAATTCAATATGTGAATTTTATCTACCAACAATAAACTATTTATGCTCCATTGGGTATACTATTTTGGTGTTCTTTTATTATATATCAATCGTGGTTTCTACGATATTAGGGTTATTACCGTCATTCTAATAAAATAGGGGCTATATTTCAATGAAATGGGTAACCCAAATTAGTGAAAAATAATACCACAATTTGAATTCTAGTTCTGAATACACATAATTGTGATTTGTAAAAAATATTTATTGTAGAGACCCGTATCTTGACGTACATGGACATTACAATACTTTTGCGGAATACTTTGTACAAAAAAAACACACACACAAGGATCGTAATAGTTTAGTGTCTTTGGAAACTCGGAACGTAATCTTCTAATCGTGGTGAAAGATATTCAATATCTCCCATAAATATCTTCCTTTTTTTTACCTAAAACCTTTCTTTATATCCTGGGGAAATGAAAACATAAAAGAGTGAGCTCAAATGCTCAGCAAGGGCAAATAAAGGAAATAAAAATCATATCATATCTTTTTGAAAATCATAACCTGCAAAAGAGATTATAATATCTTAACATCGAAAAAATCATAGAAGTGAAAGTGATATCCCCATAATCATAACATGAAACTTGAAACTTTGTGGAATGCACACATAATCATGGAAAATCATTTCTTGTTAGTTATGAATCATTGCCAAGACTATCTTAGTGGACAAAGTCCCTTTCTGAACCGAGTTCACTCTTCATTTCAGTCCTGTATCACTGAACTGAAATAACCTTCCGTTCCAGCCATGTCTATCTCATGAGATATAAATCGTTACCCAATGCATTGGAGGGAGATATAGGTCCCACCCATTTTATAATGAATCCTTTCTTATGTGTGCCTCATAATCATAAACCATACATCATAGCGTAACCCATGTAATAAAAATGGGATTATTAAACAACATGACATCATAAAACAATTCATATAAGATAAAGGAATTCATAAAAATATTTCCATCACAACATAATCAAACCAATGTAATAATAGGGATAAAAACAGAACCCTTTTATTATCTTAGATGGAAAATAATTTTGATAAAATACTTGAACTCCATTCTTGAGGAAAATATCCTTTCTACTTCAAAAACATTTTTCCTTTCAAAACATGTCATACGATTTTAAAATAAAAGAAGTTGATTAAAAATAAACTTGAAAACTTGTAAAGGAAGTTTCTTGGAAATAATGTTTTAAAAATCCATTTATTCCGTATAAGTTAAAAAAACATTCTTCGTACTTTTGTCGGAAAAGTCAAAAAGTACCTCGTACGAAAAATGACAAAAGATTCCTTTCATACATATTACTAAAAACTCACCGAAGGGTAAAATGGATTTAAAAAATTGTAGGTGGATGGAAATAATATTACATATTGATGAAACATGGATGTGGATGATAAAATACACCCCAGTAAATACTTACGAATAAAAAATATCAGATAAAAACGAGATTGTGATATTTCCCTTACCTTAGGTCCGACTTGCTTTGTAAGTGTCCGAACCTCCTGTATAATGATTTAAATAATGTTATTGACTTATTCCAGAATCATACATATTGATATGATATCATATATGGTCATATTCTTAGCTTCTTGTTAGTAATATTTCATTGTTACTTGTTACTCGGGTCTTTATTGCCTTTTTTTCTTATGCGTGTTTTGCCGAATAAATTCTTATTCTTCTTTTAAGGTTATAGATACCTTATATCCAGAATGGTATTAGTGTAAAATATATCATATTTATTCATTCAATTCATTTATATAATTACTATGTAATGATGATCATGTAGAACGAGTCGCATCACATCGTGGAGACGGTATTCCGTACGTACGCACGAGTGATGATATCATTCCTATGTTCGTGGAATTGTATTGGAGTATATATATATTATTTCAGTATCAATATTACTTTATAATAATCATAAATAGTTACTCATTACACCATTATACCCATCCTTGTAAGGTGGTGGTGGAAAATAGATTACACCACGGCGTGGAGACGGTATTCCGTACGTACGAACGCGCGGTGATTTCATTTTTCCGTAGGATGGATAGAAGGTGAAATAGGGTTGTTTTATATTTATAATAACATATCAGTATGTAATTAATACTGATGTTATTACTTTATCATGAAAAAACTAAAGAAGAAGAAGTTGAAGAAGAAAGAAATTGAAAAGATCGGTAATGGATATTACCTCTTCTTTGGAACGCCTCTTTGAATCCTCCACTTAGGGAACTATGATTGGTCTTTGAAGAAGACCAGGACCTATAGGATTATTCGAGGGAAGTGGATAGGAGAAAATTTCAGGGGTTGGCCGAGCTTGAGTGCTCAAATTGGTGTGAGGAGGAGGGGGAGGAGGTGCCCTTTTATAAGGGAGGAGAGGGGCACCTTAGGAATATCTCAAAATATTATTTTATATTAAAGTCAAAATCGGTTTATAATGGTTCAAAAGGGTCTTATTTCGAAGCAAAAGTTGGGATGGGTCGAAATCCTATCAACCAATAAGATTTAGACAAGTTTAGGGTATTATTTTAACCTTATCAATTAGATTTAACTCTAAGTTAAATAATTTAACTTTTACCATGTCTTTTTGTTTTCTTTCACTATATGGTTAATACACTTACTATAACATGCCAAACGAACCCCAAATTGTATATTATTAATACATATATCCTTATCGAAGTCATTTGGACGAACCTTAGATTTTTAAGAATAAAATAACAATTAATAATATAATATTTGATTTAAAAACTATTTTGTGTCAATTTTGAATCTATTTTATATATGATTTTTGTGAAAGTCATAACAGAATTATATGTTCAAACCAAGTTGATTAAATCAACACTAATATATCATAGTAACCTAGAAAATTAGTGTAATTCATAAAAAGTCTTAAATTACATTTATTTTGGTATTTATAATATCAATTATGTCAATATTTCATTAATAAGATAATTACTGTATCATATTTGTGTCATTAATAAATTAACATATTTGATGTCTAAAAATTACAAATAAAATAACATCATGTAGGAAATATTTTTATCTTTCTAATGAATATTTAAAATCTAATTTATCTTATGTACAACACTATATTACAAATGTTTTAGTAAATATACTTTGATTTTAACTCTTTTAACTCTTCTTTAAATTAAATAATAATAAATGTCCTAATCTAATCCATGTGGGCCTAAATGATAATATTTTACACTTAAAGTTGTTTTTGGTCGAGATACACTTGTCCAATAGAATTAGGACATGTGTTAGGGTAATATTAATATCATTCTTACCCTTAATTACCCTATTTACTTTTAACCGTGGTAAATAAAAGTAAAAAGTTACTATTCACCAAATATTATTTTCATCTCATTCAACCACATTTTACTTACTGACATCAACCGTTTCTCTCGTATTTTTGAAATTCCATTCACAGAAGCAGTAAAATTAAGTTTTATGAAAAATTCAGTTTTTTTAACTACCACTTAGTAGTTTCACTATTCATAAAAATTGATGTTTTTCAGAACAATGCCAAAATTTCATCCTAAGCTATATTTCATATTCCGAATTCAAAAATGAATTATATTTTACCTAATTCATAACATAGACGTTTCAATAATTAATTTTATAATTAAATCCCGCTGTTAAAACAAATAGCGTGTTTTTAAGAAACAATATCTATTAAAAGATTGACACTTGATTATGTCTGGTTTAAATGTGAAATTACATTCAATGACCAAAATTGTATTAAATTGTAAAAATATATTCTAAATATACTTTAAAACCACTCAAATTAATAATTTATCACTATTAATTATTTTGATTAAAAAAGTTGTTTTTAATTATAATTTAGTAACTTTCACTATTCATCAGAATATGAAAGTTATCCGAAAAGTACCAAAATTTCACCTTAGGCTAAATTCAATACTCCGAATCCAAAAATGAAGTCCATTTTGAGAACTAAAATTTCTAAAATTTTAAAAGTGGTTATTACTATTCATAACGGCTAGTTTTAATAATAGCATATCGTTGTTTCGTGAAACTCAGTATTGGGTACTACACACGCTATCGAGGAAGGTTGCAATTGCGTGTAATGGAAGGCAAGTCAAAGATGTGTGTTGTGCAAGCTCCTTTTGGTGTAGCGTACAACACAATAAAAAAATGAATATTTTTCATAAAATCTCGGGCTGTAACATTCTACCCCCCTTAAAATTAATTTCGCCCTCGAAATTCATCGGGGTTATAAATGGTTTACTATTCGAAAGTTTCTTTAATAGAAACCCACATCGTAAAAAGGAATATCAAAACCAATCTTTAAAAACAAAACTATGAAACGTAACGGTTACCCAAATAAACTAATCACTGGGTTTCCACATTGGTGAAAATATGGATATGGA
This sequence comes from Viscum album, assembly GCA_963277665.1. NCBI lineage: Eukaryota > Viridiplantae > Streptophyta > Magnoliopsida > Santalales > Viscaceae > Viscum > Viscum album. Next base: position 1,624,504,747 of record OY728156.1, on the reverse strand, counting down.
AGAGAAATCTAACCATCATGTTCTGATGGAGAGTGGTAGAGAACATGGCTATGGAAAAGCCAGAAATCACAAAGCCATAAATTTTTGACGATCTAAGGTACCATCTGATTCATCAGATATAACATCACTAGGAAAACATTTTTTGTTTTCAAGATTGTTTCCTTAAAGTTAAAGAATTTGAATTAGAATAAATACTTGCTTTATTTTGGTACAATCTCACTGTTGTTCGTGCCTTTAACAATTTCCACTTCATCTCCTAAATAAATGAAGTTGAATTTGTTATTCGTGAAGTGTTAGCAGATCATGTGATAGAATGACGGGTCATTCCATCTGTCTCAAACAAAAGGTTACAAAAAATTATATACATAAGTCGATCTAGAGTGAGATTAATCATATATGGTTCCTAAAATGGACTTATACATCATATGCCATACAGCTTAATATAATAAAACTAGTTTCTACTAAACAGGGACTTCCTGTAGGCCAGTGGTAGGCGATAAAGGCCAGTCACACTTCAGTTGTGGGTTCGATTTCCACAGCCTTGTCCGACGCGATGTGCTATCGCCCGTCCTGCAGGTTGTCCTTTTTCTAAAACTATATTACTATAACATCCCATCAATAATATCGAGAAAACTTCTATCCTTAAACAATACTAACTTATGTCCAACATAATCCATTCCAATCATTAGGCTTATCCATAATACTGCAGTCCACTCTCATAACATAGTCAAAACGATTACCAGAGATTAAATACCATCGTCAATCCCCATATATCATAAGATATGTTTTGTTGGTCACATTTCAAACATTCAAAGTCCTTAATCATGTATTCTCTTGAATACCTTAGTGAAAACATGAATGCAGTTAAAATTTAACACTTTCCACATACCAAAATCCTCAAAATTTTATATACTCGAACAATGTTATCACTTAGTCCTTATATCAATCATGAGCTCATGAATACTGTTAAACATTTAGTTTTCTCATTTTCCCTTCATTATGCACATATCATCTTATTTCCAAAAATATCTCAATCAGTTTGAATACCACATTAGACCAATACATAAATATTCCAATACTCCATGATACAATATTATTTTGGAATCCCATTACATAAACACTTAATCATTCCACCACATCGTTGTCATATTCAACATCGCCAATAGTAATCGCATGTGACTTCCCATTGTCCTTTGCCTTAAGCGGTTGCTCATGTCGATCATCACTAACCCTTGGATTAGGGCATTTATTAGCATAATGCCCCATTTCCTTGCACTTGAAGCATTAAAGTGTTGGTGGTGCGTTCTCTGCAGTGTTTTCTTTATTCACATCATTAGAAACCCTTTTTCCATTACTTCGACACTCAGCTGCTCGATGACCTTCTTTTCCACACTTAAAGCATTTTCTATTCCCTTTAAAACAATCTCCACCATGCTTCTTTCCACACTTTGTGCATAAGGAAACATTCATCTTCTTTTCACCATTATTCTGAGATTTCTCCTTGAACTCCATCTTTCGTTTCTTGTCAAAACCATGAGATGGATATGTAACACCAACTTCCATTTCTACCTTGATAGCACAACGCACAATTTCTTCATAGCTACTGAAGTCTCTTATAGCTAATGCCCTTCGAAGCCTTGGTTTTAAGCCATTGAAAAATCGATCAACTTTACTTTCAGGTTGGATGATAATGCCATATGCATACCTTGCAAGTCTTGTAAAATATGCTTCGTATATACCAACAGATTCATCATCCTTCTGCTTCAGCTCAAGAAACTCCTTTTCCATCTTTGTTCGAAGAATACGAGGGAAGTACTTACTGAAAAACATGTTCTTGAACTCGTCCCATTCCATGGACTCAATTTCATCTCTTTGCCTCGTATTCTTGATAAGATTCCACCATTGATCAGCTTCACCTTCCAAACGATATACTGGTAAGATGACTTTATCATGCTCAGAACATTGAAGAACTGAAAATATCTTTTCAGTGGTACTGATCCATTGTTCAACAATAAGTGGATCAGAAGACCCACTGAAAGAAGGTGGACGTTGCCTCATGAAGGACTCAATAGAATATTGTTCCCTTATCTTCTCATTTGGAAGTCCAGAATGATTCATAGCTTGTGTAAGTATAGAAATAAGATTTTTCACTCCATCTCCCATAACATTTGTTTGTTCAGGAGGGCAATCATTGAATTGTCCATTGCATTGATCAACACGGTTCCTTCGGGTTCCAGACATCGTCTAAAACCCAAAAAGAATAGTGTGAGAGGCAAAAATCATGCTAGGGAAAACAACATAATAAAGGGGGAGTACCTTCAATATCTAACAACTTAGGATTTATTCTATGATCGTTAGCGTAATTCTAGTACTATAACCTATATGTATACTTAACCTTAGAGACATCCCTAGACATACCTTAGAAATATCTCTAGGGATCTCACTAAAGTTCTCGCATCTAAGTTTCCAAAGGTTGACTAAACCTTTCCTCTGATACCAACTGTAGAGACCAGTATCTTGACGTACATGGACATTACATTACTTTTTCAGAATACTTGTTACATAACAAAAACACACACACAAGGATCGTAATAGTTTAGTGTCTTTGGAAACTTAGAACGTAATCTTCTAATCGTGGTGAAAGATCTTCAATATCTCCCATAAAAATCTTCCTTTTTTTTACCTAAAACCTTTCTTTATATCCTGGGGAAAAGAAAACATAAAAGGGTGAGCTCAAATGCTCAGCAAGGGCAAATAAAGGAAATAAAAATCATATCATATCTTTTTGAAAATCATAACCTGCAAAATAGATCATAATATCTTAACATGGAACAAATCGTAGAAGTGAAAATGAGATCCCCATAATCATAACATGAAACTTGAAACTTTGTGGCATGCACACATAATCATGGAAAATCATTTCTTGTTAGTCATGACTCATTGCCAAGACTATCTTAGTGGACAAAGTCCCTTTCTAAACCGAGTTGACTCCTTGTTTCAGTCCTGTATCACTGAACCGAAATAACCTTCCGTTCTAGCCATGTCTATCTCATGAGATATAAATCTTTACCCAATGCATTTGAGGGAGATATAGGTCCCACCCATATTATAATTAATCCTTTCTTATGTGTGCCACATAATCATAAACCATACATCATAGCGTAACCCATGTAATAAAAATGGGATTCTTAAACAACATGACATCATAAAACAATTCATATAAGATAAAGGAATTCATAAAAATATTTCCATCAAAACATAATCAAACCAATTTAATAATAGGGATAAAAACATAACCCTTTTATTATCTTAGATGGAAAATAATTCTGATAAAATACTTGAACTCCATTCTTGAGGAAAATATCCTTTCTACTTCAAAAACATTTTTCCTTTCATAATATGTCATACAAATTTAAAATAAAAGAAGTAGATTAAAAATAAACTTGAAAACTTTTAAATGAAGTTTCTTGGAAATAATGTTTTAAAAATCCATTCAATCCGTATAAGTTAAAAAAAACATTCTTCGTACTTTTGTCAGAAAAGTCAAAAAATACCTCGTACGAAAAACGACAAAAGATTCCTTTCATACATATTACTAAAAACTCACCGAAGGGTAAAATGGATTCAAACAATTGTAGGTGGATGGAAATAATATTACATATTGATGAAAACATGGATGTGGATGATATAATACACTCCAGTAAATACTTACGAATAAACAATCTTGGATAAAAATGAGATTGTGATATTTCCCTTACCTTAGGTCCGACTTGCTTTGTAAGTGTCAGAACCTCATGTATAATGATTTAAATAATGTTATTGACTTATTCCAGAATCATACATATTGATATGATATCATATATGGTCATATTCTTAGCTTCTTGTTAGTAATATTTCATTGTTACTTGTTACTCGGGTCTTTATTGCCTTTTGTTCTTATGCGTGTTTTTCCGAATAAATTCTTATTCTTATTTTAAGGTTATAGATACCTTATATCCATAATGGTATTAGTGTAACATATATCATATTTATTCATTCAATTCATTTATATAATTACTATGTAATGATGATCATGTAGAACGAGTCGCATCACATCGTGGAGACGGTATTCCGTACGTACGCACGAGTGATGATATCGTTCCTATGATCGTGGAATTGTATTGGAGTATATATATATTATTTCAGTATCAATATTACTTTATAATAATCATAAATATTTACTCATTACACCATTATACCCATCCTTGTAAGTTGGTGGTGGAAAATAGATTACACCACGGCGTGGAGACGGTATTCCGTACGTACGCACGCGCGGTGATTTCATTTTTCCGTAGGATGGAGAGAAGGTGAATTAGGGTTGTTTAATATTTATAGTAACATATCAGTATGTAATTAATACTGATTTTATTACTTTATCATGAAACAACTAAAGAAGAAGAAGTTGAAGAAGAAAGAAATTGAAAATATCGGTAATGGATGTTACCTCTTCTTTGGAACGCCTCTTTGAATCCTCCACTTAGGGAACTAATATTGGTCTTTGAAGAAGACCAGGACCTCTAGGATTATTCTAGGTAAGTGGAGAGGAGAAAATGGCAGGGGTTGACCGAGCTTGAGTGCTCAAATTGGTGTGAGGAGGAGGGGGAGGAGGTTCCCTTTTATAAGGGACGAGAGGGGCACCTTAGGAATATCTCGAAATATTATTTTATATTAAAGTCAAAATCGGTTTATAATGGTTCCAAAGGGTCTTATTTCGAATCTAAAGTGGGGATGGGTGGAAAGACTATCATCCAATAGGATTTAGACAAGTTTAGGGTATTATTTTAACCTTATCAATTAGATTTAACTCTAAGTTAAATAATTTAACTTTTACCATGTCTTTTTGTTTTCTTTCACTATATGGTTAATACACATACTATAACATACCAAACGAACCCCAAATTGTATATTATTAATAAATATATCCTTATCTAAGTCATTTGGGTGAACCTTAGATTTTTAGGAGTAAAATAACAATTAATAATATAATATTTTATTTAAAAACTATTTTGTGTCAATTTTGACACTATTTGATATATGGTTTTTGTGAAAGTCATAACAGAATTATATGTTCGAAACAAGTCGATTAAATCAACACTAATATATCATAGTAACCTAGAAAATTAGTGTAATTCATAAAAAGGCTTAAATTTCATTTATTTTGGTATTTATAATATCAATTATGTTAATATTTCATTAATAAGATAATTACTGCATCATCTTTGTGTCATAAATAAATTAAATTATTTGATGTCTAAAAATTAAAAATAAAATACCATAATGTAGGAAATCGTTTTATCTTTATAATGACTATTTAAAATCGAATTAACTTATGTAAAACCTTATATTAAAAATGTTTTAGTAAATATACTTTGATTTTAACTCTTTTATCTCTTCTTTGAATTAAATAATAATAAATGTCCTAATCTAATCCAAGTGGGCATAAATGATAATATTTTACACTTAAAGTTGTTTTTGGTCGAGATACACTTGTCCAATAGAATTAGTACATGTGTTAGGGTAATATTAATATCATTTTTACCCTTAATTACCCTATTTACTTTTAACCGTGGTAAATAAAAGTAAAAATATACTATTCACCAAAAATTATTTTCATCTCATTGAACCACATTTTACTTACTGACATCAACCGTGTCTCTCGGATTTTTGAAATTTCATTCACAGAAGCGGTAAAATTAAGTTTTATGAAAAATTCAGTTTTTTTAACTACCACTTAGTAGTTTCATTATTCATCAAAAATTGATGTTTTTCAGAACAATGCCAAAATTTCATCCTAAGCTATATTTCATATTCCAAATTCAAAAATGAAGTCTATTTTACCTAATTCATAACATAGAAGTTTCATTAATTAATTTTATAATTAAATCCCACTGTTAAAACAAATAGCGTGTTTTTAAGAAACAATATCTATCAAAAGATTGACACTTGATTATGTCTGGTTTAAATGTGAAATTACATTCAATGACCAAAATTGTATTAAATTGTGAAAATATATTATAAATATACTTTAAAACCACTCAAATTAATAATTTATCACTATTAATTATTTCGATTAAAAAAGTTGTTTTTAATTATAATTTAGTAACTTTCACTATTCATCAGAATATGAAAGTTATCCGAAAAGTACCAAAATTTCACCTTAGGCTAAATTTGATACTCCGAATCCAAAAATGAAGTCCATTTTGAGAGCGAAAATTTCTAAAATTAAAAAAGTGGTTATTACTATTCATAACGGCTAGTTTTAATAATAGCATATCGTTGTTTTGTAAAACTCAGTATTGCGTACTACACACGCTATCGAGGAAGGTTGCGATTGCGTGTAATGCAAGGCAAGTCAAAGATGCGTGTTGTGCAAGCTCCTTTTGGTGTAGCATAAAACACAATAAAAAAAGAATATTTTTCATAAAATCTCGGGATGTTACATTCTACCCCCCTTAAAATGAATTTCGCCCTCGAAATTCATCAGGGTTATAAATGGTTTACTATTCGAAAGTTTCATTAATAGAAACCCACATCGTAAAAAGTAATATCAAAACCAATCATTAAAAATAAAAGTATAAAACGTAACGGTTACCCAAATAAACTAATCACTGGGTTTTCACATAGGTGAAAATATGGATATGGAAGAGAAATCTAACCATCATGTTCTGATGGAGAGTGGTAGAGAAAATGGCTATGGAAAAGCCCGCAATCACAAAGCCATAAATTTGTGACGATCTAAGGTACCATCTGATTCATCAGATATAAGATCACTAGGACAACATTTTTGGTTTTCAATATCGTTTCCTTAAAGATAAATAATTTTAATTAGAATAAATACTTACTTTATTTTGGTACAATCCCACTGTTGTTCGAGACTTTAACAATTTCCACTTCATCTCTTAAATAAATGAAGTTGAATTTGTTATTCATGAAGTGTTAGCAGATCATGTGATAGAATGACGGGTCATTCCATCTCTCTCAAACAAAAGGTTAGTAAAAAATTATATACATAAGTCGATCTATAGTGAGATTAATCATATATGGTTCCTAAAATGGACTTATACATCATAAGTCATACAAATTAATATAATAAAACTATTTTCCACTAAACATGGACTTCCTGTAGGCCAGCGGTAGGCGATAAAGGCCAGTCACACTTCGGTTGTGGGTTCGATTTCCATAGCCTTGTCCGACGTGATGGGATGTCACCCGTCCTGCAGGTTTTCCTTTTTCTAAAACTATATTACTATAACATCCCATCAATAATATCGAGAAAACTTCTATCCTTAAACAATAATAACTTATGTCCATCATAATCCATTTTAATCTTTAGGTTTATCCATAATACTACAGTCCACTCTCATAACATAGTGAAAACGATTACCAGAGATTTAACACCATCGTCGATCCCCATATATCATAAGATATGTTTTGTTGGTCACATTCGAAACATTCAAAGTCCTTAATCATGTATTCTCTTGAATACCTTTGTGAAAACATGAATGCAGTTAAAATTTAACACTTTGCACATACCAAATTCCTCAAAATTCTATATACTCAAACAATGATATCACTTAGTCCTTATATCAATCATGAGCTCAGGAATACTGTTAAACATTTCGTTTTCTCATTTTCCCTTCATTATGTACATATCATCTTATTTCCAAAAATATCTCAATCACTTTGAATACCACATTAGACCAATACATAAATATTCCAATACTCCATGATACAATATTATTTTGGAATCCCATTACATTAACACTTAATCATTCCACCACATAGTTGTGATATTCAACATCGCCAATAGTAATCACATGTGACTTCCCTTTGTCCTTTGCCTTAAGCGGTTGCTCATGTCGATCATCACTAACCCTTGGATTAGGGAATTTATTAGCATAATGCCCCATTTCCTTGCACTTGAAGCATTGAAGTGTTGGTGGTGCGTTCTCTGCAGTGTTTTCTTTATTCACATCATTAGAAACCCTTTTTCCATTACTTCGACACTCAGCTGCTCGATGACCTTCTTTTCCACAGTTAAAGCATTTTCTAGTCCCTTTAAGATAATCTCCACCATGCTTCTTTCCACACTTTGTGCATAAGGAAACATTCATCTTCTTTTGACCATTATTCTGAGATTTCTCCTTGAACTCCATCTTTCGTTTCTTGTCAAAACCTTGAGATGGATATGTAACACCAACTTCCATTTCTACCTTGATAGCACAATGCACAATTTCTTCATATCTACTGAAGTCTCTTATAGCTAATGCCCTTCGAAGCCTTGGTTTTAAGCCACTGAAAAATTTATCAACTTTACTTTCAGGTTGGATGATAATGCCAGATGCATACCTTGCAAGTCTTGTAAAATGTGCTTCGTATATACCAATAGATTCATCATCCTTCTGCTTCAGCTCAAGAAACTCATTTTCCATCTTTGTTCTAAGAATACGAGGGAAGTAATTACTGAAAAACAAGTTCTTGAACTCGTCCCATTCCATGGACTCAATTTCATCTCTTTGACTCGTATTCTTGATAAGATTCCACCATTGATCAGCTTCACCTTCTAAACGATATACTGCTAAGATGACTTTATCATGCTCAGAACATTGAAGAACTGAAAATATCTTTTCAGTGGTACTTATCCATTGTTCAGCAACAAGTGGATCAGACGACCCACTAAAAGAAGGTGGATGTTGCCCCATGAAGGACTCAATAGAATATTGTTCCCTTCTCTGCTCATTTGGAAGTCCAGAATGATTCATAGCTTGTGTAAGTATAGAAATAAGATTTTTCACTCCATCTCCCATAACATTTGTTTGTTCAGGAGGGCAATCATTGAATTGTCCATTGCATTGATCAACACGGTTCCTTCAGGTTCCAGCCATCGTCTAAAACCCAAAAAGAATAGTGTGAGAAGCAAAAATCATTCTAGGGAAAACAACATAATAATGGGGGAGTACCTTCAATATCTAACATCTTAGGTTTAATTCTATGATCGTTAGCGTAATTCACGTACTATAACCTATACGTATACTTAACCTTAGGGTCATCCCTAGACATACCTTAGAAATATCTCTAGGGATCTCACTAAAGTTCTCGCATCCTAGTTTCCAAAGGTTGACTAAACCTTTCCTCTGATACCAACTGTAGAGACCCGTATCTTGACGTACATGGACGTTACATTACTATTGCGGAATACTTGGTACATAACAAAAACACACACACAAGGATCGTAATAGTTTAGTGTCTTTTGAAACTCGGAACTTAATCTTTTAATCGTGGTGAAAGATCTTCAATATCTCCCATAAAGATCTTCCCTTTTTTTACATACAACCTTTCTTTATATCCTGGGGAAAAGAAAACATAAAAGCGTGATCTCAAATTCTCAGCAAGGGAAAATAAAGGAAATAAAAATCATATCATATCTTTTTGAAAATCATAACCTACAAAAGAGATCATAATATCTTAACATGGAACAAATCATAGAAGTGAAAATGAGATCCCCATAATCATAACATGAAATGTGAAACTTTGTGGCATGCACACATAATCATGTAAAATCATTTCCTGTTAGTCATGAATCATTGCCAAGACTATCTTAGTGGACATAGTCCCTTTCTGAACCGAGTTCACTCCTCGTTTCAGTCCTGTATCACTGAACCGAAATAGCCTTTCATTCCATCCATGTCTATCTCATGAGATATAAATCTTTACCCAATGCATTGGAGGGAGATATAGGTCCCACCCATCTTATATTGAATCCTTTCTTATTTGTGCCACATAATCATAAACCATACATCATAGCGTAACCCATGTAATAAAAATGGGATTCTTAAACAACATGACATCATAAAACAATTCATATAAGATAAAGGAATTCATAAATATATTTCCATCACAACATAATCAATCCAATGTAATAATAGGGATAAAAACAGAACCCTTTTATTATCTTAGATGGAAAATAATTTTGATAAAATACTAGAACTCCATTCTTTAGGAAAATATACTTTCTACTTCAAAAACATTTTTCCTTTCATAACATGTCATATGACCTTAAAATAAAAGAAGTTTATTAAAAATAAACTTGAAAACTTTTAAAGGAATTTTCTTGGAAATAATGTTTTAAAAATCCATTCATGTCGTATAAGTTAAAAAAAACATTCTTCATACTTTTGTCCGAAAAGTCAAAAAGTACCTCGTACGAAAAACGACAAAAGATTCCTTTCATACATATTACTGAAAACTCACCGAAGGGTAAAATAGATTTAAACAATTGTATGTGGATGGAAATAATATTAAATATTGATGAAACATGGATGTGGATGATAAAATACACCCCAATAAATACTTAAGAATAAACAATCTCGAATAAAAATGAGATTGTGATATTTCCCTTACCTTAGGTCCGACTTGCTTTGTAAGTGTCCGAACCTCCTGTATAATGATATAAATAATGTTATTGACTTATTCCAGAATCATACATATTGATATGATATCATATATGGTCATATTTTTAGCTTCTTGTTAGTAATATTTCATAGTTACTTGTTACTCGGGTCTTTATTGCCTTTTGTTCTTATGCGTGTTTTGCCGAATAAATTATTATTCTTCTTTTAAGGTTATAGATACCTTATATCCAGAATGGTATTAGTGTAACATATATTATATTTATTCATTCAATTCATTTATATAATTACTATGTAATGATGATCATGTAGAACGAGTCGCATCACATCGTGGAGACGGTATTCCGTACGTACGCACGAGTGATGATATCGTTCCTATGATCGTGGAATTGTATTGGAGTATATATATATTATTTCAGTATCAACATTACTTTATAATAATCATAAATAGTTACTCATTACACCATTATACCCATCCTTGTAAGGTGGTGGTGGAAAATAGATTACACCACGGCGTGGAGACGGTATTCCGTACGTACGCACGCGCGGTGATTTCATTTTTCCATAGGATGGATAGAAGGTGAATTAGGGTTGTTTCATATTTATAATAACATATCAGTATTTAATTAATACTGATGTTATTACTTTATCATTAAACAACTAAATAAGAAGAAGTTGAAGAAGAAAGAAATTGAAAAGATCGGTAATGGATATTACCTCTTCTTTGGAACGCCTCTTTGAATCATCCACTTAGGGAACTATGATTGGTCTTTGAAGAAGACCAGGACCAATAGGATTATTCTAGGGAAGTTGAGATGAGAAAATGGCAGGGGTTTTCCGAGCATGAGCGCTCAAATTGGTGTGAGGAGGAGGGGGAGGAGGTGCCTTTTTATAAGGGAGGAGAGGGGCACCTTAGGAATATCTCAAAATATTATTTTATATTAAAGTAAAAATCGGTTTATAATGGTTCCAAAGGGTCTTATTTCGAAGCTAAAGTGGGGATGGGTCGAAATACTATCAACCAATAGGATTTAGACAAGTTTAGGGTATTATTTTAACCTTATCAATTAGATTTAACTCTAAGTTAAATAATTTATCTTTTACCATGTCTTTTTGTTTTCTTTTACTATATCGTTAATACACTTACTATAACATGCCAAACGAACCCCAAATTGTATATTATTAATACATATATCCCTATCTTAGTCATTTGGCCGAACCATTGATTTTTAGGAATAAAATAACAATTAATAATATTTTATTTTATTTAAAAACTATTTTGTGTCAATTTTGACACTATTTGATATATGATTTTTGTGAATGTCATAACAGAATTATATGTTCGAACAAAGTTTATTAAATCAACACTAATATATCATATTAACCTAGAAAATTAGTGGGATTCATAAAAAGTCTAAATTACATTTATTTTGGTATTTATAATATCAATTATGTCAATATTTCATTAATAAGATAATTATTGCATCATCTTTGTGTCATAATTAAATTAAATTATTTGATGTCTAAAAATTACAAATAAAATACCATCATGTAGGAAATCTTTTAATATTTCCAATTAATATTTACAATCGAATTTATCTTATGTAAAACCCTATATTAAAAATGTTTTAGTAAATATACTATGATTTTAACTCTATTAACTCTTCTTTGAATTAAATAATAATAAATGTCCTAATCTAATCCAAGTGGGCCTAAATGATAATATTTTACACTTAAAGTTGTTTTTGGTCGATATACACTTGTCCAATAGAATTTGGACATGTGTTAGGGTAATATTAATATCATTCTTACCCTTAATTACCCTATTTACTTTTAACCGTGGTAAATAAAAGTAAAAAGTTATTATTCACCAAAAATTATTTTCATCTCATTGAACCAAATTTTAATTAATGAAATCAACCGTGTCTGTCGGATTTTTGAAATTACATTTACAGAAGTGGTAAAATTAAGTTTTATGAAAAATTCAGTTTTTTTAACTACCACTTAGTAGTTTAACTATTCATCAAAAATTGATGTTTTTCAGAAAAATGCCAAAATTTCATCCTAAGCTATATTTCATATTCCGAATTCAAAAATGAAGTGTATTTTACCAAATTCATAACATAGAAGTTTCATTAATTAATTTTATAATTAAATCCCTCTGTTAAAACAAATAGCGTGTTTTTAAGAAACAATATCTATCAAAAGATTGACACTTGATTATGTCTGGTTTAAATGTGAAATTACATTCAATGACCAACATTGTATTAAATTGTAAAAATATATTCTAAATATACTTTAAAACCACTCAAATTAATAATTTATCACTATTAATTATTTCGATTAAAAAAGTTGTTTTTAATTATAATTTAGTAATTTTCACTATTCATCAGAGTATGAAAGTTATCCGAAAAGTACCAAAATTTCACCTTAGGCTAAATTCGATACTCCGAATCCAAAAATAAAGTCCATTTTGAGAGCTAAATTTTTTAAAATTTAAAAAGTGGTTATTACTATTCATAACGGCTAGTTTTAATAATAGCATATCGTTGTTTCGTGAAACTCAGTATTGCGTACTACAAACGCTATTGAGAAAGGTTGCTATTGCGTGTAATGCAAGGAAATTCAAAGATGCGTGTTTTGCAAGCTCCTTTTGGTGTAGCGTATAACACAATAAAAAAAAGAATATTTTTCATAAAATCTCGGGTTGTTACATATATGGTGTTTGACTTTCTAGTATGAGTTTATTTATGAGATTAATATATAATAACATAAAACTATTATACATATTTCAAAAAAACATGTAAAAATTTTACAATATAAATGTGAATTACAAGATGTTTGGAAATTGAATTTAAATAGTATATAGTTTTAAATTTTCACTAAATTGTAATGATTTTTATCCTTATATATATATATAATTAACAATTTTTATGTTAATAATAGAGATTACATATTAATTTTAAATTATATTAATTGTCTAGAATTTAACACATTAATAAAGTTTTCATTTTTGTATAAGTTACATATTAATATGTAAATAGATTATATGTTAATATGTGTATACATAAATTGCAAGAATAAATAAATTATATAAATAGTTTATATATTCATTGACTATTTCCTTTTATATTGTAAAAATAACATGACATCATATTAATATAAAAACATTAAAATTACAACACATAAAAAAATATAAACATTAAAATAAATTTACAACATAAATATGTTATCTTACAATCTATTAAAATTAAAACATGTAAAACCTAAACTATATTAACGTATATATAAATTAAATTTATAATAGAATATAAAAACATATATAAATTAAATTATCATGAATATATAAACTATTAATCATAAAGATCTAACTTGACTTGAGGGTATATAATAAGATTAAATATAAAAAAAACATAATAACCCACACCCGACCAATTCAAATAAAAAAATAAAACCCAATTTGAAACAAAAGAAAAAACATTACCCTAATATATCATATCTAAATAAAAATTAATAAAAAAAATTGAATGAAAATAATTACAATAAATATTTTACAAAAATAAATTATGACAAAATGTACCAAAAAAATCTAAATTAAATTTTAATAAATTTAGCATCAACTAATGAAATAAAATTGAATGAAACAAATATTGGTAAATTTGAGATGAAATAAACTTGATATAAGTTAATAAGTTATTCTAATCAGAACATTATTTAAATATTATAAACCAGCTATAAATTAATATCTATTAGATTAAACTACTCATAATTGAAATAAACTATTATGACAAAAAATAACTAATGAATTTGGACCCAAACTAAAATTAATGGATATATTTTATTGATAACTAATCAAAAAATGATAATATGGTTATAATATTGTGAATTTTACCTCTACAATACTTATATAAACTGAGTATACCAAAACTAAGATGAACTAAAAATGAAAATAAACAAAAATGAATAGATATAAATTCAATAGAGCCATTCCAGGATTAGTCAATTCCAAAATAAAAAAACTAATGTAAATGTAAATTGACTTGAAAATGAATGTTTATATATTTTGATTGATTGATTCAATTTTTTATCTATTAGAGATAATAAAAACCACTTTCATGAAATATGGTTCAATTTATTTGGTTATGGTTGGTTATATATTTGTTATAATGGTATAAAAACTAATAATAAAATATTATTGAATAGTTTTTTATATTAAATTTTACTAGTGATGAGTCGTGTTTAACATTGATGGGTGTGTATATTAATGATTTTTTTACAATTTTAGAAAGAAGATAGAATTGGGTTACTTAAAAAATTGATGAAATGATTATAAACCTTGTTACATTTCTTTTAAATATTAATATCCATTTCATAACAAAATATCTCATCTATATTTTCAAAAACATGCTTTGGAGGTTTATCATTAACCAGAATATGAAAACATTATGCCAAATGATACTTGGGGGAAAAGGGGATGAATATAAAGGTAGAGATTGTTTTTGTCTCAGGATGTTAATCATACCCCTCAAATCACCTAACTAAAATATGACATAACCCAAAAATGAACCCAATGTCTGAAGCCAAATTTTTCAATTGAAATAAAACAAGATGAAACCCTACCAAAAAATGACCTTAATAAATACCCTAAAAACCTCTTACCAAATTAAATTAATTTATCTAACTACAAATTTCAAATATGATCAAATAACATAATGAAAAAAACTACTGTCCAAACAAAAAAAACGAAACAAATAACCTAACATAATAAATATAAAACCAAAAATTAAACTATATTATCTATCCCAATATAAACCAAAAAAACAAAAATAAAATAGAGTTAACCAAAAATTATAAAAAACAACCTAACATAAAAATACCTAACCCATAATGTAAAAAATGGCATATCCCAAAATAAACCAAGGATCATAAACCCATGTGAAGTAATTTTTCTAACATTGATATTCAAAAAAGACCAAACAAACTAATAAAAAATTACCTAACCCTAAAATGAACCAAATATTGTAGTAAAAAATGAATGAAATTAACTAACTCAAATATGATCTAACAAACAGATAAACGAAATGAATAAATGTAAAATTAACTAATTTGAATAACCCAATATAAATCAACATTCTCTAACTACAAATTAACTAAATATCCTAAACCAAAGAAAAATAAATATCCTACCCTAAAATAAACTAATTAAACAAACAGAAAATTCACTAAGGAATAAATCAAATAATTAAGGGAATATTATAAAGAAATGACCAGAATTTACGAAATGATGTAACCCAAAAAAATGGCATAATGTAAAAAAACAAATTAACTAACCAAGAATAAACCAAATAACATAGAAAAAAATATAATCCATATTTGAAGAAAATAACCTGACCATAAAAATATATAAGCCAAAATGAAAAAAATGAAAAAACAAAAAATAATCCAAATAACCTAAAAACATGAAAACTAATTACCCCAAAAAAATTGAACCAAATAAAAAATGAACTAACCAAAAATTAAATAACCTGAAAATGAACCAAATGATATATCAAAATGAAAAAATTTCCATGTGTGACAAAATATCTAACATGTAAATGAACCGAATGACATAAATCAGTAATGAAGGAAATAACCTCACCCAAAATGAATCAAATGACCAAAAAAAATTAATCTAACTGATTTACCAAATGACTAAATTACCAAACAACATTATTGAAAATGTTCCTAATTTCCAAATTTTCAAAATTACAAGGTGAAAAATAACCAAAATAACAAAACACCAAAAATTGAATAGTGATGAGCAAACAAGAGGAATCCATATCAAATCCATAGTTTGAATAATAAATAATATGTGTTTAACATCTTTTACACTATTATAAAATTCATAATTAAATGTATATTTATATGTTTCTTTATTTTATGGATATCATGAAAATATAAATTTTTAATTAGTTCTAGTCTTTCCTATTTAATATTATTGAATAAAATACTATAAAACTAATCTATTTAATGATTAGTACATGTCATTGGGTATCTAAGGGATTTTTTGAATTGAAAATTTATTTATTTTTATTAGGAATAAAATAGATAAATTTTTTGTAAAATGGTAGACACAATAAATGATTATATATTTTTATTAATATTTAAAATTTTGATATGCAATTCATAATTTAATATGTTTTCTATATTATCAAAAATGTTCCCTATAATCCCTCGGAGACATAGAAGTTGCAAAATTGTGGCCAAATGATTATTAAAGGTAGGTATTATGTTTGGAGTTCTATGATAGATTCTGTTGTCGATCTAATTAAAACATCATCCCAACTAGGCATTAGACTTAATTAAGTTCCTATCAAACCTCTCACACCACTGAACTATTAAATGATAATTTTAAGGAAGGTGAGTCAAAAAATAGATATAAAAGAGTGTTAATGATGTATATTTGTCGACAAACAGTTCCTACAATCTATGTTAGTAACATGTCTATCACGTCCCTCTAAGGATAATAAATTTTTTAATCATTAATTATTATTTTTTACCTATATATGATGCTCCAATTGATTTCAATAATAGACCTAGTGGTGGATAAGGTGGTGATATTAGTGGTTGTGATGATGATGATGATGAACATCCTAATGTTGGTGCACCAGATGATGACGTTAGTGATGATGGTGATAAGGGTTTTTTTACAGTGATGAAAATGATGAATTGAGTTATAGTGGAGATATTTGTCCCCTCTAGTTTTGGGATAACAGTAATGAGACATTTGGACATATATCTATGTTATATTATTGCGAATTGTTTGAAAAATTTTACTCGAATTTTGTTGAATGCTAAATAAAAAAACATGTGTTCCATTGAATATATACTGTGGTTTATATTTTGATTATATGTTCTCGTATTCTTTTTTTAGTGGGGATAGATGGGTAGCTACTACATGTTGGGGATATGGTTCTATTTCAATGGGTCTTTGAACTATAGATATATATTTCCTTGGAAACAAGATATACACATGGAATAATTAAAATTTAGTTATTATGAATACGTCATAGTATATACTAATGGTTTCTATAGAAACTGTCAGTATAGTTATATAACAATGGCTAATGAACCCATAATTAATAGAACCATTTGTATAGACTATACCCATAGTTTTACGTGCAATACCAACAGTTCAAAACTATGGGTGTTGGCTATATTTCCAATAGAGATGGAATTGTGGAAACAACATAAATCATTAAATCATAAGCATAAATCTAGGAAAACCACCAATACAACATAACATAGTGTACATAAACTAATTTCACATTCCCTATACAATGAATCTCATGACATTGTTACATTTCCCAATGCATTGGAGGGATATATAATTCATTTTATACCACTCACATTCATATCATGTAGAATCCCATAGATCATTCAACATAGGATCATATGTGATAAAATATAATCAAATGATTAAGGAGTTGGGTTATTTACATTTAATTCACTAATAAATTTTCAATGGGTTTATGTTTGTGAAAACAATTAAGAGATTGGGTATGGGAATTCACACTGTTTGTTTGGCATGGAAAGTTGTAAGGAAATTTGGTAGCATAAGAGGGGTACATAGATGTTCACTAAATGGTTTTATGAGAGAAAAATGGGTATTTTACCACTTTTAAATAATAATTACTACAATATATATGTGATAATCTGTATTACATCATGGGAAATTTAAAATTAAATGGTATAATATAATCGATTTTCTTGAATAAAGAGGAGAAAGAGAGGACCCCTTACATGGGGAGGGATATTCTATATTAATGGGAGGAGTATCTTGAAAGCATTGATAAACATTAATAGGGGACTAATGATATAATGTTAGAGTATACTCATTCTCTAATTTCTTATATTGA
The DNA here is from genome assembly GCA_963277665.1 of Viscum album. Classification (NCBI taxonomy): domain Eukaryota; kingdom Viridiplantae; phylum Streptophyta; class Magnoliopsida; order Santalales; family Viscaceae; genus Viscum; species Viscum album. The sequence continues at coordinate 1,624,486,401 of OY728156.1, read as the reverse complement.
TGAATAATTAGGGGTTGGGTTTGTTTATACAGCAAAAGAGAGGATAATTCAATATCAATTTTCAAACATAGGTCTCAAACTATATATGACAATATAATCAATACCAAAATCCATCCCATAAGTTTTTCAATGGATTCTACCATATAATAATATTTTTCATTATTTAAAATGGATGTGAAATTATCACATTAAAATAATTATCTTAAGTTTGTGTATGTGAGTCATGTTTATAATGTATTTAATTTAAACTCTTAAAATATTAGATGAATTTTATGGGATTTAGTAATGGTATATAAAATTAATAAAATTAAAAAAACTAATTATTTTAAATTTAAATCATTAATTTGGTTGTGAATATACTATATTATTTTAATTACAATTTTTTTGACATAATATGTCATAATACACATAAGTTATATTTACTGTCTTCAATGTTCAACAAAAAAATTTATTGCCTCTAAAAATTAGGAAGAAAATCCCTACTATATAATTTGAATTAAATAAATTAAATAATAATTATTATTTTATTAAAATAAATATCTGTCTATGAAAATTTAAAAATATAAAAACAATATTTATTGAAAAATAATGGTTTTTAAAATTAAAATATTATTTTGAACCATATAAATGTTTTATTGAATTTGTGAATTTTTTTACCATGTATATTTTATAAATAATATTTAATAATTATATTTAAATAAAATATAATTTATTTAATTAATTATAGAATTATTCAAAATGATTTCCTATATATTTCCAAAAAAATAAAATTGGTGTTTTATTTCCTTAAAATATAATTTCTTACCGATCAATTTTTTTAATCATTGAAAAAGTAATATATAAATGAATATTTCAAAAACATATTAAAAGGAAAAATATTAAAATTAAAATGGATAGGGTTTTGATAAATATTCCTTTATTAGAATATTGAATTCTCTTAGGGTATGGTGTTTGATCATGAACTTTTCATGTTGGGGTTCGACAAACATGTTCTGAATCATAATCCCAATGAGCTTAAAATTCTACCATATATAATTTCTCTCATTAATTAGTTAATTAATGTCATGTTTTTCATTTTTCAGTAGGAAATACTAGTTATGTTATTTACCACATATGCTTCATTAAATTGGTTTTTTAGGGTATGATCCAATTGGTTGAGGGTATTTTATCATTTGTCTATAGAAAATAGATTTTATCATAACTTTTATTATAATAATATTTATGGTTACTGAATAATGTATATATTACCAAACGGTATGGTTCTTAATGGACTTTTATATTCCATAGAAAATAACATATAATCTTATACAATAACCAATATTGTGCATGTGTTTTCTATAAATTCATTTTTTATTCAGAAAATTACTAATTTAAAAAATGGTATTCATTTTTAAAAATTTATGTCATTAAATTATTCCCCATGTAGAAATATTTTTTCCATAATTTCCATTTAAAAAACTAAAAAAAATCAGGTTATTTATATTTAATCAAATATTACAGTTCACATATCTCTTCCAAAAACCTATGGTTCTACAACAACACTTTTACATTGGGTGTTGTCTCATGTTCTAGTATATTATCTCTATGACATAACCCCCCACCCACATCTTATATTAATATGAAATATCATTCTATAATGGTACCACCTCTAGATTTAATACTTTTTAGGGATCTAGTATATACTTCTTTGTGAGGTATAAAAGGATCAAATAATGAAATTGAAATAAGTTGTGTGGGAGTGCCTTTCAATAGGCCATCGATCTGATTTACTTAGGGATATCAATGGGTTAGATTAATATAGGACTAATAATTTCTTTAATCATGAACATCATGAAAATATTCCAAAGAAATATATGTGCGTACACACTATTGTCGGCCTAATACTATATATAACTATGATGATAGTGTGCATAAATTTTTAATCAACATTGTTTGGAATTATTATAATACTGAATATTTTGATCATTATTTATAATTTCACGGATAAGATTAGGTCCCATAATCATCTTATCTCTAAAATCATCCCAGGATGTTATATCCAAATAACTCTTTCCTTATAGAGCCCCATAAGGTACCATTTAAATGAAATAAAAAAAAATATTTAATAATTCCATATGGGGAAATTGATGATCCCAACATCCTTGGAAAACCATTGAACATGATCTCAACATATCCTAATGAGATTGAATGGTCCTTACATAATGAACTTCAGTCTAAGGGCGATAAGAAGTGTGGAAGCCTATTTTTTATCTAATTATTACTAATGGATTCTTAAAAATCTAGTGATAAACATCATATCTCATTCAAATATAATATACTATATCTCTATGTAGTCTTACCATATCAATTATGTATATCATGGTATTTTTTACAGGAACAGATTCTTCCTTGATAGATATTAAATGATTCAACATAGTAAGGTTATCAACTACCACCTAGATGGCATTATTTTCTTTTAGGGGCCCTAAAGAGTCATATGATGAAATACATAGTTAGTTTCTCTCAATATAATATATTATAGAAATGGTTGAGTCATACCCTTCAACTTTTATCATTCATCCTTGACTTGTTTTCATACTTTGTATCATGATACAAATTATGTAATCTCCTACTTTGGGCAATCCCATCACATTTTTTCATCATATAGGAATAAATCATAGATCTTTCTAGATTAATAATGATGGGTGATCTATGTGAATTTTCAAGAATTTAATTTATATTTTCACATTTCAATGGGATTCATATCCAGGTTTCAACCCTTTTAGATCCATCTCTAGGAGTGTTGAACTAAAAAAATTCAAAATATAATTTTTTTGAAACACGTATTCTTTTTGGGCCTCCTTTATCCTCTAACAAATATATGGTTTATTCATTATTTGGGAAATGTAGAATATGGATCCATTTATCATTACAATGTTGATCCTATACATTCACAATAAAATTGAACTAATTTAATCCTCATAATGGATAGTATTTTAAGGACCTTACTACTGAGAGAATATAACACTTTTCTCAGCATCCCAAGACAGAAATTGACTGAATAATGATAATCCTTGATCAGATATGAAAACCTTTATTGGAACACATAAAGATAACTTTATTTTAATATATACACGAATCCATTAGGATATATATATATAGACATATATATATATATATATATATCACATTCCTCCATATAGAGATAATATTTGAAAATCATAAACATAAAATTGTTTTCTTTTCTAGAACAAGTGTATGGTAATACTTCTCATGGATATTTAATTGGCACGAGTCATAGGTTATCAATTTTTCATCTTTCTAGAGTACATAACCCATTCCATTTTTTTATGTGTCAATTTAGTTGACATGTAATTACCCACTTCTAGGTAATGTGAACATAGGTGTAGTGATTATCGTATTCTTCAGCTCGCTAAATCATTATTTTCTTTCATTCCATTATCAATCATCAATCAATTCTTAGTTTTATTGGTTATTTGTCTTGAAAATGATATGAGTATTTTAAAAAATTAATAATTTTTTCTTTACAATAAAGTAAACTATATATTTCCATCACATATGTTGTTCTGGGCCTCCAATTAATTACCTCTATTTTTGAATGATCCCTTAATATACCATTTCTAGTGACAAAATTCCACAAAAAAGTGACTTATTCAAATCAAATATCAAATTTAATTTATTTTCACAAAAAATATGCATTGAAAATGTCTTCTATATAATATTTAAATGTTTCTCATTGGTTTTAGAGTAAATAGAAATGCCATCTATAAATACTACCACAAATTTATTTAGGTAATCCCTAAGTAAAATATTCATCATGTCCATCAATATTTCAAGATAGTTTGTTTGTATAAAAATAATTAATAAATAAATAGTTTTTTTGACATATGTGAAAATGAACCTTAGCGATAACCTCATTTTTCATACTGAATTGATAATATCTTGAATAATGTTCTACCTTAGAGAAACATTAGGAACCATGTAGCTGATCGAACCTATTATCAATCTGTGTTTGAGGATATTTTTTATTTACCATGATATATTTGGGTGACACCCAATGATTTTTTGAAATATTTTTCGTTAAATAAATGAAATCTTTTTTATATTTTTTGATACACACATCACTAAGATTTTTTTTCATTACATTGAACACAGATTTTAAAATTAAACATGACATATTATTAAACTATAATACATGATAGTCATAAAAAGGGCATTTTAATGTATGGTATGAATATTATTATCAAAATTATTAAAATATTTTCCATATATATTTATATAAATTTAATTTTTTAGTGACCAATTAATTAAGGATGAAAATAAAAACCATTTCAAAATAAATTAAATCTTTTGTTTAAGAAAACAATTTAATTCCCAAAAACATGGTTTACCTCAATATGTCAAACCACCAAAATTTTGTGAATTATTTTAATGAAATAATTATAATATTATTAAAAAATATATTAAATATTCATGATTTATTTCTAGATAATAGATAATAATAAATTAAATTATATACCTAAAAATGTATTTTTTTTCTAAAAAATGTTATGTATATTTTTTGGCGTAGATAGTTTAATTTTTTTCCCTTTTAGAAAATTAATATGAAAAAATAATGTTCATTTATTAAATAATATTTAAAAAATTATCATAGGTTGAGTATTTGTATTTTTCTAAAAATATTATGTTTTTTTTAAATAGTGAAAAATATCGAATCTAAATTGAACCATCCCTTTTATTTAATTTTTTTGTAAAGTTAAATTATATTTAAATGGGTTTTAATGTAAAATTAATTTTATTATATACCTACTAATCCATTTTAGAAAATTTTAATCATTTTCATATTGAATTTTTATATAAAAACATGGTATGAATTTGATCTCTTCCTCTTTGAGAACCTAAATTCTCATCGCATCTGTGGGATTAATTCTAAATTAACATTTTCCAATTTTATGTATTTATGTTTTAAAATTAGATTCCATTTTTTGAACGGTAATAAATTATATTATCTAATAAGTTCATCTTCATTTTTTACCCAAATTAATAGGGATATTAGTAAATATTAATTATCGTGGTTAAGGTAACGTCATGTTTAACATGGGTTAAACTTAACATATAAGGTTTAAAATTACATAAAAAGTTATATAAAATATAGTTTATATATTTATTATGACCAGATAATGTCTTATTAGTTCTATTCCTCCATTTTTATCATTTTTAGATAATAAAAATGTTAGTACACTTTTTTAGTTTCACAAAATTACATGTGCTTCAACCAACTCACTAATAAAAGGTCACCCCTATCCTATCTTATTCAGATGACAAAAACCATTTGATCTAAAAAATACATACCAAATCCACATCCCAAAATACCTCCTATATTCTTTGAATCCTTATTTTTTTCATAAATCATACAATGTAATTATTTTAGTGAAATCCTAATGGGGTTACCCGAAGAAGAGGAAATACTCTTCATTGAGAACATTTATTTTACTCCTTCCTCTTGCTCCTTAAACTATTATAAAAAACTTGATGATGTAATATCATAATTTTTCTATATGTACTTATATGTTTTTATGTTACATGAATGATCTAAATAAATATCAACTTCCATAATATTGCTGATGATATCCTTATTTACTTGTATGTGGGACCATCACCTCGTGAATCGATGTCATTTGTTCTTCCATTACAACCACTCACAGTTGGCTATGATGGTGGATCTAAATAAATAAATAAATATATTTTATTTAAAAAAAATATTATACTTTTTTAGAAATTATAATATATATAATCTTATTTGTAAGGGATCCAATAACATCATTTGTGTGTGCAACATACTACCACCTCACGAAGAAATCTGATTAATTTTCACAAATGGTTTACATGGATGAAAATAAGGATAAAATTAATGAACAAAAGGGATTTAAATGAAATAAAATTAATAGTGACATCATATTTATCATTAATAAAATATAATATATCATCTTATTTCTTATCATTTCACCCACTAAATGATTATAACAACATTCAAGTACATGTGGAATTGCTCATTCAAAAAGTGATGTGATTATCTGTATTCATCCCCACTCCACATGGAAGATATTTATAAGTACATTTAAAGAAATTATAATTTAATTATTATTCTATAATATTTACCTAATGATAAAATACTATTATTTTGGAATATAATAAGTAACATAGAATAGGGGGTGAATTGTTTATTTTAATATTCTTCCACAATTCAGGCTCATAACGGCCTCTATAATTTATTAGAATATGTAGTGTTATTCTTATTTTTGAAAATAAGTATCCTATAAACAGAAATAAAGAATACTACTTTATATTGTGGTTCATAGCACAAACATCCCATAATCTACTCAACCATATACTCTCTTATAAAGCTTAGAAATTACACTAGTACATTACTCTTATCATAAGACCAATTATCCAAAACTGAGTGCAGGAATTTGAAAATTTTATAATACTCAATAAAAATAATTCTGGTTCTATAATAAAGAACCGATTATCCAATTCATATATCAAGAAGCTAATACATCACTACGTATACGTATGAGGAGTTGAAAATAAAATAAATCAAAATTGATTGATTTATTGAAACTGGTTGAATTCCACAATTGCAGTATAAGTAATTGGAATCAGATGGATCTTCTTCTTTAAAAATGATAGTTTTCCAGAAAGAATGTGTCTTAGGTGATCTTGTTTGAACAAAAGATCATTGAATTAAGAACAGAAAAAACAGAGCAGTCACAAACATACAGTATAACAACATAGAACATATATATATCCAAATTGTAGTATATTATGATATGTTCAATCACTATATTATTGTTCAAGGGTTTTTTATCAGAGTATCATCATATATAAAAATATAATTCATACAAAAATCACTTTTAAAAAAAATACACCAATGGAATATATGAATAAAAAAAATCCTTTATTAGAATTATAGATCAAAAAAAAACTTCTGAAAAAGTTATATATTTAAATTTAAATAATGCAGGTGATTTATAACGTTTCTTAAGAATAGGAGTGAAAATCTCCATTTTAAATGGTTCTTTGAATAAAATATACCACAATTTAAATCAGTCGACAACGAGATTTAAATTAGAATGAATCTCTGTCAAGACCCTAATAGTAATCGCGAAAAATATTAGGGATTTAAACCTCTAACGTTGAATTATCAAACATTGTTTCTCTTCAGAATGCAACAAAATACAAAATTTTGGGTTCAACTATGTAACATTCATTCACTGAACGTAAGGTTGAAAATGTAAATTTGATCAAATGTTAAGGATTATGATCCACACATTCCCCTCTAATGCATAAGGTTCATTACCTACATATAGTATTTTAGACATACTTTCTCCTCTTAACAATCATTTGATTCCTTACAAATGTAAGGTTCTTCTAACAATACATTTCTGATAATGTAGGGCTGATTAACCATTCATACTATTTTGAATGTAGGGTTATGATACCAAACATTATTTCTTCAATATAATGTTTAATAAAAACATAGGGATCATGATTCTTATGCTTTGTAAAAAATTCATGGTTTAAGCCTTACATTTTTCTTATCCACATAGGGTATGAACTATGTTTCCATAGTTCTTGAAAATGTGTCTTAAACACTTTAAAAAACATTCCTTACAAATTAAAAACATGAATATAATTTTAGATTAAATATAATGAACTATTAATTCCCTAAAATACACTTAAATTAAAATCATTACTAAAAGAAAAAAAATGTATTTGTGAGAATAAAAATGATAATAAATTTTACAGCATGGTTGAGACAATACAAACCCAAAAATCAATCTTTTTTGATGATCACGAAACCCATAAAATTATTAACACACTATATAATTTTTAGAACATTCTTATGGAAAATATTTATAGTAGTATTTTTATTTCACAGTAGGATTTTGATAAAATAAAATGTCGTGTTTATCCATTATTATACAACATTTTGTGATATCAAAAAGAAACTATTAATGAAAACAAAACACATTTAATTTTGCACAGACTACTAATTAAATGTTATAATAAATAGTTCAGATAAATAAGACCGAAATTATAGACGTTTAGAAAAACAACAAAGAATAAAAAATAAAAGACATAAAATGAGGATAAATAAATTTTACAAATAATAAATGTACATATACAATAGATTATATCAGATTAGGAAATATATTAGTAAACTAGAATGGTTTGGTCAAGGTTTGTCTCTAGTACTGGTTCCAATGGGATCATAGCATCTTTAAACATTTATTCCAGCTCTGCTATCTATACCTATAATTTTTCAGTAAGATTATCTCCAAAAATTTGTATCAAAACACTTGAATATTAATTCAGATTCATACTTACCAATAAATTGACTTTAAAAAAGTTTTAAAAACATTATTTCCTTAACATAAACTTATACAACATATTTCTTAACATGTTTATCAGAAAGTTGATACCTGGTTCACTTAAAATCAATTTCACAGTATGATATCTTTGATTGTCAAAAAATACTGACAAAGGGCCACTACTGCATTAAAGGATCTTAAATCTGTCTTTAATATCAGGCACAATAGTTGTGATTACTAGAAATTTTCTAGGAAAATATGACAAGGTTGAATGGTAGAGGTATATGTATAGACTTCATTAACACTTCCATTGATGGACTGAAACTGGCATCACAAATACAACTTCGTATATGAAAAATATGTTTTGGAAACAGAATCAGAGATGATCTTTCCAATATAAAATAGAATCTCCCCAATAAACGCGTCAGAACCCCTTTCAAACATAAAATTTTACTTACTTTCTTGAAGTTTTGTCTCAAGAGACACAAATTCCATCCTTATGGCCGACTTATTATTCAAATCATTAACTGATTTCCAAAAAACCTCCATCTATTATCTATAAATTGAATATTCTTACTGTACCTTATTAAACATCACCACATGATCTTCAATTTGGTTCGAAAAAGAATAAGTTGTCCCTTTATATGTATTTTTTCACTAATAAATATTCACAATGTAAATGGGGTTAGTGGAAAACATCTCACCTGATTTTTCACTATAATAAGAAATATTATCAATAACTTATATCTTTTCTCTAGAGACATTTTTCAGACTCTCTAATGACTAGTCAATGTTTGAGATAGTATGATTCAAAACATGATCTATAACCTCTATTACTAATAATTTCACTTGAGTTTCTCTTGGGAATCGACTTTCTAAATAGATTCTTCTAAAATAACAACATCTTATTCCTAAGGAACATCATGAGGGTCTCAAATAGAACATTCATCTTATTGGTCCTTTTCTTGATTTAGTTCTTCCAAATGAACCAAATGGGTACCATATCTTAAACCTGACACTAGATTTTCAATTGGGTTTTCTTCTCTATTCCTTGGTTTTATAACAAGCTCTTATATTAGTTATTATTCCTCTTATTATTCTTCTACTGCAGCAATATATTTCAATATTCTATTACCATATTTAGAGTCATCATCTATCCTAGATTCTCCAATTCTTTAATTTCTAACAGAGCCTTGGACCACCAATGAAAAAGATCCTGAAATTTTTTAATCATCCACACAAACTATCATAATCTTTACTTTCACATAACTTTAGTAAAATCCAATAATTCTGAGAGTACTTGCATTTAGAACATTATTATGATGATACTTATATCTTGAATCAAATAAATGAATCATCTCATTATTGAATATAATCTAGGAATGTATACGTCTATAGGGATAAAAATACATATGAGCATCATCTAGACCATAATAATTCCTAGGTTTCCACATGTATTTAGAAAAATCTTACATGATTTCACTTATGAGAAAGAACATAATATACATGCCTTGATATAATATTTTCTGTATCTTAGCTATTATTTTGGAAAATATAGTTTGAATGATCTTAACAAACACTTTTTGATCTACATAAAGATCCATAACAAACATATTTCTTATATTAATTGATCCAAACAGAAACAACATAATAACCATAAACATGTGATCATTATTAACAATAGAATGAAGGTTAAAATTAAATACACATTCATGAAGACATTGCAAAATATGATCTATTTTTACATAAGAAATGATGAATTTCTAATTTTATATTTTCACAGATAGAATATCTTCTATTTCACCAAAAATGAACTGTATGCTACTGAATACATGCTTTATTTTGAAATCATAAACAAATTATGTATTCACCTCGTTGAATAAAAATTCCAATCCTTGAAATGTTAATTCTTGCTGAAATAATATATTTTTCTCATATAGCCTCTCGAAATCTACGACCATCCATTGAATAATCGTTCTTGATAGAACTCATTGATTCTTTGGGTCACTGGGTTCTTCCTCATCATTTATCTTGGTCTTCACGATTTCTAATAAATTAATGTTATTAGGTTTTTGGATTATAGGGTTTCGAAGGTAGAAAAAGGTTTTGATAGATGCAATTGTTTGAAAAAAGTGGTATGGTTAGACGAATTATTTCTGAAAGATAATTAAATTTCCATGGTTTCCTATGCCATTTATGTTGGGGAATTGTTATAATTTTTGAAAACATCTGACTTAAAAACTAAAAACTGATCTATTTTCACAAATAATAATTTAGATTAAAATAAAAAATAATTTTTGTTAAAAAAAATAAATATTCATTAAAAATGAAATAAAGTTATAATCACTGATCTAAAATTATATAAAAATGACTCCTCCATAATAAAATAAAACCAATAGTGTGAAGTGGTTTAGTGAATGTATTAACTAATTGATATTCAATATTTAAATATTCTTAAATACATATCCTTTTTCAGAATATGATTTCTTTAAATTGATTCCTTATATCAATGTGCTTAGTCTATGAATGACTTATAGGATTATTTGAAATATTTTTTACAGTAGTATCACCACATAAAATAAGAATACTATTAAAATTTAACCCTCAGTCAAGTAGAGATTTTTTCATCCCCAATAATTATGAAAAACAACTTCTAGCAGACCAATATTATTCGTCAGCATTTGAGAGGGAAACAACGTGATGTTTCTTACTATAACATGAAAATAATGATTTTCCTAAAAAGTGACAGGTTCATATTGTACTTTTTATATCTGACCATAAACCTACAAATTCATTATCTAAATATGAAAGAAAATTAAAATCAAAAGTTATTGGATAAAAAATGATTAAAAAACAATTCATTTTAAATATTTCAAAATTCTTTTGATATCATTAAAATGGTATTCTATTGGATTTGATTGAAATCTAGCAGAAAGACATACATAAAACATAATGTATGGTTTGATAGTAGTATAATATAACATGCTTCCAAACATAAATCTATATATTATAACATTCAATAGTTTTATTGCATCATCTATATCATGTACTATATTTGTATACATAGGAGTTGCATATGTCTTGTTGTTTTCCAGCCCAAAATTTTTTGGTAAATCAATGATATACATGATTTGATATAAAATATTTCCAAAATATTTTTGAAAAATATAAAAGTATAAAAATAAAATTAGTTCTCCAATCATACGCATTTCAAATTTATTTTTCATTAATTTTGAAAAAATTTATACAAATATATTTATTAGAATAACCGAAAATAACATCAACAATGAAAATTGGAGCTAATAAAATACCAGACCAAACTATTTTCTTATATAGTGTTGGCTCTTCGAAACCAATAGTAAAACCATTTTCCTAAATTAATGAACATAAAATTTCATAAAATGATCTAGGTTCTTATTTAAGGCTATAGAGGGCATTATTAAAATTGAAAACAAAATTTGGTTTTTGTGAATTTTAAAAACCAGTTGTTGTTGAACATAAACATACTCCATTAAATAATCAATGAAAAAGGAAAACATAACATATTTTTTATATAACATATAATTCATATGAGATTAATAGGATAAAAATAATTATAATGGATTTTAGTCTAGATACATAGGAAAAGGTCTCATCATAATATATTCATTCTTCTTGATTATAGCCTTTGACTACTAATATAGCTTTATTCATAGTAATAATCTCTGGATCATCCTGTTTGTTTCTAATGACCAACACGGTTCCTATAACTGGATAGTTGGTTAGTATATCTAATAGTTCCCAAACATTATATCTTTTAAACTTGTTTATCTCTTAGTTCGTTTAAAGCATCCAACGTTTATCTTATAAGCCTTCATCAATGGACTTAGGTTCTAAATGAGATAGAAAGATATAGAATTATGATAGGTTTCCTATAATTCTTATAAATATAATTCCGGTTTCTAAATCATTTGTATCAGTTTCTAAAGGATGGTTCATTAGAGTTCTAGAAAGACTAGGTTAAAATTTTTTGGATTCATCTATTTCATGATCTTCTAAACAAGAATTAATTTTATTAATAGCATTTTCAAAACCATTTTAAGGGGTATTTGCCCTCATGTTGTCAAATGTGTCAGTAACATCATCATTTCAATCTATTTTTTAGTAAAATGATAAGTTTCATCAAACTTAACGTTAACTACTTCTTTAACAATCCTTAACTTTTAATTAAACACTCTATAAGATTTAGTGGAAGAAATATATCCCAAATATATTCTTTTAGTATATTTGATATTGAAATTGTTTGAACCATGGTCTTCTATGAATGATTTGATGTAGGGTTTTTGTTTGTTGTTAATACTCAGTGGATGCTCAGAATGTGTACCAGCAAAGTGATCATACAGTTCAAGTAGACAATAGTATTTAAGTTGCTGCTATTTCCCAGTGTTTGCCAAATTTTTGGGCCTGAAAATCGACAAATGGAGAAAAGTGTTTTTGGCATAGACTTGTGCACCGTGTACATGAAGGAGAGGAAACTTGCACGCAATATGTTTTTCAAGATCATAACATGGTAAAATGGCAAAGAGATAAGGGTCGCGCTTGTTTTTGGCTGGTCGCGCAAGTGACCTGTGCACCGTGAAGTGACTTACGCGCCGATGCCTAGGAGGATTGGAAACATGTGCGTCTATTGTTTTTCGAGATTATAACTTCTAAATATGGAAAACCAAAGAAGTTCGTGCAAGTATTCGTGTGGTCGCGCAAGTGAGTAGCATGACAAAAGCTAGGGAGGATAAGCTACACGCCAGAGCTTAGAGAAGCACTCCAGGGTTGTTAAAGTACATCCATCCTTTTGGAGCTGCACGAAAGCTGGAGGATCATCTGGTACCCTCATCACAACGTGAGATTCGACTTCTGGTGAGAGTTGGACTTCAACAGAGAATCTAATAACAATATAGGATGCAATCTTATGCGATAATGAAGAGACCTTCACGTCTATAATCTAAGTGTGACTTCACCAAGGGCAGTGAGCCAGGGGGAGTCAACGGGAGTAACCCGAGGGAAGCAGTGAGCTATCCCTGAACCTTTCTAAAGGCAGTGAGCCTGGGACAGAGTGATTGTCCCCAAACCTTTGTAATCCACAGATTGTGAAGATTGGTGGAATTTGGTATGACCAACAACTTGTCGGCATATGCTCTTTCGACGTATCCCTTAGTGGTGAACCAAGTAAAAAGTGTTGTGTCTTCTCTGTGCATGTGAATGTTGTCTTTCTGGTCATATTCCTCATACAGGATCAACAAGTTCTTACCAACGTGGGAACAATATCCATCACATTAAAAGAAAAATTTGTCTCCCTGATTCACCCCTCCCCTCTCAGGGTGTCCCAGGGTCCTTCAGAAATTTCCATGATTGTCCTTGGTTTTCAAGATATATACATTGCATCCAAAAACATAATAGTACTTTACATTAGGATTTCTATTTTTCCAAATTTCATAATGTGAATTTTTGAAAATAGATTGAATTAAAACTCAATTAACAATATCGAAGGATATGAAGACATCTTATGCCCAAAAATATATTGGAAGACTATATTTATTTAACCTAGTCCTAGTTATTTGTTGAATTATTTGATTTCTATATTTAATAATTTCATTTTGTTTAGTTGTTCATGGTGAAAAAAATGTGTTCTTAATACCCATATTTTAACAAAAAGAAATAAATTATTTATTCTAAAATTATCTACCATTATTACTTCTCAATGAAATTATATTAAAACCATTATCATTTTCAAAAAATTTACAAAAGAATTCAAAAATTGCAAAAATATTAATCTAATGCTTTAGAAAATATAACCATTTAAATATAGAATAATCATCAAATAAAACCTAAACATATAATTTACCAGCCAAACATGATACTATTTTTGTTCAAAAATAGATTCATGTTGAAAAGTTCTAGAGGTTTAGATATATCAATTTTTTTATACGATTTGAATGAATATTTTTGTTTCTTACCAATTTGGCAAGCATCTTAAAATCTATCATTATCAAACATAATACTAGGAATATATAAAACAAACTATTTGTCAGATAATTTATGTAAAGAATAAATATTTCAATGAATGTTTATCATATTCACGATCCATGAATCATTTGTCTTTATAGTTAAATAGTGCACTTTATTTTTACACAAGAAATTTATGTCTGGTGTTTAAAAAATGGAAGTTTTTGGTGCTCTAAATTTATGAAAATTATATTTAAACACATAAAAGGAATTTTTTGAAAAATAAACATATAGAAAATCATCACAAATATGACATTTACATATCAGATTAATGTTCAGAACATTCTTATAAAGTACTATGTTGATAGATATGTTATTAGGATCTTGAAAAGCTCCAAATCCAACTATTTTCTCTTTGGCATTGTCACCAAAGTAACATGAACACCATCAATTTGAGTCAATTTGTGGAAATTTGATAGATCTATGCTCACATGCATTGAAAAGAAACTATACATCTACCATATATAATTTATATGTTTTTTCATATTACATAAAAAAGTATTCAATGAAATGTTTTTGAGTTTCCCACAATTTCATGGGTCCAGTGGTGTTTGCTAGTAGATATATAGGAATCAAGAACTGCTTTTTTTTTCTATAGCATATATAATTAGATTTAAGTAAACTATTTTAAATAAAGGTTCTTTTAAAGACACTAATTCTAGGATTTCTCAAATAACAGTTATTTTCCACAAGGTCTTTTATTCCACAAAAATCAAAAGTTTTATTTTTAGAATTAGGGACAAAATAATTGTTGTATAGTTTATATTTTTCACCCTTACTTCCTATAACAAATATTTACCTATTAATTGAATTATTTATAAGGATTTATTTTATGATAATTTATCCTGTTGTAAAAACAAGATTAGAAATACTTTCTGATTGTACATCTTCTATAATATTTTGATATTGTTTTCCTAATCATAATAGTTTAATATTTATTTGTTAAAATTTTCAATTATATCTTAATATTGTTTCAACAAGTTATCTCTATCAACTAAAATAACATTGTAAATTTTCTTTAATGATATGTTATTTTTTAATAGAGTGTCATATTAATCTTCTAGTATAGAGTAGTAGGGATCTAATTTACTATTTGAGAAACTAGAAGACTCAGAATCAACATTTGATGAGTAATAGGTTTGTATCTTTTTCTTTTTTATCTAAAAAGCACATATTGGATTTCAAATTTGTTTTTTATTTTTAGAAATTAGGTTTCAATTAACTAATGGAGTCTTCAGAAACATTACATGTTGCATTAATTTCACATCTACCTTTAAATTAATAATCATTATTTTTCTGATATATCTTTTCAGCTTCTGTCTTTATATATTTTAGCTTATGATACTCAGTTCATATAGGACCTAATTTCTTGCATTCATAGAATCTAAATTAATTTGAATTTTTCTCATCATTCGTGAAGGATTTAATGAATCCTATTATCTTCTTACAAAACTGAATAAACATTATGGATAACAGATTCAGTTCTATTTTAGAATAAGTGAAATAATAATTTTTCTCATTCCTATATTCTTATTTAATTTTTCTTCTTGGTTTCTGAGATGTCACATTTAAAACATGGTTATTATTTTTCCCAATTATTCTAGGATATTCAAATTCAAAATTTATTTTAGATTCATATATAATCAATTTCCCAATTAGTTCTTTCATTTTGATATCTTTTATTGGTGATGACTGTCTAATAGCAGAAGATATGCCATTCCATTTTAAATGGAGAATTCTTAGTACTTTCAATGTTTGATAATATTTCTTGATAGGTTCACCTATGGATGTAATATTATTGATAATATCTATAAGCACTGCAATCACTTGTGTGATTATTATTAATAAAACATCCTAAATGTGTCAAATATCATTTTACCTATAGAATATCTCATTGTTGTCACATTATATATCCCATTATAAGAAACTGAAATAGTTTTCTACATTTCATAAGAAGCAGTACATTGAGAAACTCGAGTGAACTCATCTAGTATAAGGAAATAGATAATTGCATTCATAGATTTTTAATTCATATCATATTCATCTTTATTTGCAAAATACCATATTTATATTTTCCTCAGAATCTTTTAAGGAGTATTTATATTATAATTAATTGTAAGTCCAAGTGTTTTTAGATTTATAACCATCCTAGATTTCCAGCAACCATAATTTTCACCATTGAAGAACGAATCCTAAATAATGGGCATGTCTTCTCTTGGATCAACCATTTCCAGATTTTTATAGAACATTTACTTTCTCATTTTCATATATTTATCTAAAATCACCTCTATAATACCAAATTTTAGGTCAGAATATAACCAGTAACACACAAGAGGGGGATGATTTTTGTTTTTTCAAATTCTTCCACAATTGTGGCTCTTGAAACCCTCAGTAATTTATGTGAATATGCAGTATTATTCATCTTTATGAAAATAAATATAGGATATAAAAAACAAAGAACACATTTTTTATAGTTGTTTGGGGAAAAAGATACCATAGTCCACTCTACCAAATGCTCTATCAGGGAGATTATTAAATTCCACAAGTATGGTCCTCTTACTATAAGACCAAAAATACAAAATTGAGTGTAGAGAGTTGAAAAATTTACAAGGATAATTACAAATCCCTCGGGTTCTATAACAGAGAACTGATTATCCATAGCATATATTGAGAAGCAGATACTCCCCCATGAATGATTTTGAGAATTTGAAACTCAAATAAATCAAAAGATAATTATTTGTTAAAATGGATGAAATTGAAAATAGAAGAAGTAGAAATTGATAGTAGATATATCTATTATTATTTAGAAATTATAGTCTTCATAAAATAACATGTTTTAAGTGATACCAGTTTCACATAAGATTGTCATTTTATGAACATGAAAAAAACATATTAGTCAAAAACATATATTGGAATTAAATAAAACATATATGTCTTCAAAGTGTAACCTCTTCTTAGATGTTCAATCACTGTATCAATTAACACGGTTTTTTCTATCAAAGTATTATTTTATTTATAAATATAATACCATAAAAAATAACATTTCAAAAAAATTACCCTGATGGAATACAAAAAGGAGAAAATTTCTTCAGAATTCCATATCCACAAAAGAAACCTGAAAATCGTAGATATTAAAATTTAAATAATATAGGGGAGTTGAAAATTACATTAATAGTAAGAGTGAAAGTCTAAGTTGAATATGGTTCTTTGAATCAAATATAACATCTTATAAATTTTCTGAAAACAAGCTTTAAAATAGACGGTAACACTGTCAAGACTGTTGCAGAAATCTAACAAAATATCACGGATTTAAATCTGTGATGTTGAAAAGGAAAATATAGGGTTTCTTCAAAAAGAATTTTTTTTCCAAATGTAGGGTTAAACTATGTTGTATTCATTATATGAATTTGAGGTTGAAATTTTATGTTTGATCATAAAAGTAAGGTTGATAATACATACATTTCTCTCTAATGTGTATGGTTCATTACATACATATGGTTCATTAACCATACATTCTACTATTGACCGAGGTAAGGTTATTTTAAAATGTTATGTCCATTTAACCATACATTTATGATAACATTGGGTTGATTAACCATGCATAATGTTTTTGAAATTAGGATTGAGAGGATATACTTTCTTCTATAAGCTTATGGTTGAATTAAAACATAGGGATCCTGATCCATAAGCATTATAGGAAACATAGTGTTTATACCATATATTACGCTTATCCACATAGGACATGATTAGTGTTTATAGAATGCATGAAAATGCATCCCAAAAACATTAATAAATATTTCCTATGAATTAAAAACGTGAAAAAAATTTCAGAATAAATATAAATAAATATTAATTCCTTAAAATACACTTAATGTAAAATCATTAGTATAAGAGAAAATGGTATTTGTGTGCATCAATATCATAATTAATTATTCAGTATTGTTGAGACAATACATTCAAAAATAATAATACTTACTCTCTTCCATAATAATCATTGAGAAATTTAAATATAAGTCATGTATATCTATGACCTAACATCTCCTTAATATTAGTGTAGTTAATTTATCGCAACTATCTTTCATGATTATAATTAACATTATAATTTATCTATAAATATGCAATGCTTTTTTGAAAAAAAATTCTAGATATTATGGGGAAAATATCATTGTAAGAGGACCAGAACTAAAAAACAAGACCTGTTCAAAAAACAAATCATTCATTACAAAAAATGTGATTTAAAAAGGAATTATAGATTCAAATTACAGAAATTGTCACAAGAAAATATTATATGGTATTGTAGATATACATAAATATATATAAAATTATGGTTATATAATAATTTTTCAATATACATATAATTGAAAATCTAGAGTTTTTCATGCGTATGGAGAATGTCGATACATAATGTATTAGATTTGTAGTCTCTATTATATTTCTAGGAGGCATATGAAAATTCACCACTTTATTCTTTTAAATGGTGTATATATGACCCATTTTATAAGTTATAGAATAAATCTACATCATCTAATAATATTTTATGTTTCACATTTTTTATAATTTGTACAAAAAGGAAAATATATTTATTATTAAAATACACAGAAATGGTTATACAGTCACTTTTGAAAATGGTTTGTTACAAGTTTTTTATTCCATATTAATTCTATTTTTTCATCTTCCCATTTACAAAATATTTTTATTATTGTTTTAAATTATATTATTCAACTGATGATTTAAAATTTTTATTGTAAAAATTTGAGATCCATTGTACTAATATAGGTTCATTTTTAATTGTATCACAAAGACACTTTTTAAATTCAAATAAAATCATATAGTATGATAATTGAAAAAAAAATATTTCCAAATAAATATTATCATTATACATTTCTAACATAATAAGGAAAAAAATAAAATTTAAATATAAAAAGGAATTATCCACCTTGTAGAAATTTGAGCGTTTTCATCATCAAGTTCATGTACCATCCCAATTCCAAATATAATAGGTCAATATTATTAATTGGTAATTAATGATAATTATACAAGATTTACATGGTTTTATTTATTATAGTATAAAATTTATTGTTATAGGTTTTTTTATTAATTATACAGAAAATGTTGAAAAAGAAAAAGGTCAAAAGATCATATTCATTACTATCGAAAATGGGGGGAGTTTGAAAATAAATACTTCAATCATATTAGTTCATTATAAAGATGTAATAATAAATTATTCACTCCGTGGATTCCATAGAAAATAATATTGTTGAAATAGAGTATCAAACACATAAATAAATTGAATAAACTATCTTAAAGGAGTTTAAACACCCTCAATATTTATATGAAATGAAATTAAATGCCAATTATTCTATCACAAAATATTGTCCTACATTAACCATCCAAAAAACAACCACTTTGAGATTTGTAATGGAAAACTTCTTAATTATGGAAATATTAAAGTCTCTAGTTATAAATTTTATATTCTAAACACCATATAAAAACTAGTAAATTTTTATCCAAAATATGATGATTTTATTTTTATTTGGTTCTCTAACTCTAGTGATATATATAGTGTCTTTAATAAAAGTACCATGGAATTTTAAGAATAAATTACTATTAAATTTGATAATGTTGTTGATAATCCTTATCCCCAATTTAATTATGATTAAGTTAACTAGGAAATATTGACCCATAATAATACACCTTATTCTAATGATGTTAATGATGAGAAATAATCACCATTTATCCGTTTAACAATAAAACTGGTAAAATAAAATTCCCATTAGAAATTTATATCAATGATTAATAATTTGATACTCACAGTTGAAGGTTACTTTTAATTTTGTTATAATATCATGGTTTCAATTTTATTCATAGAACCCATATATTTTTATAAAACAATTTATGATTAATATTGTCTACATGTAATGCATGTAGAATTAAAATTATTCATGAAGATCAATGTTTGGAATCTAGTTAAAATATCCAGTTATAATCCATTATTTTCAATAAATGGGTTTAAGAAATAATTTATATGATCATGGTCACATAACTAATAAAAATGTATATTCTTATCTAATAGTCATGATCAAGATGAGGACGTTGATTATGGTGAACCCATTTCACCCATCATAGAAATTGAATCTTTTAGAATCTTATTTTCATTTCCTACTCTTTTTGTATTTAATATTTATAAAATAGATGTTAAAATTTATTTTTTAAAGGGTTTATTTAAAAATAATAATTAACAACCTCCATTTTTGAAGATAAAAAATTTGTAATTCCTATTTTTATGTTAAATAAGTATATTAATGGTTTAAAAAAAGACCCTTGGGTTTGATAATATATACTAACTAAATTTATGTATGGAAAAAAATTTAAAATGGGAAGAGTAGAATCCACATTTCTTTTAAAATATATTTTAAATTATTTATTACTTGTTCTAATTTATATTTAAGATATTATTTTTATTCTAAAAAAGTTTCTTAATACTGAATTTTTATAATTAATATTCATTAATTTCAAAATAATTTTATAGGTGAGTTAATATTTCTCCAAAGTAAAAAAAATTCAATATATGAATGGAATTTTATAAACCATGTGAAATATTAAAATAAACTACTTTAGTTTTTGAATTTACTAGGAAAAGTAAGTATTTACTACTTTGATTACATCTAGATAGGTAATTTTATAAAGAAGAAATAAAATATTTAACAATATCATTTATGGAAGTATGATTGGGATCCTTTATTACATTACCATAACCTAGT
Organism: Viscum album; assembly: GCA_963277665.1. Lineage (NCBI taxonomy): Eukaryota > Viridiplantae > Streptophyta > Magnoliopsida > Santalales > Viscaceae > Viscum > Viscum album. The sequence continues at coordinate 1,624,465,226 of OY728156.1, read as the reverse complement.
CAGATATCATGTTTTGTGTATTTATAAAGGAAAATTATTCTTCTAATAAAAATTAATAATATTTAAAATCACATTAAATAATTCTTAGTTATTTAATAGGTTTTGAAAATGTTGGTTTATTTGATCCAAATAAAACATAAATTTAATACACAAGGATTTTTAATGATGGTTTTACATAATTAAAATAAGATATCTGAAGTATAAGTGAGACTTCTCACCAAATTGGAAAATAAATAGTCTCTTAGAGTATTACAAAATAATTCATTATTAATAATTCTATGAATAAATAATAATACGTAGAAGAAGGGACTTGTTAAAGGGAAATATTTAGAATAAAAACACAATATAATATTATAGACCTACTTATAATAATGTCCCTATAATGGTTTATAATAGTAGTTCAATTAGTATCTATAAAACTACTACTCCACAATCTTGTAAAATGGACATAGGTCATATTAAATAATTTTTGAGAGAAGACATTCAATATAGGTGATATAATATTATATTTTATTATAATGAACATTAAATTAGTAGAAATTTTTAAAAATATCTTTTCTAAAAAGAATATTTTTATTGAAGATTTAGGAACAGTTCACTTATAGAACATTCATCAAAGTTATAAAAGATTTAGGTTTTACATTTCTTTTGTTTCTTTTATAGATATATTTATTCTATATTCTTTTACTTATTATTATTATTTTTATTAAATATAAATTTTTATATTCTTTTATCTTTATGGAGGTATTTTCATTTAAATTATTTATGTTTATGAGTGATTTTCTAGATAATTAGAAAGAGAGAAAATGTAAAAAAATTATATAAATTTTAATATCAAGAAAAGAAATGTATTATATAGTTTGGGTAAAGTAATATGAGTCCAAATATCATAGTAAATATATCATCATATTTATATAAACATGTTGTACTTGTTTTGGTGTAGATGAAGCTAGATGTAATGACCACCCAAATTAATGATTGTTTATTAACATAATATCCTTCTAGGGAATTAGTAGTATTCATTTACCACAACAGTAGATTTAATCCTGATGGGATACTATTTGGATAAATCATATTACCACTACCATACATTATGAATTATATAAATCCTCTTTGTTGAAAATATATTATAGATATAAATCCATTTGTTAAAATTATCTAGAGGATAAAAAGTATAGTATTTGAAAATTCCATTAATATATATTACTTAATTTCATTATAATTTTTTTTCTTTATTTAGAAATAAAACTGGAAATATGTTTTAGTAAAATATTCTATATTCCATTGTATTCTTTTAATACCATTTCATTTTTAGTGTTTATGACTATAGAAAGAAAGATTGATGTACCAAACATTGTATAAATGACCAACAACGCAATTTGTTTTAGAATTCTAATTTAGTGAATTCTAGTGTTTCTATTTTTATATAAATATAATATGTTCACCAATAAATTTAATGAATCAAAATATTTTCTATAGGAAATTTGGAGTACCATCACTTAGAAGTGGCACAACGCCCCATGTGGAGAAATCTGGAAGAACCTATTTATGAAAAAATAACCAGTTTGCCACTAATCCCCTATTTGGTGTTTGGTATTCATATAAAATTCTACTAATTCTAACATAACCCACCAGCCATCCTGGGGTATCCAATGATTGGTTTATGATCCAAACATCTAGATAGTAGGATATCCTAAAAAACTCATGAGACACTCAGACTGCATATTTTTAGAGGACTTGAGGGATTTGACTCCATACATCTCAAAAAATACCTGATAATTTAGAGAACTATAAATTGAACTGAAAAGAGGGATTTACATCAGTTTATATAAACTATAACATCAATAATATGTAAAACAAATCCACTTGTTCCTTCTCTTGAGAATATGCTTTGGATTCTTTATTTCATTGAACTCATCTATACTCTTTTATCCCATATTTCCCACTTTATTACTCTTCAAAAAACCACCCATATTTTATAAATTTCATTTTAAGGTTTTTTTCTCTGAAAAAATAATTTTAATTTGTGTTTTTCTCATGGGTAATCACTACTATTAATGCAACGGAATTGGGTTTATTTCTGATAAAAAAATAATACATCTTCTTTGAATTTTATTTATGGTTATAAACAATTTAAAAACAATTTATACCTCCTACGATGAAATATATACTATTAAACTGATTTTCATTTAATATTTGGTTTATATTATACTATTGATTTCAAGGGAGTAATCTGAAACCTATCATTATATTGAGGGGTAGAGACAGATGTCTTTAATAAATTGTGGTATTTATTAAACTTAATTATCATATTCAGTTGTCCTTACATTTTTAATTTTTATACAATAAATCTTTTAATTCATAGATATTTTATATAGTATTTTAATTTATTTTAATTTCTTATTTATATAATTATATCATATTATTTTGTTTCTATTTTGAGAAGTTAATTCACCCCAACTTACATCATTCAAAGGCCAACTGGGAGTACGCTACATTCATAATTATCAATATATATTTATGTACTATATATATTGAAAATACAAAATGCAAAAATTGTTTTATTTAAATGTTATTATTCATGGTGAATTTTCTGGAGTTTTTGGATTTCTATTTGGTTTCTCAAGTGTCAACGTGCATGCTGATTATTGTTTTTTCTTGATAAGTAGTTGGGTCTTATATTAGACAATAATAGATTTTTGATATTTTTCGACTATTTTAGACTAAAATCATTTTGATATTTTAGAGAATTTTTTAGTACATTTTATTATGATCTTCACATTTCATAATTTTTTATAAATAAATGAAGAAATGATTCAATTTTTAATGTTCACATCACCAATATATGTATTTATGAGGAATGATTTTAATATATATTTGAAATGATAATTTTTTATTTTATATATAGTGAGTCCTTGCGAACAGATATTTTATGAATGCATGAAAATTTTATAATATTTATGTTACTTATAGATAGAAAAAATTTCCAAATTTTTAGAGCATCAAAAATTAATTCATGTTATGAAAGTCCTTTATTCTCTTGTAGTTATTGTGGTTCCAACATCCCAATATTTTTTATTACAAAGATGGGGGATGCAAACTGAATTATATTTCAATCATTATCTTTGATCAAATCATGTTTATATCATTGCAGAAACCAAAATTCATTTTTACAATGGAATGGGGAAATTTTATTGATAAATTCATTATCCAAATTATCACTTGTAATGGGAATAAATATCTATGTTTTATTCATTTATTTATCATTCATAATATGTTTTATGTTGAATTCTATGATACGTTTTCTACTAATAATTTTTTATAATTATTGATACTATTATTCATGCTAAAATATGTTTTATATATAATTTTTTATGTAATCAATTGAATCTTATTGTGACCATTCAAGAAATTAAATGCATTTTCATTATCTAATACGTTTTGATAAAATTTTAAATGTTTTTTTCTTTTTTAGAGTTTTTTTATTTAATGGATATTTTTCCTATTATTTCTACTATTTTAATCTTTATTTTTACCATTTTTCTAAAATATGATCTAAAATTTGGGAATATTTTTGAAATAAACTAATGTCGATATTTCCTCCACCATTAGGATTCACCATTGGGGAAAAAATTATATGTGTTAGGGAGGGGTTCTCATCTTGTCATAAACTATATTTAAAAGTTATACACTTCGAGACACCATCAATATTTATAGAAATTGGGTTTCTTTTAAAAATCAAGATACAATTTTAGTGTTTGAACATTTTTCATTGATTTTGTGATCTTTTTCCCACCTTGAGTGTGTTTATAATTTCAATTATACTACATTTTCATTCCTATAATATTATATAAATTAAACTATTAAAAAACATCATTTTTCTCAAACATTGTGAATAATAATTTTAATTATTATCACTTTTGAATATCTTGATAGTATTTTAACATACGAGCATTGAATTTTAAATTTTTTCTGAAATAAAATTATTATCATGGATAAGAAAATTATTATTTAATATAAAAATATTTGATAAGTATATTATAATTATTTCTAATTATTAAACTTACCCATCCTTTTATTGTGTATAATTATTTTATGTGATAATGTATCGGAGCATGGTCACCATGAGGAAAAATGGATGTTTGGGATAAAAAATTAAATGTAAATTGATATTTTTATTCATTTACAAATATTCATATAAAATATTATTTAAAAAATAACAAACAATCGTTTTTCCAAACATTCTTTTATAAATTTGAAATCATCGATTTTTACTTCAAAGAGTGCATTGGGAAAAACCATTTTCAAAACAGTTTCTTCTTGATAATGAAAATAATTCTCTTAAAAGATAAATTAGTTTCCTATGAATATTATGAATTTCATTTCAAGATGAAAATTAATGTTTTCATTGTGTAGGAATTTGATGTCAGAATTAATTTATTTTGACCATACATATTTTTCCAAATTTTAATGGGAATTACCTATTTCTAAATGACCTTTTATATGGATCATTTTCATTAATAAAGGTTATTAATTGAAATTATGAATATAATGGTGTGGTAATATTACTAAAACAATCAAGTTTAATTTTTTTTATTCTTACTTGTTTTTATAAAAAAATACATTATTCCTTACGATGGACCATTAATAAATTTAAAATTTTGATTTTTTTGGATTAGGATATTGGAATTAACTCTATTAATTTATCATGGTTTATTTTTAATATAATGTTTTGAATTAATTTTCACAGTTAATTTTTAATCACTAATTTCTATGTTAGTGTGGACTACATGTGATAAAAATTCATATTAAGAATGATATTTTATTCTTTAAATTTTAAATTGAAAAAATGACTTTATAATATTTTCAAAATTTAATTTTCAAATATATTAATGATATAATTATATTCTTTTGAAAGGTTTTTTTTGAGATTTTAAATGTGATTAATTTGGAAAAATAATTTTTATTTAAAATAGTAAAATATGTGGTTAAAATTAATGTTTTTTACTTTGACTTAATTTTTCACGTAATTTCCTCAAGATTATCAGGTCATTATTCTTTATACGTAGTTTTCTAGAAATATGATCTATGTTGATGGTTGATATGGGAAATAAACCAAATAAAATGTCATGGAAATAGTTTTTTTTACCACTATTCTATTTAATTATTATTTTCATAATAAATCACCATAGTGGCACACTATAGGGTCTATCTCATGGAGGCCACATATAGAAAAGAGTTGTTCTATTGTCACTATTATAAATAAATTAACTAATATATATGGGTGGTTGAAAATATGCATGAAATATAAAAATGATAAATATAAATAATATGAAAAACATAATATTGTCATAATAATTAATAAAGGTAATTGATCATAGGAGTTTACGATGTTTGAATTCATTTTTCAAAAAGAATATCATTATTCAATTAAATGCAGTGATCAAAACATGTCACACTACACCTTCTCGTTTCCAATATCATCAACAAATACCCAGAACTCATCATACAGGGTAATTATATTCCTAAATTTAGGTAGGGGACCTCTTTTCAAACTGTCGCAATCACTTCCAGGATCTACTATATACATTAGACAAAAACGAAATGGAAAAATGGTAAATGAGAATATAAATTCAGAAATTAAAGAAAATACGGATACCAATCAACAAAACCATTTTAGCAATCACCAAAATAACCCTAAATGAATAATGAGATACGAAATTAAGCATAAGAAACTCAATTAAAATGTCATTCCATACCTTAAACAATCACTAATGTTAGCTCTCTATTTAATTAGACTTGAGAAGGGGACAATAGTGGGATAACACAAAAAATAACAAAAAAATTAGATGTAGGTAGGTATGAAAAAAATAGACTAATATATTAAAATAGTACTATAAATATAGAAATTATTGAAAAAATATACTAAAAATGGAAAAACAATGCTACCAATAAATTACCAACAATTTGAAATGTGGATTAAACAAATTTTTATAGGGAGATGGTTGGTGTTTTCAACTCTAGAATATTACTACAAGATCATGTGCATGGATGGATGATTAAATAGATGAAACTGAAATCTATCATTCACAAATGTTATGCCATTTTTTCTCCATCATCGTACAAATAAATAAAATATTTAATGGCCACTATATTATATTGTTATGGCTAGTTTACCTTTTCACAATTATTCTTCCCATGTGAATTTTCGTATTCCATAACTACAAATTCAATGCATTTATGGCCATTAAATAGAGGGAATAACTGATGTAAACATTAATAAGAGTTGTTTATCCTGATGTCTTATGTATTCACGAATATATTTATCTCATTTATTTTATTCATTTTAGATATATTAACCCGATAATACAACTCTCTTTATTTTTTCATACTATTCGAGGCTCGAAAAGTAAGATGATTTCAAGCCCCAAATGAGGTATTAATATTTTGATCCAGAATGATGAAATGATTCCAATGATGTTAGGAATCCTAAAAATAATAATCTCACAATTTTTTTAGTTTATAAGCCATTATGGCTGAAATATTGAGTAAAAATAAAAATAGTTAAATACCCTAATTAGTCCATTTTAGCAATTAAACTCAAAATACCACTAAAACCTAAAACTGTGATCGTTTCCCATAAAATAAAACAATTATGGGGTAATAAGAATTTATATATATAATAAATTATCAGAAAATTTAAGCTTCATTAATCCCCTACACTTAACCATTTCTCACCCAGGAAATCATCAAATACCAAGATCAAAAAAATCTTTTCATAGAATGAATGATAACCCATGTAAATTATAATATCAAAGGTATACATCATTCCCCCTTCATGGATCAAAATTGAATATATCCTCAAAAACCATATGAATATTCTAAATTTCCTTTTAATCATATTACTAATTTCATACATACCTTCCCAAAAAAAATATTTCTCCCTTCATTAATGTATTTTTAATGTATAAATTTTCTCATTCTCAAGAACATGCATGATTTACAAAGGCTAGTCGTCACAACAACCCACCACAAAAAAATAGTAAAATTTTGTTTCAATAATGAGGTATTTCCATGGGGTTTTCTAAGGCTATGATTTGTAACATTTTAAATGTAAATACATTATAGGAAAAATGAGGAGGTTTGGGATATAATGTGAAGAAAATGTATGAAAACAATTTTTCTCATGAATGGTGTCCTCCTCAACCTTCTCAAAAAATTAATAACCTATAGTCACATCATTATTTCTTTAATAAGTTCACACTATGAGTTCGAAAATTAATTATAAATTTCATGCCACATTTCACCCCTTTATCGTATTGTTTCATCTTGTATTCAGATCAAACATTATCTTCAGAATCCATCTTTTTAATAAAAAGAGAGGCAACTTTTGATAATCCAAAACATGTGAACACTCCATGCAACACTGAAATCATATTTGGAAAACACAAAAATCATTCAATACTAAAATTTCATCCACCAATGTAATAAAATATATATATATATAAAATTTCATGTCAACTCAAATAAATTCTTTAGGTAATAAAAATTCAACTCATCTTCTCCCACCCCCACACATGAATTTTAGAAAAATCACGAATTTAATTTTAGAGAAGGATGGAAAGGTATACATGGATTGTAATGTGGATTTTTAAAATGGTATTTATTAGATTATAAAGGATTAATAATATTAATATATAAATGGTGAAAAAAATGAAAGTTTAATAGTAAAATGGATTTCAAAGTGGTGCCTCCGACATACTCAACATATTCTATGAAATATAATAGCATAGAAAAAAAGAAAAAACATAAATTTCTTGATAAGATAAAATTTCTCTATAATCTCAAAATAAATATAAATGAAATACTATTTCAAAGAGTTTTGGAAATATATCTGGTTAGGAAATACTTTTTAATTTTGATAGAACTATTGCACATGAGTTTAAATATCAATCAAACATCATCAAATTAAATGTTCGTAAATAAAGATTAAAAAACATTGAAAACCCATTTAAATCATAAAAAATTCAAATAATTATATGTTTAAAAAATACCAAGATTGTTTTAATTTTCCCAAATTTTTGAATATGCTCAATAATATTGAAAACCCACCAAAAATAAATATAAAAACCTGAAAAATAAATAAAATAATGAAAAAAAATTAATCCGAAAAAATCATACAAAAATACAGAGGCCCCTGACACTGATTCTATTTAGTACACCATCTTTTTCAATTTGGTAATTTTTTTCATGTAGAATTTTAAATGGGCCGCAAAAAATAAATAATATGCAAGACAGAACCTAATTTATTTTTGATGTGACACTATTTAGTTAAACTCATCGATACTTCCAAATTAAAACAAAAAGAATAAAATGAAAAAACTTGAGAAAAATAAATAAAAAATATAAATAGAGAGGAAGAGGGATAATGATTAGTTTGAACCCCAAAGAGAGTTCTAGGTTTCACTACCCATAGCCTGACAGTTCTAACAGTTTAACAAAAATCTGAATGTGGATGTGTTTTTTTGCCTATAAACCATTAAGAATTATTACGTCTAATTCTATTCATCTTGAATTGGTCCCTTTTGATCGCATAGATAGATTATAATATTTCCTCCCCTTATTATATATGTTTTAACTTACAATATGGGTGAAGGAGGAAGAATGGGTCCCCTTTTTTAACCATAACTACTTCTATGGCCTCTTTGTCAAAATAATTCGAGGGATTTATCATTTTATATTGTTTAAGAAGATTGAGGAAATGGAATGTTAGAAAATAATCCCACTAGGATATGATTAAAACATTAATAATCTATTCAGAAACCATCCTTTTTATATAGATCATCTTGGAACATGATCTCTTCAATCAAGTCCAATGGGAACTCCATCCCAGTAAGTGAATATTCATCATCATCCTTCAAATAAATATATTGGTAGAGTAGTACTGATTCTTGTTTTTATAATATTGGATTATCACTTACCCTTTTTCTTTAACATAATTAACCATTGTTCATCTAAATCATGTTGATCTCGCATGATTGTTTAATCTGGCATATCTCCTTCTGAATCCTCTTCATGAAATGGCCAAGGAGAGATGATTGGATATTCAATTTCAATCTTTATGTATTACATGGGTAATTAAAAATAATATATATGAGAAATAATAATTTTATTCTCCAAAAAATTTCTTTGTTTCCATACCATCCATATAACATTGATATCATTGACTTCGACCTCCATCGATGCTACCATCTTACTTTCAATATCACAGGTTTTGAAATAATTTTGAATCATAACTAAATTTTTTTCAATATAAAATATAAATCCATATTTCCTAAAAGAAAAATACTTAATAGGTCAAGCATAATATAAAAAATTAATCAATCCATCATGACCAATGAATTAAATTTTCTTCAAAAAAACAATTTTTGTGGTTTTAGATTTATTTTTTATCTTTTTTATGGAAAATAGTGTACCTAATTTCATGGTTTACCATGAAACAATATCAAATTGATGAAAGTGGTTTTGTTGTGAATAAATGTTACATTAAATTATAAAAAACTATATAATTCACCATAGTGTCACACCCTAGGGTTGATCATAAGGAGGCCACTTACAATTTTTTTTTTCTATTATCACTATTATAAACAATCTAATATTAAACAAACATAACTTATATATCTCATGGGATTAAAATATGCATGAAATATAAATATAATATATGTATAAATGATATAAGAAAATATTTTTTTGATGAATGAATGAAAAAAATATTATTTGGAAGTCATTATGATTGAAATCATTGTTCTAAAAGAATATCAATATTCCATTCAATGAAGTTATCAAAACATGACACACATAACCTTATCATTTGAAATGTCATCACATCATACAGAGACATTTTCATATAGGGTAATATAATTCATATGGATTGACAGGACACCTCTTCCTTTACCATCACAATATACACCATGCTCCACTGTATCCGTGACCTGAAAAATGAGGGGAATGAAAATGGAAAATGAGAAGAAGAATTCAAATGATAAAGAAAACATAGTCACCGCTCATAGTAATCATATTAACCATATAAAAATCCCATAAATGTCTATTTATATTATAAATGAAGAATAATATATTTAAAAACTCCATTCCCTATCTTGAAAAATAACAGAGGTCACTTATCTATTTTTAGTAGAGTTGATAAGAGAACTATAGTGGGGGAAATCATAAAATAACAAAAAAGAAGGAATGAAGGTATGATGAAGAATACTAAAATATAAAAAATTAAATAAAATTAATTGTAAAAAATAAATAAAATGATAATTTAAATGGAAAAAAAATCCACCTTTTATGTTTTCAACCCTTTGAAATATGGAATAAATATAATTTCATAGGGTGTGGGGAGATGTGTTTCGATCTAATATCATCCTCTTATAGTATGCAGTTGGATTTCCCATTAAATGGATAAATCCTGGACACTATCATTCATAATTGTTTTTCCGTTTTATCTCCTCCATCTACTATCCTAATTTATGTAATTTTTACATTTGAATGAAATATTTATGTCTATTTTATTTTTCCATATTAATTCTGGTCATGCGACTCTTATTATTCCAAAATAATTAATTCCAACGAATTTATGGAGTTGAAAATGAAGAAATAAAATGTTCCTTCCTCAATAAAATTTGTTTATACTGATATCATATTAATTCATGTATACTTTTATTTTATTTAGTTCATCTATTTAAAAAAAATCGGCTTTGACATGAAAAATATCATAATATTTATATTGTTTCTGAGGCCCGGATTGCGATCAAATTTTGAGCCTCCAAATGATTTATTGAGGTTTGGATCCAGAAGGATGATATTATAACCATGATGTAAAGAATCCTAAATCAATGTATTTAACAACCTTTTTTTTGTTTAGAAAATGTTATGGAAAAATAATGTATAAAAATAAAATAGTTAAATCCAAAATTTACAACATTATTGATATTAAGCTCAAAATTCCACTAAAACATAAAAATGTGGAAATTGGACATAAAAAACACAATTATGGGTTTATGAACATTTAATTATAGAATAAAATGTTCTAAAATGTCATATTTATCAAATTTGTATCCATACTAATAAATATTTTGTAACATCTAAAGAGAAATTCACCCACACCAATACACTCTGATTTCCGCACTTGATAATGATATATATATACTAGATAATAGTGATGATGAAAATTCAAGAGTTTAATGGTTCATGGAAAATTATCTTAAGGTTAATTATTACTAGAATGATATTCTTGACTATCTATTTGTAAACTACATCAAGTCAATGACACAATCTGAAAAGAGATCTATTTCATGTTGTTGTGATCCAATAGTATGAGTGTGAACATACTATTATAGAAGATCCATGATTTTCTCATGATATCACACATTTTTATATTGGTTCACTTCACTAGGGGGATTAGATATACTGATCTAGGAGCATAGATATGTTTATATTATAAGAAATAGTTTCTCTTGTAGTTCGTTAAAATTTAAGACCTGGTGCATGAATGTAAATACCATAGATATCATTCTTATATGTAGTTTTAGTTTTATTACTAAGTGAATCGCAGATCAATACCTAACTATGATAATAATTTAGAATATTCTAAAGGATTCTATAGATTACCCTAGACCAGCACCTAATGATCCTTTATGGTTAATTTAGTGATGATAAAAAATGGATCATATAATCTAAGAGTCGAATTGAATATTTTTTAAGGAAGGATAAGATATCATTCTAAATATTCTTCTCCATCGTAATTTTCAACATATAATTCATCGATATTTTTTTTCTAAAAGTAGTTAGTTTAATCAAAATGAGTTTCTAATTTTATGTCATGTCACATGGAATTTGGAAGAGTCACATGTTAATAGCTGGTGTATTTAATTTGTTATAATAAAAAAAATATGACATGCGATTTTGTTAAGGTTGTGAACACATTTTTTAAAATAGGAGTGAACTTAAAACACTGATAAGATTCATGAATTTAATATTAAACATGAATATTTTATGATATTTAATATTAATGACAAGATTGTTGTTTATCTAAATCAATTGATAATATAAAATTCTTTTAATATAATCTATTTCTAAATTCTTTATATTAGGATACTGAAAACGTGGTTTCATAATATTATCATAATTAAGATGTTGGGATAAATTATTTTGCGGAAAATATCATTATTTTGAAATATTACTTAACCATTTCATTTTATTTTTCTATTAAATTTTATTCATGATTTATTAAATAACATCCATTTCTTAATCAAAAATGACTCAATGAAAATAATAATTTATTTACATCACCAAACAATAAATAATAATCATTATAAATCTCAAGACAATGTAATTTGAAAACAGATAAAGGTATCCTAACAAAATTTATTAATGAGTTAAATTGATGAAAAATTAAGTTTTTTTGTCTTGAGTTCAGTAATTGATGAAATTACGAGTATAATCGACTATATTTTTACTCCATCATTATAAGGTGAAAACATCAACATATTGGAATTAGAAAAAATAGAATCTTTTAACCTAAGTGGTGTAAGATCATTTTTTTATTCTAAAATTAAGAAATACCGAATCCATTATTTTTTTCTATATTACTTAATCTTCTTTTTTTAATTAACTCATTTTAAAAGAGTTTCATTCTCATTTTCCATTATTTATAAAAAATCATTCATAATTCACACACATTTTTATTTTATACTTCCATCTTTATTTTTTGGTGTTATTTTTTTTAATTGAATTTATTTTATTATATGTTTTATAGAACTTTTTGATGATTTCATACCCTATTTTCAACAATATATGTTTTAGATATGTAAAATAAATAATTAATCTTATAGTTATAATGAGATACTTTTCAATCCTGTTATATTATTCGAGGAAGAATTATTGCAACAAATTAAAATTTAAAAATAAAAAAAATATTTTAAAAAATAATTCAATAGAAAATTATGGTCAATAAATTAATTTTTAATGAATTTATAAATATACTTTATTTGTAGTGCGTTTTGAGATTAAAATTGTTTATATCCTAATTGAAATTGAGTTATTTTATGCTTAATATTTGGAATTTTTTCCACCATCATTTATTCCTTAGTTTAAAGCTATTTTTTCTTTATGTGATAATTTTGAGTATTTTTTTTGTGTGTTTATACAAATAGAACCTTTTTTATTTTTAATGAATAGATTCATATTTATTATTTGTTATGTGGTTGTTAAGGAAATACTTTCGTATAGTTCACCTATAATCATCCATAGAACATGTAAAAAAATAAAATGACCAATGATAATTTAGAATTCATTATGAAATTACACAATCGGTTTTTTCTATTTTTGACAGAAATGATTAATAAATAAAAAAGAAAATAACAGTGGTAACACATTGTTATAATACTCTTCAATCTAAAAAGATCATGATTTTGTGAAAGTTTAGTTTATATTATCAATTTATTTAGAGATTAAATTAAATAAGAAAATATGAATTCTAAACTCATTATGCATGATTTGAAAACTATCCTTCCTATTGTAGAATATTTTATCCCTAAAAAATTTCAATTTCATCTTTATAAAGATGATAATGATGTCTAATTCGAAGAATCATTTATTAAATTAGTTACATATTTCTCCACTCACCTGTTAACATTCTCATTCACTAGATAGAGGCTTTAAAATAATTGAAGTCCTTGTATAGGGAATTTTATAAATATATAATTTCATGAATATGATTTTCAGGGAGATAAACAAGGATAGTTCATGCATAAACATGTAATTGAACAACAAAATTATCGAAAAATTTATTTACATAATGATGCTTTGGACTTTTATATTTAACTAGTATTTGATAATACACATTGAGAAATAGGCATAACCAGATTTTCAAAGGATGTGATTGTTGAAAATATTTAGATATCTGAGGGTTTTAATGGTAAAAGATTTAATATTACTTGAATATGTTTAAATATATTGGAAATGAGACTATAATCAATGGTTTAGAAAAAAAAATTAGTTTATGTAGAATCTATTTTTTATAAGTAGTCGTTTGTGATATTCTTTTTCTATATGGGTAAATTTTTTAAGAAAATTACAATTGGTTAAAACATGGACATAAAAGTGAAAAAAATAAATTCTTATATGTTAATCAATTATTTCATAAAATTATTCTAGGGTTGTAATTAACTTATGATTTAAGGGTAACATGTATTAAGGTTCATTCATAATTAACAAGGGAACAATAATTCCACAAATATTCATTGATGAATCTCTTCCTTGAACTTGTTTCCTATGCTCAGTATTATGAACCATTATTTACTATTTTTTTAAAGGGATCCATGGGCAAAGTGGAAAAAAAGTTTTTTTAAAAATATAGTGAAATACATGGGTTTTAATGATGATATTTTACTAAATTATCTATTATAAAGTGATATCAAATTGGAAGAAACATTATTAATCTAGGTAAGATTCACATCAATAACATTATTAGCGAGACTTCCCACCACATGATTATCCTCCCAAAAAGAATGTGTGATAATTTAGTTGAGGATAGAGATAACACTCATTCATTCTAACCAATGATTAGTGAGGATCCATGAAAGAATAACCAAGACAATACTTCTGTAAATAACAACATTAGTGGAATCACTTTCAAGAATTAAATTATTCTGAACATTGGATTTAAGAAATGGAGACTACTTTGATCACATAAATAATATAGGCTTCAGGTTATGTTTTTGAGTCACATGATCAATACTAATTTCCATATATTCCATTAACTTGACCACAATAAATTACAATACATCTTGACGGACTAGAATTACCATTCGAAGAATAATCAAAATATATTTTAATCCAGTCCTAAAATTGCACTTTTTTGAGTATTTGATTCTCACATATGATATTTATAGTTAGTGGATCCTTTTCAAACCATTATAAATATATTACCTTAGGATTACTCTTTAATAAATTGTTAAATTTGTAAATGATAAATAAATTCATAAAATGGACAACAAACTATCCACAACTCTTAAAGGGTTTCGACATGTGTATATTGTAGCTATAAAAGAATTTGAAGGATTTTATAGATATATTTTATCCAATAATACTAATATTTCAAATAAAAACCTATGTGAAACACATATTCTGTGGATTATGGAATGAAAACCACTCCATCCTTTGAATTATTTATTGCTTCATAAGAAATAATATATATGAGCACTTAAAACCTAGAATTTCATGGGATAAAACATAAGATTTCATCATATTAAATTAATAAATTAATATTATTTAATTTAAAATGTTTTTATTTTTTCCAATATATGAAAATTATTGTATATAAACACATCAATTTTATTTATATGTATTCATTGGTATATAATGTTGTTTTCGAAATGTTCTCAAAATGTTCTTAGTACACATCAACAAACAATCTACTAGAATAAAACATTACTGCCATTCCATTATCACCATTTACATGAATCTATTTTATTGTACATTAATTCTTTAATATAATAGTTACATTTTCGTAATTTTATATGCAATTAAGTTAGAAATTAGGATTTGGGAAAATTTTAAATATTTCGCATGATGGATAATCTAGGAAAAGAATACTTGGTTTGGGTTGAAGAAATTAGGTCACATTAGAGGTTCTTCCAGTAATTTATCTTAAAGGAAAAACCCTATTATCATATCGTGGAAGAAAACCATGTCTCCATCTCCCATATTAGAGATATATGATTTTTAGATTTTAAACATTTTCAATCAAATTAGTTTAGAAACAGTTTTAAGAATATTCCTTTTGGATGAAATTCAATGTAAAACACAATACCCACAATGAGGACTACTCTACCTCTTTGATTACTAATCTATATATGTTTCATTAATAGTTAATAATAAAATGACTTATTATATTTTGGGTGATTTACATTTATTAAATCATATTGAATGTCTAGTTGGTTTACTAGATCAATTTTTTTATGTAATAATATAAATGCTGATTTTTCTGTTACATGAATATTTTTAGATTCATATTACATACTAAAAAGGAGTGTTGATTATATTTTTTTCTATTTAAAATATAAATAATTTCAACATTACTATTTATGCTTCAAATTTCCATGATTATACTCTTACAAGTTATAAAAAGATGAATCTTCTATGTAGAATGGTGTTGTTTTAAACCTTCATATCACCCTTATGCATGTGATTTGTGGATGGTTTTGTTCATTTTTTCATTTTGGATTTTCTTGTTCATTTTTCCAAATTTTAGAGAACACAGATTGTAAAAATACATGGACATTTTATAAATTATCTGATATTGATTAGTGAAATATATTTTTCAATTTTTATATCTGGTGAGATTACTACAAGTAATATAATTACTTTATTCTCTTGTATGTGTTATATTGTTAACAAATGAATTTCATTTATTAAAAATATTGTTGATTCCACTAGAATTATCAGTCAATAATTTTATTGCATCAAATCATATAGTAATGATGGAAGAAACTGGGTTTTATTTAACAAGGGGTATGGTG